>OZ024773.1:15816493-17206703 GCA_964017025.1 Stenichneumon culpator | reverse complement strand
GAAGTGGCACGACCATCATCAGCAGCAGCGGCATCAACAGCGGGAGTAACGTTACAGGGTGACATAAACCATCTGCTCACTCCTCCCCACTCAACGAGAGAACTTGACGAGATTTTCCGCAATTTTTCTCGTTAGCAAAGAAAAAGGAACGGAAAGACGGTACACGACGGGCGTGTCGGGAAGAGTGACGGAAGAAATAAACGAGACGACAACAACGGCGTAGACGACCGGAGAAACGACAAAGAAAAGATTAATTTTAAAACGTTGGAGGAGTAATTGCAAACATTTTACCGAAGTACATTTTCTTGGAAATTACAGAATGCAATGCAATCGGTAACTCATTGTTATCGGAAACACAAAAGAGAATGATTGAAAAACGAAGGGACTACATTGCTTAAGGTAGCAATTGTACATTGGCTAGTCAAATGAGAGTTGTGTTACCAAAATGTTCAAGTATCGCTATTTAAGTTTCGAAAACAATAGTAATGTGATAAAGTATTGTTTTACGTATGTATGACATAGCCTGATAGCATTCTTTGGGGATTTTTAAATATTAAGACATGACGAATTTTGGCTTACATCGTTTGTCTGGGAGAAAAATTTATATCGCGAAGTTAACTTGCGAGATATGTATTTAAAGAGAAAGTTTATTCAATACAATTTTACGATCGAAAATAAATTAACAAACTATTGATTTTTACACGAATTTAACGTATTTCTATACGCTTGATACCGAATTCGTGGTATCGCCATATCGGTACAGAGTGAGACCACCGCTGGCGGACTGATAGCCGATTAATTAAAGAATTCTCTTTGAAACATTCGGTAAGCCCAATATTTTCGGATATCCTTTCAATTTCCAAAATATCCGGATTACGCTTATTGTTCCTATGTGCATCTAATCGCGAAATTCGATTAAAACTGAACAAAAACGCGACCGTGACACTTTTCCAACGAGAAACGATGCTAAATATCTATGAACTTTAAATTTATTTATTCAATGTAAATAACAGATAACCTTACGTGAATTTTTACAGAGATCCTCCTGTACGCATTTTTTACAACAAAAAACGTTAAGAATTTTTTCACGTTAAATCAAGTGTTCCATTTTTCAGACAGAGGAACACCGACAAATCTGTCAGTCCCTACCGTGCGGATAGCGCTCTCCGGAATTCATGAAAGAAAGTACGAAAGATACTTTAATGCCGGGTATGAAAAATCCAGAATCCTCCTCCGTTTTTCCAGGAAGTTGCGATAAATCCCGCCCTCCAGAAAGATTCCCGGTGGTAAGAGCTCGCCGGTCTTTCGCTCGGTGCGAGAAAAGGAATTTTTCGCTGCTACTGCAAGGAGGATCCTTCTATTCTATTTCAAATGGAAGCTGAGCCCTTTCACTCTCCCATTCACTGAGGTCAAACTCCGCGTCGCGCTTAGCTTTTCTTTCTTCCGGTTGCACACCTTCGGTTCACACAACGATCGATCCTCTCTACGGTCCTCATTTCACACCTTCGCACATTCTATTTTTTGTTTGAAAACTGCCATATCTTAGTATTGCACAGGCCAATAATGGATCCGATCACTGTCTCAAAAAACAGGTCGAACAGCAATTTCACCCAACACCAAACGATTATTCGCACTGTTCTACGATCGTTGGACATTTTTTGTATTTTTTTTTTTTTAGAAAATCCATATTTATTAAAAACTACTTGTCGCTTCATAAAGTTGGCCCCGGCAATTCTCAACTTTTACTTACGACTCAGTGCCGGTGTTCGTATAATCTTTCCCGCGTAATAAGTCGGTTCCTTGTAACCGCAAGTAGGATTCTCGGCGGTGAATAAGAATCTAGTTTTCCGGGCTTGAGTTCGTCGCGCTTCTCATCTGCAATTCAGCCGATTATCATAGTCGACCGAACGACGAGTGAGCGAGTGAAAGAGAAGTGAGAGATTGAAGGAAGGGACGAGTGAGGAACGGAGAGAACTATGCTGTGCTCGAGTAAGAGAATGAGCCCAGAGTCAAGAGGTAAGTATACGCCGGAGGGCACGAAAGCTTGAGCTCTTGGATAAGCCGAGCGCTTTCCCAGGCTCCGGTAATGAGAGCCAGTGACGATGTAAGCGGGGAAAGAGCCGACGAACGAGGAAGAGTTGGAAAATGATGAGGAAGAGAGAACGGATGCGGAGCGAGAACGGGAAATGGAGATTTTTATTAACTCCCTGGAAAATTAACCGACGATGAAGATAGACCCACGGGCGGAGGGGGGGGGAGGGGTGAGGGGTGAGGAAGAGTGCGGCAAAGAGAATACTCCATTTGTTTGACGAAAGGTATTTCTACAAGTATTATTAATACGGCGTTCCGAGCGCGTAACGTTGTCAGAGCAAAGCTCATTTTCCGGTTATTCCACAGCGCTCGCGAAATCCAACTCTGCATGCGATTCCCGGATGAACCTCATCCCTCAATCATATTCATGAAACTATGTACCCTGGTACACACAGATGATTGCAAATAATGGACAGAGCGCCGGTATTGAGAATGAACCGACTGGCGAGGCTGTTAATGAACTTTTGTTTCTGGCACAGAACACTATAAAATCCCTCCTGGAATCATCAAAAGCCGAATTTTATCAACGAGAAAAGACATTAAGACTGCATAATCGTGTTCCTTGGTAATAAAAATGTTGCAGCGTTATATCAGTCCTTGATAAGGTCCGGAAAAGCCCTGGTCAAAGTCCTGACAAGGCCTTTGCAGAGTCTCATAAGTCCTCGATGTGATCCTAGTGGGACCGCCGTACAAGGACCAGTATTAGCATAACGTCGGCCAGTGCGCGCCTAAGGTCGGCCAGCACCGGTCCCGTGTATCATTGCTATCAAGGAACGCTTTAAATTTCTGCTTCGGTGGATCGATGTTATATCGCTGGCTGAATGCCAGAAGGTCATATAGGACGTCTCTAAGCATAGCTCATATGCCCTTCTGGTATTCAACCATCGATACTATTGGCTCAAAGTCAAGGCACACCGACGTTATCATCGACCCATACTACGTTACGCCATCGACATGAACTCCTAACATTCTGTTGTTTTTGTATTGCTGATGTTACGTCTCGATGTCGCTGCAGTCCCTTCGCTGCCAATCGTCGCTTTCCGTTCAATCCCCGCGCCAGCCCTCGTCCAGCAGGCGGCTTCCATACAAAAAGTGCCCGTCCAATTACCGGATGCGAAACTACCGGGATCCAAATAAACTGGGCAAAGGTGCTGGGGCATGCAGGCATTCAGGCGCCAACAGCATCGCCAGCGCCACGGGTGCGAGAAATTGGTACGTTATTAACGACGATTGACGAGAGCAACAAAACGATCAACCGTACACGTCGTCGACCTCCGGCTCGCGCTGGCGTGCAGAAAGAAAACAATGAAGCACGCCGTCATGAACATTGCATCCACCCCCGTTCAACTTTAATCACAGTTACCCACGTCATTTCGCGCTGTTCTCCCTTCAATTTGAAACACGGACGAACTTATTGATTTTGGTCAGCGAGTGATCAACATTGTTTTTTTTTTTTGGTAAACTGTTGAACAGAGGAAAATTGCAATGGTAGGCGTTGAGGGTCGAAATGTCAGGAGGAGCGACACCGCACCCGTATTGATGCGGGCACCGGGCTTGACAATCCTGGACGGACCTGGTGCAATTCGTCAAAGTCCATCTGGGACGACGAGTACCCGAACCCGGTTTCACCATGTTCCATTTATCTACCAACGAACATCGGAATTTAATCGACTGTGAGGGCAAGTAATTACAACTGTTGGAACATTCTTCCGTCTTGGTATTTAGGGGGGGGGGGGGGGGGGGAAGTAAGGTAAAGTGAAGTATATGTTGATAAGTCGAAGAGGGAAATCGGGAAGTGGGGGCACGAGAGGCCAGGGAGACTTTGCCTCCTTTATTTTCACGGTCCGATTCGTTCTCGCTCTCTTCGGCAACGGCCTCTCAATCTCGGTTGAAGACGCAACCGAGGAACGAGAAAGCCGGAGATGCGGCAGCCGCTTGAAGTGCCGGATTCTGTGCGAGGGTCGGACAGAGAAACGGAGGAAGCAATGAGAGAAATAGCTTCGGAGAAGTGCGACGGGAGGAAGGAAGAAGGGTGAAACAGCAGTGGAGAGAAAGCCGGAAGTTGGCGGAGTCGGTGGTCGCGGGCTCTGCTCCCACGCTCGTAGAGTAAGACAAGGAGCGGGCCAAGAGCTATGCATTATGATTCGCCATTCGCCCGCCCACCCATCTAATAACATCACTTGTTGCTCTCGACTCTGTCTCACACCCCTTACCGTCTCCTACCACTTTCTCTCACTTTCTCCCGTACCACCACAGCCCTCCGTGGCGTGTGCCCGGCAGCCGAAGCGACCCGCTCCCTGTCACGGAATGCTATTGCCGGAGAAGGGAAAGTTCCGCCGAGGGGTGCACCGGTTGGGTATAACATGCGGCTAAAGATGCCGCGCCCGTAACCACTTATGGTTGCGAGGATAATGCTTCACACTTACAGGTTCGCGACTCGACCGACGGTTTTGATTTGCAACGACGAAGCAAACGTTAATTAACGCAAAACGGCACGCATCTGCAAATCTAGGTCGGTGAAAAAATTGGGAACCACTCATGGTTACGAGGATAATGGTTCACACAGGTTCGTCGCTCGTGAGACGGTTTTGGTTTGCAACGATAAAGCAACCGTTAAATAAGACAAAACGGCACGCATCTGAAAATTCGGACCGGTGAAAAATTAAATAACGTAAAAGGACACCAATCTGCAAATTCAGATCGGCGGAAAAAATGGGGATTTTTGGTTGCTTTTTTGTGGATTGTTTTTTGTCGTTGGCGCGTTGCACTTCGTCGGAGTAAACTAGAGCTTCTGCAGCTGGTTCCTTAATGAGGAAGGCCTATCCAGATGAGCCGAACCGCAACACACGGCGCGCAGGGAAAAAAAGGGAGGCCCAATGTAGAGATACGGCAGTAATCTTTATGAGGAAAGTGCCGGAGGTTTTTAGCTCGGGCTTATCCGCACCTGGGAAAATTCCTGTGGCTTGCCATCTCACATTCTCACTTTCCTCGAGGAAAACGGTGTCGCGAGGCACTTTTAAAAATTACTACTCCAACACTCCGCATCAATAATTCGCGAGAGTGCAGGTTTCATGAATTCACGGATCGAGGTGAAAGGTGCCTGCTCCATTGTCCGGCAGATCTTTTTCTTCCTCCTGCGGGATCCGACGACTCGACTCCGAGACCCAGCTCTCAGGCTCGGTCTGGCGTTAAGTTTTTCATCTCTAATACAGAAATATGGGGCTTCGCTCTCAGTGTCCTCCATAGTTCAGCGTATTACAGCCATCCAAGAGGCTTACAAGGGGGGAGCGACCCGGTGCGGATGGATGGGCCAGCGGTTCGTGAGAGGTAAGAGGCTTCGAACACAGATAGGAGGACCGGGAAAAGACCAACCAAGACACCTGGCTCTCCGGAGTAACCTACGTAACTTTCGAGTGGCAGAGCTTTAATTGCAATCAGTTAATTCTTCGTAACTCTTAGTTAAAGTACAGATAATTTTTTGAAAAAGGACAAATATTTTTGTACATTTTTTTTTGTACTTTGCAAGATTTTCTTGGCATATTTTTTTCGATATTTTTCTTTTCGACTTCTTTTTTTTTACAAAACTGCTGGTACTCGTCCAGAAATTACAGTAATTTTTGGAATTCTTTTTGTATTGCCGAATTTAAGAAACATTACTTATCTTCTCTCCAATTGTCGTTTGTGCTATGGAAATTTCGCCACGTCGCTTGTCCCGGAACCTCGAATAAATATATCTCTGCCTCCGTATCTCCGAGCTCCGAAATTAGAAACATTGTCCTGTTCGGTGGCCGCGTATCGGTCGCCCGAGAGTCCCCGATCGATTACTCGCGAGTGCATACACGGAATGTACGGGGTCAATGCTGATGTCGGTGCAACACAGTTCGTCTGTGCAGCAAGCAAGTTTCACCGGTATGCAGCTTCTCTCGGTACTCGGACCAAACGAGTCCGTGACCTGGATGGAACGAGAAATTAATCCGCCCTCCCTCGCGCCAACTCCGAAATAGAAAAAAACATCGCAAACGAGAACATCGCGTCCTTCTCCCACGCATCACTGTCTGCACGCAGTGTGCATATAGTTGCACCGCATAACTACGATCCAACGAAATCCTATCTGAGTAAAGCTGAGCTCAAATACGTCTACCCCGATCGAATGACCCACCAATTATGGAAAACTTTTACACATAACTTTGAGAAGTAATTCTAGCAATTCTGTTTAGTAAACAATTATAAGCCATAATTTATCAAACAACGATTAAATCCGCTTCGGATTATTTGTATCGCCTTAAATCGCCTAAAGCCCCAAAAAATATCGACTTTCCTATTGTCTACTTTCATTTTGTATTTTTCTTTTTTTTTCGACAATCCTTTGGCGCGTGGCACACGGAACGACAAGCTCGATCATGCAACCTACAGTTAACGCGTCGAACAACGAATAAACATTCGTTTCATTAGTCGAAGGCCGATTCTCGACGATAATTATTGCCACGCAAATCATTCCGATCAGGTATCGTATCACGGTTAATCGCCGATGTTAATTAGCATTGGCGTCAATACCGAGGTGTTTGCACGTGCGAGAAAAAAAAATCGTTCCGACCGCTCTTCTCTCGCTCGGTCGCATTACGTCTATGTGCTTATACATATCAATAGGCCAACACGAGAAGGGCACACATGTTACGCACAGCGTGTGTGCGCTTGTACGTATCAATGGTCCAACACCGGAAGGGCATACATGCTACGCAGAGCATGTATGGCCTTATGGCGTTAAGCCGTCGATACATATTCTATATTGGCCCACATAGCAAACACAAGCACTCGCAGACCCACCCACATTTTTGGTCATGTATGCCCCGGTGCGCGGAGTGACTGTCCAATCGCTGGATTCGCGCTAAATTGGATTCGTTTCGTGGAACGCGCGTCTCTCGATCCACCGGCAGATCGATACCTCTCGCTCGCTGGTTAGATCCTGCCTGTGGTGTGCAGTGCGCATCCATGCAGCATGTGCACATCCACACGACTCGACTATGTTGCACCCTCCGGTTCCTCTTCTCTTCCACCCTCGCTAAACGCATTAGCGGGTTTCACAAAAAGGACTTTTAAAAAATATTTCCTCCCACCCTTTTAAAGTATAGATTTCGATCTCAAACTGCACCTCACGAAAGACGAGCCCAAGCAAAAGATCCTGAGAGGTGCCGCATTCAACGTTTGTACCGAAAAACATCGACAACTTCTCTCTTTTTGGGTATAAAGGACGAATGCGGCATCTCTTAAGATTTTTTGCTCAGGCCTGTACAACCCTTTTTTCTTCATGCCCTTTTTCTTTTTTTTTTTTATCATCTTTTTCTCTGACTTACATTAGCCGCTCGTACGGCGGCCCACGCGCTTCTAACACGGATTGGCATTCCGGAAAGTGTTCCCTGACGACAGACGAGAATCTGACTAACAGACGAGAATCGAGTCACGCTTCAATCCTCTTCCGCAGCGGTCGTTCGCTGCACCCTTGCATCGCGGCCACGGGACTTCTCGGCCGGGACGGCGTTCGCTAGAGTAAACGAATGAACTAACACGAAGGGACGAACGAGGGTTGGCGCCGAAGGAAGAGCGCAGGGATGAAAATGTCCGTTATAACCGATTGATTGATCGGAATACGATCGATCAATTTTTATTGCCTCCCCCCCCCCCACCCCCCCACCTCCTCCCTCCGGACGTCAATATCTCCTAGGTGCGGTGTAACATGCATTATACTATAACGCAACCGTAATACCTTTTTATGCACGCGCGCCCCATTCGTGGATGAAAATCGAATCACTCCTAGGATCCGCGAACGGAGCCGTCTGACGTTTTCGATTAATTTGTCAGCCGGCCTCTACCGGAGGAAAATAATTATAGCGGAAATTTCACAAGCACGTTAACTCGTGGTTGTCACGCGCGAGCGTCGAGCTACCCTGATTTTTTAAAATTGTTTTATTGATCAGTGTTTCATGAATTACAAATAAAAGAGAAAAATGTATGAAATATTTAATTTGCCATCAATTTTATTTTCCTATCGTCTAGTCGATTAATTTTGTCCTCAGGAAATCGAGTAACAACGCTCCGCATGTTTTGTTGAATTTGTTTGTTCCGCGGGTCGAATCCATCAATCGATGCTTCAGCGATTGTTATCATTGATTGTTATCATTTTTTAAATGTATTTTGTATGTGATACAAAATGTGATTTTTTTAAAAGTTGTTTTATTGATGAATTTTTCACCAATAAAAAAACGAGAAAATTGTATGAAAATTTAATTCGCAATGAATTTTGTTTTTTGTCTTGCGGATTAACATTGTCCTGAGGAAATCGAGTAAAAACGCTCGACCTGTTTTCTCGAATCTATTTATTTCACGTCTACAATCCATCATTCCGATGTTTCAGCGATTGATTTTTATTATTTATATTTTGATGTATTTTTTAGATAAATCTCAGTATCAGAGTATAATACAAGACGCGAGAACTCTATCCTCAGACGAATAAACGACGATGAAAACGTTCCGCCGTCCCAGTTAATTCGTCTATGAAATTATCGCTTTCGCTGTTTGTCCGTCGCAACATTCCGTCTCTTTCTCCCTCCCCCGGCCGCTCTAATTCGATCGGCGGTGCTGTGCCCCTTTCTACCACCCTACCCTCTTATTCGCACTCCATTTGCCACGTAGAACGGCCGAGTGAAATTTCAGTGCGGGAAGCGAGGAATTAATTCGCGGCATCGCGGCTGGCTCACGGTTGGTTCTCTCTCCACCGCTCGCCCTCATACATCCGTGAGTACACGCGCATATATATACATGTACAGCATTATTCCATGTATCGAGGCGAAAGCTCGGAGTTTATATGCGCGCAGCGACAGTAGAAATAACACGAGAACCACCCTGCCGGTGTGCGATATTCAGCCAAGTCGTCCCGTGCGTGGTTGAAACAGTAGAAATAGAACGACGGAGTTTAAGCCCGGCGCGCTCGGCGAGTAGTGCTGGTCGTTTTATGTCAGACGATCCTTACCCATCCGCGCATCGCCGCGCGAACTTGAGACAGTTGACACTCGGCTTGGAATTCACGCCTATCTCACTCGTCCCCTGACGCTAATGTATATATGGTATAATGCCGCCGCCAGACGAATTCGAACTCAACGGCATAGGTATATATATATATATATATATATATATATGCGATTTGAGTACGCCTTATGGTATTATAACACGGATGATGTTTGTCTCTCGATACACGAGAGTTAAACTTTGCCTGCGTACGCATAAATACATAAGCTCGAGGCTCGTCAAATCCGAAGCGTATTTAATTCGGCTTTCTGCAACCGCCGTGCGGTTGCAGAAAGCCGTTGCATATATATGCAACAGATTCTCAGAGTAAACGTTTATCAAATTCCTGGATTCACGTCGCTCAGTGTTTGCAACCGACGAGACGGGAGATTCTAGTATACAGAACCTGGCCCAAGTAAAATGAAAAATTACGTGCGAAACTTTAAAAAGGTACTTTTTTCTGAGAAGGGAGGGAATATTTTAAAGACGGTGCAATAATGAGTGAAAATAATACCGGGGAAGGAAAGGAGGGTTCAACAGGACTCACGATTTAAATAGTAATTCACGATACTAGTGCGATAAAACTCTTTCTGACGAGTGTTGCAATCACACGAGTTAGAAAAAGTTTTTCGCACGAATATCGTACCAAATTTTACTTTATGAGTTGTAAAAGTGGGGATTTTACGGACGCGAAGCTCGCGGGACAAAAATTCTTGCATCAAGTGAAGTAAAAAATGTTTTTCTTTTGTCATATTAAAACCGTGGAAAGACCCGGTTTAATTTTTTTTTAAATCGACAATCGGGTAATCGAATGAATTTAGTTCTTGACAATTGATTGACCAATTTCGAAAACAGTTAATCCTTTTTTAAAAATTACTAGCAACAACGCGCGCTGCGCTCGCGCTTATTTCATTTCTTTTAAGTTACGTGTGCGCATGTTACTAATGAAACGGACGATCCCGATTGGCCACGAAAACTGGCTTCACGTTTTCAATTATTTCCATATATATTTATCTCGATCATTCGAGTGTCATGTCTATTTTAATACGAGATTTTTCACCAAAAGGAACACGCTTCCGGACCAGCGAACGAAAGCTTGATGGAGATTACGAGAAATGAGTCTAGCGCGTGCAATTTTGCGCTGCTCCGCCGGATGAGCTGACGGAGTAAGAAACTCTCTTCTCACGCGGTGCGACACTTTTAACTTGACGAATTTTACCTTCTCGTTTGCTACAGGGTCAGCCACCAACTCGACCAAAAAATAAAAGAAAAGGGAACTGCGTCGAGATGAGAAAGAGATAAAGGGATGGGAAGAAACCTTGTCGCACTGAAAGGATAGATTGTTAAGCCACGGCTGAATAGGGACGTCTTTCCTTTTTACCTCTGCCTTTCTTTTTCCACTCGTCGTCGTCTTCGTCGACGGCATCGTCCGCGACTTCCTCTCGTCTTAGTCACCCCCTCCGCCCCGCGCCCACGTCTGGTCCCGCAACTTTTCGATTTTCTACGTAGGCACCGAAGAAAGGATATTGTTCGGTCGCGAGTCAGTGCCACTGTCGGGGTTCCCGAAGAAAGACGAGTTATATTCTATACATATACGTTCGCAAGCTCGACAGATCGCTATGAGCATTTTTCATCAAGCAGCCTCGGCTACGCTCGCCAAAGTGCTGATTAGCGTGAAAACGAGACGAAGCGCCGATGAAATTGCTTCCAACAGTGTGCACCTGAAGCATCGAGAAACACCCCCCCCCCCCCCCACCCCTCCTCGAACCATCCCCCCTCATCCCAACGCGCGGCTTATACACGTCCCCTCGGGAATTCCAGAAACCGAGAAAACCATGACGGAACGGATCCACGGTGGTGGGGAGAGAAATCACGGGGGAACTGTGAGGTGGGGCGAAAGACTCATCGACGCCGCAGACGAACGGGATAAACGGAAATAAAACAAAAAAAATAATGCACATTCTATAGATCTGGTATCCATCACAATATATCGACTGTGTTCGGCTGTACGAGCCAATGACTCAAGCGAGACACAAATAGTTGAAAAATGGAAGGGACGAGAGACTGATGGGAGCAGTGACGTAGAAAAAAGGGCGATCGATTGGGGGATATCATCGGATCACTGTTGAATGGGAAAGATTATGGTCAAGAAAATGATTTTTTTTTTTTTTTTAATGACGAATGCTGTGGTCCGGTTGTCCTGGCGGACTGCGGAGCAATCATTGATAGCGTAGGGACGTAGTTTCCAGCTAGGTATTGCTGGAAAAGTGAGAGAAACGGGTGGAACGTCAGAGCGAACCGGAAATGAAGGATGGAGGTCGGACGAATCGACTAAGCGGCGGGTTTAATTTCCGGCTTGATAGATTTCGGTCGAGAGTGCTGGTAGAGAGAAATAGTGGTCCGGGGGAGGAGGGGAGGGTAAAATTGAGAGATGGAACGAGATAGAAAGAAATACGGTTGTGTGCTCAGTGAGAGAGCGTCGGAGAAGAAAACCCGTAGAGTGAATTGAAAATGTGACTTTCTTTTGTGGGATTCGTGGAAGGAATGATGTTTGTTATGGTTTCGTCGAGTTTAAACGCCGGCGAGTGTAAAGCTCTCCGTTAAGCTCGAATTAAAATTCGTTTCTTCGCGCACGGAGAAAAATCACGGTTCGGAGGAGATCGGACTTACTCCGAGAATAAAAATTAAATTTGATTGTGAATTAATATTTCGATCGTAAAAGTGGCGATAGGCCGTGCAAAAGAATATTTCGAAATTTATCGTCAATATCGGCGGATTTTTTTTTTATTCGGATGCATCGAGTCATATTGTGTAATATTTACATTCATACGTAATAAAGCATGGAGCAATTGTAGACGATCGTGTTTGCTCTCACCTGGTATTTATTAGCCACGCAGTTGCATCGAAATTCAGTGGCAATCGTATGAATTACGTAGGTGGGCCGATTTATTATTCATATGAACAGTGATAATTGGATTCATGAGTCAATACCGTATAATGTGTATCATAATGTATGCTTATTTACGGTGCGTGGCTTGCAGCCTGTATATTCGGGCTAAATGGTAGAGTCGCGATTCTCAACAACAACAAAAAAAGTTGTATGACACAATGGTATAATATTTGTAGCCGTTCGGTTTTGGAAATTAAGAGGAAAAAGAGTCAACTTAATATTATTATGAATAAAAAAATGAAGAAATCACAACAATATCTTGTCAGTATGAACGTTAAATATTACTTTTCACTCGTTGCTCGATCAACTGTCATTAAATTTTTGTGCAGATTTTTTGGGTCATATTGAGTGATTCGAAGATGATGTATTTTGTCATGTAAATAAATACGGGACGCAGAGGGGTTTGGCGATAATGAAACATTTCAAAATTGACGTCACGTTTGCCGAACCGTATACACATATATTAATAACGCCATAAATTCCAACTACGAACATCGCACAAATTCCGATGACGATAAAACAATTTTCATTCGTTCAACCTCGACTAGCGAAATCGTTGATCGAATGGCTAACCGTTCAACTCATACGCGCTACAATATCTGACCATCGATGATCACCGGGTATGCGCGCGCGATAAATAAAACGGATATCCTGTTGTGATTAAAAAAAAAAAAGAAGCGAAACAAAAAAGAAAGAATAAAAAAAAACGCAAACCAGTCCATGCGATACGTAAAAAAGGTAATTGCAGGTAAAACGTTGAAAGAGTTATATAGCTCCCATTCCATACAAACGATCTCTTTTTGCTGTTTTAACTCTGCCTCTGTTGCTCCCCGGAGTTCCGGCTGTACCGCGAAACTCGAGGGAGCATGGGAATTGGTTTGAAAGTTTTATGAAGGCTTCCTACCTTCCCCAACAGTTCGCCACCCACTATTCGTTACCACTGTTGCCCATCCATACCACTTATCGTTTCTTCGGCTTATCGCGCAGTTTTCCGATTTTTCACTCTACTCGCAAAGACACGATAAAGAAACAAAAAAAAAAAAAATCAAAAAAGTCAACAAATAAAAGAAAACCACTTAAAATCAAGTGCAACAAAAAAACCGTTGTTATCCTTTCAAATCCCGTTAATCGGTAGAGCGCCCGCCCTTAAGAAATCATGAACAACGGGAACGGCGCTTCTCCGCAACGAGACGTTACACGCTCCGTTCGTTCGTTAAGGCCGGCCACGTGGATGTCTCGACGGACCTGCACGGTGCTACTGGCGTTTGCACACTATGCAGATAGGATCGCGCACGTGAGTGAGGACCACTGGTCGCTTGGGTTACCCGGAGCCTCCGGAGATTTATGTCCTATTCATTACGTAGCGACACACCGTCACGGAGTCACGACACAAATTCACGAACCGCCATCTCCCTAGCCATCCCCCCCACCCCGACGCCAGTCCTAGTTCACCCTTCCTCCGGATCCCCGACTTCCGACCATCCCCTCGTCGGCTCCGACTGTGTTTGCCGCCCGCATGCAAGCCGGCTGTGTTTGTGTTCCGTCGCGCTGTTCTCTGGCCGGCGCGTGCGTGTGTTCCCTCTTTGGGCTTTGTCGATACACATACACACGGATCGCTAAACCCTTTATATATAGCGCATACATTCTACAGCGAACGCGGCAATGCATTAATGACAGTATCACAGGTAACGACCGGGCCGAGCAAGGTTTCTGGTCCAGTTCCAGGAACCTGCTGCCGCATGAGCCTCGCGCCGCGTTGTCGGCGATGCCGCCTTTCCACGGATAACCCCGGATTCGAACACCCAGAGAGGTTCCTCCTCTTCGGCAGCGATCGGCTGCGCATCGACGCGACAAGCGCGTACATATATTCCACGGATCGTATGCAAATAAAGTACGAGTGCACGACCTCGTTGCATCCAACCTGCAACGCGTCGAACACGGATGCGTCACACGCCCGACTCGCGTAACCGGGTAATTCTGACTTTAATGATACGTGCAAAAGTCTTTTTCATCAATTTTCGTATCGGAAGTAATCAATGAAGATCGACGAGCTGTGTTTGTTGTAAACAGTTTTCGATTTCCCGAACTGTTGTTGATGGTTTTTTTAGCAATGTGGTCATCAGGGATTGTTTCTTATGGACCATGCAAAAACTAAAAAACATCGGTTTGTCCGTCAAGGTGATTTAGTAACAGGTCCAGCTAGTCCTTGCACGGCCTGTAACGAAATCTGGGACAACTACCATTTTGAGACCGCAGGAAGCCGAGGAAAAAGAAAATTGTCTTTCCCTGTGCCTGCAAATTTCCCGAGGAAAGGCAACATTCTTTTTCCTCAGCTGTTCGTCAATTTAGAACTATCAATTACAGTATCAATTACAGATTGTCTTACCAACGGTCGTATTTCACGTAACCCGAAGACGATGCCGACTGACGATTAGCGATTACGCAACAAATTGTGGTCATTGGCGTGGCAAAGAAACACTACGATTCGCCAAGGTTCACGAATGACCGTATTCTATGTGCCAGAGCATGGATACATATGTTCCACAACTATCCTAGGTACGTGAATGTTCGTTGAACCAGATCGCGGTGTTCCCCTCAGGAGACAGAGAGGGTGAGCGCTGTGTGACGCAAAGCACACCCTAGCGATACATTAATGACGAGTACACACATCAGAACCATGGTATCCTGTACGGCCCTATGTGCCGACGATATAGAGGGATAGAGAACGCTTCACGCACCCTGCCGGCTCTCTGTATCGTCGCGTTTGATAGCCGTCCGGCCATTCTCGCTGAATTACGATGGGAACCAGGAAGAGGATGGTGCAGCGTGCGTGAAGCTCATCGCTGCTGTTGCTGATGCTGCTGCTGCTGCTGGTGTGGTATTGCGCTTCGACGATTTCTCGTCTGCGAACGTTCGCTTGTGCACAAGTACACACTGGAGAGACACAGACCTCGCTGAGCTATAGTAACACCGGAGTATACACACAGGAATGAGAAAGAGGTGGACACTGAACGAGCTACCGGTTCACTGGCTTCCATGTACGTTTGACCAGCGGATCCTGGAAAGGGCACGTCGGTCACGTACGCCCGTTGCTGAGGGTAGTTACAGTATATCTTTCACTTCCAAGTCCTCGACACCCCCTCCATCTGCGCTATTATTATTATTGTTTCATTATTTATGGTGCTGCGTGCGGTCAAGTCTACCTCGAGGCACCACACATGCTTGATAATACATGCGTCGTATGTACCGCATCTCAGTTAATCAAGGATAAGAGTCGGATTAAATAAAAAAAAATCAAGAAAATTGGTAAGTTTCTATACAGTTTAGCGCTCTGTCTGCTTGGGTATGTGTGAATATTAAAAATTTTTAAATATATATATTTCGATTGAAAAAGACCTTATTATATTTTTCCCACTGAGCGAAATTTTGTGTGCCAAATTATGAATATCAGTTTTTTTTTGTTTGTTTGGTCCGGCATCTTAGATGCTCAAGGATAAGAGTCAGATTAAAAAGAAAAATCGACAATATTATTAAGGTTCTATACAGTTTACCACTCCGACTGTTTGGGTATGTGTGAATATTGTCAAAAATATGTATTGAAATATTTCCTTAAAAAAACGTTTTACTATATCTTTTCTATTAATCAGAATTTGTTGTGCCAAATGATAATCATCAGATTATTTTTTTAACAACGAGGATCGGTATTCCGAAAAGTGGCGTTATTTATTGAACATTTTTTAAAGCCATGACGCAAGCCACTGTTTGTCGTTGCGATACGCGCACAACATGGTATTATATTTGGCGCAACGGTTTCGTGTATAACGAGCGATAATTTGATTGCATTCGATAGATATATTGATTGTATTTTCTTAATCTGTTTACACAACAGCGTAAACAGAGTACGTATCTGATGGCTCGCGAAACATTGCGGCCGCATCGCCGAATCCGTGCGTTTTCAATATTGACAGATTATGAGTTTCATGAATCATTCTGATAATTTGCACGTATTGCAATCACCGTAGCTTTGGCTTTCAAAAAATCTCGAAAATTCTCGATTTTTCGACTGACATTTTTTTCTCTCTAAAAATATAGATATATATATAGGGTAGACCAGGCAAAACGGGGACGCAATAAAACCTGCTACAACAATACCGAAAGCATACATCCATTGTTTTTCACACCAAAATTATATTGGCACCGGTTTTGAAAGGAAATAAAAAAAAAAAAATCTGAGGCAAAACGGGGTACCCTTCGATTTGACTTGCGGCAACTTTTGTTACCTTCATTATTACCCTATTTGGCCCCACGTCGATATAAAGTTCCATATCCCTATTTTTCCCTATGTCCTATTTTTGCCCCGGTTTCCCCCATATATATTCTTTAAAACCAACATTTCCATACGAGCACAATAATAGATCAGTTCGGACATCTTTTTTCCAGACAATACGAAGCTTGATTAATGATTTTCGACAAGTCTCATTTTTTACATTCTTTCTAACAAAAGCGTGCCCGCATCGCCGCGTCGATCGGATTACTCTTCTCTCCCACGGTTTCGTTCGCGCCCTCGACCGAACCCATATATAAGATTATCCGATCGCACGGGAGTGACCGCTATATATATATCGTACCAACGTCGGATATGCCATGAATAATTTAAGAATCGTACGGAGAAAGCTTTTAGGAGTACCACTGAGCCCGTCGGTGAAACTCTCTACCGAGGCTCGAAAGAATTTAAAATTCCGATTTCTAGTCTCTCGCCATCGGATTCTAACGGCGCGCGGCTCTCGAAATGTCCCCGGCTAATCCAGGAAATAACGCATCGGTCACTCCAATCGTTCCGTTCATTTGGCGTTTGTTTCAATCCCTCGTCTTTTTTTTCTCTTTTTTTTCATCGATTCACGCGTTTTCCCTGTCGGGCTAATGAAAGAAACTGCTCGAGGGACAGTGCGCCCAGGAACAATGCCAGCGAAAAACAGGAGATGAACGATCGGCAATGTTGCGATACAGATGGGGAAAAATGCATGGCGTCGCGCGACTGACAGGGAGACAGGGAAACGAGAGGAAAAAAAAACACGAGGAGATTCCAGAGAGGGGAAGGAAAATAAAACGAGGAAACGAGAGACACGGTAGAACGAAGAAGGAGAGAAAAAACAGCGAGACGGAAAAAGGTACGAGGAGGATAGGGAAGCATCAAGCAACAGAATACACGGGGGATGGGGGTTGGGGGGTGGTTCGAGGGAGAACCCGAGAGCAGTAATCGCTCGTAATTCTTCGATTCGTTCGGCTGGCGCAGTTTCTGCCCGACCCAACCATCCGTCTGTTTTGCTGCTGGACGTCGCAAATGAATGGACGCCGGGACGTCGCAGGGGGTTGAGGGAATGACGCCGGTGCCGTACGTAGACATCCTTCCCGTCCATACACACGACACAAAATGTCCGCTTTTAATCTCTGCGCGGCGCAAGTTGCTCAACCTCAGGCCGAAACAACCACAATTAAATAATTTTTGTAATCCTAGAGAACCACACGTAAGTGCGACGGCATCGAAGGATTGAACTACTGGAGTGTAGAATCGGTGAATATGTTACGTCGCTGAGGCATTACAGCAAACATTCTGCACACATCCTGCCGTATCGATTTTACTAAAAACAAAAAAATAATATTAATTTTTTAAACATGTTAATGTCGAGCGATGCAATACCTCGGTGAAGAGAGACAACCGTTCGTGCTCTGCGCACAGCAATCGTACATCGAATATTTGATTCCATCAACTATCATCCGTCCAATATCTGGTTTCCACAACCACCATCTAACCAACACTTTCATGTCAAGTAATATTCCAAATTCGTTCGATCTGCGCAAAAATTTCGACCAGATCGATGATTCTAGCACTTTTCGCAGTGGTTTCTAGAATTTCGTCATGGTCCCTGTTTTGCCTCCATGTTATCAATTCACGATGATTCGGATAAGAGATTCTGACAACGGGATCGTCTCTTGCGATGGTACGCGCTCTCTCGCGAGCTCTCCCTCTCGTTCTCATGCTCTCTTGTGCGCTCTCACATTCATTAATATACCTTCTGCTTTGGCACATAAAGTCTATTTCGGTAATTCTCCCGATCACGTCCGTTCAAGAAGGTTCGCTAAAACCAACTGATCGATCAACAAAAACGGCGTCAAGTCTCGAAACAAATAAAAAACACGTCCGCTTATCTCCCGTCTAGCTTCGAATCCCAGTTCGTTCAAGCACAGTCCCAGTACTGAAGATTCTAGGATCCCTACGAAAATTGAGGATAAAAGTGTACGAATCGTCCGCCCTTAGTTGATGTTCCGAATCGTGTGGGTTTCCGAATTACCCTATCGTTACCGAATAGCCGATGCGGATGGAAAGGGACATGTAATTTCGTTTCACGTGCCGGAACAATAGGGCGTACTATAGCAGACAAGTGGGAGCAAGGGCGAGCGTCGATTTGAAAATCGTCCGGGAATGAATGGTCGAAAGCAGGATTTTGCCCCGGTTCCCGTCCATGCACCGAGCGTAACCGGCGTTGGTGAAAAGGCTTTTCACTAGTTGGAAAACAAAAGCTAACGCGAGGGCGTATACAGCTATGCACTGCCGGGAGGTTGGCAGCGTCACATCACGTCACGATCGATCTACGTCCGTATAAACTGAAGCCCGAAAAAGCCATAGCCCGCCCGGTATACAACCCGCCTCACCTCTTCGATTAAATTCTCGCCATTGCCTTTCGGTGTAAAACAATTTCGGATAAATTGTTGCGGGTCTCGTCGACGTTCCAGCAATTCTCTCAAAGGGCATGTTGAAAGGTCCTTTTCACATCAATACAAACGTTATGCCAGCGTCAAGCTATTCGGCGACATTTTCAGTGGTTGCAGAAACGACCGGTCTTTGAATTTTACCGGTAAAGGAGTCAGAGGTCGATCGGAACCAGCGCGGTAGATCAATCGGAGGTTGGCGTAGCGATTATGCCACCCTAGTGCGAACATAGTGCGCATAGTGCGAACTGTAATACCTTAGAATTCCTTACTCGTTGCACCAAACTCTGATTTATTTACTTCGGTGGTTCCGACGAGCCCAGATCGCTCTTATTTTCTATGTAAAAGACCGATGTTAAACAAAGAAGAAAGAAATGTTGGAATAGGAACTTCAAACACGGTGTAATTCCGAGCAAAACGAACTGGGCGGGCCCTGGATAGGGTTCTGTCCCAGCCAATATAAAAAATATGTTCGGCTTTATTACGACACGTTGCATGTTGTCATAAATCCCCGACCGGTCAACTACCCCTTTATGTTCCTATATCTATATACTTCGTTTCGTATCTCCGCATGTGAAGCTGTATGGGTATTGCATGGTTGTTTTCAGTGGTAACGCTATGTGCCTAGTGGCTGCTAACGTCGAAGGCCTTTAACGCAAAAAACAAGCCTAACACCCTAGCAACCGTCAATCCTGTCCGTGTACCCTGCTCCCATTGCGCATCAGTAATTAATACTGCCTCGTTCTGTAATTAGGGAAATGTCACTCTCAGAGCATCGTGTCGTTGCGTCTCTCGACTACTCCTCCTCGTCCTCTTCGTTTCATCTCTGCACTCACTGCTGTGCGTTACTCGTGGGTAATCCCGGATATCGTTTGCTCCAGTATGAATATGCCCGTCCGCTGGAATATTGTATGCGACCCATAGAGGGATATGTATTGGGTAAGCAGTGACGCGGAGCTCCCTACTTCCCACTTCCGATAACCGGCAGTCAGTCTATTCATGGAAACGAGACTGATGTAACACGCTTTATGATTCCAATACCTTGCTGATTAATGATTATGTTTAGCCTCCCCAACCATTGCGAGTATCATTAACTTGCTCATTAAGGGGTATGTTAGCTTTAATCTGGTAGCAGTTGCCATGTCTTTTTCTCTCAAATTCCTATGTCGCAGATTGCGATACGAAATATCAAATCCCTGATCAAACCATCAGCCAACATCCACATTCTGATCATACCAACGGATTGGCATTTCGTGTAAATCCAGAAGCATTCTATAAAGTCTTCCTAAAATCCTAAGTCTCAGGGAGACTTGGAATAATCAGGACCCGTTTGTGGATCTTTGAAGTCCATTGTAACGTTTGTCTGAATCATCGTAAAGGTAAAAAAACTTCGCTCTCTATCGTTAAACTACCGAAGATGTTTTCACCTGATATTGTAGTGAGTATACGCCAGTTGCACTTGCCACTTTCTGTTTTCAGTGGTGAGTCGACTAAACCGGCTACAAAGTCGGATCGATCGTCGGCAACGTAGCCATACTCGCGGACACGTGGAAAGGTGTCGTGGACATCCTTTCGACCATCCGGTTGCAACGAGGGGGACATATCTGGCAGTGATTACTCTAGGAAAGCGAGGCGTAGTTGAGGCGGACTCGTGTAGATCAAACGTTCTCGGTAACAATGAAGAGTGATTGAAGGCAGAGAGGATGTCGGAGGAGTTGGTATCAGATTGTGCGGGAGCTCACCGGTCTGCGTAGCTTGCCGCTGGTCGACCTCTCCCACTCGACCCTTGACCCGGCACGCCCGACTAGTTTCTCTCCCGATCCTTCGTGACCAGTAGGGTTGGCCGAACTATCTATCTACCGATGTGCACCCGCGTATAACACTACAGTTATAGATACATACACACGATAGGATAGGATAGTGGGTGCTAGAGGGATCCTTATTAGTATCCAGCCATTAGGTGCATGCCGGTACCAGTGGCTGATGCTGATGCTGCCGGTGTCCAGACCTTGCCGGACATCGAATGGTACCTCACTCACAACTTCGATAACCACTCCTATATCTCTATACCCAGCACGTTTCATAGCTGTTCTCTACTCTCGAATGTGACTACCACCAGCTATAGCGATACCTATGTTTATGCAACACCACATCTACATCCGGATATACGGGTCTACCTCGTCCGTACACGAATCCTATGAGGACGCGAACAATAGAGGATGGAAGATTTGGTGTCGATGTCTATAGATCATTGAAGAGTTACTGTATGTATGTAGGGGCAAATCCTGTGAGTCTATGTGATCCCCGGAATGTATGTGTGGGGTATCGGGAAAGTCGCTCGTACGAGTGAAAACGAGGATGGCAGGATGAAACTCAACAGCACTGGAAAGGCTGGTGTATCGCTGGGTGTGCGGATGGCCAATGGCCAAATCCATGCCAGGTCGAGCTTGAAGGTAACGTGGAGTGCACATCGGGCTTTCGCTATTGCCCTGTCGCGTATACGCGGACAGATAGGTGGAAGGGTGAGGAAAGGGTCATTTGGCACGATTGGATTGATAAAATAGATCAAAAGCAAAATGGCAATTGAAATAGCGTCATCGATAGACGCAGAACCCGTTCTTCTAATTTGACTTCACTAATACGTCTCTCAGACAGAAAGAGCTCATAACTTTTTTTTATGTAACATCGATCCAGTTCCAATTTACCTATACTGACTAATATTGTTGAATCGAGCGCAAGTTATTCGATGCATGCGCAATTTCGTAGGTGGATACCGAGGATCCAGCCGGGTATCAGCTCATGAAAAAGAGCCCACGGAATTTGTTCGGTAATCCCATGTGCAGCAAAATGGATCGCCCACCATGCAAATTCTATTGAAAATAAAAAGTCCACAAACAGATCGACGGGAAAAGTAAAAAGTATTCGGAATAATTCTCGTAGTTTCTTTTGCGGATACCTTTCTGTTTTTTGCTGAAACATTGCAGACTCAATCCGACGCGATAAATCGCTCTCGTGACTCCGTTCGTAGTTTGAGAACCGAACATCGCATTCTGTACAGACGTACTCGTAGATACTCTCAAAGCCCCGGGGGTGAAAAGGACGAGTTCGGGGAAAATGGGGAAGAACGAAGTTTTTCGTATCGAATTTGCCAGCTCGAGAGGCTGCTACCTCTGTCAGGTTTACTCGTGGTCGCGAGAGAGAGAGATGAATGTACGGACAGACGAACGCGCTGGCATGGCGAATAGACAGAGCTCTCTCACTGAGCGTGTACCAAACATACCGTGACCAATTCGTTCTCTATATGTATAGCATACACTATAGTAGTTGTAGAACCGCGCGAACCAGCGCGGACGAACGAAATCGTAAGCCGCTTAAGGACTTAACAGACCCGATGGAAATTGTACAGTCGCCGCTACACCCCTTCTATCCCGCGTTTTCAACGACTCGCGGACAGCACTCGCAAGTACCCCCCCCCCCCCCCCTCCTCATCCTCCCCCGCCGTTGAGGCCCCGGGCAAACTCGCGTTTTCTATCTCCTTCCGCACTCGCTATCTTTCTCCCGATGTTGCAACGCTTGCCAAATCTCTCTTTGGGAAATTCGAACATTTGGGAAACCCCTTCGAGCGTGTCCAGTTCCGATTTTCGTCGTTCGAATTTTAGACCTGTGCCGTTTCGATCTCTCCACACTACCGTGGATAAAGCTGATTTTCGTTTTTTCTTTACTGGACACTTTTTTATATTTTTAAATACAGACTGGTTGAGAACAAAAAGAGCCTTGAGCTGACATATATGTGAGAAGATCTTGTTTTGTACATTTTTCGGCTAAAAACGAATTGCGGTGAGCGCGGTGAAAGAATAATTTTTTTTTTCAAAGGGGACTTTATGTAATCGTTGTTTTATGATTCAAAGTTGAGTCAATAGGGACTTATATAATTATTAGAACCGCCCATAGCGATGAAATTATTCGATATAGCAATTTAATAGGATCTCATTATTTTTTTATCAGTGCATTGCAAGCAAAAAGTTACAGAAGTGACGTTTAATTTTTTACCAACAGAATCTTTGGCTAAAGTGGATTTTCGATAAGCGAGCTGTGTAATTTGCACAGACTGCGAGGTTTAGGATAATTCTTTCGTCGCTGAACGAAACGCGGTACAAGTTTCACATTTGAATTAATCGTGTACCGCGAATACGGGGGAAGCAGGAATGGTAGGTTTACGGTCCGACGGTGGATAGAGGCTTTTTTCATCCGGAAACTTTTTTCGAGTTAGGATATAGGAAGTCAGGTACATATATAGCACTTCGGCAAGTTTAATGAACGCGGATGTTACGGCGGTTGATTGTCAGTATGCAGTTCGTTTCAAAGTTTTTCTGAATATGTTCATATGAATTAAAAAATGAACCAGCTCGGCTGAAAAAGTTTATTTTCGACTCAACTTAGGTTATACCGACAAATAATCCAACCCATTTTATGTCTCATCCGTCATGTAGGAAAACAAAAAATGAAAACAATATTTGCCAAATAATACTTTTGATTCGAGAACGACAGTGATGATAAAATGCTTCGAACTTGTTATACCTATGTGTAGAAAAGTGTGCGCGAATGCCGACCACCTAAAAGAGTACCTTAGTATGTCAGGTGTTAAGTAAAGTTGGACTGAGTAGAAACTTTTTGGTCCATCGGCTGACAAATGCTAGCGCCATATGCTATACAATTATTGTAAATTAAATAAAAACTTATCTGGCCGGTATAACCGATAGCACTCGCTTGATAACAGCCACCAATCTTTAAAAAATATTTGACAGTAATAAATAAATTATCCATGTAATAAAATGTCACTTATTCACATTATTGAATTGGTCACATTATCAAAAATCAGTCTGGCCGTTGACTCGAGGAGAATAAGCATAGATGCAGTAGAATACCGATACCGAGTGTTACCCATATAAAATACACTTCACATTACCATGTCAAATGCACCTATGTACAGCTGTATTTTATATGCATTAAACCTATACATAGGCAAGGTATATCTATAATATAGATACAGCATAGCGATGTATCGATTCGTGCTGGAAACTCTCAGCCCGAACGGCGCAGAGCAGTATCTCCGCTCCACCCAAAATTTATTGTCGATTCTCACCCGTTCACCTGTTTGTCGTCAGCATTAAGCTCACGCCTCGATTTCGCACGCTCTCCACGCTGGTCCGATTTACGTAATAATTTGTAATTTACGAATAAGCGAATTTCGGGTAATGGATCGACCGGCATTAAATATAAGATATATGTACATCTATGTATATCTATCTATATATATACACAGATATATATATATATAAATACGAGAGCTATGGTATACACGGACGAGGAACTGCAGTTTGCAGTTGCATTTGTACGCGGTAGTATCCAACGTGCAGCAACGTCCAACGCGTCCGGTCGACACGGCAATCGGGATGCGGCACTACCCAGCGCATTGGGTCAAAGTTGTGTGTTCTCACCGGTGTGGGCTGCGAGAACGCGATTCTCTTCCGCTCCATTTTTTTGTGATTTAAAAAAAAAATTATTCCACCGGTGAGCTCCATGAGGGCTAGCCGGAACTGTCCACAAATCGTTGGAGCGATACGGTCAAATTAATATCCATCTCTCCTACTGTTAGGAGAGCGCGGGCGGGTGTGAGCGGGCGAACGAGCCAGCCCTGCTGTATCTCTCTATCTTTCTTCTTTTTTTTTCATCGCTATCTCTCTCCTCCCACTTGGCAAAGCAATAGCTCGGTATATATGCAAATTATTTTCAGTCGAAGCGACGAGAGCTGTTGGTCTCGTTTACTCTTTCTATTTATCTTTCGGGTTTTCCAGGGTTTGCAACCGATTTCAGGGGCAAACCGCACACACAGCGGCTGTGAGATTTCCTCGAGCTTCGCAATTCGTCCCTGTCGACGAGAGCCCCAGCGATTTACCGGGGTGGACGTTAATATTTATCTTTCAGAACAAAATAAAATAAAATAAAATTCTGCCATATATATATTGCGGCGTGGGAATTTTTACAGCCCAAACGATAGACCGGAGGAATAAAGGACGTATACTAATATTTCTTACAGAGAAAACGGGTTTGTTGTTAAAATTGTTTTCACTCGAAACAAACCGGAGCCACGGTGTCCATTATGTACGAAACTGTGTCTTCCTTCCTCTAGGCCGCGGACGTCATGATATCCTTTAATCTGTCGCGCATCGCAAACTGCGCACATCCATTCGTATAGGTTTTCTTTTTTCTTCATGCGATTTTTGCACCCTTCGTACAAAGCTTCTTCTTCGTTTTATACCGTAACAAAGCTCACTCTATGTGGATTGAAAATGCATTCCTTGTTAGCGCAATGGCATTGTTGAATTCCAGTGGTTCGTGAAATTTGCTTCGTAATCCGAGAATAAAGAGCCCTTCGTCCGCACGAAGATCGGACGCCGTAACTACGGAGTACATCAAAGAGATTCACAAACGAAAAAAAAATTAATGAAAAATGTTCGGTAAAGCACATTACCGCATAAAGCTCGCGCGTTTAATTAACTTGTGCCAGCACCGCAGCGCCCGACCCGTGCAGATCCATCTGACCGTACGATATCAAAAAAACTGTAGACCGAACGTGCCGCTAATATCACCCTTTCGCGTATCTCATCGGATCCTCCCTTTGCGTCCCAATTTCCCTCAATACCGATCCGTTCTGGAATCTGAAAAAAAAACCTAACACGATAATTAGACCAAGATAGGTATGAAAAGATATCTTCGTGAATCGAATTCATACTCGACGTGTGTTGCACATCCGACGCACGGTGGCCAAATTTTGCTCGGTACGCTGCAGTTAGCGGGAGCTCTGCACTGAAATCTGGACGTTGGCTTTGAACTACCTTTGTGCCATGGTTCGCATAGCTCTCAGTCACCGTTGAGCCGCTTCCGTCGAGACCGTCGAGCCCAACGGTGCTACATACCGAAACCGTCCGTCCCGTCGGTCGGACGTGCGAGGTAGACGATATGAAAACCAATTACTCGATGACTCGCTCGGCCGTTAATCATTTGACTTTGTTCCACAGTCCGATCCTAGCGTAAAGCCTCGGGTCGAGTCATTTGAGCATAGCCTAGTGGGAGCGACACACAGTACCGGCGCTGGCCGACGCTGGGCGAACACTGGCCGGCGCTGTGCCGATACTGGCCCTGTGTGGCGCTTCCACTAAGGGGTACGATTGGCCCGCGAGCCAGCGACCTTTCGCCGTTTCTCTGACGAATCCACGACATGCCCGCAACAATGTAACTTCGTATCGACAAAGCAAGTCGTATCGCGATTGGCACTTTGCGCCAAAACTGCAGCGGTAGAGCGTAAAAAAAGTACGACGCTCCATTGTTTTTTGGTGCCGTCGATCGCGGGCTTTTTTTGTCATGCGTCTGACGTTGACGTGAAATTGTCGCGTTATCTGTTTGGTGAATACGTGCCATTTTACTGACCGAGCCGCCCAAAAGGTTGCAATATACGTCATGGAAAAAAATTATGCACATTTTTTACCGAGTCTTTTCAGGCCGGTTCATAAAGTGGCGGAGTGCGGGGGAAAATGGGACAGTGGAGCAAACGGGATGGGACAGTGGAACCGGTTGCGTCATCGGTCGGTAAGTTATTCGAATTAACTCGACCGGGACGCCGGTCGAAGAAAATACGCCTCCAAAGAAAGACCCGATACCCGGCAAGCCGAAACATTGTAAAAACTAAATAAAAATTTTGGCGAAAAGAACCATCCGGGTGAACAGTTCTTAATCTGCAAAGAGCATAACATAATTTTACATACTGCGAGAAAAAGTTGCCGATGCGGTCCAGGCGAACGAGGTTAAATTCTTGTATTCGCATATGCTCCAGCCACATCGGAGACTTTTCCACCCTGCAAAGGTATTTTATACTCTCTGCAGGTTAACAACTTTTCCGTCCGAATTTTTTTGGGCAAAATTTTAATTATGCTTTTCTCAATCTTTGTTTATATTTTAAATAGACAGAGTATATTTTTCGGTAGACACGGAGTCGTGACCGAATGCCTGACTACCGTGTCAGGCTCGCCTCGTAACTGGCCGCCGGGCCGAGGTTTCCCAAGTATTTACTCAGGCGAGCAAGCTCTCACTGTGCACACATACGCGGGGTGACGTCATGCGAGGGAAACACAGAAGGGAGAAATCGTCGCAGGAAGCGGGCGCCTTCGGGTTATCGGTGCATAGATGAGCGTCAACGTCCATTACTTGTAGTTTCGCAGTGGTCCCCCTTTACACACCGCGTCCACTTGTGTTTGATACGGAAACGGTTTGAAACTGCGGAATAGCGGAGAACGAGAGGTGAGCGCTCGGCTAGCGAGCGAGGACAAGCCGGACTATTCGTAACAGCCCGTTGAGCACGATATACGCAATCCACAACGAGCGAGCGCTCACGTGGGAGGAATAGAGCGATAGCCGAGTAGCTGGACACTACGAACCCGAACGTTAGTCCACACGGGACATTACGCGCGCCAGGTAACATCGGGAGCCTCGTCTGCCACGCTTATACAAAATATTTTATTGACATTGTAGGTTTTTTAAGTGTGGTGCTATCCATTGCTTTTCATTAGAGATTGGATCATTGTAAACAACAAAAAACTACGATCGACATTACGCGCGCCAAGTAACATTCTGCCACGCTTGTACAGAATATTTGATTAACGTTGTAATTTTTTTTTTAATGTGGTGAGTTTCGTTGCTTTTCATTAGAGATTGGATCATTGTAAACAATAAAAAACTACGAACGACATTACACGCGCCAGGTAACATCGGGAGCCTCGTCTGCCACGCTTATACAAAATATTTTATTGACATTGTAGTTTTTTTTTTTAGTGTGGTGAGGTCCATTGCTTTTTCATTATAGATTGGATCATTGCCGAGAAAAAAAGAAACAAAAAATAATAATATTCTTAAATCGCACAACGTTAACACAAAATGTGTTGTCACCGAAATGATAATTTTCGTCAAAGAATCAATGCCGTCGAATAACTTCGGTATGAACCGTAGTAGGAGCACAACGCAGGACCAGTATTGGTTCAGCGGCGGCCAGTGTTCGGCCAGCGCCCGGCTTGTTTGTCATTCCCATGAGGGCAATTACGCGAAATCAATAAATCAATATATATGTTTCCTAGGGCTGCTGATGGGTCACGCGCTTCGCTCTCTTTGAGTGTCTCGAAAACTTACTTAGAGTAGGGACTTAGAATAGTCAGGACCACCGGGCAGGGATCTTAAGGAACAGAATTTTTCGTAAAGTAATTGACAAATGAAATTAGAATGGCACATCAGACCTCCCTCGATCACAACCCCTCCCTCCTCGATCGCTCCTCTCTAAAAGGCCTTACACTCTTTCAGGCTGAGGAACCACCCAAAGGAACTTAGAATATTGCATCCCTGCCTCATTTGAACCCTGCCAGTGTGTTTCATTTGACCCCAGCCTTCTCGATTCTTGAACACGACGGCGTTGGCAGCGATGGCAAAATCTTTTTACCTAATAGAAAGATATACATTTTTGTATTTCCGCTAGTGCCAATAAAAAAGAGAGCGAAAGATTAAAATTTAAAAAAAACACCATGATTTTTTATGCTTTCGCCATCGACCGCGAATGCCGCGCTTCCGCTTCAAATTTAAACGCCTCGCACCGTCGTCCCTCCCAGCGTCAGCAATCTTTCAAATTGGATGGAGAACGTGCTGTCCAGCCGTTGCAGCGGCGTCCAACGTCATCCTCCATTCGCCGTCAATTATTCAGACGTATACATAGATACACGGGAGATGGAGGGTAGCCAGCAGCAGCGGCGACGGAGGGTAGCATCAGGACGCCAGGCTTACGCGCTCTCGCGTGCTCTTCTGCTTCGGTCTGCTGATGCGCTCTCCGCAGGCTGCCGCTGCAGCTCGGCTCTATACACCCCCCACACGTTCATTAGCATTACCCAACGCCGTGCTTGATAGGGAAATTGCGGTATACCTCCCCGCTCTCTATACGAATCGTCCTGCAACGATGCACTCGATATACAGTACCTATTCAAGTATATGTATATATATATATATATATATATATATATAATATATGATATATACATATATGTATGTGTGTGTGTGTGTAAGTGTATAGTTTTACTATGTTAAAGTACATACTAGGTATAATAGCAGCGTATGTATTCTATACTATATGTGTATTCGTGAGAGAGCGTCTGCATAGCGCGACTCAGCGCATTATACGCGTCGGCTGCCACCAGTGTGCATTATGCAGTGCTAGATGCGTGTGCAACCCAAAAACACATTGTGCGTTGTGTACTCGCGTATTACTCGCTCCGATCTATACCGTTCCAAAAAAAAATAAAAGTCTTGTATTCACTGTAACCAACCTGGCAAGAGCTTTTCACGTGAATTTTGCAAAACGATGAGTAACGCGCAAATACGCAACAACGGAACGGTTGGTTAATTCCACGCATTGAAAATTGTATTATTTTTATTTTTCAGAAAACAGAAGATACGGCTGACGGAATTCGATGCGCGGGTTTTGTTGTGCTGTAATTGGAATGAGTTTGTTCAATGCTCTGGCAGACTGTGGTGGAGAGAGACTCGTCCTGTTATTGCAATTTTATAGAGTACTTGCGAAAAACAAAATAATTTTTAGTGAGAAACAGGATATCGAGAGAGCGAGAGACGCGAACTGATATTAATATTTGTTGCAAAATTGTTAAGCTGGAATTTCCTGACCTTCCAGGCTTTCCCGGTTATTACAATATCTGACCATCCCGATAGTGTATTCTTATCCAATCCACAGGAAATTTGTTTCTAGAGCATCGAAAACGAACTTCCTCCGATCGCCATCAATATTTTTCCATTAAACCGAATAAAAATTTAAGAATCGCGCCCACCCACCTGAAAAATAATTGGGTAAGAAAGGATCAAAAACGAAAAAAAAAATCGTCGGACTGAGAAAGTTGAAATCGAATCGAAGGGTAAATATTCTCCCTCACCAAAGAGCCTCATTCGCGTATATTATTCTCCACCGGCCAGTACCCCGTATAAACAACAAGAGCAGCGTGTGGTTTTTGTTCCTCGTATTTATCGCCCAACACCGTTGGGATTGCTCTCTTTCCCATCGATCGCTCCTCCCCGTATGTGGGTCTGTTTCGAATTTGTTTTTATTTTTTTTTCTTTCTCGGTGTATTGTGGACAGACTCAATAGTTGTACACGGCCGGGCGCGATCGGGGCTCAGTCACCGCTCAACATCCGCAAGCGTGGACGAATCGAGCTTCCATTCTCCACTTTGGGCTCAAACGTTTCGGGGATGTGTTGGTATCTATTCGGTCTGTTGTGTGCGGGATCGTCTGTGCCGAGGACCGGCGCCGCAATTAACGCCGACGCGAATTCGCGGGCTCGAAATAGGGTCGGTGGAAACGCACTTTCGCGTTTGTATTGTGGACGTTGCACGTGTATCGGAGGGTCGTGGATGCGCGAATGTGTGTATCACCGGTGGAACGACGAGATGGGGGGCAGCGCATCGCATCCACATCGAGTATATCGGCCGTAGGGGTGCAGCGGAGGTGCGAGAGGAATACAGCTGAACGCTCAGGAGGGATGGAGGGACACGATAGTATACCAAAATACCCCATCGTAGCGCCGGCGGCATCGCCACGACCACCGACACGCAAGGAGATATATATATGTGTATGTGTGTGTGTATGTATGGAAAGTCGTGGACGAGAGGATTGGATAAACTCTCGCTGGCTGGGTGGCTGGCTGGCTCGATGCTTGCAGCCACGTATATCGCGGCGTACCTCGAAATTAACGGGCAGTGAGCGTAATTATTTCAATGGTCGCGGCGGTTGGCTCCGGGAAACGACCCACATTCCGTTCGCACTATATAGCGGACCCATAGGTACATTTAAGGGTGTATGTAACATATTACAATTACCACTGTTACTACCACTTTTACCACTGCTCGAATTGATGATGACGTAAAATTCGGTGAAAATGTTAATTTTAATTGGTTGAAATATAAATTGACCGTTTAAGATTACGCTTTCATTACACAGCTCTGTCACAGTGGAGAAAATTTAATCGATTTTTCGGCACAGTTTAGCCGCTGTATGTTTGCAATATTTTGATACTGACATGCTTATTCGAGGACTTACGTCACAGTAAAATTTCGATTTTCTTTTCTAATAGTTTATAGTGTCAAGAATGTTTTGTGAAACTTCGATGTCGAAATTCAACGAATTAACGATGAGAATTGACTGAGACATACGATATTCTATTGATGACTGGAATAGCTTGGCGTGACAAACGGACAGATTATCGATTGACAAGATCGATTGACGGGAGTCTTGCTCGGATTTGCAAAGAGAGCAGACGTCTCAAGTACGTCCCCTTATCTCAAGTACGTCTGACAGTTCATACTTGAGATAAAGACTCGTGATTGTAATTAATAATATCCGCCCCAAAACCAAATATAACGCGTGTTGTTTCGCTCGCTCATAACAATATATATATATATGTATTTGCTTCGTTGTATTTAAATCGGTAAGTTAGGATCCGAGAAACATTTTCGTTGAGACCATGCCAACGACACCAGCACTATACAAATCGCAGCCTCTTAATCAATCCGCTAAACAATTGCCGTCGCTCCTACACAGCCACTTCCCTAATTCCGCAAGATTGGTAATCAACGGGCCCAAAAAAGTCGCATGCCGTAGTCGACCAAATTAATGACAAGTTATAATCACCGAATCGCCTTCATCCGTGAATTCATTAGTCCTCGAAGTGGGTACTTTAACTCCTTCAGATCTGTGTGACTAACGGAATCCGAGAAGGATTGATTGGTCGCACTCGGTTCTTTCCTCCCGACATAATTAACCCAAGCGTCAACGAGGTTCGCAAATATATACCGCAGAATAGGTATAGCACACCTGTACGAGATGAAGAGTTCAACGACCCCCGATTCATTCCCCACGGGAACTCGAGTTCATGTATGAGAAAAAAAATGCATAAAAAAAAACACGAACCGCAGCAGGGACCCGAAGGACGGGAATGTAGAAGGGCAAAAAAAGAAGAAAAAAAGAGGACGAACAAATCTATGAAAGCACCGATGATGCAGCGGGCTCGCTCTCTGTCCCGTGGACACCGGCGCGAACCTCGACCGGTACAAATGCAACTTCCTCGCGATCCCGAGAGTCGCGCGAGGGGGTCGCAATATCGTGAAATTATTAATCCGCTTGCAACGGTGCGCCCCGGTGATTCGGGTCGTCGGACGCCATCGCGGCTTTGCATGCTTTCTATCTGCGAGCAGCCCCGCTGTACGCTCTCATACCCCGCGCCGTCACTCGATCTCTCTCTGTGAACGCTCTACAGTTTCGTTATTTCGTACAGCTATACACGCGAAACCAACCAGTTACTTTCTCGTTTTTCTATCTCTACGTTCTCACATTTTCTGTCATTTCCGCGCAACACACGTAAAAAGAATATATATATATATATACATATATATATAGTGGAAAACGGCTATACATACATATATATAGGAGCACCCGAATGCAACTAGACGGAGAATAGCGGACCGAGCGTTACACGTCCCGGTCCGACCGGTGGCATCGTACAGTTTTCCCGTACGTGACGTCACGCGACACGACGCAATTAATGAGTGAACCACCGGCGGAGATAACAACCTCAACTTTTTTAATAATAAAAAGCGAATTTTGAAGCCCCATGATGCTCGCTAAAAAGGAGTGAGTGGACCGGGTTGGGCGAAGGGGGGCGTGGGTGGATTCGGGAAATAAAATTTTCCCGTGTGTCCGGCATTGCATCTCTCGGGTGAATCCGGTGATTTACAGAGGGCAATTGCGCGATGCAAAAAGTTCATTCGAAATAAAGAGCAAATCTTGTACTTGTTCCATCACAATCATCGTGATCCGACAGCTGTGATGGAACAAGAAAGAGATTTGGTTAGTCTAATTGGCTAAAATGAAAGATTAAAGATAAAACGAAAAAACTAAAAAATTTGATCAGTAATAATTAATGTTCCTCCGAATTACGAAATCGCCGAGATTTTGCCCCAAAACGCTATTCGATTTCGTGATACACTTTTATGAAATTTTAATTATCATCGTCGTTATTTCATCCTAAAAACATTTGACGCGATGTTAAACGACCTTCGACGATAAAAAAAAAACTGCAACCTGTTCTTCTCAAGGATCTTCAAAATTTAATTCCTAACGCAAATTATCAGCGTTTTCGTCTAACAATCAAAGAACCGCGAATGACATAGTTCTCCTAAAAAAAAAAGTTAAGCGCCTTTAAAAAAAAAAAATGATTGCAGATTTTGTTATCGCCTCAGCTCAATGCGCTGGGTCAGGCGGTTTCAAATGACCTCGATAGGCAAAAACTCGAAAAACACGATGATAACGGTCCAGAAGGATCGATTCTTAGAGGAGAGCAAAAAGCAACTTGGCACAGCGAACGAAAAAAGATAAAGTATCTAACAGTTCACAGATATCGTGTATTCCTATTATCGATCAAAAGTTCATTCGCCGAGTCAACGAGTTCGGCAAGGCAGACTCGTGGAAATTGCAACTCTGTATACCGATCGTTACGCTGGTGGTTAGTCGTGAATACGTACACGTGGCAAGAGGATGGTCGGATTCAAGACTCGGTGATATCTTGCGTTCTCCCGCTGGGAGAGCCGCCTCTTTTACCTCTTTGCATTAAATTGAAAAAATAGTTTCCGCGGTAAATAACGAGCTAAAAGTTTGCCCGGAGGAGTCGCGGAGAGTCGTCCTCGCCGCAGACGACAACCCTCTCGTTTCTCTCAAGTTCTTCGACATCGAACCCACGCCCAGCTTCTCATTCCCTCGGCTAGTCTCAATTTCCCTGGGTGCTTCACCGTCGTATCACTAACGGCATCATGAACGGATCGTATTTAATTACCGATGTGCAGATATTTACTTGGCACACCTGACACTCCCTCTTGCGGCTTCGACAGCCCGTCCCTACTGCCTTACAACCCTTTCGTCAGTCATTCGTTCGCTCACCATCGAAGCAATCTTTTTCCTCTCCTCCTTTCGTTCCCCTCACCGCAAACCGTTGGATTGTCGGTGGAGCTCGTTAAAAAAATTTAATTCAGCGCGCGCCTCCGACAGACGGCCGACTTGGCGTATAAACCATCCTCCTCCTTCCCCACCCTCCGGCATCCTACACCGCTGCACTGACTAATAGTGGACTTTCGGTGCGGACGGTGCTTTTTTTTTTGTTTTTTCTTCTTTTCACTCTCCCCACCGGGTTTTTCTCGGGCACCTCCTGTTTAACTCTCACACTGACTTTTCAGTTTTATTTCTCGGGGCGGAACGTCGGGTAGGAGGACTCTCCGCTCCTTTAGCGGAAACCGTTGAAAAGCTTTACGTTATGGCCAAACGTGAAAGTCACCAGTTCGCATTACCTTCGAAAGATTAATATTCACCTGCTCGAGAGAGGGGCCGCGTTTCTCCGTCGTGGAGTCCCGGTACGGTGCTCAGATTAACGGACCAGGGTCAAAGTTCGCTTAATGCGAAAATTAATATTTGGACGAATGCATTGGTTATCGCCGATCAACTTCGCTGCTTGAACCGTTATATAAAAACTACTAATATTTTTAAAAATATGCATAAGAGTAACAACATTGATAATATTATTAATAATCATATTAGTAATATTGCGGTATTGGTTAGCTGGGTGGTACGTCGAGGAATAGCGTAGGGTGCGTTTTTCACCCTTTGCAGTAAAATGGTTTTAACGTCTTTGAGGCGAGACGAGGTTGGACTGCAGAGTAGCATTACGTGAGAACGACTTTGCACGATTGGGCTGGTGGACCAGCCGTCGTTCAGCCGCGCATTCACCTCCGGTTTTCATCGAGTCTTTAGGTTCAAGAACGGTGCAATGAGGCAAATTGGTAATTTCACTTCGCACCTGATGGAATTCCGAGCCACTCGAACGAGAGAGCGTGGGGGAGGAGGGGGGAGGCAATTGCAGAACCGTCTCCTCGGGACACTCTTTTCAACCAGCTTCAGCACCTAGCCCCATTTAATCCATTGAAATAGTACATGCACATTGTGTAAAATAAAACGAATGTACGTACGTATAAAACATGTCTACATTCCTATTCGGTGAAGTAGTACGAACGGTACATTAGCCGGAAAAAGCGTGGAGGTCGCGCGTTCTCCCGTGAAAAACTGGACAAATTTTACTCTTTGAAGGAATTTCATAAAGTTCGCGGTTCAAAAAACAAAAAAAAATGGAACTCGTTCTACAATTTTTTATATTCGATCGTAGGGAATTTACCACCTCATCATAAAACCTTTACGAACACTGAATTTGAAGGAATTTCGAACAACATTTTTATCGCCGAGAAAAAAATTAATAAAACATGATATTAATGCATCCCGCCTTAAGAGCTTGTTCAATATCTCATGAACGGCGAATCACCTCAGTTTTTATTACTATACCCATATATAGTATATATACTATAGGCGTTTCGACTATGCCTAGTCGAAATGCATCTAATAGCCTTTGGAATGAAATTAGAACACATATCGTGCTAAAAAGTGGGCGCTACTGTGACGGAAGATAACATTGCTTCTACTCATCTGAGGCCATTGATGTCGCAGCATATCTAGTGGACGCAGCAATGTTTCCTTTCTTTTTTCACTGAGCTTTTGTTCTGAGAATACTCTTTTTAATTGGCATCGTTTTTCCCACATAATCCATTGGAATTTTTTTCAACATTTCAATCATTATATACGCCCAGATATTCCGGAAAGTTTTGTTGTGGTCGCATTTTTTTTCAATACAGATGCTTTTTCTTCTTCCGTACTGTACAGTAGACCGAAGCTCGATGAGATGGGATCGAACAGGTTGGATAGGCTGGCCCTTCAACTCAGCGGGACAAGCTTTCGCGAGCGTTCACCCTTATTAACCCACGGGACTAAGTAGAAGGGAGCTGCACTTGAGATACGAGAAGAACAGGTCGCCCAGCGTCAGGCTCTCTATGTGCTCATCCCATCTCCTTCACCACACTGTTCGCTTGGATATCGGATCGCATAGCTGCCGCTGGTTCGTCGGGATTCGTTCCCGTACTGGAGAGGCTCATCGATAAATCGATTTCTCCCTTTCCCTTTCGACACGACAAAACTTCGGCACCCACAATATTTTCGATATTTTCAAACATTTCCAATGTAATTGGGACTTTCGGTTCGAGAGGATTTTTGTTTTCAGATTCGTGTAACTCGCTCGAGGCTCGAGTTGCGGAGTGCTCGAGGCACGGTCAGTGAACAAATCGGACGTATGGAATAATATTCGAATGAAGCGCATGGTGTGTTTCTATCGCTTCGTCAATCGACTGAATAATAGTAATTCAACGAAGATTCCGCTCCGTTTAATCGGTCAAACTACTGGTTCATTGCCGATTGTCTATGCCGCTAATTATATTGGGAATATCAGCAAAATTTGATTAAACGAGTGAACCAGTCGAATAGCGAGAGATATTAATTTTTTTTTTTATCACGGGTCCGTTTCCGTGAGGAAATTTACTCTAACACATTTTCTCTTATCCCACGCAATTTTCATCTAATTTTCTTAATTAAGTCTTCGCTGATTGATGTGTGCTTGGTGAAATAAAAAAAAACTTCCTGACTTTTCACTGACCTATTAAAAATTTTGCCTGACCAAACTTCTCACGACTTGTATTAAAAAAAAATTAATGATGCAATTGAAAATGCCTAATAATTGTATTAATATTTAATTCTCTTTTTTTTCACAATGTTCCCAATTTTTTTAAGGCTCCCTTTTATGTACTTCTTATTTATAGAAGGATCGACGACAATTTACTTTTCCCTGACCAAGGTTTTTTCTTCCTTGACGTTTTCCGGTTTTCCCGGTTTTCCCTGACTGCAGCCACCATGGATCAAGTAACATTAAAAAAAATCTAGGTCTCCACTACTTTTTGTGGAGTACTGTGTACTATGGGTAGTACACAGTTTATTTACACCGCTGCGATGCTACATCTTTTATAACTCGGCCACAACTGCAGCTCGCCATTTTCTGTCGACGTGGAGAAACGCGAGGACAGATACGGGGAAAACAGTTTATCGACGAAAACCATAATCGTAAAAAATAATACGTCCCTTGACATGTATCGATGGCTAAGAATGAAAACGGCGTAAATTTCGTGCTGAAGGGTAAGAGTTAGGCCCTTGCCATTCTCAGCCATCGATACAGTACATACATACGTACGTTGGTGTGATAAACGAGGGTGAAAAATAAAATCGAGAGATGAGAAAAAGGACTAGCGTCAAGGGACAATTTCACTACTCGGTCGACACTTTTAAATAATATGTCGTCCTAAACACTTTGTCGGCGAAGTCCTTATGCAGATATATTATCTGCACACAGCGAAATTTATGCGGTTGTTTTGCATCGATCCTGTCGAGGAATTGAGCTTACTTCCAACGAATATTAATGACTGTTTTCGGTATTCTAAACCGATTTTTTTATAAACCAAGATTCAAATCGAGTCTGAGTAAAAAGAAAAATAAAAATTTGGAAACCAACATTTAAAAAATGCGTTGATAAAGAAATTACATTGGGGCTGCCGGTAAATAATTTTCAATAATAATATATTACTCACTCGAAATGATCAATGCAATTCTGACGCCGACGGTATGAGTGATAGTGTGTCGCGGTAAAGAGATCCAAAGTGCTTACCTGAAACAGATAAAGAGAACAATTATTTGAGTCATCTTATTTTTACTCACAGCTTGAAATTTTTACGAAATACAAATATAAGGTTTTTTGGGGCATTCGCTATACATGCATATATTTTTTTTCATCTATCGATGCAGCCGAACGATCCGTCGATTTCGCGCGAAGATATGCAATCCAATCTTTATAGCCCTCCCAGAGAAACCCCAGAGCACATTGCCCTCTTCTACGACCCTTCGTCGTCGTTATCATCCCTTTTCGCCCTCATCCGTCTTCCATATCCTCTACACTTTTTCCCCGTGTCACGGCAACGAGTTAGTAGCGTAACCATAGCACCAACGCCAGACGCAATTACCTATGCAAAGAGGCGAAAAAGTAACGACCATTCCCCACCGACTACACGGGCATCGACGCGAACAACCCCCTTCGCCATTGGGACCACATCGTTTACGAACCCTCGGACCACCCTCGCTCCGCTTTCGAGGGTACATCCTTGGTGTACCCGTGCGCATCTTTCCCTCATCTTTTTAGAGAACCGGCGATGCCAGAAGCTCCTTGATAATCCCCGGCACAGGTTTTTCTACACCGTAACGTGAAATACGCAAAACGATTATATTACGGAAACATTTTTTCCATTCGTTTAGTGTCATCAAATGAATAATTTTTTACTAAAATAAAACCTGAGGATTAGTTTCTTTTTTCGTGATAATGACGAGTTCATTCGAGCGGCACAGTTTTTTTTTTCATCTCTATTCCCTCGGGTATTATTGCCGAGTTCTACCAAATCGACCGTCGGAGAATTCGTCAGAGTTCCCCGGGAGGGTTGAGCACGTAAACCGGGTGGTTGAAAATAATTGAAATTTAAGACGAGAAACGACCGCCACCGGGGTCTCTTCCCTTCTCCGTATCTTCGTCGTCTCGATTCGATCCAATTAAGAAAGGAGCGTTATCCACTTCTCTCCGCACCCCGGGATCAGCTTACGGTCCTCTCTTCACCGCGCGCGTTTGGCGACTGTGCGAATCGGGCCAAAGTAAACAGCGGCGTTTCGTCGGTTTCGCGATACTCGCTGATGAGCCAGATATTCCGAGCCGTTGCGGATCGAGCTTCCGGAAAGCTATCAGCAACGTCAGGATAACTCGCGAACGCTGGCTGGAAGAGCTTGTAAAACAGCAGTAACTGTAAAATAAAAATAAATAATTAAATAAATATAGATAAAAATATTGTCGAAAAATGAAAAACCGTTTCACAGAATTTTTTTTTTTTCATTTTCTTCTTTTTTTTTTTCACCGACATCGCACGCGGGTAACACAATGTGCCCGAGTGCGCGCGCTCCTCGAACGGGCGAGTTCGAAAATCGATGGGTATCGATTACCGAACGGGAGCCAATCGGAGCGACGGAAAATAGGAGGAAGATTTACCATCGCACAGGCAAAACTAAACAATTGTATATTTGCAGCAAGTGAGGAATACGGATGATTGCACGGCTGTTTGCACGTGCAGTGGCTTATAAGTCGAGAAAACAACCCTTCATCAGTGACTAATACAAAGTACACCAAAAGAATTTCATCAAATATCGACAAAGAATAGCTCTTTTCCAGACTTCAATATTTTGAACAATCTCTTAGTTTCTTGCCATATTTCTCCCCTGATTCGATTATTTCCACAATGAAGTTAGAAAAAAAAAAATGAAACGTGCGCTCACTCCAGAACGGCACAATGGAACGTCGTTGATGCGACGTGACAAGTACGTACTCGGAGGCGTCGTGGAAAGCTCGGAATCACGATATTACTTTGTATGGGTGTCGCGCTCCCGTACCGTGTGCTATACTCGAGAAAACAACCCTTGATTAGTGGGTAGTATAGTGTACAAGAGCGGGGTGGTCACAGCCTCGGGGATCACACCGGGCGACGGAGGCGAGGATCAACGCCAGAAGAAACCGACCCTCGCGCCTCGTTTCTCATCCCTTATCCGGACCACTCTTCGCGCCCGCTCCGGCACGGGACGAAACACCTCGCGACGATTGTCAGACCCCCGTCACCGTCCTCAGACCCACCTCGTCTCTTTATTTTCAACAGCGAAAGACGGTAATGAAAGTAGTCCAATATATCAAAACAAAAAAGGGGGGTTGGTGCGAGGAATATAAAGATGAGAAGAAAAAACGAGCTTCCATTCGCAGGTGCGCGGACGCATGAGAACGGGAGGTGAAGGCCGCGTTAAATCGTGAGCGCGTGACCCGTACCGGAGCTTCGGGTCAAGTGGAGGGTCCGGGCACTGGCCCCGCGGCAGACGGCCGGTCGACTCGTACAGAACTCGTACAGAATACCTTTATTTTTTTCTTTATTTTTCTTTCCACTATGGCCGAATTGCGAGAATCGTGCGCGCCAGAAGGCTTACGGACACTTGATCTCTTTGCACCCTCGTCCGGCAGAGTTCCTGTAACCTGACGAGAATATTAATTAACCAGGGGAGGAGGGGGGGGAGGGGGGCGGTGCGCAGCATGCTCGGTGGGGAATTCCCTGTGGAGATGTTTCGGTCGAAAATCTCTCGGAGGATTAATTTCGGTTGGTCTCGGCTCTCCGCCGTATCCTATCTACCGTTTATACTTTTGCCAAGGTGTTTTATCGTGGGTACTAATACAGTGTGAAGTAAATTGTTGCGGAAAGTTATATTGGGATATGAATTATGCATTCCACCAGTGTGAACTGCGATCGTTGTTGTTCGTTATTCCGAACCCGTTAGGCGTGGATGATTACACCCTTGTCGAAGTGCTCCAAAAAAGTTTGTGCAGAAGTGTATCGGGATTATAATTCTTCGGCGGAAGTACAATTCATACATTTTCCATATATAAAATATTTTTTATAGACATTGATACATCCTTAAAGATTTGCACACTTGCCAAACTTTTTCATGCACGAATGTCCACAATTTTTTTTCTCGTTAATTTGATAAAAAAACGTGTGTAAAATTTACAAGAAAGGAATTGTGGACGTTTGAGGACAAAAAACGCATTTTACTGTGTAATTGCAAAATTATACCCACGCCCAGCTGCTCCAAAAGAACAGTTGGTTCAAAGCATATCCGGATTCTACAATGTTCTGGCGAAAATATATTTTGTATATCTTTTACATATATTTCTAGTTATTCGCCACGTGTACGTTTTTTCCATTTGGGCAGTCCCGCTCCCGCCTGAGCGACGGAACTTGACCAACGGCCAGACGCACTTCACTATCTGGACTGCTCGTCTCCATCTGCACTCTCAACAGAACTGCAGTCCCCATTTTCATAATGCGTAATTCTCTCACCGCTCATTTTCCCAATCGTGACCGCGTCGAACCTCATTTTGATTTCTCGCTACAGACGGAAACCAGCTCGATGGGAATTTGCGAAGGAACGAGTTAGTAGAAAAACGGAAGAAGAGAAAAAAAAAAAGAAATTAAATAGCACGTAGGAAAATGAAATCATAAACGTAGACGTCCTCGAGGCGAGTGGCAAGGTATTTGGCGGTCGGGCGGGAAAAGGGTGAAGGGATTGCAAGGGGGTAGCGACGAGGAAGACGAGCATTAGGCAGGGGGAGTTAAACAGGGTCGCAGGGTGATTCCACGGAGTGGGTGGATAATGGAATTACCGCCGACTCAAATCGCATTCGGAGCCGAATCGAGTTTGCGGTCGGACGGAACGGGGCTCTTTCTCACTCCTCGTGGCCTTAGCGATACCGGTTCCGCTGCTCCGCGCAATACCCAAAGCCGCTTTTCCTCATCCGAGCAATCGCTCTCTCTCTCTCTCTCTCCCCGCCTATAACTGCGATATCGAATAATCGAAGTCCGGTGGCGGATAATCGACTTCGTCTTTTACTCGTCCTCCACCTCGTCGAGCGTCTCCGCTTCCGCGGACTCGTATAAAATTCCGGCAGCCTACGCGGGCTACAATCACTCGCTGGTGGAAAAATCCACACAGCGAGCTCTACGTGATCCTCGGGAATTCACGATTTTTTTGCACACTGTGCCGAACAGCCGGAGTCCCTCATTGATTGGCACGCTCTCACAGATTTGCATTCCCGCCGCACGGTTAATCATCCGGTAGAGAGATGAGTCGATCTCCCTGCGCGCATGATGGGACTGCCCTGGGAGCAAAAAGCGTTCGTTTTTGGATTTTTTTTTAACATACGATATGGATATTCGCGACAAATTATTTTACTATTCCATCCAAACGCCGGCAGGGAATATTCTATATTTTCTACAGAGAGAACGCGTCCGGTGCAATTGGGGTGAAATTCCGAAGAGCTTTGTTGCGAACGGCTTAAAGGAGATGTAGTCAAAAAGTGCGTTCAAATTTGGCCCGTACTGGCCTGTCAACGTTGTTTTTTGTCAGTGATCATTTTCTAATGCCGTAGTCCATGAGTCTCGCGCATATTGTCTAACATAGTAGGTTTTTTTTGAGTTTTTAAAGCACGACCTTTTAACGCGCATCGGCGTGGCTGTTCAAAGGTCGCAAGTTTAAAGATATCTTTCTGGAGTTCAATCTACCGTTTTTCGTTGTGCTAAATCTCGCGAGTTATATTCTACGCAAATTAATTAATCGTCGAGGTCGTGATCGCAGACATATGAGCTGCCCGGTTCGTTTTTTTTTTTCCTTATAATTCAAAGGTCGGAATTCAGCGTTGAAAGGGGTCTCTGTCGGGGAGCGCGAGTCGTCTGTCTCTGTTTTATGTATTATGCAACGATGCTGAAGTGCTTTTACAGCACTCGGCTCACAAGCTGACTCGCTAGTCCCGCCTTGGCTAGTCGAGAGGATCATGCAGGAGCTGCTGCTGTTGCTGTTTCTGGTGTAAAGCACATACCGGATAGCAAATGCAGAAGACCGAGTGGGAGAGGCACGTAGCGGTGGAAGAGTGTTTTAGGATAGAGAGAACGCGAGAGCCCAAGTGTGTTTGAACAGACACGCGACACTTATGTTTGCTTCATCCTTTGTATAATTTTACAATGGGGAAGAAATGCGAACAAGGGAGACGCGCCAAGCGGGAAAAGGCCACTGCCCCGATAGTCCTTACACGAAAGGCCCTCGATTTCTTCCTTTTATCGGCTGTCGCGTCGACACGGATTGAGTGCTATTGAGGAATATGTAAACACCGTTCGGCATCGACGAGATTTCTTGAAAATAAACATAGATACATATTCGAAAAGCGATTCAATTTTCAGACGCAAGATACGTCGTTTACTATTCGCTTACTACTGTGTTAATCGTGTGTGTTTTAGAAAAACGCCATCGGAAAGAGAACTCAACGACGTAATGCCTTTAGGTTTTTTTATTCCGTACGATTGATAGTTTTAGCAATGAAAAATTGATTGATTTAAACGTTGCGTTTTCTCCCACTATCTAAATCGTGACCCGTTCAATGCTTGTCTCCATCTGATCTCCAAAACGTAAAAACACTCGAAGTTTGTTAATTTGCCGTTCTTCTGTTTTTCGTTACGCTCCGTTTATATTTTCTCTACGTTCCTGTTCTCTTCTCGCCTACAGGAGTTATTTCTTTGAGTTTCGTGAGTAATCATTTTATTAGAAGTCCGCCTTTTTAAATTGGTCTGCACGCAGATATTTCGCGGTTCGGTCGATTCTCACGATAATCCGATTAATAATCGACCTTTTCATCCCCGTACGGCTATTCGGGAAAGCTTGCCTTTATAGAGATTCTGCAATTATCCCGCGCCAGTAGCGGTTGGCGGCTTTACACGGAAGCTCCATCTCTCGCCTATAATATCCCGGTTCTATAACGAGATGAACCGGCCATCCGCCGATCGTACAACAAGGGAATATTCTACAACGTATGACCGGTTATTCGATCCAATTTAAATTCACAGATATGCCTGTTTATTGCGACGGCGATGTCCCCGATGCGTTAAATTTTCCAGCCTACATTTTCACTTAATGAAAAAAAAATAAAAATTAATCACAAAATGTTTTCCAACGCTATCCGTTCACCGAGAAATATTGTAATAAATATTTTCATGTCGCTCGAAAAAAGACTCTTGAAATGAATTTAATGTTCGTCGTGTACTCGCGGAGCATACTTCTGTCTATCCGGACTCTCGACAATTAAGTTCATAAACGAAAGGCAAAAATCCTTTGTCCTCGGCGAAATCACGCGCATCGTCATAAAAACCCGTGCTTCGTTTTCCTTAAATATTCCAGTCTGTTCACGGTTTCCTGTATTTCCCAGCGTTTATACGTGTACATACCGACCATAGTAATGTGAATACTTTGTAGGGAAGCCTGCCGGGAGCATCATCGTTTCGTTCCACTTTAAACTGCGTTTTGCCGTTGCCTCTCGTCACTCACTCGACGCAAGAATCGATGAAAAGTCTTTGGCAGAAAGGGTTTTTCATATATACACGAGGATTTTTTTTACTGCGTGTATAAATATATACACGCAGTGTATACTTGTGTATCAACGGAGGGAAGAACTCGAGACTGAGGATAAATGAAACGAGAGAGGAGGAAAAAGTGAATCACAGAGATTGTGCGGAAATGCATCGTCCCTTCTTTGATTCTTTTTCACAATACTCGTGTGTATGCATGCGGCGCGTTACCTCAACGGTACATACTTGGTTTTTTTTTCCTCCCTTTGAGACTTCCGCAATTTACCCGGAGCTCGATACGTACTACCGTGAATCCGTGCTTTGAGCTGGCAAGTGGATTGGCGCTGCGAGTGAGTTTTATTCCGATAAATAAATATAAGTTTGCCGGACGAAGGTCTGAGCAGGAAGAACTGCAGCTTACTTCTGACGACGCAATGAATTTACGAAAAGCCAAATTCGTCTCGCACTCGGGACAAGTGGCGAGGGGAATCGATCGTTAGATTGAAACGAGGTCATCGTTCACAGTAAAAATAATTTCGTAAAGCTCGAATACGAAATTTCGTAAAAATAATTTTGGTGAATAAGTAACAAACTTGTTTCTTTAGGTTTGAATATACAAACCTCTCATTTCATTTCCCGAGTCATTAACAATTTTAGTCCGTACTTTTGTCTATAAAACTAGAGTCGGATGGTGCGATCGGAAAATTAACAAGTAAAAAAAATTGTCGATAATAAGTTGTTGTACAAAGTACAAACTTTTTTTACTGTCTTCCATCTAACTTTTATTCTTTTTGTCATTTTCCTCGAAAATTTGGGTGCAGTAATTTCTTTTTCTCTTTAAAAAAAATCGTTAACGGTATCATAAAGATCTATTATCGTATAGATTAATCGACCGGTCCCCAAACCTTTCATGACCAAACCGGCAATGACTTTGGAATCTCCATCATTAACCATATCTTCGATATCATCAATTGCAATTTTCCATTTCCACCTTTATCGCCATTATCAGAATGTGACTGGTAGGAGAAACAAAATATTTGATCGATCATACTTCAAAGATGACTGCGAGGTCTTCTGGCGATAAATAAGGGACTCCGAGCTGACCGGAGCGCCAGGCCCGGCTATAGTCGACCGCCGCTACTGCCGGCTACAGCCGGAAATGAGGAGATGAATAAGTTAGCGGAAAGAAGCTCGATAAATCACCCCGAGAAGGAATTCTCCGCCGGCGAGGAATAAAAATGTTGCAGGACGTACACGATTTCACGCTTCACGAGTCTACGCGCCAAATCCCCCCCGTTATCTATCTGTATAGATAACCCGTAGTCACTTTGCTGTACTTCCATACCCGCGCGTACATATATGTATATACGTACATAAAATACCGTGCCGCTGCGCGTGTACGTTCGATTGTACATTCTGGTTGTGTGGTCGACGAAACGGCGACCAACGCTGTACTCTGCGCGGCCACCCCATAGATGTCTTACGGAAGTGAACCACGCGCATCGCAAAACTAACTGCACCGAAGGCGAAACATTTTAAAACTCCCCCCGGTCGTTTCTCTCTTTAAATCGCTCGATGCCCCGGCGATACTTTACCTACTCCTTGTGCCTCTCCGCCGCTCCGCTCCACACGCTCCTCCGCTATTCCGTTTATGTACATTATACAATCCGTATATACTTTCCTGCATCTCGCTAAGCTTTTTTCCCTCCCATTTCCCTGACTTCCTTCATCGCCTTCGCTGTACCGACACCACTTTTTATTTTCCATTATCACTATTTATCTCACCGCTATCAGATCCGTCACGTCGGCACATACGAGAGATACACCACGGTGATGGATAATCGTATCGCGGGAACGCCGTAATGATACTCCATAATTTTTACATTAGAACGAATGGACTCGTCGCTTTTACGAAAATAACTTCCCTCGTCGATTTCCGGGTCTGGTGTATAAAATTTGACAAATTTTAAACTTTTTTCGAAGTTCTGAGGTTTTTGAGAATGGAATGAAATTTCAAACGTCTCACCGATCATCATCCTATTCTTTAAACTCATTTTTGTTTTCTAATTTTCTTGTGTTGTTTTTTTTCCGTTCGTGCATCGTTATCGTACTAGCGTGCTGTGCCTGCCGGGAGGTCGCTTTTATAAAATTAATAATGAACGAATAAAAAAAAAAGAAAAGAAAAGTGAAATCTAGTCTTCTAACGATCAGCCGAACGATTTTTCAAATTTCCGAAGTTTCCGATAATTAAATGAAATTTGAAACGTCTCACTGATCATCATCCTATCGTTTACATTCATTTTTCTTTTTTAATTTTCTTGCGCTATTTTTTTCCATTCGTGCATCGTTATCGTACTAGCGTGCTGTGCCTGCCAGCAGGTCGCTTTTGTAAAATTAATAATGAACGAATTGAAAAAAGAAAAAGAAAAGTGAAACCTCACGATCAGACGATCGATTTTTTTTTATCGACGTTCCGAGGTTTCCGAGAATCAAATGAAATTTCAAACATCTCACCGATCATCTTGTTCTTTACGCTCATTTCCGTTTTCCAATTTTCTTCTGTCCTTTTTTCGCCCCATCCGTGCCTCGTTATCATACTAGCGTGCTGTGTCTGCCGGGAGGTCGCCTTTGTAAAATTAATAATGGACGAATTAAAAAAAAAAAGTCAAATCTAGCCTCCTCACGATCAGTCGATCGTACGCCGCGCCCGAGTCTCGCGCACGAACACCTTTTGCCATGAATTAATGACGCCAATCAATTAACGGTCGGCGTCTGCACCCCCGTGGAGTTTCCGGTTTGCGCCTACGATCTCACATCGGATAATGATAGAAAACCTTCTGGATCGTGGTTCAGCACGCCAGGACACATCAGCCACGGCAGCCATACCGAATATTATCGGCATTGAATCATAAGCGATCGAGCAACCGCGCCCTCTTTTGCTGCGGGTTGCGACGAAGCGGCACTCTCGCTCTCCGATTAATCACGCCAATTAATTACCGACGATCTCGCCACCATCACCAGCGCTCATTCCCCAGCGAACCTTTCTCGTTCGTCCTGAAAATTCTAAACCCTCTGCCTACCGCTCCTTTCTCTCCCTCCCCTCAAATCCTCGCAAACACGACCCTCCAACTCAACGTCGCAGATTTAGAATCGGCGAGAATCCTCCGTCGGTAAAACAGTTACCGATCTCCACCGATGCTCGACCGATGATCGAGGTTGCTCAAAATATTACACCACGAACCTCAGCGACTCGACGACAGTACTGAAATATAGCGCTGAAGATGAGGCGAGTTATTCAACGGTGAATAATAAAAAGCGGGAGCGAGCGAGCGAAAATAAGGATGAAAAAAAATAAGAAAAAAACAACCATAACGAATAAAGAGAAAAAGAATGGCGAAACCCGATAAAAACGCTTACCTGGCCGTCGGCGGACGGAGCGGTAATTTTTTTTTTTTCTACTTTTTTTTTATTTTCTTCATCATCCACCCACGCACCCTCGTATTTTTTTCCACGCCTCTGCTCTCCCACTAGCCCTACCTCTTCCGCCTCTCTCGGTTCCCCTACCTCGCTCGCTCTATCATTCAGCATCCCTCACGGGCTGTTTAGTTCGCCCGCTGGGGCCGAGCTCTCCGGGGCCCACCGTGGGATTTGCTGCTTAAATATTTACACCGTCAGCCTCTCGTCGCCCGCGCGTCCTTTCTCTTCCTTCGCTTCCTCGTTCGAGTCAGAGTGCGCCTCTTCTCCGACGCCGGCGTTCTCATCCTTGGCTCTCTTTCTCATCCCTCCGGCTTCCACCCCCCCCCCCCCCCTCATACTGCCCCTCTTCGGCTCTTGCATCCCCCCAGTCACTCTCGACGACGTTCCCTTTAAAACCTCCCGTCGACATCCTCGAAAGGGAAATTAGATTTCCCGGCGAAAACGTCACCGCGGGTTCTCCCGGTTTTTCAGTCCCTTCTTTCTTTCCCTGCCGTGTTTTTTTTTATTTTCCATTGCTTACGTTCTCCTCTTCTACCACGTTCGTTTCTCTTTAACTTTTTCACTCCGTCCATCTCCCCATTCGTGCCTCTTCACTCTCTGCGCTCAGTGATTTTTTTTACTTCAACTCGCTCGGGTATCCCCGTCTATATATTATATATACTATATATTATATATAGTATATATATATATAGGTCTTCGTCCACCCGCAATGCTTCGAAAAGCTGTTCGGACCAGTGCGGAGTGGTGAGCGCTGTACAGTTAATCTGACCGTCCTATATACCATCATCCTGTAGGTCTCCACAAGCGTGACGACTTTCACCGACTCGGTGGCGGGGTGTACGTGTCCGAGAGTACCAAGTTTCCCCGGGGGGAGAACGAATTGCCCAACGGCAAACGTGTGAAAGCTCGGACGATATTCTATGCGGGGTGAGGACATCGAGGGAGATTTTATTTTTCCTTTCTCGGACTCGTAGGATAGTTCGGTAAGAACGTCTCCGGGTGAACAGAAAGATATTATTCCTGGGTCTTATGATTAAAAATCACATTTCTCGACGTTGTACGTTATTCCCGGTGGACTGACACCAAAATCTCAAAAACATTTTTTTTTCAGGAAAACAGCTTCCTCTATGAGGAAGCAGTTTTCAGGAAACCAGTTTCCTCTATGAGGAAGCAAATTATAGTCATTTTCGTAGTAAGCTGTTCGGACCGGGCATTCGTTAAGGGGATGCGTGATTTATTAAGGGCAGATTAAACACGTATGAATGTGAGAGAGAAAGATTAAAAAATGTTGAATGCATTTTTCTCCGAAACGGTTCTGTAAAATGAAAACCGAATTGCGGGGCAAAAAATGTATTTACTTTTTGCAAAAACGCCGACGCCAATGCGTATCGGCTTTTACATGCGAGTCTTTAGCAGTGATACTAAAAAAAGCGATATAGCGTGCGAAATAACGCAATTGTCGTAAAACCGCGGGCGCGTTTCGAGGCCATTAATCGAAGTGGATGCTCCCGTTCTCGAGCCGGATAACGAGAGTATAGTTATATATATACATATATATATATATATTTACAGTAGAGTACCGGGTAGAACGAACTCGAATCGTTTTCCGAATCGACAACTTTTACACCCAAACACTTTTAATCAAGGAATCTTTGGAGGCGAAGGAATAGGAAAAAGGAAGAGGAGGGCATGTCCGGCCAAAGCGAGTCCGGAACTGATGTCAGGAGCGCAGCAAGGTTCTGTACAGCATGGTCCGTCCTTCTCTTCGGTGATCTACGGTTGAACTCTCACTAAAATAACCTCCCCCTCGAAAAGCTTCTCACGGCTCTACGTGCAACGAAGTTAATTGCGAAGAGGGCACGGATCAAACCGACTCCTTCGCTTGACTCGAGCAAGTCGAGAAAACTCTATGTGAAAATATACCGTCCCGGTAGTCTACTCTGCGTTGGAATACTATAATCTCGTTTATAGATCGTGAGTTATAAAAGCTTCGTCCCATCTCCCCTCCCCCCTCGGCAACCCGGGCACCCGTAATTTCGCAGTGAGATTATATCAATGAACGGGCAATTAAAATCGATTGCTAGGATTATTAACTCTCTGTGGAAAGCTGCAACGAAGAGTTTCGCGCGAATTTAACGGAAATTTCGGGAATTATTGTCGGAGGGAGATAAAATTGAATTTTTAAAGATACGACCGTTTCAAAATCGGTGCGGTTCCATGGATTGGATGTAATGTTCGTTGGTTGGAGCAGCGATTAATCTATCGTATTCAACGTTACAAATGAAGAACAAAGTTATACTGAATAAAAATGGCTCTTGGGAAGATTTAAAGTAATGGAATTGAGCACTGGGTTGACGTAGTGAAAATAATCAACCTTCAATGTTGGTTATTTTTCCCTTTCTTTAATATGCGTGATAGAAAAAAGGGCAAGATAAAAAGAGAATAAAACAAAAGTTCTTGTCGCAATTTTTTCATCATCGATCAAACGGATGATCGGTGTCGAAGCACGAATAAATCTGTCTTGGTTTGATAGAAGCGATAAAAATTTACACGATTAATAAATACAATTAAAAAAATTGTCATCCATTATTGAATTTGCCGAAGTTGATACTAGTTTATCGAACGAAAAATAGCCTTTTGTTTCCATATCAGTTCCTCGACGATACGACGATACCAATTTTGGACGGCCAGTATATGCTAGATCATGACCGCTCGTCGCATGACGTTAATTGTAACGATATTAATTACTATAATGGACGCACCGTCGACCACTCTCGTCATTGAGCGCCTCCATTCGTTCGCTCAGCCGCACATTGGCTTATGACACGCCCTCCTCTACGCCTCGTCTTTCGTCCGACTACTCGCTATGCGCTCTATCCTCATCGCAGAGAAATCCTCTCCACTCTCTGCCTACCTGTCGGAACTTCGTTGCGTCAATTAGCGGCGATATCTTGGAAAAACGAGGGAGGAAAAGCGTGAGGGACAGAGATTTTAATGAGCTCCTGACGCGATTTGCCCGAGTGAAAGATTAATTTTTATCAAGGAAACGAAGAAGATTAGCCAATGGGATTCCGCTCGCGTTCCTCGACGAGGATTTTTTTTTTTATAAAAGTGATTTTACGGTCTGAATCGAAATTCTATTATAACGTCGTCACAATTTGCGAAATTAATAACCTTCTTCTTCCGAGTTATGAAACCTCTTTTTATCGCCTCGAGCCTCTATCCCCTCATCTGTTGTTTTATTCACTTTCCTTTTGTCTCATACCAGCAGATTTTGTGGCTCTTGAGCGCGCGCTTGGGTCGGCTCTCTGTGTGAGTGTCTGAGCCGCTATGAGCTCAGCAAGTATTCAAGCACACCCCCGCCGCACTTTATTATACTGTAGATAGTCCGAAAAGTTCTTGTTGTTCTTTCCGTCCCAAACGGACACTCAGACATGCGCGAAGTGCTAACTGCAATTTTAAAAATAATCACAAAATAAAAATAACTACAATTTTTAAATAACGACGAACATTATAATGTTACATAAAATGAAAATTAAAGTCCCGATAGGCTGATAGCGAAAGAATAAAATTGAGCTTCTAATATAATGATAAAATTAAAAGTAAAAATTTCAATGAGCTGATAGTGGAAGAATAAAATCGAGCTTCTGAAAAATGTCCTTAAATAATTGTACAGCGAAAGATAAAAATCCCGATAAGGCTGATAAGGAAGAATAAAATTGAGCTTTAACGAGGAATGTTACTGCTTCCGGAGACTTGCTTCCGGAACTGTGTGAGAAGAAATCATATAGCGAGGACTTAACCCACATGACGGTTGACTTCGCACTGCCTGCCTACCTCACGGTCGTTTCTCTTCCGGGCCTCGAGTCGTCTCCGTAGCTATCGAGCGCGAATGCCAACAGAGATTGAGGACACGCCGTGACGGCCGATAGAATCTTTGAGGAAGCCAAAGCGTCAGCGGCAGCAACGGGTCTCTTCCGAGTGAGGGAAGCAAAGATCGTAAGAGAACGAGAGTACCGGCCCTTCCGGGCTACTCAAATAACCGCTTCAAACATCTCGTTCCACTGCGACTATACTCTCCTCCCAGCTCCCCAGCTCCAGAGGTATCCCTCACCCTTCACCCCCCCCCCCCCCCCCTTCCGCGTAATCTTGCACCAGCGAGATTTCCTACTCGATGCAAAATTCCAACCCCAACCAGCAAAGGTTTTCCGTTATAATACGAAATTCCTGAATATTCCTTCCCTATCTATATCTCACGCGAAATATCGCTGGCCCTATGGACCCACTTCGAAGACGATCATAAAATCCTACTGGCCGACCCGCGCGGGCTGCTCCACTTATATCGTCCGATCGAATTCTTCGACTCCGTAACCGCGATAAAGATAGGACCAACTTTTATTTATTTATCCTTAATGCCGATATTAAATTCTAAATTTGGACCAATCTGGCCAGAAGCTGAGAGACTTAAGCGACAGGTATGTTATTTATGTTGTTTTCAATTTTTAAAACATTTTTGGAGAGCTCGTTGAACGCGCTGAAAAAAAATCATCTGCCGGTGTTAAAAATGACCCAACAAAATTTTTCATAAAAGAAAGAAATAACTCTGTAATCCTCGACAAAAAACGCGCCAGGCTGTCTTCTGGAATGTGAGAGGAGAAAAAAGAGAACGCGGGTGAAGCGATTCCCGCCAAGTTTTCGTATTCGAGGATTATATGTGACGAGACAGTCGACGGGTGGGGGGGGGGGGGGGGGGGGTGGTAGTGGTGGTTCGCAGCAAGATACGAGGGGCATGCGAGAGTTTTGCGAGGGCCAGAGGTGGTGCAGGCACGTTGATACAACTCAACGGGGTTTACGATCACGTCCGATGAAACGTCGTTATTCCCATGCCAGGCTGGCGAGCAGGCAGGATACAGAAGAGAGGAAGAACTGGCCGAGTTTGGCACGGAGGACTGAAGTGTGCGATACCCTCGTGCGGGCCGCGTGCGGGCAGTAAATTCCCGATGTCGATTTTATTACCGGCATGAAAATTGTTGCGACATCGGTCGAGAGAGCGGGAAAACGCGGCCGATAGGCTGTGCCATACATGCGCCTGCCCTTTCCGGCGTTCTCTTTGCGGCAGCTTTCGGCACACTACGTGTGGACCGGTACAGTACGTGCATACCACCGATGCGACAAGTTCCGGAAAACTACCCCGCGAATGGAGATCCACCCGTGAGATGCCCTGTCGAGACCCATTTTGCCGCTCTTTCAGTTAACCATGAGCTCTTGTGCATCCCCCCCACGAAATAGCCATCAACGACGTTAGCTCCTCGTAATGACCGTGGCGAGTAGTCCTACGTCCCTTTGGGCAACCGTTCACGAGCTTGGGTCGATGCCCACGGCTACGATGAGGCACTCTCCAAGTTTCAGCTACTGGATAGATTGGCCCAACAGCCCGAACTCAGCTTACATCTCCGGAGACGAGAGAATCGCGTACACCGAAAAAAAAAATAGTAATATTTTAGCAATCTTAGTCTAAATATTTTTGTACTAGCTATTAAGTATGAGTTATGGAAAATTTATTCTATGTATTGCAAATTTATTAATGAGATTATAAATGAGAAGTTTGAAATTCGTAGACTGCTGTTCATGCAATTTTGACTATCTGAGTAGCGAGAGAAATTTTACTATCATATTAGATAGTAACTTTACCATGCCATTTCGGTAGTACAAATTGCCCGTGCGTATTGCAAATTTTATTTCATTTATAAATTGGCAATACATATTATACATTTTTTGTACCTCATACTTATGCGGTACTACGCAAATGAGAATAGCTATTATAAAAGTATTTTTGAAGATAAAGATTGTTAAAGTCTTACTATCTATTTTTTTTTCTGTATATGTTGGACCGGCGCTGAAGTTCGAAAGACATTTCAACGATAAAAATTTAAGGATGACTGCTCGCTTTTTTGCTTAACAAGGGGACTGGACGTAGAAAAACAAAACGAGCGCCTGCCCGTTCACTTTTCACCGTTGATCAAAATTCTCCAATACAGGCGACTTTCACCAATACGGAACATTCTCTCGACAAGCCTGAACGACTGTTGGGCGGCCTGTCGGCAGTTCTTAATCTTAATGGCTATCGTGGCAATTAAATAAAAACTATTGAGAGATAAAGTTCGACTATTGCGAATCGGGCTCTTCAGATATCATCGTTAAACAATTATTCTCCATGGAAAAAGAAACTTGTGGAATGTCACGAGTAATAAAAAAAAAGATCTAAATAAACTCATTTTCAGAAAAAGCGCTGTCTCGACGAAGACAGAGTGTGCAATTTAAAAAATTGAGACCATCATCTTAACTTACAGCTACGGACAAATTCGACTTTAGATTTTCCCTTAATAAAGTCATATTCGAGATATAAATTTTCCATTTTTCTGTGCTCACTTATGTGCGTACTTAGTCTTTCCTTCATGCTCAGATGTTATTATTATTATCCTTTTAAGTGCATTTAACTGAAATTGTAAACTGTTCTGTACTATTCTGTACACAAAAATGTCTTTGCGTTGCTTTATGTACCGTCTATGTGTATTGCTTGATCCATAGGGGATTTATCACAGGACACAATAAATCATCTATCTATCCTTTCGCACTCGTAGATTCGGGAACGGACCTATAGACTCGTCTCTATGTATACGCAATGATAAAAGCATTACGGTGAGAGTGTACCATTTTTTTTCTTTCCAAGACTCACTCCAAACTCTATGGGTATTGGAACACGCGACGAAAAACTATGATAATAAAAGTCACGGTGGGCTGAATGCAACGTGAAATACTACGAGTCTCGTAAGAGGTTGCAAAAATAAATGGCATCGGTGCGACGGTGTGGGAGGTTCAGCAGGGGTTGTCGGTGTGTATGAGAAAGGAAGCCCATTAGCGGTCGAGCGAAAGCGAAGTGGTCGTTCATTCATGAAGTTCTCTCGCTCGCTCGCTCCCTCGCACGTTTTCTCACTCGGCCGTCCGACACAGCATCGCTTCTACTACTGAACTACTACTACTACTACTACTACTACGACACAACCACTGCGGGCGGGCCGCACTCATGCTTGTACTACTACGCGCCGGCCCGCACGCGCTGATACTCCTCTTCTTCTTGTTCTTCTTCGTCCGACACTACGAGTACTACTACGATATTACTACCCTGCATCGTACTATCGTCCAGACCATTGAATACTAATTCTATACTCGTCGAATTCGTCGACTGTTAATCCTGATTTCAACTCTTACGGGTAACAAATGATGCAAAAAAAATTATATATTCCAAATACGCAGTCTTTTTTTAATATCCATGTTTTACGGACGTTTTGTTTGCAATAATTTATACCTTTTTTATTGCGATTTTTTTGAATTCTTCGCGAATCAACGAATGAATTGTGAAGAAAAAGCTAACTGCACTCTTGACGTATTCCAGTTGATACGAAATAATGCACTTAAAAAATATATCTTCTGGGAGTTTTAATTTTTTAAGCCAATATTATTATACAGTAAAATAGGTACCAACGTTTCTTGTCCACAGTTCTTTTCATGTTAATTTTACGAATATTTTTTTGAAAAATTAACAACAAAATAATTGCGGACGTTTGTGGACAAAAAAAAGTGTATTAAATGTACTAATCTTTTATACTGTGTACTGCGCTTGGTTGTACACCTATCGTCTGACATTCAGGCAACAAGAAATTGATTGATCTGCTGTGTTGAAATATGGTTTTTGTTTTACCCAAGTACAAATGATACTTGAGTTCGGAGCTCAAATTCGCTACTACTTAGTGCCTGCATCCAACTAGAAAAGACGAGACAGAACTGCACTTGGTGTAACCGTAAAACAGTTCAGTACTACTACTCTCACAATCTAACGTATGAAAAAAACAATAATGGGCAAACAGTTTCGAAGAAAACGTTACAAAGATTTGTTAAATACCTATCCGGCGGAATATATCATATTTAAATTTCTTCGCGAAAGAAAGAATATCGAATCGGCAATACACTTCAATTGTATATTTAGCAGCTTCAATAAATTGCAGCTTACGCAATAACGTAATAACGCAATGCATCGGAAACGAGAACCATTAAATTACGGCCGTCACTAATTTAAAACTCCGTAAATTACAACATTTATCGGAATTTCATAAAGGTTCAATGCCCTAGTTCATAATAATTAGCATAATGCGCAAATATATTAGTCACCTCATGCGGAAAAATGTTCATAATTTATCAAAAAATTGTCGTGCTAAATTCAAATGGTTAAAGGGTTTGCTCACTGATATGAAAACTGTCGATTCGTCAGAAGCTAGTACTCTTTAAATCGTTAAAATTTCTTTTTCTAATCTATTATTACTTGCCATTATTCGATGAACGACTATCGACACACATAGCCCGGGTGCACCAACGAATGAACAGTCACTATCGAAAAATCATTTTTCTTCAACTCCCCAAAATCTTCTATACATTCATCTATTCTGTCTGAAATCGGATACTTTTCAGGTCGTAATAGAAGCAATCCATACGGCAGAATGTATTCTACTCGTGTATAAAAATTTAGTAAATAATATAAAGAGTAGAGTGTCTAAAAATAATAATAAATAATAACTTAATATTATTAATAATACATTATTATTCGAATAATAATAAATTATTATTTTCTTTACAAAAGCATTACTTTAAATTCTTCTATTTATTCGATTCCATCGACTATGATATGTAATACGAGATTGATTTTTTATTTATTCAATCAAGCCCTGTACATGTGTACAAAATTCCAAATGCGACTCAAAGACCCTCCTCACGTACGAAAAACTTTAAGCGGACGATAAGCGCTGTGACTTCATTTCTCTGTATCAACGATATGAATCTTAGTAACAATTTTCTCTCTCCCAACAACACAATAATACTTCAAAAGTTCACCCGAATTTTTTGCTTTTCTCAACATATTTTTTATCAACGACCCGTTTTAATTTTTCGATCTGACAAATTGTATTTGTTCACGAGTCTTAACTGTCCATTCGCCGATGCCCTTGTATAGTAAATTAAATCACTGGACAAAAAACGAAAAAAATAAAGCACCGGTTGGCCACGTCTGCCACTGAAAACAGCAATGAAATTGTGTCGACGCGGAGTTCACGCAATTATGAGCAAGGTTACACGTGTTCGCGCGTCGCGACAAACATTTCAAAGTCGTGCAAACCCGCGCGTAAAATTATACACCGAGCCTCGATTTGTCGAACATTTGTCGAGAAAGCGCGCAAACTTGGTCTCCAACGATTATCCGATAGACACACGTTGAAAAGTGCCAGCCGAGTGTGAGTTAACCCGGTCGGTACTCGGTTAAAACTTTAACGAGTCAGTGTCCATAATCGGAAATTCCACGATCCGCGCGCTCTTCACGAATAGTTTTACTGTACCCGCTATTATATATATCGCATGTATTTCACCCGTGCGGGCCACCCCGCTCCTCGGTACTTAAACTTCATCCGACGATCGGCGTGCCACGTGAGCCTGAATGAAAACGCTTTACTCTATCCCCTCGGTGTCGCTTTCGTCACGCAGCTCTCGTGTTTCACGTGGAAATAATTATCCCCCCCCCCCCCCTCCCCGGGCCACAACGCTACAATCACCGAACAATTTTCTTTTTTATTTTTATCCCCTGAGTACACATTATCGCGATAACACTCCTTTCACGAATTCACTCGGTAATAAAACAATTAAAAATAACAATTCAAATTGATTATAAATTTTGCGAGGAGGTTCGTAAAGCACAAAAAAAACGAAAAAAAAAAAAAATTGAAAAGAAGAAAATTAAAACTCGCCGGCGAACGTGGCCAACAATGACGATTGTTTGACGACAATTATTTACGTCGATATTATTAATTGACAAAGAATAGATAGTTTAAATATTCGTCGCTCACCGACACTGAGGCAGCCGTCGCAGCCTCCGCTGGAGCTCCGACCGTAAACACACGTCGGTGGCTGGTCGCGCACTGAAGTTTCAGCGGAGAATCCGGCCATCGGACCGGATCCCACCGCTACTCGGCACCTAGCACTATCGTTCGACCGCCCCGCGCGCGCAACCCGAACCCCTCGAGCACATATCGCACGCTCGGAACCGGCACTGTCACCGTTGGACCGCTGCGACCCGGCATCACCGGCGACCGGGAAGATGTATATAGCGTGTACGCCGCGATATGCATCTCGTTCACCCTGTTCCTCACTACCCGTATATCCATTAACGGCATGCGATACGGACTCAGTCGGTAACAAATCGGTTTCCTATTTTCCCTATTTTGCCCGCGACTATTAATCTTTCGGACAAAAGCAAATTTGGGTTTCGTAGGCTGTATATAGATGTGTGAAAACCTGATTTGTTTTTGGCCGAAATATTAATTAGTGGCGGCGAAAATAGGGAAGCCGATTTTTTTCCGACTGAGTGTGTCGGCACATCAAATTTCGTTAAACCATTCATAACCTACGCGGAGCGAATTTGAGTGAACGTCAGGCTATTGAAGTGGCCAATGCCCAAGCTACGTCAAGTTATTGAAGTTTAATTTTGAGCAAACTTCAAGCTATTGAAGTTCTAGTTTGAGCAAACTTGAACCTATCGAAGTTGCAACTTATGCAAACTTCAAGTTGTTGAAATTGAATTTTAAGCAACTTCAAGCTATTGAAGTTACCAATTACAGCGAACTTTAAATTAATAATGTTGCTAGTTCAAGCGAATTATATGCTATCGGAATTACGAGTCCGTGCAAATTTCAAGCTATGAAACTGAATATTCTTGAAACAAAGACACGCAATGTTTAGCAACCCATCCATTGTAACAAATGGGTTCGTGGTGTGGTCAACGAATTATCGAAGCGCGTAATAGAATGCCGCGTTGCAATAAGCGGAAAGATGTTCCTTTGCATAAAAATGCATTTTTGCGTATTCGGGACAACCTCGGCAGGTCATATTATACTGCGTGACCTGAAAAACAGATATTTTTTTTCTGAACGTCAAGTAAACTGGAACGAAAATCATACACTGGCCGACAAACCTATTTTACTAAAGTTAACGACCCGAGAATGGACTCGAATTTCTGTTAGTATAATTATCCCCTCCAATTAACTTTATATTTAAGAAACATTTTTTTTTTTAATTCAGGATTCTCCATCAAAACGATGCTCTCAATGTTCAATCTGAAGGTATACACGGCATTGCTGATGCTGAGATCTGTGGGGTCGACCGGTTGTTATATTTTGTTTTGTCAACAACAAAACAAAAAACGGAATTTGGCGGGAAAAACAAAAATATGCAAAATAAATGGAAATCTTTTTTCAGGGGATTTTTTTTTTACGCCAAAAAATCAAAAAGCTTTCCGGCAAATTGAATATATTTTTGGAGTTGAAAGAAGTCCTTCGAATCTCTAAAAGTTGTAAGAATTAAATTCTGAGTATTGGCTGCAACGACGAAGACTATCCCTATCATTTGCGTGTGTAAAGTAACGACGCTAATTACTGTGATACAAGCGTATGTGAAAACGTTAGCACGGAGTTCCGGTCTCGGGACACTGTGCTCGGTAAACTGTGGAAAAGGCGACCTCGTGGTTTACCAAAGTGGCTTGCCTTCTCCCATACATGTATTTTACATAACGATCGTACCCGCTCTTGCGACCCCCATTTTTCGGGTACAGCGAATTTAACTAGTCGCGCCCTTCGACACGGTACAGAAACTCACATCCTACCTCCATTATATCTATCGCTGTCCTTCGCGTCATTAACTTTTGATACCCTGCCACTGCGTATTACATCGCTACTCAATGTTTGCGCAAAAGTTTGTATAAAGTACTTTAAAAATGTAGCACTCATTTGAGTAGTGTGAAGCGCTTCAGCCTCATTAAAACATCTTTAGCGGGCTTTCTAAATCAAAAGTGTATTCACAAAGGGCTTACTTCAATAATTGTCTTCGAAAAAAACCTCTATACTGAAGAAATAGGCATTAATGCGAAGTGAACGTCACGTGACGGAGCCAGCAGTGTGAGAGAGATTGCGGCATTGGTTTTACGGTGTAGCGAGAGAGAGCGACAGAAAATGTGTTTCACTTCACCTTTATTAGAGCAGCTAAAACCCCTTCCCCCGCCCATGCCCAGTTAGTATCAAAAACTGTAATCAACTTTTTTCACGGATACTCGGATTTACAATCAAAGGAAAAGTGTCATCGAAAGCTGACATGTAATCCGGCTTCGATGATACTTTTCTTTCCATCTTAGATATCACTCGTCGTCTTAGAAAATCTCGTCGGATATCTCGAAGAATTAACAGTTAATCCTGTTGGATTAAAATATCGCGGAGTTTCGAAATCGTCGATTGTTTCGGACTCCATGCTCATCGACTATTTGTGGAATTAATCGACAAGTGGAGGGTACTTGAATTTCACTTACCCCAAAGACTTTCCGGCGGCGATGACTCCGACTTCTTCGGCGACGAAGGGCTCGAACTGTAAGCTGCTTTTCTCCAGCATTTTCCACTTGCCATCCTCGAATCTCATTTTCTTCGAGAGTTAAAAAAGTTGCGTCCAGAGTGTCTCGTACTTGTGTTCGAAGATCGCCGACCGGTCGAGAATATAACTCCCCAGTGTTGTTTTCAAAGCCGCCATTCGTACCTTGCTTCCCGCAAGATTGAGGTAATCTTCGGACGTGTTTTCGATGTTCCGATGTCGACTCATTGGTCAACGAGACGTTACGGATGTCGCATGTCGTTTTCAGAGTCACGGTGGTTCTTTGCTGCAGTTTTGTAGAACCCAAACACAAAGAGTACATCAGCCTCTCCCTCCGCCAATCGACTGACTTTAACTGTCGCTTGACATGTGTTTGGTACTCCAACATCTCAGTGGCTGTGTCGGTTAACAGGCTGGAATTGAAAATTTAGACTATTGGAGTTTAGCGTACGCAATACAAAAAATACCGTATTGTTAAGGATGCAGTGTACATTTTTTAAGACAAGAAGTCCTAAAAAACTAATAAAAGATACCAATTTGCTTAACAAAAAATTGCTGAGACTGAGAACTCATTAATTTCATAGATCGACATTTGTCATGAAGAATAAACATAAAAAAGGATAATGCACATTTCAACTTCGGCAGTAGCCAAAGTGGATTTCCCATATCCATCCATCTTAGCCCTGTGAACAAGCAACTTACAGGAACAATTTGTAACAATATTTCTAAGCAATTGAACATGGGTGTTGTAGAACAAAGAAACGTTTAAAAGTGAACCGTAACAGTTACACAGCAAAAATTATACGCCAAACAAGTGCTCGGATGTTCGATTGATTTTTCGTTTGCTGTGCTGGAATATTTGTGTTTGTACACCTCCATGTTTTATTGCTAACTAAAAGCGGCAAATATTAGTTGTGATTGTTGGTGAGATAAAAAATAGAGTATTTTCAAATTTCTACAATGTGCTCGCCTCGGAAAGTTGGAACCACCAAAAAGAAATTGGGACGCAGCGAACCCATCGGACGTCAACTTGAGATCGAATCTGCAAACAAATTATAAAATTTATAGCAAATAACCTCAAAATAAATTCTTGTTTGTGCAACAACTTGTACAAACCTCAATGTTGTTGGAACTACAAGTTTTTGTTGGCGAACTAAGATTCTCTGACAAAATCGATGTAACGCATTTTCATATCCGGCATCCCAATGCATTTCAGCGAACAGTGTATGAATGAGTAAACACGAATGTATGTTTATCATCGCTCCCGTGTACACCACTGTTATCCTGCAATAAAGAAACGGCGAAGTTGTATCGAGCTGAACCGGCTGTACGAACTAGTTTCGAGCGACGAGCCCAAGCTAACCCTGGCTACGATCATTTTTGAATTTCAATATTTTTTCATTATTTTTTCAGATTCTTTCGAATATGTTGACGGACGTTAAGGCACGTTATTGTTTCGAAACAATCCGACAGCGTCATATTTCAAGGGGTCCTTGGAAGGATTGAAATCCAAAGACAATTTTAGTATTCAAACGTAATGCATCGTCGGTTATTAAAATGTAAAACTTTGTGCAGTCGTTTAACGGTCGAATAGTCGAGGTACGGACATCGGAATTATCGAATCAAGGGAATGTCGCCTGTTTAATGATCGATGTTCATGCAGCCATCGTTTAGCAATTTAATAACATTATAAAATAAACGGCGCTTTACCGTCCCGGAAACGCTGTTTTCGATAAAAACACTTTCGAAAGTACTGTTGCGACCGGAGATTGAACGCCACCGCTTTTCCTTTGTTCAGATGTTTTAGCCGGGACAAAGAGATACTAACCCTAGAAAACGCAAGCGCGTTTCAATGCTTGAAGTTGGCAGCAGTGTATTTGATTTTACGGTTGATGTCGGTTGGCGTAAGTCGCGTCAGTTCGCGACTTGCTCGCGAAGAGCTCAATCAGTGTTTTGATTTTACTCGCGGCAAGCAAAAAGAGTCTATTTTTCACATGGTTTATTGTGGAACGCCAATCTATTATTCAGTGATTTATCAAGATTTCGTAAAGGCAGATGTCAAAAGTTCGATAGAAACTAAAGGTACGTCAAACAATCGTCGATAAAATGAAGATAAAGAAAACGTGCACCGGTATATTTACGTTTCATATGCACAGTGAGAGAAGTAAGTTAGCTCATGGAATATCGAGAACATTCGTTTGTAATATCTATGTCAACTTAACCGTGAATCGATATGTATTGGAAATTAATCGGATGATAGTAAAGTAAGCTGACGTATACGTTGGTATGTGAATATTATTCGACGCTCGCGAAACTCGGGCGACTCAAAAATGGTTAATTTTGTTCAGCGTAAAACTGCGCGAGCTCACCCTTCTATCTGTGATGTGTATTCGACGTATAGAAATAGTTGAGACGACATCGACAGAAATTTGATAATCTAGATACAGTACTGCGACGTTGGCTGTTGAGGTTTTCGCAAAATTCGTTTCCCATGAACATTTTCAAATCGACCGTGTGACCGGACATATCGCCTTGCCATTTTTCCTTTGTTCAGAGTTTTTTTTTCCCGACACGAAGATATACCAACCCTAGAAAATCCAAACGCCTTTCGATGTTTGGGATTGGCAGCAGTGAGTTTCATTTGGTAGTTGGCGCAGACTGGCGCCTGCGCCGTGTAGCGCGTGTAGCGCGTGTAGCGTAGCGAAAACTCGACGAGTGTTTTGATTTTAAAAGCACCGATCGCCTCTCTTTCACATTGTTTATCGCTGCACGTTAATCTATTGTCTAGTGACTTATCAAGTATTCGCAAAGCGAGATGTTAAACGTTCAGTAGTAACTGAACGTACGTTAAAGAATCCTCGATAAAGTGAAGAACCAGCAGCCGTGCACGGTTATGTTTACGTTTCGGTTGCGCAGCGAGCGAAAAAATTTGGCTTGCAAAATATAGAAAACGCATCTAATATCTTCTCCTACCCGATTACAAATCGTCCCCGATTAACCGGACGATGGTAGAGGAAATAGTCAGTCCGTATAACAAGCCAAAGGTGAGATATACGTCGCTGCGTCCGTCTTGTTCGACCCTTTGGCAGTCGGCATACTCACGAAAACCCATACATTTTTCCAGAGTAAAACTGCTCGACCGCGTCCCGTCTATTTGTGGAACGTCTTAGACGTACAGAAATGGTTGAGACGGCATTGCAGCGATTACTATCAGCTTTACCATGAGAAGTTTTTATACGTGAGTACGATGCATTTTCTCCTACCTCTAAACTCGAAGGAAATACCAAAATGTTATTTTGACTTCTGGATTATTGAATTTAACTGATTGTCGCTAATTCATAGACAAACACGCTTCTGTTCGAGGTGACGTACATTTTTGATTATCCGAATCCAGTATGCAATATTTTGGGTTTCAGTTTATATACGTATCTCTGGTAGTCCGTAACTGAAGTCGATATTTTTTTTATATTACTATTTTTTAATTTACATGTTTTTATTTATTTTTTATTTATGTTACTCGCTGCTGTCTCCTGTATTCTTTGGGGATGTTACTTAACCTTAGTTACCCTGGAGCGTCAATGTTTCCTTTCAATCTCCAAGATGTCCCGAAAGTCCTCTCCGAGTAGAAGTTGTCTTATTGCGATCTTCCATTTAAGCGGCTTATTTAATTATTTCAGCATGACATAACAGGACGAGTGCTCTTGCGCATTAATGAAAATATACTATTGCGTCTCGGAATTGAGAACGAAGAGCACAGAATGGATATCTGGCGCGAAATAATGAAGCTGCGTCTGAAAACTGACATACTCGAAATCAGAGATATCGAACGTCGAAACAACATGAATTACGACTGAGTTAGGTGTTGCCAATGCAAACAGTAATGTAATTCGTTGGAGCTTGCTACTACTGCACAATTTGGTATTGGGGTAATTATTTTTTTTTACATTAAATTTCCATGGTTTACATGAATAGAGGAATCATTTTATTCCTTACATACATATATGATATTTATAATAAAGGAACAATTGAGTAACATTAAGCTTCACATTTGTAGTACATTACTATGCGATCTCACTTCACAGTATTATCATTATACGTTTCTTCATTGGCTCGGTATTCACATCAATACTATTTTACGATATCCCTCTCATATAATTCCACAGTGATGGAGGAATTTCGATCAGAGTTGAGTTACAAAAAAAAAAGAATAATTCAGAAAATTGGTCTGGAGATTATCGTTGTTATTATTGGAAAAAAAAATCTGTGACACGCTGTGTTAGATTACATCCAGTCGTAAAACTTAAATTCGCTCAGTATTTGCGTCGATACCATTTTACGATATCCCCTCATACAATCCCATAATGGAGAATTTCATGCAAAGTCTGAGTTACAAAAAAAAAAATTCCTGCAATTGGTTTGTCGATTATCGTTCTTATTATCGGGAAAAAATCTATGACGTTCTTTGTTGGATTACATCCAGTCGTACAACTTAGTTCGATGTGGTCAATTATAGTAACTTACAGACTAATATTTACAGATGTAAACGGCAATTTCATCATTTTCTTACGTTGACTAGAACAGATACCTATGTTACCGATAGCTCCTGAATTACCTTACAACTATTCACTAGCGATACAGCCAGCGCACTCGTTACTCGATCGGTAAAACTTCCCGTGAGTAATTGTTTAATTGTCTTTTTCGTTCGCTACAATAATTCGTCGATATAGGAACGTCGTAGTTACCATATAATTTTTTTCTTATTCGAAATACCTCGAAAGCCTGCCTTCGTGTTTTTTTTTTTTTTTAATCATTCATCATTACCGACAGAAGAGCTTTGCCACTCGGGGTAATCGATATGTCATTGGTAGGTACGAGAGAAAGGCTTCGGGTAAAAACTTACGTATCAGCCGATGGTATTCGAATGCATGTGAAATACCGCGGTCGGCTATAAAACTGGGCGGTACATAAGGTGCCAATGCTCGGACACATTCCAGTCGTCGGACACTCCTATGCAGTTTCGATTTTTACCGCGTAGGTAGACTGATACATTGGAACTCTTGTTATTTTCTTTCGTGATAAAAATAATATTTATCTTTTAGTAATTAACCGATGTGTCTTGGAATCTAGAAACTATCAACTTGACATTGGTTTCAGTTATTCGTTTCAAAAAATGTATTCTTGACTAATTAATACCTGCTGAAATCTGGGGATGCTCTTAACCGTCCGAGCATTCGTACCTTTGCCTTCCCAGTACCTTTGAAAAACATTCATTACAATTTTTGTTACCGACTGGCCTCGAATAAGATAAGAGAATAAATGGGAAGAGTTTTACATAGTCTTAAGGTGATGTGAAATATCGTCGCACGTAATAAAAATTGCACGGAGTGTCGTTTTGAGACCACAGTCCGCCGAGGAAAAATAAAATTGTCTTTCCCTTGGAGAATCGGCGGACGCTGGGGAAGACAATTTTCTTCTTCCTAGGCGGTCTGCGGTCTCAAATATATGCAGGCGTGCAGTACAGTTTTTGTTACCATCTGGTCGCGGCGCAGGCGGACTTGGGGTTATACTACATCACCTTAAGAATATGTGAAACATACTCAGTCGGTAACGAAAAGTGTAATCTCGTTTTATTTACTTAATTTTTTTATGTGGCATTTTCATTAAGATTAAGTGCAATAGTCCAATTCGGGCCTGGTCGGTATAAAAAACTGTAATTTGTTTATATATTTATTGTAAACGAGAAAATCGCTTTTACATTTCAATAACATTATAAATCTTTGATGTTTTAAATGAAGAAGAAAATGAATCAATATCACAGTAACAACATTTTCTCACGGGTCAAAAGAAAAGTCTCACCAGAAGTTGCAATATCGGATTTCGATGAGACTTCTTATTCTATTTTTCATGTCTTCACTCGCGAGAAAAGTAAATTACAGTTTTTGTTACCGACCGCGGTATTTCGCAGGCTCTTAATGGGTCTTTCGACACTAAAAAACACCATTAGGTATTCTCAACTTTCTCAGACCTCTCCGACTTTGACAAATCTTTTCCGATCTCTTTCTTACACATAGTACGATAATTCTTTTGATTTTCACGACGATAACTGGATTACAATGCTATCGGTTAATCTTTTTGTTTTGTTCTTAGGTAACTTATCCCATGCAGTTCAGATGTTGCCCAAGTGCTCTAAAATCTCGGATCTTCGGTTATAAGCTATGTTATAGTCGGACAGTTAGACGGTTGATTTAGACACGATTAATGCAGATCGCAGCAAAAAGTCGCCGTAGAATCTCTCACGCTCTGGGTCGATTCAGAGACACAGCTCTTGATCGCCAAGTTCACGTGTACGTTTGTGTCTGCCGGACGAGAATACGTACAGCTCGGCGGTGCAGATCTCCTTCTTTCTGCTGGACGTCCTGTTGTTCACGGTGGCCTGATTGCCGTGGCCGTTGCGAACGCAACAGTCAGTTGCATTCGTTAGGCCACGGGACTCCGGATCGTGCCCGTTGACGGACGTTCGTGATGGGTCTCGTAGTGAGACACCTCGGTAGAACGAGGCAGCCGCCGGATAACCACCGGAAGCGGGCCTCCGCCAGTCATACCTGAAAATCAATAACGCAAACAAATCTTCGTTTATTACATAAAAAAATATAATAAAAAAAGTGATTCACTCAACTCTAATATATAGTGTAATTTTTCTACTGTTGATAAAATTAGCCTGCAGATATTGAATTTGAAATAGATTTCAAGATTGCTCGGGTTACGGATGTTTAATAACTGATTTTTTGTTACGTTATTGTGATGGTATTTGAGGAGCACCTGAGAATATACCTAAACGATGCTCTCGTGCTCTGGGTCTTGTCCATATCGAGACTGTCTGTCGGGGGACTCGAGGACCACTTTCTCGATCTGAATGGGCATCGCTGTTGAAACTCTCTTTTGAATTTTTCCTGCAACAGAGTCACCCCCCTTTTAATTTCATTCGTTATTTTTACATATTTTTTATATGTATATTTTTACATATATATTTTTTTGTTTATATTTTTTCGTCACGAGAAAATATTGTCGAATAATCTATCGAAGCACTCACGTTATATATTCCATATATAAATGGATTGTAGCAGCTGTTCGACATCGCGAGCCAGTCGCAGCAGAACCATATGATATTGATGTAACGATATCTGCAATTACATTTTATTATATATACATTTTTTATTCAATTTAATCTCCGGGCTGAAAGCTTTTTAATGTAGAGCCGGGAGTTTACGTTCTCGAGTTGGATATTACCGACATTACGGATATTACTTACTCGTTTATTTGCGGATAAGTATACTGCAGTACGTTGTACATCTGGAGCGGTAACCAACAGACCGCGAACAGCGCTACAACTATGACCAGCATTTTAATTACCTGCGGATTTTTAAGAAAAGTATTAGCCAATGGATTTGTTGTGCAAAAAAAAATAGAGTAGTTCGGAAGATTTTGTTTGTTTTTTAAAATATAAATCCAAATGGATCATAAACCGCGGCTTAGACACGAGGATTGCACTAATACGTTTTTGCTAGCGTTATCGACGCGATGCTTTTTTTTTGTCCACCCGAGTGGTTTCGAAATTTACACAACCCGGGAGGTTTCCGGTTTACCAGTAGCCAGGGTTCAAATTAATATGATAAAAGTTAATTTATTCCGGGTCGCGTCGTGCCTTGTCGTGCGAAAGAATCCACTTACACCCACCTTCTTTTTATTTTTCATGAGATTCGCATCCCGCGAGTCCTGAGCGTTGCCCGGTGCTCGGCTTCCCCATAATTTTACAGCCATCCGTGCGTAAACGCAAGATATTACCGAGAGCGGTGTGAGATACTGGAGAAATCCAAGAAGCGCCCGATAAGTCAACATCGCTCGCTCCGACATGTTCTCGTTCTGGCAGAATGGTTTTTGATGAAGTCGGCCAACTTGAAACACAATTTGCGGATAAAAGTGGTTACAAATGTTTGCTGCAAAAAATTTCAGTTCTATAGAGAATCTGTCGTAGTGCGGGCTATGAAGAATTCTGCCTCGTTAACGTTGGATAAGAAAAGCACGAATAAAAATACGCAAAGGGTGATGAAAATAGCCTTGAAAGAAATCTTATAAGACTCAACCGCTCAATCCTCGACCCAATAAGTGTAAAGTGAAGCAAAGCTGCTCGCTTGATTGTATGGAATTAGATTAATTACCAATTTAAAAAATCGATGATATTGGAAATTGGATAAGAATGAATAAATTAATCGCTCGATTATTAACACTGCCCTAAAAAAATAATTCTTGAGTCGACGTCATCTCACGAATATAGATGAATAAGATAAGAATTTCCATACTTCTCGGAACCTCGATCCGAACCCATCTCGAGCTGGAAATTTGGCAATCAAGCCGCTGATTAGCTTGTACTTGATGAACTTATGAAAATTTCTCGAACGCTTTCCTTCAGAGGGACTTCAAGAACTTCCAGTTGTTTCCAATAACGCGGCGAATTTCCTTTTGAACTCCTATATAATAATGTTCAGCTTCGAGGACTGCGGTAATAATTCATAATGGAAGCTTTGATGTTCGCTCTTTGTTCGAGAAGAAACTCAAGATTGCATTTAACAAGTTCCCAAGAATATCATATGTATAGTCGATTGATAACCATCAGAATTTTAGGTCGATTATTGGTACAGCGAGAGCGGAAGCTAAGGAGGTTTATAATTGACGTGGTGCACGAAAAGACTCAGAAGAGAACGCAGTTCCATTATCGATCTCTCGAAAGCTCGTTCACGATTACGTAATTCTTCCGATGATTGGAAAATAATATATTTGAGGTGTAATTTGTTCCCGTCACTGACATGAGATCGTATTTAGCATTAAAAAATGACGTTTTCATGCCAAATACCAGTCAGTTGCCAATTTTACTAATTTTTATGTAAATAAGTATTTACTTACATAATTACATATCATAAATAAAATATTTATAATAAGAAAGGGATGCGAAACATAACGAATGAAATGTTTATAACGTTTTCTTGTTGAAAAAGTTGAATGAGTTGAACGATGTCATATAATATTTTTTCGATCGTACACAATCTTCTACAAGAATATTACCATCTACTTGCAGTATGTTCTTTTTCATTAAAAAGCGCATTATTCGCTTCGGAGCTTCGAATTTGCATCCTCGTTAATTTGACGCATGAGCGACCGTGGCTTTAATAAAAATATGAGTGGTGGGCTATAAAGTTGCTGTGTTATTACATGCACGGCGTGAAAACGTTTACACATTATAACGAGATATCTCGATACAGGTCTAGAGGTTTTTATAAATCCAAGACGAGATGAAATCCCGCGCTCGATACGAAAAGCTGTTATTAATTTTTCTGCGTAATACCGATTATTACAGAAAGAAAGCAAATTCCTATCGGATGTTCATGGTCATCGCTGCATCCGGTAAAATTCTGCATGCCAATCGGCGAGACGATCGGCACCCTTAAAAAAAAGTTGATTGCCAAAATTGCAATTTCCGAATTCGAATCCCTAAATGAATGCGTTAAAATATTTGAGTAAAACGAGTAACAACAAAAAAATACCCTCGACCCCTTTTTTTCTCTGTTTTAGTCTCTAACATTTTTTCTCAAAAATATTCTCTCCGGAGAAAATATTTCTTAATGTAAGGTTGCATTAATGTTACCTGTTCCGTGAAAGAAGCGTTGAATTGAATTCAAATTGAACTCACGTTGAGAGGTATGCTTAGGCTCAAAGACGTTATAAAAGGGAGCTTTAAAATGCTTTTGAATGTGACACCGGAATGTATTAAATCCCCTCGAACTCTATTCGACGCACGCAAATTTCAGACATCTGTAGGGTCGCACGTACTCGAGGAAGCATTAAACCATTGTATTCCCACTGTCCGTTGGAGCGAAGTTTGCTTTGGGAATGTAAGCGGTTCAGCGTGCACTATCTGTGGAGAATGGGTGTAGGTTGAATTTGAAATCAATGCTCTCTATCTGCCGTCCCTCGTCACTCCTTTCCCGGAGGAAAAAGCTTTTAACTACTCGCCCGACGAAAATCCAGCGAGACGTAGCGGTCTCGTTGATTACTTTCAACTTGTCAGACCGGCGTTGCGTCATTAGCACGAGCACACTATTCAAAAGAGACACTGGGTTTGCACCTACGCAATTTCATGCAAAGTGCCGTCCTTTGTCATCATTGCAACAATTATCGGTCGCTTTTTTTAGCACTGAAAAGGAGGCGTGTAATGTGGTTGGCATTGACGTGAAGTCATCAGCTTAGCAGCCGTGCGTTTCGACCCTTTTAACCTTTATCCAACTGCATCGGAGACTTTATTTTCCCAGCCTAAAATTATTTAATGTTTTTTTTTTGCAGATTAAGAACTTTTCAGAAGGCTTGCTTTTTTATTTAATTTTTTTTTGCGAAATATTAAGATTGCTTCGCATATACTTTTGTTTTTGAAAGACAGCGTTAAAATTCTGTTAAAAAATCAATCGTCGAATTATTCGATGTAAAACTACAAATGTACGTACTTGACTCACCGGATGTGCTCTCCGGTACCAAAACGACCCTCAGAGCTAATCCCATCGGTGCTGCCAGAGCTCCACTGAGCAGCCAAATTCCAGCGATTACGATTTTCGCCCGAAGTTTGCTGGGTCTCGCGCTGTAAACAAAGTCGGCTGATTAACTTGTCTGGTTACACGTGTCTTATCGTCGCGAGAAATATTTTCTAAACATAGAGAGAAAAATTAAACAGAAAATGAAAAAAAAAAACAAAACCCAACATTTCGGATAGTATTCTCGGCTGTGCGGTCTGTTTACTCTCCGGCGTATCTGCTCCACATCGCTTTAATACCACGGGTTATACGCGCCGGGGCGTTAATAGCCGGCGTTTCGGACGATCGTAAATGGGCTACGAGATGAACACACCCACATAAACTCGCCGCGATGCGATTTGTCTCTTTAACAAAATTTATTTTATTTTAGTCTCGTCAACTAACGATCCGAGCTCCCTGCGTTAAAAGTCCCGCCGAAGCTTTCCTTTTTCATGTGGGTAATGTTCGGGGATCGCCGCATCGACCTGTTTCAGCTTTGAGCTAAATTAAACGCGCCACTCCACGATTTTTTAACGTTTCGCTCGCGAACATATCTTCAGAATGCAGTGAAAAACTATATCGTTGGTTTAATGCTGGGAGGTCATGTAAGCTTTGGTGAAAATGGAAAAGTGGTGAATATGGACCGACGCGGTAAGATGGACCAGTGTGTTTTGTCCTTTCACTTTCGTAGAACACCCGTACGGTAATATGGACCACCCTTTTATGTCATTTTTCAATATTGAAATTCACTTCATTTTCATAAAAACTTCGAGTTCTGAAGGACCTTAAAATCAATTATCAGTGTCAGAAGCATTACCTGTACATTCCTTGGCCCATATTGACCACTATTATTCTAAGTACACGCTGATATGTCTATCTTCAGACCATCGATATCTTCATTTTTTTTATTCCTCACTTAGCATAGATTCAAACTTCCGAAAGTGTACTTTTTTTTTGTATTCCCACATGGAACATTATGCAGAGATAATGTATATAACATTGAAACATTTTCAGGTCGCATTAAACGAAGACTAAAAGAAGTGTTCTCTGTGAAACAAAACAGGAGACCCTCATGACAGACCTCAGGGGGTTTAGGATAGCTCGATGTCGATCCACCGCGATAGCCGTGAGAGTGAAGACCGAGACGTTGACGCAGAGGACCTGAACGAAAGGGCAGAAGCCACACATGAAGTGCGGCAGGTTCCATCGTTGAAGTAGGGCAGCCTGGAACTGAAAAATAGAAACGAATACAAGTTGCGTCGTTGATCACTCGTGGACACTGACAGACTAATTATGCAGGAGTTCCCAACGAGAAAGTTCGAAGCAGATTTGTGGATTCAAATCCATCAGTCTCTGATTACCGGGCTCCGAATTTCGATTCCAGCAAATGACAACATGCAGAGAGCCGTACTGCGTTTGCAGAATCGACTGTAAACTCTGGGCCGCAAGCCGCCCGGTCGCTCTCGTGAATAAACAATTTATTAATCGTACCTGAAACGGAATTGCGAAGAGACCGATGACGATGTCCGCCAGGGCGAGATTGGCAATGAAGCAATTAGTGACGCTCTGCATCCGCCTGGAGGTTGCGACGATCCACATAACCAGAGAGTTACCGGCCACAGCGAGAACCGATATACTCCCGTAACACATGCTCAGAAGCACTATCACACCCGCTGGAACGTCGTACAAGTCGTCTGCGAAAGTTCAGAGGAGATTAAATCTGTAGTTATATATATCGTTCCATTATTTTCATAATGGACAGGAAATCGATGCAACTTGGAAACTAGATTAAAAATCTTATTGCGATTGATTTTATATATACATATATCGATTGACCGGCCAAGTTAATAAGAGTTAAAATTTGTTTCTTTATCCAATGCTCCGTGAGTAAAATTTCCGGCTTGATTAAAAATAAGACGGGCCTTCGATAAGTTAATCATTTTGTCCCTATGCACACTAATTGAAGTTTGTACTTTTTACAATAATTTAGTGGGCAGAAACGTCCACAATTTTTTATTTGTTATCTTTCCGATCGTACCATCCGGCTGTAGTCTTGCGAACAAAAGTACAAACTAAAACTGTTGATGACACGGGGAAAAAGGACAGGTTCGTATATTTAAGCCTGCACAAACGAGTTTCGCACTTATTTAGCAAAATTATTTTTATGAAACTTCGTATTCCGATTTTACGAAATTATTGTTTACTGTATAGAATTCGTAATGGTCGATAGATGGTAGTTATAGTAGTTATAAAATTCTCAAATCGTGTCGCGTAGGTTTCACTATACAGAAAGGGAAAACAAATCGAGGCATAGGTAATAATTTATGCCACGTCTAGGGCATCGAACAAAGTGACGCGCTCCACTATTTTCACTGCTCATATTTCATATTGAAATATTTTATATTAACGTACGATCACGCTTTTTTTCTCCTTACGAAAGTATAAATGTACGTGTATTGTGTGCGTGCTAGACGTATGCAAAAACGGAATGCCGAGCGAAACGTTGCTCTAAGTGGGCGGAGCGGTTTAAAATTATGTCAAGCGTCCAACCCAAGGATAGCGGATGAAATTTTTCATATCCTACTTTGGTTAGAATTTTCTTCATACTGGAATTTTCAAGTCTAGCGGTTTCAAGAAATCTCGTTCGGATTGTTAAGGGTGCCGCACGACGGTGATGGCGGGTCTGTGCAAGGTTCGTGAAGGACACACCGGCGGAGTCCGAGAGCAGCCTCGTTTGAAATGTAAATCCTGTTCCAGGTCTCTTGAGATGTAGGCATGCGAGGGTGGAAATCAACCCGTTTCCTCCAGCTGTAGGAAATTACCCTCGAGCTCACGAGCCGGTGCTGTACGGTCGCAGGAAACTGACGGAATTGCGAAATCCTTGAAAGACCCGAATCCGAAAAGTTCTTCCAAACAGCAAATCCTAGTCAACCGGGCGCTGCTCTATTCGTCTGATCTCCGAGAAAGTTCGGAAGATATTTACAGCTATGTGAATCTGGCATCCTTCTTTAAAAGAAATCACTTTTTTGCGTTTCTTAAAGATCTTTGTATGTAATTTGTAGTATGTAGAAATCGACCGTCAGATTTGAGTGACGTCGAATTCGGTGAATGTTTTTATTTAAGACCTGTAATTTTTTTTTGGTGCCTGCGAACAAAAAATTTTTTACTACAAATAACTACAAACGAAAATCTTTAAGAAACGCAAAAAAAAAATTTTTTTTCGCTTTAGCTACACTCAGAAAAGACAATGTTTGGATTAATGAGAAGTTGCGGCGACATACGATCAAAGTTGTTATTCGGTTCGTATAATTGAAGCATTATCTTGTTTGATTATTCGCTTCAGTTGATTCCAAATATGTTAATATAAACAACCATTTTTGTTGCACCAACCAAATAACGTCGCTGAAAGTTTCGGACTGCGCCGTGGTCAATCTAACCATTTATTTTTCTCATTACTGTATTTTTCGACAAAAAAATTGCGAAACGATGATAAAGCGAGAGCGATCCGCCGATTGAAAATAAATACCCTTGAGAAACATCGCGTCCATCCAGCGGAAGGATTTTTATGCATTCGGAGACATAACTCAAAGAGGTACAGTAGAAAAGGCCCAGTGCTAGCGGCAACTTTGGCCTGGAATGAGGAAACCAAAAAAAAGCGCTCGATGAACCGTGTGTCGAAAGAATCCGAGAGGTGAAAGGAAAAGCCATCCGGAAAAGCTGCATTCAATCGGCTGAAAATGCCTCGAGACATTTTCAGAATATGGAGAAACTCGTATCCAAGCAATACGCAAACAGGAACAGAATAACGCAGCTCTACTCTTTTTTTGCTAAATATTTATCTCACGAGGGTGGCGTATGAACAATTCGATCAAACGTCGCGCCACCTTTCATAGGGGAGAGCGACGTACCAGCTGGTCACTTATCGATTCGTAGAACCTAAGTTCGAATCCTTTCGACACAAGTTTTCTTTTTTTACGTCAGCCAAGGGTGCGCGGAAAATTACCATGATTACAATTTAAACGACCCGACTGCCGACTATGCAGCAAAAATCTGCCACTCCACCGTGCAAAAGCACAGGGATAAACAGGTATACCTAAGGATACACAAGTGTTCGCAGTGGTGACCGAAAGTAAGTCGCTTCGACATTGGTTTTTGGGGATAATCCGACTATAACAATCGGTGTAGTACTTCGATCAGTAATAGGGCCATTTATCTTGATGGAGTTCCGTATGATTGAATCGCTCCTCGGTCCGTTTATCTTGGCGAAGTTTCCTATAGTTACCCCCTCACAAAACTCTCTGTATAGCAACCATTCCTAGATTCCCGGAATATGCCCCATCTACTATGATATAGAGGGATCTCCCTTATACATTTGTGGCAGTTATTTATAGAGAATTCTCCCCGTGCACATGTGTGGCGAGAGTGTGCTCTTGATGGCTAACATTATGTCAGGGAACATAATCATTACCGAAATCGTCGTAGACGGTGTTGTTGTTGTTGTTGTTCCAATAAGTAGTGTTGAGCATGAGCGGCCAGAACGTATCGGGACCACCATCCTCCGGGGACCACGAGTTGTTCATGCTGGGGCACTAGAGACCTGTAAAATTAATTATAAACACCAGTATAGTAGAGGGACATCAAAAGCTCAAGGTGTACAGATGTATATGGGACAAAAGTGGTGAATATGAGCCAGTAAAAAATCAATACAAGTAAACGAAGTTAATTTCTTTTTTTAATTGGCATTTGTTTCATCTTGGACTGGTCCATTCTACCTCGTCGGTCCATATTCACCGCTTGTACCCTATATATGCAGTTGAGTAAACCCCACCTGACGTCAATCAGGTCATTGGAGGTAGTTCGGCCAGTTTGCACCCAACTCAACATACTGATGGTGTGCACAGATTATTATCACGACATAATTGTCCAATTGATCCATATTGGCCCGCACACATTGCCCCGAAATTAGTCGACGTTATCTACAGATGAAATTCAGGGGCTATTCGATAAGTCAAGTACGCAACGAAAATTAATGTTGTTTACATAAATTGACCTAGTTTGTCTTTTATCATGCATATTATAACATGGCTCTACATTAAACGAGATTCAATATTCGAACACACTTTAAAGGAACTTCTGGCGGCAATAAAATTATTTCAGCTAACAATAAAACGACGACGTGATCCGAGTTTACGAACAAATGTTCAAGTTCTCGTCTCGAACGCTCTCGAAAATGAAAGAACTCTCGCGCGATGTATATTTTTTTCCCCAAAGAACTCGCAACAATGGGAGCAACAAAAGAACTCACTTGTGTTAAAGCTGTTTTTTTATTAGCCCCGGGCATCGGGTTTCCAAGCGGCAGACTCGCCCCTTTAACTTCACCCTTTCGGTGACCGTCGCTCATAATAATGTATCATACGCGTTCCAGATAACACAGGGGTATGGATGCGATGTGCTCGATATTCTCGCCGCGTATCACGATCGGTTCTCGCGACTCACCGAAGGAAAATTTATCGTCGACGATTAAATAGGTTCGCACATTTCGTACCGCGAGTCATCGGGACAATAGAAAATTATAATTTATTACAAATTGCTTTACTTTTTTCTTAATTTTTTTTATTGACTCACGGAATCGATTTCGCGAGAATCTTGAAGGCTCTTTAGCCTGTCGGTAACAGAATTCCGATATCTACGGGAAACCCGCATCAGGTGCGGTTGGCGAGTAATACATAGGTTGAAGTTCGATAACGTATGTGAGAATGGCACGGGACCAGATATTCCCAGAGGGAATGTCGATATGCCGTACGTGGCCAGACGGATAACCGGAATACCGTCTCGACTAGAAACTTTCGTCACCGAGCTTATTGCAAGCGAAAACCTACTCCTCTTATTACTGTGTATAGAAATGTCCGCTGCCGAGTTTCGCACCAGGATTAATCCTAATGAGAAATCCGCGAAATTGTGAGAGAAATATTACATCGCGGTGAGGGGCATTTCTTTTATTATCCTACTAGGGTCCTCTAACAAAGTCCTCTCTCGTATGGAATTTTTTTTTTTCCGACTTCGCTCAAATAACCATATTCCTTGCGTGCAATGTGGCCTATTATTGACCGATGATTATTATTAATCTGTAGGCATGCGCAGTACAATTTCATTACTCCCTGGGGAGTATTAATTATTGGCGAATATGGCAATTTTGCGACGCAAAAAAATGTGGTTATTTTAACGAAGTCGGAAAAAAATATCGTATGCGACGAGGGAGGAAGTGCACATTTTCACCTCGTGTGAATTTCTGCCCTTGCTTCGCTGGGGCATCGAACTTCACACTCGGTGAAAATTTGCACTATCTTCCCTTGTGGCATAACATACTATTTCTGCCAAGGCAATTAAGAGTTTCTTGCGGCACTGGCGAGCCGGTTAAAAGCATAACATCTCGTCGGTTTATGTGTTAAAATAATCGTTGATATATTGATATATAAACATTAAAAAATAATATATATAGTAGGAATATACATATATAATTTTTGTCGTCAATTGATTATTAATTTTTTGCCGCTTTGCGAATATTCGAGTTACTACATTGTGAATATGAATACTTGACTGTTTGCATCGCCTGTAACCGGTATCGAAATGAAATCAAGAGCGCACAGGGGGACGAAATCGCGATGATACAGAGAAACGACGAGTAGTAATTTTTTTTCTTACAGCGCATGGGAAAATCCACGGTTGGTAATAAAAACAGTAATCAACTTTTTTCACGCACACTGGTAATTACGCGCGAAAGAAAGGTCTCACAGTTAGCCCAAGTTAATTGGCGTCCTACGAGAATCTTCATTCGCCCGGAATTACCAGTGCTCATGAAGAAAGTTCATTACAGTTTTGTCATACCGACCGACGGTAAGGCAGGGAAAAAGATGTTTCACATAAACACCACGTTTTATCAGAAATTTATTTAAATAATTTCGATAATCGATGCTCTACACTGTTCAAATTTTTCGTATCAACTCCAAAAACGCACAGCGGCCTCTTGCGAATAATGTTTGAAAAATTAATAAAGCCGTAAATAATTCGATGGACGAATGGATGGATTCGATACAACGACGGCTATAATGCTGTCCGGGTATAATACTGTAATAAATAATGATGCCGAGCGATTCGGGTTAGGCGATATAAGAGTGAGCTCTTTAACCTCGAGGATCGACGAACTTCGATTAATCAAGTATTCCCGAGACGCTCGTCCGCGCGCGATCGGTCAAGGGCGTCGGTCTCGCAGTCTCCAGTTTTCTGTGTATTATGTTACCCGCAACAGAGCAGTTTACTTTCTTATATTTCACGGTCGCGTATGTACAATCAATCACGATGATCGCGATTCGCGGGCCGAGCGAAGACTCCCGTTCCGTCTGATACGTGGGGTAAAAAAGGGCGAGCGCGTAAAAACAGGCCTAAAAAAAGGCTTAAAAAAATGATATTCATCATTCAAAATTCACTATACGAGGTATTTTTCATAAGGTCCATAATACTTTATCTACGCCGCGAGTTTCGAAAACGACGCTTGGATTATTTACACGAACTGCCCATTACGTTCGATACACTGAGAGAAGGACCTCGGAAAAATTACCAAATCATAAGGTGAATTTCGACCAGGCAACATGGTACACCAGCTCCACCACTAGCAATATGTGATATTTTCTCAGGGGCTATAGCAATTTTTTACCCAACCCGTATGGTAATTTTTCCCGGAAGGCGCGATGACAACATTTTGCGTATCTGGCTAAGAATTTCGTGGATTAATACTGATATTTCTAGAGATCAAATTTTTGTGATTGTGTATATCAAAACAATTTGATCGACACAATATGCCGATATAAACCACAAACTCAAAACTATGTTTACTATGTTTACTGAGTATATGTTATTACTATGTTTTCTAGTAAGAATAACTTACATTCTAGCAAAAATTACCATGTTATTTAGCAGAATGCGTTAACTTTAATACGAATGTTTTCCAGGATGTTACTGTAATTCCCGTACCTGAAAGTTCTGTCGGTTTTTGCCAGTTTTATGGTACGTTTTATCAGATTCTTCTATCAGTGTACATGGAATGCAAAACAATCTTTTATTGAAAAAAATACAGCACGAATAATTATTCCACTTGGAAGAGCATATCACGGCGAAGAATACAAGCCAAATGTTGTTGCAACATGTTTTTTTTTTTTATCTCAGCCAACTATACGGCTGTGGGAAGCATTGTAAATGGAAATTTACGCACCGCGTCGCGAGGTGAGCCTTTTTTTGTTGCTTATCACGAGGGTTTGCCACGGTTTGTCACAGCCCCGGGAAAACGACTGCCAACTACCCGAGGGAGGGCACAAAATTCTGCCGCATCCTACCCTCGCGCTATCATGCGTTGCCCAGACTCCACACGAAGCAAAACCTAATTTCGACAAAGAACTTTGCACACAACGCTACTACCCTTGTACGAAATTATGGGAGCTATTTTTAAAATTCGCTTCAACACTTTCAACGAATAATGCGAGTTAATTTTAATCTAGTCACAATGTGCATTAATCCGCTTGCCGTTTACATTAGCCGGAGAGCAATTTAAAAAAATTGTTCTCCCAGAGATGAAGGAGTGACGAGAGAGAAAATTGGATTGAAACAAAAAATTCGAACAATGCCGCAGCTTGAATGAGGGTGGTCTCGGTATATTCAACGCCGGATAAAAATGAGGCGAGCTCGGTTGGCAACGTGAAAAAGTTTACAGAATCTCGAGATTCTCTCGGCTTGAAAAATAAGATTTACAAGAAAATCTTTTCACCGAAGGTTTTTTTGAGGGTACCGGTGGAAAAGACATCCTGTCGGCAGCCGACCGCGAATTTTACAGCGGCGGCGACGTTCAAAGAAAAACCGACAAGCCGCAGTTTTAACGCGTATAGTTCGCCGTGCGGTGACCTCGACGTTATGCGCCAATCCGAAGCCCGCCAATCCGAAATTATTATCAGTCGGCAGATGTATGTATATCTCGCTATATGTAATTAACACTTGTACGATTGTTTTGCCCACCGTCTGATAAGGATGCGCGTCGCATGGCAGAGGCCGGGATAGATGTTACGAAGTTACTGCAAACCTGAGATTCAAGTCGCGCTGCGATATATGCGATATATGAAAAATTTTATAGTTGGAGTGACCATAGTCACTTTTTACTATAAAATATAATCCCCCGGGAAAACGTCTATATTTTGTAGTTGGGACAATGATCACAAATGACAATAGCAAATATAATTATAGTTTGACAAATTGAATATCTTTGAACAGAAATTATATTTACGTTCCCTTAGGGTATTGAATACGGAGTGTATTGAAAAGAAAAAACTATTTTTATTCTCCGTGCGGAACATGAAACATTTGATTTGACGTGTTAAAAAAAGTACTTGCCAAAATTAGAACTAAAATTTACGCTTACTTGGAGCTAATTAATTATGCTATTACAGGAACAAGGTGTGTCCGAGGGAGCGATGATAAACGGAGCATGGGGGGAGTGAGAGTTTCTTCTGAACGCGCCGCATTCCGGAATGTTTCGACGCGGGAGAAATAAGGTAAATATTTTAAGAATTGATTTATGTGTGTTTGGAAACTAGAAGCTACGAGCTTGGCCTTGGTTTTGGAGGTCTGTAAAGAAAAAACTGACCTCGCCCCGCTGATGACGGCTTGAATATGGGAATGCATTCCGAGTATTTTTTTTTATCTTATTAGTTTTCAACACCCCAGAATACGCGGCACTGGCTGGTTATCGAATGCTGGAGGTACCGTGCCATATCCTGGTTTCATTCCGTTAGTCAATTCATGAATTATTTAAATAGAGCTGATATAGGAAAACAGCCCTGGCATTAATGAAGGTCACTGTGCCCCGCTCAGAAACTGATGACAAAAAACCGACACTCATCGCAGTTTGCTATCAACATCCTTTTGGCACGTTACATCAGCATATTGCCAAAAAAATATTTTTACAATATACTTCTATATACCTAAAACGATTTAGCTAATATTTTATTTAGCAATAAATAAAATATTACTCTATTCAAATATAAAATACGTAATATTTACATGTAAATAATAATGTTTACATGTGAATAGCAATATTTTCATATAAATAACAATGAGACATATAAATAGCAAAAAGCAATGATATTGTGGTAATATACCTAAAATCTATACAGTAGAGAACCTGGTCTGTCCGACTTTCGATTAACCGAGGATTCATGTTATCCGAGCTATCCAACATATCCGAGTCCTCCGCATTAATCGAGGTGCATAAACAATACGGAAAAGCTAGCATTACTGGACGAAGCAACAACCCTCGCGCACTGTTAATTCGTGAATCGTTTATGTTTGAAGTATTATCCAAGATTCAATATACCGAAATATGCTATCCGCACTATATATCGGACAAACGAGCTTCTATTGTACATCCGAAAGCTCGCCGCAGAACCAACGAAACTTCGTAATCGAATACGCTTTGAAATAGGACTCAATAGTACCAGAATCGATATACAGGACGGAACTTTGCAGAAGCTGCACAGTCAAGCCTTCGGAATAAAGGAAAGTTCGTGCCGTAGAATGTAAAAAAAAAAACAAAAAGATTGGTATTATCGATACCCGCTGCACTATTCCCAAGACGTCGACCAACGTTGCCGGCATCAGCGAAAGATCTATAAGCTTGCGTTTATTAAACATTTTTTCGTACCCACCAATATAACCCGAAGCTGAGGATGGCAACTCGGTCTGTGAATTTGCGTCAGATTTGAAACTTTTTATTATTTCTACATAGACATGCCTCTATTCTGCACCACAGTATTATTCGCCGTAAGCCGTGTTGGCGAGTGCTTGAAAAACACGCGTGCCGAGACGGCTATGAAAATAGCAGTTGCACTTGAAAAAATTCAAAAACAAATATCGAATGAAAACACTTTCGAGAGCAGGAAAGTTTATTCGTTTTATAGACGAGTGTGCATCGCGCATCGAGAAACTAGCCTGATGTTTTCTCGCAGGGCGAAACAAAAATGTTTATTTTCATTTTTAACCAATCTTTTCGAGCCATTATTCTCCCATTATTTATCTTCAGAAACTTTTTCCAGCCGACAACGTGTATTTACTGAAGCATGGATTATTTTTTCCCTCGCTCACTCTTTCGTCCCCTAATTCGTTAAAGCTCCAATTCCGACGATATAGTTATCGGCCGTTCCTGCGGCAGATGTTTCCAGTAGGCTTAGCGCTTCTTTACTCTTCATTTTCTCAATTACTCATAATTAATTGATTGAGTTCCTCGCACAACCGCTTCATTGCTCTTCGCAGCACTTCCACACCGGGCAACTCTGCTTATGGTTTGACTCTGCTAATGGTAGATTTTCCTTGCTTGACTAATTAATCCAAAAACCAATGCATTTGCACAACAAAAAAATACACGCGGCTTTTCAGACTCCAACCAAGATACAACGACTCGGTAACCATTTTCGAGGAAAGATTGACTAAAATTTAAAAAATCTACAAACCATTAATAGAAATCTAATCACGCTCTTCATTAACTTTCGTTAAATCACTTTTAGGAACATAACGCGTGGCAAAAGTGCGACTGCGTCTTCGGTCCCTGACCTGGAAATTAAGATTGGAGACTGTTCTCACATGCCGCTGAAAGGCTAAACTTTTCACGTCGGATCGTGACAAAGGGAGCGGTAACTGCTACGAGACACTCAAGCAAATGAAAATGTGGAAATCCGCCGGTGCTTTTTCCGGCAACTCTTTGATATTTCGCTCAACGTCACAGTCATTATTCGCCTCTACTCTGATGCTACGTTCGATAAACATTTTTTTTTTACATTTTTACTTTGCAATATCATCCGCGTGACGTGTAAGTACATTGTCGTTTTTACTCGAGCTCGATGGCGCAGCGTCTCGCGAAACAATCATCGCTCGAGGCTCGAGAGACATCGCGATGTGATGTTAAATGGCGCGAATTATTCGAGCTCTTCCATCGTCAACATTCCAAACCACCGGACCATTTATACACGGTAAAAAAAGAAAAAGGTTTGTACATTTAACAAAACGTTACTCGCGCACAAACTTCCACAATTTTTATTCTTCTAAATTTAAAAAATCCCTCTGGTATAAAAAGGGTTTCCTTGACACAAAAAATTGTACAATTAAGAGACAAAAAAAAACTTTTTGACAAGATTTCAACTTATCCGATTGCGTCGTATCCCGGAAATCTCACTTCGCACAGCTTTCAAACACGAAGATTCTACGCGTTTCGAAATATAGAGAGAAAAAAATATACCCGGAATTAGGATCTTTTTCCCGCACTGAGCTATCTACCCAAAATTAAGCTGAGAGAGCTCGTGGTCGACCGCAAATTTGCGGGCGTACGAGGAAATTCGGAATGGCCAAATCGTCGTCGCCTACAGGTATACAACCTATAGAAGAAATATCGCGCAAATGATCTCTGGTCTCGCGACAATGGCTCGTTAGCCTGATGATATGCCGAGAGAACGGTGGCGGTGCGTGAATTTCCCCGAGGGAACGATTACTCGTTTCTTTCAATCTATCACTTCCACGTGCGATCCGTCATCCCCCGCATCGCTCTATGCCGTCGGGGCGGTTCGCCAAAAGCTTCTATCAAGCGAGCTCACGCGAGAGGGTGTTCCGTCCATCCGGTCGTGGGACTCGGATGGGGGCGAACCAGAATCCGTTTAATTTCTCTCCTTTTGTTCTCGTGACATTTTTTTTTCTTCGATCTCGAGAATGAAGATAAATTTGGGGAGCGAGAAAGCTAAAGCCTGGAAATATCTCCGAGGTTCGTGATAATTGGTCATTTGAGACGGCGAAAGGGAGGAAACGGGAGACGATGATACATTCTGAAGCTGGTTATTGCGACACTTGTTATACTGTCGTTGCATAACGACGAGCGGAGATAACGAGAACGTTAATTATGCAAAGACGGCGATAAGATCATAATTGTCTTAAAAAAAAAACAACATAAAAGATTATTCAATTTTAAGCAAGGCGAATAATGGTCCAACATTGTATTGATTGACTCTCCGCGCGAGTTTTTTCTAACGAGGTTTGCCGACGGGAGTGTCGAGAAAAAGGAGCCAAAAAAAGAAGTTAAACAAAAACCATCAGAATTGAAGAATTTGCAAGAAGTTCGACCCGAGCGTGATTCATATTCAAATACTTTTTGCAAATATAGGTCAGACCGCGAATTATCGAATTTGCTCGTCGCGTTAACAGCTATTGCACACAGCCGAGGCTCGTCGCACTTTAGGTTAACCCGCACCGATGCAAACTTTTCGGTTTGCCCGTAGAATTTAACGGACATCGATTTATTTGGGCGCTAATAGTCTCACGCGACTCGAACGTGACCGGAGAGAGTTGCGAGGCCATCGAAAAAAGAGAATAAAAATGCCTCGCGTCTACGAGATCATTCGATAATTGTCGAGCTGCTGCGAGGGCCAAAGAGTTTACTCGACTAGAAAATTCTTGAATCGCCAGCGAATCCCCAAAGCTCGGTCAACTCGGCATCTTAGCATTTTTTGATATGCGAATCGTCTCTTCTTGATGGTTCTATGGAATTCCTAGGATTTTCTATCAACGGACCCAACGGAAAATTTGAACCGATGATTTATTCAAGCGCAACAGGAATTTATAGTGGTTTTTGTGTTTATACGGCCCGAGTGCGTTAACACAGGACTTTGCGAGGAAATGCATAGAGAAAGCTTGCACCCACGTATACTTGTACATGTATTGCAAATGTATTCAGCAAAGTGAACTTAAACCGAACCGTGAAATCGAATTGAGTCGACGATTATATTGCAGTCCAATTCCACCACCATTGCTCCTTTGAGATCGAAAGACATTTCTGGACCATCCGCACAGTAGTTTCTGTCTGAACATTCACATATTTTTTTACATACGACATTGTACCTCTAGTAGCGTTTGTGCATTTTCTTATTAAAATCTTTACTTCCAACTGCGTTCCGGAAAATACTCTGCACGTGGAGGAAGAAAAAATTAAAAAGACGCAAGTGAGCTCGAGCGATGAAATGGAGCTCGCCGAGGTGCTGAAATCTTGCGTTGGGATGCTTCGCTTGTGGGAAGATTCGGTCGCGATAAGAGGGTATTCATCGGCACCGCTACGCGATTGGCGGTGGTTGCGGATGAGGGATAGATTGAAGACTAAAAAAAAAAGATCGTGGATGTAATGCAAACCTTTTTTTCACCACTACATATCGGAGAAGCGACTCGAAGTTTCGGGCACTTTCCAATCCTATCTCTGCTAGCCATTCTTTACATTGGGGAATTTATAGCGACACATAAGCATAAGGACGGATGCAAACATTTGTCACTTCGAGCGTGATTCTTAACGCAACGAAATATCTCCGACATTAACATTCCTTTAGCATTTTCCTACTAATTTAATTATTAAATTTATTGAAAAAACTGCAATAAAAGCAGTGAGCAGAAATGTATGAACAGATTCTCATGAACCAATGGCATTTCATTAATTTATTAATTGTCGGCTTCATCGAGAACTATACGATAAATTATAGAGTCCGGGAAGGAATTGACATTGCTGGCGGGGTCGATATCATTGACAAACTTCACGACTCGTTTCAACAGTTATTATTAATTTTTTGTACTAATTGATTTCTACGTAATGCAATTTCTCACGATCTTTTGAATTCGCTTGGCGAGAAGGTTACCATGGCTTGGTGATTGAATCAAATCGAGAAACTTTTTTCTGTTTTTTTTTTTTTTTTTTTCTATCTCAAGTGATCCCAGGCTCAGCTCCGGTCTCCATTACGTAGGTAATAAGTCTGGGCGCTGAGTCGCCTCTTAACACTATAGCGCCTGTATCTACATATTCTGCTTCCGTGAGAGATAAATGTTTGCACTTTGCATACAGTGTGTCTTACTTTAGCTGCCGAGCGGTGAGCCTCCGACCACGAGACGAAAAAGCTTTTCTTCCATCTCGACGAGATGCCATTTTTTTTGTTCTTTTCAACAACAAAAGCCGTATTCTGACAACTTTAAAAAAAAAATTGCGTCCTAACAATTAATCACTTAGGAGAAACTCTTTATCTGGTAGTAAAAACTATTTTACAAACTATTCATCGTAGATATTCTAGTGGTAGTTTGAACTGCTAATGAATTGAAACCGGTGATGAATGTAAGAAAAAAAAATTGATAAAATGTATCGATGTATTCAATTTTTTAGTAATATTTTTCGGTGAGGAGAAGTTCGTCGTTTTATAAACCGACTTAAGCTTTCACATCAAAGTAATTACCAATTTTGTGAAGGTGTATCCGGCCATCACAAGCCTTGACATCGCGACAGTTTGATATTTTTCCCACCATCCTCATCGGGCTTGCATCGAGCTCGCAAAGTGACTTGCCGTTTTAACCCCTTGCGGGAATCTGCACTCCATTAATTCTCAATCAAGTACACTTCACTGAACGCAACATCACTTGGTGTTAGCACAAGGATCCTTCATCGCCGTGTTTTTAGATCGATCGATCATTATTGTTGTCAATCTTTCAATCAGAAAAACAAAAAATTGAAAATTCAATGATTTTTTATCGATTAATATTCGAACTATTAAATATTGCCTATATCGCATAGCATAGGAAGAATTTTATTATCGTTTTACACTTTGCTAATTGAAATATCCAAGCCTTTTTTATACTAGCGAGAATTCCATTGATCCTCGCGAGCGCACCTCATGTCCCGCCCTTATCTTATAGATTTTTTTTCATACCGATCATTGGCACCGAGTTTATCGCCTTTAATGGTCCGTGCAAATATGTTCCTCGAATCACTCAAAAGTTCGTTTTTTTTATTTTCATTTTTTTTTCAAAACCCCTCGATCTCGTACCGCGCGTGTCGAGAATTCGCGACGAAATGCGGCCGGTTTTCGCTTACAGCCAGTGGCGGGACGGGTTTTTCCACGCTGCACGCCCGCGCTGATCGCCCGAGAAACCTGCGCCTTGCGATGCTCCCTCCGAACCATGAACGGACTGTCTACTCTCCTCGACTATCGGCTTTCTCTATGTTAACCCGTTTACGTGTCCAAGGCAGCTTGCGGTTCCCTTGCAACCCCTGACCGCATGATTGTTTGACATTGTGCTCTCTCCCCCCTCCCCCTTAATCTCAACACCAATTTTACTATGCAAAGTGTAATTGTTTCTGAACTTCACCAATGAAAACGGTAAACAGTCGTTTTTAAAAATTACCACTTCTTCCGTCAAGATTGCTCAAAAGTTAAATCTGGATGAGTCATGTTCTTGGTTTAGGGTGAGCGGTACAATCATTTTGTAGTAGGGGTCGAGTTGCCCTGAAAACAGCCCTTCCCGGCTCCCTTTACAGCCTAAAATTAAAATTTTACTAAAAAAACCCCAGGTTATAATTTTTTTGATCTGCATAAACGCGTAAAACAATTTCCCATTCTGTGAAAAAGTCTATTACGTCGTTAGAGAACGCGAGTATAAGAATTCAACAGGTGAATACAATAGTTCAAAAGCTACCGTCTTTTCAGTCAGCTTAAAACTTTCATTAAATCTACAATCTTTTTCACTTTTTCACCGTCTTTTCAGTCGGCTTAAAACTTTCATTAAATCTACAATCTTTTTCACTTAGAGTTTCGTTTATTTTACTTTAACTGCTTGCAAAGCGATTTTACTTTTTCTTACTTTCGTTAGTTGTGAAAAGTGAGTAGCAAATGCACGCGGTTTGAGTGCAAAGCTCTAAAATCCCACCAATGCCGAGTTTCAGGTGAATTACGTTTCCCGCTTCTATAATCCCAAACCGCCGATGTTTCCCGGACGGCAGGCTCGACCGAAACAGCTAAACATGGTGATCGAATTTCGGTGGACCGAATAGACCGCAACAGATGTATTTTGCCTACTAAATTTGCAAAGCGAACTTCCCACGAAGTTTGGGCATTCCGCTAAATAAGTAAAAGTGCCGACTTTGCTTTTCCATCCTTCACAGCCGATGCGCATTAGGGAATATACACTGGTTACGAGGGTCCTGCGTAGTTGCACGAAGCACTCACGAAAGTCCTCCAAATGCATGTTTCCGCACAAACGAAGTTATGAGTTTCTGTGGAACCTACTAGGCGATCCTTATGACGGAAATGGACGTTACCGAAGCGAGAATTATTGTCCCTACTTCAGGATGACAAAGTTCCAAGATTGAAAGGGTGAACCCGGATGCGGAGTATGCAAGTCGAGTGCTCTGACCGCGTGACGACCTGCTTTAGTCTCTATTATCCGTGACGCATAGCGGCCCAACGACTTCCTGTTATTTCCTGTCTTGCACGCGTAAATTTATCTGACTATCACAGTTCCTGGGTCACAGAGCGCCATACACCGTGTATTCACATGGCGCTAGTAGGCAAATGTGGCTTCAACCCTCGCCGACCCGAGTGTGTATCCTGCATACCGCCAGTTCGTTATACCTCCCAAATCCCTAATAATTGGGTTCACGTTACGCTGATTTTCATACGTACACAGAATTCGTCGTCGGTATGAAGTGGAGATGGATGATGGGGTTCATTCGAGTATTCAGCACTGTGGGGGTTCCTGGTGGGGTCTTAGCGTTATATACGAAGCTCAGCGGGTGCAGAACTCAAGGACTTCACTGCTGCTCTCAAGAATTACGTGACCTCGCGAAGCCATCTCACATTTGGCTTTACTCCGGAGAATTCTTGATCGTAGGACCGCTTTCAGGGATGGTAACTAACATCCATGTAATTTACTTCTAAAAACGAACCATTACGGAGACGCGATACATCGACCCATTCACCTCGCCACCGCCCATCTCCCTGACGAATTTCAAAGTGCGCGTGGGATAAAAATAACCCTGTGCGATTGTTTACGCACTTTTTTTTTCTAAATTCGACGCCGCGCAGTTAGATATAAAATAAAAAGTGTGTAGAACTATTTGCCTAGATAGCTAAAATATTGTAAGAGCTAGCGTGCGCACAGACATTTTTGATAAAATTAAACGTCGTACACAAAAAAAATTGAATTTTTTTTGTGGACGATGATTTTTCGCACCTGAGTAGCATGCACATACGTACATACACACATACATCCGGACATTTTTTCTAAATGTGTTTTTTCCATGCTTTCGAACATTCTGAACACGTTTTCATAAAAATCTCGAAACTTTTTTTTCACCAAAACAAAGCTTTCTCTATGAAGAAGCAAAAGGGAAACAGTTGCAGTTATTGAAAACAGTGAGTGAATTTGAAGCTGGCACTAGGTTACTCAACAATTTATGAAGGTGACCTCGTGGTGACTGGATGAGTTGAAAATATATTTTGAACAGAGTGTAAATAGTAACAGTTTGAATGGTATAAGTGGTGAGGAAGTCAAGGTCACAGCCTGGATACTAAAGTTACGCCACTCAAACGGCGGTGAAGGTTGTGTAAACTGAAAGCGCATCGGAGCATCGTTGTATCAATACTCCAGGGATGTTATAATCATGCTGTGAGAGAATTTCTGGACCGAACGTTAGGTGTTGAGATACTCTGCACTCCGTTACAAGCGTTCACTCTTAGATGGCAAACAACGACGATAGTCTGCGAATGGAAATCACTTGGTTTCTATCCTCCAGATTTGGCGTATTGATAGTGAGATATGAGAGTTTTGAGATAAACATGACTCTGCGCTGAGGACGTTAAGATTAGCCCGATTGAACTCGGAGGAATCAAACCCTAGAACGAAGGAATGTTTCAAGAAAAACGGCCTTCCCGTTCTTTCAGTAAAGAACGGGTATTTCAAGAAAAACTGACGTTTAAAAAAAATCTGTTTAGATCTTTACCAGAAGCATGCAACTTTTCTAATATTTACTGTATCAATATGCCAGTCATCTTTCTTGAGACAGACATTTTAACTGTAATCGGCTGAAAATTGACGATGTAGTGGTGAATCATATAGGATAAGAATCATATGAATTGAGGGGATAGCAAGCGGTACGACACTTAACTCGCTAATAAAATTCTTCTCGTTGAATCTTTTTGGACACGATCGCGCTGACGATCATCGAGTTATTTGTCCGCGATTTTATTTTCCCTCCGTTATTCCTCGACCGCGCGTGACAAATTGATTCTAATTCACTTAACGAGCACGTTTGACCCTGAAGTATGAACTACGAAAAAGATGTTCCAGATGGTTGTATGTTTGCTTTAGAAATCGACACGTGAAGGGAGAGGCATGACTCGATTTTTGTTGTGTCGATACTGTGAGAGAAAATGATTGTTTTTCCCGACTTCGCTGAACAAAACACATTCCTTGCGTACTCCCTAGGGACTCATTACTCCCTCCGGAAGCGCTATTACTACCGGAGAGTAATGGTCATTGGCGGACGTGACAATTTTGTGACGCAAGAAATGTGGTTATTTTAACTAAGACGGAAGAAAAGTATCGTGCGCTAGATGGGAATGAGCGGATTTTTACCTCGCATGATTTGTGACCTTGCGTCGCTGGGACAGCAAACATGTCACACTCAGCGGAAACAGCACGCTTTCCTCCCCTAATAGCGTATACTTACTTTTCCGACTACGTTAAAGTAACCACATTTCTTGCGTGCAATAAGCGCGAAAAATTGCCTATTATTGTCTAATGATCATTATCAATCTATGCGCGCATTACTATTTCATTACTCCTCAGGGAATAATAGGACTCATTACACCCTCCGGAAGCTCAGGTAGAGTCACGGTCATTAGCGAATATAACGATGTTGCGATGCAAGAAATGTGGTTATTTTAAAGAAGTCGAAAAAAAAAATCGTTGCTACACGAGAGGGAGCGGATTTCCACCTTGGGTGATTTCTGACCTCCCTTCGCTCGTGTAGCAAACTTCACATCCGACGAAAATCGGGCACTTCCCTCCTTTGGAACATATTATAATATAACGTTATAACAGAAGGAGCTATCGAAACGAAGAAAAATCTTCGCCTATCTATATTCTGGGCGAACAAGCTGTTTTTTTTCTCGACATAGCATCACTCTTGGAAGAGAGACTTAAATCCTCAGAGATAAATGACTCGGAGGTGCTGACTCGATTTTGATTTTAAGTGGCCCATTCGCGACTGTTACCACCCTCCGTCGAACCGGAAGGGTGGCGAATGAAAGGTACGAAGTGGATTCTGGCTGTCAGGCACATCCTCTGTACAATTTACGTTCCGGAAAGTGTAACGGCCGAGGACAATGGTATCGAGAGTTCTCGGTACTTCGGCAATTGGAATGTCGACATTTGTCACGGCTAGCCATCAGTCAAGAATAATCTATCGTCCGACCGGACGAGTCTTCGATTGTTACGATAAAATACGATTGTTAGTCCGCGCGATAGAAACGTCGAATCGCGTGCGGATCGATAAAAGAATAATTGGACGACCCAGCGATTTGGAAGAGGCCGTAAACGATTTAGAAAAGAAATTGCAATTCCCGATAAAAAGCTTCTATCGTATCTCGACAATAGAAGGCCTGGTGAGATCGACACACAGGGCCAGTATTGGCACAGCCGCGGATAGTGTTCGACCAACGTTGCACAGCACTGGTACTGTGTTTTATTCCCACCAGAGAATGCACAGTAAAATTTGCGAAAAATTTATAAAGTTGGTGTAATATTTTCGAAATTAGACAAAAGGATGAAAAGGCACTTATGGAAGTGCACAGCAAAGAAAACGCTTCAGCGCGTGTCCCGACATCTATCTTATGATGCTCTAATGGGGGACATTCGTGCGTGTTCGAATACAAAGCAGTTGTATCGAGTGGGTGAGGAAAGGCGGATCATTGGTCGGCGACCCGCTTTCCCGACAGGAAAACGTATATCAACGGTAATATAGATGGGGATAGCCAAATGATACGGCACATATACTGTAGGGTAGAAAACGCGTAGGATGGTCCATGGGTCGATACAATATCCTGCAGGGACTCTCCCCGAGGGTGGTCAAAATTGTTGTCGGCAAACATTGTCGGTTAATGGTGAAACCAAGGATGACATGACCAATTAGTATATTATTGGGTTAAGTTTGCAGAAGCCTTTGGCGCCTTCACGCCAATCCTTTCACTCCGTTGTTCGGCGGAAGATCAGAAAAAATTAAGTGTGTCAAGTTAAGAAAGGTTCGTTTATACAACTTTTTTACATCCGGATCTTGGTGATTCTTTTTACATGACTGTTGGTCAATATTTTTAATAACAAGAAAAAGATTTAACACATCTTTTAAACAACTCGATGAAAAGATACCAAATTTGCTGTGTTATGCTCGGTGGCTTACAACATCTCTGTGAATGATTTTTTTCCATGTTTTTAGCTTTTTTCTACTTGGATTAAAATCCAAAAAGATTACCTACAATTTGCGTATTTATAATGGATGCTTCAACGGATTAGGTGATTAATACGAAGCCTCTACTTCAAGTTTACGAAAGAAAAATAAGCAAAGATAAAGATAACTCTTGTCATGCCGACGAGAACGGAGATCCGCGTTGGAAGATATGTAAATTTCAGGGAGGGAGGAGAATTCTCAGGAAGCGACATAGAGCAGAATGTTACATGTGTTGTCGCGAAATTAGGTGCGCGCATGGGGTGAATTCAGACTTGTCACGTCGAAAAATCGTGCTACTCGTAACTCAGTTTCTCCGTGGCGACGGGGGACTATGCAGCTCGAGGGAAGAGTAGTTTATGCTCGTTCTCTGCAAATCAAGTTGTAGCAGAAGAGTGATCGAGCAGTAACCGCCGGGACGGCAAGGATCGCTGCGTGGGAGGCTTAATACAGCGAATAACGCGGGCCATCACGCCACGGGTCGCACGCCCGCAGGAAATAAACAACATATTGGCTTTTGAGCCAATATGTTACTCGCCTACTATACATAGTTGACGTACTAAAAGCGGATCCGTGAAACATCTCGCTGGACTTTATATGTGAGTCCGAGAATTGCACGTTCGGTGCTTCTTCCTACAGTAGACAACCGCGTGAGTTGCATCCATATAAGTTTTACCGATCGGATAAGTTGGACAAACCGTGACCGGGTAAGTCCGATCGGCCTTTTCTGGGAGTCTGTCTACCCGTATGGCGAAATACCCTTTCAATTTCGTTAACTGCCTATCAAATCGTTCTCGCTCTAAGTTTTTGTACGGGAAGGGAGAGCCGGGCAGGTACACTGAGAGAAGGATCTAGTAAATATGACTATATCGCTCGAGAGTCATTACCGTAGCACATGGTAATCGGGAACTAGGGTGAAACCTACAATAGGAAGTACCGAATTTATAAGATTTTTTCGTAGATATTCCGGTAAAAATTCTTGGAAAATCTGATACTTTCTGCTATAGGTGGTGCCCTAGTTTCCTATTACTATGTGCTATGGTCATATTTCTTAGATGATCGGTAATTTTTACTAGATCCTTCTCTCAGCGTACTAAAGCAGGTAGTGGGAAATCCAACTTATCTGGTTGTGCCTAATTGGATTGGTTTCCAGGCAAACAACATACGTGGTCACCTACTGTACCTCATTCTCTCGGTCACGCGTGAACTCTAGGCTGCCAATGACATTTTAACAATGCTTACACGATTGGTGTGTATGTGTGTTTGACGGGGTTAATAAGCAAAATACGTTTGACGGGTGGAGAAGTGTGGGAAAGAACATGCGTTGGCTTTCGAAGCTTGAAACCGAAGCTCTGGAGTTTCGAGACTTAGTTCAAAGAGCCGGTCCTTGGATAAGTCAACAGTGACAAAATCGAAATACCGCGGGAGACGACGACGAGCTTTATACAAAGACGGGGGCGAGGAGTGAAGAAGTAGTTAATTTATTTTCAGACATATTCCAAACACAAACATTGGCATGTATGTCGAACTTTGATGAGATCCTGGAATAATATATTTAAATGGGCTTATACTTGACCTACGCTTGCACTTGGCTTTTAAATCCTCTAAGATCAATCGAGCCTTCATGCCGTTTTGTGGGGCGTCGTTCTCCAGCTAGCCAGTTTCGCACAGTGCATTATACGGCTATCTACATTTCAGTATGCTGCAAGTGTACACTCGCCAGTTGTTCAAGAGCTTTGAAATTCCTTTGGGAGTTTTATGCTCTATCATACCGAGAGAAATACCTGTGAGGCAATGTGAAGAGGGAATTCGAGAGCGTCAGGCAAAGGAGTTTCCAGTTAAATGGTCGAGAGATGGAAAGACGCCTCGGGTCTGCGAGTGATGTTGACGATGAAATTAAATCTTTAATATTTATCAATGATATAATACCATTAAAGTGCGAAATACCGTGAACGTCCCTTTTCGTCCCTCGTTTCTGAACAGAGGGTTATTATTGTTACTATCAGTATTATTATTATCATTACTATTATTATTGACGCGTTACTGTCGAAACAATTAATTGAATAAGAAACGCAGTCCGGTGTTCACAGTTGGTTAAACCAAAGTGGGAAGCTGGCAATGGTTTATCCATGGTGCCTCAGTTTCAGCTGATGTCCGCTTCAACGTTAAGCGAGTTCATTTTTCTTTTCTCCGTTGCGCCTCTATACAATCGAAAAAACGGATTTGCCGGGCTGGCAAAGTATACGCTAGCTCAGCTAATCTATTTTCTTCGTATATATCACCATTGTGTCGTGCGTGCTTTTTTTCTCTTTATCACACACTCAATTACTTATACGAAGCACGATCGGCTTAAGGATATCCTTACCAGTATGGCGAAGGGCGAAGGGCGAAGGGCAGGGGGATTCCCCGAAACGTGTCAGTCTGGGTACGACAGAAGCAGACGGCGCACGTTTTTGGACCATACTCAAGAAGTTGACCGTGAAACTTCTTCGAATATCGCCACAATCTGCCTTGAAGTATCCCTGTTAGTTTTTGATTTGGATGGAACTGCAATAACTCAAATAAAATAGATAAATTCTAAAATAATTGCAATTATTATTCTTGAAAATTGGTTTTCATCACTCGGTGCGGAAATGGCCACTTTTCCGCCCGCTTCTCGCGTGCGTAAAACCGCAATTTTCGCACCGTGTGATGAAAAATTTCGTACATCTCTCGTGCGAAACACTTTTTCTAACTCGTGTGATTACAGCACTCACCATCGGCTCGTGCTGTAAACTCACACTCGTTAGAAAAACGTTTTTCGCCCTCGTGGAGTAATGTACTATTTCGCATCTCTTCACCAAACATTTCGTAAGTTTGAGGGTAAATTTATTTCTATTATTTATATTACAAAAATTAAGAGTACCTTTCTTAAAAAACCAACAGAGTTTCGTTGCCATCGAACAGAAACGACTTTTGTCAAGGCTTATACTTAATATACTCCAAACACGGATTGATGACATGGAAAGCAGCTTTATATTAAAATCTTTGTATCCAGCCCGACTAACGGCTTACATATAACTTTAATATTCGCTGACGGCCAATGTCTGTAAGATGAATGTATTTTTAATCTGGTTTCGAATGTTTCGCACGAATTGTTTCTGTTGCCACGTTCGTGTGTAGGCTGTATCAACTTAATCGTATTAACGGCACCGCAATATGCCGATTTAGTATTATCTCCTGCCTTGTAATTGAACTCGTCGGGCAATTGTTTTTCTCGTTGTTCGCGCTCCGTGATTTACGATCCATTAATTACACGAATCTCACTATCTCACTCTGATCGTCGTTCGCTCTAGTGAAATCGTAACATTGACCGGAAGGGACGCAAAATAAAGAAACGAATTCGGCAACCTTTTTCGTTTATCTCGAGGAAACTAATCATGCCCTGGCACTGTAATTATCCAGATACGTGAGGGTTTGATTAGGTTGCAGATTATATTTGACGAACAAGAAACAACGCGGAATCACGGAAATTTAGGGAAATTAAGACAGACTCACGAAAAACATATCTTCGATTTTTTTTCCTCACTAATATAAGATTTTGTGGATTGAATTTTCTATTCCGAATGAAAAAGATCAAATGAATAATCTTGTTCTAAAACCACATCATTTCCAGAACAAGATCGTGTCCGTCCTGCTTATGACTTGAATATCTTTTTTTACAAAAAAAAAAAATGCTCTCACCTGATGCAACACTGTGAAAACTTTTACTATGAGTATTCGTTTTCCAATTGTTTTACGTCCCACAGTCGTCGCTGAGACGACCGAATTCTCCCTACGACCTGTTCGAAGCTGTGCCACGCTTTGTCGGTCCATCTCCGAATTACTATATACAAAAATAACGGCACCTTCAAACGGATTCAGCATTCGCGCTCTAAATTAAAAGAACCATGAAGTTCTTCCCTTTCAGCCCCCCCCCCCCCCCCCCCAAGTTATGCAAAGCTCTTATTCCGGCGCTGTTTTTTTGTCTCGCGGTACAGAACATGGATTTTATATGAAGAAAGTATGTGCCTGAATGGATCACACGTGGCGCCTAACTTCCAAGAGAAGCTCGAAAACCCAACTGTTTTCGCGATATCCTCGCACCGGGACAGAAAAGTTTCGGATCAAATTCTTTTTCTGGACAACTTTTATAAGTTGTTCCACGGCAACGGCACAAAATTTCTCGAAGGCGAACGGACGAAGACATGCCGGAGGGAATTACTGTACGGGAGTAGGCCTGCGTAACGCCGGTCGAAAATAAATCTGGCATGAAATCTCTCTGACTGTAAAAACTTTGCCAATCGGTAATCAAAGCTACGACCACGCTGTACAACGCTATTGCGGCCAAAATGCACGTCTCTTCTTGATTATTATGTCGCTTATCTTTATTGTTTTCTTCCATTGTTTTTTTTATTAATTAATTCATTTATTTCTTCAAGCGCGCCAGAACGCATTAATGCGACAGGGACGAGGGGGGGGGGGGGGGGTTGGTTATGCAAGGAGCTCAATTGTCTTCATGGTTATAAATTACCTCCGTACAGTTTCTCGGCTACAAGAAGCATAAGTCCAAGTTATGGTTTCGCCGAAATCTCACATAAATCCATTGATACGACGTGACTCTTTAAACTTTACCAGCTCTGATTTACGACTTACGGGTCGTCGTGTCGCAGTACCGAGTTGCCGCATAAATCTTGTATTTTCGCTATAGATATAGCGGACTATTTTTAACCAGTTAACCCTAGAACGCCGCCCCGAGGGTGCGCTATTTTATTAATTTTTTTTTGAGACCGAAAAAGGGAGCTCGGAAAACTCGGCAAAAACGCAAGAGTTCGCGTGGGAGAAACTGTCGACGACGTTAAAACGGGCTGACGAGAAAATAACGCGGCATAGACGTATATATATATATATGTAGTCAATTCCATTGGTTATGACTATCCCATTGATTTCATTGATATTTCACCAAAAAAATCTCTCTCCAAACTTCAGAAAAATTTATTTACTAGTAATGTTTGTCTCAATTATTACCTGTGGAATTTATTTTTGAAATTGAAAAAGAGAGCTTGGAAAACTCGGCAAAAACGCAAGAGTTCGCGTGGGAGAAACTGTCGACGACGTTACAAACGGCTGACGAGAAAATACCGCGTTACAGCATAAATACAGTCAATTCCCCTGGTTATGATTCTACACTATAACTCAATTTCGCTGGTTATGATAGTCCCATTGATTTAATTGATATTTCACTGAAAATCGTTCCAAACTTCACAACAATTTATTACCTCGTAACGTTTGTCTCGATTATTATCTGTTGATATTCCATCTATTTGCGTAAGATTGCGGCCGGTGTATCCGGTTCTCGAAGAAAGTACTTTGTCGCGGCGCTGTGTAAACACTCGTCAAGGTATAACAGCTCGCGGCTTTAGGGCTATATAGACTCACGCAACATCTATACAAATAAAAATGCCGTGAATCGATATCGGATTCACCTGGTTCGACGAAGTCCAGGTCTTTTCGCCAGGCGTATAATCGGGCAAAAAACAGCACCAGAAGCTCGCCCGCCTGAACGGATTAACTCAAGTGACGCAAGCAAAATCAATTTTATTATCTGGAAATATACCGCTTACGTGACCGTGCACTCTGCCCGGAGGAACGCTGCATGTTATTAATAACTCAGGCGAGAACGATGAAACGCAAGGAAATATAATATTGCCGAAGCAAGACGTCATACAGCTCCCGCCCTTCCTGTTACGCAATGCCCCGCTTCTTTCCCATGTCATCCGGAAAGTTATTAGAACAACGGATTCTTTACCAAGCGGATCCATCGGGTCGATCGATCGAAATATGATTTTATTTTCTCTCGGAAGACGAGCGCTATACATACGACGTGGACTATTCGAATTATCTTACCGGCTGTACGATGCTGTTCATAAGTGCCTGGCTTTTCTGATTTTTCTATCTTGCTAGATATCTTGCCCTATGCCTTGTCGGGATCGAAGATACAAGCAAGATATCCAGCAAGACCGGATGGCTTGCCTGATATCTGCGATATTGATATCTTCGATGTTGATATCCTTGCCGTTGATATCTTCGATGTTGATATTTTCGACGTTGATATCCTCGATGTTGATAACCGCGATTATTGACATCTTCGATATTGATATCTTTGATATTGATGACTTCGATATTGATGACTTCGATATTGATGACTTCGATATTGATGACTTCGATATTGATGACTTCGATATTGATGACTTCGATATTGATGACTTCGATATTAATGACTTCGATATTGATATATTCGATATTAGTATCTTCGGTAGCAAACCATGGCATTTATACCATGGCATTATAACAGCAGTGTACAGTCTGTACGGGTGTAGCCGTATCGAGCTGCACTGTGGGAAGTAAACATCCATTGTGTTTGCTCCGGAGTTTGTACTTGAAAAAAAAAGAAAAAAAAACAGAGCTCTCGCAGGATTCGAGTCAAGTGCACACGACGTATGTTACGCATCGTGAGGAATGAAATAATTGTCACCTGCGTGTGAAAATTCTTCGATACGTGCGAGAGACAAGCCACTACGCTTATACTTGAACTACTTGGATGCACATGTGTGTATATATGTATACATGCTTGTTTTCTCAAACGAAAAATCGTCTTCGTCTGGCGCGACGTGTCCTCGCGAGCTGTCGTTGTTCCACTGATTTTTCGCATAGTCACGAGACCGAATTCAATGAATACCACGCGCCTGACAGCCTCGTAACTCGCGACGTCGCGAAGAATTATTTTATAACGGCCCCGCGAGCGGACGATTGACCGGCAGCGCGCGCAGCCTTGAACTAAAAAAAAAAAAGAAAAAAAAACGTATGAATATTTTTCTGCATCGAGTGAACGATTTTGAATGATAATTTCAGTTGCAAACAATTTTTTTGGATAGTGAAAGAAAATCTCATTAAATTAAAAGGAGACACGGGGTAAGGACGAATTTTCTGCCACCGGAAGTAGCAAGTCAAATACAGAAGCGTCGCAGAATTCCGTTTTTTTTTTTTTTTTTTTTTTTTTTGGTACGATGATGGTCCAAGAAAATACTTGCTTTATTATTTATTTGAACTCGAGGGAAGGCATTCGGAGGGTCAGATTAATTTTTTTACTCTTCTTACGCATGAACTTCACACAAGGCCTTCTTCTTCAAATGCACATCTGAAAGATCACATACGGATCTGGCGAAATCTTAGAATTTAATTTCTGTAGCTTTTAATTTTTATAGCATTTCGTTTCTTTTTTATTATCGCTTCCATCCCGACGTGTTGATTTCACTGGTAACGAGCTCTCATGCCTTGATTTTCGACAGAGTTGCGGCTTGGTGAAGAAAAGAGTTAAAAGAATATTTGCGCTCTTCCCGAATCGGGTTGATGTGAGGCAACCTCCTGTCCACTAAATCCTTGCCCGGTTCGTAACAAAAACTGTAATGAATAGCGGGTCGAGACCGCAGATAACCAACGAAAAAGAAACGCGGACCCGGTGTCGTTCAGCGTGTTAATACATTCTGGGGTGAACGTGGCAATTTTCATTTTCATTCACATGTCTGCTGTCCCGGAAACGGAATTCATTGCAGTTTTCGTTACCAACGGGGGTATTTCATATTCTTGTAAATATGCTAAATGTTCGCTTCGACTCTTTCAATTCAATCGAAGATTAATGGTTTTTGTAAAAATTTATATATCTGTTATCTGGACAGTCATTAGCTCAGTTGACATTTAGGAGCGTTACATTTGAAGCTTATCAGGGCAGGACCAAAAGATCCAAAAATTTCCAACAGGGTTGTTCGTTTCTTCTTGATTAAATTCGAACTAAAGTTTGCTCTTCGTCTTCGTAAGTAAACAGTGGATGATTCTTGAAAAACTCGTGGAAGATTCCTCAATAGCAATATTACGATGGGAAATTAAAAAAAAAAAAAAAAAAAAAAAAAAAAAAATGGGTGTGTCTCGGCGCGGTGTGGAAAGCCGAGAGGAGTGATTCCTCGAGAACGACCTTGTCAACGCGCTCCAAGCCAGGTCGGCTTGGTCTCTCCTCCGAGCCTGATACATTCGAGCGCGCTATAAGCTCAAACATAGACTTCCCCGTTGCGAAGGCGGAGGTGGTGTCCCACCAAGGAGGGGCAGCAAAAAATTACATATATATGGGGATTACTTTAACGTTCCTTCGGGCAGTACGTTAGTTGACCGTTCGACAGGACGCTTCTTCGCAAAAGACGGTTAATCTTCCGAGCAGCTCGAAACTGTCGATAAACTTCCTGGCAAAATGAAGAGACACATACTCGTAAGTCTAAAAAAAATCTTTGAATATAAAAAATTACCTTTCATTGACCCTTAGTGTGCATTAAGGGTCATTTCGACTCTAACGTTATACGTTCTAACGTATCGTGTTTTTCTTCGCTTAATTTCACCCGTAAGCACGTTTCTTGGCAGGAAAAAAAAAGTTTTTTTTTTGGAAATCATTTTTTGATGGATTCACGGCAAAAAGTGTCTCAACCTTCTGTTCCGAAAAGTGCATACTCACCAAGATATTGGAGGCTGCGGGTCAAATCGAGCCCGTGTGCACTCAATGATTCGCTACGGAGGTGTGCACATTAAGAGTCAAGATTTTCCCACATTCCCGATTTTATCATAATGCTTCGATGTACGTAGATCATTTTTGCACAATTTTTCCGTAAAACGACCATTTTTAGTTGTCCCATTATTTTCCATCGGGAACGCACAATGTCACAAACGTTGATCGACGAAAAATCAAGCGTAGGTACACGTGTGAGATACATTTATTGAAAGGTGATTCGGGATACGGATCTATAAAACTCGTAATATAGAATTTTCTTTATGGCGAATTATTCCACTAAATTACGCTTATGTGGAGCGTGATTTTCGCGATGCTTTTTTTTCAACCTCCCGCGTGGTTCGTCTTCAACAAAATTATTATTTTTTTTACCACACCCAATTTTGAAACCCTCGGTCCTGTTGTCGAACACGAGAATCGTACGATTTACCTAGTGGGAATGACGTACAGGATTCGGTACTGACCTACGTTGGGCGAACTCTGGCCGACGCTGTGCCAATACTGGCCCTGTGCGATACTTCTACTAGGACTTTTTCGCAGGTCGTTCAGTGAATCAGGAGTAGTTACGAGGGTAGTCATTCTCATGGATCGCCCGATAAGGGACTCGTGAAAGCGTTTCGTAATCAAACGATCGCGATAAGTCGTATCGACAGCCAAAATGTCACTTCCGTTCCGTCACAGGAGAGATCTTCCAAGTTCTTTACACAGCCATATCGCATTCCACCTTGCGAAATTGTGTCGTACCTCTAGTTTATCTTTTACTCGGGAAGATCGTTTCGAACGAACGGATACTTCGCTCTCCCGCATTCTCTTCTTGGCGCATATCTTCCAGCGGTTGACACTGATGACGCATAACGACCGCGAGAGTCTGGCAATAACAATGAGACTTCGACTGGCGCAGCGCGGCATTGCTATATACAATCTCCGCAGTATGTGCTTCACGTGTCGGTGTCCTATGTATAGTACGTTACCGCACGACGGTAGAGCCTAATGTTTGCTGCCGTTTGCAGATAACGACCCTGACCGGCTTGATAGCGCTGTGCAACGGCGCCATAGAGAGCGCGGAGCCGCTGTCGAAGCTGATAACCGCCGGCGAAGTGAAACATCCCTCCGACAGCAAGGATCTCGAGACGTCCGCCAGCGATCGGTGTAAGTCTCCTCCGATTGACGCCCCTCTTATCAATGAGAATCACCTTTGTGTCTTGCTATCATATACTCTGGCAGACATTTTAGAGCGTCACTTCGGGGCCTGATAAGCTCCTGAAAAGACCTTGTCAGAACCTTGTACAGCTTTTTTCGGACCTTATCGGAATTTCAAAAATTTTGGCGGAAATTTAGAAACACATTTCCAAATTATAAATAAATGCCTAAATCAAATATAAATTCCTAAATTACAAAATTAATTTCTAATTTAAGAGTAACTATGGGGATACACATGGGAATAAACATGGGGAGTTACAAACTATGAGTTTGTAACTTACTCTCTCTAAACCAATAATAATAATAATAATAAAAAATTTCTAAAATGAATAAATTAAATGTAGAAATATAGAAATTTTGAATTTTTCCATTTGTTGCACGGGTATACTGTTAGTGGTACAAACAGTATTACGCACGCACTAAATATTGCAACGGCTCAGAGCGATATACATATTGAACCAAAAGTCCCCAAACGTTTGAAATACTTTTTTTCCCGATTTCGCTAAAATAAACACATTCCTTGCGTGCTATACGGGCGGAAAATAGCCTATTATTGACCGATGATCATTATTGACCTGTGCGCATGCGCAGTACAGTTTCATTACTCCCTAGGGAGTAATAGGGCTCATTACGAACGAAGTGGAGGCTCGAACGAACGCAAAGCGAGGCTCGATTCGTTCACTCACAGGAAACGACTACTGTTAGCCTGAAGTTAAAAAAAAAAAATAAAAGAAACGAGGTGGAGGTGTTTTTTTAATTGCTCGAGTGTCTCGAGAGAGCCGAGCACCCACGCGCATTAACATACCATTATATACCACACCGTTCCGTGTCATCCTTCGCTTCGGTAACAGGAGAAAAAAAAATAATGCATGAGAGAAATATAAAACAAACGGCGAGAACGGGTTCAAGTTCTAAGGAGCGTGTGAACGCGCTTAGTGACACACTTGCCGCCCCGCCCCAGCAGGTGCACGGGCGATCTCATCAGCGTTATGCCAATTACGCGCCGTTGAATAACACACACTCTTGACAATCTATTTAAATCTTTGTTCAGCTTACGCTCTTAGTCATCGCACACCGATCGCGCATAATTTCCTGTTATTATTCTACAGTTCCATTTTTTTTTTTTTTTATAAAAAAAACACATTTTATTGCTGGATATATTTATCGAATGAGATTTCTCGGAATGACCGTGGCCTTGTGGTTCGACATCGTAAAGAATTATTATTATTTTTTTCTCTCAGATACCACTGTTTGCGCGTGTCGAACTGTCTACGATTACCGAACTCCATAGCACATACATTAAATCACTGTCATTATTGTAGTATTAAATGTATCTGGAGCCTTCACTCGCGATCGCTTTGATGATTCACGAACGAGCTAATTCACCTGACGCATGTAATTTCCGCTTCCTCGGACACTAGCGAGTCGATTGATTGTTTACGCATTTTTTTCAAGGTTCCGACATGACCGGTCTCTATTTACATACTTATCGATAGCTTCAGTGCGGTGTGTTCACTCCTTATTCATTATGCATTTCTAATTGTCACTTCGTTGGGAAGGGAAACTATTTGTATTGACAAGTCTGAAGAAAAAAAAAAAACAACGAATGGATCAATGAAACGGCGAAGCCAAGAACAGCATACTTCGTTCCGCCAGATAAGACATTCCGGCACACCTATAATATTTTTATTGTCTAAATACCTGAAAATGACAATTTAGTGGAAAGCAAGTGTCACTTTGACCATTAAAGTGCTAATTTTAGTATAATATCTTATTTGATTGAACTTATCGATTCAACATTTTTATTTCCGGTTCAATTGGCTAATCTTTTTTGTCTATCCAAGAGGAATTCCCGAAAACAAATCGTACCGCTCTGATAATAAATAATGGCGCTAAGTATCAGTAATTTGCAAATTAGTCGGTTCATTTTTTTATATCTAATTTGATCGAACAAATCGATTTTTTTTTTCACCGTGCTACTAATTACTATGATTAATAGTTTCGGCGCTTCCAGCGTTTCTTCTCGGCAGGGACTACGGCTACGGTACTGGCGGGTACGCCAGTGGTTATGGTGGTTACGGAAATTATCCGGCGATCGGAAGTAACAGCGTTTACGGATCACCAGGCACGGGTTACTACAATCGCGGTGGTAGCAGTGTAAACAGCATTTATCGAGGGTACCAGACTGGCGCCGGCTATGGGGGAATTCTCGGGGGCGGAAATACTGGGTAAACTATATTTTCATAAGCACATATCCACGAGTGCGCATATTCACATAGCACGTACCGAGAATGCTGATGGTTGCGATATCAAATAATTTCCAAGAAAAAAAAAAAAAATCTCTGCCATGCATGAGTTCCCAACATATGAACTGATATTGGAAATTCTCCGAATTCCCCGAACATACCCCAAAATTAATTTCAAACGATTATTATAAATTCAACGAAATTAGGTGACCGTTCGCCGATACTTGGAGAGTTAAACGATTTAATATCGAAGCCAAAATTAGTTTCCTCTAAATTTATAGAACGATAAAATGATTTTTATTTATTCTCACAAAGTTATGGATACTACGGTAGCGGTAACTATGGCAGCTATGGAGGCTTGGGTGGTTACGGGGGGTACGGAACTTCGGGACAAGGTTACGGTGGTTACGACGACGGCTACGGGGGATACGGTGGACGTGGCAGCTACGGAGGATATGGGGGTTACCCTGGGTATGGAGGTCTCGGTTACGGAACCTCTGGGTACGGTGGTCTCGGTTACGGGACCTCAGGATTGGGGGGTCTACTCTTCGGAGGCTTGGGGTACGGCGGTCTCGGCTATGGAGGCTCCGGATACGGCGGTTTAGGCTACGGCGGCTCTGGTTACGGCTCAGGATACGGAGCGTCGACGTACCCGTCCGGCTATCGAGGCAGTGGATACGGCACTCCCTCCGGCTACAGAGGCTACTCATAATTTGCGAGAAAAAAATCGATTGTTATTTTCCGTCGATTCGTCACCAAACTAATCCACGGTTGCAATCATCTCGACGGCAAGCTACTCGTACCGAAGCCATTAACGTACTTGCCTGAACGTTCATTCAATGAAAAGCAATAAAAACTCCATAATCGGCTCCGAACTGTTCGGAAGCTTTCCGGATTGATGGAGTGTCTCTCCGCTACAAAAATTTTATATGGATGTATAATAGATTTAATACAATTAATGTTATCGCGATATATCGTTACTTTGTATGTTTAATAACAAACTTACGTTCGTACTGTATTTTTAATACTTTCCTTGAGAAAAATGTGTGAATTAGTTGACGAGAGATTTATTGCACATTGGTGCATAGTGCAAATCCAGAAAATGCTATGTTCGAGCTGCCAGCCGCACGCCCTTGTCCCGGGTGCGCTTGACTCCGACAACTTTTAGGTTTGAAGATTCAGCTTAGATTCAGCTTAGAAGAATAGGAGATGGGGAGGAAAATAATATTTTTCGTGCGATGTCAAGTGAAACATGTGGTATACATACGATATATGTATTGATGACAGCGTTAATATGTACAAACGTATCATTTAAATGTAGCTCATCTGGAACATGGTAATCCATGGATCTCGTATCGATGAGTAAGTCAATCTTGATAATCTCGAATTACAATTACAATTAATACTAGATACGCTCAATTTATGGACAATGATAGTGAAGAAGTGGAATGTTGATCGATGAAATTCACGAGCATAATTCTTCTCTATAGTTACTTAATTACGTATTTTACGATTAATTTAATAAGAACGTCAAAAGACACGTTGAACTATCGTACGAGTGTCGCTGCTGCAATCCAACTTGCATCCGAATTGGTTAATTGCCCCTGAGTAATCGCCCACGAACGATAATACTCATGCTCAAACTAAAGTTGTATCATTTTGCTGACATCGAAAGACGTCGCGTGCACCGTTCAACAGATAACACTTCAGTTTCGATCATTCGTTAAATTGGCCATCCATCAGCTGACCTGCAGCTGGCGGACGGGCAACCCCGAGTTTGCTTCCGGTAGACGAGCATCTCTCGCTTCTCCGATTTTCGTCATCGGGCGTTAAGAAAAATAGTAGTTCAAGGCGTCGAGTAGACATCTCTCATTCGATTTTCCTTCTCTTGATTATTCTGTTTCGTCTGAGACCTTGGGATTTTACTGGAACATTTAAGAATCCAAGTTTTGCTTGACCGAGAACTTTTTTTATCTGCTCGATATCGCTGAACTGGCTGATATCAAAATAGTTGTTGCCAACGATAGTTTCGCGTTGGCTACAAGCGCTGCAGGGATATGGTACGGGAGTTGCCGTCGGGAACATGGTCCTCATCATGTTTTCGCTGTCCGCTTTTTCGCCGGGACAGTAAGGTACAAAGATAACGGGTATGAATCCAAGTTGTCCAGTGACGATTGGGAAAGATGGTGGTGGCGTACTAGCTAGTAGAGGATCTGTCGTGTTATTGGTTGTCTCGACTAGAACGCAGGGACACGTTTCCGGATCTGGACCGATCGGAAACGGGATGGGCTTGATGTTTATCGGACCGGGTGGATGTACACCGATCGCTGTTAGACCAGGATCTGGTTGAGATTTATTGCTCGATGATGTATTTACCTGTGAGATTCCTGAGGCAGGTTGTTGCGACTTGTATCCTGGCAGACCCTGAATCACGTCAGTGTTGTCTGGTCCCTCAGCTAAAAGATCGCTGCCAGGCCAGCCCTGACCAATGTCTATGGAATAACCGTGTTGATTTTGTGAAACTCCTGCATGAAACTCCTGCTTTCGATGATTCTCTATCATCTTTGCGATATTCTGGTAATTGTACTGTGTGTGGAATTTTCTTGCTCCGAAATTCTCTTTCCGTGCATCTTTTCGATAGAATTCATTTAAATCGAATTCGGTGCGTTCTTTCTCATTTGTTTCGGCGTCATTAGCGTCTTGACTCTTGTACTTGGATTCAAACTCGTTGGACCGTTGCTGCATTATCTCGTTATTCACATGGGCCACGCGTGCCTGTCCGTAATTATTGGCGTTGTGATATTGATTTTGATTGTACACATCTGAATTCTTTTGGGAAGTGTACGAAGGAGGACCCACAGGGAAGTTCACGGCATGTTTCTTCGGGCTATATTCATAATTCTTCTCTAATTCGATGGCATTAGTTTCCGGTTGTTCTGGCTGGAACGAGGATCCCGCAGTGATTGGTGAGTACGGTGCATTCGGAGTTCTTTCGTATGGAGTGTTGTGAGATCCTTGATGAGGGGATTTTCTTCTGGGCACGTAATCTGGATCACCGGGCCATGGACCGTTGGGTCCGGGAGATCCAGATGGCCATGGGCCATTAGGCCCATCCGGTCCGACTCCTCCAACTCCCCCGACTCCTCCAACTCCTCCAACTCCTCCGACTCCTCCGACTCCTCCAACTCCTCCGACCCCTCCAACCCCGCCGATGCCTCCAATTCCTCCGATCCCTCCATCTCCTGCTCCATCACCAGCTACAAGAATAAAGCAAAAATCACTATAGTGTTAGAGCACACGTTATACGGGTGAAAATGCAGATATCAACGCTGTTATGTGTAGATTAATAGCTCGTTAATTGCTAAATCAAGATTAATATCTAATTTGATGACTGAAATGCCGTAACTCACTTCCAGGTTTATTCGGTTGCGACGGCTGTCCAGGGTGTGTTATATTGGGTCTTGTTGGCGTTTCAGGTCTTGTAACGCTTCCTCCAGTAGCCGGTGTTCCGGGCCGTGAAGGTGTGCCCCCTGAGCCTGGTGTAGTGCCAGTTTGTGAGGGATACGAGGGCTTCGGAGGTTTTCCAGAAGGACGTGACGGATAACCGCCGTCCGTCGTAGGGTAGCTTGGAGTGCCAGTACTAGGCTGCTCAGGCCGGGAAGGTGTGCTCCCCGAGCTTGGCGCAGTGCCAGTTTGTGTGGGATGCGAAGGTCTTGGAGGTTTTCCAGGAGGACCTGATGGGTAACCGCTACCGTCCGTTGTGGGGTAGCTGGGGACTCCGGAATCAGGTTGCGAGGGGTAAGAAGGTTTCTGAGGCCGTGACGGATAACCGCCACCGTCGGTTGCAGGGTAGCTGGGAACTCCAGAATCAGGTTGCGAAGGGTGGGACGGTTTCTGAGGACGTGATGGATAACCGCCACCGTCCGTCGTAGGGTAGCTTGGAATACCAGTACTTGGTTGTCCAGGCCTTGAAGGTGTACCCCCCGAACTTGGCTGAGTGCCAGTTTGTGAGGGATAAGAAGGTTTTGGAGGTTGTACACCAGGATAGGATGGAGTACCTGTTACAGGCGGTATGGGGTAGCTCGGGACTCCAGAATCAGGTTGTGAGGGGTAAGACGGTTTCTGAGGACGCGATGGATAACCGCCACCGCCTGTCGTAGGATAGCTCGGAATACCAGTACTTGGTTGTCCAGGCCGTGAAGGTGTACTTCCCGAGCTTGGCAGAGTGCCAACGTGTGAGGGATAAGAAGGCTTTGGAGGTTGAACACCAGGATAGGATGGAGTACCTGCCACAGGCGTTGTGGGATAGCTGGGGACTCCAGAATCAGGTTGTGAGGGGTAAGACGGTTTCTGAGGACGTGACGGATAACCGCCACCGTCCGTCTGAGGGTGGCTCGGAATTCCAGAACTTGGTTGTTCAGGCCGTGAAGGCGTACTTCCCGAGCTTGGGAAAGTGCCGGTTTGTGAGGGATAAGAAGGCTTTGGAGGTTGTACACCAGGATAAGATGGACTACCTGTTACAGGTGGTATGGGGTAGCCGGGGACTCCGGAATCAGGTTGTGAGGGATAAGACGGTTTCGGAGGATGTGATGGATAACCGCCACCGTCCGTCTGAGGGTGGCTGGGAATTCCAGAACTTGGTTGTTCAGGCCGTGAAGGCGTACTTCCCGAGCTTGGCAAAGTGCCCGTTTGTGAGGGATAAGAAGGCTTTGGAGATTGTACACCAGGATAAGATGGACTACCTGTTACAGGCGGTATGGGATAGGCAGGGACTCCAGAATCAGGTTGTGAGGGGTAAGACGGTTTCTGAGGACGTGATGGATAACCGCCACCGTCTGTCGTAGGATAGCTTGGAATACCAGTACTTGGTTGTCCAGGCCGTGAAGGTGTACCCCCCGAGCTTGGCTGTGTGCCAGTTTGTGTTGGAGGTGTTCCAACAGGATGCGATGGAGTACCCGCGCCAGGTGTTCCGGGGTAGCTGGGAACTCCAGAATCTGGCTGTGACGGGTAAGAAGGTTTTGGTGGACGTGACGGATGACCATCTCCAGTTATTGTAGGGTAGCTCGGAACGCCAGGACTTGATTGTCCAGGCCGCGAAGGTGTACCCTCTGAGCCCGGTAAAATACCAGTCTGTGAGGGATAAGATGGCCTTGGTGGTTTTCCAGTAGGATGAGACGGAATACCTGCGTCAGGCTTTGCAGGGTAGCCGGGGACTCCAGAACCAGGTTTTGAGGGGCGAGAAGGTTTGTGCGGACGTGACGGATGACCGTTACCACTGGTCGTAGGGTAGCTCGGAATACCAGTGCTTGGTCGTCCAGGACGCGAAGGCGTACCTCCCGTGCCTGGTCGATTGCCAGTTGGTGAAGGATGTGATAGCCCTGGTGGTTTTCCAGCAGGACGCGACGGTGTGCCTGCGCCAGGCGTTCCGGGGTAGCTGGGGACTCCAGAATCCGGCTGTGATGGGTAAGAAGGTTTTTGTGGATTGGCCGGATGACCGTCACCAGTGATCGCAGGGTAGCTCGGAACGCCAGTACTTGGTTGTCCCGGCCGCGATGGCGCCCCTCCCGCACCTGGGAGAGTGCCAGTTTGTGAGGGATAAGATTGCATTGGAGGTTTTCCATCAGGACGCGATGGCGTACCCGCATCAGGCGTCCCGGGGTAGGTGGGGACTCCAGAATCAGGCTGTGACGGGTAAAAAGGTTTTTGCGGATTTGCCGGATGACCATCACCAGTGATCGCAGGGTAGCTCGGAACGCCAGTACTTGGTTGTCCAGGCCGCGAAGGCGTACCTCCTGTGCCTGGCAGATTGCCAGTTTGTGAAGGATACGATGGCCCTGGCGGTTTTCCAGCGGGACGCGACGGTGTACCTGCGCCAGGCGTTCCGGGGTAGCTGGGGACTCCAGAATCCGGCTGTGATGGGTAAGAAGGTTTTTGTGGATTTGCCGGATGACCGTCACCAGTGATCGTAGGGTAGCTTGGAACGCCGGTACTTGGTTGTCCAGGCTGCGATGGCGCTCCTCCTGCACCTGGCAGAGTGCCAGGTTGTGAGGGATAAGATGGCCTTGGAGGTTTTCCAGCAGGACGCGACGGAGTACTCGTGCCAGGCGTTCCAGGGTAGCTGGGGCCTCCAGATCCCGGTTGCGACGGGTAGGACGGTTTTTGTGGATGTCCCGGATGACCGTCACCAGTGATCGTAGGGTAGCTCGGAACGCCAGTACTTGGTTGTCCAGGCCGCGAAGGCGTACCTCCCGTGCTTGGCAGATCGCCAGTTTGTGAAGGATAAGATGGCCTTGGAGGATTTTCAGCAGGACGCGACGGAGTACCCGCATCAGGCGTTGCAGGGTGACTGGGCACTCCAGAATCCGGTTGTAAGGGGAACGAAGGTTTCTGCGGTTGTGACGGATGACCGTCACCAGTGATCGTAGGATAGCTCGGAACGCCGGTACCTGGTTGTTCCGGCCGTGAAGGCGTACCTCCGGAGCCTGGTAGGTTGCCAGCTTGTGAAGGATAAGATGGCCTTGGAGGATTTCCAGCAGGACGCGACGGAGTACTCGCATCAGGCGTTGCAGGGTAACTGGGCCCTCCAGAACCCGGTTGTAAGGGGAACGAAGGCTTCTGTGGTTGTGACGGATGACCGTCACCAGTGATCGTAGGATAGCTCGGAACGCCGGTACTTGGTTGTTCCGGCCGTGAAGGCGTACCTCCGGAGCCTGGGTGGTTGCCAGTTTGTGAGGGATAAGACGGCGTTGGAGGTTTTCCAGCAGGTCGCGACGGAGTACCCGCATCAGGCGTCGCTGGGTAACTGGGGAGACCAGTTCCCGGCTGTGACGGGTAAGAAGGTTTTTGTTGATTTCCTGGATGACCGTCACCAGTGATCGTAGGGTAGCTCGGAACGTTAGTGTCCGGTTGTCCAGGCCGCGATGGCGTACTTCCCGAGCCTGGTAGATTGCCAGCTTGTGAGGGATAAGACGGCCTTGGAGGTTTTCCAGCAGGATGTGATGGACGACCTGCATCGGGCGTTATGGGATAACTCGGCACTAATGTACCAGTTTGTGAGGGGTGAGATGGTTTAGGAGGTTGTGACGAAATACTGCCTCCGGGCGTCGTAATGCCAGTACTTGGTTGTCCAGTGTTAGCAGGCCGCGACGGTGTGCCAGGATACTGACCGATAGGGGTAGCTCCCGATGCTCCGCCAATTCCAGTAGTTCCAGGTTCTTTAAATAAATAAATGGTTGATTATAAAAATTTGATTACTCCGTAACGACTTAATTTATAAGCAACACTAATATAATGGTATAAACTCACTCCCGGGCTTTAATGGTGGTGACACAGCAGGTTTCGTGACTGTGCCTTCGAATTGACCGCAAATGGGTGGGAAACGCAAGTTTCGCCACGCAGTTAGAATTCCATGATGATCGTGATGATCGTGGTTGTGATTTTCGTCGTGGTCATGACTGTGATCATGATGCTCGTGCTCATGAAGGAATATCTCCACGTCTTGTCCCGGGCGGACTACGCGGTAGCCCCATCCGTCGCTTATGTAAAATGTCGCGGTGAGCTTTCCGAAAGGGTCTACGTAACCGTAACACCCGTAAGTGACACCATCCGAACCGTGCACCTCGTGGTGAAACTGCCCATTTGGTGATACCTCATATCCATAATTGTATGCATCTGCAATAAAAATTAACTCATTGACCCAACGTTCTATTCGGCTTAATTGGATTTTTCTCAGGCACCAGCTCCACGTCACTAACTCGTTTCGAAGTCTTGATTCAAATATTGCGTTTTCTGTTCATCGGTGATATCGAAAACAACTTCTTTGCCGTGTCTGTCTCTGCCGTCCTGCGCCTGTGCGACTTGCAGAATTACTTCTGCAATCACCTGCAAGCAATAAAGAAAAATTAAATATTATTATCACCATCGCGCACTTCATCAGTTATTGTTTCCTTTGAACGTAAGCCGTCGGCGGAAGTATTACCATACAAATTATTCTGTCGACTTGAACGACGATGCAATAGCTCTCCTGTAGTATAACAGGTAGCGATTGCTCTGCGACAAGGAGACTTAAGAGGCAATATTTTTTTTTTTCTTTTACAAGCGACCGACCGCGACCGCATGATAACGATTGAGTTATTTTCATAGACAACGATCTCGGTGTCTCAAGCGAATCATTACTGCCGATGTGAACGGAACAAACTAAGTGCTAGTCCTCGGCGCTCAATCGTGTGCAACGAACATAAAGAAGACCCTTGATTTTCGCTCGCTTAGTTAGAGCTCGCAGCTTCGATATTTGACAAGAGGAATATTCCATAAATAGACTGAAACTGTCAGAATCTTTGTGCCAAACGATTAAAAACCGTCACAGCGCGCAGACTGTGTACCTATTCGTTCCTGTTAACCTTTCGGAACTTTGGTCTTATCGGAATTCCTACCAGCAAATCGTTCGCTTTCAAATGTCAACGACGAGCTTTCGTCACAGTCAGTATCCTTGATTGCAATTCGCTTCGCACGCCGGTGTGTTTGAGAATCTAGCATGGCGTGAATCTTGCATTTTAAAAACATTTCGAATGTGGCTTATCGCGGTATTATCGCGATGTTAAAAATAGTCTTGGGATAAATGCTTCGGTTTTGCATAATTAGGAATTAAATTATACTGGAAGAAAAAAAACTTGAACTCATGAGTTCCATAGTGGTTGAGTGCAATTGTCTGGACTATTTAAAACTTTATACTTCCTATATATATATATATATATATATATATATATATATATATATATATATATATATAACTCTCGTTGGCCCGTGGAACTCCGCTTTGGCGCATAGCAGCGCGAAGGTTGAAACAATTAGAAATATTTCTTCATCGTTCGGGTCCTCCAGATATACTTTACGAAATTGCATAGCCCGCGGGGTGCCCGAGCGAGCGTTCCGCGAACGCACCAACAACAGCCTCGAGGCAGTTGGCCTTATTTAGAAGTGAGAGTTCACTCGTTATATGCAGCAGGTACCCTTGATTGCCTCCTCGCGAACTTAACATTTTCGGAGCCACAATAATTGGGGGCTTGTGCTTTCGAACTATGTTCTTACACCGACTGCCAAGAAAAAAAAAATTCTCCGAACGAAACTGCAGTACGAATTATGAAAAGAAGAGAAGAAAAAAAAACCTAGTAAAAACATGCGTAATATATGGTAATAAAATTTCTTCGCGTATAGATAGTATGCAGGTAGGTTGGTTCAGTAGTGTGTCTGAAAATTTGTCCACGTGACGTGTGCCTGATATCCCATCTTTCTGATTAACCTCGTTTGAGGAATACGAGTTAGAAACACGGATCATCGCTTAAGCAAAGTTTGCATGGCGTATGACAGTGTTCAGGTAAGCGGGCCCCGTTGCCGGTGTCGGCTGCATGTAGGCGCAAGCTAGCCCACATCGCCGGCAGCACACTTGACCCGAGTAACCAACGCTGATGCAAGTAATTTGACTAATATGCGAACCGCTATTAAACGTGCACTTAGGCGCATATCGCGTTTAGAATTCGCACCTGTTAAAGAAGAACCATGCATTGGGGAGTGACAGCGCGAAGCGGACTTTGATTGATGCACTACCTCACGGTAGTAACAATAGTTCAGTCGGCTTGGTGATTAATGGGAGTGCAACAGCCGCAAGGGATGTGTAAAACCAATGCGACGTCCAAGCCTTGAACGCCCACTTTACGAAGCCATTCCAAAAGTCGCGACGAAGAATCAAACGCCGTGCCAGCCGAGGAAAGATACGTCTCGCCAAGTAGCCGATGAATAGCGCGAGTAGTTGCCTCAGAGCCGTTCACGGTACCTCATTGAATGCCAACTCGAACGTCATTCAGAAACATATATATATATCTTTATGTATACTTTTTTTCGATCGCTTCTTCGAATGTCTCATCACTCGATTTGACATGTGCTATCTGGCCGCGTCGGCGTTCTGGAGTTTTTTTTTGTACGTTAATTTATTCGAACAATCTCGGGTCGGGGACTCTCACGCGCAAGCGCACAGGCTAGATCTGGAAGCGCGAACGTCGATTAGCATAACCGAGTTAGGCATCCGTTCGAGAGATAGTGAAAGTAGTCCCGGCGTTTTAATCGTGGGTGGGCCTTCCCCAGGTCAGTTACATCGCCGCTATACGGCACACGGTAATAATAGTTCTTCGGCATTTAGACTACGATACCTCTGTATTATAATCGCGCTTATCGAGCTCATGACGATTTAACGACCGTCGAGCGAATCATAAAAAAAAAAAATTTAATCATGCATTAAATTATATCTATCCGGGCATGAAGCAGTGGTTACTGTGAAAACCAATTCCGGTGTGTTAAGTCACGGTCGTAAATATGGGAAGAGGCCGAATTATGCGTAGGTGAAAACAGAAAGAGAAAACCCGCTCGAACGAATGAATTATCGTGTAAATATGTTAATCGAGATACGCGTATTGGGCGTTCACGGTGTAAAGTCAAAAAAGATACTTTTATTTTTTTTACATTTCGCCAAATGCATGATAGCGGCGTATCGTTGATTTCGCAATGGCAACGTTTCTTTGAAACATTCTCAACACCTTTCTGTTTGTTTCGTTTGAACTAAGCAAATATCTGTTACTTGAGTGATATTACTTGACAGTGATGCTTTTTTTGTGAGACGTGATCAAACGATGCCTGTTGATTCGGATAACACAATTACACCGAGCAACTGGCAGAGAGCCAATCTGGAGCCAAAGTCGCCCAATATTTACCACCTAAATCCTACCATACACGGTTATCCTTGACATTTGTTAGCGAGGAACTGTTTGTTTTAGTTAGCAACGCTATTGAAGGCGCTCCCACCAAAATCCTCTTATGATCTCTTACACTGTAAATAAACTTCGTATGAAATTTCATGTTTTGGTACTGGAAGTTTTTATGCATAAACTGGCATATTACATTTCATGTACAATTGTGATAAACAATTAACGTACTTTAGAAATACTTTAATTTTAATAATTTACTCTTATTTCACGGTAAAATTTCATTAAATGTACATTACATTTATAAGTTAAATTTAATGTACCAGTTTTTACATAAAAACTCCCAGTCCGGTGCATTAAATCTACAATTTTTTTTTACAGTGTATTCTCCTGGTATGTAGAAAAGAACATCAATCTCTTAATAATAATTATAATAAAACCCGTGTTATTCATAAAAACTGTTATAACTCGGTGGAACAATTCAACATGCTTTATCCTCCAAAGCTGACAATGCAATTTGTCACAGTTCCATTAAGGATCGTTCTGCTAGCGAATAAACTGATACGATTAATAACAACATGATTAATCTTATACGCTCAGTTTGCCCCAAGATCTCTGTGATCCAAGGTTTCTGCGACTCTTAGACTTACAGAATTTTGGTCTGACTAATAAATTACAAGAACGTCGCGGATGCGTCACTCGACCCATGAAAACCACACATGCTTTTCGGCTTTCGTTCATCCGTTCCGTTGTGAGTCACCCTTGCCACAATTTACTCGAAATCAATATTTCTCAATTTCGTTGATGCTCAAACGACACGAAACAACGCAAACAAACATATCCCCCGACGTGATACATCGAATTTTAATAAAAGTGATAAAAATTATAAACTCAGAAAGTTTAACGCTCCGAGTTACATTTTATTATGTTGCTTCCAACCTCTTAACGATGTTTCGTGTATGCAACGTCGTGCTTGAAAGGGTTAACGAATATTGTCGGGACAATTTATTGATGTAGCGACGTAATAATTTCCTCAGCGTCAGTTAGCATCGTAATATCCTCTTTATTGGAGGTTGCAATGTTACTCAACCGGCGAGAGCAATTGAAAGTTAATGCGGCATGAGGTGAATAATGACTTATCAGGTTCACGGCTGGCGCGCATCGGCAAGTCTTCTATCCGTATCTGTCCACGGAGGAGGATGCAATAGCGGACCGTGAACCGGCAAACAATCAGCGCTTCGATGTCTCTCGCCCACGCTAGGGAAAGCGATACCCTCCGAATCGAAGGGCCAAGGCGCGATCACGAGCATGTGGTGAGTCGCCGAGAACATATATCGTCGGGCTCATCTTCACGGCTCATTTGAACGGCGAGATTATTGAGCCGGCGAGTGAATACTCATTGCCTCTTGTTTCAAAAGGCAATGGATCTCACGTACGCAGTCTGACTTGCGCTTGAGCTCCCGAGCCGGAAAGGGTAATATATGCTAACGATGAATTCTCAGCCCCTCATGCCAATGGATCAAATGTTCCTCGGCGCTGTATTATGAAGGGCCCAGTATTAGGCTTTCACTTAAAAAAAAAAAAACCAAGAGGAATTCGATGAAAAATGTCGAACATGTTCATTATGAGAAAAGGCTCCTCCTATCTATAGTTTTTCCCGCATCCTGTTAGGCAAATAAATGTTAAGATCGATTATATTTTATCATGAATATCTTAAAAACGTACGAAATTACACAGTTGGAAATTTTATTGTTTAAAAACCAATATACTTTTTGAAGTCATGTAAATTAAAATGAATGATCGTCAATGTAAGGTCAGGGCCTGCTTGATAGTCTTTATAGCGATATGCGAGCAAATTCGATACAGTTATTCGTACCCGGACGATATTTACGGTGAAAATATACAGGTTAAACAAAATGACTTAACATTATGTGTATCATGACTCATCGATGTGTGAATCATCAAATTTACTTGACAGTCGCCCGATCTATCGTCATGAAATATAGAATGATTGATAGCGGAACACAGTATTTATCTGCTCACGATTAATCGCCGCTGAAGGATCGACAAGACTTATGTCGGCCTCCGTATAAGTTTAGCGCGAGAGAAATAATAAATTAGACAGGATAATAAAACCCGAGGCAATGAGCTGTGTATTCTCTTAATACTTGTGACGGGGGTTATTATGCGCAGGCTCGGAGCTTCTGCCACGTGCTCGATCGGGCCCGGTATAGGCTGTGAAGAGAACTTAATATTTATGTAACCCGGCTTGTGAGCTAAGCGACCGGCGATCGCGGTGAAAGCCATCGTTTAAGACCAATTAGCTAAATCGTTTAAGATCAATTAGCCTATTGGCACTTTTCGAAGAGAATCGATTATTACGCTCGTCCTAAGAATTACACTAGGACCTCGAGTTTGTTACCCTCGATATCCGTAGCAGTCCCCACCACGGAGCGAATATCGATCGGCGCAGAAAGCTATGGGCCATGCTCGACAGTTAGTATGGGCGGGGCTTGCTTAACCTCGAATATGGTAGGTGCGATGCGGAGCCGGTCCCGCCGCTGTGAATGAACTCGAGGTCCTAGTGTAAGCCTTCGGGCATGATAAACCTTTGGTCAATTGTATTCAAATTTATATTTCCAAAATAATTTTTCAAAATCCTCGAACTTTGTTTAATTGCGGAAATAAAATATTCGCATCTTACTTTTAATAATATATTAAGTGTGCCGATGGGTCGGTCGCAGCTGCAGCAAAGGTATTGGTTTTGGGCTTGTGGAAGAGTTTCCCGTGGTATTTCTTTCGCATTCCCAGTCCCGTAACGGGATGACTCGCGATCCGGTTATTCGGCTTCGAAAAAAAATCGATAAAATAAAATATGCCAAAAGTTCGGCGCTACAACATGTGTTTTAATATCCATAAATATCGACGCGCCTGCCACTCCAAAGTCATAAATTATATATGCATGTATGTATATGTAGGAGAAAATATGAGGAAGAAGATCTCGGAGGATCGTTGATCTTGGGCTCGCTGGACTCTCGCCGGTACAAAGAATTGAATGCTAATTCGCGATCTCGCGTGTCGGCAACAACCTTGTCCACTGAAAGAACTGCAACGGCACCGCGGATAGACGAATGACTCTTTGAATAATTTGTCAATCAATTTATATGCAGTCCTATCGATGATTCACCCTGCAGCAGCCCAGACGTATGCATATGTATGCACAGGTGCTCGATCGACAGTATCGATAAACACGGCAAGATAAATTATTCATTCGTACGTCTATATCACGTCGCTGGCATATCGTTCATTCATCTGACAATATTTATCTTACCAAAGATCTCGCGATAGGCGGGCGTTTATTTTTATTTTTTCGTTTTTCTATTGCCGCTTATGTTTTGTCATATTGTTCAGCTTTTGTTCGCGATCGAATGTGTCATTCGTACTCATTCGATATTCGACATCGAACAATTCTTTTGTACGTCTTCGACAGTCACCCGGAGAAACGCGGACTGAATTTTTGTATTCGCGTTTCTGCATCGGACACTTTTTTTCCTAGTCTGTGAAGTCGTTCCGCGCTTTTTGCAATCAACCCTTCGAGCACCGGGGAGCTTCTGCCGATTGCAAATGACCACGCCTGCTTTTAAGCATAACAACTATACGAATCCTCGTAATAAAGTTTCTTCTGCATTATAAAAAAAATAATGGTTCAAGGTATTGTACGTCTGTGAATTTGTACAGATTACGTATCAATGGTACGTCTGTGAATTTGTACAGATTTTTTTGAGTACATCAATTTGTTATTCGAATCGTTCGAAGGTTGCGTCTTGGCAAGTTCTAGTTCCGCGTTGAACAAGGATCCGGTATGTGAAAGGTTGACATAGCAGCATTCCCGCTTGTCGCGCCCGTATCCGCAAATCTCGGTATTTGTTTTTATTTATTTTTTTGACTTGCATAGATATTAGATGTTATTTTCTAATAAAAACGATAAATCCGTGACTATTAATAGCGAAAGCAGTGTCAAGACAACAAATTTAAACCTTTATGAGTCACAGCGCCCCAAACCGTACCGGAACGGGACTAACGGCCGCGGAGTGGGGGTAACGCGTTACTACAGTAGCACCTAAGAAGTGGGGATAGAGCTGTCACGTATAAAGGGTTTACTGCAAAGACAAAACAGGTATTGCTATACCTATTTTGTCATATCGCTCAGCTTCCATTTGCGATTAAATGAACTCTTTGCACTCTTTCAATATTCGACATCAAAAAAATTCTTTCGTACGCCGTCAATAGGCGCCCGAAAGAACGCAGATTAAGTTTTTGTATTTGCTTTTCTGGACTGCATCAGACACTTTTTTCCTAGTCTGTTACATTGTCCGGAGTTTTTTGTATTTAATCAACTTTTTAATGGGGGTTCTTTTTGAAAATTGGATATTTTCCTTTTTATTTTCTCGTTCGATAGATTTCCAGAAATTGCAGAGCTCTATGTCGCATACGATGAGAGTTGCATTGAACGGATCGCGGGGGCGAAATTTTATTGTTATCTCTCGATCCGATTGCAAAAGTGGGACGTTTTCATTACCCGAGGAAAAAAGGTAGTGGCTAATAAAGAGGATGAGGAGGAGGATGAGGCCACGGAGAGTTCGGACGCATCATCTCGCGGTGAAAGTCATCGGGGCGCGTATACTAAAGTTGCGTAATGACGAAAAGACACGAGAAACAGCGCATATTGAGCGGCTGTAGCAACGAGGAGCAGACGGAATCCCGTACTCTCGTGGCCTCCGGGCAATGATGGGACGAGGTGCACGGTTGTACACGTTCAGGGGCATTTGTCTTCGGGATGATAGCCCGCTTCGAGTCAATTCCGTTCCAGCGACACACTTTGGAACTCCGATCGGCGATTGAGCCTCGCGTGGATTAACCGCAGTGAAACACGATCGCGATACACACAATTATCGCAATCTTCCGCAAATGGCAATGCCTCCTCTCTTGACGCGTTGACTCAATTAGGTCTCTCGAGTACAATGTCGTAACGACCGCACGCACGAATTTGAACACGCGAAATTGGGACGTAGAGATACAGCGGATAACAACAAAAAGCGAAAATGAGCGCTTGAGATTTTCGTAACTTTGCTCCGTCGACCCATAGACGGTAAAAACAATTTGGACAATTAACAAAAATTTCTTGTTCACAAAAAGTCGACAATTTTTATCTTGTTGATTTTACAATTCATGCTGTTAATTTTATAATTTTTTATTTTACTTGAAAATTGTAAAATTATCAAAGAAATAATTGTGGGTCTTTAAGCATCAGAAATTTTTGTTAAATGTAAACACAAAGTACTGTGTAATCCCAAATATTTCGTAAGTTGCAATTTGAAACGATTGAATATTTTCGTTATGGCCGAACTGTTGATCGACGTCAAACTTATTTTCTATTAATGAAAAGTTAACAATTTTTAATAAATTAATAATTGATATAGAGCCTTGAGCTGTTATAGCTGCCACAGTCATAGTTATAGCTCACAGCTCCGACAGGTAATTTTTTAATATGCGACATAAAGTATCAAAATGAATCACGAGTTCAGAATTTCCCAAATATACCTGCGTTATTTTAACAACGCATTGTCCGATTTCTTTTTTATTATTATTGTTTTTACATATATATGAAATCTGATCGCGATGTATCGTTTAAAAAACAGTCGGCGAAGTGTAGTAAAATCAAGCCCACCCGCGGCAGCGAAGACGGCACGTCGAGGGATTCCACGCGGGAGGGTTTCAGTCATTGCGATTTTATTGCCATTTAGCTCGCGACTTTGCGTGCGGCTGTTTTATACACTAATACGCAAGAGTCGTAAAATGTATCTCGCTGCGCGATACGTTGAATGCTGCTATATGTGCAGTACATCAAAGAGTTCGAGACGACTATCGACCGGAACAAATTAGCTGAGCTTTGTATTTAACTAGCCGTATCAACGCGTTAAACACCGCATCCCGATCGTGGCGTCTACAGTCCAGCTCGGATAGATAGAGAGCGAGAGTGAGAGAGATGGCTCGGCTCGATTCAACATGCCGCCGGGAGATTTGTACAAGAGAGTTTACAATTGGATTGCACCAGGCGATAGCGAGACGCAAGCCGGATCGCAGTAGATAGCCGTCCGACTCTACCTCGGGCCGGTAGTTGTCAATCTACTCTACCGAGATTTTCGATACCGGTACTCTCGGCAAGTACATAGAGTGAATATATCTCGCTTCCAGTTCCCACCGCAATGCGCCCTCCCACTTATTCGATTATACCACTACAACACGTCGGTTGCACGCTGGTACGAAATATCACGTGTAGGCACTCAAGTGAAATTTCTGAGGACACATTAAGGTAGTACGAGAATGCAATCGATTACCAGATACGATGCTAAACATTTTTTTATATATTTATACCACAAATAAAGGAAATTGTTTTTAAAAAACTCAACTAAAGTTACCTGTTGTAAAGTACCTAGCTACAGTGTTTTTACTACCTTGAAGGGATCATCGAGTCAATATCGAAACCATGAAACACGATTGATGATCACAGAAACAATAAATGTTACACCATTAACCCTTTACGTTCGTTGTGAAAAATAAGCAGGATTCCTCATCGAAAACCCTTCAAGATCACTCACTCTCTGGTGAGAAATTTCACGACCATGCTAAAGATTTATTTATATACCAAAAATCGTCCATAAAGGAGATTGTTCACAAACACTCAAGTAAATCTACCTATTGTAAAATACCTAGCTACCGTGTTCGTACTACCTTAAGGGGCTGATGGAGTCAGTGTCGAACCGAGAGACACTGATTGATGATCACGGAAACAATAAATTTAACACCATTAACCCGTCACGTTCGGCGTGAATAATGACCAATGCATTCCTCATCGAAAACCGCTCAGAATCACTCACTCTTTGATAATAGTTTTTTTTTTTTTTAGCAGACCCGCGACAAGCTTCATATTTCACCGGACCAACCTCAATTCTGTTTTGTCTACAACATTTTTTTCGCGTTTGACATTCCGATGTAAATAATCGGAAGTGCATTCCTAGGTTTTATTTTTATTTTTTGTAACTGTCTGTTTTGTTATCTCATTCGGGCGACCACATGGAGCGAAGTCAGCGGTCAACCGAAAAACTAATTTATCATCATTGCAATCATCACTCATTCTCTACAGACTGCTGCTCAGCCAGGTCTGTCTATGAGTCACGGATCAAAGCATAATAATTTGTAATCAGACTGCATACGAAAAACAAAATTCTGACCCGTCGTTCATTTTTTTATGTTTCAGGTACGCTATCGAAAGGGCAATCATCTTTTAAATAGTTGGATATTCCGTTTCATTCATATTGTAAATGTTTCCACACAAAGGTATTTACCGGTTAACTTTTTCCATAATTGTACGCGATCTCTCATTTGTTGTCACGTTTACTCAATGTTTATTCACAATTGCCGCTGCACTGGAGGCGTGTTTATAAATTACTATACAATTTATCATATATATTTGACGCTTTAACGAGACTCTCGCGGTTATACCATAATAGGTACTTTGGCCAGTTACATCTCGCGAGCGCAGCGATTATATGACTCGGTTGAGTGAATTCAGCTGCTGGTTTCAAGTAAATGGCTCTTTCATCTCAGCGAGTAATTGCGGGAAGACAAGCTTGCAGGGCTTCGCGTGCTGTATATTCGAGCGTACATTTACACGGAACTGTTGTACCTGTTTTCACATTATTATGGCGTCCCTTTTTTGGTTCCTGTTTTCAAACTCTACCCTTGCATGAATCTCGAGCGTTTATAACCAGGCTATACACGAGTTCGAGATTCGTGTGTAAAATGCAGTGCAGTTTTCAGGGGTCTCGTATGCCCGCGCTGCTGTCAATAGCGCGAGGATGACGTGATCGTTAATATTAAAAGCCTCAAGCCCAGTGAAAGCCACGAGTGCTCGATTCCAAAATTAATAAGCGAGATTTGTTTTTCTCTCTCCAACCGATTCGTATATTCACAGGTATTGTTAGTGGCTCGAGGATAACGAGATCAATGGTATTATGAGCTGAAATTTCATTCAAAGCGGCGAAAGTTTGATGACGAATAATAATTATTATTTTTATTTTTTTTTTAATTTTATCATATAGAATGTGAAGAATTCGTGTCCTACGATTTCTCACACAACGCGATACTATTGACGTTGCAACCGCGAAGCTCATAGTCGTTGAAGAGTCTAAGTGCAAGGCGTTAAGATATCCCGGCGTCTTTGGTGTATTGAAACAACGAAAAAAAAAAGTCGATGGACACTGTGTGGCGCGCCCAGAGCCGCAGCGCCGACCTTCGCGAAATTCGACGTGACGGATAGTCAAGCCGATGGCTATCGGAATTCCCGCGTTATAAATTTGCTACTGGAATCGAGAAAACTCTCTTGTATCTCTGAAAAAAATGGATATTTTTATTAGAGGGCAAAAAAGCGGTTCTTTTTTCCTCGGTCATAAAAAATTGAATCCAGAATTTGCCACGATTCAGTGCTCGCAACGGCGTTCTGATCACGTGGAGAAAAATTCCCGGCATCGAACATGAAAAGTTGTGGGGTTTCTCTTTTTTTATGTATAAACATAGTAAAAAAAAAAAATAAAAAATAAAATTGTATTGCATGCTTGGTTACAATGCAATAACACATTTATATAAAAAAGGAAACCCTCGACCTACAACTTTTTGTATTCGGACCTGACGATTTTTTACACGATCGGCACACCGTTGGAAAGAGTCAATCGTGGGCGGTTTTTGTGCCAAACTTTTAATTATGTGTCGAGAGATGTACATAAAACCCGCCTTTTTCCGGAAATCAACGTACTCTCCCTCCCTCTCACCCCTCAAACAATGAAACGTTGCCAAACACACTACAAAAACCTTTATAGTAAACACTGAAGTCTGCCAGTAATACGTGCATCGTAATAGTGAATCCGCAGTATTCGCAGATGGGCGGACATAGCAAAGTCGATCGTTTTATTTAATTTTCTTTTTTCGCACGTACCAGGGTGCAGAAAGTGATCCACACGCGCCCGTACATCCTCGCCAGGGGGTTGCCTCTTCTTCTCCCCTTTCTTCAAAAACTCATTGTACGAACTCCTTCACAGTATTCTTATCTTGCCTTGCGACAAAGAAAAAAAAAAAAGTATAAAAAAAAAAAAACTAAACACAAAAACAAAAAAAAAAAGGTGTGTTCGATATCAGACTCGAGATGATAGATTTAGCATCTGTAATGACGCTGCGTGAGGCGTTCGAACTCAAGACTGAAGACGCGGCTGGACGATTGAGGCTTTTATACAGGGTGGGGGTCACCAAACAGACCAACACGAACCACCAACCTACCAACTTGGTACCCATCGTCTCATCTCTTCTTGTCTCTCCCGGCTCTTATCCCCCCCTCCTCTTTACTCTTATTCACTCTTACCTGTTGGCCGTGCTGAGACCTCTCGCCTCTACCCTGGACACACGCTTGTACACTGTATCGTGGCTTCCTCTTCTTTAACATTCACGAAACTCGCGCCTTTTCTCACTCGTCTCAAAAGGCTTCGCACGAGCGTGCTGACCAGCAGCAGCAGCAGCACCGGTCATCCTCCTTCCCTCACGCAGATCCTTCCAGCTTCTTCTTCTTCTTAGTATTTTTTCTGCTCATCCTCCTCCACCTCCCGTTGAATGACCGATTTTAAACGCGTGCTGACAGAGCATACACCATAACCGGCCCAAAATCCCAATGACTACGGCTCTCTGCGGTAAACAGCGACGGGCGGAGACCCGTGACGATTGCGCTGATTTACTGCTCGCGAACAAGACCTAACGGATATGATAATAATGGGTATTAAGAACAGACCGCGTAGTGGCCGGGTAAAAAAAATATATATTTGGAGATATTTTAATCGTCGAGATACCTTAAGCTCCGCCGAGGCGTTCGGAGAAATTTTAAGTGTCCCTCGCTTATTTGTATCGCAGTCTCGTTAAGGATTCTTTTTTGCGCATGGAGTTCGGAACAGTTTTGTACGGGATTACAGGGGAGAGACACTGCACGCTGATTAATCGAGCAAAGTCACCCGGGCAGGTCCTTCGCTCTTCTTTCGGGACGGAGGAAAAAAAGAAGATAAAAACAAACGTAACGATATCGATTTTCGATCGTGGGAGCGCCAGAGATCGATTCTTGTCCCTTTTGGCTCCGGACTCTTAATGGATTTCTTTTGATTCCAATCGATGGAAGACGAATCTACCCCAGTGGGAATGACACACAGGACCGGTGCTGGCCGACGTTGGGCTCGCAATCGGCGAGGCTGTGCCATTAATGGTCCTGTGCAGCTCTCCCTCTACGGTACTCTATCAGCGCGTTGTGTTTGTCTGATGATTGAAATTGAGTTAATGGACGTTGTAAAAGCACTTTATGACAGGAGTAACGGAGCATCGTCGGCTTTATTATTTTTATTTTTTTGAATTTTTATACACAGAAAAATAGAGGAAATGCTATGAATAGATGGTTTTCGTGAGTTATTTTTTATTGGCGCTGAATGCATGGGTGACGAAAATATTGGAACGGAAACGGGTCCCTCGGGTCATACGTGACACCAGTGCTGCTTCGACAAATGTACCGCTCGGTAGGTCATAAAATACAGATACTGTATCGCAGAGCTTCAGGAAATACCCGCAATTTTTTTTTTCGTCCGCTGCGACAAGACAGAGATGACAGTAGAGTACCGTTTTTATTTAATTTTATTTCCTTTATATTTGTACGTATAAAAGCACGAATTTCGACTGTGAGATTGGATGCGAGGGGGAAGATACGGACGACTAAGAGGAGTTCATGAATTAATATAACGGGAGAGTAGAGAACGAAACATTACCTAATAAAATTACAAATTATGGACGTGTCAAGCCTTCCAAGCTCAAGAGTACAGACTACATTGTCAATGTGACCTGTCGCTCATATAGCTCGATAAAACATTGGGGAATTTTTATCGCTTCCACGAAAAATTGAGATTCCTGTAAGATGTTTTTTTTTCTTTCAAGCTGTTCCCAATTTTTTTAATAGAAGCTGATGACGCGCCACATTTACATCTCTACCACTCACAACTCTACAGGATAACAACTCTACCAAAAAAGACAGCTCTAACGACAGTAGATTATAAAACAGTCTTTCATTATACATAACATTTGGTTGAACGAAGTTTATACTCATCAAACAAATCTGTTCTCTAGCTGTACTTCGAAAGTCTCAAACAGTAAAATGTGGTTTTAACGATAAAATCGTAAACATTCCTAAACATTGCGTTTATCAAAGTTTCAGACTATTTCAAATATTTCTACACAGAAATTTCGGTATTTTTTAGTCTTTTTTTTTTTTTTGTTTGAAAAAACGTTTCCCCCACGAGAAAGCAGACAGTTCGAAAAATAAGCGATGGCAAATGCAGAATTTGGGCTGGGAATGCAGGAGGTTGAGTTATCGATTCGCAGGATGCGCTCCGGGAATTTCTCGGTTTATCTTCAATCTGGAGGAACGAGATGCTGAGATAAAAACAGACCTCTGCGTTCCTGGAGCAATGCTAACTATGCATGTACCCGCCCCCCCCCCGCCCCCCTCCCCGGGTTAATGTACTCGCGGTAAACTGTGTATGTGTGTCTGTATCATCTTTCGGCTCAGTTTCTGCCGCTGCTGCTGTTAGTGGTGCTCGCGCTCGTGGCATTGAAAAATTCCCGAGCTCGAATAATCTCGGTGCTCGTTACCATTCCGTATAGGCGGTACACGGGTTTTACATGCCGGACGCGTAACGAAGATCCGTACGCGCGGGCTCGACCGACTGCTCGGTGAATTTATTTTCGTCATTCGAGAAGTATATAGCCTCCTCTCAAACTCTGTATCTACCTTTACACTTAGCGTTTCGCGGCTGTGTCGCTACTTCGCCTCACGGTTGTTCGGGGAGGATGGGGGCAATGGGGGTCACCTATGGGAAAATGCTAATAATTTTGTGAAATGTCAACTTTTCTCTTGGAACTGAAACGTCAGAGGTGACACAGCGATTCCCATTGCTCCGAAGTGTTAACTGGCACTTCAGTAATTATCCGAAAGATATTGATTATCATATCGATTTTGGCCAAAGCGCTAACGCATCTTGATGGACTGACAAATTTGTGAGTCACCATTGCTTACACCCAAACTTACGAGTGATTCGGTACATTACAAATTAAAAGATTGATTAAGAATCAATTATGAATTAAGTATGAATTAATGACGATTTTTAAATCGCTTGTAAAGTCTGCATTAAAGTAGATACGGATATTAATTAATGCTCGATTACTCCGTTATACTGTTAGCGACGATCTAAGACAAGTCCTATCTCTATGTCCCTTGGGAGTTAAGTTTAACAAGGGTGACCCCCTTTGACCAGTGATCACGATTACCCCGTCCTGCCCTTCTCCAAGTTGTCGAGTAAATGTGTATGATATTTGCTCCACAATCTGTAAGGGTACTGTGTGTGGTACCCAAGAGCTACGCTGGATCCTGCAGTAACTTTAGGAATAATCCGGACGAGTCGAGAGAGCGGAATGATGAGCGAGTACGTGACACCGGTCACTCTCGTCGTGTGCATTCATACTATCAGGACGTATCTCTTCTCTTTCCGTGGACATAAATTCGTGACTTTTTCCTCCTTGTTCGAGGACAACCCTCGAGATTTATCCACCACGTCTGAAAAGGACCTAACGTGACTGTTGAAAAGATTGAATGACGTCAAGCTCTACCTTTGTTCGTTTCGTTTGACATTTATTTCGTGAAAACGATCTTTTCGTTTCACCCGGCTCTTCCTTGCAAAAAAAAAAATCGTCGACTTTATGAACGTCTCGACAAATATGACGTTATTAAAATTTCATAAATCCACATCTTTCACATTTAATTAATGAGATAAATTTTTTATTTTGTCAGTGACAAATTAATTACTTTCATCGTTATCGTTTTTATTTATTATTTTTTAACAGCCCCCGGGCAGAGAAAATGTTTTTTTAGCCTGCCACAGAGGAGAGTAAAAATCCGATTAACCCGAGTGGAATTCCCATTCGCGGAATGCGTATGCAATAGATTAAGGTAGTGATCGAGCACCTATCCGATGGTTACGTGTCCAGAGGATTAATAAAAAAAAAGGAAAAACCTCTGACACCGCGGACGAGCGAGCGAGAGGAATCACTGGCGACGAGAGCGTGCGACATTGCCGCCCGGTGTTCGGATTTCGAGTGAAGAGCAACGAGTGTTCGATGCGGGCTGGATAGTGTGTCGGTGTCTAAAGAGCCGTAACTACTTTCTCTCGCAGAGCGCAGAACCGAAATCACCTGGTCCCCCGAGAGTTCGTAGGGAATCGCCTTCTGACCCCATCGCATTCCAGCCATATTACCGTCGCACACTCGTCTTCACGAATAACATATTTTTTTAAATTATGTCTTATTTATATAAAATCCAGTCGAATGGATTATAAGATTCCTGCGCTCTAATATAAAGCAGCCTTTAGTATAAGCAAAAAAAGATGCTAACACATTGTCACCCAAAACCATTACAATTAGGGGAGAGGGGGGAAATGGGACAGTGGGGAAAAGCTCAACCGTGCAATAATTTTTGGATGCTCCATTTTTGTTCCAACTATGCATCCGGATTTTCAACGCCGTTTTGCCCCACTTACCACCACGGTCACCATCCAAAAGTTATTGGAAAAATGCGTTTTGCCCCATTGTCCCATTTTGCCCCGATCTCCCCTTCTCAGTTCGATTTTAATTTTCAGGACTGAAGTAATTGATATTTTTTATATCTTTTCTACCCTAGTCGGGGTGACACACAGCGCCAGTATTGGGACATCGTTGGCCAGTGTTCGCCCAACGCCGGCCAGTACCAGTCCTGTCTATCATTCGCGCTAGGGAATATGCCATTCGGAATGTTGCATACCCGACTAAGCAGTTAACAATTCACTGTTCAGAATATACTGTTTAATACTATTTAGAAAAACCTTACATTACTCTGGCAATTTGCGAATTTGACAAATTTCTCGTCTCAAATTAATCGAGAAAGTGAGGGAAGGAAAGAAAAGTCGGCATAAGCCACTTTGAGCCGGGTTGGAGGGCGTAAAGGACAAGCGATATCGTTCAATTTGACACGTAGCCGGAAATATACCCATATTTGTCAACCCCAAGGGAGTCCAAAGATAAAAGGGCCTCTTTTCATCCCGACGGAAGATTCGTCGTCCGTTCTTCGCTTCTTGAGCAAATTGGCGCTATACCGGTCACGTTTGTCATCTCTTTTTCTTCTTTCTCTCGACTGTCAGCCGCGAAAAAGGCAACTATTTGTAAATAAAGACAAATGTATACGAGCATCATATGTTGCGTAAAAAAAAAGAAAATTCGTTGATACAGAACTATGTTCAAACCCGAGTGCAATCGATAAATCGCAAAGGAACGGTAAAAAGTACTGAAAAGAGTAGTCAAACCCGATTGCTCCTATCGGATCGCGATACCGCTATCGGATGGTATGTTCTCGCTTCGCAAATACTCTGGCGAACCTCTGGTCTGCGTCTCGAGATTTTTTTTTTTTCTTTTTTTTTTTTTTTAGAGCCGCTCTTCTGTTTGCCCCAGTCATGCAGCGATCGAGCAGCCTTGTTTTTTCAATGGAACAGCGACGGTTTGTTCGACGAATCGAAAGTGAAACGGGCTCGTCGTGGGAATCGATGCTTCCTCAGACTCTCCAATTTGGTAGCGGAGATACGACGTAAATATTTGAATCGTCCGGAAACGCAAATCAGCTCGGAAACGAGTCGAACGCGTGAAACGTAGCGATCGGGAATAAACAAAGAGCACTCGATCGAGCGGTTCGATTAATTTATTTTATTCCCGCAAGCTTTTCTGCTTTTTCCGCGAGAGTTTAGTGGAAAAGTTTTCTTCTTTCATTTTTTCCTTTCATTCTTCATTAAAATTGCCGTAAAATTTATTTCCACCGCGCAACGAGCACGCAATTAGTTCAACGCAAGAAGGAACAAATAATCAACGCGTTATGAGGACTCCATTATTAATTGTAAGGCGCACGATTAATATTCCTCCGCGTCTGAACAATAAATGGGTAAAGTTGTGTGTGTGTGTGTGTGTGTGTCTGGTAACGCTATTAGTCTTTCCGTTCGAGGCCATCAAACGAAGACGCCTCCGAGGATAAACGAGCGTGATACCCGCGTGGTTTTTGCGTACCAGCGAGGCTCGTCGTCGTCTCCGTCGGGTCGCGATACATCCTTTCTAGCGGTCGCGTCTCTTCGATCGCCCCCCGCTGGACGGGGTCAAGTTCGAGAACGAGGTGAGACGCGATCCCGGACTCTCCTTTCGCCCAATTTCTGTTTTACCATTGACAAAGGTTTCTGGTTAATTTCAATACCTCTGCAATTCAAGATATGATTTCTTAAAAACAAAAAATAATTAATTAAAAATAAAATGAAAATATAACTTTATAAAATTCTGCCTCGATCGAGATTTCAATTGTCCACTTTTGCACGTGAACCTTCCCTGGAGTGTAAAAAATGAAGAAAAATAATTGGAAGTAGTAAATGTAAATAACATGTTAAAGTTGCGACGCTCAATACGCTGAGAGCCTTTGAGTCTCATATCTTCGCGGATCTTTGCCGGCGGATATTGACAATTTTGTTCAATCTCTTCACCGACCCTACGGAATCCACTTTGGGATGAACCTTTGACATTAGAGCGCTCCAATGTTCGACGAGAATCCTTGACACCTTGCGTAATATCGTTCAGTAGCAGTTTTGCAGATACATATATGTACACATATACACCTATGTGTATATACACATATGTGTATTGTATATGTATATATGCGCTGAACAATAAAAAATTATGTCAAATTTAATGGATTGGTAATGGAATTTGTTATGCATCAACATATTTAATGCTCTATTAAATTTCATGTACAATTGTGACGAAATATTAATTTACAGTGTACTAAAACCTTTAGAAATATTTTGCTTTTAATAATTCACTTTAATTTAATTTAAAAAAAGTACACTAATTTATCATCACAATAGTACCTTAAATAAAATATACCAGTTTTCGCATAAAAACTCCCAGTCCGAGGGATTAAATGTTCAATTTTATTTTAGCAGTCTCTATTGCAGACTGTTTTTTCGCCGAACCTCGCGGTATTGCCGCTTCGAATCTTCTCGACAGCATATAAAGAGCGCATTGAACGGAGTATGCAGAGTTGTACCGTTCCGCGAATACTTTGAATGCGTTCGCGTATCGCGATATCATACGTGCATTCGCGGGCCGAAACGCGAGAGAAACACGCTTCGTCCTGTCGTCCTGTAAGATTCGGCTCTCCTCGACGGCGGATTCTTCCAGAGGACCAGAGCGGCTCGTACATCAAGCGAGATGTAGCCCGGGACTCTTCTCGACTTCCTTATGCTCGACACGTCTGACCCCGAGCCACGTTTCCGAAGGAACTCCTGGTGAATTCTTCTCGCGATGCTGCCTCTTCGAGTGCGCGAGTTTTCGAGTCCACTGACCCCCTCCTCTCCGAGATACAGAGAGATAGAGAGATACTCCATTCACACCAGACTTCATCGCCGAAAGGCGGATTTTTGTTGTTCTCGTTTTTTTTTTCTTCGTCTCATTTTACGACTCCTGTAGGATGGACTGAGGCGGCCTTTCCGTTACCAATGTTTATCGCCATCGCAGAGCCCAAGCATAGGAATTATGCTAATAGACCAGCGGGACGGAATGTCGATAGAACATTTTTCGCCGTAATTTGGCGTAACTATCTGGTTTGGTAATGGTGGCGGCTGCGTCGGGTGCAAGGACCTCTCCAGTTTCGACGAATAATCTACGTACGCTGTTAGAGAGTGGTCGGGGAAGATCCTCTGCGGCGCTACAGCGCGCCGATCCTAGGATCAGGATGGCGAAAGATCTTCAATGTTTTTTTCTTTTTAATCGGTGTTAATTCATTGCCACGGCCTTGGCGATTTGCATCGGGTGTGCAGGCAGGCGGACTTTGAGGCGTTAATTAAATCGACGCTGGGACTGGTATTGCTGTCGTAAAAGGATTACCTCAGTCGCGGAGTATATTTCCCAAAGGGAGTTAATTTTATAGTTGAAACATAGCTAGGATATGTTATTTTACGGCTTCGCTGACGACGTTATTCGACCGGGTAGAGATCGTAAATGCGGCAGGCGAATCGTAGAACCGGGTGCACGATTGGATGCATCGGATTCAAGTAGATGGGTTTTATTGCAGCGGGAATCTAATTCGGTGGCTCGTGAACGGTACTCGAGTACGATGGAGAGCCAGCGAATCGAGCTGGGCGAGGAGGTTAATTGGCGGTGGGCAATCAAACATTTAACATTCGTGCGGCAATATTTGAAGGTCGTTAATTGAATTCCAATCGAATCTTTTAACTGCAACGAATGTATGAATGTACGTAGTAAATGTTCGTCTTTGGCATCGAATTAAATCTACACGTCTGGGTACTTGTGTAGGCGATCTTATTCGGAATTTATTTTTTTTTTCACACATCGGATTCCATAGCTGGGTTGTATTGCAGCGGAAATCTGTAATTCGGTGGATTGTGGACGGTACACGAGTACGATGGAGAGCCAATGAGACATGCTGTACTTGGCCTTCAATCGGCAACGGGCAATCGAACGTTTAACATTCGTTCGGCAATATTTGAACGTCGTTAATTGAATCTTCATCGAACCCTTTATCTACAAAAAAAATTGTGAATGTGCATAGATAATGTTCGTCTGTAGCATGCAATGAAATCTACACATCGAGGTACTTATATATGCGATCTTATTCGGAATAATTTTTTTTTTCGTCATATCGGGAAATTCGTACGAACGATTCGAAGCTTGATAAATTGAGCACTTAGTCGGTAGAAATTGAAAAACAATTGTAAGATTCGTCCAAACCATCGTCGGCGTGACTTTTCGTTCGTAGCGATTCAGTTAAAAATCGTAATTTCTTACGAAAAATTAAAAAAACAAAAATAAACGATACGAAAATTTCTCCTAAACAAGAAAGCGCCTGCAGGAGCGTCTTCGGTGTCGAATAAAATGGCATAAATTCCGCAATAGTACGAAAGACCACTTATCGTTACGGCAAATTTGGCAATTTCGATACGAACCGTCGTCCCGTTGATGAGTCCGACCGAGGAGGGAATTGTCAAAAAATTATAGGATGAAAGTCCCGCGAGGCTGACAATCGTCGCTTGTCATCGACACCTCGGGCGAGCCGGCAAAAATCGCGGTTATTACCCAATAATTTAATATTTAAAGCGCGGATGTTCAACTGTCCGGCTCTCGCTCCGAATTCCAGAACTCCACGGACCGGATGCAAAGCAGCAGATAAAATGAGAAATGTAATTTCGCAACGTTGCCGAGAGGAACGGCCGGCGCGAGAGAACTATTGGAGATATCTATAAGTACGATGCCGCCGTCGCTCTCGGAGGCCTGTAACGTTACATCGATCTCGCCGGTTCGTTTCCAAATGCCGAAATCTACCCGACTCTTTTTTCTTGATATTAAACTTTCCTCCTCCATCGAATAACTTCTATTGCCGCTTAGCGGTTTACAACATTCCTAAAAGGTGTTATGATCATCGGTTGTGACCGGCGGGCTCGCCCGTGACCGTATAATATTCGGGAATGCGGCCGCGCGACATTTGGCATCGAGGCACATGTAGAAAGTTCGATCGTCGATCAATTCCCTCCGATCGAAAGTGCACAACGATCGATGATTATTCCGTCCGACGCGGCCGGGCGCGCGCCTCCTCCCGCGCACACATCGCTTCTACAATATCTCCCAAAGGCAGCCGCCTCGATGTTTCCCCCCGTCTCGGCGTGGATTTACCGCGGAGATTGTTATCGAGTTATTATATTCCGCGGTGGGTTTCTGATGCTGAGAGAACTGGCAGATATTGGCGGAGGATTTGCAACCCTGGGACATTGCTGGCTCAGCGAAGAACGGAGCAAGTAGAAAGCACTTCGGTTAATCAGGTGAGTGACTTCCCATCGCAGGAACAGTTTATTCGATGACAAAACCCAGGAACATTTTTTTACGCGCGCGCTTTCCGAGAATGCGAAATACCACGGTCGGTAATAAAAACTGTAATGACCTTTCTTCACGGACCGTGGCACGTGCGATGAAATGAAAAGTCTCATAGAAAGCGGATACCGTGTCGGCACTCGATGAGGCTTTTCCTATGACCGTCTATGTCGCTATCAATGAAAAAAAGAAATTTTCATCACTCGGTGCGGAAATGCCCACTTTTCCGCCCGCTTCGCGTGCGTAAAACCGCCATTTTCGCACCTTGTGATGAAAAATTTCGTGCGTCCCTCGTGCGAAACACTTTTTCTGACGCGTGTGATTACAGCACTCGCTTTCGGCTCCTTAGAAAAACGTTTTTCGCCCTCGTGAACTGTACTATTGTCTTCCCCTGCATCCGGCAATTCCCCAGGAAAAGACAATTTTCCTTTTCGTCGGTGGATTGCGGGCTCAAAATGGCATTCAGTACAGTTCTAGTTACCGACATCCGTATTTCACATCGCCTTAACGGGAGGTGTTCGTTCAATGGGCAAGTAACCTTACGCCCTTTTATCCCTCACTTACCATAGGGCGAACTCTAATTCCTCAGAGTGCCATACTTATTGCACCGACCAATTTAATTAATCAATTAATTAAAAATTTTAATCAAACTGATGATAATGAATTTAGTTCGAAATCACTGTATGGTAGGTGTCCAACATATTCGTAGTTCGACAGAACTTCGATTTCCCCACTTCCGTGATAAATTCAGGCACAATCGTTCGGAGCATCCTCGCTACTGGAACATTCCACTCGACCGTTCCACGCATATTAACGCTCCCTGATTATGCCCGAACCGAGCGTGCTTCCGTCGCCTCCCGAGGATTCACAACCCGGACGGTTATCACGCCGTTAAACTCCAAAGATTTACGCTCGCGAATCTCCGACGTCTTGGTCCACATTACGCAGCGTGCCGGACCATCGTATAATGCGATATACGGTCCGTACCTCCGCGTTGATCCTATCCCGCAAGTAAACCCGTGTAATATGGGCGACGTTTTTATAGCCCTCTGGCCGAAACTAAAAAAAAAGTAAATAAATAAGAAAATAATAATAAAAAAAAAACACGATGCAAAAGTCTCCGAGGCGTTTACTTTCGGCTTTCTTTAACCATCTTCTTTTCCTCTTATTTCTCATCGAGTCCGCTCTATCGCGGGTAAACGACACCCCGCCGTATGTACCTGTACGTGCGGATAATCTTTCCGCCTCCGTGCTTAATTCCCCTCGCACGGTGTACGATCGGGCGAGATAAACTCGCGGTAAGTTGCACGCCGCGCCGATGGTGTATTGCATAATAAAAACTGGTTAAAAGTTGGGTCTCGCGGGGCCCGCTCGACATTATCGGGAATCGACCGCGTGCCGTGAATTCACCGTGTCCGCGGGTGCGAACTTCGGAAGACGCGGAATAAGTGTAAGAGAATCGAGTGATCGGGACTTGCCGATCTCGCTATACGGCGGTCGCCCGGTAGGAAAACGCAACTGCGCCGTGCCGCGCGGGCCATTGTGCGATTCTCGTATTCGTTATGCATTTAGGTTGTCTTAATTATCGCTTTTATTACGTACGTACCAGAGGATTTATGTATATAAGACGCCGCGCGTGTTACGAAGGAAGTCCGCCGGTCGACGGATAATTTATTGGCCTCCTCCTCTCTCGTTTCTGCCGTTCGCGATCTCTCGTCCCGCTACGCTTTGCGTCATACGCGAGAGCGGATCGAGTCGGGGCGAACGACGCACTTTTCCACGGGCCTTTATCCGCGCGAAGATCAAGAGCGCGGGCCAGCCTTGGCATTCATAAACCTGTACATAGTGCACGGTTCGCCGATCGCGGAACTTCAACGATGCAATTTCTTTCTTTTAATGAAAAGATTCATAAAATTGTATATTGTGATGCTTCGAGATTCTGTGCGTAAAAAAGAAATATATTATATTGTTGGTCATCGTGCGTATGGGCTGTGCGCGGGCCCAAGGCGGAAACTATCCGTGAGGAATTTCGGCCTGGCCGATAATTTTGGAAATTTAATGTTTTTTCGGCCATAATCAATGTGCGGCTTGAGTTTCCCTCATTACACTAACGAAGCCTACCCCGCCACTAGAGTTTTCAGATTTTCATGTTAAACCGTGGGCGAGCCAAGAATTCTAACGAGGAACGTGGATTGCAATTATTATACGAGATTCCAAAAAGCTCGGCGAGTCGTTTAAAATTAAGGTTTTTCTATCGTGGTCCATGGAAATGAACATTGCATTTTTTTTTTTGATTATCACCCGGCAAAAAGCGGCAGACCGAATCCACGACGAGAATTACACTTCGATGTAACCGGCGCGACGCTTACCGGCTCGATGCGCTTTCCGCCAATAACGGAGGATCAACCCGAGTAGAAATTTTCGAGCGTTACATACGGCCCTGATGAGGTCCTTGCAAGGCCTTATAAGGCCTTATCAGGACCCTTTCAGGGCCCGATTTAACGCTCGAAAATTTCTACTCGGGAAAAAACAACGAAAATCGCCGAATCATCGCTCCCGTTAAAGAGCGGGTGCAGTTTGTTGCTTAATAATTTTTTACCGTTCTTCGACCGCAAGCTCCTTGCGGTCCGTGTGTGTACAAGAGAGAGGTAGACCAACGCGTGGGAAGGAATTTCTTCTTAGCGAGGCAGAAACGCGGCTTCGATTTTAAGGATATCCCAGACGAAGAGGTGAGAGAGGTGCGTCGAGACGCGGCCGAACTCGAGGACCGTATTGTGTTCGCAAACCAGTTCCCCTCCAGGAAGTCCCTTTCTCGTACCTCCTCGGCATGCTCTTTTCTCTACCGGTTTTCTTCACTCTTTCGTTTCTTTTGTCGCCTTATTTTTTTTAATGTTATTTTATCTTTTATTTCGTTGCGCCTCACCCGGGAGAGACGGGCGACAGAAAAGTGCTTGCACGCGATGCGGGGAACCGAGGAGGGTCTTCTTGCAGGTAAGACTCGAACGAGGGCTTGACCGGCCGGTGAACCTGATCGAGAAAGACGTCACGCATTCCTTAAGAGTATGTGCAATAACGCGCTCGATAATAAAAAATATATTGTAATGACCGAGCGAATGAATAACGCGCGTATTTGGCTTTGTGGCAGATATTATTAATAATGATAAACGTTATTTATCCCGATGACGTAATGTCACACGTCTGTTCGCTTTGAAGATCTCGTCCAGACTCTCCGACATGACGACCGATCTTGTATGGATCGTCCGTTCGTTCGGACATTGTCAAACCTAACTAATATCGTGGGTCTTAAGAGCATGTGAAACACTATGGAGTGGGAGAGAGATAGCATCAGTGGCGCTCTTGGCGGAGCGAGAGAGACACGCTACATATTTGTTACAATATGTATATTCTTTTTTTTATGGTGCTGATTATTTAGGGTTCAAATAAAATTTTCACGGAAAACTGAATCGACATCCGTTTTATGTGAGAATTTTCATTTGACCTGATATGAATAGCTTGCTTAAGGAATGTTAATTCTTTTCTTGTTACCGGCCCGAGTTGAATATAAAAAATCCTAGGAGAAGCTCCACTTCATTTTCGATCTTATTCATTTTATATTTTTGTACTTTAAAAAAAAAAGCTGAAAACCTACAATTATTTTGTATTCGGACATGGAAATTTTCGTGCACTATCGAAATATCGTTACAAATTAATCGTGGGGTATTTTTGTTCAGTTTTTTTCCGACCGAGAAAAAAAATTAATCACTTTTTTTTGCCTGAAATCGATAGCCGGCTGCTCCCTCGAAGGGTCTACCGAAAATAAATTAGCTGTTAACGTGTCAGGGGGAAGAATCTTCGCGCCTTGCAGCGACTCGGCCGGAACGAGAACGAGAGGAACTGCCGTAAAAATTGGAGATCGTGCATGAAAAATCGTAACTCGTGAACTTTAACGTGATATATAGCGGTGTCTGCTTTATTTTTCATTTGACTCGCGTTTGGAAACATTTTCGTTTTGTTTTTTTTCTTTTGCTCAAGAAACTTTTCTCGCTTCTCGCTTCTCGCTTGAGATAACCGATAACTAATAAACTTCCGAAGCGTACTTTTATATTGGGACCTATGAACCTCGGAAGTTTGCGGTAGATATATTAACATACTATTACGGAACGAAAAAAAAAAAGAGGAGAGGAAAGATTTTCATACTCGGAAGGAAGATTATGTTAATTGAGAGAAATCCGCTCGGACATTAACATTATGGTGGATGCTGCCGGCGCGCGATACGCTAATTTTGAATGCAGAGAAATTCTTCGGATATATCGACGAAATAACGCGTGGGTGGGGCAACGTGGCAAAATAATTCAGATAACTGGACGCCGAGCTGTAGAAACTTTGGATTGCTTTATTCCCGCTCCAGCATTTTAATCCATACGAAGGGCCGGAGGTTACTACATGTAAGATGTACAGACGTGGCGCCGAAATTTTCAAATCTTCCTCATGTTTCCTCAATTGACTTTTATACAGCTTCTGTGAGAAAGTGTTTTTATTCAGTTATTTACTTATTTCCAATAAATGAAGAAATAATTTCTTCGTGGAGGAAGTTTTGCGTACGAAAGAAAATAATAAGGAAGCAATTAATCGATCTGCAAGAACCAACATTTTTATTAAAGCCTGCCTTATAATTTAGCCCAAAATTGCTATTGGATTACTGTTGGCGTGAGACGGACATATCGTTTTGAGCACGTTTTTTAATCGTCTTTAAATATTCACGCAAAAAATATTAAACATTATCATATTTTTTAAAAGGTTTTCATCGTCTTGTAACCGCGCGAAGAGAGGTTCTGCATTTTTCAAAGTAGACCTATGTCGTGTAAATACACTACATAGGTCTATGTAACAGAGTATCGGGAAATGTGAGCTATCCAACGGTATTTACGGGAATTAATATTCCCGTAAAACCGATGGACAGCTCACAATTTTTCGCGAATGTTTCGTTCCACACCTGCATCCAAACTCGATACGAAACAAAAAATTCAGGGCTAACAATTTCAAATCCGTAAAATCGTTGAATATTTGTTATACAACACTGGGTCCATACGACTTGTCGCGGATGCGTTTAATGGCACCAGCAATTTGTTAACGATCGTAAATAAACGCCCGCTGAAAATCGCGACCGAGAGTTCCGTGACAAATTGTCCCGGTCGCGTATTGAGCCAGGTAGAATAATCTGTGCGTAACAATCGTAACATTATTTCATGAGAGAGATCCCGTGATCCTCCGGTTCTCGCGGCGTTTAGTGTTATATCCGAAGTTAGTGTACCTACACGAGCTGCTCGTTGCGGTTACGTTTCGTCGACGAGGCACACGAGTATTCGTTCGTACGCGCGTTTCGGCGGTCCAGAGGCACATCACGCGCCGACCGCTCGGGATTATTCCCGGCGATAAAGATGCAAATTTCGGAATGCCCGAAACGGTACCGGCAGACCAGGATGTCGTGCCTTCGGGGCCATATACCTACTCCGTATACACTGTGTAATACAGTGTCTGTGTGGGCACGTCAAGTTCGAGGTGCCGGTGAGTCAGATTTGCTGCGTTACGCGCTCACCGTTTTTTTTTTTTTCATTAAAACTACTTCGGAGAATCAAAGTCAATGTCGTTCACTGATCAGCGGATTTTACCGTAAGTCGCATTAATCCGGTCAATTAAATTTTTTAATTTCGATCCTCTCGATCGGGATGGGAAAATATATATATATATATATATAGATATGAATGTAAGAAATACTGCAAGTCATTGAAACGATGCGAAGTTTGTGATCAACTAGGATGTCTCCGAGATGAGGTCGGCAACTTCCGTTAGGGTTTAGGTTATAGCTGAAAGGAGAATAATTTAAGGCTTGCCGAGCGATAATATGACGCGAAGTATTTATGAATAAACTTCCGTTATCTCGGACGACTTATGAGATAAGCGGGCTCCTGGCTCCGTTTTGGGCGTTGTATAATAAATTAATCCAGATGGGCGCAGTGTTTGCGGTTCCGTAAATCCGCGGTGTTTGCTTCATTCGCGGAAACGAGCATCAAAGTTTTTCGGTTCTCGTCCTTTTGCCGGATCAGCACTGGCGCAGCGGTAAACGTGGCCTGACCTTCGTCGCACTGCGAAATTTTCTTTACTTCCCCTTGGGAATCAAATATATGAAAAAAAAATTCATAAGGACATTTTTGTATGACTAATAAATTAAATATAAAATAAAATAAATACAGTAACGTACCATAATATAAGAAGAGACGTCATATCGAAAATACGTCGTCACCTCCGGTTTGAAAATATCATTTTTCGACCGAAAGTGACGTCATACCGTGAATACGTGACTTATGGTCGAAAAAGGAGATTTCCGGACCGGAAGAGACGTATCTTCGATAAATCTCTGAAAATCTACATTTCCGGTTTCTAAATTCCATAGTCGCCAGCGTGGGCGCGAAGCGCTCGAGTCACAATAATCTCCTAGTAACATAATAATATTGAACATATATATCGTTATATATTCGCAAGTGTATGTTTAAAAATATATGTAGGGTTCGGACGAATCAGGCGGCAGGTAAATAATCGGGGTGCTCACGTTTTATCAAAACAGTAATTAGTATATTCTTTAATTTGGATACATCGATCTTTTTTCAGTTTCGTCTCTTAGCATTTGTTATTCTGACTGTCGATTTATTTTCCCCTTTCTGTCAACTGTTTTTGAGCGAGCGGAACTCCGATTGCTAGCTGCGAACCCGCGATCTCCACCCACATATATACATATTCAAATTTAAAAATGTTTTGAGCTACATATACTGTGTACTTCACAGATATATTTTTAGATATGTACTACGCATACTTTTTTTTCCACAAAGGTATACAATTTTTTGTTGTTGATTGTAAATTTAAAAAAACGCAAGAAAGTTACTTTATTAAAAAGTTGAGAAAAGGAATTATAGTTTCAAGAAAGGAACATATCGTAGAACACATGTTCTACGATAGTGGGCACGTAGCGATTGTTTAATTATACATAAAAAAAAGAATGATCCCCGTCACGAAAGAGCGAAAATGTATTTCCATCAAATATGCTAATTTCGTAAGAATAGAGCGTAACGATCGGCCCACGCGAATTTTGTATTTTTATACGCAGGTTCGTCCTCACGGGAATTTCACGCGTGGGAGAAACGAACGATAGATTGTGATATATATCACGGAACCTGTAATAAAAAAAAATTCGAATTAAGCAATTTCCAGCTATTCTGCTGGCGCCACATTTGTTTTCGATGATCGTTTGTAGTTCTATGCTAATTTTCTGATCGCCCATCAGATCTAAAAAAAAATCGCTTTCTCGTCGATTCAGTAATTTCTCATCGGTCTGACGAAGCGATTATTTATTGAAGCCATATAGAACTCACAGATTTACCAGGGTTTAGTGAAATTTTTTAATCGAATACTTTTCCAATCAAGCTCAGGTCACGCATCCACAGATCAACCTGCGCGAACTCCCAATGTTAATTACCACTGATTTACCTATTTCCTGGCCGAAAGTGATTTTGTAATAACTTATTTGAGTGAAATCGATACATCAGGACGTAAGCAAGATGTGTGCCGATGTTCCACGCAGATGCAGTAATTCGTATAACAAGTATGAACTGTACAAGTTAATCACTCTCATCCCACCGGTTCCATGTGCACTGAGAAAAAGGATAGTCTTTTCTACTATACCAATAGTTCCCAGGAGGAAGGTCTATACAGATAGTTTCTGATAGTATATATTCAATTGGTTGAATTATAATTATAGTTGCAACCACGATTTTTTGTCACCGTCGTAACTATAAAATGTAAACGTTCCGCCTGGGCACTATTTTTTATGGTAAAAAGTCAGTATTGTTGCTTTTACTATCTCATTTTTTCTCAGTGTGAGTTTTTCTTAGGGATTTAAATCTGGACCGGGCCAGGGATAAATATTTACTGGTATTAAAATACCCAATTTTAATGAATCTTCGCATGGACAATCATTCAAATTTTGGGCTTCACAGCCTATCGTGTTCATACCCGGTCCGGCTAATTATACCAGCACACAGGCTGCGTACGGCGATGACTGATATAACCGACGACGCATTATAGTCTGTCAGGATGTAATTTGGTAGCCCACCAAACTGGCTTCTGTTTTCAGCCCTTCGACATGGGACTGACACGGGGCGTTCTTGCGCCAGCGGGACATATCGATAGGAACACTTTTACCCTATAATCTGCGATCCGCCGGCAAAGTCGAGCACGATGGAGCAACAGCATCATCATTCACTGGGCGTGCTGTCAGGGCCACCGGTTTGACCAGCACCTGCGTCACGAGTGGTTAAAGATTGCGCACATAAATAGATACTCTTTAAAGTGCGATATCCGGTCGAAGAAGTCGTTCACCCTTAAATTCCTCGCTTCCTCTGGTGGGATTTGCATACTGGACCGGTACTGGCCGACGTTGCGCGAACATTGGCCGACAATGTGCCAATACTGGCCGCTTGTGGCGCTCCCATTAGGGTTTTCTCTCCAACGCGATTCCTCGTGATCGGTCCGCGAATAAGAGCAACTCTGAAGCGCGGAAAATTGTTGGTGCGAAAACAACGGAGAAGTTCGTTAACGAGGGGTACTTCTGAATGCGGATTCAGTCGTTGAATATTAACCTCGGCAGTGCGGAAGATCGTCGTGGGACTCTGAACGGCTGCCGAGCCGATTGCCGCGGCGATGTCAGAGGCTGCGAGCCGGAAACAAACTTGTTTCAAAGTCTGGCCCGCTCTGGAAGCCTCGTCAAATTGAACGAAGTTGCAGAATAAACGAGGATACGAAAAGATTGAAGTATTCGAGGGCGTAGGTAAAGCGCCGACCATGATGAAGTACATACAGCCAGGCTCAACGTCGGCCTCAGCCGTCGAGAGCTCTTGTAAAATTAATTGAATATTTACTTGTCAAAAAAGTTTGGCGCTGGGGAGGTTTCGGTGTTTCAATGATTCGAAACTCGGTACACCTTATCGTGTATATTTATGTGTATGTTGAATCCTGAAATGACGGCCTAAGCGAAGCTATCTATCTCGTTACACCGCGTAATCGGAAGAAAAAATAATGGATTACAAAAAAAGACATCAAATTTGTTTACGGCGAAAGAGACCGGGCTGTTACGCAATACTGCATTCCGCCGCTAATGAAGTAGTCGTGCAAAAAAAGTATCCTTCCATTGCGATTCTAGCGATACGCGCGAACATTTCTCGATTCGATGAAAATAAATTGCTGGATCCTCGTGTTTTCCGTCGGTGATTCATTACGCGAAATGCCGTAAGCGGTGGGGGGCGGGGGGGGGGGGGGGGGGGGTGGAGCAGGTCATTTAAGCGTGCTTAAGAGGAGCGTAACGGAGGGATTATTTCCGCGAAAACGGAAAAGCGTTTTATTATTTTTTTTTTTTTTTTGGTGGAAAATAAATCGTATAAAAAAATCCGATACTGTTGGCTGCTCGTAGTGCTGTTGTGGATACGTAAAAGAAACTGCCACTCCAAATATAAAGGCTCATAGGTGGAGTTCTATTTTTAAAAAACAAAAAATATTTAAAAAATGATATTGAAAAAAATGAAATTCCTAAAAAATTTATTTTCCTTTCAATTAAATATATAAATAAAGGCCTGTCTAGTTAATAGTAGCTTGCACAGTCCGACGGAAAAGACACATCACGGGACTTTGCGTGATCGCCTTGGAATCCAATGTTCTCTGAATTGACCAAAGATCTCTTGACAAAATTTGTCAAGCAATTTGGTTGAATTATGACCTGTGTCTTTTTTCAGGTTTTGATACGATTCGATGCGAATTCATACTAATAAAGACTTTTCGGAAAAGAGCATGCATGTCCATATCGAAATTTCAACGAGATATTTGCCTTCTCACCGTACATCGCAACTAATTTCACAGTAGTTCAATCCACGATCTGTACACTGTATACCTACTATGATTTTTTTTTTTAATAACTTTATCGGTGTTTAGTTCGTGATCAGTCTGTGAAGAAGATTTTTCGATGCAGTGTTTATATTAATATATTCGCTGCAATAATCACGGAACACATTTAAAAAATTATCATTATTTTGCGCACTTGACCTAACTTATTATTATTGTTTTATCGAAATTAATCTGCCGAGTTTTCGGACGCAGATGAAACGTGGAATTTGCACCGATAGATCCGAAACGCTCGTATCGTTAGGCAGGCGTACCCGCAGGCAAGTTTCGAACTATTGCGACAGTTTTGAACTCTCTTGGAAAGACGGAAGACACAGAGACGGGAGGGATGGTGATTTTCGAGAAGATCTTGGTGGCTGTCTGTCCAACTCCATGATCCCCAGGGCGGTCTTTCATCGTGGCAATACACGCTAGAACCACCAAAATTTCAAAGTTTCTGCGTGAGGTTATTCTTGCACGTCTCGAACGGTACGGCAGCGAGAAGAGCGCAACTGTTTACCCTCGAGGCTTTTCCGTGCTAACGATCGGCGTACGTACCCAGAACTGCATAAGTCCTCGATTCAACTCAGCGAATACCTCCGAGCGATTTCAACCGAAACGTCACGCACTCTTCTCGTCGAAGTTCTTTTCAACGTGATCGTTATTAGTATTTTTTATTTAAGAAAATGTCTTGGATGTTCACTTATCGAAGTTAGATGTGCAAAGTAGGCGCGTATTGGGTGAGAGGTCTTTTCCGGATGCAAGTTTCACAGTTAAAGGAGGGTCTTCTGTTACTTTGATCCCAACGCAGGTCGGGTTCAGTGTAGCCAACCCAAAACCGTCGAAATTTTGATGATTTGAACATGCGCCTCTGACTGGCCCTGAGAGTGCTGCCGCGGAGAATATATTTTTCTTACGCACACTCTTGACGCCCTTTTTTGGACCGTTCAACACTTTTTATTTAATCACTCGTAAACAGTGAAGCAGATTGCAGTGGCCTTTTGCATGTATATTACTTATAGTATAAATTAGTTACACCATTTTTTACAATAAGCTGACACTGTTTTTTTTTATAATCATTGCATCAAAATAAACCGATTATGCATGCGCGGCCATAAGATTGCGTGCTAAAATCGTTAATTTTTCAAGATTTTTTTTCTGAGCAACGATAAAGAGGACCTTTATCGAACTTTGCACAGACGTTTCAAAGTATTTACGAACATGCTGTAAAAATTTCAAGGCGTTCTCACTATTTTGATATAGCATAAGACCCTCCTTAACTGAATAGTAGGTACATATTTCGAAGATTTGACGTTTATTCATTAGGAACCATTTTTTTCTTACTGTTAACAATTTTTTAAAAATTTCATCGCAGAGCGAATTACTTTCGGTTGTTGAACAGAATGACATCCTGAGTGACATGTTACAATGGCCGTTGGGCATGGATCATTGAAGCTCAATTCCGATGGAACAGCTAACGTTGTCGCAATCAATCGGGAAACTATTTCGCTATTACGCGCCTGACGGAACACCGATAGGAACTCCTGTCGATTCGGTGCTCGATGAGAACGGTTTTCGTGAAACACGAAGTAATTTGCTGTTTGCCCTCCACAGCTCTGCCTGTTCCTAATGTCTAATTCAATCGCGTAAGCAAACATCGATCGTCTTTGTGTTTATAGATTCGTAAATTCCCACACGCGAAGTGTCTTAGGAATTTATTAACCTTATTCGTATCCTCAATGCAACGCGTCTTCGACAAATTAGCGTATGCCGCATCCTGAATATACATTTCTCTTGCAGGTATTTACGAACGAAAATTTGACTATTATATTTCTCGTCGTCTACAATGCCTGCCTTACGGCTATGGTCACCAGTTGCATCACCCAAAAGTGCATTCGTTCTTCGTGGAGATGATGCCCGGAGGTTATCAGGACTTGCTTATTGGCACCAATTTGCAGGTAACTCATGTCGTCCTTGTATGGTTGCCAAATATCTGAATACGGTATGTGATTGGACGTTGGAGTCCTGCAATTATTCATATAATAATAATAATAATAATAATAATAATAATAATAATAATAATAATAATAATAATAATAATAATAATAATAATAATAATAATAATAATAATAATAATAATAAACAGTTCGTAAGATAGAAAAAAATGTTTACCCATTAATGGCGAACAATGTCCAAAAATCAACCATAATATCGATCATCTGTTCATCGGATTTGCTGATATTAAGTTTAGGATAGCCCAATTGCGCGGGTGTCAATGGGAATAAGTATATCACATCGTCGGTATGCGTTACACCGATGTTCTTGTTATTACCGGTGAATTGTATAGTCTTGCTGATAGTGCCCCGATAATCGAACGAGTAGTAGTAAACATCATTTGTCATTTCCTGCAGAGCAATCTGCATATGTAAGATTGCTGGGAATAAGAAGCCCACGTCTGTTATCAAATTCGTCATGTTTTTGGTGAACTAAAAAATGAAGAACAAAGAAATTAAAAACCACATCCACTCGCTGCAAATCGGAAATCGATTGGTCGATTGCCCGTTCATGTTACTCACAGTTTCCTTGTCACTTGGATCAACGCCATCGAAGTAAAAATATTTTACATTGTCTGCGAATTTCTTTGCGTCTTTCACGTCGAAAATGTTCTCAAAGAGGACGGTCAGAAATGGTTCCAGGTTATCGACAACGATATCGTATATCGTGCTATTCACGTAAAATACTTTAACAAAAAAAAAAAAATCCGAAAATAAAAAGAAATGTGAGAAAAATCATAAGATCAGCCTTTAGTTGAAACACTCGACTGGACGCTTCTGAGGTGCGATGATAAAGTACTAACATGAAGTGAAAAGGAGTCCTTCGTCAGCGACGTTACCGGACAGCCAAGGATAATCCCTCATTTTATTTTGGAGCATAGCCTTTATTGGGCTCATAGTGAGAAATGCGCCTTCGAGATCCGGCTCGTTGGTCGGAACCCAGGAACGAATGGCCCTCAATATATCCGGAAATACATCATTCGACTCGACGATACTGTAGACATCCACATCTCGAAGACAATCCATCAGAATTCGGGAATTGTTAGTCGAGCAATTGAGGTGGTCTCCGAGAGCGAACGAGTACTGCTTGTACTCGTCGATATCGGCGTAGCCCCAGAAGCACAACGAACTTCCGCTTTGAGTTATGTATTGATTGAATAGACCTGCGCATGGGACAGGTGAATATTTGTGGTTCTGCACTGAGAAAATAGTTCATTTGATGTTGACAAAGCTTTTGTTGAACATGACGAAATGAACATACATTTGTTGTTACCAATTTCTGTTGAGCCAAATAATTCTTTTTTTTTATGATCAAATGGTTTGACATTTTTTTTGGTTAATTACATTTTATTCGGCTGAACTAGAATTTGTTAACAATAAATGCATGTTTACTTCGCTATGTCCGATAAAAATTGTTCTAACATTAAATAAACGCTTTTCTCAGTGTTGATTCAATCGGTTTGATTAATCGAAGGCAAGATGAAACAATTTGTCGCAGTTCGATCATCGAGTATCCCTTCGGTTGGAATTTCAGCCGCCGGATCAGTTACGTTCATGGTCGTTCGTAGATGGACACTGGGGGACTTCTAATAGAATCAGCAAAAATGAAAAACCGAAGACTACTGAAAGATTTTACTGAAAAAACATAATCTGAACCGATCGAAAGGTTTCGTTTTTATTTCTCAGTTAATAATAATAATATTTTTTTTTCGTAATGGAAACATGATCAATTTATATTCGGATGTGATATAGATCTGAACTCTTGTTTTTGTCGTAAAGTATTCTTGCACAATTCGCGAGGTAACTCGTCATTAAGCAAGCTTCCGTTAATTGCCGGACTGACGACGCTTTAACGATGAATATTTATATAATGATAGGCCGATAGGTGTGTAATTAGCAAATTCTGTGCGGCATATGTTAAGCAGTGAGACCGCGATGAATATTGACAGTAGGAAAAAATAATCGAAACAAAACACAAACCTTTACTGGATTCTGATAGAACGTGGAGATTAACGCTGACACTTCCAGCGCTCTGTCCGAAAAGCGTTACTCTGTTGGGATCGCCGCCGAAATATTTGATGTTTTCCTGAACCCAACGAAGCGCCAGGACTTGATCCTTAAGCCCAAAATTACCAGGAGCCTCGGCATCGCCTGTGCTCAGGAAACCCAGTGCACCCAGTCGATAATTCAGGGTTACCAACACCACGTCCTTGTCCATTATATATTCAGGCCCCGTGGATGTTATACTTGAATTTCCCCATATGAACTGCCCACCGTGAATGTAAACCATCGTTGGGTACAGAATTGATGGATTTACCTAAATTCAAAACATTAATGACCTTTTTTATTAATTAATTAAACTTATCACTGCCAAAACAGCGAGCCCGTGAAACATTACGATTAAATCAGTGAATTCAGAAGCTACAGATATTGAAGAATTTAGGTCTAATTGACTTGACTTTTCTTTTTCATTTCAAACATAAGAATTAAAAGTGCCGTTGAGAAATTATTAAGAGCATGTTTCACTTTTTTTATCACTTTTTGTTTAGGTTTTCATCGATAAACTTTTGTACGGCCTCGTGAATTTTAGTCTATTTACCTTCGGTGTGTGTACGTTAAGGTACAAACAATCCTCGGAACCGGTCATACCCCAACCATCGTCCTGCGGACACTGATTGCCATCGGTGACGGCCATTAACGTCCCGTTCCATGACTCTGCTGGCAATGGAGCCTTAAATCTGCACATACAACGATCAATCGGAACGTCACTTGCAATTATTTATGGACGAAAAATCCCGTTTGCACTCGATTGCCGGCGTGAGAACTTTTTTCCGTCTCGTCGCGTCATTTTGCCAGTACAAGCAATTTTCGACATTCGTTGACTGGACGGAGAAACGAAAATTATCAATTGGGAGAACGGATGAGTTGGTACAAACAATTTTTATTTATTAACATTTTTCAAAAAGTATTTCCCTCGACCAACAATTAGTTCGCGCAAATCATAAGCTTCATTAATTGAGGCTAAACACGGCCCCAAATTATCAGAATTGCCCACAAGCGGCTTGAGAGTCGCGGGAACAACGGGAAAATGTTTTTTTTTTTTTTTTTTACCGGCAAAACTGAAATCCATACCTCAGCTGTCCGACCGGTGGTTGTGCGTACGGTATACCGAGAAACGCCGGAAATTTTCTGCCGTTCCTCGTTACCAGTGTCGTGCCTTGAACTGTACCCTGGGTAACAGTGACTTTCTCCTGACCGTCGAGATAATCGATACGCAGGGTCAACACGAGAAAGATTGCGAGCACCGTGCTCGTTGGACTACACGCCATGACAATTAGCTTACTTTTTCTGCGAGCCCAAAGCGGGATCACCTCGTAGCGTTCGAAGTGCTGTCAACCGTTTGCACCGATAACGACAATAACAAGCGCCACAGCGCGACGCACACCTCGAAATACTCATCGGAGCTGCCGCGCTGGCAATATTTACCTGCTGAACGTTAATGTTATGCGTTCAACAAGAGCATTTAATTTTTCAGGAGAACGCACATTACATCCCTTCGTATTATCACGCGCTCGGTCGTTTCTACCTTCAGTCGGTATCGTTCGGTTGGTTTCACCAGAAGTCACGATGACAAAAGTAGGTTCAAGTCGTTATTTCGATAATACAACTAAACCATTTTATTGTTAAATGATTATTTCGCTTCGGTCGATTCAAACGAAAATTATTGTTGTGTCGTCTTATCGTCAAGGCGAAACAAGCGAGGAACACGGAAATGTTTTCTGGCGCACATGTACTGGAGTTCCCCCTGGCGCACGTGACGTCCCGGCTTATCTTCGAATTTACATTTCGTTACAAGGATCGTGAAACTTGCGATCGGGAAGCCCCGCTTCCTGTTTGTTATACGTACGTCAAGTTACAAAAAAAATAAAAAAAAATGAATTTTTGTCCAATCACACGGTTTATTCATACGTGATTGAAAGGGACTTGCTGTGATTCTTTCTTGTCCATCGGTTTTTTCGCAATTTCTCGATGCGCTTTTCTCCCTCGGTCTCTTTTCTTTACTTCTCATTTACGGCAATTTTGAAAAAATTTAAAGCGATTCATGAAACATCTCTAACAACGGCGATAAGAATGTTTCCTTGCACGGTGTCTCGTGGGGCGTGCAAAGTCGCGCAGTGACGTGAGAGTTTTATAAGAAAATGGAAGAAAGGAGGCGTTGAAAGTTTCAGGAGTCTCTTGGGACACGAGAGGCACTCAGTACCAATACATGATGCCGTTATATCGACCAATAAACGAAGCACAAGACTTTAACACCCAATATGCTTTTTCTTTAGAGGAGTCCAAATTCAAACGTTGGTGAAACAACAATTTTTGAAAACAGTGTCTCACATTTAGATCTAAAAATTCTGAATTAAATTTTGACGTACATTAATGCATCCTAATGATAAAACTGTACAATTTAAAGTTACATTTTTCTGCAATTAAATCAAGCATCGAAAAATCAGTTCGATATTTCTATCATTGGTTACGACCAAAATTTAAATTTTTTTAAAAACCTTAAACCTTCAATTTTCATCGGAATTTTAGTTAGAGGAAAAACAAAGAGTTGTCGGACGTGGAATTTAATAGCCGTCCCTGTTGGGTTTGAGAACAATTTTCCGGATGATTTAATTCGACGTTTGTGCGGCTGCTGTGCCCGATAGAGAGGTCTTCGCTAAGCCTCGATCAATGATCCTCGCTTTAACTTGTATACGTGCTTTACCGTGCTCCAGTTTTTGGGCGCTGTCCAAATAGCCTTTCAAATTGTTTTTGGTGCGGTTCGAGTCAACGATTAAGCTATCGTCTACGACGACGGGTCCCGGGAAAAATTATCCCGGGGTTAATTTTATTCGGCCAGCAGTGCCGACGATTAACGAGGTTAGACGGTGCCAGATGAGGCGGGAAAGTTTGAACACTTGCGATTACCTCGACTTAAAGATACTCGATCATTGTGTCAAAATATTATAAAAATTTCGCAGATTTGTCCCACCGACAAATCGACTGAAATATTATCCACTTCGTTTTCTTCTTTTCATGGAAACATTGATCGTAAGCTTAAACGCTTTAACGTTGCTCTCGCGAAGACGGTATTTCTTTCCGGATCAATATTCTACTAATTCTCAATTGTCTAATCGAGCTATTACACTCGTCGATGTAACATCGTGTTTCCCTGCAATTCTGATCTTTATATTCCGGACAATATTTAAGCTACAAAAAAAAAAAATATTATTAATTTGAAATAGCGGACTTTATCAGATTACTTTTTTTTTAATGATACGGAAATGTTAATATTGTTTTATTTTTTGCTCCCTTATGTGCTTACGATACGTGGCTAAGCGTCAAAGATTTTCTCTGTCGCAACGATCGAACCTCCTTAAGTCGCCATCGGCTTTAAAGGCCGAAGAGCAAATTGTTCGATTACACATGTTCAAGGGCACCATTCCCAACGGTCCAATATAGCTCGCGACCCTGACCTACATAAAGGTAAATACTAGAACTAACAGCCATTCTGGCGAAGTTTTCCCCCCAAGAACTTCCATTATACTTTCCCGACGCAAAGTTGAGTCTTGTCTATCCGACCGCTCCGTGACCGTGTCCATAACTTGGTCTCGGTGAAATTTTCTTTTTTCATTTTCATCGATCTCGTCGATTTTTGTCGGCAAACTTTGCTGTAATTACCGACGGATAGAGTATATATTTTTTTTAAAGTTCGCTACCGATCATTAATCGGTGAGGTGTCACTGCCTTCTTCACCCTGCAGTGAACTCGTCGCTCGTAAATTAATAACCCGATAATCGAGTATCAAACGAGAGATAAACAAAACGACGAAGTCCTGAGTTTCTTTTAACCTTTATTATAATAGAGCCAGCTGCGCGAGAGATCGCCGATCGAATACTGGACCGTGCCGATGAGGGCCCGCGCCCTCCCTTCCTGGAACAATATCTCAGCCACTCGTTAATCACACGCTCCCTATAGTATAATGCTATTTCGAGTATTCAACTATCGATAGCTCCTGGCGAACGAGTCTTTCGTTGTATCTTTTTTTTTTTTCTTTTCCACGATCCATCCTTTCAGAGGTTCTCAGCCGGTAGCGCCGATGGATAAACTGCAAATTAATTATCGGCATTTTCATTGGGTTTCCGTCGATATTTAATTAGACACGAACTGTTAGAAATTTTCAACTCATCCGATCATAGCGTTCACACTAATTAAAATGCACTGTTCTCAGTGCAAGGCGGAAACAAGTATATATACGTGTTCATTGTGTCAAATTGGCTTTGTGTATCGCATACAATAAACGTGTCGGAAAAAATTAATTTGTTAAGGAATTTTATTAATTAATTAGTAGATGCAGGCTAGGTGGAAACTGTGGGAGTATCAAAGATGGTTCAAAGGGAGTAAATGTAGTATCGCACAAGGTAGTCTCCGTGAATAACTTTGCGGCTCCGTGACTGGAAAAATCCGTCCAATTTAAACTACCGAATCGTATCTCAGAGTTTACCTTCGAAGTATATGACCATTGGCTCCAAATCTCTGTCGTCGTGAACATTTTACAGTACACGACAGTAAATAAAGACGAAGATCGAGAAAAAAACATCGTTTTTAAAACTTGCAGAAACCATCGAAACAGCAACTAAAATTTGTATAACGAAATGCAATAAAAGGTCTTTTACATGTCTCGATCACTTACTTGTTAAAAAAGAGAAGTTTTAAAACTCTTGAGAACATTTTTGGGAGTGGAAGATCTGCAGAAATCGCTGGTTAGATATGGTCTGTGGGGAATAATCGTCGGTGAGATCCTAAAGAGTTCTCTGGTTTTGAAAAGAAGTGTTGAAAAAAAGTTTTATGTTTGGTCACGATCGTTTCGGGGGATACAATAAAAAATCGTCCCTCCGCGCGTCGAAGGGATTCTCTCGAAACTATTCGAGAGAGCAAGCCTCGATGGACTTCGTTGATCCCGCCACGTCTTCCTCTTAACGCAGTCTTTTTGTAACACTGAATAAGCAGCCTCACGTTCTAAGCTAACGCCGCGAGTTAAATCACTTAAAACATCCGGTGGTTGGAGTGGGGGGGTGGGGGGGGGGGGTTTGAACTGCTTCGCATAACTCATCCACCGAGCAACGTTTAATCAGCCACGAATGCTTTAATTGAGCATCCTTAATCACCGAGCTGTTTAACTAGTATACAGAAACATGCCGCCGTCGAAATTAGGTATATATACATCCGCGCAGAATCACAATGATATCTCATGAGATAAGATCCTGATGGAAAAGCGTTATGAACGATATAAAATTTAAATAAAATCGCATTCCATTCCAGAAGATTATTCAACACTCAAGATGACATGTACCTAGGGATAACTACAAAGTTTTGCCGATGCAGTCGGGTGAAAAGAAACTTGAACCCAAATGATAAAGTAGCCGAAGTTTCGCTGCAGTCTTCGTACCGAAAACTCGATGAGCAAACGGTCTTTGCTACGATCCTCCACGAGCGTTATTTTTGTTTTCAACGATGTTTGCTCCCGGCTATTTATCTTGTCAAATGAAGCTCGATAAACTTATTCAAAAACAAAAAAAGTTATTCAAGATATGCGTTAACAACAACGAACAACCTGGTCACTACGGGTGATGCGGCCATAGTAATAATCAGTGATGCCAGATTGGAGGAAAATTTCCCTCGGAGGGAACTTTTTAACACGGTACGAGATAGGCGAGGGAGAAAATGAGTGGGGGAGTGTCGCATCACTGGTAATAATAGTAGTAGTAGATTTGGCCTAGAATAGCATAGAGGAATAGCACAAAATATGGCATAGTATATTTTATTTTGTCGACATGAACTACAGAAAGACAATGATTACCTCTGTCAAATGTTGCGGATTCCGAACTAAACAGATCACGATTTTACCGGCTATATCACCCGGAAATCGCGAGGGATGTGGCCACGTGGCATATCGTACTGACCCTTGCACATACAATGTTATAATTTTCGGTGCAATCATATTATACCCACATATACTAAAACTGTGAAAACGGCAGTGCCATTTGTTTGTTCCGTTGCAAGATATTATGGGTGACGAGATCACCCGCGTGGCTATATCACCCTGACTTACCCGACTGTAAAAAATCCATTAGTTACGCATCACTGATCACTGAAGACTCGTGTCAGCTCATACAAACGTGCAAATTATAGTAACACGTTGATAGTACGCCGAACACTTGTGGAGTCTGCAGCCAATAATATGCAATGAAATTCCTACCCCTATGCATCCGGTTTAACGCTTTGCAGTAATCTGGTTTGCGGAATTTCATCAATTAGATTCGAGCTAATCGTAATTAGCACGTATACGTTCAGAATTTGATTCCGCGAATGATAAGGCTTCCCCTCAATTAGTCTCCCGTTACCCGGTGAAATTGGAGAATTTCGTACGCGATCGGTGAACAGGCGGGCAATCAGCCCCTATGGCCGTGTTCGCTCTGCCATTCCTACCGTGGAGAGGCGTTAATTGCGCTACACTTTCTCGCACAAAATATCGACACTCATTATCAATACAACGATCAATCGCGAGTCAACCAACGAAAATGCGCATTACTGAATCGACAGTTCAAATTTACATGAAATATATAATGAAATATATATGATATATATGATATATATTATCGGTAAATTTTAACGAAGGAGCCAAAAAGATTTCCAAAGTCATTAATGAGGGAGTCGATTAGATGTGAACCATGCTCAGTTATAGGTCACGAAACAATCGGAGTACCATTAAAATAGGTCCGTAAACGGTTCATTTTTAATGTAACTTTTGTCCCGAAGGCCCGCCTGTGTAACATTAGGAACAAATAAACGATGTGTTTTATAGATTTAAAAGGGTCGCGAAACAGCCTCGGTCGGTAACAAACACTGTAGTCCATTTTATTTCCAAGGTCTTCAATACTTTGGGTCAATCGTTGAGCAGCCACTAATGAGGCGATCCTCCTCAGAAAAGTTGGTCGTCCTTGGGAAAAAAGAGATTGCGGTTTTCATTACCGACTGAGCCCGAATCGGGCGACTCCGCGCCCGCTTCATATCGCCTTAAGGAGATGAAAAAGAAGGTTGTCTTTCCCTGGACAATCGTCAGACGCCGGGAAAGACAATTTACTTTTTGTAACACGTGCACGAAAAGTCCCGCTTTTCGTGCCTGTAAAGTGTGGCGAAAGTGGCGCTTTCTAGCAGAGGATGTGCGAAAAATGCTGTAGATACTATTATACATCCTAGTTTATTTTTTGCACAATTTTTTCACACTCTAGCTACTTTTGCACACACTTTTTTAAGACTCTAGCTACTTTCGTGCGCACTTATCTGGCATTGTAGCTATTTTCCCGAACGCACTTTACAGGCACGAAAAGCGGGAATTTTCGTGCACTTGTCACCATAAGTAGTATGCGATACTTGTACGAAAAAGCGGTCTCCCGACGGCGGTTGGGAAGTGGGCAGCACTCGCCTCCTCTCGAGCTACAAACGTCACTCGGCTTCGCCTCGTGCCGTTGTAGCTCTCGATCCGGCTCGTGCAGCCAACTTCACAACCTTCGTCGAAAAACCGTTTTTCCGTACTAGTGTCACAAAGTACTATTTTCCTCGGCGAAACGGCATTCAGTACAGTTTTTGCCCCAACGAGGCGCGGGGCAGGTGGGCGGATGACTATACCACATCACCTAAAGTCTTAGCACCATCAATTGTAAAACTCAGATCCTTTATCAAAGCGATATGCTCGTTACACAAGTGAAAAAAAATGGTCCCTTCCACGGCAGCGCGTGGGGCCAAAGTCCCGGATCCTCACCGGACTCTGCAGGTATTGCGTCACTGAACATTGGCTCCGATGCGTGAGCGTGTGGCCGGGTCATCGTGTAACATTTAAGGCGCATCCTGCACGGCAAGCGCGCGAGAGCATCGAAGCAGCCGCGAGAGCATCGAAGCAGCCGCGAGATGAGGTGACCTTCTTCTGAGACGCGCTGAGGACCATGTGGAATTTTCTGGACTAAATGTGGGCGGGATTCTCGCATCCACGAGCAGTTGCGAATGCCAAACGAGTCGACAGTCGAGAAGTTAACGCATCGTTGACTCCTTCGCGGTCTGCCCGATCGTCGATGTTATCCTCTTTCCCTCATCGTGTTCTCTCATCTCCTCCCTTTCGTCCTCCTTTTACTCCAGCGTCGAGCCGCTGCGCATCTTCGACCTCGATGTACCTGTCCATTATTTTATGCGCCTGCCGCCTGCTCCTTAAACGGACGAATAAACTTTTTAACGTGTTACCGATGAAGGTGCAAAGGCCTGCGTGAACGGCTACGTCCACACACATCGCCATTATTCATCTCGAAGGACGTTTAGCGATGCTGCGATAATCTACATTATCCTGTCTCGTTGGCGCACACGAGACAGCCGAGATTCCCCACCTAACGGGCGATCGGGCGTCAAATGTTGCACAATTCAGGCAATCATCTTCGGGTTCGTTTCGCCGGCAGTTCTTCTCTTTTCTTTTCAATGGCGTGCTAACCGGCCTTTAGTTTCGTTAACCACTGACGAATTCCCAGCGATGCACGTGGCCAGAACCTTCCTCGTCGGCGCGCTCTCGGGATGAAAGATACTTTCCGTTGAGCCTTCGGCAGCTTTATCAACAGGTGTTGAGAATGCAACCCGAAAGCTTCGGGAAATAAACCAGAACTAAAGTGGATTATCTTAGACCTTCGACTCCGGCGCTATTTTCAGTTCATTGTGGGAAGTTCTCTTCTTTACCGCTTCTCGTTGTTGTAATCATGAATGACCTTATCTTCGGATCGTTGCGATCTCAGTATCCATTTTTTTTTCCAGTGCAGCGGGGGATCCTCATTATCAACTTTGGTTTTGAATTTATCGACTTCACTGACCTCATTTCGAAGGCCTACAAAATTTCTCCCTTATCGTCAAGAATACCGGGTCAGTGCTTACGAGGAACCTCATTGATCGGCTCTCCGTCGACGGGAGAGCTTTACAGTCAAAGCCTGCTGTACCGGCAATGGCCCGAAGGGTGGTCTTGCTTCTCGGTCAAGGGGCGCGAAGACTGCCCGATCGACGCGGGAGAGGCATCGATCCGGTTACGGTGGGGTTGCGGGGAACATGCGCTTTCGAGAAAGGCTCAAATCTCGTGCGCGCGCGCATCGCCCGACCCTTCGAGCGTCAGGACGATTCGCGACGCCGAGGGATGAGCATGGTCGACCAAAACAAACGGCGAGTCCACGAAGGGATGAAGTGAAGGTGCGCCAGTGGCGCATAGCATTGTGTCTTCCCCGCTTTTGTCAGCCGAATTCTGTCCGTTCTGTCTGTTCTACACTGTAAATAATTCTGTTGTATCACCGTCGGTAAAAGCACATTGTAAAAATGACTCCGGGACTCGGTCACGATCCACTGTCCACCTACAACATAACGGTCCTGAGTGAGTAATCGTCCGGACTCTCCAGGCCCCCAAATGTGCCCAAACAATCGTCTCGATTCTCCTTTTGTCTTTTGCCATTTCGTTTCGTTTGGTGAACGACAATGGACATGCGTGCTCTCGGGAGCTAATAAATCCGTCGGATAACGAAACGTGAGGGGTCCCGAACTGCTCTGCTGTAACGGGAGCGGAACGTCCTAACCGTTTTATTATTCAAGGTAACGCTGCCCTGTGTCTCTGGCAACAGCCTCAGCATGTTCTCTTCCAATTGGGAAATTTTTGCTTCGCACTGTCCTACTCGGCACCGTCATCGAAAAAGGGCATACTCTTCATGCACTCGGTTCTCATCGTCGGTAAGTTTACATTTGTCAAGATATGTACATATTTTTTTCTTTATATGGATTGCTTAAATTGACGTTAACTGTGTGAAATTCGGATGATTTTTTTCTATTGTTGCAAAGGATTCATGCTACTGTCTGGATGGGCTTGGCACGTGATATGCGCGCCCGATATATTTTCGTGGAACTTTGGATTCTTACTGCTGAATATAGGACAGCTAGTTTACATCGTCTATCAGATGAGACCAGTGAAATTTGATCCGGAACTCGAAGAGGCTTACCACACGCTCTTCTATCCATTCAAAGTAAGTCAAACGCCAATCGATATACTAAAAAAAAGAAACAAGTGGTTCATTTTTATAACTTGAACTTTCATAGCTTTCGCGAACTCGTATGTTGTATTGTGTTGTTGATCCATCGTTCGAGACGCGGAATAATTTTTCAACGCAACTTCACTTTCAGGTCTCGAGGCACCAATTCAAAAGGCTCGTGTCGCCGGAATTCGCGACTATAATGTCGTTGCACGCCGGAGAGGCTTACGCCATGCAAAATTTGACGAGGACCGACAGACTGGGCTTGTTGCTCAGCGGCAAAGTGAACGTGCTGAGCGACACAAATTTTTTGCATCCAATACTGCCATGCGAGTTCTTGGATTCACCGGAATTCGAGAGTTCGCGAGCTTCCGTCGACGACAAGTTCAAAGTAGATAATCGTTGATGATCAAAGGATTTGCAATTTTTTTTTAAGTCGAATTATTGAGCGACCGGATTTGTTTATGCAAAAAAATAATGTATTCCATACAGGTCTCCATAGTCGCAGCTGCGTCGTGCAGGTACTTGTACTGGCAAAGAACGGCATTGGAATATTTATTGGTCAAGGAAGCTTATCTCGCTACAGTCCTAACAACTCTGGTAGCGAGAGATATCGCCACTAAATTATACGCAATGAACAACAAGGTATAATTGTTATGCACGAAGTTATACGAGTAAAAAATTTAATAAATTGTGGTGCAATAGGAACATACCATCTTGATCTTTTTCAAATTATCTCAAGAGAGTTAAATCGACAAATTTGAATGTAATTATTATTGTTCAATTAAGAAATAACAATCAACCATGGGATTTTTCATCTCCGATGCCGTGTTAGATAGTTACAGATAAAGGTTCCCATTTGGACATAAGGCTACCTTCCATAAGTGCCGGGCTGGGAATAAGCGGCGAATACAGAAGCCCGAGAGCCTCGAGACAGGCATTGATAAGGAGAAAAGACGGCAAGCTTCCCTCCAACAATGGTAAATAAACGATCAAAATGAATATTTTTTAAAATGCACACACAGCTCGAAACTTCCCGAATTTTTTGTGATAATATGTTGTGTTCTTTTTTCTTTCTTCTCATTACCCGAAGTCAGCGGTACGAAGCCAAAGGATCGGCCTTTGAACAACCTAACGAAGCTTGGTGCGCCGAACATGGAGCCACTACCGGAATTGCCTTCCTGCGACGATTTGGCATCGAGCGGTGTCGAGAGTTGGCTCGACTCGTCGAGCAAGTATCACAGCTGCGAAATCGTCGACGATGAATGACGAACGGCCTCCGTCGATACCCTCGGCTCCCAGGACGGTTGTTCGCTGGAATCGTCGAGTTGAGAATCCGATACGGCGTCGTTGCTGGAAATGACGTATCGATTCTACAATGGGTTATCGTACGGTTCGGTTATAAAGTGCACGATAAGACAGAAATTTCGCTACGCGATCCGCAAGAAAACATTATAATTCTGACTATATCAAACCGAGTATCGAGGACGAGCTAAACGTCAGCCTTCACGTATGCTGTTGCATGCTGATATGTTCTTCGTTATTTTTTTATTTCCGGTATATGTACCGCGGAAAAAAACGCAGAAAAAAAATGAAAAGAAAACACGTTAAGGAGAGTTTCGAGATATTCGCTTTGATAATAAAGGTATTTAAAGTTCGAATGAAGCTATCACCGTTCGATCACGCTCGTTCGGCCTACGTGAGTTTTACACGTCGTTCATTTGATACTACAAACGAACGAATAAGAAAAAAAAAACAAGATCGACGACGAGATATTTGTTTTTTTACTTTAGCTCGTCGAATAGCAATAAACGAATTTATACGATGAAAAATATAAAATAAAACGTTGTTTATAAAAAATGAAAAAAAAATCTCCCGGTAGTTGGGTAAATATACGACGATATTGTAATTATTATCTTGTTGTAATAAACGTTTGAATAACACATTTTATCATGTTCGTCGTATTTTATGCACCGAACTGTACAGACTTTCGTCTGTTTGTCCACGCTATTATCGTTATTAGCGCCATGCTCATTATCCGGATGAAATTCAGTGGCACCAGCTGAGCCTCTCTCGCTGTGTTACTCTGTTGATCAACAGTCGATACCTACAGCTTCTCTCCCGAGTTACGATAATTAAAATCTCGACTGGATCACGTGACACGATCACGAGATTGACTTCTATAATAGACAGATAATGAAAATAATTTTTTTTTTTGTAAATATCTAAAAATTACAATTTTTAGCGAATTTTGCCGTCGACCGTTAATGGGTTGAGCCATTCTATACGATTTTCATATACTTTCATACACTTTCATACAGTAAAGAGCGGGGCAAAATGAACCGTGTTTACCAATTTTTTGCGGAACATAAAAAAAGCGATTTCTCATGTAAGACACTGGTCCGTTTCCCCCGCACTCCCCTATACATATGTGTATATATCGCGCGCGATTTTTCATTCGACTTTCATGACACGAGAGATCGCAACGCCAAAAGCAATTCGTAACCGTGAAGAAAGCAACGACACTTTATGGAAGGACATTCAGCAGTGACGAAAGTTAACAGTTTCGTCATATAAATTCGTGGCACAGATCCAAAAAGAAAATCCCAAAAGCGGCAAGCTTCGTTCGGTCTCGGTGCTTCTTCGTACACACACACTCCGCTTTATTTATCGCCGCTTGATTTCCAGTTATGAATCAAAGGCAGGAAAAAATCCTTAACGTGTGCGATTTGTATTTAAAAAAAAGTTATATAACGAAAGGAAATAGTGGCTCGTATGACGTACAGCTGCGATTATTGTCATCCGGTGCATCGGTTATTTTTCTACGTCACGTGCGTACGTCGTGTGGAAGCGTATATCACGAATTTTCTCGAGAAAACCGAGACAACTGTACGGGCCGAACATTAATACAAAGGTGGGACGGGTATGTATGTAAGCAAGGTGGCAATTTGTAAGAACGAAAGGAAACGGGCAGCGTTTTGGCACGCGACCAGACGGCGTTCATCTTCAGGTCGTAAGGCGATCGTTTTCACGAGGAAAAAAAATACCCGGAGCTCTTCCTCGACGTAGCCACATGCGGCATATTTTTTGAACGTATCGAGCAGTCTCTGATACGTTCAAACAATTATTATCTCTCCAACGAGTGGATTATAATTGTATAATTTTCCACCCCTTAATGTCCACTGTTCCATATTTGCCGCGTTGGCTATTTTTTATGATTAAATACAATATAAGTGTAAAAATTGAAAATGTATAATTTTTTATAATTACTTTTTTTTTCAAACATTTTTTTCTGAAGATCGTCGAGCAGTTGAGAAACAAAATATATTCTTTTTTGTTTCAGCAGGAATGAGGATTCAGACTTGGAGGGCTGAAAATCTGAAAGAGCATGCATGCATATCCGCCAGAGCCGTAAGTAGCGGTTAACATTAAAAGCTCATAATTCTTACGGCATTTACGGCTTATAATTCTTACGGTGCCCCGACGAACAGGTTGCTCGCAACCTGTCGTATTGATTTCACTACAAAGAAGCTAAAAAATATTGATTATAGGCGACGTAACGAAGCAATGAAGAAGGAGAGTGCAAAAATATGTGTGGTCTTCTCTAGGGTTACCTTTGCATCATTGTTCTTCAAAAGGTCAATAGCGATTTATTAAAGTTGCCTCCAACCGATGCATCATCTTCTCGTAGCATGCATGTCACAGCGTATATGTATAGTATATTGAAGCGCCAACAGCACCGCACGTGCGGATGTTAATTCACGAGCAAAAAAAAAAGGAAAAAAAAAGAGCAGTGAGAAAAAAATATGCCTGGTGGAAGAAAGTAGTACGAAAAAGTTCTGTGATCTTAATAAAGTTTCTTAATGCGCGTCCACACCTTCAATTAATGAGAGAGCGGTGCGGGGCTTCGAGCAGGGAGGGGCGCGTTTGGAGCTTGAAATTTCGCAAGGGGTTGAAATGGGAGGCCGGTTCAATAACACGTCGGAGCATGCAACATCGCAAAACAGTCAAGCGTTTAAAAAAATCAATTGTGTGTACAATTTTTTGAACTGTTTTTTTAACACTTTTTAAATTGTTTTCACGAAAAAAATATACACATGGAAAATTCCTGATCCAATCTCCAAGTAGTGCAAAGAGTTACTTGAGGTGAAGTGAAAATCACGTGACGGAGCCAGGAGTGTGAGAGATAGCGGCATTGGACTTACGGGAGTGCGAGAGAGAGAGCAACAGAGAATGTGTTTCATTCACCTTAAAAAAATGTCTCCCCGTTGATGTAAAGGTTATAAAAATGATTAAATTGCGAACGTCAAACGATTGAGCAAACATTTTACAGCGACCCTCAGTCCTGCCCAATTTTGTTTTGTGTATCTTTATGAGAATCGGTTATAAAAAAAATTGTCTAGGTCGTTTTTTATAGCTTCATTTGACCCATCAAGATTTTTTATGAACATTTTTTTTGCCGAAACGCTCGTTTCTTTTATGCTCCATAGAGAGCCGGGAACACAGGGGATAGAATCAGCACACAAGGGATAGAAATAAGAATGATGAAAGAAAAAAAAAAAAGAACTTTCACGATGGTAACGGCTCTCTTCGACGAATAACTCTTACCGAGAGCCCGAGAGAAGACGACGCGCGGCCCGGTGTTGGCTGGCGTGGGCTCTCGTTATTTATGGAAAGTCTTATCGCGCCGGGTGAATCTTTCGGCGGCGTACATGGGTGCTGGTAGCTTTGTGGCCCTCACCGGCCATTAGGAAGATCGCTTTATTCCGCGGTTGAAATCGTGACCTGATTATCAAAGCGGCGTCAGGCCTGCTCGCATATCAAGTCTTCTCTCACCCTGCTTCTGCGGTTGTGCTGACCCGGGCGTTGGATGAACGTACGACCGTGTTCGAGAATACCGTGTGTGATATAGCAGTGGGAAAGAGAATTCTCGGTTCTGTCGTAGATATCCGAACCGAAGGACTCTCCCCCCGGGCGAACGCCACATGATGATGTAAATCGGACTTCGGTTTGATTGATCGCCGTACTCGGCCAAATTTATAACGAGGCAATTAACGTTCGAATTGTTATCTCTCCACTCTATCCATGCAACGATATCTCTTTCCGTTTCCTCTTATTCAAAATTTCCACGTGGTCTTCCTGCAAAGCGTGAGTCGCCTATCTTCACTCTGGCTGCGGCATCGTTGAGGGTTGTTTGCCGCTGGACGTTTTCCCATGTTGATGCAGAGGTATTTTAGCTTTGGGTGTCTCACAGTCTTCCCTGCAGGAGTTTCGACTGCAGTCCACACACAGTCGTTAATCGAGTGTATATCTCGAATAACTCCGAAGCCGAAGCTCTCTAACTGGATGGTCTGAAAGTGGCAAGGTCCGGTGCCGAGAGAGGAAGATTGATCTGACGCCGGAAACCGAAGGTCGAAGAGCACATCTGCAAGTGTAATCGCGAACGAGTGCTACTATCCCAGTGGTATGGCCGGCGTGGTTTCCTCCAACGGCATTAAGCCCCGACCCCGTTATTCCCCTAGCGCAATTTAATTTTCCATCTGCCGGCCTCCTAGTTCGATTTTCTGATTCCTCGACGCCGGGCAGGAAACTCGTTCACGGAAAATCTACGACCTTAATCTACGATCCGGTAGAACCGGCACGAGAACCAAAAATTTCAATGCAATAATAGATCGGATTTAGGCAAGAGTCGAAGTGCACCTATTTTCCAATAATACATGGTAATGGATTCCGATGGGCCAGTAGTCGTTCTATGCCAGTGTAGAGCTTATCAGGAGCAAGCATTATTGATTTTCGTTTTACCTATTAACTGTGCCAATCCTCGGAGATTTGGAAAAAAAAATCGCAAAGTGGGATTTTCAAACTGGAAATAGCATATTTCTGTTATGGCGTCACTTCCATTCCAAACATGAGATTTTCACCTCTCAAGTGACGTATTACTGATATGATGTCACTTCCACTCAAAAAATTAAATTTTTCAATCAGAAGTGACGTATTTCCGAAAAAAAACATGAAAAATTCCATTGTGGCGTCACTTCTGGTTTCAAAATATCAGTTTTCGACTGGAAGTGACATCGTATGGGAAAAGGTCATTTCCGGTTTGAAAATCTCATTCCAACATGCAAAAAAGCGAGCAAGATGAACGCCCGTGGGACATGTGTGAAAAAAAATCTTTAAAATATTGAATTGGCAGGCCTTTATGAAGAGCGTCGATTATTTATTCCTTCCGTCGAATTGGGATTCAGCTCCGAGAATAGGAGATGCAGGCAAAAACTTCTTATCGACCACATTCACCACTTTTTAACCCTACATATAAAATGTATATTCCTATTTATAAAATCTAAAATAGACCTTATTTAAAGCAACCTTCGGGCACATTCCTGCACCGGCAACATTGGATTTCCAGTTGAACGACTCGTTGGAAATGTGAATTGACGATTGTCAGAGTAACATTACTTATAAACCGCATAATAATGAACAATATTAATGCTCCGTGTATCCCCGTTCAAGTAGTCTAGCATGCGCAAGTACACAGAGTGTATAGCAGAGCCTCGAGCCATCCCATTAACGAACTTCGACCCCGCACCGGATTGCCTTGACTCGTTTTATTTCGCTTGCTCTCGCGCGCTCGACCAGCGGGAAGAAACTCGCGTGCATTTAATTTTTTTTTCTTCATCTTCTTTCCCCTGCTCAAGCTAACGCGTTACCCAACACCATTGGCAATATCAGTGTTGATCGTAACGTAACTCAATTAATTTTTTCCTCCCCACCCCTCCCCCCACCGCCCTTAAGCAATTACACGTACGAACAAAAATTTTAATTCTAACATTATCTCTTCCGATCCGAGTGTTTCGATCAGTGCCTCAGTCTCCACGAGAACATAACAGTAAGGAACTCGAGCAAGAAGCCAAACCTCGACCTCGAGTTCCGGGAACGATAATTAAAAGACAAATGAATGAGGCGTCTGTACCTTTATATTAGATACAAATATGTGTGTCTCTGTGTATCTATATATATGTATACATACATACGTAGAGGGTTTCAAGAGTCACGCACGTCGTCTGGTGTCCCAGCATTGTCCAATGAACCCGCGCACGCGAGCCGATCTTCTATCTATCTATTTATAAGCCCTAAAGATCTCCATTATACGCGAAGAGAAAAAAAGGACGGGAGGTTCAAGGGCTGTGTAGGTGAAAGAGAACAGTGTATAGAAAATTAATAAAAACGAATGTGCGGAGTGACGGGAATGTCTCGACTTCTGTCGACGTGCCGTCCGCATCGCATTAGCGATAATTGATCAGGCAGTAGCGGCGACGGGTATCAGGCAAAGGGGTGGTTCGGGCGAGGGGGAAACACGAGGGTATGCTGGTCAGGGGGTTGATAGCGGTGTAGCGACCAGACGGGGTCTACGGACGCGCGGGAGGAAAGGAGAGAACCAGCGAAGGGGGAGAGGCCAAGAGAATCCCTCCGCATGTCCACGATGCACGGTCATTGCTATCGATTCGCGGAATCAATTACTTAACAGCTGCCAACGAGCAGCGGCAGAAGAAAGACGCCGCGACGTCTTTATAGCCTCCGGCAGTGGCATCGGAATCTAGCTGCACGGATGTATGTGTGTGTTAGGAACGATCTAGTCGAGCTGTTTGCCGAACGGAAGTGCCGACGCATTTCTGTACGGTGGTCAGCGAGGACGATACCGAGATTGAGGCAACACGCAAGCCGTTAAATGCTTCGCTTTATAGGAAGATAATTTGTAAATCGACAATTTCGAGAAAACAAAAATTAAAATTTCTCCCGAACTGATGGAAGGCAGACACTTCATCTCTTACGGCGGGGAGGAATAAATGCGAGTAGGTGCTTTATGTATCCATTTATGTAAGTTACAAGCGGGTTTGGCGAACGTTTATACATTCTCTTTTTTTGTGTAGTTTACTTTAATAATTTTATCGTTGACGCGACTACTTCTTTACCGTGATTTTTTCGTAGTCTGTTCCGCGAGGAATTGAGACGAATTTATCCGAACTCCCTCTTGTTTGTTTTTTGTCGATGTAGCAGTACCGACGCAAACACCGAGATTTGCATTTAACATTCCGTTAAATCCGATGCGGGGTATTTTTACAGTTCCACGTACGAACAACCCCGAGGATTAGACGCGGGAAAAACGTAGGCTTATAGGCGGGGAGAGGGCTCAAAGCCACCCCGAGAGCAAGGATTAGTCGATCCGGAGGCCTTCGAAGCTCGGAAAACGAATAATTTTGAGTACTTTGTTGAAGAAGACTCTGGCTGCGCTCGCTTAATCTACCGGAGGTTGTACGTCGCGTGTAAGATATATGTATGTATACATATATGTATCTATATATATACACGTAGTATTGCGTCCAAACGCGAGATTGAGCGAAGGGATTGTACATGAGGTTTGTAGAGACGACTTGACCGAGTCGAAAAGTCAATCTCGCCGGTTCGCTCAACCAAAGTCGTGCATGTTCAGTCGGCGAACTCTCGGCAAGCCAAGCGGGACATGCGTATGACTCTTGCGAATAAATCTAGTGCAAGAGACTCTCGCTGTCAAGTTACTGTGAAGAAGTCTCACATGAAGCACAACTCGCTTCACAAAGCTTTCAGGAAACTCTCCGATTCTTGTCTTCCTTCAAACTTTTCCCGACTATTTGTCATCCCTCGTCTCAGTGTCGAAGAACTCAAAATTCTTGGCAACTGTACTTCAAATAATTACTGCGCAGAGTGTACTTACACTGCTTTCAAATTTCTTCCTAAGAAAATCCCTTCCCTTCCCAATCGCACCGAAACTTTAGTCACAACGCACAGTGAATTGCAAGCTTTCTCCTCAAAGCTTGCAAAAACTGTCGCGTCATTGAGAAAAATTACCCGATTGACCGGAGACCATCAAAATTCATAATTCATTAATCACTTACCTCACGACAAAACGATGAGACTATCTTGAAAATCGACGTTCCAATTAATCTAGCCAGTTCCGTCTGTTTCATATTTAATCCCAAGACTTCGTGAGGCTTCCTTAAGACAATGCGTCTTCCTAGAATCGAATTAATCCAAAGACATTCAATAACATCTGCGCATCTGTCTCTACCACCTTGTCCCTGATTCTATAAATCATTCCCTTAAGCCAATAATATATTCGCCAAAATATAAACCCCCCCCCTCCCGCTTATTGTCCTGTCCTCCTGCGAGCGCATCTATACATATATATATATATATAACTCACGAAGAAGCCCATGTGTCCCGCGGACTTTACTCGTATACCTTGAGAAATTTCGTCTTTCGCGCACCCTCCTCGCCGCACCCCCCTCCCCTCATAATCGCTCGGTAGCTATAGCGGTACGCCAGTTTTCGTCCGGAGAGGCGCCCGCGTGCAGTGCTGCCACCTGCTCGGAGGGCGTGGCGCTAGTTCCACCCTCGACCTTAGGGTAGTCGGAGGGTAGCGTCAGGCCGCGGCGCACCGTGTCCTCGCACGTTTGCGAGAGTGAAGCCAAGCCGCTCTCTCGTCCCCCTCCCCCCGGTAGTAGTAGCGGCAGGAGGTTACTGCTGCTGACACAGACCCCCTCCCCTCCCCCGTCGCCGTCGAACTACCCCCCCACAGTCCGCCTCCACCTCGGTTAGTCGCCCCTGTGTGTGATAGCGTGTGGACACGAACCGCGAAGAGACGAAGGTTCTCACCCCCCCCCTCTCTCCCCCCTCCCCGCTGTGCCTGACGGACGGACGGACAGTTGGAAAACGAAACTCCAGTGCGTGGACAAAACAAACGAAGAGACATTGAACGAAGGACACAGAAAAAAAAAAAAAAAAAAAAAAAACCACAGAAAGAAAAGAAACAAAAGGTAAAACGTGCGACGAGCGTGAGAAGCTCTCTGTGGAATAGTTGACAAGGAATATCGTCGGCGTGACGAGTAAGGATGAAGTCGTCGCCGGTGAGAAGCGCGAGAGCATCGCGAACGACCTCGCATCCAGACAATGCGAGACGGAGCCCCGAGAGCACGGTGAGAAAAGGGGTGAATCGAAGCGACGCGTATCCAAGATATCAGCAGCAGCAGCACCAGCAGCACCACCACCACCACCAGTGACCATCATGGTGGGACGTAAACATACGAGGAGATTCCTCTGCAGCGCGACGCGTAAAGCACGAATCCTTCTCGCACACATCGACTCACGTATGCCAGCGTCACGCGGATCGTTATCATTATCATTAACGAAGAGACATTGCCGTTATCGCTGCTCCGCCGTGTCGACGAGACTCTAACCTTCGTGCGAGAGGAGAAAGACAAACGGCAGGAGGAAACCGCGAGATACAGTGAGACTTTTCCCTCCTACCAAGAAAACGTGACCACTTTCGTTTTATTGCCACACAGACCGCTAGCGTGTTCGGTGCGTCCTCGGAACATGTACTTCATTGACGCAAGAACTTCCTTTTATAAGTAAAACCGAATCTAATGATACTCTCTGAGATTTATTTCTTTCCTTTCGTTTCTTGTTTTTCATTTTTCTTCGGACCACGTATTTTCACTCTGTGGAGTTAGCAGCGACGAAATCGGTCTTCGAGCCTGAAATAAGAGGAACAGCTCCATGAGAGATGATCGGACGCTCGGTGCATATCCCCACCACCACCACCGTTCATATCAGTGAGAACGACGAGTTTTCGAAAGCTCGACGGAGTACGATTTTCGGTACGGCGAGGGAGGCTGAGATAGTCTCGCAACGGAAGCGAGGATAGAGCCAAGGCGAACCGCGAGGCTGGACGAGGAGAGCCGGTGGGCCGAGGAGGGAGCAGGGTCACCGTCATATATACGCGGTATCGTAACGTGGGAGTTACTACTACTACCGCTTGCTGCTGGTACTACTACATAACTGTATAGGCAGACGCCGTGAGCGCGAGTGTCGCGCGCCGGATCGTGACAGGCTTTTACTACTTACGACCGGCGACCACCGCTACCCCTGTTACTCCTTCCACTACTACTACGACTACTATGCCGAGGACACACCACGAGAGACGTGTAACCAACCTACTCCACTACCGTGCGTAAATACCCGATCGCGAATTATTATGGAGTCGGCCAGTGTGCAGCGTGGATCGTGACTACTGGGGACGCGCTCCGTTCAGTAGTTACGGTCAGCCTCGATCAGACGGGCTGGATATAATCGGATATTGTTCCTCCGAACAAGTGTCGAACTCTCGGACCGTCCGAAGACCGGGCAATCGGGTGTGCGAAGTATCGACCGAAATACACAAAATTTACCGTCGGATATTTTGATATCGAGAAAATTAAAATTTTTAAATGTTGATAAGGAATAACGAAATTAAAAAAGAGCATCGAATATTATTAAAAAATAAATAAGCGTATAGGGGTTAATGAAGGGAGAATGGAGGAGTGATCATTTTCCTCGCTGTTCCGTCGCGAAAGAGCTGACTGAGCTTGTTTTCATTCATGCGCGACAATGCGAAAGGGAGCGTGATGTGTCGCACACGTAATGAATAGCATCGAATGAATCGCTCTGAAACTGTGGCATTGTACTGACGACGCCTCGTAATGCATTCCGAGCTGCGCACTATGGGACATAATAATAACAATGATAATTCAATGAAACATTTTAAAAATTAAAATAACACGGAAATTAACGGAGCGTGACCGCGATACGAGATAAATCGTCGGTGGTTGTCGCACGTTTAAAAACAAAAGGCGATTGCGATGGTGTTGCACGAGATTATCAGGGTGATCAGCATCATCGATGTGCCATCTTGTTCTGTAGGAAGAAATAATTTATCGTCGCTAATCAACACCCCGTTTACACCGATCACGAAGCTGCATTACTCGCACAGAAGACTGAGCTGTATTATCCAGCATTCCGAACAACATATCGCATATCCACCATAAGGTAATAATTGACAGCACTCAAATATTCATATATTCAAATATAGATTGTCACTAAAGCGGTCCACCGAGCGTAATTAAATTTATTTGATTGAAACAAACATTTACTCGAATAATGCAAACAAATTTCATTTCGATTGAAATCAATTCACGGATCTTTTAGTTCTTACAAACAAAATTAATATTGCCCTAGAGCCAACTGTGTCTTGAATATAGTTAAAAATAGTAATTAGCCTCGCAATTTTAGGACAGTTGATTGCATATTTATCCGATACTCATTCGTCCTACTTCGGGGCACGCCGGAAATTATACCTTTTTGCTAAAAAAAAAAGATGTAAGAAGTGACCTGTATATTTGTTGCTACGCTCAGAAATACCTCCTCGATATGCGTACGCATATTTTAGACGCATACACGGTAATACCGTGCGCACACTCGTATTCATCATTGCATCGCATGCTGGCATTTGCATCAGCCGCAGTCACGTCACATTACCGTTTTTAATTTCGCTCGAAATTAATTCGCTATGATCAAGCATCTTTTATTTCTTACAGAAAGAAAAAATATATACTGACCCAGATACAACTATATTTTGAAAATAGATATAAATAGATATTAGTGTCGCAATTTGGGGACATTTGATTGCAAATTTACCCCATATTTATTTACCCTACTCTAAGGTACAAAACCCCAAAAATTATAGCTGTGTGCAAAAAAAAATGCAGAAAATTATCAGCATATTTTTTTCTACCCTCATGAAAATCTCCTCGATATGCGTACGCATAATTCAGGCGCATACGCGTAATATCGTGCGTCCACTCGTATTTATCATCGCATCGCATGCTGGCATTTGCATCAGCCAACGTCACGTCACATTTCCGTTTTTCACACGCATAATTTGTACACGCTCCTGTTACGTTCACTCCCTCGTCGCGCTCGTCCGTTACTCTTGTCCGTCGTGTGCATACCTTTATACATACATATTTCATCATGCATATGTATGCCCGATGTAACACACGTATGTACTGTTATAACTGACTCTCTGACGCGCATGCTCGCGCGAGTGCGGAGGGTGCATCAATCGCGTAACTCGCGCGTGTTACTCGTCCGCGTTACCCGCCCGCTCTATATATTATATATTAACTCCCCGTGCGTTACGGGCCTCCCCGCTCTCCGGCCATCGGCCAGCCCGCATATGACACTTGTGTTAGTTACCGGTAACTCACAATCTCGCGCGAGAACGATTCTTCGGGAGTTATCGCTGTTGCAACGCGAGTGCATCATCCTCTGCCGCGTGCATGCTTCTCGCCCGACTCGTCGGTGATAATCGGTAGATAATGCCCAGTTATTCATGGACACGTGAAAACACCCGCATCCACTCCCACATTTAATCGGAATTTGTCGCGTGGAAAACGAAACGTGCGCTTCGTTCTAAAAAAAAAATGTTGTTTTAGCTCTTTTATTCTGTTTTTTTAACCATTGTACTTCAACGTCCCTGGCCTGGTATTCGGCTCATTGTCTCACAATAATTACAATAATTACTGCACAGAGTGTACTTACGCGTTTTTTAAATTTCTTCCTAAGAAAACCCGCTTTTCCATCGTAGCGAAACTTTAATTACGCCGTACAGTGAACTATTCGCTTTCTTCTCAAAGCTTGCAAAAACTGTCGTGTCAGTGAGAAAAATTCCCCGATCGGGGCTCTCGCCCGACTCGTCGGTAATAATCGGTACATTAAGCCCAGTTTTGCATGGATATGTGAAAATACCCGCATCGACTCCCACATTTTATCGGAATTCGTCGCGTGGAAAACGAAACGTGCGGTTCGTTCTAAAAAAAAAATGTTATAGTTTTTTGTTCCTTTTTTTTTTACCGTTGTACTCGAACATCTCCGGCCTGGTATTCGGCTCGTTGGCTCACATTCTGTCTCGAATACCGAACACGAATGGCAGTTAACTTTTTGCCTCGGAAGGGTCGGAGAGCGAGAGTCGTCTCGGTGTGCCTCGTTCGCGCCCGAAGCCAAGTCGAAACGCGAGAACAAATAATTGCGGGCATGCGATTCTTAGCAAATTACTTTTACCTGTTGCTCCTGTTGCTCGCCGCCGTCGCTCTAGCTCTCTAAAGCGTGTTATGCTACGCCACCGGCCTGACGACTCGAGGAGGAAAAAAATATATATATGTATATATACACATAGCCGACGAGATTGTCTTTAAGAACGCGATCCCGATTATTTCGTTGCTGCCGTTTTCGTTTTCTTTCTCGTTCAATTTTCAATGGCACGCCTTCCATCATTGCCGGCTCGATCTCGAATCGCTCGACTATCGAAACATTTTTTTTGCATTGCCGCGGGTAAGCGGCAAAAATTTCGACATGTATATTTAGCACTGTGTATGAATGAAAAAAAAATTGCAAGTGAGAAAAATTCGCTCGTGAATGTTTCATTTAGTGGGCGCTAAAACTTCTTGTGCGATACGTGTATATATATGTGTGTGTGTGTGTGTGTGTGTGTGTGTGTGTGTGCAAGTATTTTGTAAGGAAAGGCCGAGACTGGATATGAATGGATTTTTCCAGGCAGGCAGTGTAGGCTTCATTTTTTTTGCTCTTTAAATAGTTCTCTCACGAAACATGTCTTTAGAAAGGAGTTCTATCTCCCACTCCCTTACTCTACCTCTCTCGGCGGACGCGCTTAATTTTTTTATCTTTTTATTTTTTCCCTTTCATTCGGTGGATAGGTGTATGGGGGGAACGACGCAGGATAACGGTGGATTGTAAATTCACGTCTACAGGGTGCATCCGAAACGGCGAGTGACGAGAGAGGGGGCGAGAGGGCAGTGAGGAATTGCGAGAGACGAGCGGGAGAAAAGTTGAATAGCCTTCCGACCGGCCGGCAACGCCTTTCAATTCAAGAAGACGCTACCGCCCCCGACATTTATTATTTTCCCGTGGAATTGCTTTTCTCTAGCACGAGGCTCTTGCAGCTTCTGCTGCTTATGCCGCTGCTGATGATTCAAGCCACTTTCACTACAGCACGGCCAGTCGGCACACTCTCCGTGAGCTTCTAATTAAGAGCCATTATTTGATAAGCGAGATTAACTGATCCATATAGCGCCTAAAGATAATTTCGTCGCTAGAGCATCTTTTTTCAAAGCCTTTTTTAATGGACTTGGCTTCCTACTGCAAGTTTAATAATCGAACAAGTTAAACTTCTTCTTTTTTAATGAATTTAAAGCAAGTTTAGACTGAACTGGAACAGTTTTTAACGATCTCGACGTGGATTACACTATTTTTTTAATCCGGGATGACCACACACGGTTTTACTTACTCTGTCTTAGTCCTAAGGTTACTTTGACCACGATGAATATTTTTAAGCTTGTTCGCAGGCAAATCGATACGGCGGAGTGTCAACGAGTAATTAAAAAAAATATATTATCCATTTTATAATTTTTTAAAATCCTGACAAAAATTTGGCGATCAGTTAGTGTTTAGTAACGGAAGTTTTTCGAATGTAGTTTCATCGAAACATTTTTTCGTTCAAGTGAGAAAAATGAAAAAGTTAATGTTTTAAAAGTTACATATTTCGACTCTTTATTGTTACATTCAGTTTTAACGCGTCGCGCGTAAATTTTTTCGTAAAATCGCTACTTTTAACGAAAATTACTGTATCTAATATTCGAGGCGTCCTATCTGGGACGATACCTGCTGGAAACATTATCTGCCTGTGCGCGTCCCGGAAAACTTCGGTCAATGTAATATTCTGCCAAAAGCTCCCCGTGGCAGTTTGAAGCGCTTACACATTTCCTCGAAGCGCTGCCCGAGGCGAGCGGTGCGGAGCGAGGAGACTCGTAATAATGTATTATATTCCCGGCAGTGTTGGCAGACGATAAGGGTTCGGGTGCTTCTACCTCGCTGCTCGAGGGATTCGGCATATCGATCCCACCCGCATATATGTACATACATATGAGTGTACACATATGTATATATTCGTTAGATTTTCTTCGTGAGCCTTTGAGCCGACACCGAAAATATAATTACTTTCGCCGTCTCTCGACATCCGACCAGTGTCGAGTACACTGCGATGGAAACGGCCGAAAAAGATATCGTGCGAATTTATTTAATATAAAAAAGTGCTTGAAATGCTTCACGCAAGGAAGCGGTCGTTCAATGTGCGTCTGTCGGATGCGCATGAATAACGAGCGCAAGCAGGAAATTGCTCGGTCTCGGGCCTCGAATAAATTTTCGACAATGTGCCGGTCGACGCTGTTTAAACGAAACGGCCGGCGTCCATTGTTCTCTCGATATTGAAAAGCTTCCGGATTGTCGACACACCGCCGCGGATCTTGATATTTTGTCATTGTACCGTTTTCTCATTTTGAAGAGTTTAGAAAAATGCTAAGTTCTGAAACGTCCCAGACGAAGCGGGAGGAGATAATGCCTCTCGCTGTTTCGAGAGTAATTAAATTTCATTCGAAGCTGCGTCGCTCGTCCGATACCACCGTTGCCGGTCTTACCGTTCGGGATCGAAACGGATTTGCAATTTTTATTTTTCTTGTATAGCACGCTCTATCGGGCGCAACGGTAGCAACATTTCCAACTTTAACTCGCAGTACATATCGATTTTCCTCCACCGGATCTTCACCAACGCCGTATCCGTAACGAGTATTTTAATTAACCGAATTTATCCGGGACATCGAGAATAGAGGTATTTCAACATGTATAGGGAAGAGCGGGGCAAAATGGGACAACGGGGCAAAACGGGGCAGTGGGGCGAAGCAGAATTTTCCAATAATTTTTGGATGGAAATGTGGGGCAAAACGGTGCAGAAAATCCAGGTGTATCGATTGGGCAACATGGGGAGTCCAAATTTTTATTGGAATATTGCGTTTCGGCCTATTGTCCCGTTTTGCCCCACTGCCCCGTTTTGCCCCGCTCTCCTTTATATGTAGAAAATGGATACAGAGTAACGGGGGTGAATATGGCCCGGTCCATATATCATTGGCCTGATCGGCTATACGCACCCATCAGGATGGGCCATATTACCACCATCTCCCTATATTCCTCTCCTATCGTATGAATTTCATGCATATCTTTCGCGCAACTCGTTAAACGTCTCCGCTCGAGACTCGAGCTATAATCCCACTCCATCGATACGCTTTCGGAATCACCGAGATCGATCCAATTTCCGCGACGAGAGTCGGTCTTTATAAATTCACTCCTTTATTTTTTATTTATTAGCAATCGACAAGACGGTTTTCCGGGGAAGGAATAGCTAGCGAAGCGTCGCATCGACAGTTTTACCGATCGAGAATGCATACAAAACTTGAAAGTTTTATTTCTGTTTCTTTATTTTTATTATTTTCTATCTGTCTCTGCAGCGCGTTTCCTTTATCTCGTTTCAGCGATTTAACAATTGAATCCACAAGTGGTGCGTCTCTGTATGTGTGTTCCACTATACGGTAATACAGTCTCGGGTACGTATAAAGCTGGAGAGCACACACACACTTTGCACTTACCGTTGCGGAAGACGCTGGGTTATGAGGGAGAGGGGGGAGGGGGAGGGGGGGGGGTTGCGCAACGAGGGTATGAAAAGAGAGTACCAGCTCACATTTAACGACTGTGCGCTATCCAGCGGATTTTCCACCGGTGACTTTACGAACGACACGTTTTGGGTGCCAACGTGCGAATTCGAACAATCTTTACGTAGGGAGGAGCGGGGCAAAACGGACCGTTTTTACCAACTTTCCACAGGGAGGGGGAGAGTAAAAAAAGACATCTCTCAGATGGAAAATATTACGCATATTTTAACTACCAGTCCCGACGAAACGAGTTGAAAAACTTACTTCCAGCACCTTTTTCAATATCCGCTCGGTTACCGGTAGCGTGCGAGTTTTTCCAGGATTTTACGAAAGCGAAGGGTGTAAGAATGAGGATCGCTGTGTTGGAACGCGCTTTTACGACTTTTTCATGACATCGAGCTTACGTGGTAAAATGCCAATTTCTTTTTTAAACGTGCAGTCACGTCCCTTAGCCGACCATGAGCTATTTGTGCGGTTTATTTTCGTCACTCCGAATCCACGTCAGATCCAAGTTCAACATGATGGATTTGAGTTTGGATTCGATACTGTGCAGCCTGAAATTCGTAGAAGACTTGTGCAGTAAAAAGAATTTCATTGAACCTGAAGAGTCTGACGCAAGGCTGGCGTTCCGAGCATCGCGACGGATCTCCGATTCGAGCCTGCGAGGTTATTTAGGCGCACCCGGTGCATCGGGTCGTACGGAAAACAGCAAGAATCCAGAGAATCCTAAAATCGTGGCTGGAGGCTGAGAAGTTGGTGGAACTCGGCTTATCCCGAATCGACCGGAAGGTCGCCGTGAGCCCAAGGCTACTTAAGAGCAGACCTAGAAAACAAAGTGTATTTCCAGGCCAACAGACAGGAAACATGTTTCTCCCCAGTAGAGAGGATGCCCGGGTGCTCTCGTGTAAAAGAATTTCGTCGAAGCACAGTGAAGTTTAATTGAAAGCAGACGAAGCTCGACGGCACGTTGGTCCTGGATACCCAAGTTGGCCGACACGGCTTTCCCACGAGAGGATTTTCCTCCCCTGAATGTTGCTCGGATGGCATCGGAACGAGTGCAGTTAAGCACACCTGTCTCTGCATCCTTGGAATTGCATAGGCCGGACATAAAATTTTGTCGAAATTCCCGGCGACAACGGGCCTAGACATGCCCACGAAAGATTCCTCCGAAGGTCCGTAATTTTCCGTGAAATAGATGGAGAACAGGCGGTCCAGCAATCCAAGCGCATCATTGCCGGCTCTAACCGGCCAAGTTTCGACCTCGGTTCGAAGCTCCGGTTAACACGGGGCGATCTAATTCGATAAATTGCCGGGGCGAGAACACACTTCACTTCGATGTGCACACGTGCAGGTACTTTTTTCCCCCTCGCAGCCGCAAATGTACTCGGTACACTCGACGATTGCCGGCCTGGTACCTAATGCAGGTTGCTAACTCAGTTGCCATAGGGAGCAAGTGGAAACCGGAGAGTAAAACGGCGATACGGGCCAACGGGTTCGCAGTCACAGAACGGCGAACCTCGTGGCTGATGCGGACGAGATGGTTATACAGGGTTTCCCTCTCGGCGTCTCGCACAGGTTGGAAGAGGGTCGATAGCCCTGTTCCGAGCCATGCGCTCGCGCACCCGTACCAACGTGCGCCCCATGCTCCCAAAGCGCAGGTATAACCACCGCTGCACGGTTAGGACGCCTAAAGCTTTGCCGCCAGCTCCACGCTGGACGGTATATGATCACACGAGCGTGCTATCGAGTCCCATAGGGCGGAAAGTACGTGAAATCGGATGGACCCACTGCACTCTCTAGAGCTCGACACGCTCCGCTAGACCTTGCGAGCTTTTCTCACCCCTGTCTTTCGCGCTATCTGGTCCGGCGTTCGTGGTCGATTCGATGCTTTTCATGTGCATCGTCCTAAAAGGGTTCCCACATAATGCGCCGCATACCGTTGATCTAACGACGCGACAAGAGAAACTCACCCCGATGGTTTCACGAGGAGTTTGTCATTTTTCATGGGAGTTGAAACCGGTCGTTTCGTGCGAAGTTCATAACTGTCCGGGAATAGCGAGTTAATATGCATATTATCTGGTACTTAAAACCGAATCAATCAAATTGGTAGGCGGCGACGATTAATCATTTTTATTCGCAGGCTTTCCACATGAGGCGCGGCACGTGGAAAACGACACAGTGATCTAGCGAGGCGACAAGAGAAATCGATTCTGAACGTTTCATTCGGAGTTTGGGATTTTTGGTAACAGTTTCAATTGTTCGATCGTTTTATGTGGAGATGATGACTGTTTGGGAAATCAAGGGTTTAAATGCTTAATGTGTTATAGTTTAATCTGCTATTTAACTAATTTTAGAATTAAATCAATCAAAACAATGTCCGGTGGCGATTGTTCTATTTGGTGAAGAAATTGGAAAGTTTGGTATTTGGGATTTACCAAAATGGTTTATCGGTAAATCTGTAGTCTTCACTTACTAAATTTGCCATTTTACGGTAGATTTGGATATTTCCGGGCCGTTTGGCTTGTCGCATCACCGATCTTGCCGCGCCACGAGACCCGACGCAATATCGATAATTCTTGGTGCGGTGTGCACGAGGTGAAAATGAGTCGAAAACTTTAGCAGGAAACTTTGCTCCATACGACTTTTCCGGGTACCGAAAATATTTTGCACCTTCCATTCTTCGCTTCCATGTGCCGAATTATTCAGTTATCTGCATTGAAGAACGCTCCGCTGTGCTACCCTCGACGTTAAATATTTAACCCCCAGTGGTCGCTCATTGGCTCTCACGGATCCTGAATTAGTCATAATCCGTGATAACAAGAGGAGTCGAAGGAAACGGTTTTAAAGAGACTTTCATGTCGTCTCTGCTCATAAGCTCCGTTGAAAGACCGACAAGAAAGTTTATTCTATATTTCATGGACCAAGACGTCAGTTTGTTTGTTATTTATTCACAAGCCTGTCGAAATGGAACTATGAATCAATATCGCCCCTGGCGAAAGACCTCGAGTTTTAATAAGATATTTCGAACATCATTTGCTAAAATTCCCAAGCTGAGATTTAACCATCTGCACGATTACGGAAACGCGCCAGCATACGAGGATTTTGCACTCGATCGGCGCTCGAGCCGGTTTCCAACCAACCCTGTATTGAATCGGACCCAACATATCGGCTCGACGAAGAATGTTATCGCTGCGCCTGTACCGGGCCAGTATTGGAGCCTGCGCTCCATTCCGTAGATTCAAGGTCTGCTAATATTATACGAAGACCATGAATCTGCGTCGTGTCCACTCCAAATACATTTGAGATATGACGCACGTTCTTTTACCCACTCGCCAGTATTCCTTAAATCATTTCTGTCACTAGCTGCATTTGAGAAACTTTCCACAGAAAAATAACACATGTTCACTTCTGGTTTGAAGAAGTCCGTTTTTGACCGGAAGTGACGTCATATGGAAATTCTTGATTTTTCGGCCGGAAATACGTCACTTCAGGTAGTCTGAGATTTTCAAATCGGATATGCCGTCACTACGAAATTGTGCAAGTTTTTGAGGGACGTCACGTCCGATTTAAAAGTGAGATTTTTAAATCGGAGCTTACGTCACAGAGAAAATGTTTCATTTCCGGTTCAAGCTTTTTACACCGCTTGAAACATCGGTATACAAAGGTTTGCATGGTACAATTCCAACGCCCTGCGTTGCGTCGCGCAACCAGTGATTCACTTGAAAGTCAAAGAAAAGTGTAATGAAATCGCGAGTACGAGCGATGAAGCTTAATTACAGAAAAGCGTGTAGTATACTGAAAAATTTAGATTTTTCGCAATTTTTAATTACTGAAATAAATTTCAATGAGTAGTCGAGTAGCAGAGCTGAAAATAAAATGAAACCAGCGAGTTTTCACCCGACATTACGCATTGTAGACACGATTTTGTCAAAAGAACTTTAGGAAAAGCCTGGCACGGTGTTGAATATAAGACCGACTACGAGGAAGCCAACCGACGGTAGTTTTACGGATGTAGAAAGCCACTGCGGATCGAGAACACGTTTGCAGACAAATCGTAATCCACGTTAGATCCCTTTTACCCGCTTCTACATCCAACGGTTATACGACGAGCTTTTACGACTCGTACATCGAGAGACTCGTCTTACAGTCGCTCACAGCCCTTAGTATAGATAACACAGTGGCACGGTAGTCTCTTCGGCGTGTCTTTTTCCGAGGAGGTCTGTCATACCACCGTCATAATCCTATCCGAATCCTGACAAAAGATCAATGAATTGTTTTGGCTGTATCAACAAACAAACTTCGGTCAACAAATTAACTTCGGTCAACAAATTAATTCGTTGCCGAACAATTAATTTTTTGACCCAACCAATAAATTTCATAACCCAACCAATTAATTCGATGATCCAACCAATTCATTTCTCGGAACAACCAAGTAATTTGTTGACCCGACCACTTAATTCGGTGACCAAAGCAACTAATTTGCTGGCCCAACCATACAAATTGCCTGGAGCGTATTTAACCACGCAGTCGGTTGGGGCAACTCATCATTTTTCTCTTCCTCCTCACTATAAATTCAATGCAGCAGCGGTAGGATTGTCCGTCTCGGGAAATTCTTTCTCTCCCACCGCCTCTCGCAAAAAAATAGCGTGTCCCTCGTGCAATCCATTCGTGGGGTCTGATGAGATATCGCAAAGTTTAATTTTAATAATTTCCGACCCCCTTGTATAAGTTCATGAATAACCCGTGCGCCGAGATGCATGCACGATCCGCGCAACATCGGCAGTAGCAGGAAAATATCCGGTTTGCAAAGCATCATTCATCATTGTTACGGCGAAATGATAAATTGGATAGATTAGTGCTTGCGAGAAGTTCTGGAGAGAAGAGGTGAAGTTGAACCAGTGCTTAAGGTCGACTCGTTGAAGCGAGTCAGACAAGTCTGGCCTATTGTGGTCGTGGCTGCATATCTGACGCCTGGCTAGCGTGGACTGACCGAGCTCTCTGCGCTCTCCTCGCGTGATAGAAAACTAACGTGCTCGGCGACTGGGCTGGCCGTCAGTAAAGGATAGAGAATTCGCAGAGCGTGATGAAAATTCCGTCGTTCCATGAACAGCCCAACCGGGAAGCAAAGAGAGGCGTCTGCAGTCTGGCGTCAGCGGTGTGCGAAGGGTAATTGGCACAACTATCCAACGAGTGATCGTAAAATGGAGAGCGCGAAAATTGCACGGATCAAAGATACAGCAAGTTCAGAGGAAATTCACAAAGAAGCTTCGTCGGAGAGTGCGACCACTTCACTTCGCTCATCGGAGTGAAGTGGTCTGAAGTGAAGTTACTGCGAGCACACCCAATTACCATATTGAGGGGGCGCATCGACGTCGACGCAGATGGGTGTACGCGGAGGAACTGGGGTTAGCTTTGGCCAGGACAGTTCTCCTCTTCATCGGTGAACATTTTTAAGCGTCGAATCACATCTTGTTAATGCTTGGTGGCGACATCGTCAGATCCCAATCCAAGGCTCGAAAAGTTCTGCCTGGGTCGAGGGACTTTTTGTCGGTTCGCTCAGGTTTTCTAAAGAAAATTATTGGGACATTTTCGATTGGGTATATTAGTCGGGAAAATTGGAGTTTTTTCAAATAAATTTTTTAAGCGGCGATTAAAAATATTGTTTGAAGATGGGACCACAGTCGAGAATTATCGGAAGGTATTCTCGTTTCTGTAGCGTGTAGTACTTCACACTTATACGTTTATACGCTATTATTCTTTCTCCCGTTTCCTTAGTAGGCTATGGATAGATGTTTTCAGAACATTACAATCGAGCGTTACCATAAATGAAACGGAAGGTACACAGCTATAACGATATCGATGATTGTCGGTCGGAAAACAAAGGACTGGAGATTCGGGAAACATATGAGAAAGCGAGGGATCGAGCGCGACAATTCTCAGCGGAGCGTTGAACGCGTCGGATTGCTCCGAAGGGTTTCTTATAAAAGCATTTGCCTGAAATAAGTCTTTAATGCTGTTGTTCTCCTACATTTCTGAATTCATCGTGTACAACAACGGCTCAAGATTTTTCTTAAAAATTAACAAGAAATTTACACGATTAACTAAAAAAAATTACGATCCAGAAAGTCTGAAATGTTTTTTTTTATCTAAAAAGAGGCCCAATTTCGTAAACTCTTAAGCAATGCATGAAAAAGAGTCGTGTGCTCAGCTGATGCCTCGATGATTGGCAAACTCGACTTTTCGCGAGGGCGAAGTCTACTCGGTTATTCCTTGACTTTCTCTAAACCCGAGCTTCGAAAATTAGTGCATCCGTCGACACTCAACGGTACTCTCTTGGAAACGTGCTCGCGATTTCCTTGAGTACGCAACTCTCGAGCTTCCAGTTGCCTCTTTTTTTTTTGGATTTCCTTGGACGGATAATTGAGTGAAATGTTCTCGAGATTATGCAATTAATGGAGGCAAAGAGTCGAGTAGTTAAGGGCCAAGAGTTGTCGCGGACGATGACAGTCGTTAGAGCAGCGTAATGCACCTGGCTAACGAGAGTGCGCTTTGGATCTCGGCGCACGTGCCCTCTTTGGCATGCGATTGAAGTGCGATGCATGTTCAGGCCAGCTCGCCTTACTCGATTTTCTGGACTGGAGTACAAGTGAACAAGCGCGTTTTCTCCCATAATGACGGAATTGTTATTTCGATAGCATGCGGCGCAAACTCGCACACGTGCTCTCGTCCGTGCTCTCTATGCCAAAGGCGAGAAGTTTTCGAGTGGCACGCGCTGAGCTCCCGTGTATACTCGAAAGCGTCGGGATAACGATGCTGCGCGTTTCTCGTCACAGTTTGGCTCTTCCAATTTTCGACGAAGCGACGGCGTATCGCTTTTTCCGTTTCCTCGTTTTACCTAATGACGAAACATGAAACGGTGGGTGGAGAGCGGAGTTTCGATGTCAATTGTTGCTTTATTATTTATTATTTATTATTTATTATTTATTATTTATTATTTATTATTTATTATTTATTATTTATTATTTATTATTTATTATTTATTATTTATTATTTATTATTTATTATTTATTATTTATTATTTATTATTTATTATTTATTATTTATTATTGTAGAAACTTAGAAAGGATTTTTTTTTCAATTTAGATCGGCGATATAACGCTACCGCGTGATTGTGATTGCCGACTCAAATTGTTATCGACGTAATTGAGTATCACTTTGTCACCTCGGGAATGCGGAAAATTGGCGTACATCCTTAAGGATTACGTCGAGGGACCTGGCTAAGGTCAGGTGCATTGCTGTACGGTTTTCTGCCCGATGGAACTCGAGTCTTGTTGGCGGCGTATCGTAAATCATTCTTGTAAACTGATACGCCCAGCGCGTACCACTACCGAGTCGGAACCTTCGTCCACAGAACCACCGCTCTCGTCGTCGTTCTCTCTTTGGAGCCCTCACTCGTACATTTTACTTCACCAGAAAAAAATCTACCGTACCGCGTACCGCCGAGACTAAAAGAAATATTCCTCACAATAATATCCCTCTTAACCGTCTTCGTAACCGTATTTTTTCTTTTTTTTTCTTTTTTTTTTTTTGCTCGTGTTCTCACAGAGATGGACTGAGAGAGTTGATGGAGAGAAGAAAAATTCCAAGACTAACGAGGAACAGGCTATACTTATGATTGAGCATCGTTAAATTACAAAAAAACAACAACAAAAATAGCGATCGTTATTGCGGGCCTTGAAGCAGTATTTTCGTGGCTTTACACTTGTCGATATCCACGCGCAAATACGAGACGTCTCTTAAGCCGGCAAAGTACATCGGCAAAGCCTATTACAGCCGTATATCTTTACAGGTATTAATCCTAGGTAGAAGTGCAAACGCTTGCCGGTAATCTCTTCGAACATTCGTATTCGATACTTTCCCTCTCCGGCTCGGAATCTCAAAAATCTCATGGAAAAAATGTAGTACAGTCGAGACGTTTTTTTCAGTAAGAGACGAAAAAGCGGGGCGGCAGAGCGAGTAGACGAATATATTTTCTCCACCGTTATCGCTTCGAGCTATTCACGGACCTACCTCACTGTGTGTCGTTCACTCACGATGAATCGTGTGGGTCGAAATAAATTTTTACGCCGGCTAAAAGCCCGGCCAACCCCGCCCGCGACCGGCACAAAGATCGATAACTCGCCTCACCGCTCTCGACCTCGAAACTAATCGTTCGTTAACATCCGTACACCATCGCTGAAAACTTTTCCACGAGCTTTTGCTATGCTTTATCCAAAAATAATGGGGGAAATAGAAAAAAAAAAAAAAATCTCCCGAAATGTACGGATTAAGCTGATGGAGTTCACGAAATGCATCGTCCCATCAGGCTACAAACTGCCAGTTTGTTCTGTACAAAATTGTAAAAAAATGGTTTTTTTTTTGTAACGTTGCAATTGGAGTTTCTGATTTTAATGGCCGGCATCGCTCAGCCGTTCAAAAATAACGAGTCAAAGAGAACTAATTGTGAATACAATTAAAAAAAATAAAAACAATTATAATTTTTGAAATTACAGGAGAAGTTTAAGTTTTGTTTGTTACTTTTTGTTATATTTACTATCTTTCCATTATATTTTTTTTCCATTATCACACCATTGCGAACAATCAATCGCATGGGATTTTTGATAAAAGCGGCCAAGCGTTTTTGTTATCCATCAAGCGTAACAGAAACTCTTCGTTACCCCGTCCGATCCGCGCGTGCACAACGCAAGGGACTTGAAACTGAAAGTCTCCGACGTTTTGCAACGATTTTCTCGTTCACCACAAACAACCCCCGTCCCTCATGGCCCACGTAGTCCCCACTTCACTCGAATATACCATATAATACGAGAGAAAACGTGCTTACATCGCGTGACTAACCGTTGAAGAACCATGTTCACTGGATGCCAGAAAACCGTCAAACTTTTCGACTTTTCACCGATCATCCCCTTTCGACAGACAGCAGAATGCCGCGACGAGGAGAACGGAGTGCGGGCGAGAAGCGAGGGGGTTCGTGGGTCTCGCGAGGGGAAAAAAAATTCTCAAGCTGAAAATAATGCCCCGAGAGAGTAAAAGTTAGAAGCAATTCAGTGACAGAAAGCGGCTGGTTTTTGGGGGTGGTTTGCGCCATCGAGTTTATCGATCGACCGCGGGGTCGAAAACTCCCGCTGGGAAAAGCATGAGCTACACAGTGCAGCGGAAAAGCTCGAGCCGAAAAGGGAGAGAGGCCAGGAATGATATAAAAGACGACGTGCGACCCGAGAGAGACTAAGTCGATATTATGATGTTACCGTCGCGGGGTGCGGGGTTGTTGGGTGGTGACCGAGATGAAAAAAGTTTCTGCCCAAGTTGCAAAAACTACCCTCTGCTTTAACTCCCCTTTCGGAATTAGAAACAAAAAGGGGTGAAAGCGAGATAATCGGACGAGTCTGTAGAAGAGTTGTCGAGCAGAGGCTTTGCATTACGTGGCCGAGAGTTTTGTATTGATCGATGAAACAAAAGGGGGGTGCATGACGAGAGTCAATGTTTGCTACGCGGCTTTCAATATTTGAATCCTCGGCTCGGGAGAACGTGACATCCGACCGCAGCAGCGACTCCTGCAACGAGCCCCAATCTCCATTACTTCAGCCACCCGGCAGTGCTCGCCTCAAACGTCGAACCTTGTACCGCCAGGTGAATACCCATCATAGGAGATTACAACTCCAAGGTTTCTACTTAATCCTTCTTCCTTCATAAAATTCGGAAATAAAACAGTGCGTCGAAAATTACGTATATTAAATATCATTTAAAAAAAAAACCTTCACGCTCCTAATTTTTTGCGCGGTGCAAAATGACCAGAAGCGACCGTATCCTGATCCTAAAACTACCCCAACCGATCATCTTTAGTTGGCGCAAGCGCGTTTGACTTATTCCTTTTGTCCCCTGTTTCTCAATAATTCCAAGAGTCCGCGAGCTCGCGGACCGGCGAATTCGCGACGGAGTCGTCAGATGTGCGTGGGACTTCGCCGCACATAGCGCAACGAGAGGCATCGACGAGGTAACGAGTCGCAGCATCCGAAAGCTTTTATTCCTTACCGATCGCGAATTGTTTACTCACGAGAGTAAACCTCGGCTGGCGCACAAGGTACACTCGGTCGGCTCCGACTTGTGAGCTTCTTCGATCGCAGTCGTTCCCTCATGCACGAGCTGGCCCGCCAACGGCTCAATTCGTTTACAGTGGATACCGTTGGATACGCTTACGTCGGACAGCTTTCGAATTGGATCAGGGCTTGCGGCGGTTTCGGCCACAGCCGACTCGTGTACGTGATGGTCGCCCCCGCCTCTCCCGCTCGAAAAGCTCGGCGGTACCGAAACTCTCCCCTTATCCCTCAAGATCGTTCGCGAATCCCCAGCCGGATACCGCTTGCGAATGGTAATGGTCAACGTCCGGCCAGCGGAGGCAGCATCGAGAGCCTCGAGCTCGCCGGACGCCTTCGAGCTTCAAGAACAATCGATTTGTCGAATCCCTTCCCGTTGGCACGTGATTCGCAGTTGAAACTCGATTAAAAAAGAAGTAACGGAATGGAAACCGAAACCCGCATCTCCGGCGATAACGTATTTCGTTACCGGGGAAGATGGCGTGTAATAAAAGAGTAAATGAGTTTCGTGCTTTAGCCCTCTCAATGTCGCCCTTGCTCCGCGTCGCCCGCCCCACAGCTTCGGCTATTACATTTTATGCGCGCTGAGTGGCGTTTAATTCGGGGCGTAAAAGGAAAAATGAAAATGGTCCGCTGCCCGGGGAATTAGAGGTATATTCGTGTGGTGCACCGGGGCTGGACGTCCAGGGTGTATTTCTTAAATTATTCTCAACTTCACTTTCCCGTTGTTCTCGGCAATGTGAAAAAAAAAAAATGGTCGTAAATTTTTATGAAAGACCCAGCAGGCATGCCTTTCCTCTTCCGGAGATAAATCCATATTACAAGAAAGCTCATATTCCTGCATATTCAGGTACATTATTTTACCGAGCATCCGACACAGAGGGCTCCGCCAGATCTCTTTGCCTAACGTCATCGTGCAAAGGACAATTTTGTATTGAAGATTCGTTTCCAAATAATAACAATGAACTTGGCCCACAATCAAGTACACATATTTTTATCGCAATGCGTTTAAACTTTCGGGAACTTTTTTTTCGTGATACAAACGGTGAAGTAAAAGTTGTTTGCACTCAGCTATAGTCAAATATTTGCTGAAAGGCTCTCCGACCTAATTTTCATACAAACATCCCACACTATATTCTTCTATTAAATTTTTTAATTTTTTCAACGCGAATCCTCGTACCGTTTGAATTTTCCCGCCAATTTTCTTGTGGACCCGAAGAGTTATACTCGCGTTTGGATAGTAGCGCTTTGAAATTAGAGTACGAATGGGCCCTCGGCTCAGTTGACTAGCGAATAAACACACTTTGCCAGACTCGCAGGGGGTTGGGAGGGACGCGGGGTTTGAGTTCGAACGATCTGCGTTCGAGTTCGAATAGCCTGCCGGTGGGCAAACAAATTAACGTCAGTACAGCGCCGCGACGTCTGGAAGTCTGTAACGCGGACAAACCGGAAGCAGCAGCAGCGGGCGTCCCTGGACGCCTCGCCAGCTTATTTCACCCCTTTGATAAACGCCTCCGCTCGGGTACACATAACTATTGCACGCTGTGTGAACACCGTGCGGTGGCGCTGGACGCACACGTACGCCTGTACGTTACCAATGAAGCTTTCGCGTAAATCACCACACCCCGTTATGACGTCACGTGATTCACCCTGACCCGGAGGCGAGCTTACCAGCCCCAAGGCGCGGTACCTCGGCCACCCCCGTGTTGTGCTGTATAACACCACGAACTAAGTCGCGGGTCGACCCTGTGCAAAGCTAAGTCACGAAAGGAAGCTTGCAACAGAGCGGAAGGAGGGAGGCGGGGGGGGGGGGTGTTCGGTGGAGACCCTCGAGAAATTAGCATAACGATATAATAGTGATACTCGTGAAAGCTTTTACTAGTGTTTTCTGCATATTTCCTCGCGATGCACTGGCAAAAAGTTGCCGTATATGAGCCGGCACAATTTCTCGTTCGATGCGTCCATGTCGAGGGTTTTTATTTTTTACGCCGCCTAGATTGTAGCGTTTTCTTAACGACGCATCCTCCCTCTCGGAACACTCGTTCAGTCTTCTTTGTCTTTGTCCACTGATTTCACTAATTTCTCGGAAAAATATAACGAGATGCAGTTATCCCAGTGGCAACTAAGATACGACTGACATTTTTTTTTGTAAAAAAATTACGATTATTTCTTACTTTAACCCAAATAAATGTGACACATATTTATTTCAATGCGGCTCTACCAAATGTTTCAATGGGCCGGTATTTAAATAATATCGTTGGTATTGTTATTGTTAGTATCGTAGTATTGTTATTGGACTTAAACCAATTTAATTGGTTCAAGCAAATAGTCGCTTCTGTGGTAGATTCTCGCTGTTGATAATTCGAAGCCATATTTGCGAGAGAATCGGCATCGATTGCACCCGTACTCTGAAATTTGTCCACAGCGACACGCCGGCGATCACGCTGCTACCGCCGGAGGCACCAATAACAGGGTCCGAATGATGTAGCCATCATTTGTGGTCATTAAGGTAGTTTGCGGCTGAGCGCGCTGTACGACTTCGGTGGTTTTGTTTTTTTTTATTCTCGTGGTTCTGAGGAGTCCGAATGCCCAGAGAAGCCGTGCAAAGTGCTAACAAGGGCCCTGAGAATTCCTGACATGTCTGTGGTGAAGGAAAGAGCGCAATCATTCCTAAGCGGGCAGGTCGGATGGTTCACGTGTGCGATGCGCACCGCCTTGCCTTGGAAACGATTTTAGTTTTTTCCCTCGTTCCGCGGCAAATCCAACCGCTCCTGTTCCCAACTCTACAGATATATATATATATATATGTGTGTGTGTGTGTGTGTGTGTATTTTGAGAGGGGCGCTTCGCCAAACAGTGACGGCACCTTTCCTGATCAGGAACTTAAGATATCGTTTCCTTTATAGGGAGAATTCGATCCCAAAACTAACTCTTTGCGTCGAACACGACGTACATTGGTCTGATATGAGCCTTAGATTACTACTTAGTAAGGACTCTATTCAATGTCTGACAAAAGTACCGTTCTTCCGGTATGACGTCACTTCCGGTTGATTTTCAAACCGAAAGTGACGTACTTTTGGTACGACGTAATTTCCGGTCGAACAATGGGTTTTTCGAATGGAAAGTGACGTATTTTCGGCATAAGGTCACTTCCAATCGCAAGATTTGATCTTCAAACCGTAGTAATATATTTTTATATAATAAATATAACCGTATAAATATAAATAACCGTATAATATATATTTTTTTTTTTCGAAATCAACGCTTCGCGGTATCGAAAATTGGTAGACCACAATAATGACATAAAAAAGTTCATGCCAAGGGGTCATTTTAAAATACCAAGATTTCAGGGTGATGATGCGATTATTTTCTTTACGGAATGAGCGATAGTTATAAATGAGCGCTATTTAATCAAATTACTCAATACTTTTTCCATAAAAAATCATGTCTGTAGAATAACAAAAAAATGTAAGATTCTTGTCGGGCTCGCGTGATGTCGAGAAACGAAAGGTTAAATCGGCTCACAGCGATTGGGGTCGCCGCTTCGGTTCTCCATCGCGTCTTCCCAAATCCGTATACACATAGGTTGCTCTTCACGATTATCTCCGTAATCATTTTAATTCAATATTTTCCATCTATCCCCTCTGTACGCCCGCCTGTTCTGCGATTTGTCGATCGATACTAACAATTTTCACTGGGCTCGATCGTCGAGGGTCGCCCGTTCAGACGATAGTAGGGATAAGCTCATGCAATTTCCTGTGGCGTGCAAAACTGAAGAAGCTTCGATGCCTCGACGGTTTAAATGATATATCGAAAATATCCATGATATCAGCTCATTCTCGATGAGCTGTTCCCTCGTACTAACTTGCTCTTAAACTTACACACGTACACGGAAACAAATTGAGTTCAACGAATCAATAGTTCTATGACTTTGTCTATTGCCATTAATACGTATCTATTTCTTTTCTAGTATATTCTATTCTTTTTTTATAATAAATAAATAATAATAAAAACAATATTAATAGGTTGGGACAATCGACACAAAATAATGAGGTAAACCTACCAAATATTAATTTATCCAGCTAATATTTAGTTCGCTTAATTCGTCATGTTTATCATCGTGAACTGTAATTTTTTTCCACTTTTTCAATAATCTATACAGTCGAAAGCTAGTGGAATCATCGGTGGCCTATTTGCGGCTTTGAAAGTTATAAAAATTTCGAAAAAAATATCTCGCTCTCTCTGGCTCTCGTACTGAGTAAAATCCGTTAAAAATATACGAGTCCAAGGCCCAAGTATCGTGCGACACGAGCACGAGTAGCGGCGCACCGATAATTTATAATTATGCAAATGTCTCGCCCGACCCTCGAACGCGGGTGATATATAAGCGTATGATTAACTCAACTATTATCCGTCGAATTATAATTTAGTCACGAGTTTTTAATCGAATGCATCGATGCCACGGTGTGTTCGTGATCTTGGGGCGAAAGGTCGCGAATTATTAATCGGCCTACAGACTCGAATCGGTAACAAAAACGCTCAATTTTCGCACACTGAGAGAAGGATCTAGTAAAAACTACTATATCACTTGAGAGATATTACCATAGCATATAGTAGTAGAGCGTTAGGGCGACACCTATGGTAGGAAGTACCGGATTTATAAGAATTTTTCTTAGATATTATGGTACAAATTCTTGGAAATTCTGAGACTTTTTGCCATAGGTGGCGCCCTGGCGCCGTACTACTATATTCTATGGTAATTTTTCTTAGTTGATTGGTAATTTTTACTAGATCCTTCTCTCAGTGCAGTCACCGGTGCGTGTTTCCCCGAGTTTCTCTGCGTCCAAAAGCGCGTCGCTGTTGGTGAGTTCCCTTTGTGCATTCATTTGCAGTCTGACACTGTGCTGAAACGCATATTCGCGTCAGAAGGCTGAGTCGGGTGGCTTGATAAATGTCTCGGCCGTAGCGAACGAGCGGGCTCCTGCTTGGGCTGTAACGCGGAAACTCCGCGGAGCAAGTAACCGCGAGACGCGGCGAAACGGCGGATGGTATCGTGCAATGCGCACCGGCGATGTTATATTTCCACGTGTGGCATTTTGACGCAGCGTGAAACGACGTTGCCATAAGTCTTCCGAGTGTCCGGCTACCTGTGAGAGCAGAGGCGAGTTACAGTGCCGTGCGGGCTCTTTCCTTGAATATCCGCCAGTACGTCGCCGTATGGTGTAAAGTCGCGACTGTGTGACGTTCGGAGCCAGTCCCAAGCACATCTTTACCTTTACCTTTATCCGCCAGTGCGAGGTGGTCGCATTTCTATCCGTGCGTTTGTCTCGGTACGTCCCGCCAGTTATAGTGCAGCGGAAGCGAAGGGGGTCGAAACCTTCGTTACATAAACTTGTCCACTCCAGTTTTACACTCGGAGCGGAGTTACAACGCTTTAGAAGTGAGGTCGCGCGTTGGTTCGTCTTGCGTCATCGCTTGTGCGAGCTCCGCTTCGCAGGATGAAGGCGGAGAGTACTTTCGTTACTCTCTTTACAATTCGATTAAAATTCGCACGTTTAAATCGAATTCAGTGCCTCGAAGACTCGATTACCTACGAATAGAGCGGCAACGAATTGTTTAAACTTTCGATCGGCTTCCCTTTCGCGATTAGATCATCGTCGAGGCGGCAAAAGTTGGACGAGCCATTCGATGGTAACGGTTCTACATCGGGTTTCGCGAACGGACTCACTGAACCACAGCGTATACCGTCGGGCTGCTCCAGAAAACAAAACCGGTGATCCAATAAATTTTCGAACCGGTAACATAAACCGCCTAGCTCCAGCGCTCCGGTTCGCCTCGGCGTTACATCTTTTTTATATTATTTTTTATTCGCTGGTCCAGCCTCAACCACATGTATAGGTAAAACCCGCACGAGGACCACCTTCCCCTACGCTATCTCGACCCTTTTTCATCCGTTTTCCTTTTTTTTTTGTCAATACCACTTCTATTCGCACCCCTTTCCAGTTACATGTTCCTCCTTTTTTTCTCTCTGTGTCTGATTTTCTTTTTTTTTACCGCCGTGTATGTAATCTCTTGGCAACGTGAAAACTAGATTTTGCCCTCGGCCGCCCTCCCGGCCTCGTGACGTAACGATAATTTAGGTGCGTTCACTTGGCACACTCGTTGACAGTCCAAACCCGTTGGTTTTCTGCCAAATGTCCCGGGCCGAAAAGCGGCGGGTGGGCTCTCTTGGATATCCGCGCGCGAGCCGCGGCCCCTCGCGAGCAGGGTACGACGAGGACCTCGTCTTCCCTCCGCAGGCTCGCGGTTATCCAACACGCGCTTGTCCGCCTCCGATTAGAGCTTTCAAATTTTATTAGATTTTTTTTCCCGGCAGATTCTCCGACGAGACGACCTTATCGGAAATCCCCTCAACGACGATGAGCCTAATCCGTATCGCGTAAAATTTCTATCGCGTAAAATTTCTCGGTTCATTCTTGCGATCCTTCGCCGCCGAATACACCTGCCCGAATTTCGATCGAAAGACGCGACTCGAATTTTTATACTTCCTACGCCCGGCTCGACAGCATTTACTACGTTCACGTCGGATCACACCTCGCCGCCACGCTATACACCTCGTCGTCACTCGCTCGACCTCGTGACCCGAAATCTCACGAAATTTTTGTGCCTCCTCTTTATCCCCCCTCCCGATCCTGGTCAAGTCTCTCGTCGTTATGTATTTCTAGCACGTCGATCTTTTTATCCCACATTCACGCGGAGCACGTGAAGTATCCCGAATTATCCGAGCCCGCGCACGCCCCGACGTCGAGAACGATGAGAATATTTGCGCACGCCATACACGTCTATCTTTTCTTGTTTTTCTTTTTTTTTTTAACGACCAAGATACCATCGTCGAAAGTAAGCCGTGATTATTTTAGCACAAAGTTTATTTTCGTTGGATCTTCCTGCGGAATTTCGAGCCGGAATTTTGGCGGACGATTTGAGCCGTGCAGTGATTGGCAGCTCAATGCGAAATTTGGACGAAAAATACCTTTGATTAATTCTGGAACATATATATATATACATCGTTTTTTTTTCTTTTTCCTACGTTGAAACGAATGAGACTGCCGTCAGGTCAGAAAGACGGATCGACGTTCATCCCGACGAAAAATAGAAATAAATGAATTCCAGCCGTCTGAGCGTAAGGAGAAGAGTCGGGAGGGCAAGGAGGTGCCAGTACACAGTCCAGATGATTTTCCGTTCGTTTCCACTAGACGGACTTCACTACTGACGATTTGTTACCATCAGCCTATTTTCCCTTCGCCGACAGACCGCTCGAACATAGATCGACGACCCTTCGACAGCTCGCAGCTAGAATTCGAACCTCCCGGCGATCTTCATCTTTTATTCATAATATTATTTTTGTTATTTTTGTGCGGAAAGACGATTCGAAATCGACAACCTCGTGAAGACAAAATTTCCCGTGGCGGATAATCCACGTAACTTTGTTCTTCACTTAAACGGGACATCATCAAGGGTGAAAGGGGTGAATATGGGACAGTAAAAAGTTTGATCCTAATTTTGTTCAGAGACGTCTCACTCGTTTACTTTCGCACACTTGGTAATGTGGAACATGGCTGATAATCGAATCTATTTATCCATTCGAATTATCGCCAGATGCAACGTCCTTGCAGACCTACATCGAAATATACGACGCTGCAAATAAATTCGATAGCGTGCAGTGGCGAAGATTGGTATTTACACTTTCATCCCGTGAATTATATCGACGCGACGCCGATCGCTGCCTCGGCGACCTCCGGAGTTTCCTCCGCGCTGAAGACAAGTTCTCACTCGTATCCTCGTAGCCGTGTGTCTACCGTTACAGCACTTTGATGCCGATGGCCCAGTCCAGGTGCCGCACCAGCTGGCCGAGAGGCTTCTCCGAAGGACGACACTTTGGCAGCTCGTGGAATGTGTGTCGAACGCGAAACACGAACGGCGTATCGCGTTTTTCGTATGCGAAACGCGTTCCCGAAGGCTCGTAGCACGAGACTTCGCTCTTCCGCGGATAACAATTTACCCGTGGCATTGCCTCGCGTATCACGTGCAATCCCCCTCCTCCCTCCGTTGAAACGCCTTCCCGATGCAGACTCAGAAGGGACGACGGCGCGGTCCTGTTTTACCGGCGGAGCGGCAATCGGTGGGATCGTTTCGACACACAAGCAACGCCATCGAGGCCCGCGAAAAAAGCGCGACGCTGTTGTTGGGACGAGAGTAAAGAAGGAAGAAACTACAAAACGAGAAGCGGAGTATAGTCGAACGGAGCAGATATAAGCGAGCGGATGACGCGAGTCGCGACTCCCCGGTGCGGAAGGCTGTATCGCTGCTTGGAGAGAAACGATTGTCTCTCGATTGGTTTTCATCGTGAGCGAGACCGGGTTCTTAACGAATTTCCATTAACCAGGTTTCCCCCTCCCTTTCCCGGTTCTTCCCGTATCGTGGGGTATTTCGTCTTTTTCTCTCGTCGACGTATCGGCCGAGCAAATCGGTCGGAAGGAAAGGAGAGAGCTGGGGCGAGAAACTAACGTAGCGTGGAACAGCAAATTGTGTGGAGCGTGTAGAATTTTTTTTAGCCCGGCGTTTCAAACGCGGGAGAAATTTTAAAGCGTTGCATCAGGACCTGATGAGGTCCGGAAAGGGCCTGACGAGGGCCTGACGAGGGTCATCCAAGGCTAAAAAAATTCAACAGGAGCAGCGGGGCGAGCGGGAGGGAAGAAAGTGGGTTGTACGGAATCTTCAAGTCTGCAACACTGGCAGGTTTGTTGGTAAAACTCGGTTTGAGCGAACGCAGAGACTGGTTTGTGTGGATTCTGTCACAACCGCCTGAAGAGCTGCAGCGGCGACAAAGCTTCTTACTTCCGGTCCCAGGAGTTTTGTACTGTGGACCGCTTACGCTCTGGTTTTCGCTTGTGCGTCATGTTAAATTTAAGAAAAAAAAAAAATTGCCGAGGACAAATCACTGCAACATTTGTCCTATCGCCTGCACTAAGAAGGATGTTAGAAGTGCCTTTTTTTTAATGAAAACTTTCTCGGTCATATATAAATCTCTCGCGTCGAATGGTTTACGCTCCCCCAAGTATTCGTCTCTCACTTGCCCCGTGCGCGATGGAATTGGAAACGTACCAATAGAATCGAAACTTTTATGCTGACTCTCCCCAGCGAGACGGAGGGAGGAAATAAAGCCCGAGACAACCTGCTGTTCGTCTCTTGTACGGTAACGCGAAGCGAGAGGTCGACGGGAACGCGAGATAAGCGCGCGAGCTTGGAAACGTGAGACTCAAGCTCCTCGTCCAGGACCGTTTTTCTTACGTACGAAATCGTGAACGTAATCGAATTCAAGATTCCGCGAGAACGAAAACAAGCAGTGGTATTACGTAAAGTCGGTGTCACTTAGAGGAAAGATTGGACGATTCTCGGCCACTTAACGAAGTACCTTAATATCTCAGTTGTTATACTCAGTTGTTATACGCAGTTGTTATACTCAGTTGTTATACACAGTTGTTATACTCAGTTGTTATACACAGTTGTTATACTCAGTTGTTATACTCAGTTGTTATACTCAGTTGTTATACTCAGTTGTTATACTCAGTTGTTATACAGCTGTTACAACCCCAAAAACTTCGTTTGAAAAAGACTGGAAATCTTTTCCGGACCAGCTAAACGATGAAATTTTACTTAATCGTTTCGTTATCATCTGCGAAACGTGACAAGACTTATCTTGAAATCACTGCTGAATAATTTAGAATCCGTCTTGCTATTCGCCGGCCGGTATTCGCCCGACCCCTGTACGGTGTCGGATTTTGGGAAATTTGTAGCTCCAGCTCAGAGAAAGAAAGTTAATCGGGCACTCGCGGTCAATGGTCACTAATGGTACCCATTTAACTATTACATGCACGTACACGTTACTTTTTGAATAATTGTCCGTGAATTACCGAATTTCCGAGATACTATATATGACTTGATTGTCCCGTTGCACGACAGAATATTTATTGCTGTTACCCGGTTACAAATGAATGCAAATTGGTTTACTGTGAACGTGAACATCGAAGCACACGCTCGTTGTTATATAGTCGCCGGTACAGTAACAGAAACTCGAGCGATCGTTGCATTTAAAGGTATAGCGGAGTTGGATGACGCTCGGGTTTAAATAGATTCGAGTTGGCTCGGTATGTAACAACGTTATTTCATCCGTTCATTATGTTTGCTCCGTTGGCCGTTACTCTAACCTATCGGTGGAGAGCGGGACGCATGATTGATGGAGATGGATTTTTTACGTGAATGCGAAATAATTGGCGAGAACGATCGAATCGTTCTCGGTATGATCGCGGGCACTGATATCAATGCGATTTATGGACAACCATCTCGATTTGCATGTATGCACGACGAAGCCATGTTGGCAAAATATCGACCATAATCTCATGTCATAACTGTTCCCATGCCAGGCCCCGATGTGGTCTGGAGAAGGCTTGATAAATATCTGATACGGCCTTACGTTACGGCCTTACTTTCATTTTTTTCAAATTTAAGGCACAGCAAAGAATTGATGAATAAATTCGAAATTGTATACTGAAACTACACATTGTATATAGAATGAAGTCGAACGAACAGGGACATGAAGTTAGGCGGGAGATGAGCAGAGCGTTTTGCTTCCTCATAGAGGAAGCTTTGTGATGGTGAAAAAAAAAAAAAATTTTGTTCATTTGAGGACTAGACGACGTTTTTTGTTGATCAGGCAGTTGGTTTTTATCGATCGTTTCTAAACAGAAGTGATCGGGAGAATTACCAAATAAAGAATTTATTTGGCAAAGCAGAAGGTGTGTTATTGAACTCGATAGGTCACAAGACAGCGCTAGAACGAGAGAGAACTCGCGAGAGAGAGTGTGATCGTCGCGAGAGTCAGTCCTGATAATCGAAATCTCTCAGCCTAATCACCGTGAAATTGATAACGTGATGGCAAAAGATGGAAGACACGTAGAAAATTGCGCTGCGATCCGAAGTCTTCACAAAAAGTTATCTTGATTTCGGACCGGACAGACGGACAGACAACAAAGAAGAAAACCCTTTTTTTGTATCTTAGGTTCCCCTGAGAAAAAAGGGTTAGTTTAACCAGAAGTCGCGGTGACATACGTTGAAAGCTGTTATTTGTCTGATAAAAATAAAGCATTATTTTGTTAAACGATTATTTGCTCCAACCGATTAAAAATTTGTTGATTCAAACAAACAGTTTTGTTGTGCCAACCAAACACCTTTGAGCGTATGTCGCCGAGTCTTGGTTGATCCAACCATTTCTTTTTCTCAGTGTATCTAAAACACGTTTCCGGACCATAACCTGACTAATCAATGTTTTCTGACATGATTACGTTCTTTCCTTACATACTTCGTACGTGATAAGAACGTGAAACGGATTCGAATACTTGGAACTATGAAGGGTCGCATCTTGACCAAACTAGAGCAACGATGGCGTTAGGCGTCTTACGAATTGAGAGACGACCCATCGTTCCGTCAGCTCAGACTCAGCTTGACACGATCGATCACGCTAACGTGTCATTCAATTCGGATTCCCGGAGGTGATAGCATCTGCGAACAAATCCGTCCTACCATTTGTATCTGATTCGCGAATATCTCAATGTCCAGGCGTCTCCGGCCTCTTGACTATACAAAGCACATTTACAAAGGCTCGTGTAGACACGCAGATCGAATCTAGAGAGCGTCGTACCATTAACATTTCCATGACATTTCGGAACCCTCCGCGACGTCAAGGGGAGACTCCGGAGGGCGGCATATTTCACGCTTACTACACACCTCGGACTGGCGGGACTATCATTTTCCGTAACTTGAAACTTTACTCGAACATTTCCTCAAACACCTTAAAAATTTATTCAAACGCTCTCGCAAAGGTGGGTAGACATAAATTTACCGGAAAACTGCATTACGAAAATATTCGAATAATATGAAAATTTCTAGAGATCTAATGGATATTATGACTCGAAGAATTGCGACTTGTGCTTAAATTAAAAAAATTCCGTGAGCTCACGCACATCATTATTGCTTTCTTAATTTTCGATTCACGTGCCGCTCAGCAATCAAAGTTATGACCACAGTTGAGGCCCGACACATTAATAAACACAGTAAACAAAAAAAAAAGAAACAAAATATCGACCCTGGATCGTAACGAGAGTGTCCCGATTTTGTGGACAAGGGCTTCGATCATTTTTTTTTTCCTACTTATTAAAAGCTTTTATAAATTGCATCCTCGTTAAAACAGCCCCGCGTAACGAGATATCTCGTAAATGAACGATATACACGAAGAGTGGCGGGCCGAGATAGCCGTGGACGATGCTGGAGAGTGAGATAAAGGTGGCCGTAACGATACATACAACCGGATATACATATGCATACACGCACACACATATATATATATACATACATTCTCGAGGACGATGCTAATAAACTTGGCGCATTACGTATTCTCCGGAAAATTTTATGCGCCATCTTCAGCGCAAGGGCAATTATTTATAGGGTGGGTCGTCCTCGGGGTTATACGATGTGCCCAGACTGAACCGGAAGTTCAGTCTGGAATTCAGTCTTTCGAGCTTCGCGATATTTCCTGGGAGCTTTACGATTGTCCACAGTCGGGAATTATAACGGGAAGATGTAGCCGAGCGAAAAGTCGTCGGCGTCGATCCGGACGGGTTGGTAAGGAAGTGTGCGGGGCAAAACGGCACCCCTGGGGAAAAACGGACCCGTGTACTCCACTTTTTTCGTGTCCTGTGAAAAATTAAAAAGAAAATAGTCCGTCTTGCCCCGGCCCGTCCGTTTTGTCCCGCTGTCCTCTGAATCGTCACCGAGACGACGACGGATGTGACAAATGGAAAACGCTTCGAAGATCTTTCGCTCTCTCTCTCTCTCTCTCTCTTGGGTTTTATGATCATTCCTTCGACGCCTCCGCGGACTATATTCCCCTCGCATCAGCGACTTGATAGGTACACGCCGGCGTGTATCCAGTACGTGGCGATAAAGTTAGAAGAAGCTGAAGAAGATTCCCAGCGGAAAGCCGCTTACGATGAGGACACACTCGCGCGTTAAATTCGCCTCGCCACCCACTCTCGCATTTCCTTCCGACGCTCTTGCGTCATCTATTTTATTCTTCCTGAGCCATGCGAATCACTCAACGAAACATGCATGAGAAATACTTACTCGCACGGAAAAAAAGTACATGCGAAAAATATATTAAAAATATATTTCAAATGAAAAAATTAAATAAAAGAAATTCCGGCGAAAAAATATATATAATTATTTTTAACTTTCACTGATGCATCCGTGAAATGTATCTCATAATGTATGAATTGTGTATAATGAGAAGCGTGCAACCGATGACGAAAATTACAACCCGCACGTAGGTAAAAAAAAAGTCCACGGTTTTATGTGAGAAATCGTCGGACAGTCTTAAAAAGCTACAGGACCGGTATTGGCACAGCGTCGGCCAGGACGGATCCTGGTGCGAGGATAAATAAAAATATCCCTCCCCAGACGACTTTTCGCGCGAACCTCGGAGAGGGTGCAGCCCTGCGATTCTGCCGACGTAAATCGCCGTCCCTCTCCTCGCCTTAGGCGAGAGAGGAGATAAGATCGCGGGTGCTCCCACACGCTGCGCTCGCCTTGCGAAGGCTACACTCCCGCGATTACGTGTCTGAGATCGTTGCAAGGCGACGTTATTTCTGGAGTAGTTGTTGCAGGGGCGAAGGAAGAGAGGTTGAGCAGCGCGAGACTAACAGCTTGCGCGAACGGTGTGTATATCGCGAAGGACCTTCGAGTGGCTGGATCGAAAAGCTCTTGCGGCAAATCAGGCGATAACCCGAGTCAGCAAGCCAAAACGAAAATATATTCTCGAAGGACCTTCGAGTCGAAAGGAGATCCCAGGCTCGAGCCGAGGGAGTCACGCAGCCCTCGGCTCGCTCCTCGCCTCGACCTCGCACAAAACGAGCGATATACCGCATCTCGCTGGCCCCTTTTCCGTCTTGACAGTCTATCCGGCCTCTCCGCAACCGCTAGCTGAGGGCGAGGAAAATAATTAGAGGGGAGGATGGAAGATTGCGGCGAATAGCGACAAGCAAAGTTTTAGCCTCTGATAAGGAGAAATCTCCAACCTCCCCTCCCGTTCGCCTCGAACAACATCAACCGCGGTGGGAAGGATGCAGAATAAACTCCCGGGACTTTGTATCTCCTGCACATCATGAGGCGGATCGCGTGCCCTGAGAGGCACGGAAGCACGCAGTCGTGTCTGAAGACTCTTCAGGCTGACGGAGGGAAAACAATACTCGACAAAGTTTTCTCGTGGCTGCTTCGCGCAGCAATGAAAACGTCGGGACGCACAGTGGCAGGGTTGGTTAAAGAATTAAACGGGAGAATGTGAAGGGAAAAGCAAAGAAAAAATTGATAAAAAATGTGGAAGTAGAAAAAGCAGTACAGGGGAAGAATAACTTAGTCACAGTTGATGGCACTTTTCCTCAATCCCATCTAATTGCCTCGTAGCCAATAACGCTCCGTTGGGTAGACCTCAAATTTTTTTTTTCTTTTCAAGCGAAACCCGTTCCACGTATATTGTCGGGGTATTTTTTTTTTTTTTTTCATCGAGGCTTTCTATAAGTGTGTGTATGTGGACATGCCATGAATGCTTGGGATTCATCGCTTCGCTAGATCCTTCCCTTTGGCGGACTGAGATTGTGGCGAACGATGGGAACAGAAAACTCACATATATGTATAACCCTCGAGGTTTATACATATATGCATACATACAGGGTTGAAGAAAATGAAGACGTTATCTTCCCGTTGGTTGAGCACGGCGAGATAGAGGATGTATCGAGTGGCATCGGACGAGCGCACAAAACCTACAAGCGGAAGCGAACGCGTCTATATCTACTCCAAACCAATTTCTTCGTCGTTGTCGTCGATGTCATCACGAAAGAAAAGAGACTGAAGGATCCGTTGCAACGAGAAACCCGTAGGTAGACAGGAAAATTTTTCCCTCGGGCAGATCGTGCGCGAGGTAAAACGTACTTTGCCAATTTCGCGGAAAAGGTTCTTATCGTGTCATTTAACTCCCGTGATATCAACATCGAAATTTTCAATATCGCACGGATTGAAGTTGGCGGATGGGCCTTAGGAATACATATCGAACATTTTTGTTGACATGATGCAGCCCCGATTCTGATAGGACTACAATAATATGTGTGGTGAGGCAGTGGGTGGAGGGTTGGAGATAAAGTAGACCTGACAGGGAGTCGTTAATATTATCTAGCGTTTTGTCGCGTATTATTGCAACAATGACTGAATGAATCGTTATTCGTAGACATACAGACACATCCTAAAATAAATTTTGGAGCGTTAATTCGAGGTCTTGTCAGGAAATATATTTTAATAACGCAAGCACGTAAAATGTCACTTTCCGTTTCTGTGAAGTGAGCGTGCAAGAAAAATGTGAAGTAAATGTGAAGTAAATATGAAGAAAAATGTGAAGAGAAAAATGTGAAAAATGTGAAGTAGCATGCGTACAAACGCAATATGTTTTTTTTTCTCGCGCTAGTGCAGAAATGTGTCTTTCTGCGCACAATTTGTTAGGAAGAATTACGTGAATGGCAGGGCGTCGAAAGGGAAGTCCCGGCTCACGTGGATGCTTTCGGCTCGTGCAGCATTTCTACATTCGTCAAGAACTCTCTTTCTACGCCCTTGCCATACAAATAACTATAGAAATATTTTTAATCCAGCGACTTTCTATCGTTCGTGTATCGACCATATAAATTTCTACGTGTATTTCAAGAAATATATCTGCCCAAAAATGTATCCGATAATGTACCATTTTACGGAAAAATATACTTCATATATCACAGATACATTTTTCGATGCACACATACATTTTCCATATGGGAAACCTTTTCCCATTCTTGTCAGGGTCCGATGAAGCGCTATAAAATTTCCGCCAGACTAGTTACGAATTATAGTTATCGAAGCGTAAATTTGTGACAAATTTTCCGTCTATTTTTTTTCTGCCCCTTTCTCTCGAAAAATCAACAAAAAATATCGTAACAACTCTAAAGGTCGGTCTTAACGATGGCAATTTGCCTGGGTTCGGTGGTTCAAGCGAGCGCGAAGAGGCCTAACCGGGCGTGCCTCGGGATTAAATTCCGCTCAAGCCTCACGATTCATCCCTTTGACTTTCGTTCGCCGCGAACGAATGTTCCGGACCGCATACGCGTGTGTCTAATGTAAATTGGCTTAACCGCACGCCGACGAGACCTTCCGGGTGGACCGACGTGGCTGACTGCGTCAACCCCTTGTGATAGCGTCCGTACCCTCTGTCGCGGTGGATGGTGGTCGATTTGTAACCGTGCGGGCGTTCCCATGCAAATCTTGTCGGGAGAGAAACTCCTCTCCCGAGAGATAACCGTTACTGAGCCTCGAGCCTCTCACCGCGAGTCCGTAGATCTCGTCCAGTGAAATTACACGGAACCAATAGAATTTCCCCAAAAGTAACCGCCGCCCGCCGAACAACCCGTTCACGTCCTCGTAGTTCATTCGATTTTTCCTTCCTTTTTCTTTGCCCGTTCTCTTCGTAAGCCTTCCCTTCCCTCCCCACCCGCTCCACGTCCGTCGAACTTCTGAAAGACTCTTGAAAATCGATCTGTCTCCCGGTCGCCCGGCAGGAGCCAGATGGGAAAAAAACCCTCGCCGAGCGAAGCGAAGGAGGTGGGACGAAAAGTTTTAACATGAAATTCTGGGATATTGAGTAAAGTGGAATACCTCGCGAGTCTTAAGTTACACAATGAGCACACAGTGTTCACTTTCATAAAAAAAAAAGTGAAAGAAAAAAAATGTAAAAATGTCGGTAAGTAACCGATGGCTATTGAAAGAATTTCGTGGAAAGCGAGAACACTGGTCGACGTAAAAGTTTTCTCGCCGCAAGAAGGAGAAAAATGAAACTGTCGAAGCTGGAACTGGGAGGAGTAGAGGGTGGGTGGGGAGGAATAGTTGTGGTGGATTCTTGAGTTGACGCAGTGTATAGTTTGGCTGAAATCAGCGACAGACGAGAATGGGAATCGGGGGATGGTCTGCATCGAGGAGAGCGAAGCTCGTTTCGCGGAACGACTAAAGGAGAGAGCAAGCTGGCGAGCGACTCTGATTGCACTTCCGAAAATTGGACCCTCTTATCATCTTGCTCGAACCCGCCCCTCGATATCTTTCTTTCTTTCTCTCCCTGGCTGGTCGATGGTGAAAAGCATCTTTTCAATTTTTCTCGAGACCGTGGTAACTACTCGTCGAGCTCGCTTCTCATTGGTATCTTCCGGCAGTTAGGCGTACCGACAGTTGGACGCCCGGGAGGGAAACGCAGCATCCTCGCGACGGGCGGTCGATGGACCGCGAGATTATTCGTTCGACAATGCACCCTGATTGGGAGACCGTCAACTTGCGACCAATAATGGCCGAGGAACGTCCTCGCCGACGATTCCGAGTTCTCAAATATAATACTTATACTGCGAGGAAATCGAGCGTGATAAAGATCACCGTTGCCTCCCTCGTGCAGTCGGCCGGGCGCACGCGAATTCGCCCTGGCCGAGGAGACTCGCCCGATTTGCATTTACCTTGAAGAGCCACCGGCGGGATTCTTCAAGGGGATGTCGTACTATGGCGAAACATATTATTGAGTTTAATGTTGCAGCGGTGAAAAGTCGATTCGGAATCGTATATTACCGATTTTCTATTTATACCCCGAACATTATTTATTCGCTATTCGGTCGCAAACCCTTCCATATCGGGCTATGCAATTTCTCAGATTCAGCTGAATTAGTTTCAATCGAATAGAGTCTTATGTAAACATCGATATTGCTGATAATTTGGCAGACATTAATACGGAGCAAATTTGCCATCACTTAACGCCTTCACTGACAGAGAAACGTATAGAGAGAAACGTTTTGACCCCTATAGTATGATACGTTTTGACCCCTGACAGTGAAGGCGTTAAAAAAATTCCGTTATTAAATGACCTTCCAGATTTGAATATTTCGATTAATAAAATATTGTTAAATATGAATTAAAAAAAAATATTTTTGCTATGATGAACCATTCGAATGACATCAGGTAAAAGTGGTGAAAATGGCTCGTTCTGTCTATCAGTGATCTGCGTGTCAATCAGCCCAGGCCATATTCACCATTTTCACCCTAAATATAATTGTGAAAGAAATAATTAAAAGAAAATAGTACCATGGATAAAAAGTGTTGGAAAAACTGAAAAATGCATGTATTAATTTGTTTGTTCCTTCGATAAGGCAAAGAAGCAGGTGATGGCCCGTACCACGCGCCAGCGACGAAAGATGGCAAATACGACCGACGCTCCCACGTCCGCGAGCAGCCTTCTATCGAGTACGACGTCGACGACATTCGACGGTGCCTCAGCCTCGGTGACTTATCCCTCGGAGGGTTACAATTTCAACTACAGCGGTCTCGTTAATCTCGGTGGTTACTCGCTCGACGACCTCAACTACACTGAGCTCTGGGTCGACGTGTGGAACGGCACCGAGGCGAGCAACGTCACAGAGAGGCTGAACGCCACGGTACTGCCGCCCGGTGGCTACTGCGACGAGTGGGAATCCGCTCAGCACAAGCTCTTCCAGGTGATTCTTCCAGTTTCTTAATGTACCGATTTCTGGGCGAATATGATTCGATTAGACCTAACCCATAAACGCCGGGATGGAATCACACGCTGATACCAACCCTCTCGGAAGCGTGCTACGCATCTGCATCACATACGGCCCTCCTTTGACCGCGCTTCAACCCCCTCTGAACCGGGCTGCGGTTGCACTAGACAACAGAGCCTCGGTTAACTCGACTCACTTTGCCGTTTAGTTGGATTACTTGGATTAGTTAGATTACTTGCTCTGGCTTTGCCTTATCGTCGAGTACAGTAGTGCTGCCTATTAGGGATTCGCAATTGCCTCAAGGCAATATACGACTCCGTACGTGCCTCTCGCCCGGAATTTGGGAAAGATAAATTTTCATCGCGGCGGGGCGGAGGGGGAAGTAATAGCTTCTTGCACTTTCATTATCTTTTCGTCATTGCTAACCTTGCGCTACAGCCATTTTGTCAGGATAATCCGAAGACTAAAAGAAAATCTTTGAAGACGTACGTTTTTTCATATTTTTTTCTTGTTTTTAATTTGATTTTCGTTATCCAGGCAGCCAATATCTTCTTCGCCGCCGCCTTTCTCGTGCCGAGGTCGTTCAAGGCCTCGGTACTAGCTCTGCGCACTTTCCTCACAGCGGGCTTCATGCTGGCGGCGCTCTGGGCCGGTATAACGATTTGCGCCCTCGACGCGATGCTCTGGTGTCTCGCCCTGGGTTTACTCAACGGCATACACTCGCTGATACTGGCATGTCGATTTCTACCACCGGCGCTCAGTCCCGAACTCGCTGAACTGTATCTCAAGCTTTTCAAGCCTTATCGGGTCAGCAAGAAACACTTTCAGGAACTCGCCAAGGAGGCGAGGATACTGAAACTCGATCCTGGACAGACCTACGCGACGGAGGGCATCACACCCGCCGACGAGAGGCTATCCATACTGCTGCGTGGCAAGTTAGTTCGACTGATATCATTAAATATCGTATCATCATACCGACAATTGAACTATGCATGTTGGTCGAATAACTCTAATCAATTTTTTTTATTTTATTTTATTCATTTTATAACGGAATGAAAGTTTAGTCGTGCCAGGAAAATTTAATCGTATTGTCCAGTAGAAAGTTGCAAATCAAATATTATAATTACAGTTTCATTTATTTTTGAAATTTCGCTAGTCCGAAATAATTAGAGTCTGTTTTGATATCTTCGTGTCTCGTGTGATAATTCAAACTGGAAAGCAAGACTTTTTGCTATGTTTGCAACAGGCTCAAAGTTACATGCGACGGCACGCATCTGCACTACGTGAGGGCTTATCAATTCGTCGATTCACCGGAGTGGGAAGCCACGCACGAGAATCTCGACGACGTCTTCCAAGTCACGGTTCTCGCCGAGGAGTCAAGCACGTATATATGTTGGACGAGAATGAAGCTTATGAGGGTGCTGAGGCACAGGCCTCTTCTCAAGGTAGTTATAAACACCCTAATTGGAAAGGACATCACATCGAAGCTATATGCCCTTAACGAGCAACTCGCCGGTGTCGCGTCGGCCAGTGAGAACGCCGAGACGAATCCTTACAAGGGTGTCGCGAGGAGTCTTAGCGTCGACGCCGTCAACACTGAGACCGCGGGGAGGGTGAGATCTTCCACGTGGAAACAGCAGAGAAGGCACAGCAATCCTCGCAGTGACAGTAAGCGATCGAATAATTTTTTTCTATCCCATATTAATATTCCAAGCAATCCTTTTTTTCGAGCTCTATTTGCACTTTTATAATTTTATTTATCTTAATTTATTTAACGGATTTGTCCTTTTACATAATGATAAGAATACATAGCCAACCACAGTGGTGGCCGAGCTCGTCAGCCCGGGTATATCACAAAATTTACAATAATCGAGAGTTAGCGAACAGAGATTCCTAATATAATAAAAATCAAAATACAATTTAAGAGATTATGAAGAGGTATAAATTTAAAAGAATATATTTAGAAATATAAGTACGAAAATATGTATATTTCACAACATTTCTGAAACCGAGTTATTCGTAGTTCAGGACGATTGAATTTGCTTATTCTTTAAGGAGGTTGGAGCGCTTCAAACTAGTCAATTGAGACCTTCATTTTTAAAGTCATTTATACAAGCTTTTACGCATCTATTGCTTATAGTGGATGGTTATTTGTTTTACAGCAGATGTCCTTGATCTAGAAAGACAGTTATTGCAATGCATTTGCAAAAATAGAGTAATTTGTTTGTGCCAATTTTGGAAAAGGGTTTTTCAAAGAATAATCCGCAATGTTTACTCGATTTTGATATATCACGGCTCATTCTCTTCCTTGAAAGATGCTCTACGAATTCACCATCTAGATATTCGATAGTATTTTCCGGTTAATAATCAAAGGAAAAAAATATTAGCGATAGATAAACGAAAGGCTGTTATTTTTTAATGAAATAAATGCTATCGAATGTCTAGATGATGAATTTATAGAGCATCTTTTAAGGAAGAGAATGAGCCGCAAAATAGGTTTTCCAACTTTTTGCAAAGAGTGTCGAAAAAATTCCTATTGCTATCGTAGCCGTCACAGATTATAGAAAAAAAAATTAAATATGACTATGTATATCGTCCCTTCGCTGTGTACGATTATTTAATATTGTCTTCATGTGTATCGATTCGTAACGTGTGACTTTGTTAATATCCTTTGCGCTGGTGTCGGACTTATTGGCCATTCAGGAAGTTCACCGGCCCGATACTCCCATCAGTACTGGGCACCGGTAGTTGCTAATCACTTTCCGCCAAACTCGCCGTTCGTACCCTCGCAGAATCTCGGCTACACCCTGTTACCGCAGGGTGTCACGTTCTCGCCACCACCGAGACTACCGACGGCCACTCACACCCCCGTCGCAAGACAGAGGAGCGGCGGCGGCACCAGTGGTGACTACACCCTTCTCCCGCAGACACCGAAGCTCGAGAGGAAACGATCGAAAAAGACTACCAGAGAGGTGAGTACATTACGAATTAACGTTATGAAATTTTCCATTCTGCAACTCGTAACTAGTAGAATATAGTAAAGTATAGCTCACCCGAAACCATACCTACTACATGCTGATCCCCGGTCAGTGTCGACTTGGGAATTCTTCGAAATGTCAATGGAATTAAAAAGTGTTCAGTTCCCTGAACACTTTATAATTCCAATGAAATTCCCGAAAATTTAGGGAATTTTTCTATTGTCCAGAGAAATTCGGGAGAAGTCAGGAAATGTTTCTATTGGTCCGGGAAATGAGTACAGAACTGAACAAAAAATGAGTACAGAACGACGGTACGGAAAAAATAAAGCTGTGTCCATGAAGTAGCAAAATTAAAAGAACAATTTTGTTTTGTTCCACACCTCAAGAATTCCTCGATTGAAATAAAGTGTTGAAAATTAAAGTAGATTTACATGATTTTATAAACTATCTTTTGGAATATAGCTGATAGAGAGAGGGGGGGGGGATAGAGAGGGGTATTGCAGGACGAAGCGAGGCACTGCTAGTGCTGCTGTTGTCCTAGTAGATGGTCTTTCAAAGAAAAACAGAGCAGTGACGTCGCCCCACGAGTCGGGGGAAAAGGGTCGCGCGCCCTAACCCGCCACTTGACCCTAGACGAGAGGGTGTCGCGACCGCTCTCTTAAATAACTACAAGCATTACTCCAGTCGAGTTCTATACGTTTACCTTGTACACCGTCTCGTCATTTTTTTGCAGCCCTCAAGGATCTTTCCTACGTCTTTCGACGTGTCTCAGGTGTTCTTTTTCTGCTGTGAGAACCACAGCAGGTAAAGATGCGGAGACTCATTCTCCAAGGCTAGCTACAGTAATAACACCAACAAAAATCTTTGAAACATCGCATGAAGTGCAGGGTTTCATTCAGAGTTCAAAGCTGCGGAACCAGACTGGAAAAAATGCGTATGAAATGTACTGGTATATTAAATTTCATTTACAAATGCGATGAAAAATTAACGTTCAGTAAGTTACAAATTTTAGAAATACTTTACTTTGCAATGATTTACATTAATTTCACTATAAAAGTTTGTTAATTTTTCATCACAATTGTACGTTAAATTGATTGTACCAGTTTTTGCATAAGAACTTCCAGTCGGGTGCATCAAATTTACAATTTTTTTAACAGTTAATTATCGTTGAAAGATTCGCCAAAATAACATTAGTTTTTTACCCTCTTTTACAATTTTCAGCTGTACTCAGCTGTCAAGAAGTTTAATGTAAAATGCCAGTATTTGCTGGTCAACATTCTTAGGTTTGCATCTATCGAACATTTATTTTTTCAATCGGAATTTCATATTATAATTAAGATCGCAAGGTTTTCCTTTAGGTTCCCGGTTCGTCCACTCACCCATGTAAACAAAACCACTTTTGGCATAATTTATCTTATTAACGATATATTTAAGCCATTATAGGGATTTCGTTACTGTTAAACAACTCACCTGATGCATCTGAATGTTTGGAATGGTTACAGGTGACCTTCGAAACGCCGGTATGACGCTCGCTCGACGGGGAAGGCCCTGCGAGCGTGCCGCTTCTCTCGTTGTCGCCGCAGCGAATCGCCTAGCCCCGTCGTCGTCGACGTCGTCGTCGCCCGCGTCGTCGTCCTTTTTATCGACAGGATCTCCCAGGCCTCAAATATTATTCCATCGCGAGATTCGTCCTGTAGAACCTGCGAAATCAATTCGGCTGCTCGAATCCAGAAGTATGTCCCTTTCAGCGTGGCCTAAGCGTCATTCGGTGAGATCGAAAGTGATGTGTGTTCTTCCAATTTTTCACAAGAATTTAACTGGACACGCGGTGAAGGAGTGTGCTTCGCGAATTGATATATATATCTATATATATTCGCGAGATAGATCTCTCCGAGCGACGAAGGAGTGGAAATGGTGACGTGAGTAAAAAAACTTACGACGTTTGATAGGAGCTTCTCCGATGGTGAGTTTTATTTGATTACATTAAATCCGCGTCGAACAATTTTTCAACGTTTCCAAGGCGCTGGTTCAACTCGCTACCCACTCATTTCTTTTTATTGCCGATGAGCGGTAACGAACTCTCAGCCAAAAGAGACTAAAAAAATAAATAAATAAAAAAATTCGAACGAGAAAGGAGTGAAGTGATCGCCGAAGAGAACTTAGAGGCGAATAAGAGAAACGGTACTCCGAAACGAACACCACACACCACTGGTATAACTCCACCACTGTGCATAACTTTTACATCGACTGTGATTACAACAAAAAAAAAAAACGGAATATAAATTTGCTAAGTATTCTTCACCTTCTTCGCGTAAATTGCGCGTAATTTTTGTTTGGAGAATAAAACGAATAGATGATTACAACAGCGGGGGAAGAATTAAGGTGCTTTGGGCACCGTCAGCGAGAAACTATTATGTAATATACAAGCTGTTCGCGCTTCCGGACCGTCGGGATAACACTCGCTCGAGTGCGCGGAGTTCTCTTCTGTGCTGAATAAAATTACGATAATGATGGGGGATTCCTTTATTTTAGTCGCACCCAAATGAAACGAGACACAAACTTTGCCCGACTCGTTATCCGAACTCCGGGGGTGGGACAAGATTTTCTTTTTTTTGTTTGCTTTTGTACGGACACGATTATCGGTTTTTTAATTATTTTCAAGAGTTGAGATTTTCTGTACTTCCGGTCTTGGTTATTTATTCGGTAGATGAAAAAGAATGAAATTCTTAAGGGTGATTTCATCTACGGGGACTGAAGGAACGATGGTATGAGACTTGTGAGAATAAAGTTTCATAATTTCGCGCGCTTCCGTATTGTAGAAAGTTTTGCTCAAGGGCTTGTACCATCATCGCGGTTACAATTACGACGTACCGTACACGAATCACTAAACATATCTAAGCTTAGGAGAAAAAAAAACGCGAGACGACATTTTTAATGATTCAAGAGGAAAGATCTTTTTTATATTAACCGTCGTAGTACACATTGCCCTTAATTGCAATTTTCTTATCCCTATTTTTTTTTTTCTTTTTTTTCGTACCATCCGTTAACTGACATATTTTATTCAGCGCTGGATTTCAGTACGCGGGAAAAAGCGTGCGCGCGTCTCGACCACCTCGGGGAATGCGAATTTGCATCGCAAAATAAAGGACACCGTGAGTGTGCTTACTATGGAAAAAATTAATAAAATAAAAATAATAATTGTGATAAACGATAACGATAACTCGCGATTGCAGCTTGGCTATCGAGATTGCCGTTAACCCTCAATCTTTGCGCAACAAATTAACTGATAAACATAAAGAAAATGATCAAAAAACAATGAAAAAAATGACACAAGAATCGCGTATGAACAGTAAAAGAAGTTTAAAAAAACATTTTATCCACATCTAACGCAATACGTGCTTCGTTGAAAAAAAATACAAACTTCGAGAACAAAGTTTTAAAAAATAACGTTATGTTATCGAGTGAGAAAAAAAAATTTGCAATAAAAAGTGCTTCGCGTGAGTATAATCGGAGAAAGTGAGCGAAAGAGTAAAACGCTAGTTAACGATTGAGTAAAGTTATTCAATGAAGAAAAAAAAGAATAAAATAAATAAACGAATAAAATAAAATAACAAATGAAAAGAGAAAAAAAATGAAAACGCATAATAGTTAGTACGCGAGATATAACGATAAGGGAATAAATGCGAGAAGAAGTGTTGTGTCGGAAATGCTGGGAATGCTGTTGTGAAAAAAAAAAATGAAATGTCGCGAACTGCAAGAGAAAACGAACGAAACGAGACAAAAAAAATTCAAAAATAAAACCAGAAACCCATATGTGTGTGTTTGTATGTTTCTATGTTTATATAAGAATCTCGACGAGAGTGTGTGAGAGCGGGTGGGAAGAATAAAAGTAAGACGAGCCACGGGCGGATGGGTCGATTCGGATAAAAAATAAGTAACGATTATGTACAGTGCGCAGGGGACACTTGGTTTTTATCCGTGTACGAGGCAGTTCGCGTCCGAAGTGGCACTCCATTTTTTCGAAGAAAAAAAAAAGAAAAAAAAACTGAAGAACATGAAATTTCGATTTTGGAATTACCTCTTTAATTTCCTTTTCCAACCTCTTTTCAATCGCAACCAAGATAAAAAAAATTCGTACGCATGTCTCTCGATATAATTTACGATATGCAGAAAAAAAGAAATACTCGATGAAAAAATGATTGGCCACTTGATACACGGAATTAGCCTCGTGCAAGAAGACCGTGGATGCGATCCACCGTAGGCTATTAAATTATAACCTGACTACGACTGTGCGCGCCGGGCGATCGTTCGAGTCTGGAGTCTTCGAGCCTACGTCGTCGCGATATAGCCGGAAAATAGTAGGAATTCGTTGATTCCATGGAATTGCAGAGTAAGCGATAACGAACGACTATTAAGCGCGCGGCTGCGTCCGACGGCGCTTCCGGTGTAAGTTGATACTCGGAGGGTGCGGATGGGAAGCAAAGTGCCTGGATGCAACGAATGCGCGATGTTCGCAAGGTGCGATCTCTGTAACAGGCAAAGCGGAAAATATATTCCTCCGACGACCCCACCGAAGGTGTGGGCTTGAGGAGGTGCTCGCGGACGGCAACTACAGCATTGCTAAAAGCATTTTCATACGCCGCGAGTTCCATTACGTACACATCCCTCTCAGGCTTTCACCGGTTCTACCTTTACTTACACGCGGGAGAGAGCTCGGCGCAGTGCTATACGTTATATTACTCCATGCCTCGCTGCCCCCGGGCATCGTAGAAACTGGAGACAAATGGCTGTGCGCAGAGCCACCCCCCCGGGTACCGCGACACTAACGCCTTTATGCACTTCCGGTTGCCCCACTTTAATTCGTCGTCGTTTCGCTTTCGCTCTCCCTCCCTCCCGGAAAGGGAAAAATCGAGTTATCGCGTTTTCCGTTGACTTTTATTGGCCCTCGCTTGGTTGTACCTATTTTCAACGGACACGGCGATGGCTTCCGATGCTTTTATGGCGGTGCATTGGAGGATTCGAAAATCCCAAATTAATACGAAATTCCATCCGGAGGCATCTCTGGGGAAGAGTAACATTCTACGGCAAGAGAGTCGAGATCGAATCGATAACGAATAGCGATGTCGTGCCTTCGTCGGTGCGGCCCAGATATCCCGAATTTTTTTTTAACTTTATTAAATGTTCGTCATCATTAGAGAGGGAAATTTCACTTCGCGCGAAGGATTAATTTGATGGAATGTTTAAGGCTTCTACAAGATTGATTTTTTTAGGGCTACCGGTGCAAGCCGAGAACCCGGGATTTTTATTTGTAGGCAGATAAAAGCCACCCCTTGGTGTGTGCCAAAGGGCAAATTCATTAGTCGTGCGAAAACAGAAACAACAATTATAACGTAAAATTACAAAAATTCGGCAAGCAACTCCGTTCCACCGTACACGAATTCTGGGGTTAAAATTTTTTCTAGATCCAATTGCAACAGCAATTAGAGCAGTTGGGTTACTCATTATTCGTCGAATCAGGGGGTTCGATTGACGTTTTCAGTACCCACGCCTGAAATCAGTTTCTCATTTTCTTCAACCCGGTTGAACTCCGATCACGTTGCGAAACATGGCGATGTGCTCGCTGAAACGGATCGGGAAGGCTGGCCGCAGTTTTTCGCGTCGTCGAGCGTCGAGCATATTTCACCAGCCACCCCAGCGGGCATGGTTCACGATTGATACGGGGGTGAGTGTGCACGGTCTAAATTTAGACAGAACGAAGAGAAGAGAAAGGCAGAAAACGCGAAACCGCGCGATGCATCCACCGGGCTATTGAAAGCTGAATTGGAGTTCGTGCAATTCTCGCTATACGTGCCTCCCCCCGCGAACGATATCGGCGCGTTATCAGCCCCAAGCAAATCGCGATATTCTGAAACCTACACAATCCTCTTTGTGCGGTTGAAGCCTTTTGTTCGCTTATGGACGAACCCATCCACCGAATAAATTATCCTATATCCCATCTCGTTCAAGAACACGCGGGAGAACAATCGACGGCGCGTAGGATTATTAAAAAAAAGAACCAATTACCGCCAAATTAAACAGCACTTGCTAATTATCAAAATGATTTAGATAAAGAGGAAAAACAAAATTTCGCAAAAAAAAAAGAACCACTGCGCTGACTGCCGAGTTGTTAATACGCGAACAGCACAAAAAAATGCCATGCAACATAAAATTAATTGCAAAGTGAAGAAAATAAAATTAACTTTATATTTTATGAAAATAAAATGTCTCCGACCGCGTCGGAGACTTCTTTTCATTGATAATGAAAAAGTTTCAAATAAGCTCCACCCACCTCGGCGATAAGGGCGGCGCAATTATTTGATAGTCATCAGCGGACGAGCTGTAAAAGGCGGCAATAGTTTTCGACAATCGTCTCGTGTCCTCTGCCTCGCCCTCGGGGCGAATACGGGAGCGTCGTCGCTATTCAATTTCCCGCAGGGTTTACACCCAGCCGCGGGAAAACTGTTCAATTTCCCAGTTAGCAATTAAGACCGCGAGTCTAGCGCGAGTCTATGTCTGCCCCCACTCTCCGCGGTTGCGAGAGCCCCGGCGCACTGAGGGGGTTAACCGTTTTCCGGTTATTGGAGAACGGCTCTTACGGCTTGTCGCTCTTAACGACACTTCCGTAACAAAGTTAGCGAGGAGAGGGTTGCGATACCGGAAGTCTCTCTCGAAGGCACGTTAGGCCCCGGCACTCTTGCATGCCAGTCGTAGAATTCCCTAAGTCCTGTAACTCTCACCGACATTGAGAAATTATCTCGTCTATATCGGTATGAACTTGGCAACGGGGAATTGTGCCGGTCCCGTTCACGTTCTCGCCCGCTCACGCGGATTCCTACATTTTACGACTCGCACTCGATAATAAATCACGGAGAAAAAAAAAAACCAGCGAGTAAAGAGTTAAAGGAGAAAAATAAATAAAAATCAAAGACCTACTTTTCGATCCCTCTTCTATTTTGTCGAACGGCGATAAACTCCGGAGAACAAGAGAGCTCGTAGAGGTGGACAAAAAAAAAAAGTTGGAAGAATATATTTTCCGAGCTTAGCTCGAATCACCGACGAGAGAGAGAAAGAGAGTGAGAGTGAAAGAGAAAGAGAGTGAGTGATTTAGAGAGCGCTGGAGAAAAACAAATGAAACAATGTGTGAATGGCAAGCATGCGTGTGATGTGTGTAAAGAAAAAATATGTGAGGGCGCGAGAACGTTTTCGATGTTGTGAAAACAAACGTATATTAAGACCACGTTAATGAGATGAAAAAAAGACGGTAAAATGAGGAAAAAAAGCGACGAAACCCACCTGTATATTATTACTATTGCTACGAATAAGTATTTATTACTATTATTATATGTTCGTTGACTATTATGTTAGGAATACAAAAAAAAAATTGAATCGATTATTGATGTTGTATATATTTCATTGGTATAATTGAGGCAGTGACATATTTCCGATATGATGTCACTTCCGGTCGAAAAATGAAATTTTCAAACGGGAAGTGACATATTTTTCAGAGGCGATCCCCCTCCCAGCCCCTGATAACTGGTCCCCTATTTTACTGTTATGTTACTATTCTGTGCAGCACGGTGAGTTTAACAGACGGTTAAATTTACAACCCGAAATTCCACAGTCCACAGCGAGGGCGCGAAGCGCCCAAGCCACAGCAACTTGCAAGTATAGATATATTGATAGCTGTTTCGATAATTGTTCTCACCCCTCGAGAATCCTCATAGAAACTGAAAGCTCCGCTCGCTCCTTTGACGAAAGCGTTTCATAAAATAGAACTGACAGGAGTGATGGTATAAAGGAGTAAGTATGTCACCATCGATTAACCATCTGCCGCCTGATAGTTCTTCCTCCTTCCTCGTTACCTCTCTCTCTCTCCCCCAAACAAATAAAAACATTGCAAATCGTTCTATTATCATTCCTTTCATACAATAAATTCGTAACAATGAGAGCAATAAATAACAAAGACGTAAAACCTATAACTATGCGCCACGAAGTGCTTCAGGAAACGATGGAACCGGCTGTATAGGAATCCATTCGCCATAGGCCATTTGTCCCAGTTCTTTCAGCGATATCGAAGAGTTATATTTCGAGTCATTTTTCCCAAGAGTTGAGTTTCCACCGGCAGCGATACCTTTGAGATCGTAGTTCCTCTCAATATTTATCCTCAGCGTTGGTTTTACGCCTCTGACGACCTGCAAGAGAAAGCGAACAAAGGAAATCCTTTCTAAAAGCCCCACGTCGTTCCAGCTCGGGAGTCGACGGAATATTAATAATTGATCATTCGCAATGGCTTTTCGCACCTGTATTCGTAATTTTTTCTTTCCCGTCTGCACAACTCTCTCCTCGAATTCCTCGTCCTCGTCCTCGTCGGGATATTCCTCGTCGTTGTAATAATCCCGGACAATTCCACGATCATAGTATATCTTGTTATGCGGACTGTTCAACCACGATTTACCGCGCAGTCCCTTCGGCAATTCAATCTCGATCGTGTATGGCCGCTCTTCATCTGTGTGATCCTCTGCGTAACGTGGCGCGTGCCTTTGAACCGTCAATTTTTGTCATCCGTTAACCCTTTTTAAGTCATGAATTTTTTGTTTTTTTTTTATGCATTAACCCTTTTTAAGTCATGCATTTTTTGTTTTGTTATGCATTAACCCTTTCTAAGTCATGTATTTTTTGTTTTGTTATGCATTGACCCTTTATGAGTCAGATCGCTCGAAACCGTACCTAAACGGGACCAACGGACGCTAACTGGAGACCACGCGTTGCTACGGTAGCGCTTAAGAGTGGGGATGAAGGTGTAACTTATGAAGGGTTAAACCGTAACACGATACACCGCCGATTCCCAGTTGGTCCCTTAATTTGAAAGGGAACGAAACTTTGACGAATAGGGTTTATCGCACGAGAAATTGGAGCTTTATCGACGTTGGAATATCTAACCGCCACGAAAATAACTAGCTGCCGGCTGTTAGCCAACGATTAGAGAAGACATCGCGAGTTGAAGATAGGGAAACTGCCGTGAAAGAGGCCGGTAATTACCCGAAAGCCTTGTCGCTCGGAATAGACCTTAAAGGCGGGCGCGGTGCATCCGAATGTAGGGCGTGTCCACACATGAGACACACGTACCAGCCACGTTACTCTCGCACACTTTTGTGTCAACGATTTTACGAGTTTCATAAAATCGAAAGCTTTCAGCTGTTGATTTTTAGATAAAAAATTGATTTGCTGATTTTGGAAAATATGCAGACAAACGTACAGATGTAATGTCGTCGATGAACATACGAGCCCTTTGGCTCTTCAGTTATTGCAAGTAAAAGAGCCACGCCTATTTTATTTTATTTCTTAGTCTCATAAACTATAGAGTTTAGACAGTTTATTAATGCTATGAAATATTACAAATATATAGTGCAAGGTTTAAAAACAAAAATTCGATCGTATGATACAATCAAGATGTTCCTCAAAATATAACAAAATTTCCCGTGGAATATTCAACTTTTTGACGCCTAGAAGCCATGATATGTGTCGCAAAATAAAGCAGCTTTTATCTTTGCTTTTTATATCTTTATGGTAAAATTTGATTGATTCCTAATTATTTTTTAGTCACATGCTGGCGATGTGTAAACACCGGATCGTTAAATCTTCAAGCTACAAATAATATTTTTTGTAATCGCTTAGATTCAGAAAAAAACAAGGTACAAAATGACTACACACGAAGATAAGTGCAAATGAAAAACTTTCACCGAAACGATTTTCGTAACGGTTCCTAAGCCCTATATAATTTGGAATGGCTCAAGAAACACTATATAACGGCTACTCTTTAATTCTTCGCTCGCCAGCTGATGCTGATTAGATTCCTCGAATATATTAGAAACTCGAATTAGTAGCAATCTCTCACGCACGCGAGTCTGCCGTCTCCCCCTTCCGCACTTCGCAGGGCTCGCCCGTTGCGGAGCGTGAAGTCCTCAGCCTCGTACCGACTTCTAACGACTTCATCTCGAAACTTCAACCTGCCCTAGCTGTATCCGCTAATTGACTTCCTGAAGTTTGTGTATATTGCAGGTATTTTTTTTTATCGAAACATCACCATGTAAATAAGGTATAAAGACCGTACTAGAATAGTAACTGGTCAAATGAAGAGCACTATAAAAATGTCGAAACAACACAACTTCAGTTTTGAAAAAAAAAAAAAATACCCTCTGATCTAACAATCAAGTGCACGCGCTCGGACTACCTTAACTCTTTGATCCATACATTGTGACACTATAAAACAAAACCTCGGTACTTCATGTTAAGAGATTAATTTAAAAAAATTAAAAACTGAGCGAAAGAAGGTGGAACACCCTATGTCTCACCGTGACGCAAAGGGTTAATGACGTCCCTTATGTAACCGGTATTCGCCCGTTCTCACCAACGACTCGGTTATTCCAAAGCCCCGCCGACCATCCGTCACATTTTCGAAGGGTCGTTCCAATTTTCGCTATCTTCGGTGAGAGTAAAATTTACCCCGCCGTATTTAACCGCAGTAAAACCGTTTTGTCTTCGTTTATCGAACTCTCCACATGCAAATTATGATCGGTCGAGAGTCTCGAGAAGCGAGAACGCTCTACACTCCGTGGGTCGAGGGTTCTCGAGGCCGCACTCGAGAAGCCTCGAAACTTCGTTGAGTTAAATACTCGACGGTATTTGCGTACCGGAAGTCGATTATTCCGGGGCTGATGGAACACCGAGGCCTATCGGGCGCCTTCCGCGATAATTTTCTTTTACACTTTCGTGATCGATGTTTTGTAATTCAATATTGATTCTTTGTGCATTAATGCTTTAACAATAGAGTTTCTCACCAAGTGTTGCTCGGTCGACGATAACGGAGAGTCGGTGGTCCTTTCTTGTATTGCCGATATCGCGATGGCCGGATGAACGGATGCCATGTCACCAGCTTGTGGCCTCCGCTTCTCGGACGATAATATTTGTATGGTCTTATCGATTTATAGGCGCCTCGCGTTTCTATGAATTCTCCGAGAATCACGAGAAGAAGCATCGCACCGAGAGCCTGCCCATTCGATTATCGATTAATGAAAAAAAAGGAAAAACCCAATAAAATACATTGAACGAGTGTTAATAAAGTCCCGATAAAAATTCCATGAATATAATAAAACTTATATTTATCTGAAATATATATCACCTCATTCGGTCCATTGACCAAAAAAATTCCAATGAAATAACAAAGAACGACAATTTACGAATTTTCGATAAATCAAAATATCATCAGTCTAATGTATATTTTGATTGTCAAAAATATAAAATCTCCACTGTCGTGGCAACGTATTAATTATTCTATAATAATCTTACTTCAAACTTCATCGTCGACGGTGGAATCTCTTCGATCCTACCCGTTCGAGCAATCCGTAAATGAAATTACTATCGTGTTTCGTAGAACCTCCCTCGATAATTCGTCCCGAGGTTCGGATTAAATTCCATTAGACGTCCTACAACCACGCGTTTCAGTAACCGGAACACTGTCTTCCCCGCGCTTCTTAATTTTTTGCAATTTCGCGAACTCCGTAAAACTCGTAAATGGGGGAAAAGAAGTATATTGCAAAGGAGCGCGAAGTCTCGCGTGTCCGTAGCTGTGAACATAGACTCGAAAGAATATTGTCCAAGACGTCTACCTTTATACCTACAATCCCCCACTTTCACTCAACGGAACATCTCTTCCTTACCGGAGGTTTCTTCTCTAACTACTGAGAGCTCCATGTTATACCTACGTGAAATTGTGTCTGTGCGTGGAGATGAACAGCCGGTTCGTTATGTTGCTCTCATACACAGTACATTAACATAGTATAAGACCTTAATCCAAAAAAGTTGTGCATCATCGTGGCTACTTCTACCTGTATCGTAGTCTCAAAGCCGGATTTTTTTACTACCTTTCCTTCGTCCATTCATTTTAATCACACGTTTTTGTAATCGGGAGCGCGACAGCCCGATGACCGAGTTTTCTAAGCCGCACGGAAAGTGGAAATTGTGTTTTCCTCGCGTTATTACTGCACGAGAGCAATAAAGTTCATGATGCCTCTCCGTAAGTGTTTTACCGTAAGATCCATGGCAGGAGTAGTAGTGGTAACAGCGAGTGGGGCAAGACGGACCCCTGCTCTCAATTTCAGATAAGACTTTATTTCCCATCGGCTCGCTAAAAATTTGTAATAAAAATAATCTATTTCGCCATAGGATACCGTTTTGCCCCGCTCTCCTATTGTAGTAACAGCGGTGTTAGGAAAGACGGTTCTTCAACTTTCTTCAGCTCCAAACAGCCGATCAGCTATTAATCACGCGGGATTAGTTGCGATTTTAAACAATAGCTGTCTGTTTATATACGGAAACTATAGTACGTATTGGAAACGTTCGAGAGAAAGAGAGTTATTCCACCGTCCAGTGGCCGTCAGAGCTGAGTCCTTCAACTCCGGACCGGCGCCGATGACCACCGGACGAGGTAAGGAGTACTTGTGAAAGCGTATGAACCGTACTCGAGCGAGGGTTTAACTGCAGCCGCAATTTATGGATACGATGGCCACGATAAGTAGGGACGAGCAAACGAACGAACTACCGATAGAGCGTCAAGGTGAGCATCAAACTTTTTCCGAGTTCCGGCCGATAGTCGTGTGCCAGGTCCATTAAAGCGCTGAACAACAACGTCAGGCGGGAGGAAAATTGTTCTCCTCGCTCGTTCGTAACGAGATCATAGTCTCTTGAGTCATAAACTCTCTCAACTTCCCGCTTCTCGCTTAGTATCGAGCTTCGATACTAAGCGATACAATTCACTTTCCAGCTGTACGGTGCAGAATGTCATTAAACTGTTAAGGGAACGTTGAACCCTCGCTGAACACATCTCTACACCCTCTTGCAGCGCTGTCGCCTGCACATATTCCTGACACCCAAAAAAAAGAAAAGAAGTAAGCACAAAGCCGTTTCTCTCGATATAGAAAAGATACATGTGTAAAGTATCGGAGATATGAAAGATTTTCGAGAGAAGAAAGGCAAGGAGAGAAATGGCGAAAAATGTTGAAAAGGAGGAGAAACTCCTTCGCGCCTCGCAAGAGCTTTCGAGGGTTTATAGTTTATCTCTCCGGCGGTATTTATAGATGGAGAAGAGGGCGAGAAGGGAGGTGGGGCAGGTGCGCTATTGAGAGCAGATCAAACAGAATGACGGACTTCGGATGTCCGGGGCTTCGGTTTCCCTGGTCTTCAACACAATGGTAACTTTGCCAGACTACGAGACAGCCTCGACATCGCAATGTTGCGTCTCGTTGTCTACGATGGATTCAAGAGAGAAGAGGCATCGATCTTCGTTGATGAGATCGATTCTCGTTAAGCCGCAAACTCTTTTGGATAATGAAATTTTGCACCGTGCCTCCTTCACTGCGATTTGGGTTTCGTTGCGTACTTTTCTCGGCGTCGATATAGCACAAGAAAATACGTCACTTCCGGTTTGAAAGTCTAACGTTCCGACCGCAAAAACGTCACGTCCGGTTTGACAATCTCATTTTTCGGAACCGCTGCCTTTCTTAAAAATTGACACAAATAAACAACTGTCCAAAATATATATAAGACGGCAACCAAGACACCAAGTTCCATCAAGATTCTAGGCCGCGCCCTATCAGGAAATCGAGTCTCTATGATTGATGATACCAATTTTTTCGCGGCGTTTCGCCGAAGGTGTGGTTTAACATAAGGACGTCGTGAAAACTGCGAATACACTATGATATATATATATATATCTATATATATGTATATATGTGTATACATATGCATTTTATACTAAAATATGAAATATGCGTAATTAACACGTGACTGCCGGTCTATAGAGTAATATAACTGTGCGGAATATGACACGGTCCATAAATAATTCATTTGCGTGTTAATTGGTGAGCGCTATATTCACCACTTTAACCCCAATGCCGAAAAAATTAATTACATTTCAAATAGTGTTTTGCAACAATTAGTTTTAAAAAATCTGTCGTTGACAAAAAAACAATAACTGGGCGACAGATATAATTGTGTTTATTAACAAAAAATCGTATTTCTTGAATAAAATACCGATTTGTAGTTTATTTAGGGTTCGAGAAACCCGCTGCTGAAGGCTTCACCTACTTATATTACCCAAAACAGGGTGTAAAATGAAGAATTTTTAATAATTCAATTGGATTGTCATTTGATGTTTATTTACCACGAATCGACGCAACAATTGATCCGTTTAAAAACTCCTCGCCCTAATGTACGCACGACGATATAATTTTTTACTTCTCTTTCCGCGCAGGTTTCAATATTTTCTATTACAAGAGTCGTTACAATAAAAATGATAAAAAAGGCGTGTACAAGAATACAAGAAGTGTAATAAAAACGATAAAATTACATTCGACACTTGTAAATGCGAAGACTCGACATGGCACGATGATGCTTCGTCTAAAGCTCTGGAAGCGCTTAACTATCCGTCATCAATTATGATAATAACTAAGCTGTGAAATTTAACGTTTATTTCACAATCAATGAAACAGCGCGTGAATATGAAGTGAACGTTCCAGTGACCGCCTAAACCTAATACCTGACTTGTCAAGAATACGATTGACCAACTTTTTTTACAGTTTACTATGTTTAACTTTTTTTATTTCCATGTAAAAAATTGAAAAAAATGAAATTTTTGGGCAGTAACTAGCACTCGTAAAATAAGGGGGGATTTTTTTATCAAGCCAGCCTAAATGTTAACATTTTTATGGCACTTATATTTGTGAATTGTGATTATTTTTTCATGATTTTTTACCCAATTGGCTTGCTGATCCAAAAATTCAACATTTTCTATTTTTACCGATAACTGAAAAAAAGCAGTATCGGATCATTCACCTTAGCTAACAACAACGCAGTGGATACGATGACGATAATGTGCCGACGCAATAGTTCATGGAATTATATTAAAGTGTAAATATTCCTTCTTGATATGATTTAGTCGTTAGTATGGAATTGTTTATGCGTATTTTGTGACTTTTATACCCTTAAGATTCTAATTCGTAGCTCCAGGCATGCGACTAAAATGCGCGGCATCACAAAACTGTTGACTTTCGAATTCCATAGGCTTGAGACCATTATACAATGATAATTAGTTATAGTTCGTTGTTACGGCGTGAAACATCGTGTCTCAGCGTCTTTTTCCTCCTTATCATCGAATTTTTTGACCGAATCCGATCCCTCTTATAAATAACTTTTTGGTACGTAAACCGCACAACCATAATAATGCGAACAAACGAAGGACTAAAAGATAAAAATACATAAAGGGCGTTGAACTTAGCAGCCACGCGATACAGTATTACGTATTCGTGTCTCGAGGCTCGACACAGTCGGTGGGTTTTATCTCGAGCCACCAGTCGTTGGGATAATGGTACTTTTGTAACTCAATTCCCTCACGTGGGACCGGTATAAGAAGACCGCCGAATTGTTTCGTTGGCAACGGCGGAATTGCTAGTTGGGGAGGAAAGCACTGGAGGCTCGGCGAGAGTTCGCAATCCGGTGGCAAAACTCTTCGCGTCCATCCGACCCTCCTGACCATTTGAGTCTGCGACAAATGGTAAAAATCAAGAATGTAATATTTGTCGACAGTCATCGAGACACTGATCTTCTGTACAGCAAACATACGTACCACCGTGTCTTCCTCGAAGACGACGATTTCTACCTTCGGCGAGTCGTCGCCGACTTCGTGCTCCTGCACGTGATAGAGACCAGCCGCGTGTGAATAACTAGCGCTGAGACCAACATCCCTGAACGCCTTTGTGATGAGGGCATCGTCGCGGAGTGTGTCGACGAGACAGAGCTCGATCTTACGGGCCCAGGGCAACGCTCGGCCGATTCTCACCTGACCCCAGAGACCACCGAAGCATAGAAAGTGAACGACCCCGAGTTTGGCGAGCACCAAATGAGCCCTGATTGCGATAAACGATGTCCTAGTTAAACACCACAATACGAAGAAGGAAAAAGAAGAGGTATAACGGGTTGAAGCACAATTTTTTTTGTGCAAAGACATGCAATTGTGGAAACTGAGAGAAGACTCGAAATCATATCAGATTCCTGCGCTACCGACACAGGGCAAGGAAGGTGGTAAAGTGAGAACGCTCGACGGCAAATAAGGCAATTTTCACCAAAAGCCTCCAGGTCAGGACCGGCTGTGGATAAGGAAGAAAAGTAAGATTACCGACGGCTGTTAAACGAACCTGTAGGCAAGATCGTGCAATTTTTCCGTAAATTCTTCGGGAACGCTGCACGGTTGCGGTGGTTCCTCTTGCCTGCCGAGGCTATACCAGAAGAGTATTCCCACGATGAGAAAAGCACCGAGCGCACGAAGCGGCGTCACACGCAAACGTCTCCGGGGCCAGGAACTCATGCTGGTAAACTACATAACATACGAAGGACATTGTTTATCTCACAGTTAAACGAAATTATTTTTCTCTCTTCATATCCTCAGATTGCTTGATAGCGGGTATATCGATAAAGCATTGTGTTGGACAGTTGTGGGATTGTTCTGAGAGGACTAAAAAAAAAACGGGAGAGTTACGTAAGGGAAAATAGACGGACGTCTACGGAGAACAGGCTGACAGGTCTTCACTCATCGATTACTATTGCATAACGTCGAATAACATAGCAAAACGATACGGATAGAGTGTCGTTCAAGTAACATAGATTAAACGTACCTTCGATGTTCAGGAGCCTCATGACCCACGTGTTCCTTTTCCAAAAATATTTGTCCTCCGACAACACCACTTTTTTTTACCAACCCCCTGGTCGCGCACCGAACAGTTTTGTTTCCTTGCTAAATTAAGGCCACCCACGCAAACGTGGCAACGTCGCAGGCCCGAGAGCAGTGCGCCTGTGACGATCGATTTTTCTGCATTATCGGCGACGGCGAGGACATGCGCGTGTCCGGTGGCGCCCTTAACGTACGTTCTGTCTCACCTCAAACTCCAGGGAATTCGAACATACTTTGTTTCCACGTCGGGAAACCACTGAAAATGGCATGCGATAAAAATAAACTTATTGATGCATTTTAATTCAATTTTTTTTTCTTTTCCAATTAATTTCTATAAAAAATGGCCTCTTAGCTCGATGTACTAATTCGAAGGGTCGATTTTCATGGGTTTCTCATTAAAAATATTATCAACGAGTCGAAAAGGCTGATATTTATTTTTAATTCAGCACAGGGAACGGATGCGTACTGGAATCTCTCTCGGTCTTCATTTTTCTTCCGGCATTCTGACGAGCATCCGCAAATTCGTCAACGTGTGCAACCCCCCTCGTTTGGGAAAGTTTAAAAATAAGACGTATCTTCAGACCGTCGGAAAAAACGTGCGGGCAGACCGTTGCGAGGGAGTATCGGTCTGGTCTCGTTAGGGTAATTGAGAAGACAAGCAGAGGGAACCGGGCCACGATAACTCATTTCGAGGTGTGACCCTTCGCGGCTCGGAGTAAACACTAAATAGCTGGAAAGAAATGAGGAAAATCGTTAATGGTTCCGATAGCCTGTCTCTCACGTGTCGCCAGAAAAACGTGACGAAAGAAAAAAATTCTCCGTCTACTTAACGAAGACTTTGGCTCGAGTTACTAAATTTTGTTTGTACCTTATCTTAAGAATTTTCATTTTTGCTCAACGCGTCCCGACGATGTCAACCCTTCGAGAACACACCTGCGTAGCGAATCTTAAAGGACACATGGGACAAAATTTACTTCAAGTATCCACTTTTTTCGAAAAAATGTTTGAACGTTTTTGGTAGAAAATTTATTCACCGTCGCAACAGTTAGATTAAATCAAAAGTTTTATTTATCAAAAAACGTGCTTAAAATCAAAGCTATTTTAGTTTTCAGTTTTTGCGTTTCAAACTGACGCCGCGAGCCCTCGAACGCATAATATTGACTCACATTTGTCAATCCCATGCTGTCGAGAAAAAGCGTACATACCGAATGGATCTCAGTGAAAAAAAAAAAAAATGAAAAGTAATCTGCCGACAATTTGAAGTGCTCTATTCTCGCAAGGTATGCACGTTTGCGTTTCGGCGCCAAGCCGACTTGAGCCCATTAGTAAAATCTACCGGGGCGTCCGAGTAAGAAATTAATCGGCAATTCTGCACGTCGAAAAGAGCGAAAGGGACGGATAGATGATCGGCGCGAGCGACGGTCAAAGATTTATAGATTATCGTTCATTCGTCTCGCTTCATGATCGATCTAGGCTCACGAATTCCTGAACGTGGTACTCGGCATTTCCATCGGCACGATAATAGCGTTTGCGGCGATTTTCCCGCGACTTAAGCTTCGCGCAGAGCTGCCGTGCACGCGAGCCGCCGCTGCGAGCGCAACCACGCGCTGGGGAAAAAGACTTTTCCGCGATAATGAACTCTCTACGCAATTTTGCTCCTTCGTCTCGCGGGACTCACGAGCAACTCTTTGAATACGAGCCGACTAACAGTCGCTGATCTATACGACGTTTAGAAAGCGTTAAATAATGCAACAACTCGCGGTGCATACTCGCAGTCGCGGAAACCGCACTATTCTATGACCTGAATAATTATTCCGCTAGTAACGGGGCTTCTGCAGAAAAAAAGCTTCGTCGGATCAGCTATAATAGTTCATTAACGATGTAGAACTCTGCGTTGGAAAATAATTTTTAATGTTGTGAGTGGTCAAAAACGGTTATATTTTCGCCATTACCAGTTTTTACAACTATTTGTCTTCATTTTTTTTCGTCCTCCCGCGACACTTTCCGTGTCAGGTATTGCTACAAACGAAAATTGATGGCCCTGAATATTCCCGACCTGAATAGTTACTCCACTAGTAACGGGGCTTTGTAGGAAAAAAGCTTTGGTGGAACGGCTGTGATAGTTCATTAGCGGTGTAGGACTCTGCGTTGAAAAATAATTTTCGATTATGTGAGTGACCAAAAGCGATTGTATTCTTACCGTTGTCAGTTTTTTAACATTATTTGTAATAATTATTTTGATTGCACTTCTCTCCTCACTTTCCCGTCAGATATGAATCTACAAAAGAAGTGGCGCATGCTCTCAACAGAGTGCGATAGCCAAGAAGGAGAAGAAGCTACAAAAGAAAATGGATGGCACTGAATATTCCGGACCTGAATAATTATTCCTCTAGTAACGGAGCTTCGGTAGAAAAGAAACTTCGAACGATCGACATGACGGTCTATTAATGGCGTATGACTTTGAGTTGGTAAATATTTCTCGAAGATCTGATTAGCCAAAAGCAATTATATTTTTGCCATTATCTACAGAAGAGCTACAAAAGAAAATTGATGACTCTGCATAGTATTTGGATACTTCGTATAAGGAAAGTTCCATCCGAACACCTTGCACCAAGTTGAATATGTCAAAGTTCATCTTTTATGACCAACAAACCCTTAGTGGAAGCATTACCTGTGACACGAAGCTCGCTCCTACAGCTATTACCTATGTCCTACACGCCCGTCTCCATGGTAACGCGTCCACGCGATATTTCCCCATCGTCCAATGTTCACGAATTTTTATTTTCACCCCTCTCACTAAACCTCGTCAGAGTATCAAAGCTTTCCACCGGTCTCTTGCACCGGCGTCGTTGCGAGCGAGGATCGCTAAACGCGGCAATAAATCCCGAACAAGTTTGTACGGACAGCAGGCAATTAATAAACATCGCGAGCATGCCCTCCCTCATTCTGTCTTTGCTCCTTATTCACTGCACCCTTTCTCTCGGAGTGTTCCGCTCTTTCCTTCTCTTCTTTTTCATTTTTCTTACATAAACCATACTTATCTCTACCCGCCTCCCCAAAGACGAGGACGACAGTATAATGCACAAGTATACAAAAGTAGAAGATACCGCGAGCGAGGTCTAAAGCGGGCATCGGGCGAAAGTAACAGTGCAGATCGCGGTTCGCGGTCCGCGGCTTGCGCTCGCCTCATATTGTCTCCGGAGAACTTTTGCCGAGTTGGTAAAAAAAACCATCGAGATTGATCGAGTAGCTGCAGCGAGCGGGGATCGAGACGAGGCGAACAGTCGGATTAGTGGTTTATCGTAGAGTCGAGATCTTATACATGCGCTGGGAGAGAATGAGGTCGCGATGGGTGGAAAAAAGAACGGGGAGCAGAGTATAACAAACATACAGCGAACAATAAGCGAAACTGAAAGAGAGTGAAAGAGAGGAGCGACAAGGGAGTATAAGGTGAAGACCGAGGGGATCGAAAGATGAAGGGACGAAATAAGCAGGAGGAGAGAAGTTCTCCCGGGTGATGGACCAGTGCGGGAGAACGCGAGTTGCATTTCAATGGGTCCCTTCGAGAGAGCGAGGCTCTCCCGCCCGCGTACGTAAAAGTGTTTCGTGGATTCCACGGGGGTAAAAACCCCCCTCAGCGATGGCCGCGGCACGAAAGGCTCCACAAAGGGTGCCGACCGGACTCTCGCTATAAACTCACGGGGAACCTACCGGCGGACGCGATCACCGCGACCGTCCGAACTTTTATGCTACCTTAGCCCCCGTGTCGGATTCTTTCGGTAAAGTCTCGTGAAAAATCATTAAAGTCGCAGCTTGGAAACGACGATAGCGAACAGTTTTCGAGACGAGTGGCAAGACGTTTCGCAATTTGGACGGATGTATCGTCTCGATTAGATTCGGCGATTTTTAAAAATTTATTTTTAGAGAAGAACGATCAATGTTACATTTTTTTGTAAATTTTTTTTACTAGCAGCATCTGAGTCGCAGCTGGTGATACTTGGAAACTATTGCACAAAAAATCTGGCCTCTGATAGGCTGTGATAAGATTGGGAAAACAATTTTTGGTTATACTCTTTGTAAGTAAATTAACTGCGCCGATATCAATCTTGAGAGGCTTGTTTTCATTATTTTCTTCACTTCACGAGGAGAAAAAGTAACTGAAAGGATTGCATGGACTATGGTAAAAATTGCCGCTCGGCAAGTATCGCTAATTACGAGATCCAAGAAAAAATTATATGATGAGTAATTGTAATTGTTTAATTGCGAAGTTCTGTTTTACCGGTAACGCGAACTCGGCCGTTAATATTGCTTATAATTTTTTTCTTTTTTGTGTCCGAGCTGCAGCAACAAAATGTGCTTCGAATGACAAAGAATTTATTGTGCCGTTAATTGCGTTCAAGAGACAGTACCGAGTGCTGAATCGATCGGATCGACGGAGCGTAAACACTACCGGGAACTCTCCGGAGAGTGTCTGAGACGAACGCGGATGTGTCCTCCTTATCCCGGCAGAGCGATTGATCGCGCTAATATAATAGCTGCTATACGCTGTGCACACAGCGAAAGAGCATGTATATGTGCATTAACGAATCGAAGTAGGAACGCGAATTCGATCCTCAGAATTTCCGACATTCCCCATTGCTCGATCGTTGCTCGTTGTCCTCTCCGGTCTTCATGTTAGCCCGAGGGGTATCGCGTGTGCCCTCGGGGTAATTAGCGACGCCATTAGCGATTCTCGATAGCGTACACACTGCGCACTGCATGTAAATAACGTTTAACTGTGCAATGTAACTCTTTCCAGTGACAATTTACCGCTCGAAAAATATACATATATACATTTTTTTTTAAAGTTTATAAGTAAGAAAAGAAATGTCACCGATTGAACAGCAAAGCTTCGATGAAACTCAAGTTTCTCCATAAGAAACTCCATTTTTTGCAAGGATTACCAAATACCAGCATTTCTCTGGCTATGCCGAGTGGAAAGAAAATATTGCCTCCTTTGTTTAATAGACGACTTCATGTAAAAGCAGTGATCATGGACCACCCCGATTGGCTCGTAAATCAACGATGATAAAATAGAATACTAGGAGATCCCACGTGGCTCTCGTTGCTCCCAGCGCATGTGGTTGAGCCGAGCAGAAGTCTGCGTTGTCCTCTCACTCAGGGATAAATAAATAAGAAGAAAAAAAAAACAAAAAAAAAATCGCGAGTATTCGCCGACCGATTCTCGCGAGGAACGCCTTTGCCGTGCCCCCCGTCCGCCTCCCGCGATCTCTCGGAGTGAGAAATACTTAGGATAACTTATTCGATGGCTTCGATACGAAAGCGTGCCCGGCATTCGTCGGCGAAATGAAGAATTATCGCTCACTCCACGGCGAGAGAGAAGATCTCGTATGAATACCGTGGGCTTCGCCGGTCCAGGGCGCGAATACCCTCTCGACGGCGCGACAGCATACTCATTGCGCCCTTCACGCATACACGCGTGCACATACTTGCGCGGTTGCCGCTGCGCACCGGCCGCTTGGCACCTGTGTGCACACTTGTCCGGTGCGAAGGTGCATTCGAGGGATTGGTTGCGAAATCAATATGGCGCGGCAACCATCAATCGAGAGGTAATTGACAAGGTAATTGGCGCGCTTTCATGCCGATCCGTGTACGTGCCGGACATCAAGTGCAACTCCCGTTTGGCGCGGATCGTCGCGCGGAATCGTCGCCTGCCCACGAGCGCGGGGAAAAACCGGTAATACTTGCGAGCCGAATAACTATACTTGCATATAGGGAAAGTCGAGAACCGCGCGGAGGGACGGCCGAGTGCGGTATCTTGACGGTAGAAATTCCAAAAGAAAAATCCCTACAATAGTCACCTTAACCGTAACCGATTCCTTTGCCGATTTCTGTTGCTCACCGAGACGATGCGTTTTTTTTATTTTTAAAAAATGTTAATCCAGCTATTATGACATTTTTTTCACGATTCGACGGAGCATACGATATTCCGTCGCTCATTGTATGCGGCAGCTTGTGTGTATGCGCGCGCACTACCTTAGTAGGTATTTCGCGTTGAATAAAACGAACTGGTTTACTACACGACGCCCCGGCGAAGTGTGTACATGTATACACTGTATACCTATAAACGCATAGCCAGACGCTTTGTCACCTCTTCGAGTGGAAAGCTGTAAACGGCATAGTGAGATATCGATCTCCATTTGAGTATCGACCATTCGATCCGATCGGTAAGATTGTGGAAAATTTATTAGCCGATAGAGTGAGAGCTGTCTTAAACCTTTGATTTTTTTTTTTCATTGTATCGGGATTCTTGTAATGGATGAGGGTAATGAAGTTTTTACGTTTCCATCTTCATTTTTCTAGAGTCTGTAATCCTCGTTACTCGTGTATCTCTACTACCTGTTTCAAGTACCGTCCCATCTGAATTAACATTCCAAGCGGGTTAAAACCTCTATCAGAGAATTAAAAAAAATGTGTTCACCTTTTTCCCCCAAGGTGATAATAAGGTAATATATCGTTTTTTTTTAATTTCAAAAGATGGCGCTACAAAGAGTCAATAGTGGAGTATAAACAAATAAATTATAACGATTGAGGTGGTTTTTGCGAATTCACATAATTCCGCGACGATTCTTTATTTCCATACAAATTGCGTGCCAAGACGACGGGAACTTTTCCAAGCGACGCCCGGATTGGAAGTATTCAGGCTGAAAGGACGATTTAATATCCGCTTATGATGGCTATGTTTCACGGGTGCGGAAGTGCGGGGTAAGTGCGGCCTGGGTTTCGAGTACCGGAGGAGGACGGTGTGGAACGGGCACGAGGGAGAGACACTCCGTTCCCATTCCGCCCCATCAACCCCCGTAGTGCGTTTAATTTACGTGTTTTCGCGAGTTATTCGCTCCCACCGCTATACAGCTCTTGCGCCAGCTCCCTCTGGCCAGCACGTCGAAGGGGGTTTCACGTTTCCATGGATACCACCGGGGGTTGTATTTCCCGCGACGCCCAATCGACGCTCTCTACCTCGTCCTCACCTTCCACCATACACCAAACAACTCCGTTTGTCCTACTCTCTGCCTTCGAGAAAATTACGGGAACGCAAAATGCCACATAAAGGTAATGAGAATTTATCCAGATACCAAAAGTGAAAAGTAGATTTTTTTAGAAAAAATAAAAATAAATATATATATATGTGTGTGTGTATATTATATATAGTGAATTTTCGGGCTCCAAGAGCAATGGTAATGGAGATTCGCTCCCGTGCTATACCACTGTTCAGGGTCAATGCACTGCGACTCGTCGCGAATGTACTTCCGGTGCAACGAAATGCGAAGGATGCACCGCGCGCTTCGTGGGGCGGCCATCGTTACGTTTGTCGTAGTCGAATACCTCGCTCGCGCTATTTGCAGCGTACACAAGGGACGAATTCAAAGGTATTGAAGAATAGGTAACTACTCCTCGTGTTAACATTTACGCTTTAACTTTATTTCCCGTTTCAAAATATCCCGATAAATTTTACGAATTTTGTTTTATACTGATCAGAAAAAGTGCCCGGATAATAATTACAGTAATCATTAAATCGTCTCGTTTAAAGATCGAGTCATTTTTAATCGGCACGTTATTCATGATTCTCCGTGGCTTACGATCTTCAGCCAAGTGTCAAAGCATAAAATATACAAAATTCCATATAAAAATTGCATTTGATCGATATGGAGAGAAGAAAAACATAAATATCCGTATAAACGAAACCAAACGGCGAGGATTCGAGTTAAAAAGAAATGATCAACGATCCGACTCATCGAAGTATCATGCAACGAATATTGCTCAAGAAATGTGAAAACTGTGTTTTGGTCCTTTCTCAAAATAAAAAATAAAAATCAATGATATGATAACCGGAGTTGCATGTAACCCAGTTCTGCCAAAAATCATCGCTGTTCAATCGAGCGAAAAGAAATGTTCTTGAAAAGAAAATTTCCTTAAAACGATTAATCATTTAGCGACTCTAGTATTAACCACATTGTTTAAATATATTTTCCACCTTATTTTCTCTTTCCCTTATATCGCTTTAATTGCCCCATTGGCAATATTACGCATTGTATGCGCACACTCCCATATAATGATACATGTTCAACGCGCTTGTCCTGTACAAAAATAGACAACTAAATAATTACATAAATAAAAAATCTCGATAGTGCAGACGATGCCGCATCCCTTTCGCGGATCCGCGGAATCATCACGAACGTCGTTTGCTCGCACGCGCGTCGAATTGGCCCGGTACACATAGAGCCTCGGCGATGTCGTCTCCCTCGCAACATTCCACGGAGGTAGAGAGAGACAGAGAGAGGTTGAAGCATCATCAGCGAGCGTTGAACGTCGTTCTCGACTACGACGACGATGTCTACAGTCGTAGAATAGTGCAAACAGAAACCGAAGCGTATAGAACGCGAGGCATTCGACTTGCGCCACGAATGTCGTCGTCGCCTTCGCATATGCTGTTCCCGTCGCTTCATCGTCACCGCATTCACTGCCGAACTGGAGCAGACCCAGAAGAACGCGACGCGCGTACCGTTCCATTGCCCGATGTATATACCTCGACAATCTCTGTCACTGATTTAACGTACCCTGTCATATCGTCGTTGATGGAAACGTGAGAATTTTATCGTCGCGATAGGACAGTCTCGCGGCGCTGGAGCGTTATCAGCCGCGAGTTCGGCGCATGCGCGGCCGCGAATTAACCGGGGCGTTGCTCGGTTAACCAAGTGGATTACATCGTCCTGGGTGCAACTTCGAGTTCGGGCTACTAATTTTCAACTCAGTTAACTCGGCCGAGGCTGAGTCGACTATCCCACCGAAGTACACCTCAATTCCTACGTTTCTCATACCCTGTCTGTGAGAACAAACCGGGCTTCCGGATTCTCGTTCCATAACTGTTGCGCAGAGATAATTTTTAATTGGACACAGCGAAAAATGACTTACCAAAAAAGATATTGTTACACTGAGAAAAAAAATTGGTTGGATTAACCAAAAGTCGCGGTGACATACGTTCAAAGGTGTTATTTGTTTGGTAGAAATGAAGCATTGTTTTGTTAAACGATTATTTGCTTCAATTTATTCAAAGTTTGTTGATTGAAACAAAAATTTTTGCCCTACCAACAAAATACACCTTTGAACGTATGTCACCGCGCATTTGCTTAATCCCACCATTTATTTTTCTCAGTGTACTTGAACACTACTTGTCATTCTTACAATTTACATACGTATATTGAAACGATGTCTGTAAATCTTGGACATTTTGAGGTTTCAGCGAGTAGAGTTGGCAACAACAAAATATCTTTTTTTTTTGCAGCCAGCAAACGAATTGTACTTGAGACATCGAGCTTTTTTTTCTGTAGATTTTTTTTATATCGACAGGATACATTCGGATTTATCGCAACTTTGTTGTTTTTGTCCGGAAGTCGGACTCATCCCGAGTGATGATTTGTACGTCAGAGATTCAAGGGCCGTGTGAGATGACAACGTCGTGAATGAGAGAAAATAAAGATAAACACGGTACGTGCGCTACTATACGTATCGCGGGAACAAATAAAGACAGAAAGTTACCGATAGTCGTGCCCGGTGCAAAGTTTCGCGCTGCTACGGACGGAGAGGAGCGATTCTATCGCGATTAATCGCCAACTGATCGCATGCAAATTCAAGCCTGCACAAGCGACACAAGGAACCTCGCTTTCGGGAGAAAAACAAGAGAATGAGAAATAAGGAGAGAAGAGATTGCTCAAGGGTCCTCGCAAAGCTACCGCAAAGGCCTTACGAAAACAGAGACAACACTGACGATAAAATCTCAATTCTTCGTCCCGCTCGTCCTGGCTCTTCGGTCCTTGCTGGAAGTTCTTCGAATGGAGCAATCGTCGGACATGCAATCGAATCCCTCACCTTCACGGCTTTCAATTCGATTAATGATCGAGCAGATAACTAAGATTTTTCACATGTCTGCGCCATTCTCGCAGGCGATTATTCATTACATTTTTTAATTTTTTAGTATCATGAAATTATATGTTCGGAAACCTTTTTTTAGGATACGTTTAGGATTCGTTCAATTTTTCCAGAATATTTAATACAAAAAAATTGAGATTGGAGAAGTAATTTTTTTTTAATAGCTGTTATACCAACGTGGCAGATATGGTACATTAAGCACCATCAATGAGTTAAATTAGGCTTGTTTTCGTTCGATTGCGCGACTAGTCTAAAAAAGAATAGAAAAAAGTCATAGCTAACGTGTACATATTGAACCAATTGGTAAAAACTGCTAATTGAACATTTGTACCACGTGCGCCGAAAAATAACTAAACCATCAATGTACGCACGTAACGGATATCGGTATTGTGCAACAATCGAACGATGTCTTCAGAATTATATGAAAATAACGTACTATATAAAAAAGAACGTGCTTGTTAAGTAATAGCGGGGATTCCAGCGGGTTATAGAGATTGGTAAATATGTGTCATAATTCAGGGATTTTTGATAGCATAATGTTATACCGACCCCGCCTGCGATCGTATATTAATCACGATAAATCGCAGTACTTTAGTATGTTCGTCCTTGCCAAAGTTGAGTCTTATGCCGCAATTACGTAGCGAATCTATTGAAGATAGATTAATATCAAAGTTTGCACAAGTGTCCATGAATTCACATTCCCTCCCCCCTTCGAAACCGGGGGGCAAACAAGTACACGAGTTTATAAATGATCCGCCGCATTTGCGGTGCGACTCTCGTACGCGATCCGTAACAATATCGCTCAGTTCAATAATCGTCGAGTGATCCAATACATCGCAAATAACGAAAATGTTTAAAGTAAGAGCTAACTGCAATAACGGAAATATCTGTTTTACTGGCTTGAAAATAAGTCGATTAACGATGAATAAACAAAAAAAAAAATAATAGTCAATTGACACGATCCTTAAATCGTAATTAACTCTTTTATCGTCTCTTTTAAATGTTCCGAAATGTTTTACATTAGTGAGCGTCAGTGAACTGTTCTTAGAGGCGAAAAAAAGCAATTGAATCGTTAATCGACCTTACAGAACTGTCTTGCAAATTGATAAAAAAGGAGGAAACTGGATTGAAAACAGGTATAGTTAATCATTAAATTTTATGAAATTTTGCAGTTATCAATGGTCAACGCTTTGATAGCGGTGGTTACGATAATGATGGTGTGCCAGACAATATCGGCCGCGTCGGCTGCCATGTTCCGGAGAGTATTGGATCACTATGACCTGGAGCCGGTCAAGCTGTAGAGGAATCCCACTCAATCGTACCCAGCCATGCACTCCGAAAGAGGCGAAAAAAAATCTGCAATGACAATTTCGAAACTTGGAATTCGGGATCGCAAGGACAACATCCTCCAACATCGATCGAAAACCAGCAGAAAATTTGTCGCATCGATTTAACAACAATTATCACCTAAAAAGAAGTATTTTAATCAATGTCAATATTTGTAAGTCACATGTTTACGTTAATGGTATGCGTGTTCCATATCTTTCGTCACACATCAACCTAATTGTAAGTCGACGGAACAAACACACGTGGCATACACTCTTGCCCGACACACTTGCACACACTACACACACACACACACACATTATCATCCGGATTCATTGATGTAATGTTCATCCAAAAAGAAATTTAAAAAATATTTTTACCGCTTATTTTTGCCACCGCATCTTTTATTGTCCGTACAAAACCGCTACCAACTGGCTTCCCGTCTCTCGGTATTGTGAAATAAAGAGACGCTACAAAGTTTCGGATCTCTCGTCGTTGGTCACGTATGTAAACTTTTGCATAATGTGCACCATCGTCCCCCCCGATACCATTTAATGCATTTATTTATTTCACCATCCCAGCTCTTATCCGCATATACTCGTATAGGCTGTCCTGCGAATGCTTCCTGTCAACTGACGGACAGTCCCACCGCGGGCCCTGGTGCCCGGCGCTGTCCAAAGTGTCAGGCAGCACCCTGGAGCGGCTTGGAAAAATGCCCAAGTCGAAGAGAAGAGGGGCCGATGCGGAACGGAACGGAGAATCCAAAACCGAAACCGTTTCGGATACTCACTCGCGAGACATTCGTGGAATTCCCGATGTACTCGTGGCGACGAGCTGCTCGTTGCGGCACGTGCATTAATTTCTTTGTCGGTAACTTCTTTCGCGGTGCACTAACAAAACAGGAACACATACTTATCGCCTCTTATCCGCTGTCGAGGCGCCTTTTTTGAGAGCAGCGGAGAGGAAACGGGCGTCTTCTTTATAACCATATAAACTGTCACCTCAACCCGTGAATAACGAAAAAGAACTTACATATGTATAATATATGTGTGTAGCGAAGTAAATAGCTGTAGGAAGTATCCGGCAAGTCCAGAGGGACGTGGAATGCGACGTCCCGCAAAAGAACCATCAGGAGAAGTTTATGTCTGCGATGTTTCCGATCGGCTAACAAGTGTCCCCGACAGAACAGAAGTTCAGCTTAGGTAACCCGCCCGCTAGCGGCTCATTGTATGCATATGCAGGGGGACAGCTGGAGAACGGAAGCTGAAACGTTCCGGTGTAGCATCCCTCATAGCACGATCGCTCGAGTCCTTCGCGACGCGCGACGGTCCTTCACCCGAGCAAAGCGCCACTCATCCCCCCGAAGCCGATCCTCGACCCTTCGGCGACGTACCCGAAGCTAATGTAAGATACGGCTAAAGAGACGACTCCGATAGGTGGCATGGATTTACGAGGCACCTGCCAACACTTTGAATATCGTCGGTCTTCGTACGCTTACTCCGTTGCTGCTGGAACGAATGGTATGGTGATTATATTTTCGTAATCTCGAGTGATGACCAGTGTCAATAGTTCATCCTACTGAAGCCATTTTCTTGGTGAAAAATTGATAATTTTTCCCATCAATGAACACTTTTCCCTTTAAAAATTCGTATTAAATTTATGAATTTTTTTCCAGAATTTTGTAAATAAAAAATGTACAACATATTTTAAAAGAGCTGTTTCACCAACGCGGCAAATATGTTACATTGATCATTCAAGGGTTAATGTGTTAAGCGACGAATTTTTTTTTGTTTGCCTCGAATGAGCTGTCGAATGTATTATCAGTCACTGAGTGTAGCCAAGCAAGAAAGACACGACTTGTATGCTGAACATATATTCGTAATCTTGAGTGGCAATCAGTGTCAGTAGTTCATTCAATTCAAGCCGTTGAGAAAAATAATAATTTTTCACAACCAATGAACACTTTTCACCTTAAAAATGATAATTAAATTCATGAAATTTTCCACAATTTTAAGATGAATAATAAAGAAGACATTAAAAAAGAAGTAGTTTCACCAACGTGGCAAATATTGTACATTGGTCATTGAAGGGTTAACGTGTTAATCGACGAATTTTTTTTTGTTTGTCTCGGCTGAACTATCTAATGTATTGTCAGCAGCCACCGAGTGTAGCCACGCAAGAAAGACACGAATCCTATCTCCATACAGAGTGGACGACAAGCAAGCGCGATGTTGCTCAGGAATGCTCGAATCATGCTCCCTAATTCCCCCGATCTCCGTTCGATCCTATGTCCTATCGTCTCTCACCCGGTCGTTCGTCGATCGGTGATCCAGGATTGCCGAACGCCACGGGGAACCCCCGGTCGCATCTCAGTTTCCTTATACCTCTCTATATCCCCCTGTCGAGAGTTTCGCCTTCGTATGTTCCACCAACGACGACAACGACGGCGTCGAGTCCTCCTCTTGGTCGCACTATCTCTCCGTCTATCTGTCGATGCATCGCGACTATATTCCTTCTGCATTCATGCGTGGCATGCGAGTTACGTAACAGCCGAGACAAGAGTCCAGATGCTGCTGCCGCTGCTCCTGCTGGTGGTTGTGTGCTCTCTGCGCGAGTTTGTGTACGAGATTCCACCTGCGCAGTCCGAACAGAGAAACTCCGTTCGACCTTTCGCTTCCATCTCTTTCCGTCCGGTTTTCTACGGTCATAAATCGAACTCGTGGGAGAGTATGTCGAACTCGCGTGGGGTCCATCGCGAAGACGCGGGTCTTCCTCCACCGATGGACTCTCGTCTATTCGCTGCTCCCGCTGCTGCAGTTGCCGTTGCCGCTGTTGCTGGGAGTGAAATCGTTCGAGCCGAGAAGAATCGATGCGCGCTGGCGAAATGACTGGTCGGAAATTTGTCCCGCAATCACGCTCTGAATTTATACCCGCAGTTCCGTTCTGTCGCGTTATCTGTGCACGATTATTGATTTATGAATATCGTCATCGTACGCATAGAGAATTATTTTTTGGGTCGTCCCAGTGAAAGACGTGAAGTAATGAAATAATGAATGATCATGGAGGGATCGCAAAATACGATCACGTATAGGCTACCATTATTTTCATCCGTTACATTATATTTTTATGCGATAATTGATGGTCGAGCCATTTGCGGAAATCGGCGCGATCGTTGCTTGTCAACAGCCTCTAAAGGGTGTAATCGAATCGTGCTAATAAAAAAAAAGTTGCTTTCCAGGCATCTCACGTCACGTCACGATAAAGTCAGTATCGATAGTGCGATGCGCCTCGCATAGTTTATCGCACAGACCCGGTATCGTTACAGTTCATCCTACCGCGAGACGTGCACGTCTCGCTGACGAGATATCGATCTAACTATGTAATTGTACACCTCAAGCCAGCATACGAGGCTTCCATTCTATCACTCCCGAGTAAGCTACAATCTTGCGGGCTTTACGCTTCGGATTGTCTCTCAAATGTAATAACCAGGATTCGATGAAACCTCATTACCGAACCGCGAAATCGAATCGCAATCTTCGAAATCGAATAAAATCGATGAAATTGATAGATTAAATAAAAAGCATAAAATTGATCGCAAATTTCTACGAAGCTCCCGGTTCATCGCTGGGATATTTTTGTTGAATCCTCACGAAGCTCCGTATCGTTATCGATCGTCGGATCAAACTCCGAGCTCAAGCTGTGTCATACATAACATACAAAATATACATAGCGGCACAACGACGGGCTCGAGATCGATCGAAGCAGGGCGATCGATAGATTCCAATCGCGCGGGCTGCATCGAGACTCTGAGACTTTTTCTTTTCTTCTTATTTCGAGTGCCTCGCTGTTGTTTTGACACGCGAAACTGAAAAATCGCGTCGGGCGAAACGCATCGCGATGGTATAGAAGGGAAAGAATGAAACAAGAAAGCTCGGTCCGCCTCGTCTTCTTCGTCGTTCGACCCATCGCCAGCCGCCACCAACTCACCTCGTTGTGTTTTTGCTCTGCATAAATGATGAGCCTGGGTATTTTAATGAAGACATTCCAGGGGCGCTTGCCTCCTCGCTCTGAGCTTCTCGTCGTCGTCGTCGTCGTCGTCGTCGTCGTCGTCGCCGTCGTCATCGTCGTCGTCTGCGTTGGAACCAACGAGAGACACGAGACTGAACGAGATGACATCCAACAGAGAAAAGACTATCAAGGATCGTCTTTTCGAACTAGTCGTGCTGAGGATTTCCCTCCTTCTTTGCCTGGGACGTGAAGCCTCGGTCCTCTTTTTCACTTTAGGTCCTCTCAATCATTTTTTTTTCCCTACTTACTTTACCAACTTTTTGCTCGCATTATTAACCCAGTGCTACGTTTTTTTTCTTCTTTTCCTTCTTTTTTTCAACAAGTGTTTCCTTCTCGTCGTTGGATTTTATTCGAGAAGGTTTTAACGGGTCGTACAATATTTCGAGACATGCTTACAGTGGCGTTTGGTATTAACAATTTTTTATTCAACGCACACTCATCTGTTAGTTACTTTGTGAATTGTTAGGGTATCGACAATTGAAGGATTAATCTCTATTAATCCTGACGTAATAGAAGTAAAATGTAAGAAAAACCATTTGCGTAAAGTAAAATGTAAGATAAACCGCAGACGTTCATTAAAAAATGTCATTCAGATTAGAGTAATGGGAATGTAATGAGGCACGGTTTCTCTCAATTTCATTTCTTCAATTTCATTTTATTACGAGCAACCACTTTTACTCTGACCGTTTTACCAGGGAACATTGTAGGAATTGGAAAATGGTAGAAGGACCGCAACTCTCAGTTGTGGAATCTCAGAGAATATTCTTGGCTCCATTGTATTCAACTTCACCTATGATAAAAAACACGTAATTGGTGTAATTTTCGAAATCCTAAGTATATCGTTCGTTTCCGTGAATTTCTCGTTTCTATTACAATTCCTTGCATTTGTCAACGTTCAAATACGCGTCAGAATCGTCGGACAGTATATTACAGTGCCGCGCGCGAAGCTCGCGTTGGCACAGCGTGTATCGACGATTGATTATCGACTGGGATACCAATCCGACTAATTGGTATCCAGAAACGGGCAGGTGTCTCGCGTGCCCGTCGAGTCGGACGGCACCCTCTGCGTATATATCGAATCGAAGAAATTCGCACCGCCTCTATATCCTATAGCAACTTTTTTAGTGCGTTCGCCTCGCCACACCGACCGACAACCAGTTCACAACCCGAGAAAGAGATAGAAAACGAGAACTGCTCACGTGTAATTTATTTGTGCATTCATTATCAGCGTGAGGCAAAAGGCGAACGAATAGGGACGGGGGGAGAAACGAGTGGCGTGATGGTGCGTACGGAACACACGCGTACATTCGATATGTACGGTACAACATTGATAAATAGGCGTGGCGCGAGAAGGAAAGAAAAGGCGACAGTGAATCGTTGCACGTGTTTTCAAACCCAACATCCAACAGCTTCGATCTCGACGAGTCACGTATTTCTTTCTCGCAATGCTTTCGTTTAGTCGTTTTTGTGTGCAACTGCTGTCCCCCTTTTCCCCGGGGTTCGCCGATGTTGCAAACACCCTCCGGGTCCCCTGAATGTAAATCCGGGGGGCACCGAGAGCGAGGGTGTAATAAAAAGCATTCAAGATCGCGCTGGAATAAAAGAGGCAGGTGCATCTCGTGATACGAAACGACTTAAACCGATCAGTTTGCTTACATCGGTTTCGCGTAGGTCGGGAAAAACCGTAAAAATCTCACTTTTCCATCGCTTCCGGTCTGAAAATCTCCTTCTTCGACAGGATGTGATGTCATATGGGAGAACGTGACTTCCAATTTGAATATTTCATTTTCGACTGGATGTCACATTTCCCATAGATAACGTCACCGTCGGCCGAAAACTGAGATTTTCAAACAGGAAGTGCCGGTTCAACTACACGACGGCACTTCCGGTCCAACAACGAAACGTTTTAACTGCAATTGGAGTTTTTGACAGTGACGGGACTTCCGGTTAAACAGCGATATTTTCAAGCCGGATGAGACGTCATAAGGACGTCCATCACTGTCGGTGAAAAAAATGGGATTTTGGAACCTAAAGTGACATCTTGAATAGGGAAGACCAGGGACAAAACCAACAAAAATCCTTTTTTATTTCTTGTACCGGCAAACTCCAGAGTTTAATGCTTGGGCATCCAATAATCAAATAATATGAAGTGAATAATCGTTTAACAAAACAATGCTTTATTTCTACCGAACAAATAACAGCTTTGAACGTATTTTTTTTTATTCAGTGCACGGAATTGCGAACACTGCTGCCTTAAACGCAGAAAATTGGAGAAAATTAATTATTGCTAGTACAATTGACCCGGATCAACTGTTACAATCGACCCCACACTTGATTATTACCAACGTTACTGTGGCATAGGTTAATAACAAACTGAAACCGATTAGTATTTTTGGAAACTCAGCTATCAGGTGATTGCACGGCCATAAGGTGATGTCTGTAATGTCGCTCGCTTTATATCCAACGCGTCCGATCACGCGCAGCGTTGCGCGGCCGCTAGTCACAACTGATCCGTCTTACTTTTGTCCTCGGAGTCCACTACGTCACTTCCGGTGAGGAAGTGAGATTTTCAAAGGCGTAAGTTTGTTCGTTTGACATTCGCCTTAATGTACCGTTAGCGTAACGGTAGCGTAACATGCGTTAAGGATCCCACCACTGTCCAGGTGAATGACGTCGTACATCAATTCACTGCTGTTCCAAGTCCGTGGGAACACGGGATGGACGGCTTTTCGTTAGGACACACGGAGGAAAAAAAAAGACAGAAAAAAAAGTGAAGAACACTAGTAAGACGAAATAGAAGAGGCAAAAGATATCGAAGGATTCTGACTAGCCGCAGGTAGACCACGTGGAACGAAGCAAAGAAGGAAGAAGAGGAAGGGAAGTTGGTTCTCAAGGAACAGAAGAGCGCGGTGAAGATTCGGTCGGCGGAGACCCCGTCTGAGATCGGCGCGGCCTCACCAGACCTCTGAGGTGACACCGCCGAAATATGCCCGCGGTTGCATTCCTTGACGTTTTTTTGTTCTTTGTCGAGATGAGCGCGGCGTTTACTGTTGCATAGAGAAACCATCCCTGGAAGCTGATGGTCCCATGGATTTTTCCCCTCTGTGGCCGATGCGATGCCGATTTGATAGATTCCTTCATTACATCGCAAATAAATAATCTCGCAATTGAGTAAGGCACCTTTTTATTCTTTAATTTTCACCATTGGGCTTAATAGTAATTTGTGATACTAGTGCGATAAAACTTTTTCTGACGAGTGTGACTTTGCAGCACAAGCCGAAGGCGAGTGCTGCAATCACACGAGTTCAGATAAAGTTTTTCGCACGAGTATCGTACCAAGTTTTACTTCACGAGGTGTGAAAATGACGGTTTTGTGCACCGATTTCTGATATTTTCGCACCGAGTGTAATAAAAATAATAATCCGAAAGTTGGAAAAGGGTTGAAACTGGAAAAGCTTGAATTCAAATAAAAAAAATTTCTTCATCTACACAATCATTTACAAAAAAAATTGCTCCAGTTCGAAGCTATCTCAACATCAAAGATATATTTATTAATGAATGTCAGGATCGATTAATAATGTTCCGTTTAGTCGATTAAGCACGCCAGAGTTGACGTTGCACGTGTGGATTTTCGTCGATTATCTCCATCCAGTGACAAATGACCGAAATAATAAAATATAGACCGCACCCGTCTCCACCGAGCACCGTGTAAAGTCAAATTGATATTCATATTCACGGTCCGACCATTTGCGGATCCTCCCTCGGCGTTGTCCACGTTGTTTGCAATATCAATAACCTGACCCCCGAACTATTATTGCATCCCGGTTCCCGCTCACCCTCTACACACGCTCCGAGGGTGAATTGCCCTGCCCCGTACGCTCCATACGACCCGGTGCAACGGAGAGAGTTCGAGGGCTGTACGATCGTTACACCCCACGTGCTCAGTATTTAATTACCGGGCCACATTTGAGAGGGTTCGCTTCGTATTTTCGTCTCAATGTGTACAAGTGCGCGGACCCTAAATTCAATGCTATCGCTTCCGAGAAGCAAAAACAATTGTACATTACTCGTCTTAATTTCACTCCGCACACTCTCAATTTCACTGCTGTAAAAAAAGTTTGTATTTATTACAACAACTTATTGTCCACAAACGCCCACAATCTTTTTATTCTTTAATTTTCCGATCACACCATCCGGCTCTAGTTTTACAAATAAAAGTACAAACTAAAATTGTTAGTGACACGGTAAATAAATGAGCAGGTTTGCAATATTCTAGTCTGAACAAACGAATTTGTCACTTACTTAACAAAACTATTTTTACGAATCATCGTATTCCAATTTTACGACTTTTTTTTACTGTGTAAAGAGCGACGAACTGTCAAACATTACTTTTCTTAATTTTTCTGCTCTGGAAGAAGAAAAAAAGATGCTGGTGAAGTCTTGTTTAGTCTGTTTGACAGCTTCCGGTCTCTTGATCGCCCGACTGTATGGCAAGATTAACCCGCAGGAGACGATTTTCCACGTAGTCTTCTTCTTCTTCGACTTCGCGGGAGCCAGAAATTTCGCCGTTGGCATTCCTCAAGATCGGCGATCCTGGGAGGGGGAGAAGGATGAATGAGAGCCAGGAAGTCTGCCAAGGGCCGTACGAGCAGAGCGTACTGTGTTGTTGGTACTAAGTGTATGTACTTATAGGCGAAGGATGTAAGAGAATTGTGACTGCACGTGGTCCTCACGTGGTGGTTTCCTGCCTGAAACAGTTTTTCCACGTCTCGTTCGCTCGCGCGTCGCATATGCGCGATCATTGCGTAACAGGGCACATTTCACGTTTACACACGCTGACACGGGTGGGGATGGGGGTTTGGGCACACAAATCATAAACTCCCGCAAAACCGACAGTTAGACGAAGGAACAGACTGATTTATGCGCTACAGGAGCATTGCCCTATTTGCATCCCAACGAGACGTGGCGAAGAAAGTCACGACGCCCGAATCACGAGTCGCTAACACGACCTAACGTTAAATGACTCACTCAGTTCCAAGATTTTTTTTTCATGTGCATTTATACGGACAAAATGTATTTTTCCTTACCCGAGCTAAACAAGACACGAAAGCCCTTTTTTATTTATTTAATTTTAAGACGTTCTGTTTGAAACTTGGGGGATTTAGTTCGAGAAGAGAAAGATTATCGACAATCGGTAATCTACGTCGGAATCGACACCAAATATGGTTTTATGAGTTAAAAATTTTTGGTAAAATGTCGCCCACATTTTGGTATAACAAAAGCCCTACGACGATAAATATTGCGTGACTGATCAGCTACGAAAGACAGATCGATGATCCCAACACGATAACCGAGGACGATCAGCGTATAGCGTACAAGTTTAGTACATGAATCTGTACGTACGTACAGAAACCGACCGAACGCGGGGGAAAACGAAAAAAAAAATATAGAAAGATTTCAGTAATTACAAGAGGGCGAGAGAGGACACGAGGGCGTTGGGGCGCCCAGTAAATCTTTCACGTCGGAGCGTCGGCGGCTCCTTATACCTTATCTCGGCATCGAAGACACTCGTCCCCTCGGCTCGTGTATCATGCCGAGCCTCGACGATTTTCAATCCCCACGACTCGCCACGATTTATTCTTACTATTTCGTAGATTTAGTGGTCGGCTACCGTTTATCGAAGGAAATCAAAGAGATCTCAGAGCTGGACTGTGTCCCACATTAATTAATATTGGATATCCGACAATGAGCGCCGATACCGCGCTTTGCTCCCCGACGACGCGCGCAACATACGTTGATTCAATATTAATTATACATATTCATATTATTTTTATCTGATTTATATTACAAGGGAAAATTACGAAACAAGTTATTATCGCCGAAAGAACATAATTCCTCGGATTGACCTGCTAGCTGCCGAAAGCCGACGCCGCAGCTACAAGGTATACCGGGAATCCCCGTGCGGGGAACGGTTCACGGGTCTGGTCCTTCGTCATCCTCTACTCGACGTCTCTCGGCTGTACCGTTTAATAAATTTTCCATACGTTAGATAGGATAAACATGGGAGCATAGAGATCCTTCGATTTTTAGGGAAACGAGCCATGGAAAGTTATTAACGATTTAAATCGTCCACGCGCCCCTCAAGAGTCAGCCGACGAGGAAATGATCCAAGGCGCGCGACTTCCTCCGTCGGGCCGAAGTGTTGGAGTTAATTGCTACTTTTCTCATCTCGTTAAAAGCGTTCTAGCTTCCGTCAAACCGCCCCAAAAGCTTCCGGTAGCGAGGATAAGCCCCAAAACCGTCGACCACCCGTGTAAAATTCACAGCGGACGGCTAAACGATAAAAACTTTCCGACGACCTAAGAAACTTATGCTACTTTGTGGGGGAAAATGCACACATAGTTTTCTATAAAGGTAAAGTTTTTTAAAAATATTTTTCAATATTTGTGAAACTTAAGGTTCAAGTCGAGGTTCGAACTCTTCTAGACTATCGTACAAGAATTTGTATGTATTGAAACCTGGGCGATTTTCACATTATTAGAACACCATTACGAACATGGATGGATTTTTATCCTATTTTTTATTACCGATAAAAATATAAATAAAACACATTCTTTTTGCCCGAAATTGATGGACCGCTTCATTAAATCGATCAAATTAATATTCAATCGGAAATTGAAAAAAAAAAAAAATGTTTCTGATAAATTTTGTTTCATACGATGTGTCGCTTGTCCGATAAATTTTAATAAAATTTGCTTTTACACGATGTATCGTATTCCCGATAAATTGTGATAAAATTTTGGTTGTAAACGATGTCATCGTCTTCGCGAGAAATGTTGATAAATGTTTTTTTTTACCCAACGTATCGTTTTCCAGAAGAAACATATAGGACTCTCGACCCATATCTGTTAATTTTCGTTCGAAGTGATCGCCTTTTCCGCACGGCCGCTCCTTCCAGATGTCCAAGCGGTCTTCTCATAGCCGGCAGTCGATTCTCGAAATATCGTTACACGTGTTTTTCTCACTCTCGGCTCTCACGTCGCTCTCTCCGCATGAGTAAAAAAAAAAAAGATTAACGTGTTCCTCCCAATTCCCCGGCCTCGTTATAATTAGTATACTTTTCACTAATGTTTCCTGCGACATTTCGGAGTCCTCGCGAAATTCGAGATGTACAAATCGCGTAACTTTGATTCTCGTCCTCGCCTCGCGGCGCTACCGGCGAATCTAATTAAGCGTTCTCATTAAACGCTCGATTAAATTACCCGGCTAGATAGGGGTGCGCGAGTGAATTACTATAAATTCGTCGGTTCGGGTTAATTACCCGAGCTCCAACGAGAATAGTAACCGAACTCGGATGAGCCGAAAATTTTCGACGACTTCTCGCGAGACCTCGTTATATCTCGTGTCATAATTGCTAAAAAATAAAATAAAATAAAAATTAAAAACTCCATTTTTTTTAGATAATAATTTTTCGTTTATTCAACACCATACGATGATAACATGATTGATAATGGGTGCGCATAAGTGGGCAATCGTTGGACACGGTGTAACGGGATATTTTTCCGTCCGGTGTAGGTATGTATCGTGGTGTGGGTTGAGGCTGTGCATTTTTTTGTATCTCCAGAAAACCACACATATTTTCGAACCACTCTTCCTCAATGGGAGCGTTACGTTGCTGGAATATTTTTGCTATTAACTTGTTTGTAGTGAAATCGATAAGTCCGTGTGTCAAGAACTTTGTCGTGCTGCCATGCCAATTCCGGGAGTCGTTCAACAATTTACGGACTCCGGAACCTAAAACGTCCTCACCAGACCCATGTGTGATCTTCTAGGATTAAACAATAAAAAGAAAAAAGAAGCCAGAAAAAAAAGAAAATAATGACTCTAGAAACAAAAATCTTGTATCGCAAAGTCAACGAAAAAGACTATGAGAGAAAGAAAAAAACGATATTTTATCTTTTATAATCACGTGGCGCTTGAATAGTTATGTTACAATAGTAGTAGCGATATAGTATGGCAAGGTCATTGGTCAATAAATACTTCTCTCGAGGGGCGCCTGCGTTAACCGTACAATTGTCTCGCGACAAGCGAACGATTTGTAATTTTTATCTTTTCATTAATTGTTTTTTTTTAATCACACACGCCAGTCCAACTATAAAAAAACTGATTTAAGATCGCATGTTCTCGCGACACGATTGTACGGTCGAGGGCAGTGTGCATTTAAAAATCTATACACGATATAACTAATAATAGCCTACACGCTACACGTGATGAACTAGAGATCTCTTATCAGCGTCGACGGCCGGCATTCACTATGTAAAGGTAGATAGTGTGCGCACATGGGTTTCTGGGGGGGAAGAGGGGAGGGGTGGGGGGCAGTACCTACCCACTATATCTAATACTTCAATTATTCTCCACTTTTTCTTCTCTCCTTTTAATACCTAATAGTAAGTTTTTTTTTTTCTTAAAAGATTTAGGTAACACTATATACAATTCCTCCCACGCTCTATCGAGTATCTCTCGTTGAGTTCGAGCTCGCAAAACACACACACATACACACTTGCGGTTTGCGCAGTTACAGAGACGATCTCCTTTCGGTTTGCTTCTTCCCATTTTTTCATTTCTTCGTACGAAAAAATCTCAGCCCATTCGGTGTACATTATTCAACGGTATATAACAAAGTCTTGATCCTCAGCGCATGCGCCGGCACTCTCGATCCTAGAACCAGTAGAGATCCTTGGAATCCTGAACCTGTGGATCGAGGCCTGCAACAAAGTAAGAAGAAAAGGACGTTGGTAATTAGCATTGCCGTTATAAAAGTCTATTCACCTGACGCCGAGGGGGAATTAATAACGCCGGTTGTAAATCATTCTCGTGCAAACATTATATTATCCTCATAGGAGCCGGGTTTAACCGCGTGAGATCGGACTTGAATTATATCGTGGCCGAGGTCCAACAAAATGAAGAAGTCGAGGAAGAGAATGGAGAGGAAGAGATGAGTGAGAGGAATAGAGGGGGGATGGGGAGACCAAGATTTTGAGCGATGCGAGGGTGCGGATTCGGTGATGGCGCCTTGCTGAGCGACACGGGACAAGCAGCCGAACGACTGGTTACATCCTAGAGGGTTCCCTTCACGTTTTGTGGACGCAACCGAGAGAAGATCTCACGCCGGGAGTCCGCGTGCCCCAGAGAGACACACCGGTCACCAGTCATGGATTTCTCTCGCGGTGGACTCTCGGGAGGCGCGACGTCACCGAAGATCGACCAGTTGAGATCTCATGTAGCTCACGACGCCGATTCTGTATAGCTTCGGCTCGTTTATCTACGTGGATCTCGATACGTCTCGCGCAACGGCGGGCCTAACACGCTAGATCATCGAGGAAAGATAAAACGCGTTTAAGGGGGGGCTTTCGATCGCTCGAGTATAAGTCTATCGGGTCTTGAAGAAGTGAATTTATGAAACCTATATGAGATTTTCTAAGCCTTGAAGGCCTATTGCGTAAACTGTATATTTTCGGAATCAAAGCATGTACTTTATAGGATTTAAAACAATGTGAAACATACTCAGACGTTGATGAAAACTAATCAATTATTTTTCAAATGAAAAGTTGTTTGTTTTTCACAATAAATTAATAATATATAATTAATTAGAAAAATACATGATAATTATACATAAGAGTCAGTATGTTGTTTGAAGACTCCGATCGTAAATTATCTCCAAAGTTTGCACAAATTATTGCAAAATTTCTCTTCATCCAACAGTTGCATTCCAAGTGGGAAAAGTTTAGAATACTTAAAAAAAATAATAAAAAAAATGGATACAAATTTTTGTTACCGATTGAGCCCAGGCCGAACGGTGGAAGAGGTTTCACATCGTTTTAGCTCTTATATTCACATGGCCTATGTTATCGACCAAATCACCGGGTCGTTCATTTTCAATATGTTGTTTCCACCCCTCCCCGCCTAGCTAATCGTTAAAAGCAAATAAAATCTAAAATTCGCCGAGATGTATGAGAGCCGCAACGAGAAGCGAGTAAAATGTGATATGATCGAGTTAAGCGAGCGAAAGATCGAAAGCTTTTGAATGCATCGAACCCCTATAGAGTATCCTGCAGAGTGCACGCGTCGGCGCGTGTCTTACCTGCTGGAAACTTAAAATGTACGCGAAAGGCTCGTGCGCGTTAAGTGTCCGCAGGTATCGACGGATGGATCGGTGAGAACGATGCCTGACAGTCGGATCTACGGACCGAGAAGTTTGTATGTATATGGATGTATATATCTAGTCGCGATAGATCGCCCACGACCGTTTGAGGATCGCCGTGTGTGCGACGTGGATCTAATAGACTGAATCGCACGCACGTGGCGACGCGTGTTCGCCTTACCTGTTTCCAAGTCACTCCTGCGTCATCGATGCGGAAACGCAAGCGTGTCGGGCCAAAGTGTGCCTGTGCATGTGTGTGTGTATTTTCATATTTTTTTTTTGTATGTATCTGGAAGTTCTCGTCTACTTCTGGGATGGTCGAAGAGAGCTGCCGGCTGGACAAAAGATTTTATCGGGAGATGACATCGAAGCACGTGAGACGATAGAGTGGGAGAAAGAGAGCAAGGAGGCAGAAGGGCGGAAAGCGAGAAGTGTTATTTGATGGAAACTCACTGAGCCAGAAAATTATCCTGGACGCGATATGACAGTGGGGTCGAGAGATCGGAACGCGGAAGAAAATCGTCGCGAGGGGAGGATGCAGAAGAGAACTCGATAGGCCGTTTAAATGGGGGAAGGGGGGTGCGAATATGATGCACGGTAAATAATTTTTCTTAGGGGACGCTCGATAAAAAAATCTTACGGTTCGGATTGTAAAAAATAATACAAGAAGATCAACCGGCGAATTTACAGTTATCATGAAATTAAAAATAATTATGCTTTAGACGACGTATTGCCCACTGTAGGAGATACTATTTATTTAATTTCGACCAAATGTTCGTTAAAAGCGATCAAAATTATTAAAATAATCACCCGGTATGCAAATAAATGTTTTAAATTTATTTGAACGAAAGGACATTGAAAAAAAATCTCTTCTATGGGTCTTAAGTTTTATGATTCGTTCTATAAATAGGTCAATTTTTTTTTTTTTTACAGCTGACAAACTATGAATCTGAAGATAGCACTCGATGAATGCCTGCTTCGGTTTTCTGGTTTACGAGAAACTCCACCACGGGATTGCGAACGTTGATCGTTTTCGATGCCACTTTCAGCCCCCCTTGAACCAGTCAAAGTGTTGTACGCTCTTATGTAGCTAGTACGTATCTGTCTCCTCGGTATAATATAACCAAGAGGGGCTGCTGACTCCGTGACTCGGCAAATAGTAGCAATATTGTCCGGGTTAGCCGAGACACCCCATTCGCTATAGTTCTGCCGGGGAGACTGTGGAGCGTATAGAGAGAGACCAAGGAGGGCTGCACATAGTATTAACGTTGCAGGACACCCTCGAGCCGTTTTGTCCGTGGATAATGCTCCACATATTTGTCGTCGGTAGGCACATTATGTTGCCGGTGTTGGGCTGGTGGGGTCAAATATATATTCGCTCGTCGACCACGTCCGCACAGTACATAGCACGCGTCCACCTAATACCCAGTGTACATTCGACTATCCATCATTAATTTATTATATTACACTGCATACCCGTTAACGGGCACAAAGGTATTTCCAATTTTCCGGGAGAATGCGAAATTGTCAGATCGATGTCTCACGGAGATTATATCAATGCTATGTGGGTTCGATGGTGGGTTCGATACATACAGTTAATCAATGAGGGGGCGAAGAATCGTCGATAAGGGAGACGCATTCGAACGTGAAGTAAATTATTAGACCGTTTAATCGCGGTATATTTCTCCCACGAATAAAGATATAGTGCAGATAATATTAAACACGGTATTTTTATATTTTTAATATTATTAATGATATCAAATATATAAATTGCTGTATATTCTAGGACATATATTCGCAGAAATATATATCCAAAATTTATCCGAAATATAACAATTTTTCGGCGGATATTGAATTTTTTATATGAAAGATTTATTTTTCGATATACGAGACGTAGACTTTTTTTCAATGTGGGTTTTTCGACCTCTCTCTTTCGCTTGCGAGCGTATCGCGACGCGTTATAGCCCGGTTGGCGAAACCTCAAAGCGAAGGACACGCACAAAGGCGGTAAGATGCGGATGTTGAGGGGGTTGGAGCAGAGACTTCCGAGCAGTCGAAACTCTCGCTTATGAATATCCGCATGCTTCGATATAACTTATATATATGTATATAAATATATATATATATATATATCTGTGCACGGATCAAAGAGCAACACAGAAACTGCCTCCGGCGCGGTTTCGTTGAACATAAAGCGAAGTCGCAGCAACGGAGTTTGCCGCGCTCCGTCGAGGAAAATCTTCGCGGGGGGAAACAATTTTCGTCGATCTCTTTGCTTCTCCGCTTTGGCTTTTATCAGCTTTTATTCTACTGCGAACACCGTTTCTACTTTTGATAAGAAAATAATTATGCGAAAACACAGCAATTCATATCAAAAATATATTAAAGTTAATATTATCACATTAAGTGATCGAGAAAACAATAATTATCATTATAATATGATAATTATAAATAAATAAATAAAAATTGTGGTTTTGGAATAGTACACGAATTTGTGACTTTGGTCTTCGTGACTATTTGCGCATGCGGGCAAAAACGGGGTTTAAATTAAATTACCGATAGACGTCGTCAACTTTTCGCCGATCCTCGAACGCCGAATATTGGAGTTAAATTAAACGACGTTGATACCGTCCAGAGAGCAACGGGGGGCGGGGGGGAGGGGGAGAAAAAGCTCTACCCATGGGCAGCCCTCAAATACAGGGGTTGCATACGAAAAGCAGTAACAGCGGCAGGAGCATTGTGATGACCCTTATCAATGGGGAAGGTTTTGGACCCCTGTAACCCTCGCGCAGACTGGAATCCAATAAACCCGAAGCGGTGAGCGCGTGGTGAAGGAGCGACCCGTCTATCCGTCTCTTCCACCCTCTCTCTCTTTTCTCACCGATCCGGCAGAGCCCGGATGCTCCAGCGAGATAATTCGTCGGGCGTTTGCTCGGCGAACTCCCGACCAATCTACACTTCGCTCTAACAACCATTAATTGGAAATTGAGTCTCTAAATCTTTCAGGTCGATCGCTCTCGACGCCGGACTCACCGCCGACTGCCGAAACTTTGACGCTTCGAATTTGATAACGGATTTTCCGAAGATCCTTTCCTTTCCCCTCAAACTTTACCCGCGCTTGCGTTTCCGAACCAAATTTCCTTCCCTCAAAATTATTTCATGCAATGTTTTGCAAAAAAAAAATATCCATCAGGTTTCAGCTCACTTTTTGTTTTCTCACTGTGAATCGCCAAACAAAAAAGTCTCGAACTTCAAGTTACGACCCAAAAAAATCTGCAGTTATGGCAGGGTAGTTCGGGGGTTGAAAAATGTTTTTATAGTTTGAATTTGGAAAGAAAAAAGAAGCGTATCGAGCGTTGGTGCGTTAATTTGGGCCAATGGATGAGCGTAGTAAATCCGCGGTTTCCCGCGGCTTGGTTTATCGAGAAAGCGGAGTACAGAGAGATGGAGAGAGACCGAGAACTTCGTCGAGAGATCGATGTAGCCGGCTGTCTCGGTGGCGACCACTCCCTCCATTTGGCTCGCTGACCAATCGAGACGGCGTTGACCATCCCCGGTGCTGGGGGAACCCCGGTGGATTACCATCGTCTCCGTCGCACTCCCACTGGTTCCTTGGCCTTCGCCGTCCTCTCTCTTTTCACCTTTCCTCGTTCGGTTCCTCACGAGCTAGAATCGCGTGACGTCAGTCGCGACGCCATTTTCGAGGCGCGTGCCAAGAGGACGCAACGACATACGGATACAGTGCGCTTCGTATATCCCGTAACCCCCTCGTAAACTATAACCTCGTCCACTCGCATTCGAGGAATTTAAATTCATCCCCGCCCCCCTCCTTAGACACCCACTCAACGCACCGGAGGAAATTATTCATTTCGACGAGAAATCCAGCTCTTTAGGGGTACTGAGAATCAATTTATATTCACAGGTTGGAATCGTTAGTTTTATGGAAAAATAAAAAAAAAACACGGGAAAGCATGAAAAACCGGCTTAGAAATTATTAAACAAGATTTATGAAAACTAAGGATCCGAGCTGCAGCGACGGTCAATTTTTTTTCCTATGCTGCAATCATGAATCCGGTGCAACATTGTGAAAAAGAAAAGAGGGGTTGAAATACTAGAAGATAATAAAACAAACAAAAAAATCGGCGTTGGAATTATGAAACCGTAACTAGGAAAACTCAGTACTTGACCTGCAGAGGACACATTTTTTTTCTATGCTATAGTCATGACTCCGATGCAATGTCGTGCAAAAAAAATAGGGGTTGAAGTACCAGAAAAAACAAATGACTGTTGACCGGTGAACGCCGCGTTTTTCTCCGAATCTCATTCACGAAGATTGTGTGGGGTGACCAATAAGAAAGAAGAAGGGAGGGAGGAGAGGGAGAAGGGGGTACGGGAAAAGGAGTCGAATTAGCGAGATTCTTCGAGGAACTGGGTGAATGCGAGTGGAGAGCGTGCAGACAGCTTTGGGGGATCGACACGTTTTCGTCGTAAGAAGGCCCTCCACGAAGGGCCACAGTCGACTTTTTTTTTCGTTACCACAATAATCTCGCTGATGGGCACGAAACGGAGCACACCGATTTCTTCGACCTCGCCGAATTCGCCGCGGATTCAGCAACGATCGCCACCGAGCCTTTTTAGCCGGCTGCAGCCCCGGAGCTTCTCATATATCATTCATGCTGTGTTGCCTCTAGCCCGGAATTCGCGGATAAGTTCCGTCGACACAGCACTCTTGCAACAACGTTTTCTCCCGAGCTCTGTAACTGACGTTGCTCAATGCCGTGAACCATGGTGGTTTTTTTCTAAACGCCTGGTAATTTTTATTCTAAATAAAAAAATTTAATGAAGAAGGATTTACATATCCTTGTCCCGGCGTGGTCCAGAAGAGTTTTTAGAACAAATTGACTTCCATTCCATAAAAACTTGAAGTTCCGAAGAAACTTGAATTCGATTCTCAGTGTCCAAAGCCTTACCGAGTCGTTCATAGGTAAGTCCGTATTAACAAGCTAGCGATAAAAGCGAGTAAGATCGACGAGCGCGCGACGTCTGAGAAAAAAAAACGCATACAAACTTTTAATTGATGGGCACATATAGAGGGTGTTTTCGTGTGTGTATAGTCCTTCATCGGACGTGGGATTTACCTTCAAGCGTGGGGAAGATGCAGACCCAAACTTTTTAGTGGTCCATATTAACCACTTCAAACCTAATAATTCAGAACTTTTTATCGAAATTTGATTTTGCATCTAAGACATCAAGGTTTCCCCGCCGCCAACCAGCTATTCTCCCCTATCGAAACTGTCGTTATGCATCGGACGATATGAGTGCGAATCGTCAGTGTTCATCCTGGTTTCGCTTCTGACATCACCCCGAGGGCGCCACGATCGTCAAAAAAAACTGCAATCCAACTGGCGCGTCAACTTTGCGAAAGCGACAACTCCCTGAGGAAGTTGGTATCGCCAATACGGCCGCAAGAAGGCGTGAGGCTGGCCAAGGGCAAGCGAGAACTTGCACCCAGCCAGTCGCAAGTCGCTGGACGTCATCTCGGGCATCTATAAATAATTCATCTCGTCTCCCCCGTCAAATTGAATTTATCGAATGTTTCACTCCTGTAAAAGTAAGAAACACGCTTGGAAAAATCAATGAATCACCTAGAGCTACTAAAAGCAACGGCGATCCAGCGGCTCCGAGGAGCGCAATAGGATGTCAACGCCGCTCCAGCGCAGATAATTTCGCAGAGGCGTTGACCATCTACGCACCGTTCGCAGACTCTTTCGTCGACTTCGTCGTCGGCGTCTTATCCCGCGTAATTGCGATTTATTTCGCTTAATCGTCGGTTAAACGTTCGCCAATTTATGCCCGTTCCGGGTTAATTTACGCAATTATATAATTACTGGCGAGAAAACTGTAAACCGAGCACGAGGAGGAGTACACGCGAGCGAGTTTTACCCAAGCGCACTGCGATACCTAAACGGACTACTACGCCACAGAGAGAGGGATTGCCCTGTTGTGTGCCAACCGAGGCAATTTAATAGCCGCGCACTTAAATTTAAAGAGGCTTAATGATTTAGCTTTTAGCGAGATCGTTCGGCATCTCAGTTCAATCCTGGGAAGTCGTTAGAGCCTCAGTTCCGTTCATCGCCTCGCGGCCCAGCGGTGGAATATGACGAATAATGACGAACCGTCATACGGTCAAGCAATCGAAACAATGAAAGAACGACAATTTTGAAAAGCTATGAAATACATTCAACTGCTGACGGAAAAAAATGTTCCATCTTTATCAATATTATTATACTGTCAATATTACTTTCCTCGTACAATTTCTTATATTCGCAACTGCTTATTTTTTTTCTCGATCAGAAGAGCGTCAAAAGCAATCAACCATAGGAGAATCTGATTCAATTTTTTTTATTACCGACGGCATTTTTTTTTCTTAATTTTGCCACTCCGAGTAGGTAAAATTAATTACGGCAAGAAAATTCTTGCCGGCCCGAAAAGTAAATGAAATTTCGATGAAGTGTCGTTGTCGTTTTAAGTAATGATTGCGCTATATCGATACAGTTATTTATGACGATCGATTGAGCGTGCGGTTTACCGGAGTGACGCAGTAATACGGACACACTTTAAAACAGTAGCTGCCGAGGGAATGACGGAACGACTGTTGCTGCGGCGTGTGCGCTACCACCCAGCGCACTTCTGTTGAACGGGGCAACGACGTTGTCGGCATTCCTCTAAGGCAAATTCTCGGAGAACCCGTTTCGTCGAGTATCCCCCGTTGTCACGAGAAACTGCGGCTCTCAATCGGCGAGTGTATTATTCTATAGCCGAGCCCAGGAGAGCGTGGATAGCGCCAAGAGTCTGCAAAGCTTTACAGAGCGAGAGTGCACCGGCCGGAGCCGTATATCCAGCAGTGGCGCGCTCACTTGACGTTCTGACGATCTCCGCGATCCGGCTTTACCTCTGGCACGCTTGTCGGACGACCGTCCGAGGTTTTACGGAGATGCGATGGCTATAGCGCCTCTGACTCTGCATTTCCTCCGTGATATTCGCGCCGGCGTTTGGGAGCTTCGTATGAACTCTGGACCTCGAGACAAAACGAAACACCGGGGCCAAAACTGATCCGGGTCTTTCACTTGAGACGAGACTGTTTTCGCTTTCTGGCCCGAGGAAAAATTGGCACACGTGGTCCGTTCTGCCCCGCCGATAAACCTGCAAGCTCCAATTTTACAGAATTCGTCACTCACTGGAAAAGTTCCGTTTTCCGGAAAACGCTTCGGCTTGTCGGTGGAAGATCAAACATTCACGGTCGAGCTTTTCAATTTCTGGATCTCGTTATTTTCATACTGATTACTGAAAACCGAGAAAAATAATTGTTGGATTAACCAAAAGTCGTGATAACACACGTTCAAAGCTGTTATCTGTTTAGTACAAATGAAGCATTGTTTTATTAAGCAATTATTTGCTTCAATCGATTCAATGTTTGTTTGAGCAAACATTTTTGTTGTGGAAACCAAATGATATCATTAAATCTACGTCACCGCGTATTGCTTGATCCAATCATTTCTTTTTCTCAGTGCATCGGCATAGCGCCTCGACGGGCGTATTGCTTGTACACCCCGGTAGACATTTTAGAGCGTCATGTGTGGATCATAACCTGAAGAGGCCCTGGTGTAACGCTGTAGAAAAATCCTACCAGGACTTCCCTTATAGATTTCACTGCATTCAAGCTAAACCTAGATAATGATCGTAAACAAAGCCGCACAGGGATGAAGTTATGTCAATGCATGCGGTTTTCCAGTATCAAAGCTTTCTTGCAAGGAGGACCGTTTGACGCGAGGAAAAAGGGGGAAGGTATTGCTTGCACACCCTGGTCGAAATTGTAGAGCGTCATATGTAGATTATAACCTGGAGCCCGAACATAATGCTGTAACAATTCCACCAGGTTTTCACTTATGCATTTCACTGCAATCAAGCTAAACAGAAATAATGATCGCAGGAAAAGTAGCACAAGGATCGAGTCATACCAGTGTGTGCGAATCAAAGTTTTCTTGCAAGGAGTACCGTTCGACCCGCGCTACCCCGCGGGGTAGCGCGTTACCCCGCGAAAGCCGCGAGGGATTCCACCCCGCACGGGTTAACCGGCTGAATTATATTGGGAACGCGAAGTCCATGGAATCTTCGGTGCAACTGTGGAGCAACGTTTGAAGGAATGGCTGCCAAGGGTTGAATCAGTGACATCCTGCGGAGGGTTGAATGTATAAGGGAGGTTACATAGCAGCGGTGCGGCGGAGAGAAACTCCGGCACGCTATCGATTTTGGACACGGCACGATACCAGCACGAACGACGAACAAGGAGCGACGAGGGTCGGTGGCCCTTGTTAACCCGGGAAAGTCACGAAAAAACAAACAAAAAACATTACTTCTGAGCTGTCAAAAAAAAGTACAAAGTACAAAGTTATTGTTTCAACTCCACTCATAATATTTACAATTCTGTAGGAAGTGAAACAATACCGAAAAAAGTTTCACGCTGATGTTACCTTTATTGTTCGAATCCTGCATGGAATCTTAAGAATTTCGAAGCGGAGCCGAAGAGAATGTAAATACTTTTTGGAAAGCCCGCAAGTGAATTATTCCCGGTTCATTGAACTTTTCTATTGCAGTTTACCCGATTTTTGCCCACAAGTGGTCGGTTTAGGGGCTGAAAAAACCATGAAATCTTCACGGTTTTCGCACCGTGAATCTCCGTTACTCCTAGTGGAAAGTAAAATGGCAAAACCCTCGACATGTTTCGTCGCTAAAAAAATAAACCGTAAGCTAACTAAAATCTAAATTAGAGAAAATGATCTTACGAGACTGAAAGCGACATAGATCCGGAAGGAAGAAAAAAAAAGATCTTTCAGAATTATCATATATAACTCTCGACACTCGCGAGGTTCGACACCCGAGATATCGCGTGACCCTGCGTGTGTGTGTTACCCTGTCGGATTGGAGACACACACATTCAGGGGATCGAACTTCTCCTCGACTGGTTGGGCGTGTTTCGTGCTGCGTCGCGGTGCAGTTTAACGGGCGTGGCTTGTGAAAATCGTGACGGGGCGTGGCCCCGTCACGATTGTTAAGGGGGACACGAGGGGAATTTACGAAGAGGAGCCGCAGGATCCGTTCGTGGTGGAGGAGGACTAAGGACGCGGACCGCGGACGATGCAGCTGTGCAACGAGGGGGATATCACACCCGCGCAACAACCAAACCGCGAGGCCTCGCGGGGGTTCGCACACCCGATGCATTTTTTATGTTTTTTATTTTCTCCCCTACCCTTTGCCCGAATGCAGCTTGCGAACGCTCGGCGCGGTGGATGCGATGTCCGTTGTTGCAGGGAATGTTGCTGGATAGAATGTCTTGCTTTCGCAGTGGCGAAACCGGCGACCGTTTTCCTGTGCGATGAACAGGATCGAACTATACGAAGATCATCTTTTGCAGCGCTGGCGGAGAAATTTTGGAGCATTACATTCAGACCGTTACCTGAAGACCGGATGAGGTCCGGAAAAGGTCTGATTAAGTTCGATGAAGAGCTGACCGCAGTAGAAATTTTAGTGTTACATCGATGCTTGATGAGGCTCCGATGTAACAACCCTGACGAGGTCTTGTCTGGTCTTTATCGAGGCCAGGTGTAACGCTCTAAAATTACCGGAAAAGATCCTGAAAAGATCTGATTAAGTCCAATAAAGGGCTGAGCGCAGTAGAAATTTTAGTGTAACATCGATGCTTGATGAGACTCAGATGGAACAATCCTGACGAGGTTTTGTCAGGTCCTTATCGAGGCCTGCTGTAACGCTCCAAAATTACTGCCAGTGCATGAGGGCCTAATAAGTTCTGCTAAGGTCCGGAAAAGGTCTGACCGCAGTAGAAATTTTAGTACATCGGTGGCGGATGGGGCGCCGATTTAAGCTGCTTATCGAGACCTGGTGTAATGCTCTAAAATGACTGTCAGAGTGTGACGTCCCGAAAAGGCCGGATAAGGTCCGGAAAAAGCCCGCTCAGTTCCAGAAAAGGCCCGATGAGATCCAGAAAGGGTCTGAAAAGTCTGAACAAGACTGGGATAAAAAATGTCTACCAAAGGTCCCGAACACCTTGGGAACCTTGTGTCCTCCCAAAGTCGCAGGCTCATTGAGAGCAGGCAGCAATGCGGACCGCTCTCTTCGGTAGGGAACGACTCGTTATCGTTTTTTTTCTCCTATCGCCAACCGGTTCGCCACTGTGACACGAGAGAGATCTATGAGCGGGAATTCATATACCAGCCACGTATAATGATGATCCAGATTGGCGACGGGGGGAACGAGGCGAGCGTATATTAAGCCGTTATTAGAAAAATAAAACTTGATTGTTATAGGGATGCCGCGATCGCGGTTGGAATAAAAATCACCGGATAGAAAGAGGCCTCTATAGCTTCTGCCACTTACTTTTTTCCTTTTCGCTTTTTTTTTGCACGATCTCATCGAGTGTCTCAACACCGCACTAACGCCTCTGCAACGTAGAGACTCGATCGGAATGTATTTCCAAGCTCGATGGCATTTCACAAAGAATCATCGGAAAAATTGATGTTTCGAAATGATGATTTCTTCCCGACTTTGCAACAACGCGACAGGAATGCCAACAATCGGTGGAATTTCGACAACCGTTCTCTCGTCCATCCCAATCGCAACGAATCCTTAACGAATCGATGTCCGAACTCGCGCCCGTATATCGTCTCGTGTGTACACTGTATGTTATCCATCGTAGGACGGATACGACAGGCATCGGGGAAGAATGATATTAGCGAGGGAAAAGGCCTGCCCTTTCGGCGTTCTTTTTGCCTGTCTCTTCCGAGCACCTCTCCGAGCCCCCGGCTCGATCCGAGTGTACAGCAAAGTTCAGCCAAATGTTTTACGTTCCCGTTTCCCGGTTCGCTTTTTGTCCACTGACGATCATTTCGGTGAGAGGGAGAAGAAGAGAAAGAGGTGAAGAAATGATCCCTGTGATGTTGGCTCTATATATATATGTATATATATATATATATATATAAATATATATAAACAACCTTTACTGTATGATATATATATATATATAGTTGGACGAAGGATGAAACTAACGAGAGTGAGATAAAGATAGCGAGGGAACGAACGAAGCGGATCAGAGAGCGGTGAACGCTATCGGACGCCGCGCGGCCCCCATTAAGCTCTTATTAATTGCGGGGATCTGAAGGACCGCCCGACTTTCTTGCCCTACCTGCGGCGCCATTCTACCGTCGCTAAGAACCCATCCTGCCATTCTCCTTCGCCTGCTGGTCTCTCTCCCTCACTCTCTCACTCTTTCTCCGTCGTTCTTTCGACGATGCAGAGAGATCACGGGCATCGGCCACTTCGCGGGAGCCGAGCGGCAAAAATCAGCGGCAAACGGCGAGCGTGTACGACGGCGACGGGACACAGGCATTGGGCCCCGGATATAAAGAGTCGTGTACACAAAATGTTTTATATATATATAGATATATATATGGCTATAAATAGATCACTCGAAGATGGAAAAGCCCTTCGTCATCCTCACGACGATCTACAACCCTCCCGAGGCTGCCATTTGCAGCAACAATAATTACGATGCTCGGCTCGGTTTCTCTTGCCGATCAAGCCAATATCCGCAAGCATGAATTCCCGAGAAATCAGCAAAAAAAGAAAAAAATGTATATGCTTAAACATTTTTTTACGGACAATAAAAGGCTTTTATCAAAGATTCTCGCGAAGCTAATAAAAAGTGGCACTGATAAAAAAAATGTTTGATTAAAAATCATACCGCGAAGAAGTTTTTTTTTTCAGCTTTCTGACGAATATCGTTGCGACGATCGAATGGCATCGAGTGGCAGAGATCTCGAACTATAACGGTTATACGTGTAATAAAGAGGCTTGAAGGAGATAACTTGGAGCGGAGTGTACGAGAGAGAAATTGGGGGTGGGAGTGGGCCAACACCGGCCCAACAAGGCACGTACAAAGATATATATATATTTATGTATATATTAAATATATAAATATATAAATACACAATTACTCTGTATATCGGTACAATATACATGTATTACGCTAACAAAAAACAAATAGAAGAAAACTCTCATTGATCGTTTATTTATTAACATTGATCGTCCATATCTTTCGTAATATATTTATAAATATCTTGACATTGTACAATTAACAATTTTACAAGTGAGATTTTACAACCGCGGGTACACTAGCTGGGGGTTATTGGGTGTTGGCACTTCTACCCTTCCCCCTCGTATCTGTCTCCGTGTATCTTTTTGTGCATCTTCACTCTTTTTTTACACTACAGTATACAGTATACTATAATAGGGTATAAACAGAAGGGAAGTAACAGAGAATATTTATAATGAACATTATCATCGTCCGCGACTATCCGTGTGCTCTCCGTCGTCGATCGTACAAGTCTCTTCGTCATTCGCGAGAATCTCAACGAGAAACGAGAGAGATACGAGATAATTTTTTTAATGCATTTTTTTTACTAGACTTTATCCGTACTGGGACTAAAAAATTTTCCTCAAATTTGCGAATTCTGCACGAGTCAACAGACGATAAATTGCAGCGTTTACTGGGTTAGCTGGGACCGATCGAGAGGATTGATTTTTTTAATGTGCGCAATCCCTCTTGACGCCTTCGAATTTTTGGTAAAAACATCAAGAATTAAATCATAACATCTTGATAATGACGTTATCATCATCCACGACTATTCATGTGCTCTCCGTCATTGATCATACAAGTCTCTTCGTCATCCGCGAGAATCTTAGCAAGACAATTTCCCCTTGGAAGATCGGTTGAGATACGAGATGGTGAGACCATTTAAAAAATATTTTTCCCAAAATGTTTGACTCGACTTTATCCATACTGGGATTTTGAGGTTTTCTCCGATTCGCGGATTTAGCCCGGGTAAACGGACGATAATCTCCTAGCGTTTACTGGGTCAGCTAGGCTCGATCGAGAGGATTGATTTTTCAATTTGCTCAATCCCTCTTGAAGCGTTCGAATTTTTCGTGAAAAGCTCAAGGACGTGCTTATATTTATAATAGTAGCTGAGACTGATGGACGCGCCGCGGCGGCTTTACTCTCAGGTCCAATACTCACCGGAAAGGGGTGCGTACGGACCGTGGGGATATGGGGGTGCCGAGGAAGCGTCCACAAGGGATTGCGATGGCGTCGCCGACGTCCAATCCTTGTAGGAGGCGGCCGCTGCGTGAGCGTGATGTGCCGCGGCGTGATGTGACGTGTGGTGGCCGAGACCCCTCGCACCACCGAGTAACAAACCACCGTAACTCGCTGCCGCCATGTTGTGATGATGGTACTCGTGCACCGCTCTGAAACAACAAAAAAAAAAACAAAACAAAAATGTTTTGTTTCAGTATAAACTTCTTTTATTTTTTTTAGCTTCGAACGAGTAACTAATGATCGTTTCAACCCCAGGTCCAAAATAACCGTTATCAATACTCTGCATCAGAGAAGCAAATAAAAGGAGTACTTTCTTCCAAGATTAATCAAATAGGGGTGTGAATATTGGACATTTTTTAAAGGTACGAATAATAAATATTGTTTCATTCTGTTCACCGCATTTAAGAGCATCGCAATAGAATTCGATGCTTTGCACACTGAGAAAAAGGATGGTATTTCTTACTATAACGAAAAGTTCCCAGGGGGGACGTCTATATTTGATAGTTTGTAATAGTATGTATTCAATTGATTACACTATAATTATAGTTACAACTACAATTTTTGGTCATTGTCGTAACTATAAAATATAGACGTCCCCTCTGGGTACTATTTACTATGTAAGTTTTTCTCAGTGCATGTTGGGATCTATTGAGGTTGGATCGAAACAATAGTACTTGCGATCTTCAAACTTAAAGTAACTTTTAATTTTCAATAGGCAAAGTCACTCGTCAAAGTTGCGTAAAGTAACCTTGTAAAGTAACCTTGACAGTTCGATCTACGAAAGTTGCTCATAAGATTCAACCGCGCTCGACTTCAAAGCAAAGATTATCGAATGAAATGAAATGAACAAAAGAAAAAAAAAGAAGCGTAGCCCAAAACTTTCGCACGATCGGACTCGATGTGTCGTAAGACAGCGGGTTCGGATGACCATTAATCACCGATCGAAGTTCCAATTTGAATACATCCACGCGGGGACGCACACTCACCTGTGGTGATACTGTGGGTAATGGGGATGCCAGGGATCCGTGGGATACTCGTACACGTCACCTGGATGCTGGCTGTTCCAGAAGGACGGTGGGAAGTTTCTCATGGACATCGGCGATATATTTTCTGCAACATAGAGAAGAACCGAGGGCGCCCACACCAAGCCTCGTTTGAGAGAGATACCGAGAAGGACGAGAGGAGAGAAGAATGAACTGAAGGAAAGACAGAATTAAAAAAAAAAAAAAAATAAACCATGCGCTTTGAAAACTAACGACAACCACCTAATCGAGGTGGCTTCCTAATCGAGAGCCACCCGGCTTCGGCTCCGAGCGCGAAGCCTTATCGACGATCTGTCCAGCGTATCTGAAGCCGTCGCCGGGAGATACGCGAGATATGAGCCGCGGAACTCGACAGCGGCATCGGCGGCCGAATGTACGAGAGCCGAAAAATCTGTTAGTTTCGTGTCGGTTCTGCGATACATAGTTGATGACGATATTGCAGGTTGGTCTTTAGCCGCGGGACGGAGCGAGAGGGCCTCGGTGGGAAGATCGCTGGTGTGTGAGAACGGGTCGAACAGATACGGGGAACATACAAGTCTGGAAGAGGAGTCGGAGAACGAAGCGGGAGAGAGCGAGAAGCGAACACAGCCACCCGCGACACGTCCACACGTACAAAGAACGCCAGTCTGCATTGTTTCCCACGCGTGGAATGCGCCGGCGGCTGGGTTATAGTCGCGGGATCCTCTTCTCCTTCTCGCTTCCCTTTCGCGTCTCTTTCTCGGTCTATTCGTTTCTCCTCAGGATCGCGCGACGGAGAATATCGCGCACACGGTCGGCCCAAGAGGGATGGAGGGGGGGAGGGGGGGGGAAGGGCTAGCCACAGGAGAGAAAAGAGCTCCGGCAGCATCTGAAATATGCTTCTCGGGCCGTGTCCACCGCAACCGGGCGCGGATTGGCTTCGCGGGATGATCCGCGACGGCGGCGTCGTCCGGCACTCCGTTCCTTCCCTGAACGAAACTCCCCGATAGTCCGACGACTAACTATCGCGTTAAATATTGCGATTTGCTTACGAGAGATGCGAGATAGCGCGGGTCCGACTCGCGAGTCTTCCTCTTCTTCTTCTCCTTCCCTGCCGTTTGTTTTGCCCTTTTCGTTCGTTTATCCTAGAGTACAAGCCGTATTCTTCTTGTTCATCGGCTGCCGGTGCATCTAAGCTCATTCCCATTCTCAGCGGTCTTCCCACTTCCACCCTCTCCCGGCTTTTATCCTCGCTCATTCTCTCTGTCCCAACTTTATCTTCATATATATATTTACACGCGTGTATTTATCTTTCTCTCTTATTTCCCGCGGCTTCTGCCGACGCCGCAGTGGATGCTGCGGAGAGCCGTTCCGGAGATCCCCCCCAAACCGAAGCCCTCTCACTTTCCCTCTTTCTCCGTTCACCGGGATCCGCGCGGATCCTGTCCTTTATTTATTAACGCAATTAAAGAAACAGAGTGTCGGGGTACCCGCTCGCAGCACCGTCGGCTTTCCTCTGTGGCCCGACGAGAGCGGCGGCGGAGCCGCGATCGGCGCTCACTGAGAGCACCGGCCGTCAGTGTGTGCGTTTGCGTATGTGTGTGAGTGTGTGTAGGTTGTCGAGTGGCGAGTAAGAAATACACAGTCGAAGGAAGAGGGAAGAAACGGAGTGAGTGAGCGTGGCTGCTCTGTCTGGCTGGCTGACTGGACGAGAGGAACGAAGGCACGAAGACACACGACATGCTTTTGCGAGGGGGGTACCAAGCGCGCGCTCCAGAACCGCTCCGACACATATACGCCGCAGAGAGTGGTGGGTGCTGAGGAGAGCTGGTCCAACCTGATCCACCGTCGATCGACGTTTACATCGGCAAGGACCGAAGGTCGCACCGACCCGACAGATGTCGCCCGATAAGGAAGCCGAACTTGGCCCGTTTTCTGATCTACCGAACCGATTAATCAGACCGATTCGTGACAATGTATCTTCGATTAAAATAACAAAAATACTGAATACGGCGCGAAGCCTTGTTTCACGAATTGAACGCGTCGGATCGACGGGTAAATGTTATGGTTGCGGGAAATTAAAAAAAAATGTATGTGCGCACATGATTTAATACAAAGTATGACTTGCGCGTCCAACAATATTACTCTCGGCCTAAGTGTCCCAACAATGCTCTCTACAATTTTTTCTTTTCATATGTCATTGTTGCCTCGATCCAAGAATCAACAATTTACTTCGATTAACCCTTTATATTTCCTGAATTCACGAATCGTCGAAAAAAACGTCGAAAAAAACGCACGAAATCGACGATCAAACCAACTATTAAACGAGCGACACGCGGATACGTGTCGTTGGATTAAATTTTAAACCCCCGAATTGTCTTTTCGAAACTTTTTCTCGACATTTATGAGTAATGATAAAAGATATTCGGGAAAATTAATCGAAGGTCTAAAATCTACACTAACTCCTGGATTTAATTTTAATACTAACAATCTCCCTTTTCCTCTCCTTTTCACCGCGCGCTCCGGGATTTTCGCTCGGCTATTTTATTATTTCTTTCCGTGGTTTATAGAGACGTTTACTCTCTCGTTGAGGAAAGGCGACTCGGCGAGCGGGTAAAAGGAGCGGCGGCGATTCGTCAAAACGTAACCCAGGCCAGATTGATGCGCCTCCCATACTGCGGATGGCTTGTTATACCGATTTAGAGCGATGTTCGTTGCCGCAAGCGGCAGCCCCTGACGCGACTGTACATCTCTTTCTATCATTCTACCGTCGGTTTCCTTCAGCTTTCGCTTTTACTATGTCGCACGGGCTCGCTTTGAAGAGAGGCGTCGCGGCGCGTCGGAGGACTCGTGTCAAGTAATTGCGGCTTCTGTCGCGCGCGAACGCGCTCTCCTCTCGCGATATGTTATAAGCACGCTCGTGCACAACACATACACATACGGACGAACGCACACCCGCGCAAAATGCGCTCCTTCGCGGCTATCTCGTCGCGGGGCGTTAATTTGACGCCACCGACCGGAACGACTCGCTCAATTTCCCGGCTTCAACGTTATTACTGTTTTGATATTGCTCGGCCGCGACGAGACCGCACCGCGAGATATTTGTACTTGCCAAACTCCTTCTCGTCTTCGTCTCTCTATCTTTTGGTTTTTTTTTTGCTTCTTTTTCTTTCTTTCTTTTTTTCTTCTTCCTCGTATATATTTCTCTCGTTTTCGCACGTGTTTTGTTTCTCGACACTAGGCTCACACGCGGATCGTGTCTCAGATCTCGGAGGGGCGATATCTCGAAAATATACGCATAATCTCGTCTCGTCTCTCTTGTCTGACACGGCTAGCCTCCTCTCGCCACGGCGAAAACGTTTTATCGCCCTGTCACTTCGCCGCGCTCCTTCCTTCTTCCGGCTTGTTCACACGCCGCGGGGCCAGTGAGAACTCCGCCGACGAAATGAAAATTATTCCACTCGGGATTATGTCAACGTTGATGAGGCAGCTGTTGACGCTGCCACACGCTAGTGAACGCGTTTAACGCATTTCGACATCGAAAAGCGTTTATTTTTTTTTTTTTTTTTCATTTTCAAGAGTCGGTGACAGTTTTTAACGGATGAATTAACCTGTCGAACTTTTTGGCCGGAACTTCGGTCGCGCCGGAAACAAGCATTTCTTCTTTTCTTTACGCTTAACAATGTCCCGCTTGAGCTTGGAATGAAGTAGTTTTTGTGAATGAAAAAATGGAAATTGGTGAGTTGAATAGTTTTTTGAGAATTTTGATTTGGGGCTCCGTTATATATTTTTTTCTAATCCCCCGCCGGAAATTTTAGACGCTTACGTCCGATCTTGTTGAGGTCCGAAAAAGAGTCGATGGTACGCTTTAAAATTTTGACCGACCTTGTTACTCTTACCCCCACATTTTATACGGAAACTCGCGTCAGGAAAAAATAAAAGTATCAATTTGGACCATTTTAAACAGCCTCAAATTATTCTTCAGTGCTCCGATATCTCCCTAGTGTATTATTAATTTTTTTTCCATACATCGTTCAGTTACCATGAATTTTTTTCCCGCGAAATGCGCGCAACGCATAACATTGCTCGCAGGGTATGCATCACTGGCGAGTGAGTCCTCTGTCCTTGTGTGTACTCGAGCCGCCTCTGCATACCGTATCTAAAATTGTACCTCGCGAAGCTCGCGGTCACAAAAGCTCTCCGCTCCGTCGAGCAGAAGAAGTATCTATCCCTCTCGGATCTTCGTCGCAGCATCTACACGCATCTTCCGCTTGTAGTTGCGGTACCTCACGCTCGCTCTCTCGGTTACACCCGTAGGGAAGCTCTCAATTTACATCTATCTCTCGTGCTGCCTTTCTCTCTGGCTCGCACTTGGTGGCTTCGACGGCGTTAATCCGGGAATGCGAAAGTCAAAGAAGGGAGGAAGAAGTTTGGCGATACCACGTGCTAACCAGAATCGAACGGAGCCGCGGCGACGGCAAAAGACGCACATAACAATTAGGTCGTGTTGTCTTGAATTCTAAGCAGGCTAGTGAACCGATTCCTCCGAGCTGTGTCGAGAATTTTAGCGGCGATTCTCTACGACGGAGTGAGAGAAGTGGCGGGATAAATGTGGCCTTAAACGACACCGATATAGACGCCGAAGGCTGATCGCTTGCCAAACCCCCTTGCAAACTCCATCCCCAGACTTATTTTTCACGTTCTTATATCCGTTACAGCGATACGATTTTCTACGGCGTTTATCCTTTTTCCGAGCATCGAAGAACGTGATTTAGCAGTTTTTTTTTCCATTTCACGTAAGTTTGATCGCATAGGAAAAAAAAAAGTCAGACTCTTTTTATCAGCAATTGGACACACAGATGGAACGGAAAAATGTAAGCTTTTAGTCACAGCTGATAAATTGAATGCAAACAAAGAAAATATCTCTTCAATTGAAATTAATTTCCTGTTTATGTTAATACCGATCGGTATTTCGATTTTTCTATTTGTAAATTTAAACAAGTTTAATTTCCACGTTGTCTATCTTTTTTTTCTCTTCTTAGTAATCCGATAGGCGATTTGCATCTTAAATTTTCCCATCTTCTTGTATCATTATTGAACGTCGGTGGCGAATTTTTCCAATTTTTCTTAATTCTCGTATAGTCGCCGTGATTTCGTGGCCATCACGGCGACGCAAATTGTCGTCTTCGTTCGGCTAAAGAAGAAGACGAAGAGGCAGAAGAGGAGGAAGAAGAGAAAGGAAGAAATAGCGAGCCGGTTGAGCCCGCGTGGTATTAACTCTCGAAGCACGACGGCGGAACAATTGTTAGGGGCTTGTTAGCGTTGTCGAGCTAATGGCGCACTTTATTACTTCGCGGCCACGAGAACGACCGGCGTGCTGCGCGAGGACCGTGGCTTTCGCGAAAGCGCTGAGGAATAAACCGGAAAGAAGACACCAAGTGTTAAATAAGTCACGGATACCGTGGACGGCTTTGATACGCGCGGATTTCTGTGTGACGTTGAAAAAGGCCCCAACCGCCCCGCCATAGAATTTACAGATCGTCGATCGTGTGAACCATGAAGTGTAGAGTTCGGGCTCGTTGTCGCTGATTTCTAGTCTTCTATGGAAAAATAAAACTCATTGATTTCAGTAATGAAATACAAATAAGGGACATACCTTTGAGTTTATCGTGAGCCAACGCTCTTTGGAAGTGTTCCTCGACCTCGGACGCTGCGTCGCCCCGATAATGCGTGAATACTACGCAATTCGCGTTTATGTACTGGGCTCTGCTCTCACCGTCGTCCGAATCATCCGCCGTTGCGCCAGCGGGACCTACCGCTGAAAAAAAAAAATTAGATAAAAACTAGATTCCACTTGATCGATATATTAACAATAAAATTTAGTCAATATATCGATAGCATATAAATGGCAAGGATTCGTCCCCTTATGACTCTGGAAATCAATAATCAATCAAAGATAACTGGAATAATAGAAGAAAAAACACTTTGACCAACACGACCTCAATTTGAGAATCCCATTTGATATACCCAGTGGCTCGTGTTACCTCACAGCCCTTGTTACTTTTGTTTTGGCTTTACAAATTGTATTTATCAACATTCACTTCCACCAGGGCTCAATTTGCTGTCGTAAGAGCGATAAAAGTGAGTGCCACCATTACTTATACGCCAAGATACGTTATCTAAAGTAATTAAAAAATTAGTACATTGTGTACGAGTGCGAAAACAGTACATTACGATACCAGTGCGATAAAACTTTTTCTGACGAGTGCGAGTTCGCAGCACGTGCCGAAGGCGAGTGTTGCAATGACACGAGCTAAGAAAAAGTTTTTCGCACGAGTGTCATACAAAAGTTTATTTCACACCCCGAGTGACATAAAGTGGCACTCTTTATGGCATGTGTTGCAAAAAAATAACAAAAATAACACTTTATAATAACTTGAAATTACTCGTCCGCTTTGACTACGATGTTTGCAATAAAATAATTTGAGACTCATCTTGACATACCTACTGGCCCGTATTGGCTCACTCTTTCCTACACGCCATTTGGCCCTTTCTGGCATAAGGGCCAAATGGTGTCTACAATTTGAGTTTTACAAAAATCATGGAAACGACCTTGAGTCTTTCGGCAACGAGATGCCTGATCAAAATTGTAGAGCATCACATCAGGCCTTGATGAGGCCCTGACAAGACATCGACGTAAGGCTAAAATAATGACAATCGATGGTATAATTCTCACCGTCCGTCGATCTGTCATCGTCCAACGTTCTCGAGGGTTGCGATGTGGTCGTCGCGGTAGCGAGCGGTTGTCTAGGCTGAGGAGGTGTAGGTCTAGGTGAGGCTGGACTAGGTGCCGAGCCGACTGATCCAGCGCTGCTCGGTTGTCCCTGAGGTACACTTCCGCCCGCCGCGCAGATCTCGAGACCCGCTGTTTCCAAGGACCTCTGGTGAACATTTAGCTGCAACATTGACAACGTCTAAATTAGTGACTCGTCTCGCCGAGAGGATTCGAAGAAAAACGCGAAGATTTCTCGACGATAGAGACGACGAGATGAGGGAGCTTAAAAGAACATCGATGGCGGCGGAAACTTACGGTGATTGAGATTTATTAATTAATGAAATCCAATCTCCATGAATTTCCGCACGAAACCCGATCAAGATCTTTGACGAAGAACTTTGTTGGACTACCGATCTCGGCTCTTTCATGGAGCGACGAGGTGTCGAAAGATCCCAAGACGCGCTATTTTCAAGGACTTCTCGTGAACATTTTGCTGGAACATTGACAAAGATTTGTCGTAAATTGCGGAGATATTTTAAGGATCGCGAGGACGAGTTAACGGAGACTAAAGGAACATCGACGGCTACAGACACTTACGACAATTGAGGTTTAAGCATTAATGAAATTCAATCTCTACACTGAGGGAAGAATATAGTAAAAACTACCGGTCATAAAAAAAATTATAAATACTACCGGTCATAAAAAACCGTAGCTCATGGTAGCAACAAGGGCGCCACCTATGGCAGACAGTTCCCGATTTTCTAAGAACTTGTACCATAATATCTGCGAAAAATTCTTATAAATCCGGTACTTCGTGTCGTAGGTGGCGCCCTAGATCCGTACTACTACGTGCTATCGTAATATCTCCCAAGCGATATAGTCATATTTACTAGATCCTTCTCACAGTGTACGAGTTCCTGCACAGAACCCGATGAAGATCATGCAAACTTTTTTGGACTACCGATCTCGGCTCCTTCTTGGAGCGACGAGGTGACGAAGCATCGACGAGCGTGCGCGGGACTTTTAATGCCCTTGCAGAGCGGTTAACGAAACGGTGTGCAGAAGAAACTCGGTAGCTCTCGAACGGGGAGGACCAGAATGCGGCCGGATTGGTCCCGAGAACAATGGAATTTATGGCGGTCGTTGGCGGAAAACTCGTAAAGAGACGATATAATCCGTGTGCCGGTGAGCTTCGATCGGGATTTCTCTCCTTTGCTCTTCCACTTGGAAGCGAAGTTGCGGCATCTCTTGGTCCTCCGGTAGGAGAGCGAGGAACGACTCTATACAGAAAATACGAGTGAACGAAGCTTCTCACCTCGATTTACAACGATGTTAAAATACATTCAGACTCAACAAGAATGATCGTATCGGCACGTCTTCCGATATAAAAGAATATTCGTATCGGATTGGAATCGCGCCTAGCGTGTTTTCGTTGACAGACATACATCACGAAAAGTCATCTCAAAACTCTTCACGCGAATAGTGGACCAAATTTTGCAACTCCTTATAACGTTACTAAAATTTTTGTACATTTCGCTTCACTATAAAAACAAAAAAATCTGACGATGTCAACACTGTGCTTCCCTAAAATTGTATACGGTGGAAATTATGAACACGGCCTGCTCCATACTTCATTGATTATTTCATTGAACATATCTTCAATAATTTTAGGATTGGATCAAAATTGAATAAATTTATGGTCTCCGTCCAGACTTTGATTATTGTAAGTCCTCCAAGGATTCACTTCCAACTCCTAACCATTCCAAGTCCCCTAACGACCTCCCAGGCCTTGATCATACCATCCAACTCAAAACCTCCCCAAGAGCCATCCCAGGTCTTGATTACTCCAAGTCTTTCCTGGGAAAGATTTTGATCGCAGCGCTTTTCGAGGGCACTTTTAACCCTGAACTCCCCGTACAGACCCTTTCGCATAAACAGCTGGATAACAGGATTCGATGATTACGTTCAAATGTTGCTTGTCAAGTTCCAACTCACGATTCAATATGGCAAGGAGCATTCGAGGTTCCACCATTCCAAGGCTCCGGACGTTTCCGAGCTGTTAAAAATTTTCCCGGAATCCCGTGCGAGCCACCACCCGGTGGCATCCGATCGCATCGTCCGGATCTAATGAATAGCCCGCTGACAGAGCGGGCATTGCGCCCCTCGAGATTGTACCTACACAAACGTCCTATTTGGTCTCGTTGGACGCGGCTCTCCGCTGTGACGACGAAGACGACGTCGACGGGATGACGATACAGCGAGCAACCGTCCACGTCGCGCTCCATCTCCCGAGTCGCATAGCCCGGCTCTTGCGCTATTTGCAGCCTCTCGACCCTCCGCTTCTGTGGCGTACGGACCCTCGCAACCTCATCCGTACGGACCCGCACAATGGACGCCGCCGACGCCCGGCGTCGCTATGCGACTCAATGGAACTCGTCCACCCTTGCCTCTGTCCCCCACCCCGTTACTCGGGGATGTTCCGATAGCTTCGTACATCTCTCGCGACCTCGACTCATCCCCTCGATTGCTCTATATGTCCTCTATATGCGACGTCTCTCGCGTTCCCAGCGCGACGATATTTTTAATTGGGGTCGGGAAGACGCGATCGTCACGAACCTTCGCCGGTCGTATTTGGCTATTCCAAGGGAGAACGATGCAACACGGTACAAAACATGGGAAAGAATCGAACTATTATTATCAATTTCTACCCGAGACGGAGCAAAAAAGAAAAGTTTAATGCACTGAAGGACAGGAGTCCATTTTGCCCCGCTCCTGACTTCTGACTTGATCCTAAAATTTGCTAAATCGGAATCTCGTCGAGCATGTTACTTAGGGTGGAGAATACGGCCAACCTAGATTGCTATGCAAGTGAATGATAAATGACCGGGTCGTATTTGCCAATTTAACTCCACATAACGTATTATGGATTTCACGAAGAAGTCGCTAAAAAATCTTTGTTACGATACGATATCTCGATGAAGGTAGGAGCGATAAAATACGTGGGTTCTTACGGGGTAAAAAAGACACCAAGTAACTTTTCCATTGGTGTCTCGGAGCAACCGCAATGATGTAGAAAAAGACTTGAAGCAGCGGGATTGAGCAAAGCGTGAAAATAATTGATAACTCAATATCAAGATCGATTCCCAAGGTGTCGATTGCGCGCTCCTATCTCGGTCATGCCTCTCTGGCGAAGTCGTTTCAAAAAGCGCCGCCAGGAAAATTCATTGCATCCTGCAACGTGTGCGTCCGGCGACTCTCGGAGAGCTCTCTCGCGACACAACAGGTTCTCTCCTCGAGGCACGAAAAATATCTGAGCCAGGATCACCTGCCGCTGCCCGGCGACGCGCTGCCATGGCCCCTCGGTTATTTCGGCGGGCGCGTGGTTGTACTCTTTTACACGGCGCTCTCGTGCCACGCTGCACTCTCAAAGTGCTCGAGAGACTCATAGCCGCTCGAGTGCAAGAGTGGTGCGGTTTGTCACTTTCCGGACAAACTGCCTGATGCTCATCTCTCTACACCTGCATCTTCTTCTTCCTCCTTCTCTTCTTTATATTGTGCTCGTTCTTTCCGCTGCAAACCTTACTCTCAGGATCAAAGGATCCAAAGCTTTAGTCCTCGTCGCCTTATCTCCGACACCTTGAGACTTTTCATTTGGAGAGGTTGGGAAAGATAGTGCAAGCCACAGAACTCACGCGGAGGGACAATACCGGAAGTCATCGCCCTCCATTGATCACTGAAACGGAGCCATTGATCACATGCAGATGCACCGGCATCGTTGAGTTTATACGAAATTTCCACTAAGATATAACCAATTTTCTCCGCGATAAGACTCCATCAGATGTAATTATAAAATTTCCAAACCTTATTAAGGATCAAAACCTTTAGTCCTCGTCGGCTTATCTCGGACACTTCAGGAGTTTTCGTTTGGGCAGGGTGGGAAAGATAGTGGAAGCCACAGAACTCGCCCCGAGGGACAATACCGGAAGTCATCACCCTTCATTGATCGCAAGACCGGAGCCATGGATCACATGCAGATGTATCGTAGAGTTTCTAAGAAATTCCAATTTCAAGAAATGACCAAGATATTTTATTCCTAGAAATACCGTCTAATAATTTTCTTCGCGATAGGGCTTCATCCGATATAATTATTCAATTTCATGATGAAGGAATGAGTATTGGTGTCATATTGTAAAAAAAATGTATCGATCGGTAAGATCGATAGATCATTTTACCAAGAATTAGTCCCACATTGGTAATCTAAAAAATGGCAGATCGGTAAAGCAACGATAGGCGCGGTAATACGCGGCCGATCATGGGCCAAGCCGGTTGGCTTGGACAATCTTTACAGCAACACTGGCCCGATCATTGGCCGATTCCGGTCGATCGGCACAACCTCCACCGGGCATTATAGTTATTCCTACCGACAATTTCTCAATTTTTTTTTCAGGTCCTCGTTAACTAATATTTCCCAGAGAGTGGGGATGAAAGATCGAGCCAATGAGCTCTTTCGCAGCGCAGTAAAATCACACGCTCGCGGAGCGTGAATCCACGGACAGCGCGTGAACATGAGAATCCGCCTTAATTGGGTTTTGTCGGGGAGAGAACTGTGACGATGAGTGGGAGTGGCCATTCACGTCGGCTCCCAGCCTAACCGGTGCGGACATACATATATAGGAACACATGGAAAACCTTATTCGGGAGCTCGGGAGTATAATAGTTCCAAAGTGTTCGCCGGTAGCCATTGTGGTGCTAGGAGCCCCGGCTTCTCGGGGCACGTCAGCTCGCTATGGCATAAATCCTCGGGCTCTTGCCTCGAACTACCGACGAGCTGGGCGTGTATGAATTATGAACAGGCGCTGTGCGGCTCGGAGGCTCTTCTCTCTTTCTGTTTGCACGGCGGCTCAACCGGCGCCAATCAACGAACTGAGAAACCTAGCGGCTAAATGTTCACCGGGTTGTCGGGCGGCGTGACCAAACAATCGACCAAAAAAAGGTCTCGCCGCAAGTGCAGGAATAAATTATACTAATAATGTTTGTACAGTCTGTCATCGTGGATATTCAATCCTTTTCAAAAAGCAACTCACACCCGGCGTTTCCGACACACAGAACTATAATTTTACTGTTGGACGCTCCGCAAATAAATATTTATTTGAATAAAATGAGCAATTATTAAATTCAGACCAATATTTAATTTAACGAAATTGTAAAAAGTCCCGATCAGTCGTTTTTGATGTCGTTTTATTATTATTTTCTCGTGACTACATTCATTGAATTAAAAATTCTCTCACGTGTATCGTTCTGTATTATTTCTCTGACTAAAATAATTCTAAAAAAAAACCGAGTAATTATTTAAATCGAATCAATATTTATTTTTATCAAATAATTTGTTACCTGAGGGGCACCCATCAAATTAGTTATTCCTCGGGGTTGCAAGAATTTTATTGGTTTATTTCTTCATCGTCTTTTGATCGTTTTACGTGCCGATTCCTTTGACAGACTCCGTGCCCGGCAGATCGACAGAGCCCTTAGCGAGCGAAGCGAACACCGTAACCCGACATAAAGGCCTTTCGGCGTATATATCGGTTCCTCCGGCAATAACCCCGCCTAACCAATTACCTCCATACATCAGCAGTTGGCACCGGGGTGTGCTGGCTGTTGCTCGTTGAACGCCCGAGCGTCAAACAGAAATAAGTTGACGGTGATGTATGCTCAACCGAGTGTTGGTTCGCGAGAACGTGGAGGGAGTCGGGGGGGGGGGGGGGGAAGGGGTTGTCTTTCTACCGTTCGCCACTGGTCCTCTTCGTCTTCGTCTTCCACTTTCGCCTCGGTCGAAACGACGCTAGAGGAGCAGCGAAGTTCGGAACGAAAAGATAGAAGAGGGGAAATAAAGGAAGAAAACAACAAAAAAAACATTGGAGAAGATATTTTCTCGAGAGAAGGATGACGATGAAGAAGTAGGAATATGCCGTACCGTGCAGACGCGCTCGTATGCAGGCATAAGGAGCAGCATCAAGCAGGAACGGTCTACGCCTCCGAGATGTTATCATTATCTGCTCTAATAAACCCAGTCCCGACATTCCACGCTGCAGTACATCACCGGAGCTCGACTGTCGAGCAGAGAGCGCATACTAGTCTCCTCAAAGCGACGAGAACGTCTCGAGAAAATACGTACACGCACCGCACTCTCTCTCGAGGCGCTCTCCGCGTTCTCTCTCGCCGTATGGTGTTTCGTTTTTTTTTTTTTTTTTTTTTTTTTTAATTTTTTTTTTTTTTTTTTTTTTTTTTTGCAGGCACGGTAGAAACGAGGATAGTTTCTCACTTCTTCGAGCCTCCCGGCGTATACTATCGGGGAGGATCCGAGCGAGCGGGGGCATAATGAAGGACCGCGGCGAAACGCCTAGTGGAGTGATGAGCCGAAAGAACTCGCTCGCGTCCTGCGGCGTTCCGAGAGTACGAAATATATCTCTCACACCCGCGCGCGAAACTACGACACCTGGTCGACAACGGGGTTATCGCGATCGCAGTGTGTCTTCTCGGGGGGTTTCCTTCGCTCTTCGTCCAGAACGGTTTCGGGGACGGTTTTTTTTAAGAAGAAACTTCAAACTGCCGGCGTTTGTTGGTCTCTGAATTTGTTTTTTCGTCTCCATTTGTGAAGAAATCGATAAAAGTGGCGCGGGGAGGGGGGGGGGCAAAACGGACCATTTTTTTTTTACCAATAATGACTCGCAGGGCATTCAACGAAAAAAATCACTTTTCCCGCGTTTCCCTCTATAAATAAAATTAGGTTTACCTTTCATTTTTCAATCGTCATTATTTCTTTAGAACTTATCTTCCCGTCGGCCAATTGACTAACTATTAACTTAATACGAAAATTTACTAATTTACTAATCATTCATTTAACCAGTAATAAGTGAGTTTACTAATTTACCAATTATTACATACGAATTTGCTAATCGTAACGACACTTCTTAAGTCGAGCATTTTTTTAACTCAGAAATTTTTTTGTGGGTCAGATAATTCCTTCGCTCGGTTATCAGTAGCGAGAGGGCATTGACGAAATCTCTGTGATTCTATCGTCCGTAACGAGGAACAATGCCCTCGCGATCGCCTGCTCTTAAGTGCGGGCGATACGTAAGCGCGGAGCGGACCGAACCGCCGGAGCCATAAGTTACTCAGGAGCGAGTGGACCGCGGAAAAAGAGATAAATAAATAAATCCACGGGCTCGTCGTTTAATTCGCGCTCGACAATGTGGTAATTAATCGAGGCGAGCAGGGATGGAGCGGGGCCGGAGGGAGGACAACCTTCGGCTCTCTCTCCGTCTCGTTGCGTTCTCGTGTCGTTGTACACACTTTGCACACAGCAGCAGCAAGCCGCGCGTCCTTCCCGCGGCGAAGAGATCCCCCGAAGCACTCCTGGCCCCGGGCCTCGCGATCCTCGCGAGGAGGCTTCTTCCTGTTCTCGCAACGACGACCGAGACAACTACGATCGCGAGAGCTGCCCGCGGTCCTTCTCAAAGCATTCCGCGGATCGCCCCACTCTCCCACTCTTTAGCTCCGCGTCCCGGACCGAGCGCGAGCCGCCATCGAATCCGCACACTTCCCCAGAGCTCTCCAACCCCCGGGTACTGAAGATCGTGCGATGCTGCGAAACGAACTCGATCTTTACTCCTCTCGACGGGAAAAAAAGGCTTTCCTCCCTCTTTCTCTGTGACAATGCCTAACACAGTTAATATAATTGATATATTTTGACGAATACAGAGATGAGGATTGACTGAACACACGATGTTACATGGATGACCGGAATAGCTCGGTATGGGAAATGACAAACGTTCAGATTATCGATTGACCTGATTGACTACGGTTATTGATCGGACTTTTAGAGAGAAGAGACGTTTGATAGTTCGTGCTTGAGATATTCAGCTGCGATTGTATTTAATAGTATCCGTCCGAAAACCAAATACGCGCGTTATTTAATATATTTGATATATTTAATATATCAAATATATTTAATATATTTAATATATCAAATATATTTAATATATTTAATATATTTAACATATTTAATATATTTTAATATACTATGTGTACCGTCGGAAATTGATGCTGCTGAATGATATTTGGTTACTTCGTACAGGGACGACAACAATCATTGTCACGCGTGAGTGTAATTATAGCAATGGTAAAAATATATATTTCCAACACCCATCTGAAAAGGAGCGATATTGTGCATCTGAAAATGCCGTGAGCGTGATAAATTCATAGTTACTATCGAAATATAAAAAGTATTAAATTTCCAAAAATCATACGATCCATCAGTTTCCTTGTGTACAGAGGAATCAGAACCAAAGCCGCGAGGAATCGTAAATTCGCGGAGTGGGCCGGCAGGCGAGCGAAGATAAAAATCGTCGTGGTCCACCTGGCCGCCGGGGCTCTCCCGGGCGGCTTTATACCTTCGCTTAATGAACGAGAAAGCTTGACTAAAGAGAACTCGTTTCCCGACGCTTATCGACAGTCGTAAGCTCCGACGCCGAACGAGCCGGACGAAAAATCGCGGGCTGCAACGAGGCGAAGGGACAGAGCGAGAAGCCTCCGCGCAACGTGGCCGAAAATAAAAGCAACGACGGACGAAGCAGGACGAAGAGGAGAAAGAGAAAAGCCCTCGGCGATTCTCTCATCCGGGTGAGGGCACGAGTACGCATACGCGCCGCTTTCGCGAAGCTCCGGCCGAAAGAGCCGAGAGAGCCGGACTCCTCTCATCTTCGAGGAAGATAGGAGAATCGTGTCGACGAATGGCCGTGTCCGGCAAACAAATTGCGAGATACCCCCATGGCCAAATGGTAGCTTGTTACCAGCTCCATCTCTTTTCGCCTTGTTTCTTTTCTCCCGTTTCATCCAAGAGTGGTGGTGGTGGGGGGGGGGGGGGGGGAGAGGAGGTGGGGGACCATCTTAACCCAGCGAAACCTTCTCGCATCTCGTCTTCTTGTTTTCTCTCATACTTCTCTTTCTCCGATACCTTCGCTCTTAGATGCTACCTGTGACCGAGCCGCTCACGGCCTTTCCTTACCGATTCGCCCCCTTCGCCTTCCACCGCCCTCGGTCCCTCTTCCGTCCCGCCGGCGGCCCGCAGCAGCACCACCTTCGACCGAACAGATTGACGAAGATTCTGCGCTCGCTCGCGACACGAATTGATGTGGGAACCGCCGCCGATCGGTATCCGATCGGGCCGCTTACACGCGTTGCTGCGGCGCGCACAACGGGCTGGGGGGGGGGGGATGCGGGGACAGCCTCTTTGATCGAGATCCCATCGGTCCTATTTATAACGCTACATCCGACTCTCTTCGTCATTCCCTCGACGAACGATCCTTACCGATTGTTAATTTTCACGACCTTCGCCAGAACGGCGATCGCGTCGGACGAATGTCCGATGGGATAATTTATCAGAGACGCGAATGAAGAGTCTAATAACGATCGGAACTCGTCGGGAAGAGGAGAGATCGGTAAAAAAAAGATTGGTGCTCCTTTTTGCGTGACGATTTTGTGGACATCATTTTTTTTTTTTTATGAAACAAATTAATTCATAGAAAATGGAGAAACAAATTCACAAAGCACAGATAAGTTCGACGGTCAGAATACCGATCACAATTTATTTGATCGATATTCCGACGAAAATCTTCCATATAGGAATAATAAATTTAAAAAATCTTAAAAATTGAGTAAATTCGCGCGTATCGGGAATCGGTTAAGTTGACGGGATCGCAGAGCCGCTCGAGCCGAGTATATACTTTGCGAGTTAACTCATATTGCTTTTTCGCTTCATTCCTCGTGTCTACAAATCGAGTCATTCGAGTCAGTCGCCGGAGAGGGAGCGAGCGCGGAGCCGTACTTGCATTTAATACCGATCGGTGAGTTAGCTCGCGGGTTTATATATACTCGTGGCAAGAAAACCCCTCGGTACATACTCCCGTCGTCGAGTGTGTAACGATTACCGGTGTGTATATAACCCATCGCTGTACGTCTCTCTGCCGGTACCTTTTGCCCACGTAGCGAATGGATCGTAAGAGCAACGGAGATATTCCTTAACGATTGCTCGAACGAATACCGGCAACGACATCGCCGACACCCGATTAGGTCGTTACACACCGAGGTATACCCGTATAATCGCGTAAACGCCGTAGCGTATGATCGGTATGTATGCATGACTGGAGGCTCCGCGCATCAAGAAAAATAAATTTGAAAAAAATCGTACGGACTCATATAGAATACGAATGAAATATAGGGTAATGCAGGCTGGATGGCCTCAGTGCTATTTTTTTTACGACGGCGATGAAAGGTATGTCCATCGAAGGAGGATCGAAAGCCAGTGACGATAAACCGTATGACCATATGAAAACTCGAGAAATTTTATGCTTGCAATTAATTGTGACTATCGTGTTTAAAATAAATGTCTAGCTATTGGCGATATATGCAATAAATAGTACAATAAAAACAATGTCACCTGGGCGCTCCTGGTGATCTGGTGAATAGTAAGAAATGCACCCATCAGGGTCACAGTAGCCGTAAAAAGGGGTAAAGTGGGTTATAAATTCCGTTAAATGATTTCGCACGGTGTTCCGAAAAGAAAAACAAATTATTACCTTATCACACCGCAATATCACGTACACATACATCGAGAAAAATCATTTATTTTGTGAATTTCCTTCAAATAAATATTTATTAAATTCAAATGAGTATTTATTTATTAAAATAAAATAAATAATTTATTTCAAGTGAATAAATTATTTATTTAATTCAAAAGAATTTATTTGCGGCCTAACCCATCAAGTAATGTCTTCCTGGATGTGTACAACGTATTTGCCGGATGTACCACGGTAGAGACTTGCCGGTTACGTTAATGTCTATCGATCGACGATCGCTCGGAGTAATAAGATTCGCCTCGAAGCAACTCGTCTTCGAAGCGTCGATCTCTCCACCGGCGGTCGAAGAGTGAGAAGACTCAACTCACAAACGAGAAAACGAGAGACGACCGAGATCGAGGATCGCCGAAGCATTCGGGGTTATCAAGATGTGTTCGCACATCAAAACTCTCCGAAGCGGCGGCGAGTTACAAATTACTATACATCGCACACACCGCGGCGAGCGTAGTGCGAGGGGGCATAAGTTTAAGCCGACGAGAGTACGCTCGGCGGAGTTCCATTTTCAGCGATCGCCGATCGAGCGAACGCTTCCGATAGTCGTCTTTGGCGAGCGCGGCGCCTTTCGCGCTTCTCCCTTCGCCCCTTGCAATTATCAGCCGCAAGCCCAAAAAAAGATTTCGACTTCGGAATAAATTCTTATAAGTACTCCGCGCTCACCGAATTATTCGAGCAATTTGTCAGTTGACGCGTGAAATGCACAGGTGTCGTCGGTTCGCTCTTTATTTTTTTATTTTCTGATCGCCCTGACTGCGCTCAAATTCCACATTGCTGCGGCGCGATAGCCGGCAAATTCTGGCGTGCCATAAAGCGTCGTTTTCCCATACGCCCAATGCGCGCCCCGGGTGACTTAATTCGCGGGGGAATATTCATTTCGCCACGACCGATATAACTAAATTCGCCACGCATGCCGCGCATAAGTAATAGAAACCGGAGGAATTAAAAAGAAAGTGGAGTAAGTTCTCGTATGGATATCGCGCATTAGTTCGCGTCTTTCTTTCCGTCCCGTTTTGCCGCCGAGAGCCATATGCACCGCGCTTACCATTCGAGTGTAGATCGCAACTATACCGTGGATGCGGTCGAGCCTTTGGGGTATCCGCCAAAAAAGATTTCGCTGCTGCCGCTCTGCTCTGGTGCCGGAGCGACTTTTTTTTCTTTCTTTTTCGCTCCCGCCGCGTTCATTTTGGTCTTGTTTATTGGGAAGGTACCGGAGCGGCTTATCGGTCCGGCAGAGGTGCGAGATCAAAGGAAAGCGACCCGTCGTCGAGGAGCGAGCCAGCGGACGACATTGCGACCACAACCCAGAAGCTTCTTGTTCTTTTTCCTTACGCTCTCTCTATGTCGAACTAACTCCTGCCGATCTCGCTCGCCGACTGCCATATCCCGCGCTCGGAAACTACGACACGAGAGTCGTACGACACGAAAGCGAAAATTTCGCTCGACGACAGCACTTTGAGATTCGCACGACGAAGAAGAGACAAAAAAAATTAAATAAACATTTTTCAACTATGCTCGATAAACTTTTCTGAATTAACATACGTGAAACCTGAATAAAAAATATATCACGATTAAATTATTTCTGATTTTTTTTTTGGGCATTCTTACATCAGGAGGTTAAGAGGTTTTTTTTAGAAATATGGTGTAGTTGGCATTAAAGGGTTAATGCAACCATCTTTATGCAACGCGAATTATAATTTATGTGATTATAATTATAACTTATGTTGCAATTATATTTATTCAGGCTAATTTGCAAAGTGAAGTAAATTAAAAGATGCAAAAATGTAAAAAAGAAATGAAAGACTTTCGTGGCTTTTTTTTATGTGTACGATGTAGATATGCGCGGTTGAAAAAAGCCGTTGAGCGGAGATCGAGTTGTCGAGCAACAGCGACAACTGCATCGGAAGCGCTCGGGGCACACTCGGCGTGTGGGCTGACCGGTGCGATCGCCATGCCCCGCAGCACTAAAACTAAGAGCCCGAAGTTCCGAGATACGGAAATGGGCGTCTTTAGTGTTCATTATCAGGACTGATCCGATAGAGGCCTGCCAATGGACTGCGAGCCACCTACCGCAGCGTTGTCCGAGGACTCGACCGGGAAAGGCAGCTGAGCAGCTGACACGAGGAACTCCTCTCATCTACCGCTACGCTACCGGTTCTGATTCGAGTCCCTTATTACAAAAAAAAAAAAATGCTCTCACAATATTAATATATGAATCGTACGTATATACTTATACCGTGATGTACGCCGAGCGTACTTTTCCTTGCTCGAAACTTTTACCGTCTAAAGTAGAAAAAATAAAATCTTTTTCGAATCGCTCCGACAAGCCGAACTTACCGCGAATATAGCGTATTTTACCGACACCTTGTATTTTTGGCATTAAATACAATAAATATATTTTATTGTATTACATTATATTAATACAATAAACCACATAAATTACCTTTCAGTCACAATCACGCATTACACAGTAAAAAAAAGGTTGTACTTTTTACAACAACTTGTTGTCCACGAACGCGCCCAATTTTTTATTGGTTCATTTTCCGATCGCGCCATCCGGCTCTAGTTTTACGACCAAAAGTCCAAACTAAAATTGTCAATGATACAAGGAATAAAGGAACAGGTTTGTATATTCATAACTGAACAAACGAGCTCGTCGGTTATTTAACAACAACTTTTTTAGGAAATTTCGTACTCCGATTTTATGGAATTATTTTTTCTGTATACCTCACCTATTTAACCCCCTACTTTCCACTCACCGGGAAGGCTTTCTACCCAAAAGTCTCCCCACCTTGACTACTCCTATAAATTACAATAGTGCTAAAAAAAACAATTTAAATTACCTGAACTCTGATCTCCAGAAAAAAAAAACTGTGTAGAAACTAAAAAAATGGCTTCAGCTCGAACAGCCATGTGGCAATAGTGGCAGTGCCGTGGGCCTTGAATTTACAACTAACCGAGATTCAAATTGTTTTATTAGCTCTCTCGCCTCGGTGATATATACGATCTCTCGCGAGCAATGCTCGACTTATCCGGTGCTCTCTCGGCGGCGCGTTTACTTCGGCACTTTGTGCACCTTTCGTCCACGATTCGTGCGGGTATGCGCGAGAGATACACATGTGCCTCGTTTGAGCACTCTGTATAGGAGATACTCTGGTCGGTGGTAGCAAGGACGTATGCTAATTCGCGAGCGTAAACTCGTCGTAAACTGGCGGGGCCGCTGCCGCGATTGCTCGCCCGAGACATCGAAGAGAAGCTGCGGCCGCGAGCGTCATTAGAGGATCGCGATAGCCATACGTGCTGATCGCGCACGCGCATCATTTTACGAACCTAATCTCACGTAAAACTCGTAGATTTCGCCCACATGCTCATAAAAATTTCTCGATTGCTCATCCTAACTCAGCAATTTTTTAAAATTGCGGGAAACCTCCCGAGGTCGAACCTTGACCGTAGTTAACGGGTTAAGGTCAAACCTTAACCCGTTAACGCTACACAGAGCAAAATAGTTTGTACTTTTTAGAAGTTGTCATTTAGAAGATTTTTAAGTTGTCACGTTTGTGGACAATAAGTCCACAAACGTCCACAATTTTTTATTTGTTAATTTTCCGATCGCACCATCCGGCTGTAGTTTTACAAACAAAAGTACAAACTAGAATTGTTAATGACACGGGAAATAAAAAGACAGATTTGTATATTCGAACCTGAACAAACGATTTTGTAATTTATTTAACAAAAAATATTTTTACGAAACTTCGTATTCCGATTTCATGAAATTATTTTCCACTGTGCACATGTGACGTCTTCGTCGTGGCGGAATTTTGCCAAAAATCAATACTTTCATGTTTATGTGGAGTGAAATCGATACACCAGGATATAAGCAACATCTCTGTAGAGGCGCCATGTCGGTATAATAAATATTATGGAAGTTCTACGTTTTTTAAAAATACTTAAATCGAGACATTAAAAAAGAATGCAAGATTCTTTTAAAAATGGCTCCGTGATAAAAAAAAATGCACATGCGGTGTTCCGGCGTTAATAGCACAGCTGTAATGTTGAATTTCGATGGACAAAAATTTACAACAGTTCCAAACTATTGCATCTACAGCCGCTCTTCGCCCACTCTCCCTTTTGGCCTTAATATCCGAAGAAAAAAAGAAAATTTTCGTATCCGTAGATCTGAAAAAGATCTACGGAGCGGCGATCGAGCCCGCGCGACAAGGAACGTCTATCGAGGGCGGAAACATCGAATTTTCACGCCACTTCGAGAAGACATACACTCCCGGTAGTCTCCAAGCAGGTAGCACGAAGTGTGGCGAATCTCGGGCGCCCTCCCGAGTCCCAAAGGGCGCCCTTCAGCCCACGGGAGAGACCGATCGACCTGTTCGGGCTCTCACCGGTCGGAAGTTTTACAAGCCGTATCGAAAACGAAAAGAAGACCGAAACAAAAAAAAAAACAAAAAAAAAGTTTCTTCCCCCAATGAGAGACGCCATAAACTCCCACAGCCACGCGTTAACAAAACTATCTCGAAATCGCCGAAAATTCTACTGTCACGTCGTTATTACGTCGTCGTATTGCCCCTAAGGATTTCCGCTACTCCCCGGACTGCTGAGAATTTTTATTACCCATCGAGCAGCGTGAACAGTTTCCTTAAACCTCAAAAAAAAAAAAAAAAAGAGAAACCAGAACCAAAGAAAATGTCAAGCATCTCCACGTCAAAAAATAATGCGGCAAAAGACAACTAAATCAAAATTTTCAGCGGAGCGGAGAGTGAAGATCGTGTGCGTGCCCGCGACATCGTAGTTCTCAGACGAGCGACGTCGTCAACGGTAGCTTGTGGCAGGTAAGTGCCGGACGCGCGACATTTATCCGCAATTATGACATTTCATTGCGTAAAAATTGTCGCCGAGATATTTCGCGGTGGAATTTAACGTCCGTTCTACTCGGCGATAGCGAGTCCTCGGTGGCTCGCCGGTGTGACTCGCGAGGCCCGATCGCAATCTCTCCCTTGGACTTCTCTCTAATGCCCGCGCGACAACCATTGACCAGAGGATAATAAAAATACCGCTCGAAGTTATACGCGCGCCGCACACATCGAGCCGCGGACCGGCGTCGAGCGAGAAACGGACGCGGGTTCGTTTCTCGGGAGTTGAATGGATAGTTATGCGGAGAAGTGCCGTCCTGTGGCGGAGGGGAGGGAGCGTAGATCTCGCATAGATCCTCCGCGCGGAGGCCGCGCTCGCGCGAGATCAATTAATATTGAACGACACCGGACGCGCGAGGCTACTGCCAAGTAGCAAAGTATCGGCCAACTAGTTCCAGCTCTAAGCTCACGGAGTTCTGAAAGTCTAAACGATCGGGACATAAACTCCGGCGGGCAAGGAGACGTATGGACTTGCGAACGATTGACGAGTTCCACTCTCGTGTGTAGCTCCGCTGACTCGATCTCGCTCTTTCCGCTGCGCGCGCGGTGTTAATGTCGGAATCGTTCGATTAACTGTGATTCTTTTTCTTTTTTTTTCTTTTTTTTTCTTTTTTTTTCTATCAAAGATAGGCCAGCGGTGGACTCGCATTGGCCCCGTTGCGGGAGATCAAGAATATATACTGCTTATACTTTATGGTACATATCGAGGACGCTGTACCTACGATATGCGGCTCGCTCGTTTGAACTGCGGCGGCAAGCCGCAAGGACCATTCTCTTGAGACGGTGCACGAGCGTGGCCGAAAGATCCTTAACCCTTAAATGCTTCAAGTACTATATTTGCGGGGTGTGTAAAAGAACTGTATTTTTTTTAAATATCCTTTTTTATTTGAATATTCCGAAACAGTTTGACTATTGGTGATGCACTGGTAGAGAACGTTTTCTCGGATATATAATTAATTATATATATTTTGTTCTATTCGGGTGTTAAAAGTTTAAAAGGTACATTAAGAAATAGACATTTTCTGATTTAAAAAAAACGTGATCAAGCATTGATAGAAATAATTTTTTTCTTGTTTCAGGAAAGATACTGCGGACTCAAAGCGTTAAGAAAACGTCTACTTTTATCTTATACCACTTGAAGTTGGAGATATGTGGAGGTTGGAAAAAATTTTTCCAAAAAATACGATGTTTTTACCGTCGATCAACGACACTCACTTATGCGAGAAATATTTGTGGAGTGAACTAAAAAAAGCGCTATCGGGTGATCGGTGCAATCCGTGCTTTTAACCCTTTTTCATCGGAGATTAATAGGGACGAAAAATCTTGGAGGAAAAAAAGTGAAATTACGGAAACTTAAAATAAAATAGTATAATCTCGATCGGAAGATACAAAACGAATTTTGTCATCAGCGCGAGAACGATTGACGCTGATGAGTGAAAATCGTTCGAATGGCGAGAGATCGGAATGCGTGGCTCGGTGCGGAGCTCGGTGCCGTCGGCGGTCGGGAAAAGGGAGGATAAAAAGGGTCGAGGTACGGAGAGGCCCGAGAAGCAGAGAAGCTGTATACCAGTCATCGGGCATCGGTTCTCCTCCTCCATTCTCCTCTATCTCTCGCTTTCTCTCTCGCCGATGATTCTTTTTTCTCATCTCGATCTCTTCTACTGTGCTGCGCGATCCACTCGGGACCGAGGGATCGAACGCGCGCGCGCGCGAGATCGCTCGCGGTGTCGCAAAGAATGGCGCACCTAGACTAAAAACGGAACAGCGACTTGGAATGCAACGTTGCGGCACACCTTGGCCGAAGAGCGCTGCCATGCGCGCGCGAATGAGAGGAGGATCGGTGAGCAACCGCGTATTACTTACAATTTTATTTTATTTTATTTTATTTTATTTTATTTTATTTTATTTTATTTTATTTTATTTTATTTTATTTTATTTTATTTTATTTTATTTTATTTTATTTATCGTCCCATTCTTCGTCGCCCTCATCCCTCTTCGTCTTAATTCTCGAAGGGGATACGCGCGGCGCGGCGCGTTATCCTGAAGAAGCCGAGGATGCATGCCTGAAAAGTACGCGACTAAACTGCAAAATTGTCGGATAGTATTGCCGGTACGAGCGATAGCCTCGGGGGTTACGGACGTGCGGTGGCAAGCTGCTCGGTGACGCACGGTGAGATATGGCAACTCGAAGAGCGCCCGATAATTGTCGCACATCCCAGCAATGCCGGGGACAATCCATTCTGTCGGGAGTTACTACCGGTCTTGCCTGGGCTTGACGTGTCACTCTCTTCCGCTGTACCGAAGGGAGACGGAGATATCGCTGTCCCAGCACCGGAGGAATTGCGATTCAACGTGATCAGCGGTGAGACACCGGTAAAACGGTATTAGTGCGAGAGATAGCATATTGTCGGACGCGAATTGTTCGCTGAACGAGCGCGGAGGAACGCGAGGGAGATAGGGAGAGCTATAGTCGTAGTCGGCCTCGCTAATTCCACGACGGATTGCGCGGACGTTTGACCCATTGCCAAATTGCATTCGCGAGACCGCGAGGCTCGCACAATTAGACTCACCGAGAGGGATCCCGCGACGGGAAATAAGAAGGCGCCCAACGGAATAAATGCACGGTTAAAATTAATCATTTTGTAATATAGCTGAGTGGTGAAGATTTTTAAAAATATATATACATATTTATAAACTTTTTTTTCAACAAGTACTCGTTGCTATTTAAAGTTAGCACGAATTATATTTCATTTGTTTCTTTTATACTTTATTAAAAATTTGGCATTATATTTGCAATTTTATTTTTAGGAGATTCGTGAGAAGTCAGAGATAAGTGCTGGATCTAGCGAAGATATATGCTGAAGACATTTTCCTTCGGCGGACCATCAATTTTCTGGGGACAATGTCTCCGGCGTCGAGAGAAGGGAATGTAAAAAAAATAATATTTTTTTTAACACGTTACAACGTCGCCCGCGGACGTGGTCAGGAAAATCTCGGAAGAGCTCGATTCAATTCTAATGTAACGAGTGAACGGCACGCTTGTGCCGGGAGATTGAATAGCATTCCGTGGTTCGAGCGGTAGCGATGGAAAACGAGACCGTGTGATTCTCTCCGGGTGAGATCTTGTCTTTTTAAACGCACTGGGAAAAAGATTTGTTTGATTAAAAACATTCGTTTACATCAAATTAATTAAGCGAAATAATTGGAGCAAATAGCTCCAATTATTGTGCTTAGTTAATTTTATATAAACGAATTTCTGTTTAATCAACAGAAAGTCGTAACAAATGGGTAGCAATATCGTCTTTGTTAACGTTTTATCATTGAGCTTTATGGATAAGATCTAAATAATATACATATTTTTAATTCAGGATATTTTGCACGTAACAAATTTGGTGAAAATATCCTGAAATTTTCGTTCGTGAAAAGAACATTTTTTGTTTGTGATTTTTTTACTTCCGCTTTTTTTACTTACAAAGCTTTCTCTAAGCTTTGTGAATAAGAGAAAAAAGAAAGAACTCTCGCCGAGAGTCGAGAGCTCGTCTTAACGTGCCAATAACCATGTAACTCGAAGGCAGTTCGAGCTATAGACACCGCAGTTTTGTGGGCCACGCGAGGACGAAAGAGTGCCGTGAGGACGAGGTAAGAGAAGCCCCGGTATTACGAGATTCCACGGAATGCCTATAATTTTACGAGCCTCTTTAATATGCGCTCGGCTTCTGCGGTAGCATCGCCTCTCTACGCCCGTCGGCGGGCTCCCGCAAACTCCACTCCACCGAGAGAGCTCATCTCGAGAGAAAGGGATAGAGAGCGAGAGAGAGAGAGAGAGTACCCTGCTCGTGGAATTCCCAGTCGTCTCCTCTTCTTCGCTCGTTCCCTCTCGCTTGAGCGCTTTGCCAATGATCTCATACCTGCCACCTTCTGTCTTTTCCACCTACGACATAACGCCGAGCTTCTTAGCCCTTTCCCGCTACCGCCCACAACCCAACCCCGGCACTGCGAAGTCTCGAACTCTTCCAACGCTTTGTCATCTTCGACAAACTTCGCTTGAGACGGCTTGCTTGCAGTTTTAGAGAAGAATTTTCCAACTATTTTCTTATCGTCTGCAACAAGGAAGCTATTTTTTTTTTTTTTTTTTTATGAGATTTCACAGTCCGCAGCTGCTTTTTTTTTCCTTTTTACTTTCTCATCATCATATCGAAACGGAATGATCAACGATCGCTTAGCCTATCCTTCCTTCTGGCGCTAGACCATATGTGCTCAATCGAAAGAATAAAGTATGCTCAATAAGAGTAATAATATAACGAACAGCGCCTATGATATTATGCTCGATTAAGACATTAGTTTCGTTTGACGAGGCGTGATCGACTTTCCAGGCAAGTCGTGCGTGGCGGCAACACCTAAGCAAACACGGAGAGCGAAGGTCAATTATGTTTGATCGTCAAATTATATCTTATCGTGGCTGAGAGCGACTTTGTTTTTTACACCGATGCTGTTGCACACATGCGTACAATTGACATGAATTCTTTCGAAACGGTGCGAAAAATAAAAATGTATCGATTTTCGTATATTTTTTCAGCTTTCAGCGAAATAAATGCAATTATGCGAAACAGAGCTCCGGATTATCGCGTCCGACAGCGATTTTGTTTTTTACACCGATGTTACTGCACGTATGCGCACGTTTAGCGTGAATGTATTCGAAACGGTGCGAAAAATAAAAATGTATCGATGTTCGTATAATTTTTCAACATTTAGCGAAATAAATGCAATTATGCGAAACGGACCTCGAGATTATCGCGTCCGAGTGCGATTTTATTTTTACACCGATGCTGCTGCACAAACGCATGCGTTTGAAAGGAGTTCGTGCGAAATGGTGCGAAAAATAAAAATTTATCGTTTTTCGTACATTTGTTCAGCTCGTAGCGAAATAAATGCAATTATGCGAAACGAACCTCCGTGTTCGAGGATACCGTGTTCGAGGACTCCCCGAACGATTTTCAATTCATTGGGGAACGCGAATTAAAAAAATAATAATAATAATAAATAAAAATGAATTAAAAACGAGAAGTTTCTCCGAGGTCTCATCAGCTGTCACTCTTGTGTGCGGTATAGTTTACCATTGTATGCTATAGGTATGATGCAGAATGACCGTGTAAAAGTAACGGCAGTCGTATTTCAGTGCGAGGGTCTCTCTCCTGGCGCTCTTCGCGACGCACCTTGAGAATACAACACGCACGACACCGCTGTCCCTTACTCGCTGTATGCGCTGTTACAGAAAAAGTGACGAGTCAATAAAAACTATTAAGAGTTATAAGTTCCACTATCTGCCCTCATTAATCTCGTTTCTCTTTAGCGACCTATATCAATAATCATTGACTGGTTAATTAGACTCATCGGATATGTGTGTTACGTGCTGACGTATCCTGTTGTAACGACGAACTGGATGTTAATTATAAAATACAACAACAAAAAAATTAAACACACGACAGGTAGGCGCCCGCTAATTAGTGGGCCAATTATTTGTTAAACGATTATTCGGTGGGACTTCCTGCAGCAGGAGACATTTCATCTTCGATCGTTTTAACGCTTTAATTGACGAGTCTCTTTCCCACTGAAATAAATTATTTTTCTCAACTGCTCGACATTTTTCTGCATCAGAAAATATCGGAAGATGTGACAATTTTTTTTTTTTTTTAATTCAATCTTCTTTGTCTTTACTTTCAAATGATATAAAATAGTTATGACATTCTGGTCGAAAAACCTTTTTTTTTATGCGGAACTATCGATAAAAATTTTCGAGGAATTTTTTCAATTGGAATTGGCAAAGATATTTTTATAATCTGTTTGCCAATTTGGCGAATGTCCTGCAGTGGCGATTAAAGGATTAGACTCTGGCAGTTTGGTAGGATGGAAAGTCAGTAATTGTTCAACTTTGATTAAAAATGCGGATAACGAAGATAAGATAAATCTTGAAAAATATAAAAATGTACGTATAAGATGACTGTTCTCCGTTCTAATAAATGTACCTGTAAAATAAAATGACAGTAAATTTATTTTTTCTTGTTTCTTCGATCGCTTGAAACTTTCAACTAGCCTCTTCATTGGATAATACCGAAAGGGTCCGGAGCCGGAGGAGAACAACGAGCGCACAGCTCAGTGACACGAGCCAATGACTCAAGACTTGACTCCGCTCTTTCGATTCGTCACTGTCAGAGAGCGCGATGTCACGGTCATCCGTGCTCGCGCGCGGGCGCGCGCGGGTGCGCGTGCGCTGTAGATGAGACAATAGATAGGACGAGGGATGAAAAATGATCCGCGAAAAAGGGGAGGCATTCCTCGAGGCTGGCGATGCCCCCGAGGGAGAAAATTCTCATCGTAGGATCGCATCCTTCGAGAGAACGTCGGCTCGAAAATTCTTTTAAAGGGTGTCCAGAAAAGTGTTCCTTACAGCGGTGAAACGTGAAAAAAAAATGGAAATTAGGTATTGAGCAATCACTCAGAAGGGATTGACTCTGACTCTGGAAAATCTTTGGACTTTTCAGCTGTTTTCTTTTTTTCCTTTTTTCTAGTGTTGAGAGGATTTTATCAGTTTTTATTTTCGCAAAGAGACGCCACAAAAATAGGGGAGAGTGAGGCAAAACGGGGCAATGAGGCAAAATGGAATCGACATTCGCGATGCATCGATGGGACCAAATGGGACGTCTTAAAATGATTGCAAAATTGCGTTTTTTTAAAACGCAATTTTCCAATCATTTTAGGACGTCCCATATTACCCCATCGATGCATCCATGCATGCAAAACGGCACGATTGTCTGTGCCGTTTTGCCCCGCTCTCCCCTACACAACCAACTAGGAAAATTCTCTTAATTCCTGCTATCCACTTTACCTAACTCCGCTAAAACATACTCGATCAAAGCACGGAGACGAATAAAATCATTAAAACCAACGAAACTTTTTTTCTAAATAATCGCCATATAATATTTCTTAGGTATAAGAATATCATATATATTAATGAAATATTATAATAAAAAGGAGAAATGTTCTCAGTGTAACAAATAATGTTTCAAGAATTTTTCAATTTTTTCGAACAAGATAGATTTTAGTGTACTTTGATTAATAAATTACTGGAGAATAGCATCGAAGGTCTGTTGGTTGTTGCATCGCTACAAGACTGGTAATTAAAAGAGTCCCGAATGATGGCTCAATTATCGTAACGCAGCGTTTCCCGCGGGCCTGGAGGGAAGACGGTTGTCCGTCGTGACTCCCTTGTACTCTCTTCCACCGGCCGATCCCGTCGACGCATAAAGAAAAGCGTTTCTAATTAATTCCCCGGTTCATTCGTCGAAACCCGGAAGTGCGACCCTGTTTGAGAGAACTACCGGCGGCTGCCGCCGGTAATTGTCTCCGCTCGCGTTCGCTCATTGCCTCTCGCTCACCTCTCCCGTGGTTGTTCAGCCGCCGAGCGGACTCGGCGCACTGCTAATTGAAATTCTCATCTAACTAGCTGAGAGCCATCGTACTGTGCGTATATTCAGACGGCTGCCTTGCCGCGATGCGGATCGAAAAGTTAATCAATTAAAGAAGACGCCGTCCCCATCGATTGATTGAAGGGTTTATCGATCAACGATCACAATCGAATCCCCCATCAGTCATAACTCTGTGAATGCCTTCGCGCATCGATCAAAAAATGAAAGAAAAAAACCCGGATAAGCACCGCGATAAAAATGAATTATAACCGACGGTCGTTAATAATTTTACATCGAAACCGCATTGCGTTTGTTGCACAGTTGGCAGCGAACGCAGCTGAGTCGACCGCTGACTAATCGGCGCATGGTAGTAAATGTTCGCTATCTCGTTAAATTTCGTTATCTGTTTAATGGCTCGATTAATCGTTATCAACTTTTTATTGCACGCTCCGTTGGTTAAATCACTCGTTCGAGCATTTTTCCAAATATTTTCGATTTTTTTTTTTTTTTTTTACTTTGAAAATGTTTTGTGTGCAGAGTGACGCTTCAATGACTCAAATAGCTCATTTCTTGCATCGGATGAATGCATTTGTTTTTAATACAACTGACCCGGCCATCGATTACTGTGCGAAGAATTTTTTTTTATTTTCCAAAACGCTTTTCACCTAAGAGAGGAATCGTATAACTTTTCCACGAGTTAAGCGTTTCGAGCGAGGGCTCTGCGAAGCGTATTGTAATAGGAATAATTGCCGCACCGTTATTTCACTGACACACGCGTCGGACGATTTAACAGTGTCGAACAATACCAATTATAGTCTCGCCGAATGTAATAATAAAATTGTCGTTCACCTGCCCGCCACGACATTTAAAACTTCCAGCATTAATTAGCCGAACGATTAATTAAAAAAGAAAAATAATTTTCAACAGCTGCGATGTCCGAGTGGTTAAGGAGATGGACTTGAAATCCATTGGGTTTTACCCGCGCAGGTTCGAATCCTGTTCGCAGCGAAATTTTTTTTTTTTCTTTATTTTTTTTTCACATCCAGTCAGTGGAACAAATTCGATTGTTTGCACTGTGCGCAAAGTGTGTGACAAGGTGTACGCAAATTTAACGAAAATTTAACAAGAGCTGCGGTGTCCGAGCGGTTAAGGAGATGGACTTGAAATCCATTGGGTTCTACCCGCACAGGTTCGAATCCTGTCCGCAGCGAGTTATTTTTTTTTCTTCGTTTTATCGCAATCGCACGTCCGATGACGTATCTTTACTTCCCACGTTAATTCGATCGAATTACTCGACGGATGGTCATTTTACAGTTCGATAAATGTGTCGATAGATTTTTCGTAATTGTTTGAGTTATTTTTTAAAAAGAATTTATAATATTTTTTTTTAATATATATTTTTAGAATGTTTGGAATATTTGTTGAGTTATTAGTTTAGAATGTTTAGTAATTTTTTTATCATCTTATCGCAATCGTACATCCGACGACGGATCGTTAGTCACGGCATTGATTCGATTGAATTGCTCGACGGATGGTCTTTTCTCTATTCGATAAACGTCTCGATAGATTTTCGTAAAAAAAAAAAAAAAAAACACTTGCAGTGATCTCTCATAAGTTTTCTCGAGAGCAGATGACTCTTAAATTTATGCCGAAGCCTCGCTGAGACTCGTCAGCCTAAAAGGACTCTGCGACACACGTTGTGTATTTTTTTCAGTAATCTTTTAAACATATTCAAAATATTGTTTTAAAGATATTTATTTAGAATATTAAAAATATTTTTTTAGTTGATTTTTTCTTTATTTTATCGCAACCGTACATCCGACGAAGGATCATTAGTTCCGGCGTTAATTCGATCCAATTACTCCACGGATGATCTTTTCACAGTTTGATAAACGTGTCAATAGATTTTCTTAGGAAAGAAAAAAAAAACTTTTAGCCTTTCCAGGTGTGGAGACACTTGCAGCGGCCTTTCATAATTTTCCCCGACAGCAGATGACTCTTAAATTTATGCCGAAGCCTCGCCGAGACTCGTCGGCCTAAAAAGGACTCCGCGAGAAACGGTGTGTATAATTTTTCATAAAAATTCCTACAGACCGTCTCGGTCCCTCTTCGACTTTATAGCCTGTAGCACTGCACGGCTCGGAGCTCTCTGTATGTCGAGTCGCTCGTCTAGACACGTAATTGAAGAAACAAAGAGGCTGACCAATTACGCTCACAATTACGCGTGCAGAGTACAATCGTCGGGGCGTGTGCGGGGTAAAAAGTATGGCCGACCCTCGTACTCCTCCGCCTTCCTCTTCCTCTTCTTCTGCTGGTTTTTCTTTCCTTGCGCGCCACCTTCGCCGAGAGGCTTTTTGATTAAATTATAACCGAGATAGTCATAAAGCTGTCTGGAGGCATCGCGTTAGAGACGAGCTTTGGCAGCGGTGAGGAAAATACTTCGGCTGCGTACAGTGTCGAGGAAAGAAGAAGAGAAATAAGAAGAAGAAGGCAGAAGGCTCGAGCGTGTCGATGAACATGGCTACCGGAAGTGCCCTTCTGTGCTTGTGGATAAATCAAACTGAACCGGTATGGAAGCTTCGCGGAATCCTCACAATCTCACATATATTGCGAATAAGATTGATCAGCTTTTTTTCTTCTTTGAACCGTGTGTGAAAAGCTCGTTTTCGAGTAACTGCGCTTCTGCAATTTATATGCAATTTTATTTTATTTCTCATATAAGGTAAGAATGGTGGACGGGTCCACCACTTACTTACTTACATAATCCACTTTCGTCTTCCCATCCGTTTGATAAAAAATGTTAATCAAGGTACGATAAAAAATATATATATATTTAAATTGCAGAGTTTAAAAAAAGTCTTTTGTCATATAAAACCTTGACCTCCTCCATGCCATGTTAAGAACATTAAAAATAATTATAAAAATACATTGTAAACGGTAAAAATTTTTATATGTGGACAGCGAATATTCGTCAAATATAAAGACTGTTTTTTTTTTTTATAATACATAGACATCGAGCGTGTCTTCCATTTGGGCTGATACCTTTTTACGTAGTTCATAACATTTGCTAAAGATGGTCGAATTTGCCCCGCAATGATGTCTGATCGAGCCACGCGGCGCGGCAGACTTTCATCTCCGCGCTATCGAACACCGCGAAGAGGTGAATCTCGCGTGACGATTATGCCGACTCTACCGGAAGTGCGCTTCTGCGATCGAGGTAACTCGAGCGCGCAGCTGCAACAGATCTTTCGCAATATATCCCGGAACGATCGTATGCACATGCAGCGAATAAGATCGGTTACCTTTTTTGTTGCCACCCCTCCTTCAACGAGTCGCTCCGGCGTACGCCGCTCGTCTCTAAATCAATCTCAAAAACTCGTACCCGGTAATTGCATCTCTCCGCTGTTCGATGCGGCAACTTTTTGTCCGATACTCCCCTTATTTTAATCGTATTCTCGCGAAGAGATTTCCTAGATCCGACAGACTTACGGCGGCGAACGAGGAGGAGGAGGCGGAGGAGGAGGCGGAGGAGGAGGCGGAGGGGTCAGCAGAAGTCGGTGCATCCGTGCGAGCTGTACGCAGAGAGGATGGACGAGGCGCGCGTGAGATCTTATTAGCTCGTAAAGAAGGCCAGGACGAACGGGTAGGAAGACGAAGACGGAGTGCGAACGTCCAGGCTCTGTCTAGGAATCCCGGGGAAGCTTCCTCGCGGAAGAGCGAAGAGGAGACCGGACGAATAAGAAACGAAAGTCGTAAAGCTGCCAGGAGCTCGACTTGTAGACTTTATTATTCCGCACGTATGTGTGCACACAGCGGTGTCCTCGGGGGCGTACTCGCGTTAACTTACACGGTACGACCGGCAGGTAGGAGAACGTCCGAAGAAGACTTTAGCCGGGCAGAGCGGCGTGTCGAATACTCGCCGGGGTGTGACCCGGGGGAGGGCCAGTTGCATTGTGCGGCGCGCATCGGGCCGAGATTAAACCACCATCGCCGAGCAAGGAGCCGCGCGATAATCAGACCGGCCACCGGCACCATCGCCGAGATTGCCGTGTTTAACGCGGCTTGTTAATTGCTTCGCCGCGCATCGGTAATCAACTGGCAGCGGCGATTTTCAGGGCGATCGTTATCGGGACGCTGCGGGGATAATTATGCCGTGGCGGATATCGAGGAATCGAGATGGGGGCGTACGAGAGATCTATTACGGAGCGAATGAGAATATTAGGAAAACGATTTCGGAGATTTGTTTTTTTTTTCATTGATTTGTGGTCGATGGAGCGTCGGTAAAGGAGAATTTTTTTGAATTTTTTATTTTCAATACTTTCAAAGTGTTTTGAGATTCACAATTGATAGCATTTTTTAGATATCAAGAGGTAGGTTTTGAAGGACTGAAGAGACTTGGGTGACTCGCGTATAATTTAATTCGTAAAGCAATAAAACAGGCGATTAGCGATCAAAGAATCAAAGGTTAAATTCGAATGCTTTGGGATTGGAAATTTTTTTTTTGAAATCAGGTGCCATTGTTACTGATGTCTGTCACGGCATCGCAAATGTTAATAGGGTAAAGTGGGGTAAATGATAGTAGGGTAAAGTAGCAGGAATAGTAAGGTTTTGAAAATGGCGACCCCAATTAGCCCATAAATGAATTAAATATGGATATACGTGGCAAATATTAAATATGCAGCAATTAAATATATTACTACTTTTCTATATTAGTATTTAATATTTACATAGAACGTATATTTCATAAAAAAAAAAAAATTCTATCGCAGGTAGAATTACGAAACGAAGTTCTGTTATTTTATGTTTGGATTGGTAAATAACTAGAATCCTCTTCTTCGACCGTGTCTCCTTTAAAACGACGTTAATAAATGCGTTCGCCATTAGCCAATCATCCTATAGGTCAATTTTAGGTACCTGCGTAAAAATTACGAAAAAAATTGATTGTAACTGTAGAAAAGATGTTGCGATGGGGACGTAATCGATGTTGGCATTGCGGTTTTCTTGGATTCTTCCTTTCCCACCCCCTGTGGAGGATTTCTCATCCCGATTGTCATCATCGGGGGTTGCGCGAAAGTAAAGATTTCTCTTCTCACCGGAGCGCAGGATAAAAAGGAGTTTAATCATCCTCGAGGCTCTCTTCATCGGCCGTTTGAGTGCGCCTTGTACCGCGACTCGGGTTATGTTTAATCTTCCGTGGAGAGGAGCTTTTCATCGCGTGAATATGGAAGAATTTGTCGCTCGACTTGAATCAAGCCGAGCGAGAGGACATCAAAGGGAATCTTTAACCCGTCCCTCGCACCCTCCCCTGCATCGCGTCTTTTCTTCACCCCGAGCACACGCACCATAGAGACCCACAGCAACAGCGGCGTCGTCGGAAACTCTCGAAGCTTTAGCTTCGGGAGGCTCCCCGATGTAATAATCATTTATTATCCCCGGGACGCCGACCGAGAGTTATAATGAGTACGACGATGTTATGAAGTTAGGGAATTAGTGCTTTGTTTAAAAATTATCTACCCCGTGTTTACGAAAGTTCCGAAGAAGCCGGACGGAGGAGGAAGGCGCGCAGGAGAAGATGGAAAAGGGCTGTTGAGAGGCCTCGCGAACTTTCTTCAACGGTGCTGCTCCAGCGAGCATCGCTAGGGCTTTCTCGCATAGTTCGAAGGAAATTAAGAGTCGATGTACCCGCCCAGGAGCCACTTAATTTTTTATTTTTTTTTCTCGGTTAGCCCTCACCAACGAACTTCGCTAATTCTTGCAATGAATCTCGAAGGTCCTTCAACTCTTCGACACTATATCGGAAATGATTTTTATTTTCCGCCTTGATCGATCGACTTCATCGATCAACGAATACTTCGACTCCGCCATGTGCGGAAACGTAAACGCATGCGCATGAACACAGTTTATAAGATAAAAAAAGATCATTGGTTAATTCACGAGGGTGTATTGATCGACAGCATACACGACGAAGCTGCCGTTCGAGCTGTAAATGTCTTCGGAATTTCTCCGCGCACTCGCGGCAGACAGTTATTTTTTTCTGTACATTTTTTCTCCTATCACTAGTAATTAGCAAGTTGCCAATAATTTTTTTAGCCCGGAATCGCTAATTGACTTCCCAAATTATATATCCAAGATTTTTATTAGAATTTTACTTCACAGCTGAGGTATTAAGGTTCCCTAAATATAAAGGGATATAATATTAACTCTTCACGTACGGAATCCTTGTTTAACGAGGACCTAGAATTTGCCAAGGCGCAACCTTCGGACGATTCGAATAACAAGTTCATGTGCTAAAAAAATCTGTAAAAATTCAGACATAACTTGAAGTGTTGTTTTTTTTCCTAACGCGCAAGAAAATGTATTACGAACATCCGTAGCGTTTTTGTGCTTAAAAGAAGGCATGGTCGTTCACTTTCGGAAAAAAGTCCCAGTAACTTGAAAGGTTAAACCTCCCTTAATGTTAAGGGTTATAATATTAAAACCCCGTTAGGTAACCGGTACATGCCCATTTCTTCCCTTTTACCGCGAGTGGATTGCCATTTGGGGCGGATAGAATTCTCATTCACCAAACGGGGGTTTTTTTTTTTTTATTTCCTTCAAGAGTCTTATTGCTGCGCAACGTGTCTGTATGCGAACTCGGCCAGTGTGGCGCATCACCGAATTCTTCGGTCACCTCGCTACGCCCATCGCGCTTTTATAACATACATATATACATTATACACATTGTGCATATATCGTTGCGTGGCGAGGCGAGAGAAGTCGCGCGAGGGACGATTCGGGGATTCAAAGCCCGTCGGGAATGTCCCGCTCATTAATAAGAGCGATTCCGCGTGCGAGTGTCTCGGGCGCGCTCGTGGATCAGAAACGAGCGCACATGCGCGAGCGTGTGTGGCTGATTCTCGTCGCGCGCCATCCGCCGGGCTAACCCGTCTCCGAAACTCTCCAAGAATTCGTGGCTCGGGCATACTTTAATCAATTTCGCATGCAACGCGTGCACACAAGCACCGTGCAGCGACGGGGAGATTTCGAGCCCTTCGCGTCTCCTCGCGGTCTGCCCGCGTCGCCGGCCTATCTCGTTTCATTGATGACCGGCTCGTGGCAGCGACTAATCAGAACGACTCTCGTGTGCGGTCTCTGTGTGCGCACCGGGTGCCAGAATTTGCCGCGTTTAAAATATTTTTCTCGTCGCGATGAAAAGTATTTCCGAACTTCGAGGAGCAGACTTCGGTCTTCGACGCGGAACGATACAAACCCGCGAGAAACATGACGGGGCGTTTTTGTATTCGATCGAAGTTGGAACGTGGAACTTTGCACGATCGAAGAATTTTCGCCCGATCGGCGATTTAATGTGAATCAAATTAGTTTCCTCGTTTTCTGCAACACCGTTAATATCTTTGGGGATAAAAAAATTAAGTTTTCGCAGGCGATAAATAGGCGGATGAAAATGTTTGCCTGAATTATTAACGGGCTCGGCCGAAATAGGGGAGGTGATTTTTGTTTACCAACCGCAGTATTTTACATGGCCTCAATGCTCTATTCGATTGCTGTCCGGTGAATTTGTGCGACGGTAGTGCGTCGATAAAACAGATATCTGTAACCGCACATTTGCATTCTCAAGGAAGACCAGCGCAATTTGGAGGAGAGCGGGACGAAACAGAACCATGGAGAAAAATTAACTACTTTTACCACTAATTACTAATAATTTGTGGCACGACATAAAAAAAAGTTTCCCACTGTTTTCCCACTCTTGTCCAATGTTTAAAATTAAATTACACGAAAGAGAGCGAACTATGCAAAATTTCACGTGCAAATCTGACACATCTCTGATCTTCGAAAGTAAAAAGAAAGAACTAATCAGTTCTCAGCACCCGAATAAAATTGAAGTTAATAGCGGAATGAGAATAAGGGATGAAAGTAGGAAAAGATGAGAATTATGAACGAATTCAAGTCCGGCCAGTCGCGCTTCCCTGAGCGATCGACGAAGGACCCAAGCAATTGAAGATTCCATTGCCGCGGCCTATCAGACCCGGCGAGGATAATCCGGAAGGCGGTCTCTGGGTAAGATCGAGAAGCAGGCGTGTAGTACTTAAACCGCGTGTGTGGATTATGCGCTACGGTATGCCTCTAGGAGGCACTATATTAACCCGCGACGAACTTGGCTCCGCGGTACGCACCACCGGCATGGAGAGCCGAACTTCGCACGCCTCTATATTAACTCACTTTATCCTACTGTTGCCAACAAGATAGAGAGAAGACCGCGCGACTCGGGATGCTTATCGAATTAAGCCAAAGTTGCTGCCGCGCGCCCGCCGTCTTGGCTCGCTGCCTTCGCTTGACTCTCCATCCACGTTGTCACGTATCCCATATACGCGGCCAAGACCTGCTGGAAGATATACCGGTAAGTGCTGCACTGCAATGCCGCTGTATACATACATACATACATACATACATACATATATATATACATATATATATATATATATATATATATATATGTATATAAGTGTGATATACATACGTATATATTCAAAAGCGAAGAAACGCACGATATCCGCGCGCGCCGGTATAACAGTACGGGAATCTTGAAATCTCGCGAGTGTCGAGTTGTTTAACTGATGGATCGTACCGGTGTCGAGATTTAATGGGCGCTGATGGATAGACGAGAGGAATTGTGGCTGCACGGGGTCTCTCTTTCTCTGCCGAGACGTTCGGGCTCGCGGATAGCAGATTTATTGCGAATCCTATAGCCCAGGTCGTTGTACACCTCCCCGAGCAGCCTCCGTCGCGATCTATCCATTGAACGTATGGACGTGTGGCTGACGGGTCGTTAATATCGCTGCTTGCCGGCTGATTATTGTACTGTCATTAATGTATCGTTGCAGGACTTCCAGTTGGAGGCTTCGAGAAACAACATAAACGTATCGTGTGAACGGGTTAAAAGTCGGGTGTGGGGGAAATAGCCTCGACGCAAAGTGGCACACCGAGAATCGAGCGATATCGATTCCTGGCGATAAGAAACACCTTCGAACTCTTCGCCAGAATCGGGCACGGTCGGTACACTGGTAAAAAAATACGGATTAATCAACTGAAGGTTCGAGTAGGGATGGTTCAAATAAATATTTAGTTGGTCGAAGAAAATATTTCAATGGCTCAGAAATATTTCGGCGGAATGATACGAAGAATTGTTGATCTAAGCAATTTTCTTAGCTGTACCAACAAGATATTTATTTGAAGGTCCCTGCTCGAATCTTCAGTTGATTCAACCGTATTTTTTTATCGGCGTAACGAAAACTGTAATTCAGTGTTTTAGACGGTGCTACAAACATTTTCGAGGCAAAGCAAATTATCAGGGAGTGCTCTCGAGTGTCAAAGACGGTAATAATTTGCATCTGGATATAAATTTTTGAGAGCATAGAAAATACTATGGATTACCGGTTTTGTTACCGACTGAGCCTGATTTGTATGGACTTAATGGTGGATTTCAGAAATTTTTGGCGAAAAATAAAATGTATTCTATTCTTTTTTTATCGGTAAATCGAGTTGGATGAATAATTCGCAAATTCGCGGATAAAAAGAAAATGTAAAATTCCCGTTAAAAAAAATTATTGAAAAATAATGAAAAACGACAAGCTCCGAAAATTATAAAATCGACTTTTTTCCTAAATATTTTTTTTTCTTTGCCACACGTTATGCGCAGGACGTTCGCGACCTTCGATCTCGTGGGACGAGCGGTGTACGAGTGCGTCGTCCGCGGGCCAGGAGAGGATTCGCTTGTCCTCGCCCCGAAGATTACCGGATAAGAGGATATAAATGATTCCACCGTTCGTTTCCGAGGGCAAATATAGACCAGTGTCAACTTCGTTGTAGCCGGCCGGAGTATATAGGACAGAAGGGTAAAGGAGAGGTGAGAAACGTGAAAGCAGACTTGTAACAGAGAAGCCTTAAGCGGCAAGGCGAGAATGGCACCGGTATGGAAATTGCGAATCGGGATCTTCGGTTCGCGAGCTGATCTTTTATTTTATTATTATTTTTATTTTTTTTTATTTAACCAACTCGCGCTCGAACTCCTTCACCTCGCTGCGCGTTCCCCGGCCCGCTCATCTAACCGATATGTTAATTCACTCACGTGTTACCCGAGGTGTAACTTCTGTTTATCTTCGAATCTAACCGATGTAACTTAACGAACGAAGCTGGACCACCTACCTTCACTTCGGATAACGCAGAGCGAGACAGCGGCTTGTCATTGCAAGTTGTAGCGCCTTTTTTATTGCATATATTTTTTCCTTCACCCTTAAATTTTTTTTTCGACTCAAAAATTTCGCCCTCGTTACCCGGACAATTCGACGAGTGAGCTTAGACAACTCTAGTCCACAAATAAAATCAAGATGCGCAAAAAAAAAAATCTTTCGCTCGCATCAATTAACGAGCCGATGTCGCTGTGATAATTTCCGCTCATGACCCAGCTGAGGAGAAATCAGCGAATTCTCAAAGTGGGTGCGAGCAGGATAGTCATCGACCTGTCCCGTGTCAAAAGAGTCATCGCACTCGGGCGGGTCGTCATTCGAACAGAGACTTGCGAGACAGTCGCTTGTCAAGGAAAGTTGTAGCGCTTTTTTTAATTGCATATATATTTTTTATTTACCATACCTAAATTTGTTTTCGATTCGAAAATTTCGGGCTTATTATCCGGCCTGTTCGACGAGTGAGCTTAGACAACTCTAGTCCATAAATAAAATCAAAATGAGCAAAAAAAAAAAAAATCTTTCGCTCGCATCAATTAACGAACCGATGTGGCGGTGATAATTTCTGTTCATTACCCAGCAGAGGAGAAATCAACGAATTCTCGGAGAGTCTGCGCGCAGGACAGTCATCGACCCGTTCCGCGTCAAAAGAGTCATTGCACTCGCGCGGATCGTCATTCGAACAGGGACTTGTGCGGGGCCCAAAGCGCAGCCGCACGCGAGACTTGGCTGTGTCGAGATCCAATATATCATCGAGTTTCTCGTTGACGCGGTCAACGATTTGAGGAATTCGGCGCCGGGCGCGAAGTGATTAAACACAAAGTTGTCATCGTGCCGTACCGCAAACCGACACGAGACGCGGATAGAGGGAGCGACGGATAGAGGATTGAATATTTTCACACAGCGACGAGAGTCCGGGCCGAGTGGCACGCGGCTCTCTCGGAGTTAATGACTTGCGCGACGTTGAGCGCGCGTGATAAGCTGTCATATTTAAAAGTTGCTAAATGACAACTGACGACAAGAGGAACCATTTTTTTTTCTCTCGTTCATCTCAAAGAGATTGAGCCAGTGTCGATGTACTCGTCGACGGTATTTCAACGAAGAGTCTGCAGCAGTTTATAACATTGAAATGTATTTTAGCAATATTGAATCAGTACTGAATATTAATGTTAATTAATTATTTAATTATTTAATCATTATCAGCTACAGAGGTCAATATTATTGCTTGCTGGGTAGCCTTCGATAATATCGCATACTATTATAGTAATATTAAAGGTGATTAATTGTTATTAAATTATTATTACCTACAGAGCTCAATATTCTTAGCTCCGTCGGTAATAAAATTTGTGCAATTAGACGACGAAAGAAGGGTTGGGACATTTTTAAAGAAATTCTTGTCAACAAAGATCCAATATTTGTCTCTCGTTGATTTAGTTATTCCCTTAGTTAAAAATATGACTCGTTGACCAAGACGAATTTTTGAATTAACAAAGAACGCATTACGAATCTTCGTGAGCAATAAGTGTCTATAAAATGTATAAAAGTTCTTAACTATGTAGGTGCTCTTTTTCCAATCGTCGACTTCCGGAGATAAATTGTCCAGAAATCGCTTCGACGAGCCTAAAAGCTTTTCGGTTCTTCGGGTGTCAAAAATTCCTTGCTCAACTCGCCGATAAAATACACCCGACAAGCCGAGTGGCAAAAAAAAAGTAAGCTCCCGTTGCCGTTCTCGTCGAATCTATTAAAAAAAAGGGTGTCATACCCGTACGCCGAAGAATTCTCCGGTATGTATACGCGATTAATGTCGATTCCTCGTTGTATAAATTATCGCACGAATGATTCGCAAGGAAGTTTAAAAGTTAGCTCTCGGAGCTCGATAACTTATACTTTCTGTCCGGTCGATCGAGTCTCCGTGCGTGTGCGTCTCCGTATAAAAGCCTGCACACGTCGAGCGTGTTGCTCCGGCGCTGTCGTCGATAAAAAACTTAGGATCCCGTGGATCCGTGTGTTTTCCATCTTAACTGGGAGGTACCCGTTACGTTCACCAGTTTCTTCGTGGTAAATCGATCAAACGACTTATAGAGAACGAACGTGGAATACACGATTATTCCCGTGTGTTTGTTGCGATCGAGTTACGAGACTAATGGTCGAGCCTTAAACACTTCTCTTCGATTCTACGGAGAGGCGCAGCTGCAGGCTGCATCAACTTTCTCGCCTCCGCTGCCGCGTATTAACGAACACGCGCTTCTTCGTCATCATCATCATCATCATCATCATCATCATCATCATCATCATCATCATCATCATCATCATCATCATCATCATCGTCGTCATACTTTTTTTTCCCCTGGAGCAGCCACGAACGTCCGACTCCTTTCGCTCTCGTTTTCCGTCGACTGGGATTTTACGAGTCCGCAGCCTCCCGGCCATAGCTCTCAATTAATTATGCGCGCGAGTGAACTTGAAACGGGAGCGCGGAGATCTCGCGGGGTGAGCCTGGTAGCGCTAATATATATATTCGGGCAACGGGGTGGATGGACCCGAACGCGAGTAGATCACTCGTGCAGTCTTCAGAGGCCGGCCGGGATGAGAGAGAGTCCACTGGAGTGAAAACAATGTCGTCCCGAGCCATTTCGAGTATTTTATTGAGCCTCCGGCAAAGCGTCCGCCGATGGTATATCCACTCGTACTGTCGTACCGGCAGTTAAGGCATATAAAGTCTCGGAGAAACAATCCGACCTCTGGCTTCGGGCCAGACCGTCACGGTTTATTATAGTTTTGTTATGACACCGAGCCGTTACGGTAAATTAATGTCGAAACAAATGTATACCACCCCTCTCCGGATTAGAGTCTGCTGTACGTATGTACATGCATGTGTGCCCGTGCGGGCGCATGCGTGCGAGGGAGAGGACTCGGTGAATGTACCCCTAATTGAATCGGTAAACACCGTAAGTCAGAGGATAAGTAACAGCGTCAGCGTAAATCACTCGGGGAAGAGGCGAGAGCTCTGTGCAGCCTCTCCGGGGCGTTAAGCGAGAGTCCGAACGGTGAGAATAACCCTAGCGCTGCTGAGGACGGCGAGGAGCTTCTCTAGCCAGGGGGCCAGAGATTATAGCAGTCCCGAGGGAACGGAGCGAAGAGAGGGCGAGCGATACGATTTTGGCGGGGCGAGACGTCGAATGAGCTTCGGGGAAATCATCCTCCCGGGGGAGGCTCCGAAATTTTTGGGAGACATTTTTTGAACGTCGACGATGCTATGCAGATTAAGGGAAGACCAACGAGACTCGGGATCGGTGAGAAAAATGAAAAAATTTTAATGATTTTTAAAATATATAATTTGCGTTCATTTTAGTTTTCTAATGTTCGAGTTTTGAACATTTTCAAGCGATCGGAGCAGGAATTGTTCGTAACGAGGGATCGGGTCAGTTAAGCGCTCATTCGCGACCAATAAAGGGCATGATTCGTCATCGAGGCGTGATGTTACGTGGGGTAAGATAGAGAACAATTTTTTTGAGACTGTGCGACTCTTTCCTTAATTGAGATGTTTGATAAGTGCGCTTTGTCAATATTTTTCACGGCTGATCATCGTCACGTTGAAATTATGTTCGGATAAACTTTCTTTATGAGGCGAATTACCATCCGTCAAAATTTTTATAGCATTTTTTTTTTTTTTTTATCAAAAAGTAATTTATTACATTATTAGTTAAATACCTCCGAAAGTTTCGGTCGAATACTCAAAGAGATCTTTGTAATTTTCATCTAGTTTACTTCATCTAGTTAATTTAAATCGCAAAAAAAGCGTAATTATTGTACGATGACTACAAGTACAACGATGACTACGTGTAAGCGTCCTCTTTGCGGATATCGTCGAGCATATTGCATCCACATGCAACGCGGCACCGGCCGATGGGGCCGAGCGGTTCGATATTGCATATAAAAAATAAATAAAGCGTAGAGTCAATGGCGAACATTGTTGGGCCAGCTTTCGAGCGGGGCCAGCTCCCGGCGTTGCCCGGAGACTCCTTCGTCAGCAGTCCACAGAAAACCGACAGCCCGCGCGATAACCCAGTTAGAAGGCTCGCATGGCCGATCGCGAGGTTTCTTCGTTTCTTATTACATCGTTCGGGAACACGAGGGTAGCAGCTGGTGGACGTTGCGACAAATCATACTAGCCTGACAGCAGGGCATCCTTGCTCACTGCTACTGTCCACTAAATATATATGTACATACATTTTTATACATATAATACCTACTTAACCGTAACAGACTTTGGTCTTCGAAGGGCAATTTTGCAGTCGTTTTGTAACGAATGTTAATTTAAAAAAAAATAAAAAAAAAACAAATTCTCCGGTGAATACTACATCGATATATATAATACCTACTTAACTGTAACAGACCCCGGTCCTCGAAGGATCATTGGCCAGCCTCTTTATAACGAATGTAAATTTTTTTAATAAAAAAAAAAAAACTCTCTTCAATAGTAAATCGAAAGGGAAACTTTGGAAGGTTGTGCAGTGAGAAAAGTTGGGAGGAAAGACGGTGGATATAATTGCGCGAGCGGAGGTTTCGCTTACCGCGGTAAATGCGCTATATATATAAATATGTATATATGTATATACGAAAGCAAAGCTATGGCGTGTATACAAATAGCCAGGAGCAGGCGGCAGCGGCAGCAAAACTCGCCGGTCGAACACACTCGGTATTCCAGTAATGGAGGCTTATCTTTGGCTACCGCAGAAACTTCAGAGGAAGAAAGAGAAAGAGAGAGACCCAGGGGAGAACGCGCGGTGCACACACGAGTGCAACTACGTAGCTTTTTAGTCTAGCCGCATGAGTATAGATGCAACCAGCGATTCTCTATGCTCCAGCGTTATTAATTCGCCACTTACTCGCGCATACTTTTGCTACTTCTTCCACCCGAGATAGCGCGAGAGCGTGCAGTCCGATCGGCCATACGTTTCTTTATCTATCCCTTACTGTAATATATTCGAATTGCGGTGTCGCAATAGCATTTCTGTACTGTTTTTCTGTATTTATTTTATTATGCTTTTTTAATCACTCTTCGGTCTCTACCATTTTCGATATTGCGGCTTCAACAAATCCCGCGGCAGTTTGGGGCAAGTTTGTTATTCATTTTTTGAACACGCTTTATAATTTTTAGCAAGGACAGGAAGTGTTGTATTAAAAAAAAATTTACATTGCCAAATTGTGCACTAGCAGTTCTTTTACATGCCCCAGAATAGAAAAAAAAAACATTTTTCCATTTGTCTGTCCCACCGCGCAGTAACTTTTCGAAGAGACTTCGAATCGCAGTGAAATTTGTCTTTCACGTATAAAATGTAGAATTTTTATATTAAATTTTGAAACAGCTCGTAGGGCCTTTCTTTACCTCACACATGAAAAACCAAAAAAAATTGACAAAAAATTCTTACAAAAGTTTATGTTCAGTTCGCAGGCTTACATCCAAATAGCTAGCGGAAAATCGCGACAAGATAGTACATAACGGCGGTGTCTTCGTTTTCTCATGCAGATCACTCGAATGAGAGAAAAACAAAACATCAAGTGTAATATCCGTTTTTTTTTTTTTTTTTTTGGAATCGTCGCGACCTTCGTCAATTCTTGACGATTATAAAGTTGTACCCCTCGATGGTTTCTTTGCATTGCAGACAATTAATTATTCAACGTAACGAATTCTCCACAACATCGGTTGCCGTACACACGAAAAACAAAAGATGCGCGGACCTCCGTGCCGCCTAACGGCAACAGAGTCAAGCCTTATATTCGTGTCTATTTGGCCTGCGTTTTTTAAAATGCTAAACGTAGCAGTCGGAAGGGGTCGTTCATTTCTGTGTTGACCGGAGGCGAGCGGAGGGAATCTTACTTTTGCTGGTTCCCTGCGGAGGAACTACGCTCGGACAGCGGGGACAGCTGACGTATCAAAGAGGCGCCGACATGCCCGACAAGCTGCCCTCGTCTTTGCCTCGTCTCGATCCGCCCACGAGATATCCGGCCAATATAATTTCTAATTGATCCGGGGAGCATCAAAAGTCTCCTTCCGCGCGTCCGTCACTCGATTGTCTCTCCAATGGCAAAACGAAGGAAAATAAAATAATAATAATAATAATAATAATAACAATAATAAATAAAAGGATCAAGAAATCGCGATGATCACAGCGGACGGCGATGTCGACGGAAAAATGTGCGCGACATCGAAAGCTCCCGGAAATCCCACGCCAGGATGCGTCCATCGAAGAAACAAAGGAAGGCGTCGGATGATGGTCTTGAGAAAAATGGAGTGAAAAAAGTCGAGAAGGTAATAAAATAAAAAAGAAAAATAAAATGAGTGAATCAGAAACCCGGAAGCCGACGAGTCCTTCGAGATGCCTGGCACCTAACAGTCTACTAGCCTTCGAGCGCCACACGCTAGCCTCGATCGGCACAGCTTCCTTAGACTCTGTATCGCTGGATCTCCGACGCGTTTCCAAGTTATTCCGAAGACTCGGCTCGAATGCTTTAGCACTCTCTCTCCCTCGCCCTGCGCGCGCGCGACAATCGAAGCAACAGCTACAGCGAGAAAGGAGGAAGCTGCGGACACAGCGACGTTGCGGAGAAAAAAAAAAAATTGAACGATCGAAAACGCCCGCGGGGGAACAAGGCAATCGTTCGGAATTGCAAATCGCTACCAGATGGACGCATCCGGGGTCCTCCCGTGCGCCGCGGCCGCGAATATAGCGCCTAGGAGGGTTGCAGAATTCCGGGCCGGACGACGCCACCTCCGGCCTCGCGTCCGCGAGCGAATAATATTTGGGTTACGAGATCCGTCGACGGAAACGAGCGTTTCCGTTAAATTAATATTTTCGAGGGCGGACACGTTTAATCTCGCGCTGGGGCGGGACCAATCGGGACGACGTCGATCATCCGTTCTTAGAATTGGCGCACGAGACATACCGCATGAAATAAAAATTCGCAAGTATGTTAAACACTATCATCTAAGATTTTGACAAGTTATAGCACGTGGGGAAAAGAAAATGTGGAAATATACATTTTTATTTTAAAAATTGCTATACGTTGAGTATGTCTGAAATATGTGGAAAAACCATCTGTAAATATATGTATGCTAAATATATTTGTGTGCACATATTAGCATATATATATAGGACATATGTATGTGCCGTACATTTGGCTGTGTAGCCAAGTCGTCAAACTTATATATGTCAGATATTTATACAGTATTACATTTCCCAAGACTACATAGTCTATTATATAGACTACATTTCCCAAGAAGAAAAAAAATGCGTCCAAAAAAGCACGAAAATAAATATTCGGATGGCACTTGACGATTTTCTTTCGGTATCGATAGCCGTTGTCTCTTGGTATAAAAATATCGAATCACGAAGCATCGGCTCGTCAGACAGATTACGCAGTGGTGACATCGACGATACCATTTTTGTAGGACAGAATAAAAACTCGAGTTCGACAACAATCCGCATAAAACTTAATCTTTTTCCGGTATACTTTTTAACCGTTGTTTCGTCGAAGCTTGTTTTAATTTTACACGTGTCCTCGTGCAGCGTTAAAGCGCGATAAAAATACCATCAGGAATTCCTCGTCGAAGTGACAGCGCGTACCGATTGATTGCGCAATACCGAAGATCGAATAACGAAAAACGAAGGAGTTTCCACATATATATTTATATATATATATATATATTTAAAAAATACAATAAATACTGCGAAACAGAGCCCTCTGGCATACGTGTATTACAGCTCGTGACGAACCAAGATGGGGATGATTCGCGCGACATCGCAATTGAATTGCAGATTTGGTCGAGTCGGAATCGTCCGGGCGCGATCGGGGGGGACAGATGGACACACGTAGCCTGTGTTCTCTCCTGCACGGTACACTTTCATCGAACTCTTTTCGTGTCGTCGAGTAAACGAGCGAGCGTTCGTGTTGCTCGTGTCGGGCTTAACGGCGACGAGGACTGGACTGTGGCAAAAAAATGTTGGGGAAGGGAAGAGACGACCGGGAAGCTATATCTTTCTCGTGTACTGATCGTTGCGATCGCTCGCAATATCCGCGCGCGAGTGTCGGGCGATCGGGACAAGAGGGAAATAAAATATAAAACGAGAAAGTGTCAGCGAGGTTTTCCTTATTCTCCGGGTTTCGCCGACTCCCGAGGGGGATCTTGATCGAAATTCATTGGCGATAAGCGTAATATCACCGCACCTTTTATTTTTCGCCGGTGACAACGCTGACGCATCGAGTGTGCCGAACTGTCGAGAGTCCGCGGAGAGACTTCTCGGGGCAGAGTATATAATTCAACGTCACTGCGAAAACGGGCCGAAAGCGTGATGGCGCGGGAACTCAACGACTACCGGTGTAGATGCAAACGACAATAGGAAAAGTCTACGTCGCACTCTTTTTTTATATTTGCTTAAAATTGTAGAAATTGATGCAATAATACATTCCACACATATATATTACATACCATATTATATAATATATTTCTTGTTTGTTATGTCTAAGGGGAAGTAATTTCTTGGGGTCGAATTTTAAGACGTTAGTGTAACCTTACGTTCGAACTTGAAATCGAACTTCATTGCGTGCTTAAGATCTATCTTGAGTTCGTACTAAAGTTCGATCTTAAATTCGCCCCTTACTTACGAAATATAGTTTTTATTAAAAAAAAAAACCTCCAATTACCCAACATTGTAATTTACCCGGGACGACAAAAAGGAAGCTTATGACGTTATGGTGAATTGAGAATTGTCTCAAAAAGTAACATAAGGATGTAAAAAAATATGAGACTTCAACCAACAAATTTTGACCCTGAAAAAGGTTCTTCTACGCCTAAACTGATAATGTATACTGCCTCGTAGAACAAACTTTATGACTAAAGAAAAATAGTAAGGAAGCTTATCTTCTTATCATGAATTCGACACACGTTCGTCTCGTGTTCTTATCGAGACACGTTTTTCTTCGTTGTCGCTCGCTCGCCAACGGCATCGCCAATGGCGCTATCTTTTTCGTTCTCTTATTTCAATATTATCTTTTTATCGCAATGTCGTTCAGGGGCACGGTTTTCAGAAAGGTATACAAGGAAGTGAAAAATGTGAGCATTCAGCCGAAAGTGGCAGTCATAATCGAAGAAAAATTGGCTGAAGAAGAATCATGAAATTCTACTCGTTGGTTGTTTTCGGTGTTCTCTGCGCATTGTCGAGCATGAGCCATGCTAAAAAACCGGTATGAAATAAAACAAACAAAAATCTACCATAAAAGTTACTAAAGATTTTTATTTTATTGTCATCGTTACTTTTCTAATCAAGAAAGTAGACCTCAACATAGAAATGAGCACTGCAGTTTGTCCCCCTGGGAAATATCCAGCGAAAATAGATCTATTTTGTCCGCACAGTGCGAAAGAAATTCCTCTCGATTGTTGGGTATGTTAAAAATATTTTTTTTTTGTTTTCCATTATTTCTGGTTGTCTCTTTTGTGTAATTTTTAATTTTTCAACAGCCTACCAAAGTCGAGTGTGTACAGGGAACACTTGAGGACGATCAAGTGACATCTGAACCAAGTGAAAATCAGAGAAGAACGCCAGAGCCAGCGCGAAAAAGGGTAAGCACAGTTATGAGGAACGGTATGAGATAAAACAAAAAGATTCTACCATAAAAATTACCGATTCTTCCGCTCATTGGAAAGATGTTTATTTTATTTTCATTGTTACTATTGTAATCAAGTGGGAAGAGCTCGACATGGAGATGAAGAATCTGGTTTGTCCCCCTGGAGAACGACCAGCGAAAATAGGACAATTTTGTCCGAAAGGTGCAAGGGACCCGCTCGATTGTTGGGTGTGTAAAGAACAGATTTTCGGTTTCGTTTTCCTTTAATTGTAGTTGTCTATTTTGGGTAATTTTTTTCTTTCTCAACAGCCTACCAAAGCCGGGTGTGTACATGGAATACTTGAGGGCGATCAGGTGACATCTGAACCAAGTGAAAACCAGAGAACAACGCCGGAGCCAGCGCAAAAAAAGGTAAGCAGAGTAATGAGGAACGATATGAGATAAAACAAAAGGATTCTACCATAAAAACTACCGAATTTTCGATCAAGATTTTTATCGTCGATAGATGGATAGATATTTTACGTCTATCATTTATAGATGACAGATGAACGGAATTCGTTCACGGTACACGTTTTATATCACGCCTCCCTTCGACATTGAATTCCATTTTAATTCTCTTTGTGTAATACGTAGGTGTTCAGTCAATGGGGCGGCAAATTCCGTTCCGAACCCTGGAGCAAGTCTGGTCAAATCGGACCCGGACTGCGTCCGTGGAGATTTGCAACTAATAACATTGATCCATTTCGAGTTAAACCCTGATATGGCTGAAATGTAAAATCCTTCTCGGATTGGAAGAATGACAAATGTAATTATCGGTAACTAATTGTCATTAACGGATGAAAATAAATTTTATGCGTTTGGTGTTATCCATCGCATTTGGGAAATGTCAGCCACTCAGTGTCATCTTAAAAAAATATATAACAATAACAAAAAATCATCTACCCAGCACATGCAAACATTCGATCCAAAAATGACTCAAAAAATCGAGAATCAAAAAAAAAAAAAAATAGAACAAATTCGCGACCTCCCTTGTCAATTACTTTAAAGTCAGCCCGGCCAGTATATTCGTCCACTCTCCCCTCAATCGTCGTAACGTTTGTTCGTAAAATAGGAAAGGAAAAAAATCTTCAATTACCCGACATTATAATTTACTTGGAACGACATTTAAAAGGACGACGAAGACTCTCGCGTGTACAACTCCGCAGCACACATAATTTCGAGGTATACGGGCGTGGCATCGCTGACAAAGTGCAAGCTCTCCGCTGTGTAAGCGCGTACGTTCCCGTGTGTCACCGAGTGATCTATCGTCTAACACGTGTTCCCAATCTTTACGGCGATGCGTTAGGGAAAATTCGAACGGGTGATAATAAAGCGAGTCCATGAGAGCTTGTGTCGAGCAGACGATATCGAAAGTCGAGAAAATATTCTCGAGACACAATGTCACGCCCCGCACTCTCGTCAACACTGAGAAATATAAATGGTTGGATTAACCAAGGCGCGCTGACATACGTTCAAAGTTGTTATTTGGTTGGTGTAACGAAATTATTTGTTTGAATCGACAAATTTTTAATCGATGAAAGCAAATGAGCGTTTAATAAGACAATGCTTTATTTGTACCAAATAAACAACAATGTGTGTCACCGCGACTTTTAGTTAATCAAACCATTTTTTTTTCTCGCTGAACGTCTGGAACGTTAATTGCGACTTCCGCCTGTTTTTCGCTTTATACGATAATAATAATAATTAAATAAATAATAATAGATGTTTATTTATTATTGTCGTCATAATAATAGTAATGATTAATCGATAATTAACTATTACCATCAATTATTAATATTGTTGTGATTATTATTATTACAACGAGAATGCAAGTCGCCGACTGAATAAATGGATATAAAAAGAAGTAACGAAAACAATAAATGAGTGGTAACACATCGACGTAATATGTGGAACATAGTGAAAGGGCTCGTGCCCGAATGAATAAAAGAATACGGTGTTGCGCGGCGGAATAATAATTTAGTAAATAAAATCCGGGACGAAACGAGAGGGAAGCGAAATTTTTCAACGCGCGTAAGCCGCACGCATCGGGGCGAGTAGAGATCGATTGTATAAACATAAGAGAAGGAGATCGCTGCAACTGCATTATAGACCGTGTGTGTGAGTGTGTGTGTGTGTGTTTGTATTTCGCTGCAGGAATGCGCGCGGCTCGAGAGCCGGTGAGATATATGTGTCGCAGCTCTGTGGGGTAAGTTTCGCGAGAAAACGAGCGACGAGAGAGTTGGAAAATTTATTCCGGCGCGATGCCGGCGAACAACAAATTACATTGGCGAGTAGTCGATCTCTCCTAATACGATTCCCGCCGGGAATTCTACAGGCAAAGTGCGCTATAGCGACGGACACAGCTGGACGAAATACGTGTGTGAGCGTGTGTGTGTTTAACAAACGCGTGTGCTGAATTTAAGTACAGCAGCAACAAGTTAGACTGATCGTTTAATGATATCGGCGACACTAATACCGGTCCGACGGTGACACAAATCGTTTTACCGTTCCGACAACTTCACTCGAGAATTTTAGTTCGAAGAATAGGACGACGGCTTCTCGATCCGCCCGCGGCCGAGACGCCGTACGGACGGCGCGGAAATATTCCTGTAATTACATCGACATCCATATCGGAAGTTTTTATCGTTTTTTTTTGTCTTAAACAATAAATAAAATTTTGTCGCTCGCGATTCCACGTTTAATCGAACGACTCAGAGCCTTGACCTTCTTAGATTATGTGCCGGGTTTGGTATAAGGAGTTTGTGGCGTAATATGTTTTTTGTCGACAGCCGTTAAGGTCGGAAAAATGCGTAAACAATTTTGAATGTTTTTTGTTTTCTCCATTTTCCGCAAAATTTTTACCCAATTACTTTGATGATTCTCCTTAATTTCTGTAATGTGACTGTTTCTACTCTTCCATATTTACTTTATTAATTATTAAAAAATTCGTCGCGAATTAATTTAGTATGGAGGAAGAGAAAAATGTTGTCTGAAACGTTGAGTCAAGTATGGTCTTAAGATCGAAAACAGCGAAGATTTTCAACCGTCGACTTTTCGACTTCGGCCTGTGTGGTCTCATTACTCGTTTATTTTATTTTTAATTACTCTTTTATTCAACAAATATCTTGGCGCGAACGCTCGGCAGAACATATAGCCGAACAGCGGCAGCGAATTAAATCGCGCAGCCGAAAAAGAGTTATACACCCGAACGAATATAGCTGTAACGAGGGTGGCGAGGAGGGAGCGCGAGTGTGGCCTCGCGAGAGGGAATACACACGTGTTAAACGTGGTGTAATATCGACGTCCTCGCGGGGTAGTCGCGCATGCGTATTTTTATATATTCCTCGTGGAACCTCGTCGCTTTGGTACCCGCCGAGCAGGAGTAAGGAGGGTTCCCGTTCTCTCTCTCTCGGTGCGTAGTTTTAGTTCTCCGTTGAAAATTTCGCCCTCGCCTGGCTTCGACGACGGCCCGGAGGGAAGACCGGAGCGCGTACGCACCAGCAGCCTCGGAGCCCGAGTCTCGACGGGGCGAACGACGTCGCGGGCTCTTCTAATTTATGTAGGAACCTAGGAAACCCAAGTGAGAAACCGAGGGCCCAACATGTGACGGAACGCAAAAGAAAGAAAGGAACAAAAAAAAGACTAACAGGGTTATACTCTCTGCCACATAGTCCACGCACTCGGAGAGCAGAGATCTCTCGTTATAATTTATACGCTAAACGCCTTCTATCCGCGCTAAGAGTTGCCTCTGCTTTTTATAGTGTATGTATATATATATATATATGCATACTTTTCGGGGACCGCGTATATAGAGTTGCGCGCCTCTTTTCTAACTCTCGAGAAAGAGTGTCACGTGGCAAGGCAGACACAACAATCCTTCACGAAAAAAATATATGTATACGTTATATATGTAGTGGATATAAAAAAATTCGAATTGCGGATCTAACTAATCATATTTGACGGTAATTTACGATTAGCGGGAAAGTAACTGACGAGATAATTCGACCCTGTGATCATGAAAAGACGAATGGGTTTTACAGTAAGTTTAATTTCACTTATACTGTTATAGTTATTTTTTGTTTTTGTAAGATTCTGTTTAGATTATTTTGCAGTTTTTCAGCAATAATTTGAATATAATTTTATTTTATTTAATTGCAATTAACCATGTTCTTTTCGGAGAGATTCGATGAATAGCTGCTAAGGAGATTCCATTATGAAGGCAAGTGGGAGGTTGAAATAAGGATTAATTAAATGAAAGAAATCTAATTACAAAGCACGAATAAATCAAAGCGATAATAAGCGTTATTGACCTACGAGTCGATTATATTCTTCGTAAAATTCTAAGCAAATTATACTCCGCCTAGTAGCGCGATTCGAGAATACGATGTTTTCTCACCGCGGGTGACTCCGTCTTATTTCCGTTGGTAAGCCAAATTGGCGAAAGGGTTTCGGAGATTCGAGCTCGGACTGTCTCAGTCCCAAGGCTTTCGAGAACGTACCAACATATATATATATATATATATATATATATATATATATAGACGAGAGGATGCTGCCTAGTCGTGACAGTTTCTTTATTTTTCACGAATAGAATGAGAGGAAAAAGATAGAAATACCGATGGTTCGTGGTCGAAGAACGCGGGAGAGAGGAGGGGAAATGGGAATAAGAGTTTGAGAACGGACAACGGACGAGAGAAGCGGAACGGCGAGAGAGGAGAGAGCGAGAGAATATCCCCGCGCGCCGGTTACCGTACGGAGATCCCGACGGCACGATAACCCGAGGACACATCGCCACCTCGACGCGACGATCGTAAAACTTGGTCAGGTAAACGCTCGTGCGAGTGCGGTTCGTTTGAGGAAAAGAAGAGAAAGATGAACAAAAAAAAAAGATTAAAAAAAAGAGAAGAATTAACAGAAGACGAAGGTGGAACGGGGGCCGAGATTTCGGTGTTTGCTCGAACCTGGAAAGAGTGAGAACGGTCCGGGAGCTGGTCTCATCGACTGGGCATTATAGTTAGGACAACTTGCAATCTATCTCACTATCTATCGAGCTCTGCCTCGCTCCGAACGCTTTCGTTCCTTCTCTGCCTCGATTCGGAGCTCTCGAGGTCCAGAGCTCGTCGATGAGGCTGATCTTTCGCCGCCGCGGCTCGGACCGAGAGCCGAAAGTGATCAGCTTCCCTCTTGTGTTCACGAGATGCATTATTTTTTAATTTTTTTTTTTTTTTTTTTTTTTTTTTTAGGTATACTAGTCTTTATCGAAAAAAGCGAGGGTGCACGCGCGTAACGTACGTGTTACTCCGGGGTGGTCCTCGTCGGGACATCGGTTCATTAATCGGTAAAGATACCACGCGGGAGCGCTGCCGCGCCGGATACCCGCGGTGAAAAAATGCGCTTTACGAGCCTGACGAGTTTCTGCGAGACCAGAAAACCACCGGGGAGATAGAAAGCCTCGGATTTTAAAAAGAAAAATCGCGAGTTTTTTTCAGGACATTCCTTCTTATACATTGTTGGGCACGACTTTTACGCCGGGACGTTAATTTTGCTTCCTCGTCGAGGAAGCTCTTTTTTTTTTTATGGAAAACAAAAATTGTTTTTCGGGGTTTTTATGTAAATTGAAATATTTTATAGAGTTCGTACATGTTTGAAGATATACACTGTAAAAAGTATATTACAAGAAAAAAATGCGGGTCGTTACAGGGCGATTAATAGCTTCCTCACTATATATTTTTTACTCATAAAGCTTCCTCCACTAGGAAGCCAAATAATCGCGAAAAATGTTTCTCGTAGAAGTTTAGTGGATAAAAATAAATTGCACGAGGAAACGATGTAAACATTTTTATTTTCAACATTTTTTTTTTTTTTTATCGCAGCGGGCGAACCCGAGATAGATAAGATTGACGAACGAATCGTGAAATTTTTATTCGTTTGATAAACTTTTGCATTCATGGCTCAGCGAGAACGCAAGAGTCGCGAGGAAAACGCGGTGCGCTGGCGGCGAGACCGGAACCGCGCCTTCGTAACTGGGCGTTACGTTTTATACCGAGTTATCCCCATTTCCAGCCGCCTTCAGCGTTTGCGCGTTAAGGGAAACTTGCCGCGAGCCAAACGAACGAGGCATTAACTCGAGTTTAACTAAATGCGAACCGGTGTACTCTTAACACTTAACGGCATTGCGAAAGTGAACGGGCAGAATCTTGAAAGTGTCGATGTGAAAGACAAATTTTATCGATTCTAAGAATGTCATGTAAACCTCCCGGTGTTCACGCAACTGCGGAGATTGCAGTTTCGAGATTACGATAACACAGTGAAATATGTACAAACGTTTTTTGTCCACAAACGTACACAAATCTTATTCATTTTACGAAAAAAATTCGTCCATTTCCTAAAAATGTCTTAACTCTAGAAACATTTTTAATAAAATTAATAAAAAAACAATTGTAGCGTTTGTGGACAAAAAGTTTGTCAAATGTACAAATCTTTTGTACTGTGCATGTTACCGATGCGACCCTTTCGGCACATCCACTAGCCCCACGTTATGTAAGAACATTTTTTTAAATTTTGAGAACAAAAAAATAAAATAAACAAAAATGACTAAAATACAATTGAGTTGGGACAACATTTTTTTGGTAGGTACGAAAACAAAAACCGATGACCATAGGACGGTGAAGACATCGACAATCAAACCCCAATGCGATCGGGATCGAAGTCGATACCTTGATACCACTTGTGAACGAAAAATTAACAAAATTGTGAATAATTTTACAACGTACAGAGTAACTAATTTTCGGAAAACGCTACTCTAACTTCGACCCTCAATTTTCAGTATAAAAAATAAACAAAAGGTCCTAAAATTCATGACTCGTCGAAAATTTTGTAATTCCCAATTGCAGCCAAAAAGGTAAAAAGGTTTGTAAGTTTGACAAACATTTAATGTTAATTTTCCATTATTTGAATATCTGTAATAAAAAAAATTGTAAACTTAATGACAAAAATATGTGACCTTTCATCCACAAAAAAATGTTCTCACTTGTAGATACTTTTGTTTTCCACCTTCCAACGTATTCACAAATACCGCTATTGAGGTACGCGCTCTTCGAGAAAAAATATTAATAAAATCGACGATCGGCCTTGTTCGTCCAGCCAGCAAAGAAGCTAAATTACCTAACGACCTACAGGGCATAGTCGGAACTAGGAATAAAAAACAGACAGAAAAACTGAACTTTCCCAATCCCGGAAGGAAAGAATCGCGGACGGATCGCCGAGCGGTGGTGAAGCGGTGGCCGCGACTTCGAGAAACTAAGTACTCCTGTATTAGTTATACGAGTCGGTATACGAATCGGGCGCTCGTACGAGCTCGCCGAACATGAGAGACCGGTGACGCGTGTACAGGTACACGCAGGGACGAAGAAGCGGACTCTCGGCGAAGAGATACGAGAGTGCTAATGAAGGATATAGCTAGAGACTGGCTCGATGGTTTTTGTCGTCTTTCGGCCGGTTCCAACGATGAGAGACAGAAGGCGGCGAGGGCAACGACAACGAGACGATACGATACGGTGTGCGTTGTGCATGGCAGTAGCGGTTCCACCTGTCCTCTCCCTATATCCCGGCTGTGGTGTCTACGTCACGCCACTTCGCGTGCAACATTTTTATTCTTTTTCTTATTCCGTCCTTACTCTCGTCGCATTATATACGGAGGCGAACGGAGTGTGCGGAGAGTAAATTGCGCACGTTGCTCCGTTCCCTGTTTCTGCATTTGTTTCCTCGCCAAGCTCTATGAACGAAGTACACCTAATTGGACTAATGCGAATTGGCAGCTCGACATGCGCCTACTTCGCCGTGTGCCTCTCCCAGCGGTTCATTTTTACTCGGTTCGTTCCCCTTGCGCAGTGACAAAAAGGCTCGCTCGTTTAACGAACCTTTCTTGTCCACGGAGGTCCACAATTATCTCGTTAATTTTACCATTTTGTTTTTTCCTTTTTTTTAAACAAAAAACGTATTTTCAAGTTCAAAATGAAATTGTAAAATTACCAAGAAAAGGAAGGAATTGTGGATGATGAAATGTTTGTTAAATGTGCAAAGCGTTTTTCGTACTATGTAAAAAAAAAACGCTCGGCTTCTTTTCCGATGAAGACGAAGCCTCTATGGGTCTCCTGGAATTTTCAACTCCGGCCTTTACGCTCAAACCGCGAATCATTTCGCGATCACTCTTAGGAGAAAAAGTATCGTTAGTATGATTATTCTCTTTTTCTAAAAATCATTGTTCGGTTATTTTGGTAATTTAGAGTGGAGGGAAAAAAGGACTGCGTTTCCAATTTTTTTTTTTCGCGGACCATAACGAAGCAAAAGTCTCGTCTGAAACGGAGAACCGTTTCGACCCGCTTCGGCTCTTCCCGTATAGAATTAATCGCGCACTACACACTATGCACGTGACTTACACAGAGCTTCCGGCTGAGCGTGTATCGCCGTGTATGCATTCTATCAGCGCCGCCTAGCGGCCGGCTCAGTCCCAACTTGCACACCCAGCTCTTAGCATGTGTTCGCAATACAAACCCATCCGGTGGGCTCGTGTAGGTCGTGGACATGACGAATACTTCGCACCCGTGTTTCTCCACTTCATTCTGCGCCAAGCTATAAATGAAGTACACCTAATTTGGACTAAAGCGAATTGCCAGCTTGACATGGCGTACACATCGCGAGGTTACTGCTAGCAGTTTATTCCTAAGTTACATCGCCGCTATTTCCTTTTGCATCATTTCCTTATAAAGATTAAACCGTTAAAAATGTTTCTCTGCGGCTTTTTCGAAACGCGCCCGCACGGAAAAAGAAGCATGTGCGAAGAATATATTAATAATAACCAATTTTTCGTTCGACAATATATTCTTTTTATAAATCATATACTTCCCATAAATGATATGCTTCCGTCACATGAATCTCGTAGTATTTAAATGATATCCAATTTTTCGTGAAAAATGTACTTCATATGTGAAATAGTAGATTAGTCCACGAGGGCGAAAGACGTTGTTCTAACGAGTCTGATTTTGCAGCACGAGCCGAAGGCGAGTGCTGTAATCACGCAAATTAGAAAAAGTGTTTTGCACGAGGGATGTACGAAATTTTTCATCACAAGGTGCGAAAATGGCGGTTTTACGCACGCGAAGCGGGCGGAAAAGTGGCCATTACTGCACCGAGTGGGAAAAAAATATTTTTTTTCTTATATACTTTTTTCCACGGGGACGCCTCTGCAGCCAAGCCACGAATTATTTCTTTATCAGCTTCGGGGAAACGAAAAATAAAAATCGTCCCACGACATAAATAGGCTACCTGCAAGTGGGAAATGTTTGTAATTTTTTCTCCGGAAAATTAAGCTGCATCGCTCGCTTAGAGCGAGACACTTTAGGAGTTTTGGTTTCCAATGTTGACAGAGCTCGACCGCCGTCCGCGAGGAACCTCCGATGTTCAGCTTTCTGGTTGTTTCGCGAAAGAGATCCAGAGAGAGAGAAAGAGTTCCTCGCCTTTCTACTCTCGATTCCTCTTCTTCATCTCCCTCTTCGACCCGTATACTATATATTCTTCTTTTATTTCGTCGGTTTAGTTCTCCCTTCGCTTGTGCTGCTGCTGATGCTGCTGGGCACGAGTTCCCGCAGGAGAAAGAGAGAAGGAGTGAGCTCTGTCGACACCGATCGGCAAGACAAGACATTCGTCACGTGTCACGAGTCGTCGGGACGAAAAAAATTGAAGCCTCGCCTGTGCCCGCGTTAATCGAGCTCTCTTTATCTCTTCGCTTTTTCATCTCTTCACCCCTCCGATCTTCTTTCGCACACGTGTACAAGAATCGTCCGCGGCAACTCCTGGTTACTTTTTTTTTTCTATATATGTATGTACATACACATGTATGCATTTCTTTCCTCACACTAATTAATTATTAATCAAATTATAATTTATATATTTTCATGTATTAATATTATAATATTAATAATCGTGGCTCGTCTGTAGCTTCGTTCGAAAAATTTAACCGATTGATCGATTAACTTACATTGCCTGATGTATCACTCCCCGATGCCTATTACTCGTGTCCCATGCCCTATCTCGTTTACCGAAGAATTTAATCGATTTAACGTTTTTTTATTTCTTTAATTTCTTTTTTTTTTTTTTAATTTTTTTTTTTTTTTTACCGTGCCAACCGCCGCGGGAATCGTCCGTGTGCGCGGAACAGAAGAAAGATCGTGAGAGTTCACGGACGCTGGGGCGCGCGCGAGGGGATGCAGAAACGGCGCGGCGAGAGCCGCGGCAGCAGGAGCAGCAGCAGCAGCAACGGAGGATCGCAGCGCGACACGAGTTTACTTTTATTTAAACGTTCCTTCCTTTTATTTAGGGCCTGACCCAACGAGCCGCGCCTCGGATCTCGCTTTGGCCTCTTTGCCGGCCGCCTCCCCGAGCCTGACCGGTGCGCCTCGGACGATCGTCCTCCTGCGCGGCTCTCCAACGGCCCTCGGAATTAATAGCCGAGCGTATTCCGCGCCGCGGCCCCGTACCCGCGGTGTCCACTCGGGAACACATTGCGCGAGCGAGCCTGTATTGGTATCGGGGGGAACCGTGTTCGAGTTAATCGTGCACAGTGATTGGCCCTCTAAGAAGAGTCTGTAAAGCATCTTTTTTTTATCGAGCTCGCGCCCATATTCTTGCCATCGAACAACTTTTTTTTTTGCCCGCGGATGAAAAAGAAAAATGTAATAAACTGAAAATTATTTATCAAGCCCAGATTTATAAAAATTACTTCGGTAAAAAAAAGTATCATACCTCGCATAGTGTATACCGGCTAATCGTCGCTATGTGGTCAATAGCTGTGAGTTTTGCACAGTTTTTTCGACTTCGTACATGTATTCCTGCAAATGCAATATTTTTATTGCTCGCGGATTAAACGGAACAATTTAATAAACTGAGCACTACTTTTCAACCCCAGATTTATAAAAATTACTTCGGTAAAAAACAGTTTTATACATTTACAGAGTACCTCGCATGGTGTATACCGAGTAATTGTCACTACGTGGTTAATAGCTCTGAGATTTGCAAGATTTAATTTCTTTTCGACCTCAAGCCAATACTCATGTTATTGCGATATTTTAGTAAATTAAATTTAAATAAAATAAAAACTTTATTTTCAAGCCCGGATTTATAGAAATGACTGTGGTGAAAAAAAAAGTTGTATAAATTTGCACGGTGTGCACTGGCTAATTGTTGCTAAGCGGCCAATAGCTATAAAGTTCTAACAAAGTTGCACGATTATCAGCCAAGCCTGAGAATCGCATATAGATGCTCTCTCTCCTACACGCATATGTATATACGTATATACGTATAAACCGTGTGTAGCAGCGTGAGGGACACTCGGAAACACGAGGATGCGGCGAACGTTAAAAAGTCGCGGGCTCGCGAGAAAGATACTCGGGGACGATCAACCCGTTTTCTCACGGCGAGATAGCCGCCCCGTGGACCGGCAGCGGCGGGCAAGAGAGCGAGGCAAAACACCCGCGAGTATATGAGAGAGAAATAACCGACTATCTTTGCTAACGAAAGTTTCTGCTCTCGCGCGGGTGCTTTATTGCTCCTGCCTGTCTTCCTCGGGTCTCTTTCATTCGCGGCTGTCCGTTTATAACGCGCGTGTGTATAAGCTATAATACGAAACTATACTCGAGAGACGTTAGCGAAGATGCTGGAAGTTTATGTACACGCAAGTGGACGAAATTAATTAAGAATCGCGTTTATTAATTAGCCTCGACGTAACGGCGATTAATCCGCGACGCTCGTTTTTAGCAAGAATAAAAAGAAATAAGAAAAGAAAACAATTATTTTTTTTTTTATGTTCTTTTTGCATTTTGTAGATATCGTACAGCTGACGCTGCGAGAAGCGTAATCATTTCTGTCGCGTGTATGGATATGCATGTATATATGTACATATATATATATATATATATATATGTTTTATGTATATATAATCGGCAGTGAGTTTATAGTTGTAAATTGTTAAATCGCGATTATATACGATATACTAGAAGAGTAATTAATTCGTAAAATGGTAGAGAACGATGTACAAAACGTTTTCGAGAGATATCGATCATACGGGGAATTCCCCGAGCGAGCGCGCGCGCTCGTGAGTTTATATTCGTTTCACGGACAAGGCAAACGTGTGTAGTAAATTATAATCGCTCCTTAAGAATGTTGATTCGCGTAAAGGAGCCGGAGAGATGGGGCGCGAGGAATCGATTATTCGCGTGTTCGAGAAGTATATACGTACTTATAAAAAAAAAAAAAAGTACCTCGTGAACGGGATCTTCGATTTATCTAAGCCTGACATACAACCGAAACTCTGGTGGCAAAAATTTATTTTCTTCCACGTTGCACAATTCTTTACTAAAAAATCAACCGATTCGACTTGTTGAAAGATGTCAACGTCAGACTCCATTTTTTTGTTTTCTACTCTTTTTCAAAACAACACCTCTAGTCTCGCCTTTGCGTCGTATTAATTGTATGAGAGGATTATTTGCCAACCTCGCACCTTTGCTCTGGTATTTACCTCTGCCCAATATCCGTTCCACTGGTGAGTTATCAACCCGATCTGAATTTAACAGATCAGACTTGATGAAAGATACCAACGTCGGCCTCAATTTTTTTTATATCCTTTTTTTCAAATTAACACCTCTAGCTTCGCCTTTGTGTGGTACTGACTGTGTGAGAGGATGATCTGGAAACCTCGCATCGCGACTCTGGTACTCACCTTTGGCCAATATCCGTTGTACCGGAACGTTGAGCGCAATCCGACTTCAACCGATTAAACTTGTTGAAAGATTTCAACGTTGGACTCAATTCTTTTTTGTCTATTATTTTTTTTTCAAATGAACACCACTAGGCCTGCCTTTGTGTGGCATTGACTGCATGAGAGGATGATTTTCCAAGCTCGCATCGCAGCTCTGGTATTCACCTCTGGCCAACATCCGTTGTACAGCTGCATTATCAGCGCTATCCGACTTTAACCGATTAGACTTATTAAAAGATTTCAACGTCAGACGCAATATGTATTTTCTACTATTTTTTTCAAATTAACGTCACTAGTTACGCCCTTGTGTCCTACTAACTGTAAGAGACGATTATTTGCCAACCTCTCACACCTCGGCTCTGGTATTCACCCCGTTCATGATCCGATGCACAAGTACGTCATCAGCCCGATCCGCTTATAAAAAATGTATAGAAAAAAGTTGAATAACTTTCGATACCCATCGAGAAAGAAAATAAACAAAAGAGCCCGAACAATCCGATGGAAGCGATCAATTTTTTTTTACCTAAAGATCGACCTCTCCCTAAACTATCGATGACTGATAGAAACTTTCGTTGTCTTTCTTTCGATACAAGTCGAAACCGCGAAATGGCATGCAGCTTCCGTTTGGCCCGAGGTCCCGAGCAAATTCTCCATCAGCATATTCCCGAAGCGTTTAAGAGCCAGAGACGTTTAGAGCCCGGTGTCTTGCCGGCAGCTCTCCCGATCAGCGAGCCCGCAGTGTCTTACGTTGAAGTCGCCGTGACTGTCAGAAAGCTAATGGTCCGCCGCTTGACACGAACGAGCGAGGCGTCGTGAGACGCGACGTGAGTGAAACAAGTATAACAAGTTAAAAAAAAAAAAAAAAAAAAAAAAAAAAAAAAAAATCGTTTCGAGTGCGAAGTAGAAGAGGAGAGCGCGACGAGGACACGAGGTGTAAAACAGCAAAACGGCACCCGACACCCTGCAGCGATTCGTGAGCACGGATCGCCGCACCACGCGAGCAGATTGTAAGCCGTGTAACCGTTGTACAGCGCGGTAGTGAGTAACAGAAACAGCGGCACGCCTGACCTCGCGCCAGACGTATTAAAATGACGGTCCGAAGAAATTTGGAAGAAGAAGAGGAGAAGAAGCAGATGAGTCTTCCTAGCGGATGAGCGGCTCTCTTCCAGCTCGCGCGCAGCAGCGAGTCTGACTGCTCTCCCGCGCTAACAAACGAAACGACACATCGGCCAACAAAACTATTTCAGGACATATAACCGAGGACGTTCGAAGTTTGGAATTCACGCGCGGGCGCGGGGCCGCGACCGGGTCTCGAGGGTCCTAAGAACAGAAGGAATTTTCGTCCGAGCTGCTCTACCAACGTCGAACGAAGAAACTCGGAAAAAGTATGGCTCCGGGGGTGACGACGAGCGATTAAATTTACAGTCTCTGTTTGTAAACACATTAGCGGGATAATCGAATTTTCAGGGAAACGAAGATTAACGGCTGTTTTAACGTGAATTATCGCACCTCGATTCACGGAGCTTTCGGATGCATCGGTAATAATTTTGTACTTTTTTTCCTTGCCGATGGGTTAAGGGTTGATTTTTTTCAAGCGTTATTGCGACGATATTCGTTCGATTATCTGGGCGCAGTGTCCATGTTCATTTTGTTCTTGAATTATTGGAAACCTTTGAAGGCAAGTCGTTGAAACAGAAGTATGAAATTCAACTGAAATTATTAGCTGAGAAAAAGAGGACGGCAAAAAAAATGTTTAATGGATAAAATTCATGAAAGGAATTCTCGAATCGCGAATTTTGTATTCGTCCGATTCGTTGGATTATCCGGCGCAATGTTCATGTTCATTTATTGTCGAATTGTTGGAACCCTTTGGAAGTTCGTTGTTGAAACGGAAGTTTGAAATTCTACTCAAATTATTAGCTGTGAAATGGAGATATGCGAAAAAATTAAAAAATTAATAAAATTCACGAACGGAGTTATCAACCCGCATATATCGTGCGAATTTGGCAATGATTCGTTGAATCATACAGGCGATGTCGCGTTCGGGGAGCCCCCACGTGGTTCGATCAGACGAATGAATGGACAACTTTCATTTTTCATAAATGCGACGTGAAATCGCCGTGCCGTGGATCAAGCTTATTTCGAGATATCAGAATAGGATCATACATAAAATTTCAATTAGATTCATCGGCGGAGGAGGCCAGGGCATCGCAATGACCGTATTTCGGATGATTGAGCTAAGAAAAGTACTCTTCATCGGACTCATTCAGGCCACAATATCTTGGCGAGAATAAAACCTACGGTAATCGGCCTGCGCGCGTTATAAAAAGAGATTGATATATTATCAGTGATTAGTGAAATAGTGATAATAATTGATTGATTATACACAACTGTCTTCCGACCACGTGAAAAAAAATCTTGACGCAGGAATATAAAAAAAATCGTAGCAGGGATTCAAATTTTGTTTTATATATATAATTTTTCGCAACACCATTCTACTTTTCAAAACAAGGTTATACCTCACACAATTTTGTTTCTTGAACCTAGGACTTTTTTTGCATGTTCAGAACACTGTTACGAACAATCAATCCTTGAACCATTTTTGTTCATTACCGAAAAAAAATAAAACAAAACGTTTCTTTGCCTAAAATGGATCAACGCCCTCCCTCCGCTTAAAGGGTTCAAAATTACGAGCCATCACTGGTGTTTGTTTAGGACGGAGGGGCCTCGGCAGGAGCGCACGGTAGTCCCGACTAATAATTATGAGGGGCGTCATAATCCGGTTGTAGACCAGTCACACAGGTGGAGAGCAAACATTTTTTTTTTTTTAAACACTCAATTATATTTCTCCCGAGTTGTTGATCCTCTTATAGTCACGGTTATAAGCATCGTGTCTAAGCTTTCAGCGCGCTTAATAAATACATATTATCCTAATGTAATTAATAACACATGCAATAACGCCAAGACGCGTCAATCGTGCATAATACAAATCAGAGTCGATCAATGTCCTGTTAATGTTTAGCGTTTAAGCGACGTCAATTGAACGATAAATTGTTTCTCGGACGAACGAACGCGTTGAACTGTTGAAAGGAGAGATAGGTAAGCGAGGCTCGACGATCGGATAGAGAGCTTTGGAGTGCAGGAGAGACCGCCGAGATTGGGCGTGTAAAAGCGTTTTAAGAGACTCCGTGACATGCAACCGGAAGAGGATCGCTAACGAGGGTCGCCCACGCCCCGTCGCGGGCTTTGTTCTTCCCTTCGACGATGCAACAGGGCGAACGAGTCGAGTGGTTTGTGCCTCTCGACGAACCGTACAATTCGGAGTTTAAGAGACATCGAAACCTTGGGACTCGCGAAGTTACCGTCGTACAGCCGATTTGAGCGGGACAAATTATTCGCCGTCGGATTGCGACTAATCGACAAAATTTGACTACCTCGCGTTAACTCGACGACCATTATTTGCTTATCACTGGTAAGGCAGAACCGATAACGATGTCTGCCGATCGTTATTGCTGACAGAACAAATATAACTTTTATAAAATATAATACTGTGAGAAAAAGTTTGCACTTTTTTATAACAAATATTTCTTGTCCACAAATATTCACCATTATTTTTTTTCTTGTCAATTCTAAAAATATTTTAATCTTCGTTTTACAAGAAACCGAATTTTTTATCTGAGAAATTGTATAAAAATTGTGGACAATACATTTTTGTTAAATGCGAAAACTTTTTTTAACCAAGACAACGTATAAAAATTTAGAATCTCATCGGCGAAAATGACGTGCAGTTTAATCGTCTGCTAGTTAAAGCGGTGGAAAGCTACTCGAAGAAAATTTGGCGTAACGCTATACCAAAAATCTGTAGGTGGGCATTTCCTTGATTTATAACGGGTAATAAATTATTTTCGTCAAAGTACCTGTGCGTAAAGTCTGAGTATTTCTTACAAAAACCCGCGTCGGAAAAAAAATCATTTTTACCATTCACGTTACGTTTCTGGAGCGTTTAGCTTACCGGCCTCGGTCGGACACGTATCTAATAAACGCGATGCGATTTTGGAATAAAAAAAAAAAAAAAAAATTAAAAGATACGAACTCGAGTATATAGTAATGCAATACTTACTCGGTCGTACTGATGAGTCGCCGTTGCCGATGAGAAGGGCTGAAAAGGCGCCGGTCTCGCGGGACTGTGATGGGCCGCGTGAGGATTCGCGTGTGGATGGGTGTGAGCCGCGGCATGAGGATGCGTGGGATGCGGTGGCGGCGGTGGCCTCTGATAGAGGTAAGGATAATATTGATACATCACCTCGGAGCAGCTCATCACACCCCCCGGGCCCGGCACCCCAGAGCCGGCCTGGCGACTGGCGTACCCGAACGTTGCACCACCACCACCGTAAACTCCACTCCCACCTTTTATCTCGTCCCGGCTATTCACTACCGGCGTTAGCTCCGTTTTCGAGTCTTATTGTTTTATCAATTTTTTTTTAGATATAAATATATATATATATATATATATATATGTGTGTATATTTTTTTAACCCAATCGCAACGAAAATATTTTATGCTCCAACCTTCAAAAACCTTTAAAAAAAAAACCTTCAATCAAATGCACCTCGACGCTTCAGTAAAATCCGGCGAACTGAAGACCGGAAGTAAATCCGAAGCCATTCACGAATTTCCGCACGGGACGATCATAATCCCTCTCCGCGATCGGCCGAAAATTTTCACGGTTTATCGAGACGCACAATGGCCGAGTTCACTGGCGAGCTGCGACACGATCCATCCGTCGGCAACGGTGCAGCGAATTATTCACCGGAAACACCGCCGGTGGATCGTGGAGTATCCTCAACTATCACTCCACTCTCACTCCAGCACGATCGACGGGAGAACCGAAAAACCGGCTCCAAAACAAACAACAACAAAAAACAAGCACACCTGATACCCCCCGAACTGTCAGCTCCCCGAGTTCTCCATCGGCAGCACAAAATCAACGTCAACCGTGAACAAGTATATCGGCGTATCGGCAAATTACTCGCGACGAACCACCGACAGCTTGTCAGCTCCTCGAAAGAGAGAGTCTCAAAAACGCTTCGAGGACCACAAACAGCTGACTCTCGCACGCCACCGTTCATAAACCCGCCAGACTCAGAGCAGCTCGATGAGCTTTTTTTTTTTTTTTGAAAAAATCCGAACAACCTCCGACCTCGTCTTCGAATTCAGGGACTCCTTTCCTTCAGGAAGAGGCGCGAAGAAAACAACAACAAAAACCGTACAACTCTTTCGTGTGCGATCGGCAGAACCGAGTGTGAGAGCCCTGGGTATAGCGTCTCTGATGGGCAAACACGTACTGAACCACGAGAGCCCGATGTCACCCTCTCTCACTCGACCTGCATAACAGCCGTCTTTCTCCGTTGGTCGGTTATTCGACCCTGGCTATCTTTTTCTAGCGTCGGGGGGCCTTTGCCCGTCGGGGTCTCTTTCGCAGTCATCTCACTCCGGATCTCTCTCCGCCTCACTCCTTCTCTATCCCTTCGGGTCTGGCATCGGTTACCGCCGGTTCTGCCCCCCGGCGGCGTCACCGAGGCCTCGAGGTAACCGACTGGGAGAGTCGACGGGACACGCTTGACGAGGGAGCGAGAGAGGCCCCCGAGGACGACCGAGCAGGACGTTGCCGAAGAGCCCAACGCGCACGAGGGAGACGGCGAACGGCGAGGCGAAGAAGAGAAGAACCGGCGGAGTCTGGGCCAACGATGGTGCACGCCTACTGGGAGCGACGCTTCTGGCCAATCGGCGAACGCCGCGGGAACGTCCAATGAACGGGGTTTGTTGCCATACACCTACGCCCTCGCCGGCTTTTATCCGTAGCCTCTGTCCGTATATCCGCGTGGGTATTGATCCCACAATGAACCATCCTCACCCTCGGCCTCGCTCTCCTCGGCGTCCTCCGGTGGAGCCAACGTTGGACAAGACCGCACAACGGTATCGTGAAGTTTCCTCTCGGTTTTTGGAGCGCCACCCTTGGAGCGGCCGATGTCTGCGAGGGTTCTTGGACGAGAAGAGGCTGAAGTAGTGGAGACGATTCTTCCTGCAACTTGCGTGTGGGTGAGTTTTTGGAGTTTGATTGGACTCGATGATTCACGGAGGAAATTAGATGAATGGATTTTTTTTAGGGGTGTGCGGTGGGGGTGAATTGTCGAGGCGGGGTGTTTTTGGGTTGGGACAAGGGGGAGGGCAGAGATTCTCCGGCGGTGCAGGGCGCATGGCGAGAGGGTGGAATTCGGAGAGAAAGAGGGAGGGAGTGTGAGGGAAGAAATAGAGAGTGCGCCGGAGTGGCTGAGGTAGTTAAACCCCAGGCGGAAAACCCCGGTCTCTCATAATGAGTCTCAATTAACAGTTTCGCGATGTGTTCGCGCTAGCTTAATTTCGCTCGGGTGATGCTGGTAGACTGGGAAGAAATTACTAAAGATCAATTCAAGTTTTTTTTTTTCCAATGGTCGTCCAATATCAGGGAATAGTCGCCTTGTCAGAGAAATACGATATATAGAGAGGGTTAAAAATGAAAAAGTTTCATTGATTTTTTATCATTGCTTTTTTCTCAGCGTGCATTAACAATAAGCCGGTACGGACATTTTTATCATTTTGATCGAGCTGTATACCATTTTGGATTTGAAACTTGGTTGGAGCTTATTTTAGGGTGTTTTTATGAATGCCTGATCATGGTTTCATTATTTTCGACTCTGATAGATTCCCCGGCAAGTTGGTTAATTAAAGAGCCAATCGGAAAAAAATGACAAACGCACTTTCGATTTTCATTTCGATCGGTTTCGATGTTAAATGTTACATGAAAGAAATTTTTGAATCGTTTAAACCTCGGTTTAATAAAATGAAGCGCAGCAGTCGAGGACAGCGGGGCAAAACGGAATGCCGACATGAAACCGACTACAGTTCGTCGTTTGAGATAAAATTTAATTGTTCGCCTTACAGAAAATTTGTAAAAATAGTCCGTTTTGCCCCGCTCTCTCCAGGTCTACGGATACCTCCTTACACCCCTCCATGAAACATTAAAAAATGTGCCCGAAATTCTCGGAGGATTTATATTCAAAACATTTTTTTCACATTTAATTTCCAAGCTATTTTTTGCACTTTAATCTCATTCAAAAAGAAACTCTCCGATTAATAAGTTTACGATCGGAGTAGTAATAAAATATTTCACCAAATTCTTACGACTGTATCTCGGAAAAGCACAAACTCGAACGAGTTATACGACCTCACAGGTGAAAAAAAAAAAAAAATTCTTTGATAATCGAACCCCTCACTTTTTCGCGGCATTTCGCAGTCCTTCAGTAACGCTAAACCATTTGCATCGATAATCCCCTGTACCCTCTTCACCTCTGTGCATCCACGCGCGCCAAACATCCCCTTGTAAAACCCCCTTTCCGTATATATACAACAATAATCGCTGTATGGACTCTCGCTCCGTCGGTTCGGCCCGTGAGGATCCACCTAGGCAGCTAGCATATTTCCCGTTCATCTTTTCAATCCGTACGATTCACGAGTCGCGTGCTACACCCTACCCGTACAATATCACTGACAAATTTAATGCTCGGCTATTAGGATCAGCAGGGGGTAGTTGGGTGGGGGGGAAATTGAGCCACTATCTCTCGTCAGTGGGGAGGAGAGAATAAGTCGAGCGAGCATTGTCGAGTGGAGCCACGTGTGGGCTTTCGGTACGCGACTAAATAATCGCACCAGGGAAGGGGGGAGGGGTGGTTCGAGGGTGATATCGGGCCGAGAGCGGGACCACCGCGTTGTACTTTGATCCAGAGCAGCGCGAGCCAGCCCGGTATAGAAACAAGCCAAAGACCCACGGTGTGACTATCGAGGGTTGATGCGCAGGAGGGGATAAAGGGGAAAGGCCCGTGTCCTCGAGGAAGACGAAGGAATAAAAAAAAGGGCACGGGCTGTGTGTCACGCTTGTCCGGAGCTTATTGGATTCGGCACGGCCAGCTATGTAGCTACTGCGCGCCCGACAAACTCCCCCCTGGTCCGAAGCCCGTTTTTCCAGGGGTAAAACTCCGCGGGACCTGCTTCAGATTACACATAGGATTACGCACCGGCCATGGCACGTAGTGTACGCGTTAGAAGGCGATCTGATACGGTCAAGTGTTCGCGACGTCTATTGTAACTACCAGCAGTCATCCCACTGCGCGGCTGCAATTGTTCAGTTTGAACACACTACGCGTCAAAATTGACGCGGGACTCTTCGGTGGTTGTGCAGACTTTTTTCGTAGACGCTGAGTATGATATGTTTTTTTATCAGTCGGGTCGCGGGGTTTGTGTGTTAACATTTTTGGGACGAGTTGTGAGAATGATGACGAGACTTCGTTTTTGTACTTTCATATGTCAAGCGTATTTTTTTAAAATTCTGCTGATTGGGTAACGTTACTTTCGATTTTCTTTTGGTATGCTCTACGACTGTTACTTATTAACTCTAGAGAAATAACCAATTGGTCTGCCCACCGTACTTGTTGTATACTTTTTTCAGATTTAAAAACATTTTATTTGCACCTTCTATGAAATTGTTTGTTTCAAAGAAATTGTCGTTGACACCTGAGAGTTGTGCATCGGACTATATTTTACGTCAATTAAGAAACTGAGCGAAAAATGTAATTCTTTCTAAGTTGTAAAAAGTTAAGCCGAGCATGTGCTTCGCCTAAATTATAGAATAATCGGTATGGTCGTCCGATTGACTGTTGTGTTAAAATTAATTTTCTGACAAAAAAATAGTTATTATTTTTATCAATAATACCCAAAGAGAATTTAAGATTTTGGCCCGATGCATTTTTCCACAGCGTTCCCGAATTATTCGTTTGGACCGAAAACTCGGTATCCGCTGGAATAATCTCGAGAGACCACCAAACCACCCCCGGGGCAAATTGCTGTCAAGAATTCGTCGGTTACTTTCGGCATCGGTATAGCTCGCGAAGGCTCTGTTTTGCTCACTCTATCCGTTCCCGAAGAGGCAGAGACGGTTCGCAGCTTCGCGCCGCCGTTCGAGAAGTGAAGTAAGGAAGGCTTCTTCCTCCTCTTGCGGCCTCCGAAGCCGCGAAAGAGGAGCCGTGCCGAGGGAATCGCGTTTTTTGACAGTTCGGCATCACCGCAGTTCAAGAGGGTCTCACGAGAGTCCCACGAAGGAAGAAGAGCCACGGCGAGCCGAGCGGGTGAGCACGGGGGACACAAGGCAAACTCACACACGAGCGGGAGATCGTCGGGAATGTCGAAATAGCAAATTAGGAGATTCCACGAGATCCCTCATCCATCCTCCTTCCTCCTTCCCTCACCGATCTGCCACCGTTTCTCTCGTGCTCCGTTAACCTTTCTTCTCGGTCTACGTTGCGGCACCGGGCGCGCCTCGGCTATGCGTGTTTCTTCGCCCTCTTTCTCCTTCACCCGCAATGCGAAAAGGGCTTTTTTTGTCAATTTACAAATGTTTATATATGTGTCGCGCGGAGTCGGTAAATCGGCGAGAAAAACTCTGTAAGAAATTAAAAAATTAAAAATAAAATAAAAACGACCCCCACCCACGAAAAGACGGAACGGAGGAATGTTTTGACGGTAGAAAAGGTTCTAAAAGTAATTCCTCTTTATTTCCATCCCACCTTTCCGGCACTCAAATCTTCCATACGGCTTAAGCGACGTTACTAATGTAGCAGCGATCGTTTTTATAGTTAGATAGGTTAAACTATTTTAGACATCGAATTTTAGGTAATTAACTTGTACGCTCGATTGGTTAAGGTAAACGCACCCGTGGCCGGACATCCGATGGAGCAGTCTCAGTCACCGGACTGGAAAAATGAGAAATCGGATTCTTGAACGCACGCTTCGCTCGGCCATTCGGAAGTGTCCTGACATTGGTACATTTACCTTGCGTCAGTGCGGTGGTGACGAGTCAGGGTGTGACTCGAGGTACTGATAACACATCATATCGATCCTCCATCGGGCAGACATGGTACGATAAGATCTTTAGAATTTCCATCAGGGATAAAAAGGATAGGATATTTATTACATGCGCCTACTTGGTGACTTCCTCGGTCTCTTTTTTTAACGCAGCCGCCTCCTTCTTCTCGTCCTCGCCCTCCAAAAACTTGTCCCACTTGTCCAACCTCGCCTCTATCTCGGCGTCGGTTTCAGCCACTCTGGAAAATAATATATTATGCATTACTATACATTTAATGAAAATTATATTATAAATTAAATTCTAATGTTATATTAAAAATATACATAAATCACAATTTTCTTCTTCGTTTCGTCACTAGTAATTATTACACTGTTGATTATTATTATTTTCAACGAACAAGAATAGCAAGAGCCGGTAAATTTTGCAACTTTTTAGTAATTGAACATTTTTTTCTTGATAAAAAAATTTACTACAACATCGAAGTTCTCTGTTGACTGAGGGTCAAGTAGGTTTCTACTCTAATTGAAAAGATCGTGTTGACTCGACTGCCGGCAATAAACTTACAGCGACTACCGTAGGAAATCGAAAACTTTGAATCTTACGTTGGTAAATTACCATCGAACGATAAAACAGAACGCCTGCGAACTCGTAACAAAATTTAACTCACTTGTATTTGGTCTTGCCATCCCATATCTCCGCCGAGAGTTGCCTCTGTGCGAACCAACGACCGTTAAGTAATTGTATACACGCCTGTGCCTCGGCCGGATCGCTGAACGTCACCTGCGCGACGCCCTCGGGATGTCTCTGCAATCCGAAAAGTCAACGAGGGCCGTTATTAGTGTCAACGAACTCCACCCGAATTGCTCCCATCAAATAAATCATTAGACTAAACAGCAAAGGCGTAAAAATAAATTCTAAAAAAGGCATAAATAATCATAGAAGCCAACGTACGAAATTTTTATTAATAGCCGCGAATGAGAGAGTCCAAAATTTATTTATCGCTTGCAAAGGAGTGTAATGGACGGAGACGCCTTGATCTTTGACATTCCGTCAAGGTCTGGAGCGCCGAGAGACGCATATGACGAGTATTATGTATCTAGGACGGGCGATCGTTTAAAATTCGGTCCTCGACGACCGCCCGAAATAACAAACGCATCGACTGTCGAAGGGAAGCCGATGGAACGAAATCGTGCGAGCGAATGAGAAAGAACGAACGAAGAGTAGTCGATGCAAATAAATCAGTCGAACAGGGGATGACCGAACCCTATAAATTCGTCCCGGGACCACTCCCAGTCGTGTCGCGCCTCAACCGTGAATCTACTCAATGTCGAAGTAAATTCCATCCATGGCAACCGAGAGTTTCATTCTAAAGCTCGATTCTTCTTCGGTTCTGGAACACTTGCTCGACTTTTTTTTTCTTTTTCTTAAACGATACACGTGTCTTTGGTTTCACTCCGAAAAACAAAATAATAAAAAGCTACTCGCCGTTGAAATTTATGGGACTATTTATTACAAGTCAACGAAGTAATAATTCTTTCTTGAGGAAGAGGAAAAATAATAATTAACGTTGTACGAAAGAGCGAGGACGCCCGGATGGGGAGGTTCGAGAATTTTTCTTCGCGGCCAAAGTTGTAAAAATTGATGGGATAACCGCGGCTACAACGGGGACCGTAAAATTGCTGAGCGAAAGGGGAGCAGCAGAACTTTGAGAAGTTAACTTCACGAGGGACGGTCTTAGAGCGCGGTAAATCATACGGGGAAAAATCGTTATTATATTTCGAGTAAAATTGATTAATGTGTTTTTTTAGGGTACTTTTGATGAGAAAAAGCTAATACGCATATAAGTTATACGTATATGTGCGATGTATGAGAGGATAGGGTATACAGTAAAACCTCGATTATCCGAACCTCGATCATTCGAACCCTCAATTATCCGGCTTGCCCAAGCAATTTCACCCACCCCAGCAGAGTCAGACCAAATCCAGTTTCAATAACGAATCGTTTGAATCGTCTCACATATTACGTAGTTAACATTAAAGTGGCTTCGAGATTTACCTGCTCAAAAGCACGTAGCTACCTGTCGGCAATTAAAAACGGACGACTTTATTTCACAGAACTCTTGAAATAAGACTTCGAAATTAGAGCATTGTTAAAAATATGTTTTGGAATTTAATATAAACTGTCATTTCATTTATGTATGACTCATTTATATACGTGTTGTAATGCCAAAAAAAAAATGGCGTTTCAATTATCCGAATTTTCTATTATCCAAACTAGACCCGGTCTCGACGAGTTCGGATAATTGAGATTCTACTGTACGTGCATACACCGAATATGAGCCCGTTGGCGCCAGTTTCGTAACGTTCCGGGCGTATATAAAGCAATTTAAGCGTGACGCGTGACTCTTGACCGAGAACGCAAACGGTGGGAGCAGATCGTCTTTTACGAGCATACCGACCCCCGTGGACCCCACGGCCTATGGTAGGCTAATGCGAACGCCCATCTTTCGTTGTCTCTCGACTTTTTAAAATTGGAAACGTGCCGGCTCAAGGATTTTCGAGAGACTATTAACGGTTTTTTAAAATCCTATCTCAATAAATCATGCAAATATTCTAGCCAAACCCTCAACCGTATTGGCAATCTGGTCTGTCTGAACTACGTGTTGTACTTATGGTCGATGTTATTTCAAGTGATGAACTTCAAAATAGTTCAAATTTCTTTTTTCGGATTCTGAATTAGCTTTGGAATTTTTAACTCCGCAAACTCGCAAGTTCAATGAAAAATGAAGAATAGTCGCAGGCGAGTATTTTTTTCACGGGATGAGACAATAGCGCTATTGTATGCAAGTTAGCTTGCATTCTTATCTGCGCTATTAACCTAACTTTGGATCAGCGATCTTTACCTGTGGGAGACACTACTTTGCTACTTGGCTCGTATCGCTTGCATACAAATAGCGCTGTTCAGTATGTAAACGAGTGATTAGTCGGCGGACATGATAAAACGTTTAACTTCGGATGAAAAAAAAAATTCTTTCGCAACTGAAGCCACGCTTCACTGTGCACCGAAACTGGCATTGAATTTGTATTCGCCACAAAAGATTAGTTCAAGGTTTTCTTAAACTAATCTTTAAGGTAACATGAACTTCTTTTTTTTTTAACTATTCAAAACATTTGCAGATTATGGTTCGGGAAATTCTTGCATGAAGCTAAATCTACTTTTAATGATACATCGTCGGCACTGTTAAAAAAAAGCTTCCTCTATGAGGAAGCAAAATGCAGTTTTTGTCGGGCGAGGAGAAGGCGATCTCGCGTCGCCTTAAGGCCATATGCAAAGCTGCCTCCCTGGCAAACCCGGGCTCAGTCGGTATCTAAAACTGTAATCAACTTTTTTCTCGCGTTATTGGAGGTACGATCAAGAGAAATGTCTCATCTAAATGAGACATCATCTCGGTTTTCGATGAGACTTTTCTTTTGATCGTACATTCCAGAATCCATGAGAAAAGTTGATTACAATTTTCATTACCGACTGCCGTATTGCACATGCTCGTAAAGCTTCGATTCTCTTCCCGTTCGTTCGGCGCAGTGAGCAATTTTCTGCATCAAACCGAGACGATTAAACAAGATACTTACGTCGTAGATTACGACTTTCTTGACGTCACCGCATTTCGTGCATTCCGAGCGTAGATCCTGCTGGTACTCGAGAATTAGAGCGACCTCTTTGTCGAAGTCCTCGGGATTGAATAAGTTCTTGATTATCACTACTCGTTCGCACTTGAGCGGTTCGCCGCGCATCGGCTCCGGTCTCCAGTCGAAGAGTCTGCAAATATTAAAATAAAAAGAAAGAAGATTAATGCCTTGCAATTTAGCGACTCCCCTTCGCGTAGTACGCGCAACAATGCTCATGCTGATGCCGCGCTCCACTTCCCAGCTGAAAGAAAAAATTTAAATTAAAATAAAATAGAAGAAGCTCGCCTCGGGATCTTGCTGCGCACTCTTGGACAGTATCGCGTTACTATAATGCGCATAAATCGCGTTGCTCGTATTTTCCTTGGGCAGGGCTTACGTTGCTCGCTCGTTCCTGCGTCGGGCGAGGAGCCATTAATTCACCGAGAAATGACAACTCATGTGGCCACGTTTGTGGCGCACATACGACGGTACATATAAGGAGTAATAACGCATTTATACAAATTTATATGTAGACAGTGATGCATTCGAGAGGTGTTTGAAAATTTTTACGTATTAATATTATAAAGGAGACCGTTCCATCGAGGCAGGCTGCCCTTCGTGTCACGTGATACGAAGGTTGCGACGCCATTGGAGATGATGGGGCTTTGGTACACGAGTCGGAACGTCATAGTAATAAAGACGCGAAGTACGTGTCGTCAAGGACTCTGACGGCGAGGATTAAATCGACTGCACGGTATTCGGATGCGCTGGAAAAACAAGCCTCGACCTCCTGTATTCAAACTGGAGATGCAGGAGAGTAGAGAAATACCCCCCGGCACGTGGAATATTTGCATAAAGAGAATCATAAAATCATCATACAAAAAGCAGACCCAATATAATCAAAATGTTTCTAACATTGAAAAAGAAAACTCCGAATGAAAAAAAAAAATTGATTGGCCTGGAAGCGATAAAATTATTTTTTATTCAAGTACCCCGAATAAACTCGTAGGAAACGTTTTGCTCATGAGCATTTTCCCTGGACTTTCCAAAAATTACTGTCTGTCGCTCTGTTGGATGATCAATTTATTCGGTTAGGAGTTTTTACATAATAATGTGATGGTCCCTTATTTCGAATTGGTCTCTTTAGCGCAAGACACTCAAGTTATCTAAATTCTCACTAATCTTTGCACCGGCAGCACCTTCCGTGCAAACGTTCACGCTCGCACGGTAACGGTCCAGCCGCTGCGCCCGCCGCGTGCGAGCAGCGGCCGTTTTATCAGCGCGTAAGAATACTTTGTCGCGCGCAGCAATAGGCGAGGGCCCTGCTTCCGTCAGGCCCTTTATTCAGTTCATCTCAACGTCCCGAATCGTCGTGACGTGCACTCTCCTTCGCTCACGTCTCATTGCAATAAAATTAACAGCATTTATCCGGACTTCACTTACTCATACGTATGTACACCATAACCATCTCGACCATACCTGACAACCATCCCAAAAAATTATACTGTATTTTGTTCGCAAAAAATGACTATACAGCAAGAATTTGATCGGAAGCGATGAGCAATCCCTTGTCTTGTATATATAATATCCATTGTTGGATCGCGCGTATCTTTCGTCGTTGCCGTAACTGGTCCTGCGAGCACATCCTTCCCTATCCTTATAACGCTACTCTAAACTCTCGTCCGGATCACCTCGGGCAGAAGATTGAGCCATTAACGATACCCACACAGCAAAGCTCCAACCGAGACAGAGCTCGTGTATCGTGTTGATTGAAACCTCATATCGCGCGCGCGCGCACCGTCGATACAGATTGAGTCACAGCGAGAATATCGCATGGGAATGGACCGGTGGAGCGAGCGCGATCTCTCGGGATTTGCATCATGAATGGTCATTGATATACCGGTGTCTCTTGCGCGCACGGGCGTCTGGTAATCGCCGCTCTGCATGCTCATAGAGTTTAATGCGTCGTCTATCTTCCACCTATGCAATCAAAAACAATTGCGACGATTACATAGTCTGTGTCCCGGCGATTTAACGTCTCGAGGCTGTTCTTCCATTTCACCGCCCGTTAAAATGCGGAAAATAAATCGCCGGCTCAATTTCGATCAATTGGTAAATTAGGCGTTTAGCAAATTATTAGTTGCAGAAATACCGGTGCAATTTTTTTTTCAGGCCTTCAGGCAAATTATCAACTACATGCTTTTTCCTCTTCCGGAAGTCAATTCTACATTGCAACAAATATGGCTAAATTTTTTTTCATGATTGGCACAATATCGCGGGACTAAAATCAGACAGGCGTATTTTATACGCTTATATCGAATAAATATATTCATTCAATTTTCGGTACGCGATATATTTATAAAAAAGTTAGCCCATTCTCAATTATTATTATTATTACTATATTAATAATTATTATTATTGTTATTGGGCTATGACCATGTTATCGTTCGGTAATTTTCTAATAAGTCTAATAATAATTTCTAGAAGCGTAGTCTCTCGTTCATTGCGGCTTTAATGGTTTGAGCAAACAACTTGATTAGCTTTATCGTTAATAGGGGCGGGATAGAGACAGATTGAATCGTCGCGACTGACTCGATTCGTAGACCGATTCAAGCTCCGTACATCGTGGGAACGCGCGTGAAGTCGCCGCGAAGTCGAGCGATTCGGTGAAATGACTCGCTCGTGATCTTGTCAAGCTGGCCCCGAGAGTGTCGAAGGCCCCGTTATACAGCATCGCGAAGACTTCCGGTTTGCGTCGAAGGAGTTCGAATTGGCCCTTAGCTGTCTGGAACTTGGCAAATAACTGGTTTTTCGCGCGAGCCGCGTCGCGGGAACGGGGGCGGGCGTCGAACTTTATATATCGTGCTCGCCCTAGGGCGAAATCATTTTTCAGCGACGAGTCCTTCCGTACTTTCGTAGACGGTACGAACACGCTCGTGTGTTACTCTTCGCGCGAGGGTGTACACACGTACCGCGCGTCGCATAAATCGGTAGCGAGTCGCGCCGCTCCGAAACCTCCGAACGAAGCGCGAACGGAGCTAGTTAAAAGAGTTCGTTCCAACTCGCGTCGCGCACGTCGCGCTCCGAGAATGAAAAAAGGAAGAAAAAAAAGAGGACTGCAGAACAATTCCTCACAGTCGTTTCACCCTTCTGTGAACTCGTCTCCTCCACTAAGGCTCCGACGGAGTCCGCGGAACGAGACCGGAAAAATATAAAAACAAAAATAATAGAGCGCGGAGGAAGAGGAACGCGAGGAGTCTCCGAGCGGCGCGAATTCTCTGAAAATAGATCCTCAATTGCACCCTGTGTCCCCGCGTGTGCGAAACGACTTCGAGGAATTATCGCCCTTGTAAGAAGACGTACTCGCCCTAAGTTGCAAAAACAAAACGAACAAATATCGAATAAAAAAATGATGGAGCAGCTGTGGGCGGGAACGTCTTTTCTCAAACTTTGCATGACTCTTGATTTTTCTTGCGTAGCGCGCGCGAGTTTTGCGATTTTAATAAGATTGGATTTTTGCTTTAATTTATTTTTTTTACGAAAAAGCGAACAGGCCGAAGCAGCAAAAAATAAAAAATAAAACAAGAAAAAACAACCAAATATCGAATAAAGAAAATGATGGAGCAGCTGTGGGCGGGAACGTCTTTTCTCAAACTTTGCATAATTCTTGTTTAATTTTTCTTACGTACCTCGCGCAACGGTTGCGATTTTAATAAGATTTTATTTTTACTTTAAGTTTTTTTTGTTTTTACAGAAAAAGCGAACGAGCCGGAGGCCGACAGAGGCGGAAAGTCGTTGTTGCGAGGGCCAAATAAATGTGATCCAAGGCGATAAAGCATGATTCATCCAGCCGCGGTGGGTCCCCGTTGCACAAACGCCGTGCGGAGAAGAAATTTTTACCTTCGGTACAGACTGTGTATATTCACTTCTCCGTTAAAGTCACGTCGTCACACCGACTTAAAACTTTCACGTGCACGAATCGACCCCCGGATCGTCCTCGTTCAAAAAAGAAATCGAGTTCCCTTGGCAAGGCGGTAGGACATGCAGGGAGCAATTACGAGCGATAAATCGAATCGCGATATCGTCACCGTTTCGGCTACAGTGGCAAAATAATTAATTTTACGATAAGGAATATTCGTCTCGAGAGTTGTATACTGAAAAAAAAAAGTTCCATCGAAAATTCTTCGGCAAAAATGCTTGGCCTCGTTAACGAGCCATCGGGATGCTCGGCGGCCCCGAATCGAAACTCGTTGCGAGACTCCTTACTAATTAGTCGACCGGTCTTGGACGAGCGGATAAAGAAGAGTAAATGAAACGTCTGCGAAAATAAAAGTGAGTACGAGCGTTATCCGGAGTGGCAGATGGGTTGCGTACAGAGCCGGCTCGAGAAGAGGTTTTCTCAATCCCCGAGGCCGGGGAATTTTCTTCGCGAAGAGCTACGACGACCCTGTGCCGTGCGTATAATCGGCACGTGAATGCGAGAATACATCGGGAAAGACGACGAGAAGACCCTGAAAAAAAAAAGAAAATGAGAAGTAGGATGATGCTCAGCGAGGTGGATATAAAAACGTTGAAGATATGCGCCTCCCGTGACGACGCGAGAGAGGCGAATTGCGCCGCGGCGCAATACGAGAGGAATGAGCGGTAGCCAGTTTGCAGATGTGCGAGTGCGGCGTACCGACTAAACGGCGGGCACAGCTGCTTTTACCGGTGCCCAGCCGTGAACACCGACGAGCCGAAGACTCCGAGCGAAACGCCAGGCTGTCTGGTGGTCAACGTATCGGCCGACTTCTGGCGAGAAGACGCGAGCTTCCTCGGGTCCTCTCGCCGAGAGATGCTGCGCTCCCGATAATTCGCTGCTCGAACTGCGGTTATTCTCTTCAGCCGCTGCTCATTGGCAACGTTAAGAGAAAAAAAAATCTTTTTTTTCTTCTTCTTTTGATCTTGAAAAATGTTACCGTTTTCAGGCTGGAAACAAGTCAGAGACTGAAGGTTTGCAATTTAAAAAAGTGGTGTAAAAAGAATTAATGAGTGCATGTACGCACAACCACTATACAGAGTCGCATTATAGTGGTTTCACGTGAATTTGGGGCGCTCTTTGAGGAGTGCTGCTGTAAAGCCGCATTATAGTGGTTTCACGTAAATTCGGAGCACTCTGAGAGTTCTGCCATTCAATTTTCCCTTCACGATCTCACATCCGGTGCATCCTGCCATTTCGTTTTGATCTCCGGTAAAGTTATTTACAAATTATTAAAAAGTGAAAAATAAGATACGTGAATTATTAACATTTCCTATATCTTCTTCGGTAGTTCTTTGTAATTTTTCCTTTTCTTGGATTTCAAGCCCGGTTCGTACTGTCTCTTCATCATGTAGTAAGCGCCGCCACCATATAGTCGCATTACAGTGGTTTCATGTAAATTCGAAGGACTCTTTAGAGTGCTGATGTAAAATCGCATTATAGTGGTTTCACACAAATTCGGCTCACTCTTCAGATCGTTGCCATACAATTTTCCCGTCACGATCCCACATCCGTCGCAAACTTCCGTTTCGCTTCGAACTCCGGTAAAGTCGTTCACATATTTTAAAAAAGTAAAAAATAACATACATGAATTACTAACTTTTCCTGTAGCTTCTTCTGTCGCTCTTTGTAATTTTTCTTTTTCTTGGGTTTCAAGCCCGGATCGTACTGTCCCTTCATCTGGAACTTGGCCCTCTGGATCGACAAGGTTTTGCCGCGCAGTTGAGATCCATCGAGAACCTTCAGCGCGAGGTCCACGGACTCGACCTGAAAATCAAAGAATAATTACAATTTTGTTTGCATCCGATCGATCATTATAAATTAATAGCGTCTAATTTTTTTTATTGATTTTTGCTATAAACAGAATTAATAACTTGTTTTTCAAGTTTATTTTTATGTGCGTGCGCAGCCTGCCCTCGTGAAGTTCGCACCTAGCGACGATCGCGACGTTAATGAGTCCCGGGGCCGCATCGGGGATAATTATGTGAGACTGTAAAAATTTCCGCGCGCTACCGATCAATGGCCTGTAATTCCTCTACCGCTGCAGTCTATTGTCCGAAGAACGGACGTGTCGTGGTGTCGATCTGGGCCGGCGTCACGAACGCTTCCAGCAACCGCAAAGCCATCGCCGACACTGTTTTATATACGCTCTTTGCACACAATAATCGACCACGCACACACTCGACTCGTGCCAATAACTGCATATTTTCATTTTTTTCTCACTGAGCCGAAGCAAAATTAGAAATCGGGAATTCTAACGAACACCTGCAGCGTCGCTGTTCATCAATTATTTATAACTAATGAATATGTTTCAAATACATTCATCGCTTGACGAAAGCCGATCCGAAGATATTTCTTCGGAAAAGTCATCACTTTATAATTAACGAAATATTCGGAATTGCTTATTTTTTGCTTTTTTTTTTACGACAGCTTTTTATCCTTTCAAGAGGCTTGCGAATTCACTTATTCAATGGACGATCGCACAGTGAACCGTCTATTTTTATTAGCTGCAACTTTCGATCGTTTTGTTTCTAATTTTTTTTTCATCTGATAACTCTGTAATATTTCCCTGACAAACTGTCGATTAATATTTTTATTTGCAATCGTATAAAAAATATTTTTCAAAAACTACATTTATCCTACACTGCTAAGAAAGACTTTCGTGTTTCCAACATTGCTTTTCGCCAAGGTAACTGGAGAAGTCAACAGTGTAGACGCGCTGCATCGGGCGATGCGAAGAAATGGGGTCTATAAATATATAGCAGTTGCATCGACAACTTTCGCAACAAATAATTTACGATTGAATAGAAATACTATTCTCGGTATCGCGGAATCGTATTAAGCCCTCTCGTATTGACGAGGGAGAGAGGAGTCGCGTTAAAACCGTCGGATAAAGGAGAATAGAAGACATTTTTTTTTTAGAATAATCGTTAAAGGCCCGGAGCCACAGGCATAGCCGGCAGAGACACGACGAGCGCGACGGTGATTTTCGTATACGTGCGTTTGTCGCGCAAAGGAAATTCTTTCCAGAAACCCCCGGCGTAAAGGTACGCATCGCAACGTTGCGAAACCGCAAGCGCAACGACTTCGCAGTGAAATATCGTAGTTTTTCCGCGGTTTCGAAGCTAAAATACCAGGAACGAGGCAAACGGGAGAGTACGTCGGGAGGCACGTTGAACGCATAAAATTTATTTATGTAACAAGCCTCGGCGCTAACGGACGAGTGACGAATGCCTAAATATGCACATCAAGTGGAGCCGACTACTTGCTACTGCTGCCGGTCGGATGGTGACCACTACTTGTTGGTCACCATCCAACGGCAGCAGTGATGACGCAATTCGTCACAGGACACAAAAGAACTCCCCCACAGCGTGAAACCAGTGTCCTCATTACGCCGTTTTTTTTTCCTTTTTTTAATCTCATATGAATACAAGGGAGCATCACAACGGTTTCGAATGGAGAATTTAACTTCTCCGTCGGGCAGATTTTTATTTTGATTTATCCTTCCATATTTTTATTTATTTTATTACCAGATGTAAATTTTCTATTTGTTCTTTCATGTTTTTATTTATTTTATCGTTAGATGTACCGTTTTTATTTAAATTCCTCACAGCGTGCAAATCAGTGTCCCAATTACAAGATTAAAAAACAATTCTTTCTTAAACCTCATATGAATACAACGTAGCGCATAAAGTCGGTTTCAAGCGGAGAAATTTATTTCTGCACTGGACAGATGTAAATTTTTTTATTTTATCCAGTCGTTCTCATTCTCCGCGAGCTTCGTAAGAGAGCGAGAGACGTTGAAGAGTCGCGGCCTTTCGATCGCTCGCCCAGCAGCTTATTATTGTCGATCCCATCACGATCAATCGATCGCGAGTCGGCATCTCGCGCCGCTCGTCAACCGGGCTCAGCGAGGCTTCGCTCTCACGACACGATGTCGCGAAATAACGAGGATTAATCTTCGGTTCGACGCAAAAAAAAAAAAAATCGAAGGTCAGTGGCCAGTGTCGTGGAACACGCGCGCGACGACCCGAACGATTAATCCAGTAATTTGTATCCAATACACGGGTTTTAACTCATGTAGTGGATACCCCGGTACCACCGGTGGAATCCGTACTGTCCTTAGACTCTTAGACGCATCAACCTCTTTAGGATATACCGCTATAAGACGGTAAAAGTGGATTAACTTCCTTTTTTTTAGGACTTTTAGCAAGGTAAATGTAATAATGCAAGTATAATCATAATTTAAACACTACACAATTTTTATATTCCCATATAAGATAATGGTTTGACGACCATATTGAACCTCCGAGTCCCACTTGAAATTGGTAAGGAACTCACTCGACGAGTCCATACAGCAATTTAATATAAAAGTTTTTGAGTGGATGAGTAAAAAAAGAAGTGATTTCAATTTATGGGACTTGTCCGATTGCGAGGATAGCAAGGTAAATGTAACAATGCAAGTACAGTCGTAATTTACATACTACACAATTTTTATATTTGCATATAGGTTTACGATTTGACGACAATATCAAACCTCCGAGTCCCAAACTTGAAATCGGTAAGGAGTTCACTCGACGACTCCATATAGCAATATAATATAAAAGTTTTTCAGTGGATGAAAAAAAAAAACCCGATTATTTAAATTTATGGGACTTGTCCGATTGCGACGGTACTGACTCTCCGCCCAAGTCTAGCAGCACTTCGGCCCACGCTGATAGTCCAGACGACAGGGGTACCGAGATTTTTACCGTCCTCATTGCACTCTCGTGCCAAGTTGCTGCACGAACAGATAATACATGTATATATGTATGCAGGGGGGTGACCCTCCGAGACTTGAGAAAATAGAGATAAAGGAAACTGATGTAAAAAAAAAGTTCCAACGCGAGTTTCGTCTCGCGAGCCGGACACTCTTGAATGAACCCACGCGAACCGGACGCGAATTGCCCGGGCGGCGCACCCTCGCCCTCGCGAAGATCTTCGATTTTTTTTATTTTCTTTTTTTTTTGCGACTCTTCCTTCCTCTCTCGCTTTTGTCTACCAGCGTGCGAGACCTACAAGATCCACTGGCCAGCAGGCGTCGCGAGTGGACCGCGTGTGCCACGAGAAGACATATATATATATATATATATATATATATATATGTATATGTCTATCCGATGCAATGAGACGCCCACGACGTCTGACTACACACAGCACGTACCTACTTCGACTCGAAAGTCTCTGAGACGTTGAACTCGTCGAGCGCACGCGAACGAGAAGTCCCGGTACAGTTCAATTCGCTCGAGTTTCTACGAGTGATCCTCAGATGCGAGGATATTGCCTTCGAAAAGTAACCCGTGGCGAAGGAAAAAAAAATAAAAACAAAGAGAAATCTTTTTTGATTGTTTGAATAACATTGAATATATGCAATATTTTTTTAAAGTGGAAAAACTATAAAATACGTTGAAAAAAATATAGAATTAAAAAAAGTTCTTCTCCAAAGATGAAAAGTAAAAAATGTCATTTTTATCCGAGAAACTTTGATTTTAATGTCTCGTACAGAGTCGCGGAATGGAGAGAATGTGCAATAACAGACGGACGGCGTGTCATACCTATAATCAGCCGAGATTCCAAGCAGCCTCGTATAACTCATAGAAATAGAATATAAATACAGAATTACGCGGGCTTATTGTCGGGGAGTTATTACATCAGCATAAACTCGTAATAATGAATTTGCATTGCCTCGTGTAATAAAACGCAGCCGTTACGTCGTCGACCCTGAATAAGTTTCGATGACGAAAAGACAAAGTGAAAACATAATAAATCTTATTTTTTAACCCCCACAGCTCATTCTCACTACCGAGAAAAATTTATAATGTAAGATCCCGAGATCTTTTTATGCAAAACCTATGAATCTCATTCTGTGCATTCTTACTGCAAAAAAATTGTTTTTTGTATTTATTATTTCTATTATTAGATCCGCGACATGTGTCTGACGGCAAATTCCCGACTCGCGGACTGTTTAGCCCGGCGAATTGTTGTGTTTGCACGGAAATTGCTATGATTACGCGAATTGCGTGCGAGCTCTGGATACACAGACCGAGAGAGAGGTCCGGAGCTCGTTTAACCTGGATACGTCATTGCCATAAAGAGAATCATGAAATCACGCAGGAAGGCAAGCGCCTGTAAGCGCGTCTCGCGCCACAACGTGTTCTGCACTCTCGTCGATAACCCGACAGTCTGATGTTAATCAATTAGATCTACCGATCCCGCCGTCTCCCACCCTCCTCGGTCAACTACATCGATAGATGTATCAATCAAGTCGCTGATGCTGCACTGAATCTCGGCCTAGCCGGGAGTACGAGCCGCTTCCAGCTGCACCACCGACGGGCATTATTGAGATTATCGTAATTGCTCCGCGCAGCACGGGACATGGTCTTGTTCCCCCATTGGATATCGCTCTGCGCTCCGGTGACAAGATTGCACCCCCCGGGCGGTTCCTGAAAGTATGGCAACGAACCGTTTAGAACAGTTGTACGAATAATCGTGGAATAGTAATCATTATTCTATTATTAAAATACAGATAACCGCAGATTCGAGCGGGAGAAATTGTTCGATATGTAAGTTCGTTGACAGACTCCCTGTTAAGAAAACTTCGCGAGGAAGACCTATCAGACTGTCCGATTTTTGTCCCGGAGCGTTTAGATTTCTTTTGTCGATGAAATCACGATTCTCGCTTTTGTCATTGACTTTTTTTCGTTTATTTCCATTTTTCGAAAAATGTGTGCTGCGCAAAATTATCTTACAACAAAAAAATCTTTGCCACTTTGACGAGATTATCGCGAAGATGGTATAATCAATTTTTATTCCCTGATAAAATCACCCTTTTTGCATTCGTCATTGTATTTTTTCCTTCATTTTCTGAAAAATGTGCAGTGTGAGATTCTGGATCTTTTTTTCCCCTCTGAAATGATCTCGCAACAAAGTGACAATCGCTAAAGGATGCGGCACGCGGCTTGTCAGCCAAAAAAAAACCTTGACAACCTTATCGCAAACATAGTGTCATCATTTTTTCTTTCTTGTATTCGATCGTCGGTCGATTTAGTCACAGCCCGCAAGTGTGAGGAAGAGGGTGACCGCGAGAGGAAGCCGAACGTTTTGGATAGTTCTGCAGTCCCAAGTCCACACAGTTACATCGACCGGAAGGTAATAAATTCGCGAATTATCCTTGGCTCGAGCTGCGAACCGGAATGGGCTGCCGTCTGCTGCTGTTGCTGAAACGAGCCTATATAGACCAGACTGGAATACTGGTCATCGGAAACTTCGAGCCGGCGGCAGCAGCAGGAGCCGGCATTAATAGGTTAACGATCGAGCCTCGCGCGATGTTGAGGCGAGGGCGGCTGAGCCACCCGCACTTCTATAGCCCCCATTACTATTGCTGCACACTGGGTCTACCCGCTTCTCCACTAATATCGCCAACTGTTTGTTATCGTAAAGATTCGGCGACGTTTATTCAAACTGGTTAAAAAAAAAAACAAGTCGCCTTCGCCTATGCTTAAATACATTTTTGTTTGTTATCGTTGTGCTCACGTTTCGAAGAATCGACGTTTCGGAATCGGTTGAGACTGCACGCATTGGGAGGTCGAAAGTGTGTTTGACTGGAATCGTTTTTTTCTTCAATAGTTAAAATATCGCAAGGACTACCTAAAATACTTTAACTATTTAGAATATTTTAATATTTTTCGGTTTTTCGGTAAACTTAAATTTAAGGATAGTACAATTATGCGGAATATCCGTAATGAGCAGCTTCGAAGTTTCAATTCAAGCAGCCGAGCCCACCCGGGCGAAGCTCGGACGGGCGTTATGTCGGTATTGTGCATTGCGGTAATTACTTCGCTTGCGTGGATAACGCGCTCTTCGTTAGCCTGTCGAGAAATATCGCGGGGCGAAATGAGAGCGCGCTTTAACCCAAGAAAATAATACTCGAAACGCCATCGGAATAATTATTTACTTGTCGAGGGCCCTGCGAATAAATATTTATTTACGATAAATGTTCATTTGCGGGACACCCGTGAAATAAATCTTATTTCCCGATGCAAGTTTATCGTACCCTTGATTTCCGGCATATTTATCATTGCGAGGGAGCAAATTTGGGTGTTTACATTCGGGTTTTGTCATAAAGGAATTTGGTGTGGATTACCTGACGATGGACCCGGATTTTCCTTCCACCGCTTCCGGGAAGCTTTGGGAACGTGTGGGAACACTTTTTTCGCTTGGATAAACGATTTATAGAGGTCACGAGGATAAATTTACGGAGATTCCGAAATTGCTGAAAGCAGAGGTCCAAGATTACGTAGTACTAACGGACGCGACGAGCACAACGAGCACTACCCACGTAGCAATTTTTCATGTTTTACGAAAAAATTGTCCATTGATTGACTTATGGCCGTCGAAATGTTATCCGTAAGCTGTTCATATCCGGAAGTCGACTTTGGGAGATGGGATAGCTTGCGGATAACATTTTGGCGGTCCTAAGTCAACGAACGGACAACTTTGTCGTAACATCTGAAAAATTACAACTTGAGTATCGGGTAAGGGCGCATGCACTTCTCGATTCTTCCCCGATTTCAATTCTCATCCCTCGAATTTAACGCAATTAGACGAGAAATAATTTTATTTTATAAAAGAATTTTACGGATTTGTGTAATTCGCTAACTATCATCGATAACATTGCTCCAAATTAAAAACAAAAATTATAATAAATAAATAATAATTATATATACATAGTTCGTCCATGATATATCTGCATTGAAACTTTACAATTTGAAACAACCCTACTAAAACTAACGGCGCTTTTTTCGCTGCGCTTTTTTTAATAGATCATTTCCTTTGAATTTTTATTTATTTTTTCAATCTTTCAAAATAAGTTTTTCTAAACTTTCTTCGCTTCGAGATGAATATTGTTTAGAGTTACATCTTGTTTATTCACGTAAAGAGAAGTCGTTCCGTCTCGCTCGTTTGACTTAGTTACGAGGCTCGGTAGAGATCGTCGATAAGAGAGTGACTCAAGATGGGAAATAGTGCGTGCAATACTCGAGATGCGTGATAGGCGAAATCTGCACTATTGCGTAAGCGCGGAAACTGGATGCATCTGGTCGGTCTCCAATGTGTAGAGGAGAGGCCACGAAACGAGCAACGGGCGATCCGAGTGCAGCGATCGGTTAATGAACTGACAAACGACCTGCTGTTCGGACTGAAACGAGCCGTGTAATAAAAACATCCGTCTACGGTAGACCCGCGGCGAGAGACTACCCAAGGTCCACCCACTGAGATGATTGTAGACTTACAATATAGATTTCCAAAACAAATGCTAAGTCTGATATTCGTATACACGGGTCTACAGTCTACGTAGACTTCGGTCCATATAAACTGAACTCTGCATTGTACAGTGTATCGTAGATATACTTCACACAAAAAGCGATAAGACTGTAGACTTTCGCCTGCATAAAAGGAAGTCTACATGACCGAAGTCTAGATGAAAGAAAGTCTACATGAACGAAAATCTATATGACTGAAGTCTACATAGATCGTAGACATAGGTAGACAGGTGTCAAGATTGGAGGTTGTTTTTGAAATCTATATTGGACGTCTATAAATATCCCAGTAGGCGGACTGTGGGTAGACGCACGTAATAGATCTATACCGAGTCTATGGTAGACTCGATTTTCTTTTTACACGGGTTTCTCCGACTAACTATAAATAATATACATGCCAAGAATTTCTATGATTTTTCCGCCAACATTTAACCGGTAATATCGACGTTCCTGCATGTGTGGAGTAAGCCGTACGATTTCATCGGCCAAGCTGCCTCATAATATAACCTCATGATTACGACATTGCTAATCGCTGGACAGATTAATGTTTAGCTTCAAATTGCACGGATTACATCGGTCTCGGATATCGTACAACCGGCCGGATAATCGTCGTTGCCCCGTTATTAATTGCCCGAGCAACATAATTGCAAGATCGATCGATCACTGAGACACTGACTCATGCAATGCAACTTTCATGTGAGAAACAAAAGTCAAAACTTTATGTGCACGAGGCTCAACGTGATAATAGGTCAATTAGCAATTTGAGATAGCGCACAACCGACAATAGTCGAGATAAAAAACGTTATCGATCAAAACAACGACTTCGCTACTCCTCGCGATTAGGCCAAGTGATTTATCGATCTTTCAGCGTCGTAAAACCATTTGCGGTAATGCCGAGTTATGAAACCCTTTTTTGTTTCTTGCAGATAGTAAGATTTTAGAAGAATAAATAGAAACGTTTCGGTAACTTTTGTATTATAAATATTTGCATAATACCCATCGCTATTTTTTAGATAATAATATTTGCGATACCATGGTGTCCAGATACCAATGTGTATCTCAGCGAAACTGAGATACACATTGTTTCCGAATTGTCACTAAACACACATACTAAAAAAAAAAAGACCCCGGTTGGACCCCCCGTAGGGGCCACTTGATCACGAATGTGACGTTCATTTTACTCCAAATCCAATATTTTAGATTTTAATCCCAAAAATGCGATTTCACATTAGACCAAACTGTTTTCAGTGAATAAAATCGAAGCACGTGATAATATTGCTTGTAATATAATACCAAGCTTAAATATTTATTGTAAGAACAAAAATGTTCATCATTGCCCAGACCTCTTAGTGCACATTTTCTTCTGCGATCCCGAATTAGCCTTTACCTTAATTATTCTCTGCTGCGTCGGTGCATCGACAATTGCGAGCTGCATTGCCAGTGATTACCGGAGGTGAACTCACCCGGCTGAGAGGAAGTTCGCCGCAGTCGAACGTCGAAAATTCGGCGTTGCGCAGGGTGTTCGCAAAAGGGTTAACCAGAGAAGTGGTTGAGAGTACGCTCGTGTCTCACGTTTAAGCCGCGAGCTTTCCAGCACGGCGAGCCGATAGTGACATTAGTTGACTTCGAGTACCAGCTCGGTAGTGTGTCTATCATCGTTAGAACACTGGCGCCGAGCCAAATTTCTCGCGCGCTACCACTCGACGTTCCACATTGCTATGGAGTATCCTATTCTATTCCCCCTACCACACTGTCCTATTCGGTTATATCCTTTTCACCGTGCGCACCCTCCTCGCACATACCGAATAGCACGAACAATTCCATGCATTCCAGACTCCAACCGATTCGCCTAATTAGCCTGCGAGTGCGAGAGGGGTCGTACCTACATCCTGTCCAATTATTCGTCAAATTGGACTCGGCACCTAGGCACCTAGGCACGTGCTCGAGCCAACTGTTATCCGGTCACGGGCGGTTGTGTTTATTGTACAAAGCGATACAGAATACATGTCGAAATAGCCAGTGATAGTCTGGAGTTGTTTTATTTTTGTACATTTTATTTTTTTTTCAATTTCGTATTTAACTTAGATTCGTATCGTATTTTTTTTAGATTTCGTATATCATTGGAAGATCGGTATGAAAAAAAGCAATTGGAGCACTTGACCTTGTCAGTGGCAAAAAGTCGGTAGAGGGGTCAAAAATTGTTTTTACTGGGTCCAAACAATTTTTTTTTGTTTTGACTGGGACCACAAAACCTGTGGACATTTTTTGAAAAAAAAAATCGAATTGTTCTTAAAAAACCTAGATAGGTTTGCGTACATTGTGAATTTATTTGTATCTAAAAAAAAAATTAAGTGTAAATTTCGGATTCTTGAAAGTTGTTATGACCCAGTAACGAGATCGATATTTAATCTGTACTGCCCTGGAGAGTAGGTAGGTAAGCATGTATGTTCCGATTAAACTCGTATATTTTCAAACGACATTCTATTAACTCCGTGGAAACTAGACGATTCCAATAACCAGATCGTTAGAAACTGCCACCAATCTACCGCTCCGAGTGTACTGGGTGTGTCAGGACGTTAGTTTTTTTCTTTTTTTATATACCGATGCGTCGACTCGCCTTTTTTTTTGTCGTTGTAAACTTTATAACTAATGAGATCGATCGGTGCACAGTGGAAGTTGACATAACAGTGAAAACTGTCTATCAGGAATGCGGACTTATGCAAAATACGGAGAATTATGCAAAACTTGTGATTGCCGGGTTTTGATACAGACGAGTGATTATCTATAATTCAATTAAAACTTCTCGGAACAGAATCACTTGCCAGCTATACTTGTTGCAGTGAGCGAGTTTGCAGTCTTAACGCTATATGATTTAATGTCGGGTCGAGTTTGATGGAAAAGAGAAACTTTGATTATTTTCACATCAGCGCGATATTCTTTGGATCTTCGAAATACAAAACAAAAATAAAAGATTTATCGACGTCTGACCAACAGTCTACCGGAGATCTCTTTTCGCGGAGTGACAAACATTGTATTTCACATGGAGATAAAAAAAAACAAAAAGAAAATATAAATGTTGACGAAAAGTGATCCAAAATGATAATTCCACAGTGTAACGCAAAAAAAAAACAACATCTGAACAATCTGCAAAAATGATAATACATACCGACAAGACTATCGAGAAAATCACGAGACGTTTGCGTTGAGATTTAATCTTTCGAACGAATTCGATAAAAATCTATCCAGAGTTCTCTCGCGGTCGGATAAAATTTCCTCGCTCTCTCTCTCATTCCCGACCCTTCCACTGTCCACATATGTTTAACACGCTCGTCGAGCACACCTGTATCCTCTCATTAAGCCGCACGTTCTCTCGGCGAACGAGAGCGAAGCAACGAGCGAGAGAAAAGGGAGAAGATATCTCTCGCCCTCGGGGGGCCGAGAATAAAGTGAGGCACCAGCTGCCTCGTACGCCTCGTAATTGCCGAGATATACACGTCTAATGCTGCCTATATATCGCGAATCTCTGGTTCTCCGATCTTTCACTCTGGATGTATATATACATACATATCTGCGTATAATTATTCGTAATAAAACGTCGAGGAGTTCGTGTGAAAGAAAATAATGCAAAAGCGAATGCGCACATAGCGGCAAGCAGAGTGTATACAGGCCTGTTGCGAATCGTTTTACCGTGAGTAATTCGATACGCACTGCAATTAATCCGATCAATAAGAGAAACGAAAATATAAATATAAATATAAATATAAATATAAATATAAATATAAATATAAATATAAATATAAATATAAATATAAATATAAATATAAATATAAATATAAATATAAATATAAATATAAATATAAATATAAATATAAATATAAATATAAATATAAATATAAATATAAATATAAATATAAATATAAATATAAACGTATAATTATTCGTAACATAAGACGTCGAAGAGTCGCGTTAAAGAATATGATGCAAAAGCGAATGTGCGCGTAGCGGCAAGTAGAATGTATATAGGCCCGTCACGAATCGTTTTACCGTGAATAATTCGATACGCACTAGACTTAATCGGATCGGTGAGAGAAACGAAAATATATGTCTCGCGTATCTCCCTCTCACTCGCAAAGGTATTCCTGGAGAGGCGTTTGAGAAGCAAGGAGCATAAGAGGGACAGAGGCACATGACAAAGGTTGAGCCACACGCGAAGAGAAGATCACCGACCGTGCTTTGATCACTCACGAGACTCGGACGGACTTTCTCGGGGTGTGGTTTAATCGAGGATCCGAATTAGCCACGGTGTATCGACACGCCTGGCGCTACACCCACGCGTACGTGGAAACGTAAACGATGGTGTAAACGTAAACGATTGTGTAAACGAAACGAGAAGAGACGATGCACGACCACCCAGATATTTATACGATTGCGCTGAATCGACGGAAACGATAGTTTGGATGATTGTTTTTCGTTCGTACTGGGCTCGAACACATGTGCAGCCGACCACATGCAAAGAGTCCACTTTGTTGGTACGCGGTCTATGCATGTAAATGCGGTAAATCATTATGTAATTTTTTTAAGGTATTGAAAATTATACGGACAACAACGTGTACGTCAAAAACGTAATAATAAATTTTTAAACATTTAATTTTATCCTTCGATATTTTCAATTATTTTATTTTTTCTTAATTCAGATTATTTTAGGTAAGAGTTTCGCGTCTGCTGGAGATCATTGTTGACTGTATAGATTTAGAGTGCATCGACACGACGCTCTATGGTACCTCCCCGTTTGAAATCGGCTTATGTAGCATCTTCAGTCATACACTTGTAGACCAGAACTATACAGATCGGACACGTGTGTAGATGTGTTCTATCGCTCGATTACAGGACAGAGAGGGCGTTTGTCGAGTGGATCGAGATCAGAGTCGATCGAGAACGATCGTATAGAATGGAGCAAGAAAGGTTGCAGAGCTCTTGATGTATTTTTAGGCACTCTGCGCGGCACATATGACTCATCTTCTGTGATTTTTATCTTACCTATTCTAAGTTCAGGTCGTCTTGGAAAAACTTCTAGATGAGACATCATCAATTTTTTTTTGTAAGGTTCGTCAGAACTTTTAAAAATATATTTCTTTAAATCGCACTTGCGAACGTTGCAAAAATGTACGAATGGGAGATGGCGATTTTTGTACCTATTCGATATATTGAACTGTTAATTTTACCTCAATTTTTTACATTAAACTTGATATGCCGGTTTATTGTACATAAAACCTTCATCATTTTTTTTTTTAATATGAATTTTGATGTAAAAAAAATGTTAACATTCCATTTTTGTGTTTTCACCTCCTCTACCATTGCCCCGAGATCTGATAGTGATTTGTCGAATTTCTCGTTGCCTTTTGCCCCGCCGATGCGGCAAATATCACGATTTAAAGGTCACAATTCCGCAGTTAGAAGGCACAAATTGCGATATATAAAGACCAGGTCACGATCAGAAACTTAAGGGCAGACATGTTTATTATTTGGGTCGAGATAATCGAGGGTTCCATAGCCGGAGAATAAGAGGCGAAGGAACGTAAAAGCCGTAAAGAAGTTTATGATTTTTTCAGCAGCCGTTAAGCAGAAGCCTCAGTAATCTTTGCGTATCGCCTATGGTACGAACAGCTAGAAGCTAAATGAATGAATAAATAAGTCTCTTCGTTACGAGCATTTTATGTCCCACGTGTGTGTGTATGCGACGATAAGAGGAACACGTTCGAGGTCTCTCGGTCGCAAGTAGCGTACTTGCATCGGGCGAATAGCGGGATATCTTTCCTTACGAGGAAGTTGTGACGAATGGAGGAACGCAAGCAGAAGAAGCATCGAAAACTGGTGTTTCACGGTTGTCAGGAACTCTAATCCAGTTCTAAAACTGACGGGTCGAGCGACGAGACGCGCTAGTTTCGATGTTGTTAAAGAGGATGGAAACTATGAAGCCCCGAAGGACTCCGTATTTTTATTTCTATTCTCGTTCTTTTAACATTCGATTTGAGGATAGAGGCCTCGACTTGAAATTTACAGAACTGTACCTCCTTTCACTGGACAACGGTTTAAAGAAATTTTATTCTTGAAGAAGAAAAACTAGAGTAAATCTTGAAACGTCGAAATTACCCTAAGTGAAAAATTGTAAAATATTATGGACAGTTTAGCGTACGTTGTGGAAATTATTGTTGGAACAGAAAGTAGAAGAAAAAGCGATTAGCGAAAACTGCAGGATGACCGCCAAATCTGATTAAAAAATCCCTTACATTGCCCTCATTTTCCTGACGCTTTTAAAACTCCCAGCACCGTAAAAAAAATTTTAACTTTAATGTACCGAACTGCGAGTTTTTTATGCAAAAACTGGTACCTTAAATTTAATATACAATTGTAATGAAAAATTAATATACTTCTTCATTGAAATTAAAGTAAATTATTAAAAATAAAGTATTCCCAATATTTTTAATACAGTAAACATTCATTTTTCATCACAATAGTGCATTAAATTTTATGTACCAGTTTTTTCATAAAGACTTTCAGTCCTTTAAGTTAACTTTCATACGAATTTTTTTTACAGTGCGACGTTTCCAGATTTCGCAGGTTTTTCCTACCAATGGCCATTCCATCGTATAATAAAAGCTTCCAGTACTCTTAATTAATTTTAAAACAACATTTTTTTACACTGCGGCTTTACTTCGCTTTCTCTGAGCCATCTAAAATTCCCTTACGTTTCCAGGTTTTCCACATTTTCCCCGACACTGCCGCCCAGCATAGCAACTCCAATGCTTTCAGGATCTAAACGGATTCCTCCTTGACCCGAGGAAATGCCGAAGCCAAAGGGACCAACGAGGAGATAAAATATGCCGACGGATACAGAATTATCTGGAGGTAAGGGAATTGGGATTCTCGTCGCGCAACAATTCGGTCTCGAGGTCTATCTCTACCCTCGTTCAGCGACACTCGAAACGACAAATACGGTGATTCACTGAATCTCCCGACAGGCTCTCTCCGTTATGCTCGCGAATTTATTCTCCAGGAGTTCGCGTGCACGTGAATGTGCGTGGAGCTGTGCGAATGCTGTTACGAGACCGAGACCCGGGCCACGAACGTAATACCAGAAAAGACTCGGTCGCACCTGCCATAGCCTCTGAATATTCTCTCCGCACGTGAACGTTTACATTCAGACACGGGTATTCGCAGATGTGTGTCGACGATGTGTTCGCCGACTACACGAAGATCGCAGTGTCCACTGCGGTAAACGAATTCTCTTCGAGATATTCCGGAGAAGACCATTTGGGGCCCCGAAGTTCGTGCCCGATGCCGCGAAGGGAATCGAGTCATCGCAAAGCTTGCACGAAAATTCAAACCGGTTAGACGGAGCTCGCTGCGATCCTTCTTCTTCCTCTTCTTCTTCTTTCACTTCTAGCGAACACAGATAAGCACACATACAGAGACATCACCGAAGGTTTTTTTAAAGAACTAACACTTGGATTAACGACTTCTTTCGATTCCAAAATAAATTTGTTTGACAAGACGAATATGATTAGAAAGGTAATCTTCGTAAAACCACGAATTCCTTGAGAGGACTGAAGGAATTAATTCGCTTGCGGGCTGTTAGAAATGTACATATTTTGCTCGCGGACTAATCCGAAAACCTCGCCTAGACAAAAAACGATCCTGGAACCTTGCATGGAATTAAGAATTATAAGTAGAGGTGAAATAAGAATTATATGTGGAGTTGAAATAAGAGTTGGAAGTAGAGTGGAAATATCAATTGCCACTCTACTTCTAATTCAATTTATAACAAATTTTTATATCAGGTCATAGACATTTGTTCGTGTTTATTTTTTTTTTTTTTTTTACTTTGGAATCTGCGCGTGTCTTCTGCACGATGAGAGATCGTCAATCGCGACAAGAGTCAAGAATCCTGAATTGGATAATAGGGATTATTAGTCTTATGAAAAAAAAGGTCACGCCTCTTCGTCTTCGTCGACTTTATAATTCGATCGTATTTATCACCGGTTTATATACGACTGATCGGGCGGAGTGAATGGATTCCGGGGGCGTAACACAGAACGTCATGACAATCGAGGCTCGAAAAACCTGTTGCGCGATAAAGTTTATTCGGCATTGCATTTATAATGCATCTGTCCGTGGCAAGTTTGATGATTCATGAGAAAGCAAGTGGAAGTGACTCTTTTGGAAGCGCGTAAAATGAATTTATCGGAGGACCGCGTCAGGTACCGAGAGTGAGATTAGATTTCACCAACGCCAGCTTTCTAGGAAAGCTACACCGACGGAAAAAATTGCACGCGATAGTTTATCCGTCATTCTTCATAACACACAGCGTTAAACTCCGATCAAAATATGAAAAATATTAATAAAGGTTTAAATTTCGGGTTTACAGAAAAGTTCACGAAGAGAAATTGCAATTTCGCTGTTCTTCTAACATCGTACAAACATCGAAACTCAACCACGTTGAGTTTCGATGCAAAATCGTCTTTTAACACTTTGACGCACATGCCAAAGGATTAATGTCGACAAAATCTCGTTAAATGAGCTCATGAGTTGAAAACGACTCAGTTACACAAGTTGCATAAAATTCTCAGAGGCTTGATACGTCCTCTTGAACTTTCTGTTTTTTTTTTCGTACTCACATTTTTTTCTGTTTTAGTTTGCAACGATCCCGCACTCAAAACCGTGACAACTTTGAAAAGTTGTCGCACGTAGTGCGACACCTTTGATGCAACACCAAACGCATTGTTTTGCGTCACTCAAAATTATAATAGTAATAATAATACAATAGTAATATTTTTCCTGATTATTTTTTTTCTATCGCGAAATATATTTTTTGCCGATCTGAAATTGAGAGGGATTTTACGTATCGAAAAGCGATTGCAGAGCCGACGTATGATGACCCCTCGATCGTATTGAGAGTCTCGTCGCGAGCGTACGTACGGTTATTTATTGAATCCGTTCGAACGGACGTTATCGGTTATTCCGCAACGTTGAACGCATTACTAAATTAATTAACGAGCTCTCGTCGATCATAAATCACGAAGTGAGCAACAGGGTTCAGGGGGATCTTACACGCAGAAGTGGTCTGCACCGCTGCGCGAGCGACGAATCGTTAACAGCTCCGAAGGGATTACAAAAAACGAATCACGTTAACTCCGATCTCGGTATTTACAAATCGACAATGTTTATTGATACCAATTAATCAAACGCTTGACCTTTGCGATAATCACGAGCGAGACTTGTAAATGGAAATGTGACTCCCGACAATCCAGCCTCTTGTTCTCGTCAACACACAGTATTTTTTTCTACCTCCTTTTTTCGATAAAATTCTAAAAGATAAAAAAATAAATAAAGCGTTTCATTGAAATAGGAGAGGAATGATCGGAGGAAAAATCGTGACTTAACGCTCGTTGCATGTGTTCACATTATAATCGACAATCGATCGAGTCACGGCTAATGCCCTGGCGCATACTCGATTCTTCGAAGATTATTAGAAGGGCTGACCAAGGCGAAAGTATTCGATTACAATAGATTAGATGGTTTATTCTTGTTGATTTATGCGCGAGAGCAGCCTTTGCAAGCGTGACTGATCGACACTAGGTGAACCATGGCGATTAGCATAATTGATTGTTCGAGCAGTCGATAATTACTTTGAACGATCGGTGTGCTTAGTGTGAATCGACCGAAGATTCGTAGGCAAAATTCGCGCTACAACTACTCGTAGGAAGTTGGAGACAGGGATGGTTGAACCTACTTTCGGAATACCGTGCCGAAAACGCCGAGAGAACAGACAGCTCCGGGAGTGGCCGAGTGCCAATTGGATGCATCAACGTCGATGTCTAGCGATGAGACGCGAGACCGAACTCTCTCCGGCGAGCGAGATAATATCATCGGATCGTCGAGTGAGCCAACTATGAATCTATTTGCTACACTGCCTGAGGTGTAATGAACCCTTAGTTATATACTCATAACTAATCAACGATTCGTACACTTTCTCCATCTGAGCCATGAAATTGTTTACGTAATATACTTTTGGCACGCAGACCCATGCACAGGGGTAACATTTTTTAAATGTTATTTTTTGTTGTTTTTAAACATTCTTCTGGCGCTGAAACAAAAATTTCGAATAATTATTCAGTTCTAAAATATTTTTTTACCGAAATCTACTTTTTCTATGAGGAAGCGAAATTGCTATATTAGTGTGAAATACAAAGATGAACGTTTTCCCCAGGAAACGAAAAAACGATTTTGACTGAAACCAACTTTTTTTGATGAGGAAGAAAAATTATTGTATCAGTGTGAAGAACATAGATCAACGTTTTCTAAAGGAAGCGAAGACCCGAGCGGAACGATGAGACAAAAAATATTAATGACATATTTACACCGCGACCAGATATAACTCTACCAATTCGCTATTCCATCCGATTTAAAAATTGCTCAGAACTCGAACAGCATCTTATAGGTTATTTATAACGAAACCGTGTCACAACTCTTTCATCGTACAACCCTCAGAGATTTGGCATATCATAACTCTACCGCATTACAACAACTCTACTAGAACAAAATTGTCCTATAATGGGATTTCAATGATTCAATAAAAGTTTCATTGATGAATAAATATTTGATCGTGCCGAATAACTCAATTGACTGAAGCTTTAATTTTTTATACACATCATTGGAACCCCTTCGGGGATCGCGAAGCTAGGCGGATGAATCGATTTTTGGCACCGTCACGCTATTAATTCTCGGGGCTTTCGTTCCCCGAGCAATTTATCGGATTTCAGAATCATGTAAAAATTACAAAACCTCCCGAAGCGCTCTATGCTTCAAATCTCATCAGTCCCGATGGGGGATTTCGCTCGGATTATCAACATATCCGAGAATAGGTTGTGTACGACACGCGTGAATATACTCTGTCGAGTAAACTCTCGACGAAAATAGAAATTTCAGTGGCGTTAGAATTATCAAAGAATTCCTGCGATCGTGGTGCTTCGAGCATTATTCGAAAACATTTTTTCTTCCGCCGATAAATTTTTTTTAAATGTCGATTAGTGGGCCACAAAGGTATGCTGGAAAACGTCACCTGTGTACGCACCGCGACACGCACTTGCCGATAAATTGTCTCGATTCCTTTAATATTCTAGTAACAGGTGAAGGAACTTTTTTTGTGTTTTATTTTTATCTCCTCGTCGCAAATAAACGGTTACTCGCATTGATCGGAGGTGGTGTTTCGAATATTTACGATCTACTTACGTGTCTCGCGAGCACGCGGACTATAAATACCTATTATAAGCGATAGAAGAGTTATGTACGATATGAAACTACGAAGATAGTCGCACCTCTATGGTATCGTCTATGACTTGTATATCGCGATTCCGCAAAGTTCGAGGCAACTAACGGCTATGACCTCGCCGCTCCCGGAGGATGATGCATCGACGTGGGCAGGCCACTGGAGAAAATCGATGTCGGGCACAGAAAGATGTTATCTCGCGTGGAGATAACTTGATCCGCGAATTGGCGAAAAAAAAAATATGATAAAAAGAAAAATGGAAAAAAATGATAATTGCTCACATCCACGCGAGCGTAGAAGAGGTGTCTCGCGGGAAATCGTCCGGGCATGAATCATGCGGCAACTACTTGAACGTGAATTTCTTATCGGTACGGTAATCATTGTTAGTTTGCTCCATAAATCCATGCCAATTTTTTTTATCGCCGACGATACCGCCTCACGATTATTATCGAAGCGGCACTTTGCGCCGGTTATTCAAATGGCTTTGGGTAACCCTGAGATCATCACTTTTTTTGGGGATTCATACGAATTGCTCATCACTTATCACTGGTTTGTGATTAGATGTTACATTTTTTTTTTTTTTAATGCTAACTATCCTTGCCGGACTGGAAGTATCCCGAACGACTGCAATGGCCATTTTAGGTATGATTTATTGTATCCTATATAGTTTTAATGGGATTAAAAAAACGCATTAACGAGCCTTCAGCAATTTTACTTAAAACTGTGTTTCGTAGAATTTTTACGGGAAACCTTCCATCGATGCCAAAAATGACCCAAATGTTCGTCAATTGGTTATTTCTTATGCTAAATGCTATACTATCGAAATCACTACATTTTGCGCTAAAATAATGTCGAATATTGCAATTGAGAATTCTCCGTGACACAAAGATTACGATATATCTCTGTCGCATGGTGATAAGATGTTTTCGTTTTGAGATACCCTCATGATTTTTTCAAGATTTTTTCATGTTTGGGTGGCTTCTACATTCTAATGGGACACCGACGTCTATGTCCCGTGAATGAGTGCAAGAGAGCCCTGGAGATTCCTAACGACTGCGAATGTACACTGGAAAATACCGTCAAGGAGAAACGAGAAGTCTGGTCTTCCCGGACTGAGGTGTCCCGAAAGGCTACAATGCCCGTTTTAAGTATGTTTTTTTTTCTGTATCTTATACAGTTTTGATAGGATTAGAAAACACACATAAGTAAGGAGCCTCCAGCGATTTTACCTAAAACTGTGTTGCGTAGAATCTTTACAGGAATTCTTCCATCGATGCCAAGAATGGCCCAAGATATTCGTCAATTGGCTATTTTTTACGCTATACTATCGAGATCGCGAAAATTTGCCGTAAAAAAATATGCCATTATTGCAATAGAGATTTCGCCGACACACGAAGATGACGATTTATCACTGTTGCACGACGATAAGAGATTTCCGTTTTGAATTGACCTTACGATTTCTTCAAGTCATTGGGTCGCTTCTGCCTTTTTTTTTATTTCAATATTTTTTAACGAGACGTTACACCGACGTCTACGGTCCGTGAATGAGTTCGAGGGAGCCCTGAGCATTCCTAACGACTGCGAATGTGCTCTGGAAAAGTACGGTGGAGGAGAAACGGGAAGTGTGGTCGACGGCGAGTGTCGGAGAAAGAGAGGAACAGTAGTACACAGGGGAAGTGCGTGTGCTCTGCCGCTGCTCCACTGTCGGGATTCAAAGCTCCACGGCGTCGCACGGTAAGCGGAGCGAAGCCAGCTTCAGTATCCCGCGAGCCTCCACCGTAGAACGTTCCTTGCACAATATCGATCCACGCATCGATGTCGCTCTCCGCGAAAGTCACGATCGATTGAGGGAAAAAGAAAACAAATCAAAACAACACACAAAAACTTTTCAAGTCTCAAAAATTTATATACCAGCGAGGAAGTGAAAAATTCTTAATAATGTGAATGTCAACTTTCGTTCCTCACTTCTCTTCGGATAAAAAATAATTTTAAAAAACGTCACCTAAGAGTGTTTATGATGAGGACTCTTTCGCGTGGTTCATTGATGTCTTGTTCGAGCAATTTTGGTGAATAAATAAAATTAAAATAAAAGAAATTTTAATCGTAATAGTGTCATAAGGAGGCGGCAAGGATGAAGGCTGTTATCACGAATGGACGAGCCGTGCGTCAATGTTGGATCTTGATGCTGTGTGCAACAGGTAAAATGAAATTTGGTGTATAACGGTCGATTCGCGAAATAATTGAATTCGATGCAGACTCGCGACTCGTTCGAGTCATCGCTAGATGAAACGTGTCGGACCACCCGAGAGAAAGAGGTAGAGTGGGATGGCTTCCGCTTTTGTATACAGAGAGTGAGAGATCTATTTTAGATCGACGTTAACCGTGCAACTCAGGCATAGCCGCGGCAGCAGCCCGGTGGGCAGGTCGTGTAGGTAGACACAATGCCGTTGACTATCGGTGTTCTAAAAGTGTCGGGCAGCCGCGATAAATTCTACTTCACGTAATAGCCGGCCCTGTCACCTAACGAGGTTTATCGGATTGACGAATCTTCGAAGTTTCAGATCATTGTTAACTTTATCACAAACTAGTTTCGGTGGAGTTCCATCGATCGGTCAATAAGCACCAAAACAAAAATGTATTTCCGGTAGCTGCGTCGATCTATCGGAAAAAGATTATCGATTTTTTTTTTCATCGAACAAATTGTCAAAACAGTGTGGGACCAGAAGTTAATTTATAGAAAGAAATAGATAACGCGAAATATATTTTATTGAGATGTTATCAGCGACAGAGACAAAAGATACTTTATCGATCATATGAAATCGATATTAACGAAACACAATCTCTCATCGATATTAGAGCGGAGCATTTGATAGATTTTAACACAAAAAAATACGTAGTGCTCCCTCGCTCCGATTCGCTTGTCACAAGTGTTCAGCATAATTCGAGGACAAACTTCGTAGAGTATTGGATCGACGATCGCGCGATATAAATAATGTTTAAAAAAATGTTTTTTCGGTAGCTGTATAGATCTATCGGAAAAAGAAGATCTAGTTTTTTTTGTGATCGAATAAAATGTCAAGACAGTGTGGCACCAGAAGCTAAATTTTTAGAGAGAAATAGATAACACGAAATATATTCAATTGAGATGTCACCACTCGCTCAAGACTATTTTTCTAATGACAGAGACAAAAGATATTTTATCAATCATATAAAATCGATATTAACGAAGCACAATCTCTGATCGATATTCCAGCGAAGCATTTTGTAGAATTTAACACAAGAAAATATTTAGTGCTCCCTCGGTCTAATTCCCTCGTCACAAGTGTTGAGCACAATTCGAGGACAAACTTTGTAGAGAATTGCATCGTCGATCAGTCGATATACATCGAAAAAAAAATCGCGCGTTTCCGTTCGCTATCGATTGAACGAAAACATAAAAAAAAATAGATACATTCATTTAAAAATTTCAATTTTTTCGGCGTTTGTTGCATATAAATCGTTCTATTGGTTGCAAACGAGAGGCTGGGATGTGAGCTTATCGACACGAAAAAATCTAGCATTTTAATGATAAACGAGTCTATCAGTGGTAGAGGAGTCAGAAGTTCTCGATGCGCTACAAACTGGCAAACTTTTTTTTTCTCGAGCATAATCATCATCGTTACGATCGAATCGAGTGAGAGAGAGAGAGGAGTTCGAAGCCCCGACGCAGCCGATGGTATTAATAATAAGGACCGCCCGCGCTATCACCCGCACGTTCGACGCTGGAGTGCGTTTAATAATAAATGTTGGACCTCGATGTCTATAGCGCACAGCCTTGTACCATATGAATGAAAGCCCGCTCTTCGCGCGTGATGGTTTTGCGGTGGGCAGCGTCGAGAGTCTCTATATCCCGCGAGGGGAATGTGCGAAACTAATTAATACACGAAACATTCTACCGCGTTATAATGAATTTATCGTCTATCCTACAGCGCGCTAGTGAGACACCCCGGACGAGAATTAATTGTACCCGAGATTATAATTAGTTTTCGCACTATCAGAAAGCTTTCGTGACGTTTTCACGGACAAACATTCAATGCCCCTTCAGTACGAATTTCAAATACCTTTGCTATGAAAAAAAATGAAATTAATTAATTAAATTTAATTTAATAAATACGCAAACAATAAACAATATGGCAAACATAAACCTAATTTCGGAACCAATTATACGGCAAATATGTCTGTTAAGTGTAATATAATTTTTTTATATAATGATTTTATCTCGTCTAGTCTACCATTCGATATTGGGACATCCCGGACGAGAATTAATTGTACCCATAATTCTAATCAATTTTCGCACTAGTACAAAGCTTTCGTGAGCTTTTCATGGAAAACACTGTCAATGAACCTTCAGGACGAATTTGAGATGCCTTAGCTATGATAAAAAAATTAATTAAGTAAATACCCAAACAATAAAAAATAAAACAAACATAAAACTAATTTCGGAGAAAATTATATGGCAGATACATCTGTTGCGTGTAACATAATTTTTTATGGTGAAAATATCTATCGTTTCAGAGAAGAAAATAATGATACATGTATATCGTGAGAAAATATTTGCAGACTATATTTCACACGAACGACACATAAAAGAAAAACATGGGAATAATCGACCGGTGTGGTATTTACATTTGTCACGTGTACGCCGAACTCCGACAGGCAAAACTATATCCACGGCTCATTATATTCCACGCCGAGTTTAAAGTGGAATGGATAAAAGAAAATTACGACTAACGTGTACGTACACGGTATTATTACACCGTATTAGAAAAGACTATAAACGTGCGACGACTTTGTCTAACGACTGCCGCGAGCGTTTTGAAGTACCGCGCACGATAAATTGCTGTGTAATAACGTAATAATTCAAATAACGTTCTAATGTAAAAATTTTAATGCCGCCAACGCGAAACGGGTTTTATATCTTGCCCCATTGGGGTGAACGGCGCGATCTCGCCGGCACGATAGATTATCGTCGTTCGAGTTGATTCGTACATAATTATCGACGACATTCCCACCGCGATCGGTTAACATAGCGGCCGATAATCGAATGCGATGTCGGGAGGATGAAATTAAAGTCGACAGTGAGAATGTGTTATGCGAGAGTCCCGACAATTCGTATGGTGGATGTCGCATTTGTCACGATATTCCGCGAACCAATAAACCGTAATCTGCCTTTACGATCGGGCTGCTGCATTGTCGGACTATTGCCGGCTTGCCTCCGCTATGTGCGCTCGCCTCGTCCGGACTTGGACGAACAAAATTTGCATTGAATGTCCATATGGCCAAGGTTCTCGAGCTCGAAACTCGGAGGCAGATAGAAAAACCGCTGTCGGGTGCGAGGCCCATAAACGTGAGGGTTCTCCACAATAGGCGTAATAATGACTATACACTCTTTTTTTCTTCTCGAGTTAAAATTGACGCAATGAGTTTGATACCGCGATATTGCGCTAACGATCGAGTGCATGTTGGATTAAGGATGCAAAAATCAACCATATTAAATATGCTACGAACATTGCATCATTATTCCGAAAAGTCATTAACGAATTGATAAATTATATAATTGGGAACGTCTCTGTCGAGCCTTGTTAATAGAGGGTATTGAGCTCTGGCGAGTAATGCTTTATACACAGTAAAAAATAATTTCGTTAAATTCAGAATCCGAACTTTCATAAAAATAATTTTGTCAAATAACTGAAAAACTCGCTTGTTCGGGGTTAATGTACAAACCTGTTCTTTTATGTCCCGTGTCATTAACAATTTTTGTTTATACCTGTGTTTATAAAACTAGAGCCAGTGCGATCGGAAAATTAACAAATAAAAAATTATGGATGTTTGTTAATAATAAGTTGTTATAAAAGTACGGACTTTTTTAATGCGCACGTTCGTACAAAGTTTATCTTTGATCGCAGCGTAATTTTCTCATCTAACCTGAGGGTTCTCCACACCAGCCGTTAATAATGACCATACCCGCAGTTTTTTTTTTCTTCTCCAGTTCAAATTAACGGAATGACTTTGATACTGCGATAACGCGCTAACGATCAACGCCACGTTGGGTTAAGGATGCAAAAATCAACCATATTAAATACGTTGAGAACATCGATTTTGCATCATTACTCCGAAAAGTGATTAATAAATTGATATATTACGTAATTGGAAATGTATCTGTCGAGCCTTGTTAATAGAGGCTTTGGCGCTCTGGCGAATGCTTTATACGTTCAAACACAGTTTATCTTTGATCGAAGCGTAATGTTTCCAACTAACGATCTTTGCAATAATTTGTCTTTTTTTACTTGATCGATTGTTCACCGCAAAAACAAAAAACCGACCGAACTGGGTCACAGCAACAGAGGATCTCTTATTCCTTCGCTTCTGCACTCCCCATATCCAAGTGGCTTCATAATGCCGGAGCCTAATAAGATCCACTACCCTATCCCACTGTTGCTCGTAATTGGCAATAATTAATCATAGAAGTAGAGCAGACCGGCTGCACGAGTGCCCGTAGGAAACCAAGCTTGCAACAAAAACAAAATAAAAATAATAATTAGAAAGAAGAAAAAAGAAAAAAAAAGATCTCCAAGTCCCTCAGTGTTACAGATGCTGCGAGGGGGGAATGTGTGACAAGACAGACCTCACTGTGATTCTCATTCTGCGCATCCAATCGTTGGGGGGGTTATAATAAGTGTGAAACTTTCGAGAGCATTAGAGCCATTGTACATACAAACAGACGAGTGTAGAATCACAGCGAGTATTTAATGCACCTTAACTTAGTGGGGCAGAGTGGGGCAAAGCCATGACGACAACTACTCACACTGTACGGGCGTCCAATCGCGTGAGCGATAAATTACTGTTTAAGATATAGTATACAGAGGAGTGAGAGAGGAGTCGTCGCTGGTAATGCTACTGATAAATACCAGAGACCATTAACCTTAGAAACGAGCGGCATCGCTTTGCTACCGGGACCGGCAGTTGTGAATCACGTACGTACGTACACGATCTACTTCTACTAGAACCCGAAGAGCCACTCGCTTGCGACGTTGGCTCTTCTTATTCCTGTCAACGCTTCGTGGGACTTTCTTCTGATTGTCTGTACGAGATCGCGCGCGCGAGACAATAATTATGTGCGCAAGGCTACGAGAGAGCAGCGCGTTTGTTGGATCGCCGATCTCGACGGGCTCGTCAGGATCGTCAGGATCGAATGTACGCGAAGTGAATTTAAAGAGAATCCCAGGTTTATAGAACGGAGCGGGAAAAAACGAAAGAAGCAGTTTTTTTCAGAGAATTATTATTTTAAAAAAAGCGATTGCAGGGGGGCGCCAATTATTTTTCGGGGATGCGTAACGATGCTTGAACGGAATGAAGCTTTTATCGCTTCGTAATTCATTATGGAACTTTCGTAGAAACATTAATTGAACAAAGAATGAACCATGCTTTATCAAGAGTTCGTAAAAAAAATTATGGCTTTACTAATAATTCGCACAAAAAAATGATCACTTATAAGAAAAAATTGAATGGGTCAAATCGTAGAATGAGTTCGAACGGATCATAGCGATTATTGTACGGAAGGCGATCTTTGGAATACGAGCTTCGGAAATTGTTTAAAACTTTTTATTTCTTTTAAATAAATGAAACCGACGTAACACGTGTGAGAGAAGTAAATGTTGATCAGCGCAAGGCCACAAAACAGAAATACGGATATATATCGCAGGCCGGACTGTAGCATATTGCTATAATTGTTAGAACGTGACGAGGCAAGTGGGCCGAGGATCGACGTGCAGGGAGTATCGAAGCTCGGGAATAAAAGAGCGGGCCGTTCTCGTAGGTCTCGAAAAAAAAATTAATTTATCGAGTCTGGAGGATCCAAGGGACCCGGGTCACGTTTCGTTATTACTTCTCATGCCCCGTCGAGGCCTACAGTTCCTTCAAGGTGAATTCTACGTTATTCGATCCGCGACGAAGAGCCTTTTGCTTAGCAGCCGCTTTCGATGAATGCCCAGGCACTGTTGGACCAATTCTATTATTATTTGCTATCACAAAAACCACACTTTTTTATTCTTCAGTTTGATTGATCTCTGTCAGGGAGAATAATATTGGATGCTTTGCAACCCACAGAACAGTTTAATGTAAGAGGTTCATCGATTCCGGGTCTTAAAAAATTATTTTCTCGGGAATAAAAAATGTCGATAAAAAATCTCTCACAATTTATCGTTTGTAAAGGTTTTCCGAGCATGAGAAAAAATCCCAGCTCCGAATATAAAAAATATGGGAGGAGTTCCATCTTCTCAATATAATTTTTTCTACATTTTCTTCTTTTGAAAAAATAGAACTCCTCCTACAATTCTTTATATTTAGGATTCGAAGATTTTGTCACGCAATCGGAACGCCATTACGAACAACCAAACGTCGCCGATTCTCCACTTCATTTTTTATTACCAAGCAAAAAATTCATAATAGAACACTTTTTTTGCGTGAAATCGACGGACCCCGCCTTCGAACGGAGACTCGCCAATACGATAAAAAGAAATAAATGAGATGAATACAATGGACGGTCCGTTATTCTGCTCCGCGACACATCTAAGACCCGATCTATATTCACGTGAGACGCAGTCATCTCGGCCCGTTGCATAATGCACTTCGAATTCCGTTCAAGGACGCGAAACTGAAATGCATTCGGTCGTAACGCCGCGAACGCCTGGCGCCTTCACTCGCTCCGTACCACTTTGATCTTATATCAAATTTATTCCCGTAGAGATATTGTAGCATCCCGCCCAAAGGAGATAGATCCACTAGCATACTATTTTCAGCAAACGTTTCCTTATAGTTACGAAACTCGAGAGAGGGCGAATAATTTTAATTGTTTTAAACTCGATAGTAAAAAAAAAGGAAAAAGAAAATAGTTGAGCGCACGATAATTAAGGTTCGTACATACAAAAAAAAATGTACACTGTACTGTTGAATTAACAGCGAAAATGTCTGAACTTCACAAACGAATGTAATTCGGTGTTTTTTTTCTTATACCGATGAAATTGTAACGAGGTAAAATTTTTCCATGCAAAATACCCGACGAAAAATTCAACTTTTTACAAGTCAAACTCAACAAACTCAATGAATTATCGAACAAAAAGTATTTAATACTTTTTTTCGTTTCAGCAATATCATGCGCTTTCGTCGAGCTTCCGAAAAGTTTCAGTATAAACCCACCCAGCAATCGAGTGAGACTCGGGGGTGGTGGAATCGCGAGATTCGCGTGTCCCGTGGGTTTCTTCCGTCTGAAGAGGAATTGTTACTACTTGAGCGGGGGTGCTGCACCGTGGAGGGAAGCCTACTTTCACTGCAAGGACAGAAATTCGACACTGGCGACCCTAGACAAGAATGGGAAGGATCGAACACTAAGGAAATACCTTATGGGCGAGCAGTTCAGTGAGTACTACATTTTACTTTTTTAAAAACGTAAAAAATTCTTATAAAGGTATGTTTAGACCGCAACCACCCGCCTAAAAAATGAGTATTACATTTTGCAGTGGTAAAAAATGTGAATCGAGGGACAAATGGATTTTCTTTTCCTAAGCCACCGCGGTAACTATTCTAAATATACGAAATATTTTTCATTTTTTTTTAGCCAAATTGGAGAGATGGATCGGTGGGATTTACAACTGGAAGCAAATGGCCTGGGAATGGGGTGTCTCCGGTGATAAATTCGTATTTCAAAATTTCGACAAGCTAGATCCAAAAAATCCCAAGGAGTACGCTTGGCACTGCGTGGTGATGGATCCTAGCGTAAGGTACAAGTGGAAACCGAGAAGTTGCGTGGAGAGGAAGCATTACATATGCGAGGTACCGGCAGGTAGATTAGGTGAGTGTTTCCGGCCGAGATACAAACTTAGTGCTAGTGCTGTTTAATTCGATCCCGCGGATCAATTTGACCACGGTATAGACAAAGGACTGTGTGACAATTGAAGATGAGTTTGTCCGACCGTTTTCAGGACGAAGGCGAAGGAAGCGAATCGATCCGAACCTCGCGCCGCAGAACCAAAGACTAAAGCCCAAGAAGAAAGGCAAAAAGTACAAGAATGGAGAGGGCAAAAAACGCCGAGGAAATAGAGTCCAGCAGACATGGAGAAGAGACTGGGAACAACAGAATAGAAATGGTCAATGGGCGAACGGTGTGAAGATAGGATCAAGGCCACCGACCAGGTCAGCAAATTTTTGACCTCTTTCATGTTTTAAAACAAACATGTTTTAACGAGTTTGTAGTTAAAACCAACGCATTTTAACAATATTATGTTTAAAACCTATATCACAGACAAGCATACAATTTAATGTATAGCATAAATAATTGTCATAAAAAATTGTTTTTATTACAATTATTTTGCGGTGTGATTCAACACGCGGCTAATCTTAGCAAAAATTACTAGGCATACTTTAAAGGTGCAATGGCAATTCATAAAAAATGAATTACACATATATCGTTTGCCTTATAGAAAAAAATAACGAGTTGATATTTTTTGATAAAAGTATCGTGAAGAAATATTGATGTTTTTTTTGTTTGTTATTTTTTTTTCTACAGAGTGCAGCTCGCAAGGGGAGAACGGACGGGAAATCGAACGAGGCACGGACCGAACCGACTGCATCCCAGCCGGCACAGCACGAGGATCACTCAGCTAGCACCTCAGGGCCACGAATACAGCTCGTTCGCCGTCCAGGCCATGTCGAATTCCCCGGCTTTTTCCGAGAATAACGAGGCGATTAATCAGGTTCAAGCAAAAATCAACGATCTGTCGCTCGAGGAAATATTGCTGAAGGATGAAAAAAAATAACGATATAAATCACGAAACTCTACCCGACTGAGATAAGAAATAATTTATTGAAAGCGAAACCCCCCATCAGCGATGAAGAAAAAAAAAATTAGAAAAAGAAAAAGAAGCTTCGTAGGATTTTCGCGAGAAAATCCCGAACATGAGGGCGTCCCGAGTTCGTTATATATGCTACGTCGTTTGTCGTCGTCAGATCGACCAATCGATCGGAGTTTTCGATATCAGTGACTTATCTACGTGCCATTTGTTTGTTTTTTTAGATATATATATATATATGTTCATATATATATATGTGAAATACTATAGATTGTTCGTTGCTCTCTCTTAATTCATTGAGCGAGTAGTAAGAATTCGGACTGCCGCCCGAGATGCTTGCATTAATTTAATTGCTACTATTAAACTACTGTGTACTATGTAGAGTAAAAAAGAAGAAAAAAAAGCCGTACCGGCGAACCTTTGCTCGCGTTGTCTCTCGTAAATGTATAGCTCGTAAATTATATATATGTACGCACATACATGAATATAACTTTTAGCTCGTATTAGCTTCGAATTTAACACACTTAGAATATAATTATTGTAACGGCGTCAACGTATTACTTTTTACACAGCGCGCACAACGCACTTTTATCGCATGTAAATATATCTATCCGCAAGGACACCGAAGAATTCAATTCACGCTTCATAATTGTCGTCGATTTAGGGCTAAACTCATCGTCGGATTTACAATCCAGAACGAAAGTCGGTGACAAAAAAAAAATTCTATATCCACAATGATGATGCATGAGCAAAAATAAAAATATGTGTAAAGAAAATAAATAAAAATCGTCTACTCACTTTTATGTAGGTGCACAGAGCGTCTCCTTTGGGCTCGCCATTGGCGTCTCTGTAGAGCTTTATCTTGTTTTTGTTCCTCTCGTCTCTCGCGAGGAGACCACACTTTGTCACCAATTCTGTGAGCTCGTCCATCGTTATGTCCAGTGGCAGGCCAGAAATGTATATTGCCGTGTTGTGCGCCTCGTCTATTTCGAACCACGACGCAGGCTCCGCAGCTTTCCTCTTAGCTTCTGCTTTTTTCTGCTCTTTGTCGAGCTTTACCGAGGCTCTCGTCACCTCCGGAAGCTTCTTGGAATCGTCGCCTTGATTAGGATCAACGAAACCGTAACTCATTTGGTACCTTGCCATGAAATCGTCGTCCACCTGAAATATATTGGATAATCGATGAAAATTGTGCATTTCTTTTTGTGATAAAAAATTATCAACCATCACATAACCTAAAAATCATAATCGACGATCATCAAAGAAGCTAAAGATTTTTCATTGATACATATTCGCTGTTCGCTGTTTGTAAACATATAATTGATGATCATCTAGAAGCCCCTTCCCAATAGAGTTGTGTTAGTGAAATTTTCACGATATTACATCAAGTTTTTGTAATGGAAAGATATATGTAAAAATATAAATAACCCAGATAGAAAAACATGCCATGAAACGGGTATCGTACCATTGGTACCACCACCGTTCCATCGCCGTACCGTTATTTTTCTATCGGGGAATGTTTGAGCTGGTATGACATTTGCTGTTTGCTGTTTGTAAACATACGATTATCGATCGTCCTAAAACCCTTCCCAATGACCAAAGTTATGAAAGAAAACAAACAAAAAAATTCCTCGTCCACCTTTGGAAACCAGGCACTCTTGTCTTTGTCCCACATGTAGACGCTGCCATCGCTGGGATCGGTGTACGTGTGAGTGTCGTTTTCGAAGCCATAAACAGGCTCGTTCGCCGCGACGGCCGGCCCGCCAGCCTCCGTGTCTCCGGCACTCTTCGGCTCGTCTTTGTCTCTGACGATCCACTCGTTCTTCGCTCTGTCGAATCTGTACGTTACGTTTGATGTTTTGTCCGTGTAAATGTAGGTCTCGCCGTCGAATTCGTAATTTTTCATAGGATCGTCGTCCTTGGACTTGTCCTCCTTCGGAGTTTCTTCCTCGTCGTCGTCCTCGTCGAATTCCTCCTGGTCAGCCTCGTCCCCGGGACCGGAAATTCTCTTCGATCCATCCATTGTTGTATTATATGTATTAATTTGTTGTTTCTCACCGAACGTATCGACAACCCGAACGTAAACAACTCGAAGCGCGAGGTTATAAATTTCGAAGATTCGTGCAAACACGAATGCAAATTTAACGCGACACGATGCCAAAACGACTCGACAGGGTGCAAGTAAACTATCCGATTTAATCGACGTACGTATTTGTAACTGTGCCCGAAGTGTTAATTGGCGAGTCGACGATAAAAAAAATATACGCGCCTGTCGAGATGTTGACAACAACGTTGCCCGTGCTTGCCCGAACCGCCATGCTGACTGAGACCGCCCGCAGCGCCGCCAGCGGACTCGTCGTCAACCGACTTTGCCGCAATTTCGAACGTGAGAGATTATAATCGACGAGCCCGTTGCGAAAGCTCTTAAAATATTGCAATGTGCATGAGTCACTTAAGTACTAAAGTAATTAATTCCCGACATATTTGTTCATAATAAAAAATGTTACGTAGCACTTTTTTTACTCGTAAAATATATAATAAGAGTTTTAGTAATCGATAAACTGTACCAAAAATAATGATTATAGTATTTTTGTATCACAATCGATGAGCTCGTTACGAAAGTAATGAATTTCCGACGTATTTGTTCGTAATTGAAAAATGTATGTACAACTTTTTTTTACTCGTAAAATATAGAATAAAAGTTTTTGTATTCCACAAGCAATACCAAAAATTATGATTATAGTATTTTTGTATTCATTGTAAATATCACGTTTGTATGATTTTTGTTTAAATTTAACCCATGGAAAATTCTCGTTTAACTCCCCCCACCCGCTGCCCGTTCGACCGTCCAAGTACCGTTCGGAATTGATTTCCAGTTGCCTGGCAACCTTCGGTAGGAGTTGCTACCACGCTAGCGATGCCAAGCCGGCAGTAAGTCTGCTGGTTCGCGCGGCGCAAGGTGTAAACATGGGACTCCCCGACATAGAAAACATACCTGGTAAAGCGTTTACGATAATAATAAAAAAAAACAAAACAACAACAAATAAAAGCACAATTGTTTTCATTGCACCTGTGAATCCCAACTGCCTTTCCTCACTTGAAAAATAAAGAAAACATCTAACAAAAATTAATGTAACAACGCTCTTTGATCGTAATGAAAATATCGTGCGTAGAAACAATGAATACGACTCAGCACTGCACCCGGCGTCACGTCACCTCGCGATTACTGTGTAAAGAATGACGAATTAAGTGCTACCAGTCTATTTATCTTACGGCTCGATAAACTAGTTGCATTGTGTGTAAAAATTCTTTCAACCGCATCGCTCGCTTTATAATAAATTTTTTTAGATGAATTTCGCACCTTTCTTTTACTTATTACAGTTTTTTGTTTAATTTTTTTGTTGATTCTATGGAATTGAACTTGAACTTTAAATTTATTTAAATGTCACAGTTTTTGGTTTTCTTCTGTTTTTTATTTTTCGTACGTGCAGCTGTGAAACGCGTGGCGAGGGTTTGACTTCATGTTTCTCGTGACCCCAATAACCGAACGGCGTACTGACCAATTTTTTGGTCAGTACTGGTGTATCGATCTCGATCCCCGCTGTGGGTCGACGACCCAAGGTAAGGGGTTGCTCGGTGTCCTGGCCGTCCGTTGGAAAAATGTAGGTGCCGCGATCGTATCGCAACTATAAGAGATTATAGAATATCGGAGAATTGTCCAGCCACGCACATAGCTTGTAATGATAATGTCGTGATAAAGTAACAGTTACCGCAGCGGAAAACTAGAACATTCGTAATATCACAATGATTGTTGTACATACTTTCCCAACCTTTTATTCATTTCTCCATTTTTTCATTACAATCGGCATCACGAATTGCGACAGCTCGATATTAATGGAAACGCGACGCGACCGTTCGTGTTATTTTTAGCAACTGCACGCTTTTTTCATCGCTAATTATACCGGCAAGGCTGGAGAAATTTCCATCCACTGAAAAGTCGAGTGCGTTTTCCCTGATGTGTGAGACTCGAAGGATGAATGTGTGATGAATTATGCAAAGGGACGTTTGAACTTTTGATAAGCCGGTACGTGTGTTGCCTTCGAGGCGTAAATTCCCTCCTGCTCGGACTTGCACCCACGGAATTGCATCGCACTGACCTTTGTGCCTTGTAGTACTACGCGAACGGATTGGAAATAACGCCAGCTTGATTCATGATCGTCGAACGTTTGGCCGGTCGAAATTTGCATTGTCGTCCTGAACTCTGGTTTCCGCTGAGGTTTGCACTGCGCGACGACAAATCGGACCTGTCGAGGGAGAGAGAAATCATACGGAAATATTAATAGCTCTTGCTCTAGAGACTCGGGAGAAAAAATTGAACCCATTTCTATACGAGCATTCGATTATTCACACTCGAAAACAGAGCTCAATACAGGACATTTTTAAAATATATTTATTTTCTTATTTTATTGAAAGTCTAAGTTCGATAAAAAGAATTAGCTCGTAATGCCGAAGGGCACGAATGCTTTTCTAATTCGCAAACTTTCACGATTTTTTAATGTATGTTGAACTCTGTAAATAATTAAATCCTTACGTCGCATGAGGGTCAACGGAACTGTTGAGGAATGAAACAAAAGTTTTGTAAAGTTTCTTTTTTCACACACTGGTACGTTGGTTTTCGTCTTGAAAACGGTAATCCATATATCGAACGACTATGCTTCAAAGGATTAATTAAATATGATTCTCGATAATTTATTTTATAGTTATGGAAATTTAACAAGTCACTTTCATTGTACTTCTTTTTTGCTAATAGAAGCTGATAACAAAACCACAACAATTGCTTGGGAAAAGCACAGTCATTTAATAACCCGTTATTATCGTATTTAAATGATTACGTCCCACAAATTTGTCGATTTAGGTCTTCGCTTATATATACCGTTGTCTCAAGGGCGTCCCTCGTCGCGAATAAAATTTTTAATAGATTCGGCAAATTAGTGAAATTTTTTTTTTTTTTCGGAAGTACAGAAGTTTTCTTTCCCACACTGGTACGTCGGTTCGTGCTTTGAGAACTGTGATCCATATATCGAACACTCTTGTTTCAAGGAGTCAATTAGGTATAATTCTTGAAAATGTATTTCATACTAATGGATATACAAAAATATTACTTTTTTGATAATAGAAGCTAAAATCATGACCACAACAATTGTTTCATAGAAGTACAGTACTTTAATAACCCGTTAATATCCTATTTGAGTTATTACGCCCCACAAATTTGTCGATTTAGGTCTTCGCTCGTATACGCCTCAAGAGCGTCTCTCGTCGCGAATAAAATTTTTAATAGATTCGGCAAATGAGTGGCAAAAATAAATTTTCCGGAAGTACAGAAGTCACGCGTTCGGGTATACGCTGTAAGGTAATTCGCGTGTTTCTAGGTCGACAACAACCTGAGGATTTTCTTGGCCTATCGTCTGGATCTGATAACACGTCTATCCTCTTTATTAAATTTGTAACGAATCGTCGACGCTCTACCTCGAACACTCACGGTCGTCCGGCCAATTTCTTTCCGACTCTCTGGCTCTCTCTCCGTCTGCCGTCCGGGAGTTTATTTTGCAAACCGCCGAGCAATAAGCTCCTTGAATTAGTGTGTGTTTCGTACAACTCTTCGACCGAAGTGAGATTACACACGGAGATAAAAGGCCCGGGCGGGTTTCGCCTCCCGCTGCAAAGAGAAAATCGTAAGCAACGTTCCAAGGGTCTATGGAAGGAGCTCTCGTAGAGTCGCGACCATCAATGTCAGCCCGAACTTACTTAGAGCCTGATTCCTGCGATACCGATACGAAAAAGTCGTTGGAAAAAAAAGAAAAAAATATTAGTCGTCGTCTTCGTCGTCGTATCGAAGGTCACGCTTCCCCCCAACTGCGTAGAGTTTATCTGTATACTTAGTAAATAAGCGTGCAAAATACTCTCGAGGCAAATTTGTAGATCGATCGAGTGTGTTTCGCGACGACCTTCGACGTATCTATACGAGCCGAGAAAATGCCTGATTATATCCTCGATAACGGGTCGAGGCTGGCCACTAAATTTAATTGTCTCATTTATTCGATTTGAAAATAAATAAATAAAAATGTTTACTCACGTCGAACGAGGTCGATGGCAGTTTAATAAAACTTAAGAATGCATGGGCCGAAATGCGGTTCTGTCGATCGCTATAAAACTTTGCTACTTTCCAGGGAAAGCCACACTGAATCTTTAAAAAAAAATTCAGATTTTTTTACCATGTAATTTTTTTAGTAATGCGTGTAAAAAGCTACATAAGATACCATGTAAATGTTTTGGAAATCGGTCGGTAATGACAGAAAGTAGCGACTTCTAGCCGCTTGCTTTGTCTGCGTTTCTCACTCGCACACTGACTAACACGGTCAGCGGAGCCTCTGTCCCGTTTCCCTCCCGCGATTTTGGCCACAGCATCCTTAATGTTCGGATTGTTTTTTTTTTTTTTAGAGACCGGTGCAGTCTTTACGATCGGTCGTAGCAGATTCGCCGAGAATGTAGCATCACACTTCTTCATCCGCAAGGATCCAGTGGTCAGCGTAACCTGCGGTGACGAACACTCGGCCGTTGTCTGTGGTAAGTATTGAACCTCTTGAATTCCGTCAGCACTGAAAACAAGAAAAAAAATTAAATGACTTATCCTTGAATTTCCCCGATAAAAGTATAATTTTTTTTTCCCGGTCTGAAATTCAAACAGATAATGCCGATGGGAGTAACAAATTAATGAGGCTTTGATATTAATGGCGATGCAAAAAAATTTTTTTCCCTACTTCGCTAAAATAACCACATTTCTTGCGTGCAACACGGGCGAAAAATATTGTTGACCAATGATTATTATTAACCTGTGCGTATGCGCAGTACTCTTTCATTACTCCAGACGGAGCAATGGTCATTGGGAATATGACGATTTTGCGACGCAAGAAACATGGTTATTTTTACGAAGTCGGAAAAAAATATCGTATGCGACACGGGAAGAAGCGGATTATCACCTCATGTGTTCCGCCCTTGCTTCGCTTGGGCGGCAAACGAGACACCCCGCGGAAATCGCGCACTTCCGTTCCTCGTAGTAGCATATCATACTATTACGCATAAATAAACAATGTACAAATATTATCTATCATCACCGTTGAATGAATATTTAATAGTTCTCTACGTAAATGCATTTCAATTTTCATGTTTAAATTATTCATCGGTTCTTCGAAGGGAAATAACATAAAAATTATTATAACTATAACATTCCGAGTAAAGAAGTTATTCCGTCAAATGAAATTACAATTACAATAACAATCATGATTATTCTACGATTTTCAGGACGGTATTAGAGAGTATTGACGGCAATCGATTTTTCTGCGTGTCTCGACAGTCTACAATACACAATAGAACACAAAATACTAAATTAAGAGTTTTCGAGTTTCCTAAAATAGAGTTTGAGACGATATTGGACGTCTCAAAATACAATTAATGAAATTACTAAAAAAAAGAAACGAAAAAAACTATGTTTTAAAAATACTGAAATTAAACGCTGAATGCAAATATAAAAAAAATTGCGGTAAAAAAAAACGACTAAATCTAATAGCAATTTTCTAAGCATAGGGTACGATGGCTCTTGAATGTAGTGGGGACTTGCACGAGGGATTAGCAAGAGATTCACGAGTTGAAAAGGTCGAATAACGTGTATTACGCGTGTGTACGAGCTTCGTGTGTATTCGCGTGTGACGTATCGATTCGGACATCACGAGGTATGAATGATTTATGCGAAAAATCAATATGTGAACGACTTCCTAATGGGCCATCCCGCCCTGCGGCAACCAACTTAAGCACGTGCTCGTCAATGTACACTATTATGCATACCTGCCGCGTCTTCTACTTATAAGCCTTAAAGACGTGTTATTTGTGCCCGGATCGGTAATGCTCGAAAATAAAAAATTAATTAACCAAATTCTTGTGTCGTGCGGTTTCGCTGCTGGGAGGCCGAAAATATGTTGAATTTCACAAACTTTACTGACTCCTCGTTCGGGCCGTTACATGTTGTCAGGCTTTACTGTACAGTCTTTTGGCCACTTGCTGTGCAACGTAGGCGCGAAGTGCTACACCTGCGCTTTACTCTCGGGTGTTATATATATAAAATAAACACATGTGTACATATATATTTGTCGAGAAGGAGGATCGAAGCTCGCATGATTTACAGCAGCTGCATCAGGTCGTCCGGCAGTCAGTAGGAAGTTTGCGCCGTCGTGCATCGGCCACCGGGCTTAATGCTTGGCATACACATACCCCCGGACAGTAGCCACTGTCCGACGAATCGATACGCACACACGCCACACAAAACCCACCAACGATAATACTACGTTCGTGCAATTTCTTCGTACACATTCATCGAGAATCATAAAATTGCGATAAACACGGGAGAACGAGCGATGTACGAGGCGATGCGCTAAATGCTGCAACCTTTTTAAGGGGGTTTGCGAACTCGATATAACTTAAGTTTTTTATTTATTTTTTTTTACTTTGGAACATATTTTGACACGTTATTAGCAGCTCACATGAGTCCGGAAACCTCATGTCTTCGTAATTGCAAGACGTCGCAAAAAAAAAATTAATAAATAATGTTTTGTTTAATTTTAGTGAAATTGAAACGCCAAGATATAGGCAAGATGTTTGTCAAGGCCCTATACTGACATAGTAAAAATGTAGGGAATCACTAACTGAAATTTGTATAATTCGTCGTTTATGAGGCTATTTTTAACTATTTGTCACCGCTGATTACAAATCTGTGAGTCATGTTACCTTTAGTGTGATGTTTGATTCAGAAACTCATGTCAGACGTAAAAAGACAAATTTTCCGAAAATTTCAAATCTAAGGGTAAACTATTAGATCACTTTTATCAAAATTTAATACCAAATATTGTACAGCATCAGCCCATTCGCGTGTCAAATTTCAGCTCGGTACTTTCATGTTTACTCGACGTAGATCGATTTTTGTAATTTTTCAAAAAAACCAAAATTTCATAAAATCCGATCGCTCGGATAGATTTCGACCAAATTTAATACCGAAGGACTTCGATCGTCGTAATATATTTGTATGCAGTTTTAGGTCGACAGCTAAAAATTTACGCAAGTCGGAGCTACCAGATCTTTTTTTGAAAAACTTTAAAATCACGTAAAATCTTGAACTGGGCGTCATATTCATGAAAATTGCACCAAGGGAAGAGACGTGACCACTCTACTAGTGTACCAGACTTCAACTCGCGATCTCAAACCGTTTGCGAGTTATAGCTGTTTTAAACGATGCAAGTTTCGCACATACAACATACATCCGGATGCCAGCAAAAAATCGCATTTGTCGACTTTTTTTTTAATTAAAAAAAATTATTTTACTAAAACATAGCTTCCTCTATGAGGAATCATAATATTATAGAACTTACACGTTTTTGATAAAAACCAAAAACGACGCACTTTTAAGTATACAAAAATATAGTATGTGAAGTATATGAAAAAGAAAATTGGGCTTGAAATATGACTGTATATTGAATCTACTAAAAACTACATTTTGCCGTGTTATGGTCAATGTGAGGAAAATTTCCATTATTATGACGGTACTAATGACTGTTATTTTGTCCTCACGCTCGTGGGCTGTCCTTCGTCACGAAGAAAGCGGAAGGCTCTTCGTCTTTGGAAGCAACGATTGGGGTCAGCTCGGTCTCGGCCACAAGAATCACGTCAGCAAGCCTTCGTGCGTTAAGGGTCAGTAGTCGTGCGCGCGCAATCCGGTCACGAATTTTGTACATTAACATATTTTTATTCTCCTCGATAAGATTATAGATTTTCTGCTTTTCTTTCGACACTTACAGTGCTAAAACCGGAGAAAGTGACGCACGTGGCATGCGGGCGAGCGCACACCCTCATATGCACGACGAATCAAAAGATATTCGCGTGCGGAAGCGACCAGGAGTCTCAGCTCGGCCGTGGAAACCTCGCTATTGGCGATAGCTCCAGTTCACCGGTAATGATACACGATTGCGGTCTCACCGGACCAAAATTGTTGCAAATCGCTGCAGGATCGCATCATTCCCTTGCACTGACCAGCGACGGCGTCGTACTCGCCTGGGGCAGCAATCTCGAGGGACAGTTGGGACTTCCTGGCACTTCCGGCTTGGTCAACACGCCCACCAAAGTTCACATTCCGGAACCGGTAAAGCAAATCAGCGCCGGATATTACCACTCCGCCTTCCTGACCGGTAAGACTTTGTCCAATGTCCAATTCACGCTCCTGTATCGTGTATTATACTTGGACGTTCAATACACACTGGAAAATAAAAGATTTATTAAAAATTTATAAAAAATGTATAAAAAATTTCTTCAACAATCATTCAAAATTTACTTCAAATTTATTGGAAATTTATTCAAAATTTATTCAAATATGTATTCAAAAGTTATTGAAACATTTTTTTAGACTATTTATTATCAAGAAAATTATTATGTTCGAAATAAGTATAGCATACTTGATTCAAGTTTACAATTTTCTGGGTCGACATTGAGTACAATATGTGACTATTTTTTAGATCAAATTCATGTTACGCGATCTGTTCCGTGTCAGACTAGTATTTTTTTATCATTCAAATATCCAACGTAGTTAAATTTCCCGATGTTTTCTCCTCTTAACCGTTCATTCCCTAAAACTCAGAGAGTGGCAAAATCTACGTGTGCGGTGAAGCCGAGAGCGGTAAACTGGGAATCGCAGTGGACTTTAGAACTCAAGTTGCACCGAAGCAGATGCAATTATCGGGACCGGCGGCGCTGGTTGCTTGCGGTGGACACCATACACTCATTCTCGATGGTAAGTGCTAGGCATAAAATCTCCGATGTATTACATTCGTCGACCACGAAAACAATGATCTTTTAATAAAACTTTAATTTTATGAATACTTTTAATTTTTATTAAAACAATAATGATCCATCCAGAGGATGGAAAGATTTACTGCACCGGAAGCAACGCGAGTGGACAACTGGGAATGGGCACCGACGTTACGGAAGTCTCGACGCCAGAACTTTTACCCTGTGACAACCTTCAGGGTGAAACTATCGAGAAAATTGGATGCGGAGAGAGTCACATAGCGATCGTGACCGGTAAAGAAAAATTATTCAAACTTGTATAAAAATGAGCATTCGTCATAAAAAAAAAAAAAAAATTTGAAACGTGACACGCTCAATGCGGGCCCGGTCGGTAACGAAAACTGTAATTTTTTTTTCACCAGTCTTAACAATTTCCGGCTGAAAGAAAATTCATACGTGAAGCATACATTTTTTTCAACGTAAATAATCACCACCGACGAAAAAATGTATCGCAGTTTTTTCAATACCGTCGATAATGAAAACTGTAATCCATTTTCTTGTTGAACGGTGCCAAGCCTTTCGGACAACAATTACTGGCATTCGCTCGAATGCCAGACAAAACATGAAAAACCCTCGAATGATAAATGGATTACATTTTTTATTCGAGTTTCGGTTACCGACCGAGTCCATTTCACAGCGGCCTCAAGAGAATGTGTAATACCGCGGTCCGTTTATTGATATTTCAGATTCCGGAAATTTGTACACTTGCGGCGATTGCAGGCACGGCAAGCTCGGCCTCGAGGAAAACGACAACAACATCCACGAGTTGACCTTAGCCGTCAGATACCAAGAGCTCGTGGTGACTGACGTTTCGTGTGGCGGTTGCCACACGATTCTCGTCGGTCGAAGACGCGAGACCGACAACAACGCGGACGACAAACACCATCAGGACCATTTGATTCAACAGACAAAGAATTCTCTGCCACCGTTGAAGATGCTAGCGCCACGAGCGCTCAACGATAATATCGTGAACGACAAGCCCGAGAGATTTGCACTGGACGCCGAAAACAATGTCGACGAGATGAGTCACGAAGCGCCCGAGGAAGTTACCGAAAACACTGTGAACGGCACGCGCGATTCGATAAGCAGCATCGATAAACCCGAGATTCCTAAACAATTATCCGATTATGAAAAAGTTCCGCTCGAAGCGCCATCGAATTCGGACCAAGCGAACGAAGATGGCTGCGAGGCGCACGAGAATAACAACGGCGAAGCTAGCGAGCCGATCCTCGACGCTGACAACAATGTCACCGAAGAGGTCGGACAACCGGAAACGGTCAAGAGTCCAAGGTCTTCCGGTTCCGGAGTTAGCAGAGTCGTGGTCGAGGAACGTAAGAAATCAGCGGGTGGCAGAAAGGAGAAGGAGGAAAGCGTGGAAAAGCCCGATTCGACCCCACTTCCGGTAGAACCACCGCCAAAACCGCCGCGACAAAAAATCGGCAGCGCCGAAAATTCACAGTCGAGTCGTCAAGGATCTTCGTCCTCGCGATTGACATCGGCTTCCAGCGGGAAAAAGAAGAACGACGATAGCCAAGCGGAGAACTTGACCGGAAGTGCTCCCGAGCCGGGAAACTACGAGGAAGAAGAAAAAGAAGACAAGGGAGAAAGAAAAGATGAACATGAAGAAAAGGTAGAAGGAAAAGATGAAGAGGAAGGAAAGGGAGACGGAAAGGTTGAAGACGATGAAAAGGGAGAAGAAAAAGATGAAAAGGATAATAGTGAAGAGAAAGAACAAAAAGCCGAAGATGAAAATGAAGAAAAAAAAGAGGCGAATACCGAACTTCCGGTGGACAGTGAAGAGACCGCGGACACGGAGGAAGAGAAAACGAAAAGCGACGGAGAATCGACGAAGAGGTCGGCCGATAGCGAGAAGAGCAGATCGGCAAAATCGAAAGCCGGCACCGACGAAACTGTGGAAGCCGATATACAGAATGGACTCGATGATATCGAGGATCACAATATTCCGTTGGAAACGAAGAAGGAAATTGTCGCCGACGTTGTGCACTCGGCGGCTCCGAGGACCGGTATGTTCTTTTTTTATTTGTGCACTATATGAATCCGCCAAAAGTGCCGAAACTTGCAACGACCCTAAATAACGCACGGAACCTTCAGAACTACATAGTTAAAATTGTCAAGATTTTTTTGGTACATAATAATATTTCGATATGATTCTGTAGATTTTTTTTGCACATCATCCACCCTCGATATTGCGTATTCGGATTTGTTTCCTCGCATTTGTGAATCTATTAATTGTTCGAAATTGGATTTTGGGACTTTGTGGCAACGTTATTTTGGTATTAGTTCATAGCCGAATTTACAAATAGATATATCTTTATTTATATCCGGTAATGATCGTATTATTATTCGATTACAGCAGGAAAAATGTCGAAGCTGTTCAAGAGCAAGAAGCAAGAAGTGGAAAATGGCACAAAGGCGAATGGCACGAGTACAAAGGCGAAAGTGAGTATAATCATCGTCGATTCACGCAGATTATTGTATGTCACTGTTTTAACATCAAACAATCGAATTTTCGTAGTCGAAAACATGTACCATGCTGTGATCGAGAAAACTTGGACAGTCCGCGATAACTCGCGATATTTTTTGTAAAATACACAATCGAACGAATTTCTTTTCGTTCGGGACCAAGACCAGCGAAGAAAAAAAAGATAAGTACTGAATCGACGAAATCAACGACGCGACAACATTGACCGGCCATCCTGAAGAAATCCCAAGAAAAAAAACTGCATCGGGACAATCCAGAATCCGAGGCTTTCTTTTGGGCATTCCGTAACTGTATAACCCCTACATAGACGTGCATTACCATTAAGTTGTTTCAGGCTGTTTACCATCTCATAAATAACGACGTAGTTTAATAAGAGGTTATTACATAAGTTCAATATTTTTAACAAAACTCCCCCGTCGCAATAATACAGAAATAATAAATCCAGTGTTAACCTAATATTGTGACGATATTTTTACATGGCAATGAACCAGTTCTTCGTTCGATGCTATTGCGTATAATTCATCGCCATCCGCGGTGCGATAGTAATTGTGAATTTACAGTACGTACATTGTTTCTGTACATCCGAGGCTCCGCCGTATAATAAACCATGTAGATCCATTAAATGATATCCTTTATCGTCTGATGTACAATCAGTTCGAAGCGAAAATCGTTACTGAATCTATGCTTGTAGACCTTAAGATCGAATAATTGTAGACCATTAGCTCTGCTTGCTCAGACGACGCCGACGGTACTGGCTGTGGCAGTCGAACCGTAACGACTTAAGTCGATCACCGAACTACGTACGATATTTTCGACGAATCACATCACTCGGTGCAACGGATCTACCAATAAAACTTACGGATGCAAATCAATGGACGACTTGTAAAGGAATAATGGGAAATATTGAAATGCGCCCAATATTAAATTAACGCTTGTTGTAATTGTTCATTAAATAAAGTATGCTTTATATTTTTAATAAATTAATTATTTGTCTATTTTGTAAAGCAATTTTAAATCGAGCACCAAAAATTCAGACATTTGCCGACCGCGTTTCGATTTCTCCTACCGTCGCTTACATGAAAACAACAACAGCGGCTTTAACTCTTCGGCACAGGTTATGTTTCGATCGAGTTAAATACCCGTTTCAGATTCATCGAAGAAGTTCGAACAATAAATTAACGTAACGACAAGTTGTTAATCAAAGATCGCGAATATGGCGGGTAGTAAATACGGGAGAGAATTCGGTTTGACGATGTTGAAGTCATTGCCCCGCGTATGTCTTGGGAATTTGAGACCGGATCCCGGTACGGTCAAGAAGGTTAGTGTTTTTTCGTTTACATGCAAAAAGGATTGTCTATTAAAACTACAAATTGACATGCGTTGAGATATGAAACAAACGACTTGAATTTTTTTTCTTTTTTTTTTTATATTTTTTGATAATTTTAATATATTTCACTTAATATGTATGTATGTATTTATTTACTGATTCCCATGGGGCTTAAATTGACTCTGTTTCGTTTTCTTCTCTCCTTTCTACATACGTTTTACAAACTTTACAAATTTTCCTTATTCTACTGCTTTACATCCTTTATCGTTTTCTCTCTCTCTCTCTTTCTCTGTCACATTCACTCTCGCTCTCTTACTCTTGTATTCCCATATGATTACGTTTACTCTTATTTCTATCCTTATTTCCCATTTCATACATCTATTGTCAGATCGTCCGTCTCCTTATATTTCACTCAATATGTTTCTGTTAATATATTTCACAGTCAAAATCACGGAGAGGTCAGCATGGCGGTGACAAATGCGGAGGAGGTAACCAAGGTCAGCACATGAATCACATGAGACCGGGTTACGAGACTGGAAACAATCCGTTTTATCTGAGATTCGGTTACGAACCTTACTACAAAGGACACCAGTAAGTAGCTAATAATTAAAAATCTACTGTGGGAACAAAATTTTTTATCTTAAAAAAACATTTTTGCTGATACTTGCTCTGTAATGTTGAGTAATTTTATCTATTTTTTTCAGCTTGCGAAGACAGTATCCGCCGCTGTCTATGCATCGACTGCAGATGATGATCGATACCAACAGGCTCCGTACCGATAAACCCATCGATCTCACTGCTCTGCTGAACACTGGAGTTTATTATATTCAGCCGGAACATAAGCACGCCGGCGTTCACCTTACCGACGAAGTAGGTGCACAATTTTACAGGCGACATTTTTATTTGCCATTACAGGCAATCTGGTGTTTTTTTTTTTTTTTTATAATATCATAGTTTCGAAATTGCAAGTCGTGTACAAAAAAAAGATGTACAGAAATTTTTGTCAAGACCATTATTATTTTTATATTTTAAATTTTCCATATTAAAAAATTAATAAAACCGCGACTTCAAGGGCGCCGAAGTATTCAAAGCAAAAATAAACATCGAGGTACAATGGGCGACCGAGCCTGTGATCGCAGCGATCGAGAAAAACGGCGGTGTAATAACGACCGCGTACTACGACCCACGCAGTCTGCAGTGCATGAGGGATGCTGAAAAATTTTTCCGAAGAGGTAAGAGCAGTTCGATGTCGCACATCGCGGAGCTCGTAATCATTATTTTCGTTTATTGTAGATTTATATATATATATTTTTTTTACAATCGATACATTTTTGCAGGTGTGGCAATTCCGAAACGCATGTTGCCACCGATAGACTGCCTGGAATACTATTCGAATCCCGCGACCCGCGGCTATTTAGCGGATCCGGAGAAAGTCTCGTACGAACGTCTAGTACTGTCGCAAAAGTACGGATACACATTGCCGAAGATCGAGGACGATCCAAACTACAGTATGATGACCGAACGTAAAGATCCGCGTCAAATATTCTACGGTCTCGAGCCCGGTTGGGTGGTAAACCTTCCCGATAAAGTCATTCTGAAGCCGAAGAATGATTATCTCAAAGAATTTTATGCGAGTTAATTTTATTGACCAATATTATGTACAGCCAACAGGAAATATACAATGATTATTATAATTACATTTGCATCGACCCCTCCTTTCCCTCCCCCCCATATACATTGGATACAGCAAATTTGTAGAAGTATCCAAGGTTGATACACGCGACGAGAGAATCCCCGATTTGACTCTCGCAGCTAGATTATACATTATAAAAAATATATATAATATGATCGGAAATAAATTAAAAAAACAAATTAGTCTCTACTTCAACGCCAGGTCGTACCAGAGTTTGTCACGCTTGACGACATTGGTTATCATTTCTTGGCTTACTGTCCACAGTCTCGCGGCTAGTGTCGCGTCCTGAGCGGCGTTGGAGGGTTCACACCGGTAACAATTGTTGAAGTAGACGTTCGTGGCTCCTTCAAGCTCTGGAGCCGTCGCGCAAAAGACCGGTGTACTTGCCGCCTGTTGCTGCAGAGTTGTATGAAAAAAATACGGATCAGCGGTACAAATAATGAATTGCTGACTCATCTTACAAACCGAAATTAAAAATTGTTGAACTGTTGAGCTTTGTCGAAACCCACGAATGCTAATGAAAATTTCAGAGAAAGTTTTACATAGTCACGAGTGAAACGGATTGTCTTACCAGCGATTTTGTGAACGGCCGAACAAGAGTGAACAAGAACCGATACATCCAGGAATAACGGGACAAATCGGTGGAGACCATGTTGCCGGGATGACAACTAAAAACGCTTACGGACGGCCACCGTCTCGCTAATTCCTGTGCGAAGAGGACGTTGCACAGTTTCGAATCGTTGTAAGCACCCATCGACCAGTACTTGTACGCGGGAGGCGACAGAGTCAGGGGATGAATATCCTCGACGGATTCTATAGACGAAAATCTGAAAACGAACAATGTAACGTTAGAAAATGTTTACACGCCAACGATATTGCACTGTAAAGGAGAGGAAAGGTAAACATGCAATAACTTTATCGTATGACAATTCTCACCTGTGTGACTCGCTCGCTACGACGACAATTCTAGCGTTTCCGCAACTTCGCAAGGGATGCTCGAGAAGCAACGTTAGGTAGTAGTGCGACAAGTGGTTAACTTGGAACAGTGTCTCGTAGCCGTCCTCGGTGATCGTATAAGGCAATGCGAATACTCCAGCATTCAAAATTAGTATGTGAAGAGTCCTGAAATAAAAAAATATTCCATTGTAATTTTTTATGTCGAGCTAGGTGTTGACTCGAAAGTTCTCTAGTCAGTAAATTTCGAACTGTTTATCTAGTAACGAAAATACATTTACGTAATTAGAAACAATCCCGTTCGCTTAATGGGAAGCATAAGGGGAAAAAATAGCGTGTCCGTGTTGCCTAAATTTACCTATACTTCTGCTTGAATTTTTCAACAGCCTCGCGCACATTGTGCAACGAGGACAAATCCAATTGTAACGTATCACACGTCACATTGTCTCTTTCGTCCTGTATCCTCTGTGCCGCGTCTTGGGCTTTTTTTATATCTCTGCAAGCAAGAATTACGCGGCATCCGTGAAATGCCAATGATCTAGCTGTCTCGAAACCTTCAATAAAAATTCGCATTAATTAGGAGATGGACATTTTTTATTGCATATTTCTGAGTGGAGATTTTTTTTTGTCATGGTTCCATGTACCTATGCCGGTATTGGCTCCTGTGATGAGAGCCAATTTTCCACGCAAATCTCTGCCATGGAGAACCGCCAGTGCCGTGCTACTGCCATCGAATCTCTGCCTAAGCGGCTGCGACGATTCTCTGTACTCAGTGGCGAACGCCAGACGAGGATCCGTGTATGTTGTCGTGCGATGCATGTGGTCTACAAATATCACCTTTCCATCTTCGGATACACACTTCTCCCAGCCAGACGGCAATTCTGCAATTTTACCATATTTCGCTAGTACATTAGTCTTGTCACTATATTGCTCCCAAATAGCCAAAACATTGGAACTCGTTATTGAACAAAAATATCAACTTGACCACCTAATATTTTTACTTATTGGCAGAGACATGTACGGCATTAGACAGCCACCAGAATTATCTCTATTAATGTACAAATGAAAAAAAATAAATGTTTGTCACATTAAAATTTGGACCGTAAATGCATCAGGATAATTTCTTAGTCTATTTTCTAAAAATTGTTACCTCCTTCAACAACTTTTTTGCGACCTGTGCGAGGATGTGTCCACTGTGAGCCTTTGGTGTAGTGACTGCAAAGAAATAATATCTCTTAACTGAAGTCCGAAGTGCATATTGCATAAGTTCATGCCCAGGAAAAACGACGCTCTTATATTTCAGTATCGCGTCATAGGTAATTTTTTGTGCTCACTATTTCTTGCAAAAAACCATCTGGTATAAAAAAGTGATCTGGACAAGTTACATATGTCTATCTGGACAGTAATTATAAGCTATCCTACATCCAAGAGTTAAGAGTTTTTTGGATGGGTTGTAACTTGTTTGCAGCGCTGGGCAAATACACTAAGTACTAGAAGTATTTATTCAAGTACCAAGTACTTGAAGTACTGACGACGGCTTAGGATTTGAATATTAATGCATCAAGTACTGGAATAATTTAAGTGCTGACGTTGTAAGTACCGGGTACTGACTCAGTACTTCTTATTTCAATAGGTACTTCAAGTACTAAGTGTATTTTGCCCAGCTCTGCTTTCGAATAACGTCCCAACGGACATACAAAACGCATTGAAATCACTTTGTGATAACTATTTTTTTTTGTGCTACCTGAATGGCTATTAGAAAGTTTTCGGGCGTTTTTGTTATTGCTCAGAAGTCTCGTTGATACGCGCGGTCGTTAACCTTGTTCTTGCAACAGGTTCGAACGCCCACGCGCTACGTGCTATTTAGTCAGTGGCAATGCGTTTTTAGGACGTGGAACACGACGAGACTCACTTTACATAATAAACGTTTCCATCGAGTGTCGCACGTTCCTCCCATCCCGGCGGTAATTCATCCTCGCTGTCGGAATCATTCAAAGCATTCACCATCTTTGAATTTTGTTGTTGTTAGCTTTTTTTTTTACTGTAGAATGCACCGAAGGAAGCACATTGCACCGGTGATAACGACGAGGTCGGACATAACGAAACGCAATTTTTTTTTGCCGATGCAATATCAATTGTTGCTATATAGGGAAATCGCTTGCGCGATGTTCGTTCGTTCTTCGCTATCGCACAGCGAATGCATGCGAATGAATGAAAGCGAATGAATACGACACTCCTGTTCTTAAATTAAAGTAAATTGAACCAACAAACATCAATCGCTGATGACGTCAGAGATATTCTCGCTTCGATGTGAAATTGTGAATCTGAAATGGCAGGTAACTGCTTTACCTTCAAATACCTTTGACTATACCTCATCTACCAATTATCTCAAAGTGATAGCCGAGGATAATTAAAAAAAAAAAAATTTCGAAACGTGAGTAACGTGATTGGCACTTTGAATATTGCAGAGCAAGATTGCAACGAAAAAATTCTAAATTAACCAGCGTTTGTAATTAGCATATATCGAGATCCGCATTGTCGAGACGACAACCGCGAACTTTGAAGCAACAATGATAATTTAAGGCTGCAAATTGCGCGCAAATACCGCTTTCAACTAAAAATATGAAACGAAAGATTGTTTGCTAAGACTTTCAATCTGAGCCGCTTTGTTCGGTATTAAAAATTCAATGAATTGTTGGAGGGTACCGATAACACGTAGGCGACAAAATGGGAACCGTGGGGTATTTCGTTTGCAGCGAAGTGAGCAGCGAACGGTGCCGTTAACCGCGCCCGCGGTCCGAGCCGCTGCTCTCTGGCTCTTTTCTCGCGCTGTGCGTGTGGTGCTGCTGTTGCGGCAATCGATATTATCGCGAAATCGATTCAGCATTTTCATGCGCCTGTCAAATGGATAATGGCAGCGACGGCGATTGGGACGATGTCGCAGAGCAATGGGTTTCAGTCGAAAAAGAAAGAGGATGTCGATAATAAAGACAATCTTTGGTACGTTAAGACAGAGAGATCGTTCCTCGAGTGTTTCGTACAAATTACGCTAACGATTGTTTTATCATTTTTTTTACGCACGTATTCCCGATTCCCGATAACACCTACGTACCCCCAATACACTTCTGTCGCACGCCTTCCACCGATCGAGCGAGTCCTTCGGCGACGGCGGTATTTTAATCGCAATATTTACTTATAAAAAAAACACCAAAAATATGTACGAATATTCTTTTTATTTTTCAGGTCCTCGATATTGGCCGAGGTACAGAACAGCGGAAACAACAAATTGCCCTCGAACAAGAACGTCCTTGTTCTAGGTAAAATTCGTTACAAAGTCAATGCCGAGCTTTTTTTTCATTTCTCCAAAAGGAATTGCCACAATGTGCGTGCAGCGAATATTAAGCAGGCGCCTGGGAACGGCTGAGCTCGTTACCTATGTGTCATTGTTTAGTCAGCTTCGTGACATCATTCTGTGGAGTTTGTTCACCTGCTTGGCAAGCTTACTGTACTTTCCAGTTAGGCATTGCCATACTGTCTTAGAGACTGATACACTTTGTCGCAAGAATATCCGTGAAGGAAGCTTGTGGTTTTGTGAAGTTATTTTTTTACTGATTGATTAATTTTTTTTCTTTTTTCTGTTTCTTCTCCAGGTGACAATGAAAGCGGCAAGACCACTCTCATCGCCAAGCTGCAAGGGGTCGAAGACCCAAAAAAAGGCTCTGGACTCGAATTCGCCTACATCGATGTACGCGACGATTACAGAGACGGTGAGTCGCACATGGATCGGAAGGATGGCCTAAATTTTTTTTAAAGATGTTTCAAGCTGTGATGCTTTATTCTCTTGTTGTGATACAATTACACCTGGTCTGTTGCGGTCCATACATTTTTATCTGTTATAGCTGAACAGTTTTTGTATGCAGTGTTTGCTGATAGAATTTTATGTGTTCAATAAATGATTTTTCTTTTTTGATTATGTAACTGCAAGATCATTGCAACAATGATTACCTCAGCAGACAAACATCACAGCTATATTTTGAACAACATCAAACGTTTGTTTTTTTTTGTTTTTTTCTTTAAATTGGCTGCTCCGATTCGGACATTTGAGAGTCGTGTTTCCCAATTGCGATATTTCAAATATAATTTTTTTAAAAATACTATATCAATGATATTTTTTTAACAATCAACAAATGTTGAATTTGGAGCAAATGAGAATGATCATTTCACGTTTAAAAAGAGCATAGGGCTTTGTTTAATTAAATTTTTTGATTTTGCATTTATTACTATTGTCGGATTTCACCTTTACAATCAGTCTATGATAAATCCTAAATATTAGAATTAACAATTTTTTTTGTTTACGATGTAACACCAGATCAAACGAGATTGTCGGTGTGGGTGTTGGATGGAGATCCCGGTCACGCGAATCTATTGAGATTCGCTCTGAGCCACGAACGGTTTCCCCACACACTAGTTATGCTAGTAGCCGCGATGACGACACCCTGGGCGATACTCGACCAGCTTCAAGCGTGGGCTGCCCTTCTCGGCGATCACATCGACAAGCTACCGTTGGACAACGATACGAGGCAGCGATGCCGGCAGTTCAGTAAGAAATATTATTCCAAGTCCCGCCTCCGGAAGTTAGAAAACTAAAAAAAGTTAATAAACCACATAAAAATTTAACGTTATGATTCGGACAGACGTTAAGAAATGGCAAGACTACACAGAGCCAGGCGACGAGCTCGATCCAGGTAGCCCACTGAGACGCACCAGTCGCAATTTGGACGACGATACGGTCGGCAGTTTGCCGCTACCGGAGGGAGTACTTACCACCAATTTGGGCCTGGACGTCGTTGTCGTTATCACAAAAACGGATTATATGTCGACTCTCGAGAAGGAACACGATTATAAGTACGTTGCGTAAGATAATTGAGGAATGAACCTCATTTCCTATCGTCAGCCGAGCTAACGATAAAATTGATTTTTATTTTCTTTCAGAGACGAACACTTCGAATTTATGCAGCAATGGATCAGACGATTTTGTTTGCAATATGGTGCCGGATTGTTCTACACATCCGCCAAGGAGGATAAGAACTGTGATTTGCTGTACAAGTACCTTACCCATAGGATCTATAGTTTACCGTTTAGGACACCGGCTCTGGTTGTCGAGAAGGATGCTGTACTTATGTACGTTCATTTGTCCTACAAGCAACTAGAAATTTTGATAAATCCGTGTTTATTTGTCATTCAATTGTTTCTTCTTTTTCGCAGACCTGCTGGCTGGGATAATATGAAGAAAATCAGCATTCTACACGAAAACTTGCAGTCGATGAAGCCGGACGATTATTATCGTGACGTTATAGCTCAACCTGCGACTAATAGAAAAGTGAGTCGTCAGTACGATGAGACACTGAATGAAACTGTGTGCAAGTTAACTTTTTTCCCCGACTTCGCTTAAATAATCACATCGCTTGCGAGCGAGATGGGCGTAAAATCACCTGTTATTTACCGATGATCATTATTAAGCTGTGCACATGCGCAGTACTGTTTTATTACTCATTGGGAATAAGACGCATTGCTCCCTCTGGAAGCCCTCTTACTCCCGAGGGAGTGTTGGCCATTAGTGAATATGACGATATTGCAATGCAAAAAATGTGGTTATTTTAATGAAGTCAGAAAAAAAGTATCGCATGTTGCTCGGGAGGGAGCGAATTTTCACCTCGTGTGATTTCTGACCTTGCTTCGCTGGGGCAGCAGACTTCACGCTCGGTGAAAATCGCTCACTTACGTCCCTTGTAACATAATGGAATATTTCAGATTGTTTTCTTATCGTCACTGATAATTCTTGCGTTTAACAGTGCGTCGCACGAGAAGTCGAAGTTCAAGCGGAAGAGGAACAAGCTTTTCTCGCCCGGCAACAAGCTGCGCTGTCGGGCTTGAGAGATCCCTCGCGTTCGCCGACGACGCGAAACCAGGCAAGCACCGGACCGGTCATGCAGGTTGTACCATTTATATTAAGAGCATGCTCCCACTGTTGCGTACGTGTTACGGATAGGAGCAAAAACACTAAACAATTATTGTGTCACTAATGCGTCCCTATTGGCTCCTCAATAATCCAGTTCATTAATATCTTTCATTAAAAACAATTGTCATGACGACAAAAAAAAAACGATAATGATAATAAATAAAAAAAGAATGAAAAGTCCTCCTTTCGTCTGTGGCTGAAAGCTAGGACGGTTAATGACGAAAAGTTCATTCTCACTGGAACGTTCCCTCGATATAAAAATTCGTTAACTGTTTTTAACTTTGCTAATCCCGAGTGTCTTCTAAATGTTGTTACTATAAAAAAGTAATTCCATGCTTAAAATTAATTTGTTACAATTCATGTTTAATTTTCATCACATTTCATTTGTTGCAAAGACGTTGAGGGGAGTGTGTTTATCATCAAGTCTACATGGTGTCACCGTAATGTATTATTGTTTGTTTCGTTTACATTTATTTAACACGCGACAGCATGTTCTAATATATGTGGTATGGTCGGCAATAACCCTTTGTTGTCGCCTTTAAATCGTTTGTCGATAAGCTAAAAGTTTGCATATCAGGTGCCTTCGCCAAACAAGAAGTTGGATCCGAAAGGAGCTGGTACAACGCCCTCGGGTGAAGGCGTTCTCGCTAGTTTCTTCAATTCCCTTCTCTCTAAGAAAACCGGAGCGTCGCCCGGTGCTCCGGGCTCACCAGGTTCACCAGGCAGTATTGGCGCGAGTCCCATAAAAATCGGTGGGTTGATATTCTTATTTTTTATCAGATGTGGTTTTGATTATTTTCGATTAGATTCGCTTACTAAAGTTTTTGAAATAATGTAATGCCGAAGTTTCATAAGTATTTTGTTACTAACGTGTGGAAATTCGCACGAAAATATAACTTCGCTATGGCTTCATAGTTTTCATCAAATTGATATAAAAAAAAGATCCCTGTAGAAATATCATGGATATTTTTTTATGGTTTAATTTTTTTTTAGTTCAAATCGACTATTTTGCGTAATTCATTTGTAAATGAGTCGAATATTTTACGGGTCAGCACACAAAAGTTATAAATAATTAACACGACCAGCTCAATATCATACTTTTTATTGTTTCAAATGTAGACTCGATCATTGCAGACGGTGGGCCGGTAGATAAAGCAGCGATGAGGAACGACGCGGCAGCCGAATTGGATCGCATAACACGAACGAAGAAGATACCGCCACCCGATCTAAACTCGTCGTCGGAGTGTTAGAGCATCGCGCGGCGGCAGGAGCAAATCTTCTTTTGCGACCCATTCGCAGCATCGAATAACAACTGACATATGGGTGGGTTAGTACCGGGAATTAATTTTTCTCTTCGAGGGCAGCCAAAAGTGAGAGCTTGCCAATTCGAGGCGTAACCAACGAATACGTCGTTAAATCGACTGTGTTTAGTCCGCTATCGTCGTCCGTGACCTCTTAGCTTTTTTTCAGCATCGTCAGCTTTGTGCTCTCTCCAAAATGTCATTTGGCTGGGATATAATAACTAAGTCCGTACTATATCGAATTAAAATCGAATAAGTTGAACTCAAAAGGAGCCTCATGCAATGAAGCGTTTGTGCAAGAATCATGCAGAGAGATACTATTTAGACTCGATGATGTATAGAATCGTAATTTATTTGTTTGTTTTTTTTCTTCTTTATCTTCGAATGAAATGAATACTCAATCACTATCAATATTTCTTTGCTTCGAATCGCCGGGCTGACGAGACTGTATTAGTCTCCGGGAATGTTCTACAATATACCTGGATCTGTTCCATATTATTTTTCGTTTTGTCTTTTGTGATTTTCTCGCGAAATGGCTGAGTAAACTACTTCGCACTTACAGTTTTTCAGGTTTCTATGTTACCCGACAATAGTTCAACAAACAGTATAAACTGCGACAACGGTCGAGAATTTAGCTCACTATGTGAAAACATTCTCGCCGCTGTTCCGACGTACGAAAGGAAAACGTGCAATATGACGCTAAGCACCTTTTTTTATACTATAATAATATGTCAACGTAGAAACGATTTTTTTCAATCTCATTATGATTCCTCTTTAACAGTACTAACTGGGGGGGAAAGTTGGAGTGGGCCGCAAAGAGAGTTAAGAGAGTAAAAAGAACTGAAGGGAAAGGGAAATTACTCGAACGAAGCGAAGAAAATATAAGATTAAAAAATTAAAAAAACAAATACGCCACAGCTAAACAACAGCCTTAATTGTTGTGTTTGACTACGAATACATAACACGATATAAAATAATGAATAGAAAAGAAACAAAAACAAAAAACAAACAAAAAAATTAAATTAATGTAATTAAATATTTAATATAATAATAATAAATTTGAATTATGCTTACGCACACACATGTCCTTGCGTCACACCATAGTAAATTATTTAGCATCTTTTCAAGGTGTTTATCGATTTTCTATTCTATCGTGAAAAAAAAATATCGACAACCCTTTTTCTTTTGTTGTAGATATACTATACCGAAAGACCAATACTATAACACTATCCCCAAACATAATACATCCTTTTTTTAGAGAAGAAAAAAACGTAGCTCGGTTTAATAGATTGATATTACGATCGGTCTAATTTAGGGATTTATAAAAAAAAAAAAATGGACAGAGAGATGTAAGAGAGTCTGCAAGAATGCGTGAGAAAGAATTTTATACGAGTTGTATATTTACGTAAAATTTGTTTTGATAGCTTTAGATAACGCTTTATATCGGAAAGGTGGCTTCAAGAGACTGGACAGTATGGTTGAAAAAAAAGAAAACAACAAGTGTGTAACAAACGAAACTGTAATCTTCATTTCGCATGAAATCCAGAAAGTTCTAACGAAATCTACTATCCATTCATCCAAACCCATGATCAAAATAAATAATTTTTCATACAACCATCATTGCTTGATGAAACTTTTCCCACCCTTCTATATGTACAATAATCGAAAAATTAATGTGCGCGTTAAAATACGTTACATGGATATTTCTTTCGCAGGACAAACGAGCGATAATTTTGCCCTCGATTTGTGGTAAATTTTGATGTTCTGCGATATTTATCGAGGAAGTGCAGTGTAATATTTGCCATTAAAATTATAACACGTAACTGGATTATTGCAGATCGTAATACCTTTATTGTTATTTTGCGAAGCACGTCGCACTATTACATATCGTTTCAACGTTAAATTTATATTAACGCTTAAAAAATCGCCACTTTATTGTGTGGGGTTCTCGATTACATGGATTATTCAGCGCACAATATTGTTGCTGATCGATATACGATACGAATTATGAATATTCATTATACATATACAAATTATGCCGGGTCGAGTAAGGGGATTATCAAAAACATGTTTACGATTAAAAATATATTCGTTATACTATCAATGGTTCGCATACTCAGGCCGTCGTTGGCTCGACGATGAACGAAGAACATCCGCATTATCGTTCGATCGATCCGTTAACAAACTGTTCGATTCGTTCATTAGCGCTTACTTCAGCATTGCTATTAAACGTTGCTTATGCTCTCTCATTAGAAATACTTAACAAATGGAATAGCAAAGTTTATTTTTATTTCATATAAGCTAATTATTTATCGTGATTATTTTCACAAAGTCTTATTCGAGAAAAAACTATAAGTACTAGGACGCACGCACGTTCGCGCGAGAATTATGAACTAATGAGAGAAATAGAAATAATTAAAGAGGAAAAAAAAGTTTGATATTTATAAAAATGTTCGATACATGAGTTTCGTTACATCTACCATCTACTTACAACGAGTCTAATACACACTATGCTTTTTCTACTGTATAAGTCCAATAGAGCGATTAATTCGAGCCCGAGAATAACGTAAGAGTACAATTAGCGTAACGTCGTCATAAAGATTCGTGACGTAACGGTATTTTGGCGATTTATATGAATAATTATCGATGAATCTCCGATCGACCGAACTACCCGGTCTATTGAACTGAGCGTTAACACGTTTGTCAAACCGAGATACTCTCGAATAAATTTTTTATCCCGGCGCGATACAATAAACATGATATCGCGTACAGAAACGAAAAATATAGAGGATCAAAATCAGCCCGATTGTAAATAGCTCCAGCATTTAATAATGAGTACATTGAGTGTTATTGTTTCCATCACTGAAAATTAGTTAATATCACTCAGTGGAAAAATGGCGGTTTTGCGCACGCGTCGCGTGCGTAAAACACCCATTTTCACACCTTGTGAAATAAATTTTTTTACGATAGCGTAGACCGGCCAGTGAATGGACAGTTAAGCAGACGAAAAAGTCAGTGAATAGACGTTTTTTATTCACGTGCTCTTATGGAAATTGTCCACTCATTGGCTGGTTTACCCTGTTCTTGCGATAAACGTTTTTTCGGCTCGTGCTGCAAATTAACATGAGTCAAAATGTTTTTTCGAACTAGTATCGTAATATAATATTGCATGCGGCAGTCAAAAGATAATCGATGATTCGTGTAGAACGGGAGTGAAAACAAAAATAATTGCAAAAGGTCGACCGAAAATTTTGCGCTATTTCGCCGTAAAGCTATATCATTAATATCGAGATGCAATTTTGAAATTACCCAAGGTCCTTGTCGATGCTCGAAGAATAATCGAGCGTAATTAATCTACACGAGACACGACGAATTGCGAAGTTATATATCGTATCCCTCTAACAAAAAAACATCTCCAAAAATTCACCAACAAATGTAACGCATAGAGACGATAATAACAATAATAACGGTACTAACAATACAAAATATCGTCGACAGTGGCAACGAGCCGTAGAGAAGCCCGCCATCCATTATACCTGTGCGTACAATTCATATGCAGCTGGGCTATAATTTATATCGTCGAGAAATTATGCGAAAAAAAATAGAAAAAGAAAGGTCAATGATAAGTGGGACCACGATTGTGGAACTTCAACGCCGTAATCTACACGGAAGAGCCCGTCCAACGCCAGAAGAATAATCGGACAATCGTAAAAATTACTCTACGCGCATTCTTCAACGCAAACACTATCGTCAAGTATATAATCTAAGTAAAAACACTTTTCGTCATTAGGATCTAGCGAGTACTGGTACTGGCAGTCTTTTTTTTATTTTTTAATGTTTTTTTTCTCTTGTTTTCTTCAATAGAGCAGAATACGCTTATCAACGGCTTTGCGGCATATGGGACACTCGGACATGCGATCGCCGCACATTTGGCAAGTGCCGTGGCCGCACAGGAAGATCATGTTCTTGAGTCGATCCAAGCAAACGGGGCACATCGTCTGAAAGACAAAAAAAAAATAGTGATAAATAATCGGTCGTCCAATCGCCCTCGACAAAGCAACGGAGACCGCCCCAACGCTTAAGGGTATGTGAAATACCGCGGTCGGTAATGGGAACTTTAATTCCTTTTGTTTATCGTGTCGACGATTTATGTTCGAAAGGAAATTGTCACATGAACCCGAATTGATATCAGCCGGAAGTAGTTAAGCCCCGTGAAAAACAATCAGTTACAGAGTTTGTTACCGACCGGGCCTGGGTTAGGGAGAGGGAAGGGGTCACATCGCCTTAAGGTGATGTGAAATGCCGCCGCCGGTAACAAAAGGTATACTGCATGCGGTTTGCTATCTCAAAACGGCATGCAGTACAGCTTTTGTTTACATTTTTATAAGCCCACCAACTGGGCCCCGGGCAGGTGGGCGGAAGATTATACCACATCACCTTAAAACATTTAAAATCTCGAGGTCGATAATAAAAACTGTAATCAACTTTTCTAAACCGGGCGAGTGTTCACAGTGAAAAGAAAAGTTTCACCGGAGGCTGGCGTGACATCCGCTTCCGACCAGACTTTTATTTTGATCGTTACGGCCAGGAGCCGTCAAAAAACTTGATTAGAGTTTCTGATACCGACCGAGCGCAGTTCAGGTGGGGAAGAGGGTGTTTCACATAATGTTGATGGCTACACCTTTAACCAACCTGTTCCTTTATATCCTGCAACTGTTGCTGCAATTTCTGTATATCACTGTGCGACGTATCGCGACTGCCGTTGTTCATCAAGGCAGCCTCTCCGCTTCCTCCTGTGTTTACCGGCAGCGGGGCGACGGGTGCCGGTTCTTCCTCGGGATCTGCTTTCACTTCTGATATGGTACCTGAATAAAAGAAAATGTTTACGTTAAGAACTGCTATAGTCGTTATTTTAGTGTAACACTACGATAAAAGTTAGGATTGAAAAAAACGTCATGTAAAAGCCGTCCAAGGCTGAAGCAGCTACACTCTATTCGCGTTATTAACAATTTTGCACATTGCTGTCGATGGAAAAGACAAGATTTTGATGTCTTTTTTCTATATTGCATGAGTCGCAACTTCGGACCGTAAAAACCGAGAAGACATACGATCCTGACTCAGCACGGCACGAATGATAAGGTAACGATTTTTTTGCAACTGCAATGGCACAGAATCGTCAATAGTGTGATTCACCGTTACAGGTAACTGTTTTAACCTCGAAGGACTGGCACAAAAACTTTGATGCCGCATTAACTTTAGCGATTAAACCGTTGTTTACTTAAAAGTTAATTTTCTTTGTTATGAAAAGGACGGCTCTAAAACTCTAATGGAAAGCACTGCGGACGCTCGTCGTCTTATTTCTTTATCTATGTACATTCTACACTCCACAGTCATATTGATGCTTCATGCATCCTAAAAAATAGGTTCTCAAGACATCAAAAATAAAAATAAAAAAAATGTCCAGCATCGCTACTAACTTATCTCTGTTTTCTACGAACAACGAGAATCGGGGATCAGAGATAATTGTACCTGAGGTATCACACCCCTTAACGTAAGTAACATCACCTCCTCCGCCGCAACAGATGGACATCGGTACCATGTGCTGTATCTGCGTCCGGCACTGTACGCATTTCTTCATCAACGTGGCGCAGCTTTCGCAGGCGCACATGTGGCCACATGGACGGAACAACACGCCGGCCTTGCGATCCGAGCACACTAGACATTCCTCGATCTGCGGATAATTTGAACGATGAAATAAAATTTAATTATATCCATTTAAAAAATTGATTAGAAAAGCGAGAAAATTGCTATTAAGATCATTATAGTTTTAAGATTAATCAAAAGCAAAATCGAAGCTGATGTAAAAAAAAAGTTTAATTCCCATAATTCAAATTTTTATACGAAAATACTGCAAATATTGGGTTGTTTTTTGTTACAAGTTTCTCGTTTTGTTACAAGATTCTGTGACCTAACTTCACCTGTCGAAATAAAGGACCGAAGAAGTTAGGCCACTGACGCAGACATTAATAATATTTTTTTTATACCTTCACTCGAGAAACGACGTTTTCCCGGCAGATCAGACATTTCTTGACCCTCGGTCCGCACGGATTGCAACAGGCGACATGTCCGCAGGGGCTGAAGAGCATCTCGCGTTTTCCATCCGAACATACGAGGCACTCGTCCATCGCCGCCGATGTGGTTGGAGGTTCGATGTCGTGTCTGGCGGAAATAAAAAATAAAATTTATTTGAACGAGGTGGGAAATCATCTCACATTGGAATACTTGCAGAAATAGAAAATTAATGTGATGTATGCGTTGAAAAACAAAAATCTTCTGAAATCAATATATAATTTTATCGAACACTCGCCATAACATATTTTTGCGGTACGAACATATAATTTAGGAATTTTTTCAAAGAATTCTCCATCAAACGTAATTCACTGAATCAAATACAATTTCGTCTCAATAAATTTTACCCTTGTACCAACAAAATATGATACGGCGAAAGATTAAAAAAATTATTTGATTGATTTTGGTAATTTTTGTTCACAGTGTATAAAACAGAAAATTATGGATGAAATTTCATGTACTTGACAATTCTGACTTTAAGAGTTGAGTGTGCGGAAAATTGTTTAAAAAATTAAGGAGTTTTCAAATGAAACTAACGACTCCTTGTTTTTGTGACAATTGGTGAGAGTTTTGCACAAATTAGGATCCGGGCAAAGATGAAGTGGAGTTTGTCCCTTCTTGTTTTTGAGTTCCAAATCGGCGCCGTGAGCAGCGAGGAAACACGCGATGAACGAGCTGCTCTTCTTGTCCTGGCCCTGAGCACCCAGGCCCATGAGGAGACGACCGACGTCCTGGACATCCTGGAGTTGTCTCAGCTGCGACAATGTGTGGTGACGAAGGGCCTCGTGAAGAGGCGTGTCACCGTCTTTGTCGGCGACGTTTACGTTAGCACCCTCACGTACCAGCAACTATAACAATTTTGGAGTAAACGGTAAAAAATTATAGTTTACAATTAAAATGCATTATTAGTCAATTATTTTTCTTAGTGTGACAAATATGCAAACACATAAAAATCGAAGACCATAAATGCAACCTTTTTTCATACGACCATAATGGTAGAATTTTTTCTAATTTACTATGATTATTTTCGACCAAAATTTAGGTTCCCAGCGAAAGAATTTTTTTTTTTAATTTTATTTTAAAAAATTGCGATAAAGAAGATAATTATATAAATGATTTTGAGAACGGGTAAGAGTGAACAGGGGAATGAATCCTACTGTAATAATAGAAGATTTTTAAAAACGTTGGAAAATTACACCGGATTATACACAGTAAAAAATAGTTTCGTAAAACCGGAATACGACTTTTCGTAAAAATAATTTTGTCAAATAAGTGACAAACTCGTTTCTTCAGATTTCAATATACAAACATGTCCTTTTATGTCCCATGTCATTAAAGATTTACGTTTGTACTTTTGTTTGCAAAATTACAGCCGGATGGTGCGATCAGTAAATTAACAAATAAAAAATTGTGAAAGTTCGTCGACAAGGAGTTGTAAAAAGTATGAACTTTTTACTGTGTATTTAGTTAACTTTTGGCACTCGAAGATAGCCGATCAGTTTAAAATTATATGCCTTCTCGAGCTTCGGAAACAGTTTATTTCGAACGTTTCGAGAGCGGGTGGACAGTGGATGGACGCTGTAAGCGGAGCCGAAGGATCGTCAAATTTGATGGATGGCCGTTTGGCTCGTTCGAGAAAATGGTATTGCGAAGAGTGACAGGAGAAATAAAAATTCTTAAAAATAACTCGTTCGGTTTCTCGGAAGACACAATCAGGCCGTGTTGAGCGACAGCTTGGCCACGCCAGGGGGCCCGCGGCGAAGTTATTATAACACACAGGGACTATACACGCGCGATGATTCCCTCTTTGTTTTTTTTTTATTCATTACATAATACGCTGAAGCGATGACCCGGTTTTGCCACGAATCACGATAGTTCCGGTCACTTTTTGACTCAGCCGAAGTGATTAATAATAATAATAATAATAATAATAATAATAATAATAATAATAATAAACAATTTACCCGGACGATCTGAGTGTGCTGACGTTCGACAGCGAGATGAAGAGCCGTCTGAAGATTGACGTTCTGCAAATCCAAGTATGCTTTTCCAATTCCGGCCAATAACTCGGCAACTTCGACGTGGTTATTGAGAGCGGCGAGATGCAGAGCGGTGTAACCGTCGTCCTTCTTCTCGTCGACGATCCACGATCGTGGAAGTTTCGACAGCAAAATTCTCATCGCACTGCGAACAGAAGAAAAAACATCACGGAAATTAATTATTTGTGTATTAACTATCTGTTTGCACATAATTTTTTTACGTTATTATATTTTACATTTTGCAAATCGTTCCCTTCTATATTTTCCGGTTATTTGCTTAACGTAATTTGTTTTTTTTTTTTAGGTAAGAGAACAAAAATTGGGCTCCGTTCAACTTTTTGTTGTTGTTGAAATATTATATTTGTTTTTCGGGTTATTTTTCAAAGTGATTATCACAAATTTGCATACTCTTTGCCGCACATTCCCTATGCTGTGCCGATCGAAGGTCTAAAGTTCAATTATGTAGATGAAACTTATATAAATTTGAATAAGTATATAAACCGCGTTAAAAATAAAAAAAATAGCTTGGCAATTTCGCGTTTCCACGAAAACTTAATACTCTCGTGTATGTTAATTGACCGTATGAAGAAATGTCGTTATAAATATATTATGGTTGTTATATATATGGTACAGTATTGTTCGCGGAGGCATGAATAAACTATAACTTTCCAATAGTTACCGCAAGCATGTAGTAATTATAGATAAGCCTCTATCCGCGCTTAGCAGCCGCTGTGCCACAATGTTAAAGTTCATTTAATAATACCTTGATAGTACCGACGGTAAATTGCAGTTCGCCGAACAATGATTATTGCAATTTGCTCGGAACTGGTTTCGCGTTTAATATCGATTCACGAGAGCCCACCGCTCTAATTTGTTATATCTTCAGTCGAATATATCAAGATTAAAAAAAAATTAAATACTCGAGATTTTTTCCTTTTTTTGCTGCGACAAACGTCCGAACGAGTAAACGTTTAGAATAAAGTATATCCAGTGGAAGAGAGCCAAAAAAAAAAACGCTACTTAATCTTGAATGATATATCGACGCGGCAGCCGCCCAACGATCAATTCATCATGCGAATAAAATTCGTCCACACTGAGTAAATAAATAATCGTTTTTACTGACATACAGAGCGTTTCACTACATTATCGTTGACCCTCGGAACTGTCGCCAATGGACATCGATCTGCTGCAGCAGGAAAAAAAAATTGTTTATAAAAAACAGTGAAAAAATAAATAAATTATTTATCGTTATTAACATACCAACACGGTATGTTTTTGAGACTTCCAAATGTTCAATAAATGCAGAGGCGTTTCCGAGTACCCCCCGCTGTTAAATTTCGGTGATTAGTGATTCCCTGGTTGACGACGATCGTATCGTCGATGTAATTAATCATCGCGCGGTCATTGCACGTGTGAGCCATGGGGTGAAAGGGCTCGGATGCTGGATGACTGCCGGTCGGCACGGGACGATGCAGGGATGATGCCCCATGGACCGGGAACGTGCTCGAGTGAGACGATAGACGAGCGGAGACAGCGGCGAAGTTCTGCAGCTGTCGTTAGTGGAGGTCTACTCCACGGGGTGAAAACAACGACGACGAGGAGCCGCGACCGTCTTCAAATTATAGTAATATTCGTAGTAGTAGTGGATACATTTGCAGGCACGCACATATGTTTCGTCACGGGACCGCACATGTTTCGAGTCGTCAAGATATACCGCAAACGAAATAATTCATGGGCGATTCCACTGCAGTGCGACGTGCACTGTGCTCGAGACTGGGTTGGTCTATTAAATGAACAATGCATTTTTCATCATTTTACGCTTCGCACGAATAGTTATGGCATTTAAGACCAAGTCGAACTTCTCGCGAGCTCGGTCGGTATAAAAAACTGCAATGAACTTTTTTCGCGGTTACTGCAATGTGCGGTGAAAAGAAAAGTCTCATTGAAAAAATGTATTCATTAATTAGGTACGACTAAGATTAATGAATAATTAGGTCGAATCCAATGTTAAGGGTGTACATTTTTTTGTTTTATTTCGAAATGTGTCGGAATGGTCGCCAATATCTCGGTACTGCGTCGTGCACTATTTTCGAGACTGGTTGATCAATTAAATGAAAAACGCATTTTTAATAATTTTTTTCTTCGCACGAATAGCGAAGTTATTGCATGTAAGACCATGTGAAACGCTATGGAGTGCGAGAGAGATAGCATCAGTGGCGCTCTCGGCCGAGCGAGAGAGACACGCTGAGAACGCGTTTCACATGCTTTTAAGACCAAGTCGAACTTCCCCTCGCGGCCTCGGTCGGTATAAAAAATTGCGATGGACTTTTTTCACGGGTACTGGAATGTGCGGTGGAAAGAAAAGTCCCCATCAAATGCCTTCGATGAGACTTCTCATGACAGCACATGCCACCCGGAAAAAAAATTGATTAGAGTTTTCATCACTGACAGCGATATTCCGCGTATTCTTAATTGGGTAAATATAGGTCGAATCCAATGTCAACGGTGCGAAATTTCCTTATTTTATCCTCTAAACGTGTCGGAATATTCGTCAACATTTCGTCAACAGTCTGCCGTACGACGAATTTATTTTCATATTAACGAAATAGTGACAATTCGTCAGTTTCGTTTCTATCTAAACAGGTTTAGCTTCTCGGGTTTGTTGCATAAGCACGATTCGAATGCCAGACATCGACCCGACAAATTTCTTCCAATAAATTGCTCTCTGTATCACCGTGAAAGGTTCGGAGTGTGAACGGACATAGAAAACGAGCGATCGCGCAACGACAACCGCAGCCTCGTTATTGCGCGGCGAAGCCCGCGAGTCTTTCTCGTTGCGGTGTGGCGTCGCGTATACGACGCGCTATCCATACCCTTGCAATAACGAGGCCTTCGCCTCGTCGTCGACGCCGCCGGATTCTGCGGAGCGTGGTATCCGCGAACCCCGGTGCAGAAAAGATTTTAATGGAGATATACACAGAGCGTAATGACGTGTAATAACGTTCGTCGTCGTACACGCTGCCAACGAGCCCCCTCCTGCACCCCCGAATGGACCGTAATAATTGGTAGCCGGGTAATCAATTTATAGTTATTAATGCAATAATGGCAACATTCGAATGCATTTGCATATTCATGCCGCCGGGTCGAGAAGAGAGAAGGCGGTGCGACGGCGAGCCGAGCGGCCAGAGAGGGCTCTTCTCGGTTCCCTCGCTTTTCTCACTGGCAATGGAAAAACTCTTTATTTTCATCCAGCTTTCGCCCTGGCTACGTCCTCGTCATATCGCGCATAAATGTCCCGGTGATATACTTTTTTTTTTCTTACTTTCTTTTTCTTTATTTTTTAGTACAACCCGCCTTTTTCTCAATTTCACGGCACTTCGTTATTCCAATTTAAATTATGTCCCTATTAAGGCTCGCTTCTCTGCCATAAACAAAGCTAATTTACGTACGTTCTTTTTCCTTTTATTTCTGCTCGAGTGTTTCTGAGTTCTAGGTATATATTCGGGAAATGGGTTCGAGATATCGTGATCTTGAGGACAATACGTCGTAAAGTATGCCGGAAAACTAATAGAATTTTGGGGAATGGTGATTTTTTTTTTGTTCCGATGTGAGGTTCCGTACCACAATATGGAGCTGCGACTGAAGCAAATGGCAGATACGGAACATCGTTCTCGAAATGAAGAATGAAAAAAAGGTGTATCCAATTTTGCGAAAAACGGACAAAATGGAATCTCGGGCCAAGCCGGACAATTTTCACCAATCATCTCGCTGGACATAAAATCAAAGTCTGTTGTCTCAAAGGCAGGACGCCGATCCGTTTTGCCCCGCTATTGCCCGTAGTAAAACGTAGCAGAGGCACGACGGACTCGCTGGCTCGGAGTCAGTCGGAGGAAATTCAGTTGTCCTTTCTCAACAATCTTGTGAAGCTTCCTCAAGAAAAGCTCCGCGTCCTTCGTATCCTAATTCCCCAAGTTTTTCTTGCTTTCCGTGTGTTTTCTTTTTTTCCTTGTTTATTTTTATTTTCCTCTCTCTGGACATTCGAGGCAGAGGTATCAGACCCGCAGGAAGACGCGGGTAATGGCGTCACGGGAATGTCCTGGGAATCCTCTATCCTCCATCTCTTGCCCGGGAGGGATGCTCGGGGTAAAGTCTAGTCTGAGGGAAAAGTACACGAGGTACGTCGACGAAGACGACGGCGCGAGTTAGAAGAAACGACAGGACGAAGCCTTGTGTGCTTACACGTGAGTTGCTAGATGCACAGCAAGCGGAAGCCCTAATTTGGCTTAGAACTTTCGAGTACTCCGAAGAGCTCGGAGCGCAGTCAAAGACGGAACAGCAGTTAGGGCGTCTGGGGACCGCAGGGCACGGAAGGTATTGCTCTTCCGATTGCATAAGACCTGTTTCGGATAGTTTGCGCGATGACGAGTCGAGGCTGAGAGGAGCAAATAGAAACGGAGCGCAGCGGACCACAGGCTCGACGACGTAGCAATCGTTACGGTTGGATGTAATACTTTTATTCTGAATTTTTTTTTTTAAAGTGGCTTCATCGACGTCAGGCCAAAAAAAAAAACGAGTTTTATTATAATTTTCGGTAAGGTAAAATTGAATCGAAGTGACTTCCGATAATGTGAAAATATTCGCTGGAAACGGTATAAAAAATTGTGAGAAAAATTGTTTCACTTATCGAAAGGAGAAAATTATTTTTAGAGACGATAATAATATATGAAGCAATAATGGAATATATGAAGCATAATTTTATGTATTCGGCTGTGGAGGTTTTCTTTACGCGATCCGAATACTGTTGAGATAAATCAAGAGTGGGAGATCAACAGTTTTAATGCCGAAATAAAAAAACTCGTTTTCTGGATGAAATAACTTTTTTTTTTTAGTCGAATAATTAAATATGGGAAATGTAGAGATGTCGATAAATGAATAATTTAATAAGCGTGGTTTGTTAAATATCTTCCGTCTGGAATAAATTTTTTTAAATGGCATTGTTTTTTAAAAATTATTAATGAACGTGGGACTTGAATATGGAACATTGTGTATGCGACGAACGGTTACAGTTCGAACACCCTGTAGACCGTTCCCGTATGACAATACAATTATATAGAGAGTCATAGCTCGAATCTCGGACCGCTCTCGTGCAGCGTTCACAGCACGAACCTTTTAGTGGCTCAGTGACAGCCGACCGTCGCTCATTCTCTAACACTTTCGACCTACAAAGCTTTCGTGCGCGACAATTCCTTGGGACAATATTTTTTTAAAATTTAATTAAAGAACTCACTGTTGCCGGGTATGCATACAATCTTTTATTTTTTATTTTTTGTACCAGCATAAGCACTACACGTTTGATATGTGCGTCGACTCGATCGTTGCAGTGGGCTTGCATGGACCGACAGAGTGCCGACCGAGATAGACGCGATAGAGAATTTTTGTCGAAAAATGATCAATCACATCGGCGATACCACAGCAATGAATCGATGTGCAAAGAAAAATACGCGAAAACATTCGCGGAAATACGTACAAGAATAGAACAAATTTCAGATAAATAAACATAATATTCATCGAGATTGTAATTGAAACATCACATCCGGTAAGCGAAATCTTTGAGTTTATAACTTTTTGTGTAATTTTGGTTTTTTTTTCATGTCGTACACTATAAAGCAGCGTTTGCGCATTTGATAAATATTTCTCGTCCAAAAAACATGCCCAATTTTTTTCTCGTCAAATTTACCATTTTTTAAAGATAATAAAACGGTTCGTTGACAAAAAAAATCGTAAAATTGAACCAAAAAAATAGTGGACAAGTGTTCATCGTTTCAATGTTTATTTTATGTAATTATAATATTAATTTTTTGCATGCAGCCTGAGGAGATAGTTCGTAAAGTGTCGAGCAGCCTCCGTTCGGTGCTCCTGTAGAGGCTACAATGTAGATAGGAAGAGTCTTGCCAACAAACGTACCGAGCATACCGAGCGATAAATCAAAGCGTGCGAGAAACTGGGCGTATGCGTGTTACGTAAAATTTATTTTAAGTCACGAGCGTGTATATACGTATAAGCGTATAATATATACCCCTCGTCTTATCTTCACCGCGCACATAAACCGAGCTTTTCGCAGGTGGATCGGAGAGAGAGTCAGTCAGGCTCAGGAATGGAAAGCACAGTCATGCGGAGAGATACACAGAACTTCTTGGGCTCAAAGCCAATTTACAATCCGCATGATTGTTCATATTAGTGTAGAGGCGTTTAATCATACACCGAGAGAGAGGACGAGAGAGAACGAAACCGCATAATACGCAGGAAGAGTTGTTATACGCACGCACACAAATTGACGACGATGAACTCCGTCGACGAGCGGGCGCGAGGTTTCTGGGTCAAGCCAGGGGAAATATTATTTGCCAACTGGTTCATCCAGACGCCTGCCCCGATTTTCATGATCATGATTTTTACGAGAAAATAACAACAACAAAAAAGATCATGAAAAGACGACAAAATGTTGTTTCATTAAAAATTAATTATAAAACCTGCAAATCAAGAAATTTAAATTGTAATTTTAATAGCTGCATCAAGATAAAAGATTCATATTTTTTTCATTAATCATGAGGTCGTGTTTTGTACAAGTTAACGTTGATATTATTTACTTGTTGCGATGCGGACGCTTCGCGCCCTCGCTATGGAATATGGAATTTAGAAACCGGAAATACGTGACTTCCGGTTGGGAAATCTCATTTTTAGACCGGAAGTGATGTCATATCAGAAAAACGCCACTGCCAGTTTGAAAATCGCATTTTCTCTCTCCCATCATATCTTATTTTCATAAAAATGAGATACTCAAACTGGAAATGACGTATTTCCGGTATGACGTCACTTATTCTTGGAAGTATAATAATTTGCAGTGGCTAGCGAGAACGTGTGTCTGCGGCATCCGTTTCCGTCCTCCTCACCTTTCCATAAGATAACCAAGATCTCACGAGTGAAAGGGTGGAATAGATGAAAAAAGACGAAGAAGAAGAAGAAGACGACGATGATGACGAAGAAGAAGCGGGAAGATCGAGTAAAATTGAAATTCCCCTTGGCAGCAGTTGGGAAGCTAAATCACAACTACAAACTAATTTTATCGAGAGGGAGGCACCGAAGAGGTATAAAGAAGGTGGCGTTGGAGCACCCGAGGAAGCCAGGCCAAAGAGTTTGAATTGAGGGTGCGGATATATGAAGAGAGCGAGGTGTGGAGCGGCAGTTTGTACGAGGGTAGAGTGAACTCGCTTGTCAATTGAAATAGGAAAAAGATAATAGGAAGAAAATAAGTGATAATAATAATAGTGATATTATTATTATTATTATTATTATTAATAATAATAGTAATAACAATAATACTAATAATATTAATAATAATAATAATTATGAGAAGAACAAAAAAGAGCAGGCTTCAATCGCAGCACTTCAAATCGAAGCCTGGCGCGTGTAATTTATGCGTTCAATACCGCAATCCTGCGCGCATTCCTCGTTCATCCAGCACGTAGTCGTGCCATCCCGGGCGAGCTGGGTGCAGAAAAAAAAAACATATATATATATATATATTTATTCCGCGGTTTACACATCTCTCTCGCGCTTTTTTCGCTATCTCTCTCTCTATCTCCCTCACTCTTTCTCTTTCAAAGTTATTGCAAAAAGTCGAGAAAGTTTCTGTGCCGCGGCGATGGAAATGACTTCAATAAAATATGACGATAGCTCCGGGCGTTTTCCGCTGCTCCTGCCAGCCCGCTGGTGCGGATTCTGTAGATGTGTTTGGGTCGAGGGTGGTTTGCGGTGTCGAGCAAAAGGTCTTTTAAAGGAAATAGGAAAGGAACGAGAGTGAAAGAGACAGCGTTAAAGTGCGAGGGCGGAGAGAAGGAAGGGGAGGGGGGCGATCGAGACGAGATGCTCTCGTAAAGTATTGCCTCTACATATATCTTTTATATGTATAATAAATGAAAGTCCCCACATTTGTACGTCTGCCCGTCTATCTACCCTGACCCCCCTTAAGTTAAGTTACCGGGCTGCCGAATTAGGACCTTCGGATATGAAAATTTTGTTGTTTTCCCTCGAAATTTGAATTTCGGGTGACAAAAAAAAAAGACGCAGATTGACAAAAAATCACATTTCGAATTAAGATTTGGACGAAGTGTGCGCGTGTCTCTAAAAATAAGAAAAGAAAGTCCGGAACGGAAATTTGAACATTGATTCGCGATGCTTTCCTACGGCTCAGAAGCATAGGAGACAAGAATCATTCATCGCGAAGGAAACAAGTATCTTCCATTGCGATGAAAACAATAATTCTTTTTTAAATAATGTTTCTTTTTACTCTTTTTAATAATTCAAAATTTGTTTTTTTTTCTCCAGATAGACCAGTAGTGGTCCGATCGTATCGGCTAGGCGATATCGATAGAATTTTCCGCTCGTAATGGATGTACAAAAATGTTGGCGCGAATTAAATAGGCGCATGCGCCTGCGCACAACATTGGCGTCGTTGCGATCATCCATTAAACACCTCCATACATTACCGATACGTTGTACGCATCCTGTGTGACTCGTGGAATTTATACGCAAATATCTATTTCAACAATCTCTCTCGAGTTGAACTCATCGTGTACGCTCGATGGTTTCGTTCCGGCGATTCTAGTTCTGCCGGAGGATATAAATATTTATATAACCCTCCCCGACCGCCCGGTATGCATTTATATCGAAATCTACGAATTTGTAACTGTAGTAACTGTAGTAATTTTACCGCCGATAATATCGTTCGTCGATATTAATCGCATTACCGAAATTGGTACGCATTCGATTATATATTTATATCCGGCGAAAACAACGGCGGCATAAAATTCAAATTTAGCCGTACGACGTAGGGGGTGGCTCCGTGGGGGAGATCATACACACAACCCGCTAGAACGAGCCAAGTTATGTAATTTTCATTTTAAAGTCCATTTCGTTTTAATTATCTTCTTTCATTATCCGGGGATGTTTGTACTTCGTTTCGTTTTTATATCTTGACAACGGTATGAAATCCAATTTTTTTAATGGTATAATTCGTCCTACTTTGAAAATTGAAAATTGGTAATAAGCAACTCTATGTATATTAATGTTGAATATTTTACGCAGGAGCTTCGACAATTCGCTAAATGAATCGGTGGTCGCGATATTAAAAATATTATCGATTGGCCACATCACCCGAGAGATAATATCACCCCGCAGACAATATCACCAAACAAACCTCATCAATGACTCAAGTTGAATTCGCTTGCGGGCTGCCAAGGAAAAACATTATTGTTTAAATTCTACTTTCAATTCGTACAATTCTATACGGATTTGAAATGATAAAATGTCATCTTGACAGTCTTGCCGTCATCGTTTCAATATCATCTGGAATTGTAAAAATTGAAAGTAGAAGTGAAATAAAAAAAAAAAATTCTTTGGCAGATTTTTTTTTTCAGTGTACACACGCTGCCCTTGTGCATGCGATACGACGAGCGTAGTTGAGGAAGGGCCGCGGAAATTGCGACGACCTTTCCTCCGAAAGGCCGAGACCTTTTTTTCCCTCTCAAGTACACATGTGCACCAGCGGTCAGTCCGTTTCATTCACGAAGGCCGAATGTCCCACCACGTGAAGGAACGTTCCCAGGCATAGACTAAACTGTCACGTGTTTGGCCGGGGATTCCGTCTTATACCTTGAATCCTCGACTTCTGGTAAAGCGGACAAGAAATTTCACCGCGCATTAAGCTCTCGTTATAATAAAAAAAAATTGCCTTTATTAAAATCTATTTTCTCTAATGAAAACTCGTTTCACTTTAACGAGTAACACTTATATATATATATATATATATATGTCTCCGGGATGGAACAGATGTTGCGCGAATGCCTCGAAATACGCGTGAGAAAAGAAAATCTAAGAAAATCCTGAAACTTGGTGGTGTATCAGGATGCCACGAGGTAACGTAAAAAGGATTACGTTAGCGGAGGCCCCGCGAACTTTCGGGAAGACACCCGCCGCCCCCGTCGCTCCTTCGAGTCTCGAGGGCTTCCTTATCCCCGCGAACGGAGAGACCGAGTTCGTTGCTCCTTTCGTCGAGCAGACGGTGCGCTTCTCACGTTATCAGTTGGTCGGGGCTCTCGGTGCGAGGAAGAAGAAGAAGAAGAAGAAGAAGATTGGAAGGGTGGAATGTTAAATAAGGCCTTAAAAAAACTCGTCGAGCGACCGAGCATCGAGACGTCCGGAAAAAAAATCATTACTTTTTATCCCGATTTTTGTACGGTAGTCTTCGTATGAATCTTTTCTTTTTTTTTTTTACAAAATAATTATCAATAAATAATCAATAACGTAAACATTTTTTTGGAACAAATTAAAACGTTCATTTTTCATAATCGTGACTTTCGAATGGCAATCGACGGTAGTTTGCTTTCCGTGTAACTATCAAAAGTAAGTTGGAATGATCTTTTTTTCGAAAGAAAAATATCGCTGCCAATAATATATGAATTCACATTAATTTACTAAAATATTCGTTTTTGGAGCCCTCCATTTTTTATTTATTTCTCCATGAAAAAACGAACAGTAATAAAAGTCACGAATAAAATATCGCAGATGAGATTGATTGTGAAACGTCGATTGCGACGCGTTGTTGCCCGAAAGTCTCGTCGAGTGAAATTATATCCTCGCCTCCCATGATCGGTGGTACAATATATGTATATCGCATACAAATTACATACCCATAGTTATGTATTTTTTGCCCAATGTACCTTCGTAAAATATTGATATTTCAAAATCGAAATTATTCAATCGTAAAGCCATATTTTTCAGTTCTCTTTTTTTTTCCACCCCTCCCGCACGTTTCGGTTCGGCAGCGTTCCCCGTGCGCCATTTATTTCAACGCTGTTTTCACACGGACCCATGAACGAGGAAGAGATTCGAATTACGAGAGTGGATATCGAGGCAGCAGCAGAAATACCAGGAGCGCCCTTTTCTCTTTAAAAAATCGTTGCTGCCCTCGTTGCCGTCGAGCCCGAGCCTTCCAAAGTTATTTCCATCGCGGCGCGTACTCGTAACTCGATACAGTATGCAACGGGGGCGGGGGTTGAAAATTGTACAGAGAATTCGGTCCTCATGGCTGTTCGAGGTTCAAAGTTTTACTGTCAAAATATTAGGGCGCTCTTGGGGCGCGACCCTGTTTTCATTGCCTACCCATTCGTTTTCTCACTTTCCGGCAGGATGAGGGGGGAGGGGAGGGGGGGGGGGAGGGGGTCCTTTGTACAAACACGAACGTGGCTGTATTGCCAGTGGTAGCCGATTGTGTCGCAGCTTTTTCAGGGAGGGAATGAGATAGAGAGAAAAATAGCATTAACCCGCTTTTGGTGTCGGCTTCACCGCGACTCGCACAGATCTCTCTTCCCTCCCTGGTTCTCTCGGTGCAAGCAAAATAAAGCTGCCTAGATTTGTCACCGTGAAATGGAGCAAAAACTCGTCCGGCACGACTCTTTCTATCTCGAGCCCCGTTGTGTATATTTTCTCTCATTTGACTCTCCCGACGGCCGAGCCCGAAAGCACTATGGTTTATGAGATAAATTATATAGTCTTGCCTCGCTGTTCGCCGTCCGGCGCTACATGTATGTAATATCTTTTCACTGATTCTCCCGGTCGCTGACCATAATTATTTTTGTTTTTAATTATTTTTGTCCCGCCGTCGATTATTAAAGTTTATTCGCGTTGTTATTATTTTTTTCATCTGCCATGAAATCGACTATTTGAAAAAAATTGAATTCTTAAATTTCTTTGTAACAATCTCGTGATATTAAATTCAATATATCCTGAATTTCATGATGACTCGTTCAAACGTCAAAATGTTGAATTTTTTAAAAATTACAATACCACTTTATATGAATACTTTATATCCGTATGTGACGAGAAAGTAAAAGCTCTAATTTATGTAATTTCTTATAAAGTTTCTCCGACCCGCGGAGTGCCACTGCGCACCCGCGGAATTGATATTCTTTGGAAATGAGGACTCGGTTTTAGCATTGATTGAAATTCGTCGATACCCTTTTTGTATAATGGATGAGAGAGGATCGCCGGGTACACTTGGAAGAATACAGAGAGAAAGCGAAGTGAGGACGCGATGAGGTTACTCTTGTGTCGGGACCGCAGGGAGAAGCGAAGAGAGTACTCTCGGGATTCTCTCCTTTAAATTTTAGATGCAAAGAGAGTACGTATACCGGACCCTCGGTCACGGCTCCCGTGTCTCTCTCCGAGCTTCGTCTCTCACCGGGTTCGCGCTTTTCTCGGCCCGCTACTTTATCTCCTCCTCACTTCGCTCTTTCTCCTTCGCGATTCGTCCATTTCGCATCGCCGAGGTTACTTCGAGTCTTTGCCCACTGTACGCGCCGCAAGGCTATTTTCAACGAGCGCCGAGGAGGAGACCCTCCAGTAACCCGATACACGACCACGGGAGAAGGGGATCGATGTTTTAGCTCTCTCTGTACACACTGTGCATACTAACATGCTAACATTTTATGCACATGTGCACCTATACCGATATCGCCGCGATGGGATAAGCTGCTAGCGAGAATTACAGAGACGAGACCTTAAGCTCTCCATCATTTTATGTTTTCTGATTCAAATATAAAATAAAATTAAACATAAAAAGTGGAACCGAAATTCTGTGCAGACTGGAACTCGGGAAAAAAAAACCCGTGCGCTCCTGGGATTTGGTCGCTAAATCTTGCATTGCTTGTCCTGAGTCGGACGCATCGACGGGTCTCCAGGGCATGCAAAGCTTTTTCACCTTTTTAAAAAAAGAAAGAAATTGCCTCTCTGAACCGGTCGAGACATACGGATACATTTTTTTTTATTTTTCGTTTATCTGGAGGCAGCCATATTTACTAGACCGATGTGTTTTGTCAGCATCTCAATGTCAACAGCGAGGAGGACGTTGAATTTTTGTCATTAACATCTTGAAGATAGACCGCGTGAGAAACGATTTAAAAATTGAGGTGCTACATTAAACGTTGGCCAGAAAACAATGAGAGACAGTTCATATTTTTTTCCACAAAACTCCCATCCCTAATTCCACCTGACACGTGTCATGCAATTCAGTCCTACGGCAAAAAAAGGTTTGGCCAATCCTCAAACAATTCTCGCCCAAAAACGTCCATAATTTTTATTTCTCATCGATTTTACAATCGATTTTTTTTTAGTAAAAAAAAAAAAAAAAATACGTTCCGTTGAAACCAAAATATTTGTTGAATTAACAAGAGAAATAAAATTGAGCACATCTGTAGTCGAGTGTTTGTTGAAAACCTTTCTGCCTCGTGCAGAGTGTCGACTCCCGGTGAGTCGTCAATGACCGGACCCCCTTTAATTTTACGATGTTTTTTTAAAAGGTTCATGCACTCCCTCGGAGTGTCAACCCCCATCCGAGACCTATTCTTATTTCTGGTCTCTCTCGTTCCGTCTCTCGTATCGCGACGGTATTATAGTCCCCGTTGGTTATAGCGACTGTCCCGAAATACTGGAGAGTGGCTCACGAAGCGGTAAGATCCCAGAAGTTACAGGCGGAGGGGCGGGATAGAGAGGGGGGGGGGTGAAGTTGGACCAGTGGTATTCTTCGGAGGGTAAAAAGTACCAGGCGACAAAAATGCCTCTTCTCTCCGTTGGAGAACACGCGTCCGGGGTCGATTTCCACTCGCGGTGTCTCCGGTTTGGGGGGGTGGGGAGGGGGGGGGGGGTAAAACGGCGCATCGTCGAGATGACGAAAATAGTAACCGTCTCTCTTTATTCTTCTCCGGCTCGGTTGCATCTTCCTCCGTCTCTATTTGACTCTTGAACGTCTGCGATGTTGCACGATAAAAACTCTTGGATGCAAGTGCACTGGCTTTATAGGTCTTGTTACAGCTTCGCTGCGTTCGTCTAGCGACGATCCAGCGGTGCAACCGCGCCTGCGCAGTGTCCCGTCGTTGCGGGCTTCGGGAGCTTCAGTACCGCGAGATGGGAGATGCAACCGAGTGCACGGCCACTCGGATCGTCGCGGCTACTCGTAATTTTAGACCAGGGCCCGAGAGCCTGCCGGCGGAGATGCTGCGAAGACGCCGATCGAGAAACATACGCCGCTCCCGGTCCCTCGCTGACGAATTCCCTAGCTCTTTTTCTCACTGGGTTCTTGCTTCTTTTGCAACATTTTTGTTTCTTGTTTCGTTGCTTTTTTTTTTTTTTTTTTTTCTATTTTTCGTACCCTCGATGCATGCGTCTCGCGACGCACTCTGGCATCGCCGCGGCGGACGAGGAGACAGAAAAAGCTGAGGACGCTAAGCGCTCGCAATAATGCAACGGCGAGTACGGCGCGCCTGCAACTTATTTGCATCCGCGAGTCACCTGGCACGCGCTCCACGCCGGCCGATTAATATCTATACTCGCGAATTCTCTCGCTGCTTTGGATGCCTCGGATCGTATTAAAGTGAGCTTTTCTGGCGTGAAGTTGGGGATGAGAAAAAATAAAAATAAAGAAGAATGCGAAGAGAGAAAACACGAGCGTGCGAGGCGGGGAAGCGAATCGGAATTATTTCGGGGAATTGGGCGAAGGGGGGGGGATTGTAAATAAAAGTCGCAATATACGCTGCGAGGAAGAAAGATTACATATGAAGAAATTATATTCGACAAAATTACATTTTTAAAAAATTAGTTTTTAAAAAAATCATGTCTTAATTACTAAAAAAAAAATGTGAACATTTTCATAAAATTGTAATGTTTTGTGACATTGATATGAAAGAAAAAGAACTGAAGATGATGTTAACTGAACCGATTGAGCTTTTCGATTCCCTTGTGTATCAATTTGTCGGACCATCTGCCGGATTATAGTGTGACCGATTACCGCGATTCCTCCGTTAGCCGCTGTAGCTGCGAGTTTAGTTGTATCGTTATTATACGAAAACGCGTTTGCCCCGTCAAACGTTTAACGACGTGCTCGGCCGTCGCGCCGGTCACTCCCTCGCGTGCGTCATACGTCACGCGATGAGCCTCATAATCCACGTCATTTATGAACTTGTGTAGCGTTTTCGCGAAACCCCCGGGTTTGACGCGCTATCCCGCAGCGCAACGATGGTGTACCTTGACTACAATCGCAGTGCGTGTATCGAGATTAAATTTTGCAGCGGCCGAAGCCGCGGGTCCTTCGTGCGGATTTATCGAACGCGTCCGATTCACAAATCAAATTTCTGCCTGTCGGATAATGATATTTTACACGGTGCTGACAATCGGCATAGCGAAATTCAACGGCTCCGCCCACGACATTCTCGTCACGTCACGTTCGGTAACGTTAAATTTAATGACCGTCTATAAAAAGAATCTACCATTGCCCTGCGGTAGATCAATATAAAATCAGCGTCAACCGGAAGTCCACTTATTGGAAGGTTTTAGACGTAAGATACAGATTTTCGAGGCTGACATTTGTCTACTTGAATGCGCAATCTATGTAGACTTCGGTATGGGTAGATTTAAGTAGTCAATCTATAGGCAAACTTAACATTCGTGTTACGCAACGTTAAGTTTGCCTGCTACGAACTGCTATTTCCTTGAGTCTACGTAGACTTACAGTCGACTTGGTATTAAATCTGCATGTGAAATACTGTAGACTACAAATTTTACATGCACTGAAGTCTACATTGTATAGATTATAGAGTCTACATAGACTCCACGGTTACTTTCGAAATCGATATCGTACCACTAATTGTCCGAGTAGAAAGACTTTTTACAGACGCGCATAATAGATCTAGCACGAGATTACCGTGAGCACGGAACGGTGACAAATTTCCGTGACAATTTTGAGTTGCCTAGCGTAAAGAGGCACTCGGGCTCTGCCGGGAGCGCTGCAATTTATATACCCCAAGGAGAAAAGTGCAAAAAAAAGTTGGGTGGAAAACAATGCGAGTTAAAAATACGTCGTTAGCCAGTCACGCTCTACATGTATTTCGCGATGAGAGAAGCCGTTACGGAACTTGTTTACCACGTCGAACAGAGTCTGGTAGCACGGCGATGAAGATGGTAAGGATGAGAGAAGACGACGAATAAAAGTGGTGGGCGCCAAGAAGAGGAGCAAGACTACAAGACGACACAATGCGATATTCTGCCAGGCAATGATGCACCGTACACGATCCGCAAGAAGTCGAAAAGCCGAAGTGGCAATCGCGAGCCAATCGACGACAAAAAGGTTAAATAAGAAAGAAATTTCATTGGTTGATTAACGATCCAGCACGAAAACTCGAAAGCCGTCACGAATGCTGTGAAAAGAAGATTTGAAGATAAAAATTCTTTCAGACCGAAAGACTGTCTTCGCTTTCCAAACGTCCCAACCCAACAATGATTGGTTTGCAACCAAGAGGAAAAGAAAAAGAGCAGCGAGAATCGAAGAGGATCCAACCCAGAAGTCGTGGTGACGAAGACACCGAGCGGCAATCACGAAATAAAGAACCTCATTGGGTCAGTAGCGAGCCAACCGAAGCGCCTGCAAGAAGATGACCCTTTAAAGATGGAATCGGCGGAACATCGTCAAGAAAATCGTAAGAGAGGAGACTATCCCCTCCTTCCCTCTGGAAAACTTTTGTATTCGTACGGAAGTGGGGGAAAAGGCGACTTGCAAGTATCGAGAAATCAAGTGGTCGTCGTCGTCGTCGTCGTCGAAGAAGAAGAAGCTAGCGTACTGGGGGTAGGTAGGTAGTTAGGTGCGTCTAAGCTATCACTCGGGGGGCCTGAACCAGGAATAGTCACCATGTGGTGGCAGCCGTGGGACGCCTATTTTCGGGTAAAGACAAATTTGGCGCGAGCCGCTATGCGAGGAGGAGAGAGAGTCGGAGCATGAGCTCGGGGAGCTAGTAAAGTGTAAGCTTACATGCCTCGGGTCTGAGCGCCCAAAGCTTCGCCATCGGCGGTTGGAGGGAGGCTGTTGGCTGTGACAAGGAGGCCAATGGGATGTGTGCGGCCATTTTTAGAGGGCTCGTTTCGAACGGAGTACCGTACCCCGGCATCGTCGAGCATTCAGTTCGAAGCCAGAGGTCCGAAGTCATCAGAGCCGGAGAAATCGGGCTGGCTAGACTAACCGGCCCGGAGGGCCATGCGACCATTTCGAGGAGAATCGTCACGAGCAACGGTCGTCATCGTCATCGCGGCTGCCTCCGTTGCAAGCGCATCGGGTCAGTCATTCCTTAAACGCAAGTCTTTGAACTTGGACGTGCGAGGGCCCTCGCACTTGGCGGGACCGTTCGGCTTCTTTCGCAACCAAGTGGGAAAACCATCCTATTTTTTTTTTCGTTTGTTTCTATATATTTTATTTTGTTGTGGATACCAGAGGGATAAAAGGGAAGATCGATCGGGGGGCTGACGTATTCAACACGCCTGTTCGAGGTACCAGTAAAACGTGAAAACATCATCAAACGTTCCTGGGCAAAGCTCGATAGCCGGACAATTAAGTGCGTTACGTAATCCGAGCGCGTTGGGAGACTCTTGTGCTTCGGGGGGGTCGTCAATATCGGGTAAGATTGTATCGCGAGGCGAGTCGGTTTTCCGGTAACCTCGAGGAAGAATCAACCTACGAAAAGAAGAAGGCGAAAAGAAGAAAATAATCTGCAAATATTCACGGAGCCGGGCGACTGTTCCGTGCTTCCTTACTTCCCATAGTGATTACGACGTATGGAATGTAAAGAAGTATGGAGCTGCGTCCAGGCTTGTCGACGGCAACGGACCGAGACGACGCGACGCTTCGAGATCATCGGACAATCGAAGACGGTATTTCCATGGTTCGCAAAACTGCGCAGTGATTCGAGTGAATGGAGGAGAACGCCTCGATCCTTCCAGTTGGATTTACTCCGCATCGGCCAGATCGAGGGAAGACGGAGAGAGGGTTGTTTATGCGCAATGAGGTATTCAGATGGAAATTTAAGCCGCGATCGTCGGTATTCCAATTGTTTTCAACCTTTCTCGATCAGGATCAAAAAATTATGAATAATTTATATAATCTTTTTCAATAAGTTACGCACGATTCCTCGCTAGATGAGGAGGCATGATTGGACGGTCGAATGTTAATCTGATGCATAATCTATTGCAGAATCGTCGGTAATCGTCATCGTCACAAGTGCCGTTCGTCTCGGGCTCGGGGAGGAGAGGCGACCGAAGGAGATCATAAATAGACCGGCGTTTTCTGCGTACCGTGATGTACGCGTGCCCGGAGCCAGACCCGGCTGGCCTGTTGGCTAGCCGCATATCCATCTGGTATCCGCTTCCCTTACTGGGGACGGGGGGGGGGGGGAGGGGGGAGAAGAACGCGGAGCGCGTAGCACATGCGAGCCTTGTGTGCCGCGAGGAACCAAGTCTGTCTCGGCGGAAGAAACGAAAAGAGAATTAGAAGCAAGCCCTCGATGAGCAAGCGAGAGAGAGAGAAGGAGGCGAGGGAAGGAGAGAAGAGAGGCGAGCGAAAGCCGGAGGAACGAGGGAGGGTACACATAACGCAGACCGGTCCGACAAGCCGCGCCAAGACAAAAATAGTCGAGGCTTACACTCGCCGCCATATTTCCAGAAATAAAGTTCTCCGGTTACCGAGATCTATTTCCGGCCGGCTCTCAGCTGCCGCGGACCGCTCGCGAGGAAAAGAGAGCAACGGGTGGATGGAAAGGCGCGGAGACGAAGAATCGAAAGAAAAAGAAAGCGGAGGAATCGTGAGCGCTGATAGCGCCGACGAGAGCCGCTGCTCGGGCTTCGAAGATGCCGATGGTCTTGAGAGGGATCCACTAGGTAAACGGTATAACGATGAGGCGCGGCCCAAGTTTCATGAGAAGTTTTCGTCCCAAACTGTAAAATCACTTGTACGAAGAACGACCGAGAAACAGATCGTTTGATCAGCGTGTCGGTCGGCAATTCAGCGTTTTGTCTCCGTCGGGGATTCCGTTTATTCTGTCTCGTGTCGTCGCGGCGCACTTGATGTCGAGGAGACCGAGAAAAAGCTAAAAATTACCGAGGAATGTTGGTGGTTGTTGCAGAAGTGGGCTGCTGAAGAGCTTCGGCGAACGGGGGATGAAACCACCGGCGCTCGACGGTTCTCGGTGGCGAAAGCTTCGCATTTCACAGGGGCGTAAACCGGATCCGGGGACTGGGGCCGGGGCTTTTGGTGTTCTCCTGGTCCGCCATACATCACACCCCCTCTTCTATGCGGCGAGGATAAAACTCCGACTAAACACTCGATTTATGAGTCTGAGACAGTGCGCGCCGCGGAGAGGACGCGGACGAGAATAGTCCGCTGGTATAGTTTCCTCTGCGGCTTGCTGCCCCGATAAATAATGGGACCGGAGATCCGAGCTAACCGGCGCCGGGTACGCGCGAGACGGGGAGTCGTGTACGGAGATTCAACCCGGGGGAGGATTCTGGAGACCCGAGAGATTTCTGCAAACGAGTTCCGGCCCCGCGAAGGAAACCGTTTTCCGAGGCTGCATTCACAGAGTCGAGTCTCTGCATGGCCGACGACAGAACTTCGGGACTCGAGACCCGTCGCTGAATTCGCGGCATTGTTGTCAACGCCATTCGAATATACGTACGTGCTCCGACGCGGAGCCTCCTAGCCGCCAGCCCGACCATAGTGGCACACGAGCACGCGCGGAAACATCCCCATTGTCGCGATATAATTTCCATTGGGTAACGCGTTAAACGATGGATGCGGACTAGTTATCCCTGTATAGTTTTCGACGGATTTCGCTGCGCTATGCTCTCAAAGCTCAATGATATTCATTGTCGTTTGAGCTCAATCAACTTAATAACTAAAAATACATGAAAAGAAAAGAATGGAAATTTAACTTTGGGTCTCTCCTCGTGTGCTGGAAATATTTATACCCGCGACCAATTAATTATTCAGAAAATACATTTTTTTTTCAAACAAGCTCGCTTCGGTGTTTTGTTTTCAGCAATAAAATAAGTGTGGGACGGTTTTAAGTTTTTCTTTCTTTTGGCGATACGATCGAGGTCTGCACGCGAGAGTTTATTGGAAATCTGTAACTTAGAGGTTTTTAAGAAGACATAGAAAGTCGAAGGAGATTTTTGGGAAAAGTCGTAAGAGTAATCGTTTTAGAGAGTAATAATTTGCCCCCACTTTTTTTAATTTTGCTTCTTTGGATAAAGATTATTTTTTAAATGTAATATTTCGATATATTATAAGATACGAGAAATACAATTTGTTTTCGTGTTTTGGGAGAGCTCGAGGATACTGATCGTTCAGTTGGAAATGTTAAATTCCACATTTTATTTTCACTTCTTTTTTTTTCGAGAGCTCTTTTTTGTGAGTTACGCGAATACGATAGGGACTACGGGGAGGATGAACGAATTACTGCCTTTACCGTGTTCGGTCGAGGCTGCACGTTAACCTTTATACGTTGACGACAATGGCCGGCGTATACGCTGACAGGAGACCTCGACGTCGCTATTAAATTTGTCGACCCTACCTAACCGACCCCTCCGTCGGTAAAATAGGTTTGCGCCGCGGTTCACGCTAATGCGCTTGATTAAGCCGAATAAATTACGCTGATATTATTCCCTTAAAATAATAACATTAGCCTCTCGTATTATCAGCTAATGCGGACATTTGCATTAAAGCGGGGAGAGGGGGAGACGCTGTCTCTCCCTCTCCGCTTTAATTGGCGACAGGTCTACATGCAACCAATATTTATCTATCACCCGCTCGCGGCGTTACGTACGTATACCTACGCCGATTGAGTTACCTGTTCAATTTGTGTTCCCGTCATTGGCAAATTTGGCCACGCGCGTCGAATCTCGTATATCATCAAATTTTATTCGTTCATCATTTTCGTACCGAACGCCGGTAATTACTACGTGAATAACGTACAGAAATTTTGGCAAAATCAAATTTTCTTGTTTGCCCGATAAATTAACGAATTTTTAATTTTTTTTATTTGTATTCCTTGCTTTTCACACAGGCAGGTTTGCAACTACAATGCAAAATTGCATATCAACGTACCGTATTTTTAACGCTTCGATCGAAACATCGGTATCGATGATGTTTCTCATAAGTTGGAAACATAGTCTTTTTTCTCTAATTCCTGTGAACAGAGACATTCTCGGAAAATAAAATAAAATTAGGAACTTCCTGGACGACCCTAAACTCCAAATGTTCATTTGTGACTTTCCAGGGCGATGCTGATTCAGCTGTTGGATTATCCTTTATCGTACCGACTATCAAAAGTTAGGATAAAAGTGGCGAACATGGCATGGTCCATGTATCATGAATTTACACACTGATTGGAGTGGTCCATATTCACCCTGTTCTCCCTAACTCGACCATCGTCCTTCCTCACGATATTCTTCAGCGAGCCCGCAGTCGAGCCCCGAATTACGGGCAACCCTTCCGCAACACGTTCGGACCTTCCAATCTCCCCATCAGCGGTTAACGAATTTTCTCTGCCTCTATGTCTTCCCCGTCGAAAAAAAACCGTCGAAAAAAACCGTTCTCCAGCCATTTCTCCACACGTTCTTTCTCCCAAGCGCCATTGCACATCCCTTTAAATCGCAAAATAAAAAATAAATAAATTTAAAAAAAAAATCATTTCAATAAAATCTCCCCACGAAGTGATTTCTCTAATTTCTATCTATGAGATCTATGAATCTCGTTCGGAAAGATTCATTCGGCCGTCAGTGGCGTAGCGTTATTGAACATGGCTCGCAGGGCTTTTATCCACAAATAATTATCGTAAACATTCGCGAGCGAGTTCGGTCCTCGATAATGGTAGGGGTGTTTCGCCCCGGCCTTGCCGCGGCTTCGATATTTCGAAAGGGTTGAATGGTTAAATGGAGAGGCGAGAACGCCAGTCGGATATTCGTACGGGGTTTCGGTATGCGCTCCGGTATAACCGGCCGGCGACTACCACCAGGCCGGGACTTTTGTTCGGATTGTACATATTTACATAGCAGCACCGTGGCCCACCGGCTCGCGATATAGGTATCTGTACGCTTGCACACGCGCGCACACACATGCACTCGTTTACTCTATTCGCGAGTTCTCATTCCACGATGCCGGAGATAACGCCGGAGTTTCCTCGGTATTGGCTCGGCAGTGGCTCTCGGTACACATTTAACATCGGCATCGATGTACAGCCGCCGTGTACGAGGTCCGATTCCTCCGCTGGTACCGGTAACAGTTCAACCGGCTGCGCTGTCGGTAGGGCGGAAAGCTCCCAGCTACGTACTCTTTATATCCGTACACTTGGAAGCCAGGCTCCAATACACTTTCGGAACAAACGCACGGCCGCCGGTTGCTCGGTAGCTCGCCTGGTTCGCGGTAACGTTAACGAATGCCAATTCGGGGCTTGTCGAGCAATGGGTTTCGTGCACGGCGAAGCCGTAATAATTCACTCTCCACCGCGGCCACCATAGGGAAAAAGTGGAGTGAGAAAGTGCCGGGAGGGATGGAGCGTGAGAGGACAATGAAGGGATTAGAACGGTGTCGGAAGATTCATTGATCTATCGGAACAAAAGAAGGAATAGATAATAGGATTGGTTGGAATTATGGGGAAGATTGTTAATCGGCGAGCAATTTTCGAGAGATAATCCGATAACGCGGGATATGCTGATGAGATACGCGGATGGAATATTCCGGATAAATTATTTCATTACGATGATACATGCTTTACGGCGAAATTTTCATTTCGGGCAATGATTCTTAATACTTTTTTTTTTGAAATTTTGAGCTGCTCGAGGAAGATTTGCGAATCTGATTGTATCTGGTGTATGCTGAATTTTCAAAAATAGGATCGTTGAAATTGTAATTTCGTTTCTCAGTCGATCAATTTGCAGTTTTTTCTATGATCGATTGCTAGAGCAGATGTAAATACATTTTCGCTGTTATTACTCAAGAGTAAGGGAGAGCGGGGTAAAATGGGACAGTGTGGCAAAACTCAATGCTCCAATCATTTTTGGATAGGACAATGGGGCAAAACGGGACATCCAAAGATTATTGGAAAATTGCGTTCTGTTCATTGTCGCGTTTTATCCCATTGTCCCCATTTTACCCGGCTCTTCCGTCCGGATTGGTGTTACTGTCAGATTTCACATAACCACGCCGCTGTTCTAAGGTTGTACAAAAATGAATCCGAGCGAACGAGCGCTTTTGGCTCTTTTATCTTTTTCCCGCATCGAGTCATGATCATTTGCACTATCGGTTTAAATTCAAAATTTCAGAGTGACATTTTAATACATTTCGCATTGATGGAAGCTGGTTTGTATGAACCGTACGCTGGTTCGATAGACCAAACGCAGTATTTTCGACTGCAATATTCCAATTGATACACCGCAAGGAAGAACCAAAACGATAATTACATTTCTCCGCCAAGGGATTTCAAAAAGTATTCAATAATCGTTCAATAGAGCCGGATACGATAAAAATTGTTCCGGCTATATCTCAAAAGTACCGACGGGGCTACAGGAAAATTACCGTCAGAGTTCACGTAACTGTAATACAGTTCGACGCTTATAACGAAACGTTTCCGAGCGAAAGAACACTTTTGGCTCTTTTTCTATTTATCTCTTTTTTCCCCGTTGAGCAACGAAATGGATACGAAAAGAGGAAGAGAGGCGAAGAAACAGAGTGCAATGATGGAACAGCGAAATTCATCGATAATTCCCGGTTGGCCCGCAGGGGAACTTCATTACGGTCCCGGAGCGCTCGCTCTCTCTCGCTGTCACAAGATAGAATCCTTTTTCACAGTTCTCCGCTAATTGAACCAGTTTGGAGTTAAAGTCTCCATCTCTCTTCGCCGCTCTTTTCCCCACACACCTCTCCGCAGGTCTCGCAGCTCGCGCGGTATCACCAGCTCGGATGTCTGGCCTTAGTAGTCCGGCGTCGTTGGCGCGGGCGTATAACGGCTGAACTGGCCGCTATTCCAATCGTCATAAATTGTCGCTGGCTCTACGTGACGATTGTACAGAACAGCCAATAGGTTCCGTGTCATTTCAGGGAGCGGAGCAGCCAGATAGCTTCTCTGGCCTATGCGGACCAACCCTCCGGAGCCCGCCCGCCTGCCTGTTCTCTTCACCAGGGACACCCCGCTACCACCACCATCATTCCGATTTGTACGACGTATAACTACATTGGTACACGGACCGTAGATACGTCCGTCCGCCTGCTCGCCATCAGCCCCACCCCCGCGATCCGCCCCTCGCGCACCTACTTCGCTGCATAACGCATCCACCCGTCCGCGAATCGGAGTGATCCGGATAAACGGGTTAAATCATTCTCGAATTGTGTCAGCTGTTTTGCATGAACGTGCATTCAGCACGTGGCGAGAGTTATCGAATAACTTCGTTTTTCAAATATCCGAAATGGCTCCCCGTCATACGTAATTAGGTTAATTCGTAAGTCACTCAAGAAATTACCGGGGTCGTGTATACATGATGGGAATTTCATTCTGGCTTACTGCAATTTTTTAAAAACTTAACCGTGACTGTCAGTCTCGTGGTACGAAGCTGTACCGATTCTATACCTGATAATTGGATGGAGGAGTTTTTTTATTGGGAAGAGGGTGGAAGAGCCTGAATAAGATGATGAAGAAGAATCAAGTCAATTCGGTGCGCGATCCAATTGGGAAGATTCTTGATAGGAGAACTTCCAGCAGTCAGGAGGATACTGCAATCATAGAATTTCTTGCCCATCGAGTAGTTCTTTTCTTTTTATTAATCATGTTCTGAACTGTGTGAGAAATGAACCACGCTAGTGTGATGATGGTCGGTTTTAGGGCCGATCGAATCACATAGGGAAGCGTTAGGACCTTCTTAACAGTTGATCAACACCTTCTAATAATCTCCATTGAACGTTGATGAGCCCTCTTCATGTTCCGCACATCCGACCGGAGAGGCTCCGACGGTTTTCCAACGAGACAATTAATTGGAGCCCGTGGTCGATTATCGAGAGCGGCAACAACGGTACGAGGTACATCACAAAAGAGGTGGGGAGTAACGCGCCGATGGAGAGTCGGCTTGCTAATAACGGTATTGGTATGCCAGTCGCGAAAGGATCGAGTACGTCATTAAGCTCCCCGGCCACTTCGACGTACGTGCAGAACGGCACTCGATCCCTCGAGGGAAACGCGCGGAGGAGCCCGAACAGACACAGTGACGGCGACAGCGATGACCGGTATCTTATTCCCTGCTGCACCGGAGAGCTGCGGTAGAGGACATCAGAGGAAGTGTCAGATCCGACGAAGCTCTGCAAATCTAATCTAGAGGCAGAACTGAAGGGACTGTAGGGTAGTTCAGAATGACATGGACAATCCTTAAATCTACCCTAGAACACCACACATGTTCCTGTTTGACTTTGACTTCTGTAATATGTACTATATAGAGCCCTCCAACCATCCAACCAATGAAACCACCAACCAGTCCTATATGCTGGTCTGGTCGGTGGTTTCAACCCAGAACTGACGCGAAACTAGCTAGACTCCTGTGTTTGGCGCCGTCTTGCGTCAGTGCTGGGATGTAACCACCAGTCAGGCGAACCACACCTGGAGCTATCGCGTTTACCTTGGTAGGGATACGACAGGATTCGTCAGTTTTTTTTTACAGCTACCGAGGCGTTGTCGGATAAGTCAACTACCATTGGCCAAATCACCATAGCCATTCCAACAGAAAAGTGTGACGGTCCAGAAATGCATATGAGTCGATACAACTCGAATGATGACGATGTGACGTTTTCCCGTATGACGTCTGCTCAAAAACCGAGATTTTCACACCGGGAGGCACCTTTTTCCATATGATGTCACTTCCGGTAAAAATCGGAGATGTCCAAAAGGGAAGTGATGTTTTCCCGTATGCCGTCACTCCCGGTTGCAAGCAGTGGCATCGTAGTGCTTATTAGTGCTGCGAACAACGACGGCTTTGCTCTGTTAGCCCTGTCACCTTATTAACCGACTGACCAGACTTCGAATCCCGGCGATCATCATACCTTTTTATAATTCATATTCGATCCAGCCGTTGCATAATTGATCATGCATGACCAATCGTTCGAAAAGTGCGCTGGATCGTTCCAAGAATCGTCCTGGATCGCACGATTTGTTCATACTTATACAAGCTCAGCCCGTCAGACCTTCCTACGTGATTTCATTTCGAACTTTTGTCCTCGCTTTAATATCCGCAATATCGTCACGTGAAAATAACGGAATAAGGAAGCAGAACAGAGAGACAGATATGAGATATTGGCGCTCTCGCCTGAGTTAAGCGAGCAACGAATGCAATTTCCCGTATACGAGTAATAAAGTCGAGCCTAGACGAAGCTGTTCCCGGGTACAGAGTCGCCGCCGGATGACCCGATCAATCTTATCGACCCCGTTCGATATACGAACGGACGATTGTCAAGGCTCGTGACTTCGTGATTCTTCTTCCTCGAAACGTTCAGAGATTCGGAGCCAAGGCGAACGGAAATCCTCCCATGAAAAACTGGGCTTCAAGAAAATATTTTGTCCGCACGGAAAACGTCACGTCAAAGCTACGGGATACAAATGAAACTCTGTCGGCTATCCAGTCACCTAATACCATCCAGAATCCAATCTATCTGTCTGAAAGGTACAGTGTTCTCCGCGCGTCTAACCCCGAGAGGGACCGGCACGGAAACGTACACGTACCGTGTTGTGTTACTCTAGTCCACTTTTATAAAACATTGCAGCCAAGCGAGCAACAAGAATGACCATGGAATGAAGCAGGAGAAAGCTTTTCTCCTCGTTTATACATATACGTATATGTACACACAGATATGTACCCCCATCCGTTTATCAAAGTCAACGAGTGGACAATTTCAGATGGAGTCACGAACGCCGCAGGTTTCTCGAGTAGCGCTGCGGCCTCTCTCTATATTTCCCTCTTCGCTCTTCCCGCATTCTCCCCGACTTCGGTCGCTATATTGTTTTCTACCACAGTGTAATACCCCCCCGGATACGAAAGAGTACCTTGCACGATTCTGGCTCAGCTTCATTTTCTCCGTTCCCGGCTCTCCCTCTATCTTTCCTCTTCCATCGAAGAAGAACAAGCCGACCGCGACTTTGGGGGATAACGAGATAAGCTCGAGATGCACCTTACGTAGCACGTGCTCCTCTCTCATCCGCGTTCCACTATCTCGCCTCTTTCATCTACCTCTCTCCGTCCTCCTCCCCTCATCTCCTCCTCCTCGTTCCAGCCACCACGACCGGTGAGGCTTCACTTCAGTTTCTCCGTTTCACGGTTTTTGGCCTATCCATCCGATCGTCCATTCACGTCCAACCAATTTTCGCCGTTCTCAGAGGGGAGCCTGGGCTGGCGGCGGTGCCTCCTCGATGCTCACTTGATAAATCCATCTAGACGAGAAGATATATCAGGCGGTATCTTGACGCTTGCCAGTTTTCGCACGTAAGCGAAACGTCAGCTTTTCCAAGTTCTCCGGAATATCTTCGCCGACCTCGAGTATGTACCAACGGTGAGAAGTGCAGAGGCCGGGCCGCGATCTACGGCGAAGTTTCCGGTGGGCCTTGGCGATTTGCTCCCGATGCCCGGTCATACCTGTCGACGGTTTTTCTCATCATCTTCCTCAGGGTATTCCTCCGGATTCTCTCATCTGTCCAATCCTTACTCAAGTTTCTTCATCCCTCGCCGGGCGACTTCCTCGACACGTGCTTCAATCCTCTCTGTCTTCGTATCTTGCGTTACAGTTATGTCTCTCAGGGCCCTTCGTCTCGCTCCTGTTGCCATCTCGGTCGAAGATTCTTACCGGGCAAGCAACGAAGGGCAGGGAGACAGGATACCTCCTGACTGCGCTTCAGCCCCGTGTTTACCACCCGCCGGAGGGTAGGTCGTAAGCAGCTCACGGAGCACCGCTTCGACGCCGATTGAAACTCGGCCCTGGCGTCCCGAAGTGTTGAGTGCATCCAACTCCACCTCATTTTCTTCGTCTTTTCCTCTACCTCTTCCGGCGCGCTTCTTAGCGGGGGAGGGTATTCCTCGGCGCGCGGGACGTGGACGGGTGAGCAAGCAGCATCGCCAGCACCCGGGCTAAAACCCTACCCGACAACCTCGCAATTCCTGCAACCCTCCAGCCCCGGCGTTTCAAGTTTCAAAATAAGAACAAAAGCTCGCTCGTCCGTGAAGACGGCGGTGGGCTCTCGCGGTCTCTCTTTCTCTCTCCGCGCCTATTCGGGAGGACAGTCACGCGCCACCGACCCGTCCAACTTTGCCGGGCTAATCAGAAAAATCCACACTCCGGCGAGCTTATTGAATTGTCGGCGGTGCAGTCGGTGGATGGTGGTAGTTGTATACCAATGGCGCTGATGCTGCGCCGAACGGTGAGGAACAGAAAATTGATGGAAAGGAAGCCGGGGGTGGGTGATCGAACCGGAGGATGGCGGACCGTTAAAGTTGGACTTTGAGACGATGGTATGTCGGATCACGTCTTATCGGACTCGATAAATATTGCCTTGGATTCTGTGTTATCCAAAATTGGTTATCGAGTAATTCACGGAATTGATCAAATTACCTTTTCATCCCGTATCGCATCTTGTGAGGCGGTTTATTTTCTGATTAAAAAAACAAACCACAAGGGATCTTGTACGAAATTGATATGTAGGATAGCAATGAAAAAAAGTCATTCAAACATTTTATGATTTTACTAATTTTGCTGGAATTCATGGTCTCGCGAGGACAGACGAACAGACAGCCGGAAATTGGTATATAATTTATGATATCTGCAACGGCTGCGATCGGCTCATCGGCACCGTCGGTTGGAAGGACGATGCGAATTCTCCAAAACACGTTTTTTTTACGTTTCAGCCGTGGGTGTTGGCCGTCCTTAGATTTATTTACTTCAAAATAAATTAAATAATCCCTGAGTGAGATATGATCGATATTATCGACTACAATTGTCAATATTTACTCCTTGCGATTGTAACTTTGACGTCCGCGCAAGAAATTTTTCTTTCTACATTAGATTTAGTACTTTTATAATTATTCATTTTGGCTTATTTGATAGTCCATAAGGATGTCAAACGGGTAGCGCAAGATTCGTTACACCGTGCTCGATGAATACACTTCGACGCCGACCACTGCTCAACCGACTTAATAAGAAATTAGTGTAGCTGGAAGAAAAACGTCCGGAGAAAAAATGCTGGTAAAAATAGTGGTAAAATACGCTACAGGTGCGCTATTCGGGCCTTCCAACAAAAATTAGTCGATTTGTTGCATCAACATATTAATCGGTCCGTAACCGACTAATTTTTTGCCCCAACAAAATTAATCGCCCGAAGCGTATTCGATCAGGCAGTTGGATTGGGCGAACAAATGATTTCGTCTCCGTGCGTGACTCCGTGTAGTTCCTCCTGCATCGGCTCGATAATTTGGCAGATCGAGTGTTATTCAAATGAAACATTGTTACCGCATGTCGGATTACCGGGTCGGACAGGTCGGAAAAAATAATAACTCGGGCAGTGACGTCGATCTCGCGCCTACAGCCAAGCGTTTTTGTCGCGCCAAGCCGCAAAGCTTTTAAACCACGTTCGAAGGGTTACCTGTATCGAAAAATAATGTGTTAGCCGATTAAACGATATCGTACGATCCCCTCGCCCGCCCCCGAGGCGAGCTATGCCCGATCCAGCGTTAAAGTATCGTAATTAATGAAAATTCGATATCACCGCGAGTATCGCGTTTACAGTTCCGCGGGTGTGTGCGAGCCTGTAAACGCGATTCCGGTTATATTTTATTATTAAATATCCGGGCCACCCTGTTATTGGGGCTTGACGCACGTGCAAGGCGTGCGTTCCAACGATACGATGTGTCATTGTCTGCAAGTTGAATATTACTTTTTTAATTAGACTGCTCCGCAGCTACGCGCCGATCTATAGCCGGCGTACGACCTCCGTTGCCCGCGATACTAATCCCCCGATATTATTTATATCTCGCGCCGCGGAAAATGTTTAAACGATTCTATTAACTCCACCGGGCGTCGATCGTTACACATCTGCATCAGTTAATGCCGCATGCTCGCTGAACGCATTGCATGTATATATTTTATGTATGTACGTTCACTGTAGTGTTCACTGCAGAGAGCACGAAGAGACTCCAACCATGTACAGCGGTGCAAAGTGGCAGCGATTTAATTTCGCTCTCCCATTTACGAGTACATTTTAATTCGTTACGGTCGACAAAAATTGTGCACTTTTCGCGCACGTGATTGTGGGCTACAATGATGATGCGATAGATAAAATTTTATTATAAAATAATAACAATTGGCACTCATTCTGCGCAAGCAATTAATGGTAATGGCCAAATCGACCAAATTGTCATTCTACCGGAATCATGAAAAGGCATAATCACGAAGAGGCAATTGAGAATTTTCAACTCGGTGACTCAAGTTTTATTTGATTTATCAAAATATATATTCTGAACACGTTTTCATTAAAATCTCGAAATTTATTTTTCACCAAGGCAAAGCTACGTCTATGAGGAAGCAAAAAATAAAAATTTATATTCGTCACACACTCCAATATCGATTTTTCGAAGTGTTTGATAACACTTCAAGCACTGACACTATGCTTCAAGAATCTTTATTTTTCTTCAAAACAAAGTTGAAAAAAAACCGTAATTTTTCGAAAAATCCCAAAACATATGCATTTTGCCTAAAAGAGTATTTCTAGATTCTCGCTCTCAGCGTCTCGCTCGGTTACATAATTAAACTATCCCGGAGGGTTGGCTCGGGTCGAGGGGGGACTCGGGGAAAAAACGAGTGCCATTATTGTGAATGATAGTACGAACTTTTAGTAGTCGACCGAGTTGGAAAAAAAAGAAAAAAATAATAAAAAAAAAAAGATTAAAAACTAAAAAAAAAAGCATAAAACTCAAAGTGAGAGAAGGAGAGAGATGGAGAGCGAGAATTTCGGGGGAGGACCGAGCCGACCGTGGTGCAATCTCACCCGCTTTCATTTCCACTTTCGAGCGGGCGAGTCGTCTATCTCTGGCTCGTCCCTGGTAAGCCAGCGAGAAATTCACGTCGGGTACATAGTCGGTGGGTACGTATAATAAAGTATGAAATTACGCGAGTGAAGAGTCCTCTTCCCAAATAGAGGGAGCGGCTCCTTCTCTTTCAACCCCCCCCCCCCCCCCCCCCTCGCCTCCGCCCCATCGCTTTTCCACCCGCACGCGAGTACGGCCCGCGAGTGACGTTAAATACGTAACGCGCAGTATAATATTCGGGCGACGTGGTAGCAGTCTCCCGACAGGGTAGAATCTCTGGAACTGGATGGGCTAACGGCGGAAGGCGAGGCCCGTATAACGGTGAGGGCGAACGGGAGCGTTTTCCCTGTGCGGAAGATCGTGGCGCGCGTTCACGGACTCATGAGAGAGACGGAGAGAGACAGTGAGGAATGGAGAATGTTCGGGTGGCCAGTATAGAGGAGACGAAGACCAGGGAATGTGAATGGGGGAACGGGTGAGGGGGGGGGGAAGTAAAGAGAGCTGCAGAATGGTAAGGAACCGCTGGCTCCCAGCCATCTAATACTCCTTGGCACTCGTGAAGTTCGACTCTCTCTTCTCCCCCGAGGACTCCGCATTCGCTGTCGCTTTCACCTTATCGTCTCGTTCTCATACCCCTTCGCCCCGCCGTCTTCACCACCTTCCGTTTCCACCCTCCCGTTCGCCATTCGTATTGCCGATTTGACACCACTTGGCGAGCGACCTCTGACCAGCCTGAAGTGGAAAGGGACCCCTGGAGCTTCGGGCTTCACCTTACAGTAGAAACTCCCTCACGGTTCGCATAGCTTTTCGAACGAAATTCAAATTTTGAGATGGTTTTGACGAAAACGAACGAATGTATTGTTTAAAGAAAAATAAATGTTGTGGACATTTTTTTTAAATATCATTTTGGCACTTGATATTTGAAGATATTTAAAATGAAATTCGAAAAAACCAAGACCCTCAACATTTTTTTTTCTGGACATTAAGCTTCTTCCGCGAGGAAAGAACAGAAATTGTCTACTACATTTCATACTAGCAGGCAGTTGTGTGTCGATATGGAATATGGAATTCAAAAACCGGGAATCTATATTTCCGGAGATTTACGTCATTTCCGGTTTGATAATGTTATTTTTTTACCGGAATTACTTCACTTCCGGTAGAAAAATAAGAATATTCTCGCTTTTGGTAAAAAAAATGAGATTTTCAAACCGGAAGTGAAGTATTTCCGGTCGAAAAGTGAGTTTTGTTTTTGCACACGAAGAAAGTGCACAGTGCTGTTGGGAAAGGGTGTCCTGGGACAGTTTAGAATAATCAGGGCCTGGGAGAGTGTCTCCTAAGGGGACTGTGAAATTTTAAGGACAAAATTGTTTTCTTGTACGAATCATTTCGTCGTGAGAGATTCCACTGTACTCTTCTCCTCGCCATCCTACGAACTCCGCACAGTCCACCGGGATCGTTCTCGTTGCATTGGAAAAATCTTATATAACCCCTGTCGTCCGACATTCATGTCTTGCATGCATTTTCATGAACGCTCGCACCCGTGAATAAATAAGCTGTTTGCATTACTATGCTAGTACCACCGTCACATATAAATGGCGAACATTACTTTAGCACAAAAAAAAAAAAATTACGCATATCGTCGAGATTTCATTTGCGGAATATAATAAAATATATATCTTGTAATAAATCGTTGATACATATTTAATCCCTGAGGTATATTCGAACTGCGAACCCCTATAAATACATCAATCTATATTGTAGACAGGCTCGTTTCGTGTTTCCCGATTCTTTATTGTTATTACCACTCCGTGTACTTCCCTCCGGCTGCACGGACTAGATTTTTCTTTTTTGTTTATAAATTTTTTTCATTTTTTATTTTTATATTATCTCTGTACTAACAGGATAGAAACGATTATTGCTTTTCCGGGCTTCCTGCGCTCCCATATAGATAGATATTGACTGTCCGGATTAAGAGCCATGACGGATATCTTCCCCGGAGGCGAACCGTTCCACCGCCTGTATATACATCCATACACCCATCCTGTATAAAACAACAGCGAGCCAATATCGGCGATACAGCATATCGAGAGAAAGAGAGCGAGACCGGAGTCAGCAATTGAATTATTACGAAGATTAATTTTTCCATTGCCGGCGGATAGTCGATGCGCCTCGATGTGAGAGATGTATAAAAATAGACAAACAGAAATCTCGCGGATAAAAAAAAAAATTGAAAAAAAAAACCACCCCTCTAACCCTGTATATCCGTCTCCGTAGCTTCCGCTCTTCGCCACTGTGAGAGGTGGCTCGTGTTTTTGGCTCGAAACTTCGGAAGGTAGGCAATATGTGTGTCACGTGCTGGCTGGAGCCGTCCGGAGCGAGGGCGATGAAAGTTGCCTTGGCTTCCTCGTGGCGAAATCCGCCTTGCACTGCCTACACAGCCCTTCCGGGATTCGGGCCAGAAGCCGAAGCCGCGCGGGGATCCCGGCCGTGTGTGTCTCGGCTGTGTCGGCTCTCTCATCCTGGGGGGTTGAAAGTGGAATCGCGACTAGTCGGGTCTCGCTCTCATATACATCCAAAGCCCATTTCCTCGACGATCCTCCCTCTGTGCGGTAGAGAGGCGGAGAACCGGGGAGGCTGAGGGGGTTTGGTTGCAGAACCGACGGTGATGATAAAGAGGGGCAGCGGGCCGGGGGAATTCTGTCGGTGCGTGAATTGCATAACCAAGGAGTCTGCTGATAAACACCGTCGATGCTCCTGGCCCGCGACCATTGCGCCCACAGAGGGCTCGCCGGAGAGGAATCTCGCCGAGAGCTCGCCGATAGTCGCCGAGGAGTGCGTCGAGGCGAAATTTTTCTTTGGATAATGCACTACTTCCGGTTTTCCCGCACTGGCTTCTCCTCGCTCGTTATTCGTTATTCTTGGTTGGTTTTTTTTTCTTTTTTTTTTTTTGTAGCGGCACGGGGACATGGGAAAGAGAACCGCGAAAACTGGGAGGCACGGGCAACGTTCCAAACGGAGTTTCGTGTCCTTCAGCTCGTCTTTTATCCTCTCCGATGGTTCGACGATCGCGACGTTATCGAACACGGGGATCGTCCATTCGTTACTCGCGAGAAATTCCGCCATTTGCGGGGGGTTTTTTTACTTCGATTCGCGACTTATCGTTTCGGTGTAATGGAGACACTTTTTTTTTACATCGTCGAGAATTGACGTTTGATGAATTGCATTTCGTGTGGACCACCACATTCTCTTTCGGTCTAATTTTTTTTTTTCGATATATTGTGATTTTTATCAGAGAGGATTGTTTGAAAATTGGAGAACATTTTGATGAATCTCCAAATTGAAGTTTTTTTAAATGGTTTTTTTAAGCCCTGAAATCCGGCGCATAATAGTTTGCAGAGCTTTTGACAAAATATGATTTAAAGGCGCATTCGGAAGACTAAATTTTGTGTGGTCACGTTATTTTTTCGTACGATCAAGGGTGTTCGAGTTAAATAAAAAAAAGGAACGAGTAAATTTCCCGTTTAATTTCCGCATGCAGTATGTGAGATTTATCGAGGTGAATACAATTCTCCGATATTCGTGGATATTCGAAATTACTCCCAACAAATGTAGAAGCACTTTAAGCACTTTAAGTAAAAATGCTTTATCGTAAGAGATTCATTCGCGATGTATTTTTTTGCTTTCGGCATGAAGGGGATGAAGTTGTAATCGCGGCTAATGAATGAAGTTGATTGATCGGATATGCATCATTAAATCCCGTTAAGAGCTTCAAATCTATTCACTTCGTTGATTAAAAAATCTTGACGTTGGAGCTACGAAGGTTCTTTTTCCTTTATTTTTTTCTCTTTTTTTTATTTACGAATAACTTTGATTCTTAATTAGTTCTCAAGCATTCGTGCAGGTAAGTGAGTCTCAGTTTCTTCTGAATTTTTCTCGATAAGTAGTCTTTGAACCGTAGGTTCTCGATGCTTTTTTCGCTCAGAATATTGTACGAGTAAAACAGCAAACTTTTTCTTTCTCTCTTTCAAACAGAATTTTATAAGGAGCCCAAGAGAGAGTTTGTCAAAGTAACGATGAAGATTTATGCTCGTGAAGGTACTTTCATGCTGACGTTTCTGTGTGCGGGGAAATAGAACTTGGTGTAATTGCGTAAATCGGATAAAAGTTATGTCCCCCGGCTAACGAGCCTAGATTTTTTCCATCGGGCTCCTTCCACCCGGAACTTCTGCTGCTCGGCACGAAATCTTTATAGATCATTTGCGATAGTCCCTTTTGTCGGATTTAATAACGTATAATTTCAACTTAAATACCGTTACATAACAAAGACAGAAATGATTTAATACGAACGTTCTCATTCATCATTGTATTTTCCAGCACGGAGAACGCTACTAAAAAAGTCTTCGATTGAATTTGTGAATCCATGCAGAGATAAATAGTTTTAAAACATGATCCATCCAGTAAAATTGAGTGTAAGTAAACATCACAATTTCAATTTTTTAAATGAATGTTTTTCATGCATTCAAAAAGTCCAGAAGTTTCAATTTCGAAATAATAAATAAATAATTAAGTAATTTAAAAAAATCGCTCATATTAATATTCTTCGATGTGTATCGCGTTGTGATGATCGGATGGACCATTATATCCATTAATCCGCAAAGTCGTGGGGCACTTCTTTATTTTTTTAAATGAAAAAAGATCTTTAAATAAAAAAGCAGTAATAACGAACTTTCTCTGGATATCGTAGGGCGGTGTATGTGGAAAATTGTCCTTCCATTGTGGACCTTGCTGTGTGTTCCCGGGGTGTTGGGGAATGGTGCGGGAGAGCGTTAACTTTTCTCAAACTCCCGTCGGCAAGCAAACTTGTACAGTAATCCCGGTACTTCGGGAAGTGGTAATAAAGTCGCGCACATGGCACGGGCTCTCCCCCGTTCTGCTGTCTCCCGTTCTCGATCCCTCTGTTCGCCGGTACGAGAGCGAGTGTAACGACCACCCGTGCGAAGAGACGACGATACACACGAGTTCCGGAAGGAAGGGCGAATCGATCTCGTGAAAGGGTAGGCTTGGGGTTGCTCCATGCATGCTCGTCAGTTTCAATACCGCGGAAGGGACGGCGAGGGAAAGGACGGAGACACCGGGAAAGGGGCTCGTTTTACTGGCATCAATCGACACTGCAGAGAATACCATGGCGGCAACGGTGATTGCCTCCCTTAATTGATGGATCGACGGAATTTTTTTTTAACGCGTAGCGATTTAGTAAATTAACCCTTCAACAGGGTTAACCCTTTAAGAGGAGCCTTCCTTCCAGTTGAAAAAAAATCTCGACTACTCGAGTCAACCTTTTTTTTATCAGTATTTATGCAAAAAATATCACTTTAAGAAAATTCATTTTGCACTTTTTTTACATTGGAAGTGAACGAAAAATTAATGAAATTCTGGTCGATATACTTTTGGGGTGTTTTTCGAACTGCTAAAGGGCAATGAGAAATTTTATTTTTATAAATACCCTCGACGACATACTTTCACGTATCTTTTCGTCCCTGCGAATCCCGCTGCAATTTTGGTGCTGCGTCAAGCGCTACGTTGGTGTTGGTTAAAAACAATTTTGCGAAACGAATAAAATGGAAAAAAGTTTAAAAACGAAAAGGCAAGCGAGGTTTTCCCCCGTCAATCCGAATTCGTCGCGATTGCATATCCCGCTTTTCAGTCATCCCGTTTCGTCCGTCTTTTTCACACTGTACTTGAGCCCTCTCTATTACCATACCGATAGCGGCAAATCAAATTGAATGAAAATTTATGTATCCGAAGCGCGCAATAAAACGGAATAGATTTGGGTGGAGTGAGGGGAGGGGGAACAAGGCTGTAGCGAAAAAGTGACGAGGGAAGTGGGAGGGTGAGAGGGGTAAGCCGAATCCATCAGGCACGGGATTCCCGATAAAGCGAGCACGGATCGTTTGGGACTCCCGTGCTGAGAGTTCAGAAGCATGGAGGGAGGAAAACCGACGGATGACATTTCTTCGAGGCTGCAGAAAAATCGTAGACTGAGAAATACACTCGTCGTCGGTATCGGCTAATGGTCTATAAAAGTAAAATAAAAAAATATAAAATATGCCAATAACTGTAGTGACCGGTGACACGCCAAGTTGAAATGCGAACGGATACGGCAAAATGAATTTTTACCCCGTATAGAAATCCCGCTTTCACTCGCGACTTTACAGCCGGAATTTATTCAGCAGTTGTGTATAGAATATATCCGTAGCAATTGGACCCCGGGATTGTCGAATTGTCGGCGTAAAATTTATTCCTCACCCTCGTCTCTTTATATGTATATTCTGTTCTATATCCTAGCTCTAGCATACCAGTACGCTGTGCGCATACTCAACTGTAATATCTATAGAACATCCGGGGGAGGGGGAAGAGTTTCGAGCTCGTGAAAAATCGGCGCGCCACAGCGTTTTTTTCGTATTTTAGATATAACACATTTATTTTTTATTTTATTTTTCTTCATTTTTAGAGCGTCAAAAATACGTGGCATTCTAGCTCTATCTATCGCGATCAACGAAATCGGCTTTACGATATTGCCGGAGCGACGCTCGAGTGGAGATTCTTGGTCGAGGTTTTACCGCGCTGGCCGATATTGCTCTGTGCTCGGTGAGAGAGGATTCGATGCGATTATACTGCGGGTGGAATTTGGTGCTGCGAATTTTGCTTGCTCGATTGACCTGACGCTCGAGGAAAGATTTCGATAGAGGAACGAAAAAAAAATAAAATGAAGATAAAAAATCTATAAAGGTTTGTCAGCTTTCCGGCGGCTCTCATCGACGCCGATGAGAGCCTCCACTCGACACTCTGCTGTGTCGCGAAATAACATCGTTTTCATTCGATGGACCAAAGTCTTTTAATTTATCGAGGGTGTTTAATTTTATGCAAAGCCAATGTTTTCGCCCGTTCCGTACTCTGTCTTATACCCTCTCGAGCGTTCGTCGGTGTCTCCTTTATCGCTAAAACGACAGTCTACGATAACGCGCTCGTCGATGTGGCGGCGATGTTCTCAGCCGTACGTCAATGCATTTTGAGCAGGTGGTATATGGAATCTTGCAGTGCAAACAAGGTATCAAGAAAGGCACCTAAGATACACGAACCGTGGTTACTTTGTCGACGCCGTACCTCGCACTTGTTCGGTCGTAAGGTATAATACAAGTCTGTCATGTGGTAGAACGCAGAAAAAAATAAAACGAATAAAAAATCATCACCGGTGAAAACAGGACGTAAAAAAGGACAATATAATTTTTGCACGTCTTATTGGCAATTATCGTGATTTTATGGGATAATATAAAACTACGACAAAATCTCGTCCATCTTCAGTTTTTGATTTTTTTAACGCACGGTATGAAAACAGTTTAACACAGTATTAAAATTGCAAGAAATTGCAATTTTCCAGATTTCATTTTCATTTCATTTGGATAATTTAATTTTCATGTAAAAATGGAAAGAGAGAAAGGGCTATTGTAAGAGGGAGATAACCTTGGAAAAAATCTTGCAACCCTTAGGAGAGTCAAGTGTTAAATATAAGATAAATCGTCACAAAACGCTCAGTTGTTTGTTTATCGGTAACGCAATTCGCCCCGTAAATTTTTCAGTCTCACGAGTCAAACTACCTATCGGCTGAGTGCAAAAGCTGGATAGATTCTCCCCGAATTTCCATGTATCCCCTTAAACATCGGGGGTAAAGTTTGTATCCCGAAAAAACGTTACGGCCATCGACGCAAATTCCGCCGAAAGAGATTTTTTTCCGAACTCGTCGGAGAAGCCAGTGAGATCTGAGCGGAGTCGTTCCGATTTTCCTTTTCGAATCTCTTTCGTGGTGATACCCGCCAGATTTGCCTCGATAAGTAATCGACGAATTCGCGAAGGTAAGGTAAGCGAACGGAGCGGGTTGGTCCACGATCCAGTGTTATTCCGCACGAGAGTTATACGCTCTCATGCGTTCGATGAGTCCAAAACTGAAAAGGGTCATGCTTTAAAGCTCGAAACTGGTTTTTCCAGACGGGCGTCTGGATTTCAAATTCTCTCCGCGCCCTCGAATCGCCGTTATTTCTTTTCCCTCGATCCAAGCCCCCCGTTCCGGGTCCCTCCATCGTCTTTTTCTTCAAACGACATCGACACTGTACGCTGTACTGTAGTCTTTACGCCGTGCGGTTCTCGAGCGTAGGATGAAAGAGAATAAAAAAAAAAAAAAACGGAAAAAACTATGAATTCGCTATGGTCGGTGGCTCACGCGCGCGCGGCTTGAACAATCTCCCTTGGAGCCTCTCTATTCCCTTCATTTTCTCTATTTCATGGGTTCCTCGATGGTATCCTCTATTCCCCGTTAAAACGGCTTTTACCCAACGACCATTCTTTCCGTATCCGCTGCACGCATATATATATATGGCACACATGTGTATATAATAGTATGCGGGGCATAACGGTATATACGTGTATGGATATCCCTGCAGGATGGAAGCTTACTTTTTATGAGGGAAATGTGTAAATACGGGATCGCGAGAAGGCACGGTGGGAAAAAGAGAGTGAGCCTGCAAGCTCGCTAGGCCTGGTATACCTACTATTCCGGGGGAGCGCTAATGGATTAAGACGGTTTTCTACGCCGACGAAAGTTACACACTTATCCGCGATATGGGACGGGGTTACAGAGTTATCGGTGAGGGGACGGCGAAGTGATATCGGTGAATGTTCGATCTGATAGGCTCACTGATTCGCCTCGCGAATGCACATTCACGGGGTACGTGACATATTACAATATAGATAGTATTTGAGCATAAGAAGATGGTATCGGATTGAGAGGGGTGGGCGGGGAGATCCATCGAGTTTGGGGAAAAAATTAATTTTTCGATTATGATAAGTTATCACGATCTTCGATTACAGTCCATTGTTGCATGATTTTCTTGACTCACCCGACTGCATATCCGTATTAGAAAAGGAAAACTCGTACCTGGAACAAAAATATATTTAAAAAAATTAATTTACGTACGATCTATCGATTAACAAAAATTATCAACATATCCTCCTCTTTTCCGTATGCAATACGTCAGAATTCACCAAATATTATCGTTGATCTTCAGTTTGTGAAGAAAAAAGTTTATCATTAAAAAATATATATATATATTCGAATACACCGGAATAATGCGCAGAAAAAGGTAAAACCTTTTCTTTCTACCCTTCGAATGCAGAGCACGCCAAAGCTTCTCGATGATATTTCGGCTTTGCGGAATTTTTATTCCCCTCCTCACATCCGGTCCTCCCCTCTTTGCAGACTCTCGCCAAGCTTTTCGCACAATCGCGCGCCCCGCTCTTCCTCTTCCTTATCGCAGTCTTGCCGGCGGTCGTTTCGCAAGATTGGATCAAGGGTGAAGGGGCCAGGTTAACGCACATGAGGCCTGAATACATAATGCGCGACGACGATGTAAATGAGAGTCAAAGTAAGCGCCTAGGCTGAGGCTTCGCGGTGGCGCGCGCACGTCCCCGGTCGCTGCGTCGGTGCTGTGTGGAAGTTTTTTTTTCCTACCCTATCTTCCTCTTCGCTCCTCTCATTCTCCACTTTTCTCTGTATCCACAGGACCCGCATTCATACACATAGTCATGCACCGCATTCATGCAGGTCTTTTTTTTACCGTTTCCTTCTTTTTTTATTTAATGTTTTTTTTTTTATTCTACCGGGCGCTTCTACAACATAATCTAATTCCGGCTGCCTGGGCCGGTGGTCTTGCACGGCGAAATATGATTACGGCGATAGCCGAGGGTAACGACGTTACCTTCGGCTGACGTAGCCACTGCCGTAACGTTCGGTCATCCAGAGTCAACGTATAACGTACGTGCAGCTCGTGGAGCTCTTTGCCTTCCAGCATTCCTCCGCCGGTCGAAACTTGATGGGCCTAGTCAACCTCTCCCACCCTCCCGGCCAGCATATCCTCCCTTGTGATGCCTCAATTGAATTGCGGCTGCATACAGAGAAGCGGGCGAGGAATGAGGGGTTGAAAAAAGAGTGATAAATATTGTTGCAGCGGGAGAGTCGTACGAAACGCGCGTGGCTGGGATGGGCGGAAGGTGAAACGCGACAGTTTCGTGTGTGCATCCGGTGACAGTTAATCCTTTAACGATCACCGGAAAGAGAATAATTTATGTTTTTTTTTTATTTATAAAAAATCTATGCGGTGAGAAAATCTGATAGTCGAAACGTGCGAGAGACCACTAGAAATCTCTGTGAACGGAATGGGAATATATAAAATTCAGATTTTTATGCATAAAATTTAGTAGTTGTAGTAGTGGATCTATTGACAATGCGTTATCTTTTTTTATTTGATTTTTATAACGACTCAGGGTGGGCCAATAGGCCATTGACCGAAGTCCTTTAGTCTTTATTTATTATCATTCATTTTTATTTATGTATAAATGGCAACATACATTTATTATTATTTTCTAAATTTATTTATCATTTTTTAAATTTTATAATGTAAACGCATAATAATCATACTATTTTTCAACTAGAAACAGGTTAAAATTTTCCAGGAAGTCATCTTCCGAATGACCGGTCAAAGGGTCAAAGGAGATGTTTCAATGGGAAGTAGGAAGAAGACTTATTTTTCCGGCTACAATTTTCTTCAGCGGAAGAAAATCTTTAAAGCCAGGAGACTTGTACAAAACATAAGTATAAATCGATGAGGTCGTGGCGCATCCCACCAATCGGACGGCGATGGCCAGACGGAGAAGGTAAAAAAAAAAAAGGAAAACCTTCAGTTGCAGCTTACTTTAACTGATCCAGAACCGATAATAACTCGGCTTGAGGGACTGTTTTATCGGCGAGCCCGGAGTACTTCTCGCGCACTTAATCGATCCTCCATCGGGAATCGTCGATACACACTTAGACAGGTAGGTTTGCCGATAAATTCGAGTCTATTGGTGGTTACAAGGACCGGCTGGCCTCGGCGCTAAGCCACCGCGCAGCCAAGGAGCAAGAGGTGCATTTACTCGAGTACGTCATCCAAGTGCTTGGCAAGCATAGCGTTCGCCTCGAAGTGGCATCCACGAAGCTTCGATGGCGAGCACACACGCAGTCACGGACGCGCAGCTTCTGACCTCAAAGCTATACAGTTACGGCGTCGTACATCTACTCGTCAATAGGAGAATATTATTATTATTAAGAAAAGTAAAACTGATATTTCGCTAAAAAAAAAATAAAAAAAGAAACCACCCACTGAAAAGTTGTTCCGCAAAAACTGTAAAATAATTTCACAGGGAATACAATAACTTAACAGGCGTTTGCAGCCTTGCAAGTAAAAAATTATCTAAATACGTTTCCATAAAAAATCTCAAAAAAAAAAGCATTCATGAGACCAAATCTTTCTCTACGAGAAAGCGAGATAAAAAAAGAGGAATTTGAGACTTCAACAAGCCGATGATTTCGCTTCGTCAGCCATAAAAAATCGAATACGATCGCGAGTTTGACGCGCCTCCGTAGCATTTTGCCTCGAAGTGCCTTCGATTTCACGCGGTATCGATAGGCATTGAGTTCGGCAGTGAGGATGTTGCGAATAAGTCGGACGATGCGTCGATGTGAACGGCGATGCGAACTGCCGCAAATCGAACGTGGAGAGGAAGATCGGAGTTCGGTACGAAGGGTGCATAATAGAATGGCGAAAGAGGGTGAGGATATCGAGTGCAGATATCGCACTGGCACGTAGCGGTTTTGAGTCATGGTATAGAGAACTTCGAAGCCCCATTAATTGATTTAATTGATTTTGCACACGGTGCGTCATTATTCATGCCTCCGCGTATACAGTGGCAGACCGCGTTTCTCCGGCCGGACCCGGTGTAACCTCTCGCCACTTCGCTCGCTGATACGGGAGGACACGTTAAAATCAGCGATCCAATCGAATCGGTAGCCAATGATTCGAGTTTATACGCCGAGACGCACAACGAAGTTGAACGTCAGCGGCGATGCCGCATGAATGGCATTCGAGCAATTATAAATGGGAGGCACGATTGGCCCGCTCGCCCCCCCCCCCTTTCCACCCCCCCGCAGCCGCCGTGCTGAATTTCATCCGACCAACCTTAAGCAAATTATCATCAGGCTAGAATCCATAGACCCGGGTCAGTTGTGTTTATGGTTCACGTTTAAAATTAATTATCGACGATTACATCAATATTACGTCCGAAGTGACGTTAGCGTCGGTGTTCGATAATATCCGTTCGAATACTGTCGCAACGATTAATAATAGCAATTTATATTATCGAATCATCGATTTATAGCGTTCACTGTAAACATTTTTTTCCGCATCAACCGACAGACATTTGGATGGGAGCGTAAATTCAATACACGAGCATTACCGCTCGGTACACTAAATCGCGCTTTTCAAACGTACCCGGTCAACCGAACAATCAATTTCACATCATTTTTTTTTTTTTTCAATATTAAATTCAGTACACCAGTTTATGCATAAAAATTTCATAATTTTGTATATTTAATTTTTCTGAAATTTTTAGCCGTGTCCGAATGGGTAAATCTGCATATGTACATATTTATCGATATATCGACAGACTATTAATGACGATGTAGCGTTGTTTTTTTTTTGTTTGTACACGGTGGCGAACGCGTCGGACACGGTAATCCGTGATTAACACACGTACGTTGACGAGGGAGCCCAAACGTCCGAATGCTTCTGATCGGATGACTTAACGTTGAACACTGCGTGACGCGATGATTTACAATTACTCCTCGTAGTTATCTCCTCGCTTGGCTTAAGATTGATATTCCTCGTTCGCCCGTGCATCGATCGACCGACAGCACCGGGTTTCCAACGTTTCCCCACTGCTCGGGACAAAATTGCTCGCGCAACTGAAAGCGCATCAATTCGCGGAATACGCGGGGCCAACAGCGGCTAGAGCCAGCGTTCATGCATGCATGCTCGAGATTGATATGCGATGCGATGCGGTGCCGAACGGATCGTGTACACGAATGTATATGTACCGTGTTACAAGACCCACACACGGAAGCTCTGACGCTGTCCGTGCGTTAAACGCGCACGGAAACATGTGTATTTAAAATAGCGGTCGAATGGTTTGACACGCGTTCGAGTTTACTTGACGATTTAATGTTGAGCGCAATGGTAAAGTGACCGAAACGAGGTGAAATTCAACAAAAATCAAAACTGCTTCAACACCAAACGAGGACTCTTCAACCGAGAGGGGAAGAACGTTATGCAGAAATGTATGCAAAAATACGTCCGGCATAAATATTGTGTATGTGCGTACGTCACTTTTATCTCATTTGGCTCTCCACGTGTATGCCGGATGTAAAATGTTTTGGCGAAAACGTATTACATGTATTTTAGATTTTTGTTTCATATGTGCATCGAGGAAATATTAAAAATCATATATTTGAAGAAAATATAAGAAACCTTTCACCGTTCTCGAAGCGTTCATGCACGCATGCTCGAGAAAGAAGGCAAGAAAAAAAGAAGCAATTTTGCGTCTCCAAATATTTTAGTCGAGTACTTTAAGGACGCATTGTTTTGCCGTTATTTTTTAACAGTCAGATAGCTATGAGAAACCCCGTTTTCGAAACGTTTGTTAAGTTTCATTGAAAATAAATCTTTAAAGGAAAGATTGAATTAGTATAAAAAACATGCAACACGACTTACCCATCGGTATGAGTGCAGGTCAAACGATATTGCGCGCGCTCTGGAATTGCAACCCGATTTTTTTTTTCGTTTTTTTTTTTTTTATTTCCATGAGAAAAAAACTTTTTTATTTCTTTACGAGACAGGACAAGAAAAAAAACGTATTAAGTTCGTAGGATAGGACAACATCGCGCCGGTATACGAAGTTTTTAACCGGAAAAATCTATAATTTGCTCGGCGTAATAACGCTTGACATAGACGAATATGCGGCGAGAGGCTGGTCGGGATGGTCGGAAAGCGGAGTAAAAGCATCGGCGTTGTTGAAATACCCGGAGTCCGCGCTTTAACGCTCGTGCATTCCGGTCGCGTTTTTTTCCGTATCGTCGGCGAGGTGCAGCACAGCGTTTGGATGGGAGCGCTCGGGCAAAAACAAATTCGCGAATAAATAACGTTATTTACGGCTGCATGGGGGATGAGCGTGGTTGACTCGTTGCGGAATTGGACTTTGCCAGCCGCAGTAGTAGAAACGCCGCTCGTTTTGCGTGACTCTCGTTTATGTCAACGCCCGTGGTGGGTTTGCGCTGCAACCCCCACATACAATTACCATATTCTATGCACGCTACCTTGTACGCTGTGTGTATGCATATAAAACGTTTGGGATTGCACACAGACGATCTACGGTATTGAAAAATTGGTCGCTCACTGTAGTAGGAAAAAAAAAAAACCGCTACCAATGAAATTTACAAATTGCTTCCTGTGCGAAGCTGCTGAAAATCATGAATTTGTGATTGCCAGAGAAAATTTTGTGTCTTGTTGGCCATAGACCTGTTATGTAAAAATGTAAAATAATGACAAACACCGAAGAATCTTAAAAACCATGGAGAGCTTCCGAAGTCAATTTTAATTGAACCGCATACAGAATCTAACTCCCTCGGTAACTCCACATATTACGAAAAATATTACCGAACGCACTTAAGTATTATCCGAATAAGAGCCGTGTGCATGAGACCGGAATTTCATTTTAAATATTGCAACTTGTAAACGGCATAATGAAGTTGTATAAGTGAATTTTAATGAAATGACGTTGTATAAAGTGATCTTTAATTGTATAAAGTGATTTTTAACTTATAAAATGAATTTTTGGATAAAATGAAGTAGTAAAGAATTAATTTTTAAGAGATGCAGTTGTGTGCGGCAGAAGTTTTGGTCGTTTGAACGACGAATCAAGGGTGCTTCATGCAGATCTGGTATGTCTATGCTGGCGGGGTTTTCAATATACGAGTAGGACGCCGAGAGAGCGAGGGAGAGAAAGAGAGGAGTCGCGAAACGAGGAGACTCTCTTGCGTGGCCATCTATTGTTAGTTCCGCGTCGCTTGCGGCAACGTTTCATAGCGGCGAACTTTAAGTTGGCATTTGCAGTGAATTATATCTGTGCTGGTAGGTAGTTTGAACGAGCAGTGGTTTGGCCGTCCATCCCTACCTGGCCCCCTAATACGTTCCTCCACAAGCGTATTTCACCCTATCAGGGATGCCTGCACACACGTTACGTGCATACACGTACATGCCTTTGGGATGGGGATCGCTGGCGAGTTATTCTTCGCAGCGGAATGGAACCACCAAGTATGAAATCCAGAGCGCAGCCAACGTCGAGGGGATGCTCCGAAGTGCGGGCATAAATGCGGGCGAGAGCATCGGCGAGTGCCGGAGTTTCTTCCCGTTCGACGAAAACACATCCACCGAGCGGCGTCGCATACTTTGCATCGTTTCTCGCTATCGTTTAGCCGGAAATTCGAATGATTAAACACGCCTAGCGAACGGGATGCGCCCCGGGACCGGATATGGGAATAGTTGCCCAAAGTTTTTGGCGTCGGGGTCGATTCTATCCAACGTTTTCACCGCATATGTAGCGAACGAACGAGAAAACGAATGAGCCGCAGAAGTTTCAGGGCCTTCCACAAATGTTTTCGATTTTCGAAAGGCGCGCCGCTGCCGCATGACTTGAGACGGACGAGGCGGAAGAGTCTCGCGCGCTCCGGGCGTCTCGAGTCTACGGCGTCTAGTATCAAAATATATATACCAGCAGGTTGTTGTGGCTTCGGCGCTTCGTGCTCTCGCCTACGGACTATGGAATTTAGAAAATATTTACCGGAATTACCGGAAATACATCACTTCCGATTTGAACATTTTTCTGTCTGAAGTGCTGTAATTCCGGCACGACGCCATTTCAGGTCAAAAAATGAGATTTTTCAACCGGAAGTGACGTATTTCCTGTATGATGTCACTTCCGGTCGAAAAAATGAGACTTTTAAACAAGAAGTGACCTATTTCCTGTACGATGTCACTTCTCGTCGAAAAATGAGACTTCCAAGCCGGAAGTGACGTATTTCCCGTATGACGTCACTTCCGGTTGAAAAATGGGTTTTCAGGACCGAAGGTGATGTATTTCTTGTCGAAAAATGAAGGTTCAACGCATACGAACATAGCGCTCAGCGGTGCTGCGCACCGCATTGTTAAGTAAAACTCACCGAGACACGTAAGATAAAATCAGAATTGCATAATAGGGGAATAATTATCAGCGTCTGGAATGGTGATCTCTAGGGAGAGTTCAAATAATCAGAGCCTGGAAGAATTCGCACACCTAAATTCTTTAAAATTGGGACAAACAAATAAACGAATAAATAATTTTCCTAAAATTATATAAGAAGATAGGGGTAAATAGGGATCAATAGGGATGCGGAAAGGAGAATCTTCTCTGAAACCAACCGATACATACATACTATAATATGGAATTTCGTGTACTAAACTATAAGTATATTCGCTCCTTCCCATCTTCCTTCTAATTTACCCGTGATGGATGATATCTGAGGTTCTACGCTTGCCACGGTGAGCCGAGCTCGCATTGATAATCATGGACGATGATGAAGGCTCTGACAGAAACGCCGTCTGGTAAGACCTCATTATGTGTGGATGCGCAGGGTTCCTTGAGCCCGTTCCCTTCATCGCCTCCATTGCCTTCCCTGCCCTTATCTATCGCCTCTGATCGTTATTACGAAACGTCGCCCGTCACATTACTTTGGAAAATTTGCTTATACATTAACGCGAGTTTACAAGTTTTACGTGAAGCAAGACATCACGCATACACTGTTCAAAAAAATTGTAAATTTAATGTAGCGGACTGGAAGTTTTTATGCAGAAACTGCTATATTCAATTTAATATATACAATTTTCATCCGAAATTAATGGACCTTTAGACTGAAATTAAATTAAATTATTAGAGGTAAAGTACTTTTGTAGTAAAATTAAATTAACGATTAAAAGTAAATTATTTCTTAAGTTTTAAATATATTGTGCGTTCATTTTTCATCACAATTGTGCGTAAAAATTTAATATACCAGATTCGCACCCTTCAATTATCAAGATATCTATTGAAATTTCAGTAGGGGCCAAAACGGACCACAAGTACGACTTTTTCGCGGAACGTAGAACAAAAGTCTCATCTAAAATGGAGGACACGGGTGCGTTTTTGCCCCGCTCTTTCCTACATATTTCACGAAATGTCGCGAGAAAGATCGTCACCAGGTTCCCCCTTGAGAATCCGTCTTTATACCGAAGCCCGGAACTCTCTTCAAGGTGAAACATATATATATATATATATCCATCTTATACCGAAGTGAAATATAATTTCTGCTCAGACGTTGATATAAATGAAACTCCCGTGCGAATTATATATAATTCCCAATAAAATCCGGGAATAAAATTTTCGCTCGATGTGTTACGATTTCACTGAGCGGAACCGTGCTGAATGGCTGGTTTTCCGCTTGGCTTCCAAGTAAATTTCGCCGTGCGGCTTCTCGCCGCATCGCCCACTCGCTCGTAAGATGTACCACACTCGCGTCGGTTGTTGGTTTGTGCCGAGACGCGGTTAAACTTTTCGATGTTGATCACAAAGTCAGGACTCGCGTTTGAGGTGAGAGACGGAGCAAGAACGTTGCAGAGAATTCATGCAAAATCGTCTCTTCCCCCCTCCGCATCCGAGACTTCCTTCTAGACATTGTATCTCACTCGAAACTTCGATGCTCCGCTGTGTACCCGTTCCGGAGTGGTGTGAGTACCGCGTACATATCGGCGGACATTGCCAAAATGGAAAACACACGCGGGCGTACCGAGTTGAGCGGAAGAGCCCGACAGCAGCAGTTTTGATAAGGAAAATACTGCAGCGGTTCGGGCGTCTAAGGCGAAGCGGGGCAAAACGGACCATTTTTACCAATTTTCTTCGCAACGCATAAAAAGAAAAAGTCCCATGGCAAATTGAGAAAGCGGCGGTCCATTTTGCCCCGCCCTCCCCGAGGGGCCTCCGAAGGCAAGGGAGGGATGCACACATCGATTGCACGAAGATCCTTACGATCTAAGCGTCGCAGCAACAGCATCGTCAGCGCAGTTTGTATAGTTAGTAATCTCTCCCATCTTCTAAAGAGGTACACACACACGAGAGTGGAGCGAGTCGTTAAAAGGAAGCGGTCCGAGTGAGCCAAAAGACGAGGACCATGAGAAGGGAGAAGGCAGTCGTTGCAGTGGGCAATAGGATCAAGCGGCAAACAGTTAAGACGGAAGCGAAAAATGAGAAAGACAACTTTTAGGGATTCAACCAGTAATTCCATTCGTACTTCCTGCCAAACAGGGCGCCCGGAAGTCTGGCCGAGTTTCCCGGACACCCACGCACCACCCGATCGCTCGGTCGCTCCTAATAAATCAGAAACGCTCGGGGTTCGTTAGGGAGAGTGTGTCAAAGTTGCAAGAAATACGTTTTTCGAGGGATGGGATAAATATACATTTATGTGAATGATAAAAGGTGGGAATAGGGAAAATGATAGATGTGCGGGATAATGAAACGGTTCTGTTGCTTGTATAATATAGTACAACATCGCACCGCAGTACGACATCTATACCTGTGTCGAGTGAAATCTATTTCGTATCTATGTATATACAAATATAATATAAATAAGAAAACGTGGGAAACTGGAAAATGATATATCTACGAGATAATTAAGCGGCTCACGGTTTCTCGGATGATATAAAACAGAAAACATCCCACCGCAGTACGGGATGAAGGAAGAGCGGCGCAAAACGGACCTCCATTTGAAACGAGACTTCCCTTTTTTGTTTTTTGTTTTTTACTGCAAAAAATTTGTAAAATTGGTACGATGTTCCGTCCCGGTGTTCCGTTTTGCCTCACTCTCCCCGAATCCCTGTGTCGACAAAAATTCGCCGTCGTCTAATGACATTATCGCGAAAATTAACATTAGATATGAAATAGACGAGGATCTACAACGATATTAAGCTGTATTTCGTATTCATACGCTGCTTTATTGTATTTGAGATATTCTCGGTCGCCCGTGTTCTCGATACGTAATAAAGTCCCGGAAACCGTGATCCAGCCGGGGTCTGAGCGAGGGAGAGAACGAGGGTAAGAAGAGTGACGGCGAAGCGATTTCGTAGAATGCGGAGAAGCGGATCGTGTCTCGGACGAGGAACTGCATCGTGAACTTACCGGGGCTCTCTCGGCCCCGGTGGAGAAGTAGAGGAGATCCTCCTCTTCATCCTCTTTCGTCGTTCCGTTTCGTTCCATTTCCTCGGTTCTTTTTTTTTTCGCAAGTATAATTCGTTCCCGGTTTTCATGGCGTTCCGCCGTCTCAGCACATACACAGCCGTCAAGAGGTCTTCGCCCGGTGATCATCTCCGGGACGCTACAGTACTTCTCCTATTGCAGGCAGTAGCAATACCACCGCCAACTGTTTAGTATGCCGGCAGCGAAGAGTCATCAATGCATCGAAATAACCAATAAAGCCTGAGGTAGAAATTCCCCAGGCTCTTGCTATTTTGCTGGTACGACTCTCGAACCGTGGCACGTTCCGCGAACGAAAAACGGAAGTGCAGAACGATAAGTCTATGCAGTATAGCGACGAGACGCGGAGTTCCAGTGGCTCGACTGCGTGAGAGATTTGTTAAAGATTCTGAGGAATCAATTGACTAGCTTGGAGAAATAAATTCGAGGCTTCGCTGTTTCACTTATTTTCTTAGTGCAAGAATTTCAAATCAACAGAGAGTTACATTTGAAACAAAAATTTAACGGTGTTGTGCTAGATTCTACGTAAAATCTGCAAATTTGTTGAGTTTTTGTTATTTGCCAAAAATGTCTCGTGGATTAACGAAGTTCCAACTATTTGATCCATTTTTGTCAATCATCTTTTTATTAAGATAAATTTAATTCGGATCAAATAAAGTTTGGTTGTTTCAGGGTCTTAATGGAGATCGTTAATTAGGCTCGGAGACAGAGAAATTGTGAAAACTTATTTGATTCGAACAATCTCATGACGCCATTATTTTAATATCCATCGCTAGAACGGTAAAAAAAATATTTTTGAGTACACACAAAAATGTTGTTTTTTTTTTGTAAAGTATAAAATTCGTCGTATATCGATTTTCTTATTTTTTTTCGAACAAAAACGGTAAATTCCGTGATCGCTAATCTCGTAATTCCGGAGTCCGAAGTCTAGTGAAAACACGTAGGTAATACGTACGTACATCCACAATTGCATACCCGGGAAGTTTACGGCCAGAAGCGTAATCGAACCAACGGGAGCGACTATACGCCTTTCATTGCACTGGCGCGTAAAACGTTTCGATTTGCAATTTCCTCGCTTAACTGCTGCCAGGCTGTCTTCCGAGGCAGGACAGAGGATAGCACATCAGCGATGCCAGCCGACGACGCATCGTGAGCTGCAATTCCATCCTGTTTCCATCTCTATTCGAACCCCATCCCGACCGTCTTTCACCCCCTCTGAATTTAGTCGTCCGTATTTATCTGGGCGCTTTATCTTTTTTGTGCGTCTGCCAGTCAGTGAAATTTCACCAGATTAATAGTTAGGGGGAAGAACGTTGCAAATCGGACCACCGGGGCAAAACGGAACCGTGTTCTCCATTCGAGATGAGACTACGTTTTTTTAAATTTACTTCCCGCGAAAAATTTGACAAAAATAGTCCTTTTTGCCCCGGTGGTTCGTTTTGCCCCTTTCTCCACCCCGCGCACGTAAAATTATAGTACAAACACGAAATTACCGCCATCAGCCATCGAAGTCGTGTCTAGACGGAAGAGGATCGATCACGAACAGCTGATACTTTGATTCTCTTTGTGCTCATTATTTTTTTTTGTTTCTTCCCTCGTTTCGTTTTTATCCTTTCGGCGAGACGACTGTAAAAGCAGAAGTTTCGCCGTGATATTTTTAGTCCACGAACAGGGTTTTAGCGCATGCCAGTGCCAAAGTCGAGAGATGACGGAGGAGGGCGAACGGAAGAAAGAGTGAAAAAATTGTGCGACCGGCAGCGGACTGAATGGTTGAAAGCGACCGGGTAGTTACCGGCGTGTCTGACACAGCGCCTTTCCGCAGACACGTCAACGTTAACAAGGCACATTTCACAGATAACTTCTAACGATGCTCCCAGTTAGCTAGACACGAGGGACGCGCCGCAGCGACGGTCACGAATCGATGAAGCAAGCAATTGTGCGGTATATCTGAAAAATATATATATGCGTGTCTACATGTATGTATGTATATATATGTGATACTTTACGCACAGAAGGAGTCCATTCATTCTCAACGTTTTCGGTAATTTAGTATGATTTTTTTAAAGCAACATTTAAAATTTTACGTGAATGTTACTGTAGTGGATATTATCTCAATGATTTATTGCCCGATATAACATCGGGCTTTTTGGTTAAAAAAAAAATTGAGGTTCCAAAGATTTATTCTCTTTCCAATTTTGAAAAAATGTTACTCACATCGTGTGGTTTCTATTTGATTACAAACAACCCGAGAAAGATTAATATTTGGCAAGACGCCGCCACGATAAAAACGGTATCGCAAAGATACGTGTGGTGTTTTAACATTACAAAAAAATACGATGTCGAATTGCAGAAGCGTTATTGAAGTTTGGTTTAGTGAAATTACAGAATTACTTAAATTTTGATCGAATTACATTTGTGATTTCCTTTCTTTCAAGCTGGTGTGTTATTTTCACCGTTGAAAGATTACATACAATAGTGTGGCGCCGCAAGGCAGCGCCCACAAGTCGATGCGCCGAATGATCCGGTTGATTAAAGTGTGTGATCTACACGCGAATCCATGCAGTACTTTATTACGATGTGAGATTGACTCGCAGGTGTTACGGATGCACCGACCGATCGAGTTACGAGATGGGGGTTGAGAATAACGGATGTTATCGTTGCGAGCGATAAGGGACGACAGATGAAACCGTATTCGCGAGCTCTGAAAAGCGTAATTTCCTCTCGGGCAAACGAACCGACGATTCGAACGCGTTGGCTCTCTGGTGTCCCGTGTGTCGACTCAACTGACCGTCGAATGACCGAGCCCATTCGTGACATTGCCGAAAGCTAACGGCCGATCCGGCAACTATGGCGGCGCGTACCGGCAATCCAGCGAAAGCGTACCAATGTGAAAACGTACGTATATATACATGTATATACATGTATATATAGATTCCGAACGAGACTCGATCGGTCGGGCGTCGATGCGGTTTCGCCCACGATCGCCAGGGCATCGTAACTGCATAATATTATTTGTCGATCCAGAGCAACGGTGATGGCAGAGAGGCGGTTTCCGCTCTCCACCATCAACCAATAGAGGGATATTCGCAACCGATTTCACTCACGAGGTCAAACCAATCGTGGCTATAAAATCTATCAAACGTTTGTCGAACACTCAATGCGCCGGGGGAATTCGATGCTTCAGCCAGAGACTATCGTAGTTTCACCCTTAAGATAATACGTGTTACTGTGTACTAATGTAATAAGTCAAACCGGAAATACGAAACTTCAGGTATTGAAAACTCATTTTTCGTCGAAAAGTAACTTATTTCTGGTATGACGTCAGTTCAGGTCGAAAAATGAGATTTTGAAACTGGAAGTGACGTGTTTCCGGTACGACGTCACTTCCGGTTAAAAAATTCGATTTTCAAACCAGAAGTGACGTATTTCCGGTATGCCGTCACCTCCGGTCCAAAGTGAGTTCTCCGGACCAAAAGTGAAGTATTTCCGATCAGATATAGTATATTAGAGGAATAGATTGCAGGGCCTGGGATGGAGCCCTAGTAAGACTCCGATTTCAATATTTCAATATTTCAATATTTCAATATTTCAATATTTCAATATTTCAATATTTCAATATTTCAATATTTCAATATTTCAATATTTCAATATTTCAATATTTCAATATTTCAATATTTCAATATTTCAATATTTCAATATTTCAATATTTCAATATTAATGGGCAATGATCAAGGTTTATGTATTTCGGATCACGGCATGGCTCCGTCAGTAGGACACTGGTGATGATGGCTGCGTTCGCGTCGAGCTAGTTTATCACCTCAGAGGTTCGTTATATCAACGTTCATAGAGGGGGCAGAGAGATGCCAGAGAACAGAGGAGGGCCGCAGAGAGTGAGATGGAAACAGAATAATATTGAGCCCCGGCGTTCACTGGCTAGTGATATATCCATACCTCACGTCATCCCCTTGATGCATTATGCATGAGCGTTCGATGTATAACCGATATGTATCGGTGGACGAGTATGCGAATGTATTCGCCTAGGTACGATGAGTGTACATGTTCGTGCACCAGACGATATCTCTTTTGTACTCTCCTAATAAATTTGCATAAAGATACGATCGAGTGCATCAATAAATAAGCGAATGCACATGGATACACGCGGTACACGCAGTTGTGCGTACCTTTGCGTGCCTCGAATCGTGTACTCTGATTAATTTTTTAAATTAATGCATTTCTATCTCAACTAGACGAATACAAATGTCGATATAATTTTTGTTTCGTACAACGGTAAAAGTACATCCTTGAGCAGAATTGAAATTAAATATAGCACACCTTTTTTTTACGCTCCCATCAAAACTTACGATTTCGAATAATCGTAATGCACAATGGTCTAAATCTTAAAAATTAAATATCGTCTAAATTATATTTGTAGAGCACGAAGAGAAGCTGCAGCTAAAAAAAATTAAAACAATAAAACAACTTCGCCGAACGAGCCCGGTGAACGGGCGGGAAAGCCGGCTAGTAGTCAGAGTCAGTACCGGTCGGACGGGCGAGTTATCTATACGGGAGTTTCAGTGTCGACCGGCTGTCGACGTCTAATTGGAATAGAGGGCACTTGGTGCACCAGGCATCTCGTATATAATATTATCCCATAAATGACGGTTTAGCCAAGAGCGTTTGTATTCATATCCAGGCAGTTCGTTTTTTCCCACTCATTGGCAGTGAAGCGAAACCGACGACGTTTCATCAATGCCAAAATTTATTCTTACCTCTTCGATCTCGATATAGTCCGACAGATTAAAAAATATGATTTTTGCACCTTCATAAATTCACAGACTTCAGCAATTTAATATTTCAAATATTTTAACTATAATAACTGTACTTATCATCCCTTGTTCATTTAGACATTTACCATTGCGAAAATGATACTTAAAAACGGCATTAATTATTGATATTCCCATACGAAGTATCCAAATACCATATTCAGTTGAATACATTTCTTTCTCCGTGAATCGAAAATTCATCTATAAGCGGATAGATAGGCGGAATGTACCGCCACAAATTTCTACCTCGTTAAAAAAAGAACCCAGCAAAACTGCATTGTAATGAAACTTCAACGCCCTCAGTAATTCCGTGCAAAGTAAACTCGTCGGATACTGCTTAAAAGCTTTTTGACGATCTCTAACGATTTTTTTTTGTAAAAAAAAAAAAAAAAAAAAAAAAAACTAAAAATGTACTCGTGTATATACACTCGTGTCTCTCCACCCCCTTCCCAAACGAGACCAACGTAAAATTACGTAACACTGTGCGAGCACGAAGAGCTTCCCTGGCAAATGGTGGATCGCAATTCAAAACATCCCTCGGTCCGCGGGATTCGCTCTCCACCGCTACTACTGGTAACGGCAGAAACCAGACGAAACTCACCCTCTCACCCCCCCCCCCCCCCCCCTCGTCCTGCTTCCAGTATCCACCTACGGTCGTGGACCACAGCTGATGCTGATGCTCTAATATTTGCTCGTCTCTCTTCGGATCCACTCAGGGGCTTCTCTGTACATCCGCGTGTGGGTTTCGATGTGTAGGCCGACTTTCCGATGCTTCCATGTCACTGTACGTACGTACGTGAAGGTACGAATTTCTGCACCGAACGCGAACGAGTGTGGAATTTGGCCGTAGTGGTGGGCGTTCGAGTTGGGTAGAGCAAGAGCTGTGTACGCCTATCCGCCGATGCATGGACGATCCCGGAGAGCTCTGAAAGACCGATCCATTCATTCACATCTATTTATTCCTCTTCCGGGCTCGTAACGTATATTTTTTTCATCACCGCAGCGGCACGCGGACGGAAGCACACGACGTCATATACTATACGCGACGAGGGAACGATATTTTACGAGTTTTTCTCTAGCGTTCGTACGAATCGCGTTTATGTATGTTTTTTTTTAACATCGCAAACACCGGGGGTATTCACGTCTGTGCGGAAAATCGTTCGATTTAAAGAGAAAGCTCAATCTTCGAACAAGTTTAATGGTCCGCCATTTTCTCTGCATTCTTCATTCTTCCGGCGTTTAAATTTTTCTGGTTCGTTAGTTCAAACACTTTTTCTGTTGTTGCGAAATCGGCGCTCATCGATAAATTGTAGAAATCGGTAAACGGTGATGCGTATAGTGACAAGTGTAGGCATAAATAAGCAGCTAGAAAAACTGAGAATGCGACCAATTTTCGTTGAAAGAAAACAAAAAAAAAATACCGATTCTGAACAGCGTGCAAATAAAGCCCATTTTTTTTTCGTAACACGTGCATGAATCGCGGCACTTTACATGGCAGTCTTGCGAGCCGAAAGTGGCCTATTGCATGTCAGTCGTGAACCTGTGGTGAAATGACAGAGTCGCGCATGCGCAATTCGCATTTGGTTCACTTTCGTCCCTTGGGATTTTACTTTCGACGTTTTCGTCCCTAGAGACACAACCTCACTTTTCAGTGTTCGTCTCGCGCGACCGCCATTCTAAGTGTCGCAGATTGATGCACTCGTTACGAAAAGTATGATGTGTAACGAAGGTCGAATTGGCGATTGCGACTCGTATGATTGCAGCCCTCGCTTCGCTCGGTCAACAAACCTCACTCTCTCCGCGATCGCCGACCGTCGACCCTTGTTGCATAATGCGCTATTAACGCATAGCGCAAGTTTAAACGATAAATCGTTATGCATATCGAGGCTGGATCGGGCGATGGCGTGTCTGCGAACAAACCAAAGATGGAATAGAAGAATCTAGTCCATCTCAATGCAGCCTGTTGAGCGCGAAGTACCGTTCAACGCAAAAGAACCGACGATCGAGTGTACAGTTACCGATACATTGTGGCTGAAGTGGCTGCGGGACAGGTAAACATCGTACGATATTCAACGTGTTCCCGCTCTCCCGAAAACGTTGTCTCTGCACTCATGGCAGTACGGATGCAGAAGGCAGACGACATTGGTACGATATGGAGTCCAGCGGAGCACACGAACGAGGTACACAAGAACAGCCACTCCTCAAGTTTGCAGTCGGCCGCGTTGATCTCTTGAGATTCGACGGAGCGCTTTGTAAGCTGAAAGCGGCGGCCCTTCTGTGCGGAACTGATGTTCAGGAAAGTCGCCCGATCATACGAACCAGTCTGGTACTACAACTGCTGGCTCTTGTTACTGACAGGGCTCTCCTCGTTGCCGTGGAAATGTAGGTCGATAGCTTGGAAAATAGACGCAGTTTCCATTGATTTCTGACCGGATCGCTGTCGGATGCTGCGCGGCCATCGCATTTTTCATATTTCTGTTTAGAGATGATCAGATGCGCAAAGGAATTTCGGTACGAGGTCGGGGTAACGTTATTCGCAAAGCGCGACGCACCGTACAAAGGGAAAAATTTATATCGAGGCTTTATCGAACTTTGACCGGGGAAAAATGTATATAACATTATTTTAGCAATTTTCGTTATCTAAATGTTTTTTACTAGTTATATTTTTAATTATATTGTATCACGTCCTTCATTAAAGCCTGGAAGAGCTGAATGGGCGGGAATTTAAACCGTCCATTAATGCCTGGAGGATCCAAACGGAACTTATGGATTTTTCTGAATGGAGCCGCTGTCGGAAAACCGACACGGTCCTGATGAAGGAAAGTGTACTGTATCGTACGATTTACTGAAAATATACGATACTCGATGGTACATTTTCCCATACAAATAGTAACAGCTTGTATTTTATGGATGTTTTTTTAACGGCTTTTCAGCTTATGGATTTTTCTGAACGGACCTGCAATCGGGAGATGGACCAGGCCATGATGAAGGAAAGTGTACTGTATCGTACGAGTTACTGAAAATATACAATATTTATGGTACATTTTTGCCACCCAAACAGCTCGTACAAAACTGTTTAATATAAAGATTAATAAAATCTTATTATCAATTTCTTCATCTATCGTCTAATTTTTTTTTTTTCGTTGTAACTGTAACTGCAAGTTTTCAGAATCCCTCCGGTTATTTCAAATTATTCTTATCTAGGATTTTTCTCTCATCCACCCAGGCGAGATAGATGACAAAACCGAGACGCGGGGCAAAAGGGACCATCGTCCTCCATTATATGCGAGACTTTCGTTTGTTACGTTCCCCGGCAAATTTTATGGATGATCCGTTTTGGCGTACTTGCTCCAGAAATAATCAATTCCTGGAATACCCTCCTGCTCTTAATCAGATTGTGAAAGGCAATAGAAGTTTTAGGAACGGTGAGAATTGCGATGCTGCCGGTAGCACAGTTGCGTCGTGAGTGCCGAAACAGGATTGGCTATCGGTGTATAGAATACATTTTGCCGGTGCAGAAATATATATATATATATATATATATATATATATATATATATATATACATATACGTATATAGCCGGGAGAAGAAATTGTTAGAGAAGAGCGCTAGGAGGTCGAAGTTACCGGGGTCGGCTCTGTAAATCAACCGAAATGCTCGAGAATTGAGTTGTGGTCCTCTCGGGGCTAACGGTACCCTGCCGCAAACTACGCCTGCAGGAGTATTTCGCTCTTGCGATCTTGCTTTTCCATCCGTTGGTTCCTCACCCCATCCACCCTGCCGATGTTCGCGGCGTGACCGCCGTACCTGGCCAGGGAGATGAGGTGATTCCGGGCTTCTTGTGTACCCGCTGGAGGCAGCGTACACAGATAGAGACAGCGGCCAAAGGTAAAAGGGGAGATGGAAACGAGATAAGGGAGTAAGAATTTGTTGGATATTCGCGAAAGAAGCTCCCTATATATTTTATACTCGATGGCAAAAGGTCACTGGGGACCAGGAGGATGACTAGTTAGCCCCCTACCTATAGGTAGGACCGGGGCGAAGAAAACGAGGTCACCGACCCCGAGAGTCGGGAGAGCCAGCTCTTACTTCGTCCTCCTTCTTTCTTTATTCTTGTTTTTTCCGTCTTTTTATTCAGCTCGTTTTTCACAAAGGGCTATCATTCACCGCGGAGGGAGAGGGAGAAAAGACGCCCAGAACTGTGCCCAGACGTTATATGGCGCATAAGCGTACTGTCACGATAATTTTGTTCCAAGGTATGAAACCCATCATGCTCTTATTTTTGTTGCCTCTTCTTCTTCTTCTTCTTCTTTGGCTTCTTCGTCGCTTTATTTTTATTCCACTTCTTTTTCCGAAGAATCTTGGCGGAAGCCGCGGAAGCGAGCTCTAAGTCATACTACTTTAGGGTCGGGATGTTCCTTTCATCGACGTCATGGGCCGCTAACGATTTCCCATAAATTATTCACCGGTGTCTCCCAACACCGCCTTATCACGCGGTGATGTACTCGCAAAAATGAGCGAGTGAATAAATGAGAAGAATTCTAGCGTATACGCAGCTTTTCATTTTGCAAAAAAAAAAAAAGAGGAAAGATGCGAATAATGTTCTTCGGAGATTCTTCGCCTCCGGACTGGAACGAAGCTCATAAGGCGCGTGGATACGTATCAATCACTATACGGTTCGATTGGCGCAGGATTTTTTTTCTGCTTTTTATTCATTTTGCTTCCTCGTCGAGGAAGCTCTGTTTTCATGAAAAAGAAATTTTCAAGATATTAATCAAAATGTGTTCAGAATGTTCCAAAATATCGGAAAATCGTATTTAGAAAAAATGTCTGGATGTGTGGGTGTGTGTGTGTGTTTCAGACCCGAATAATTAAAGCTCTTACAACTTGAGAAGGGTTTGAAGCTATTAAGCGGACATTTCTGAGGTAGGCAGACGACCCAATCCTAAATGGCAGCAAAATGATTTTAGCAAACTGATTTCAGAATATTGCAATAATGAGTTATTTTTTATATTGTCAGTCGCGATTATTTTCTTTTAACGACAAAGCTTGCTCTATGAGGAAGCCAAATAATCACGCAAAATGATTTTTTATAGAAGCTTCGTACACAAAAGTGGATTAGATGAGGAATCTTTGTAAAAATCTCGATTTCCACACGTTTTTAAAAATATATCTCGGATCGAAGAATGCGGACGAGAGAGACTTGAGAAACTCGCAACGATTTTCGTGGGCACCGACTTTGTCAGCGTTAGCAGGATGTCCAGTTTTTAAGCTGCATCGAGGAAGCGCGAAGGGCTTGCCGTTGCTTTATTCGAACCTCAGTACTCAAACTTCATCAGCGCCGGAATAAAAAACCGCGATGACGAATGTCCCAGTTGAATTTAGGTCCAAGCAGCTGATAAACTCGTGCTCGGCACCAAAAAAAGCCCACATGTCCAAATATGCGGGCTATTTTTTAGGCGGTCAAAACAAGTTGATTGGAGTATTTTATACCGTCAGAGCTTGGGGGTCGGTTGGGGAGGAACCGGTTGCATCAGAAGTGCGCTGATGCCGCCATAAAAAAAAAAAAAAAAAAAACATTGACAAACGACAACAGTTCCTGCGCTGCTCGAAACATAAAGTACGATTTCTGTTTCCTCGCATCACCCCGACGTCCCATCCGCATATTCCCTAAATTCGAATTCCGGAGGAATCCTGCATCAGAGAGCGGGGGCGAAGCTTTGCGAGCTTCAAGAAAACGAACAACATCGGACGTCCCCCTGACCGTTATTCCGAACGAAGCTCCGAATGTAAAAGCACGTTGATACAGCAGCGGGAGCAGTGGCACAGCGAGCTGTACGGCTTTTCACGAGGAAGCTCGACAGGCCTTAAGAAGATTTCTGTAGCGGGTTACTGGCCTCCTCTGGCAGTTAGGCGTCAGAGGATGTTTCGGAATGGGGTTGAAGGGAGTAGTTGCGGACGGTCGTTCGCTTTCTGGCTCGCTCCGCACGCGGCGTTAGGGTAGTTCGGGCGATATAAATGCGAGTCCGAAAGGACGTGGGTGCACGGGTAGCAGCGATACGGGGATGGTTGGCGTGCCAGGACAGCGGGCGGCACCCCATCCTACTCGATGGAGCTCGCGAGGCTCCCTTGGCAAGCAACCCCTTTGGCCAACCCATCCTCCGATCCCACGCTCAATACTCAACGGGCCAGAGCGGCCCCGCGCCGGCTGGTACCACGTACCAGCAGAGTACAGTACATTCGTTCGTACATTCGCAGTATATACATGTATATGTATTTTCTATATATATCTTTATATATATAAATATATATATATATAGTTAGTGGTACATGCTACTGGTATGCGACCTCGCTCCATCCACACATTGACGATATCCCAAACGCACACTGACGCCGTTGGAATATCTGTACATTGGGTGAATGGAGAAGGACATGTACGGAACGAAGCCTACGTTAACCAGCAGCGCAAAGTCCTCGGAGCCCATATAGCTCAACGAGAGATAAAGACTATTTATAGATCCCTAATGATCGTATTGTGCCCATGCCATGGCAGCGGTCTCTCTGCTGAATCGGATATTCGTTCGCTCTCTTTAGACTCTCTTTCATTACTTTTTTTTTTTTACTTCTCTTTCCTTTCGACTCTACGACTTTCTATGGATAGGTATAAATGAAGAGGTAAAGGCTTAATTGATTTTTATTTTACTTTTACTTTATTTTTTAACTATATATATATATGTATGTATAGATTCGTGGAGTGAAAGGGGGCACTAATGACGTTGCAGGATTTCGTGTGGGCAAAAAAACGAAATGAAAATTGCCGTCGGACAAGTTTTACGTCACAGTTGTCGACGCACTGATCGAGACATCCTTCGTTCAACAAAGTTGTTGTCTTGTTATCCTGAGAACATTTATCACCGAACTTGATAGTGAGCGAAATTGAAATTTAATTTTGGCCGCATTTCTTTTATCCGTGTAGCCTTCGGAAGTACATGGCAAAATTTAACAAACATTGCTCATTTACAAATGTTCACAATTTGTTCCTTGTTAATATTACAATTTGTTTTCTTATCGTCAAAAAATCGTGTTTTTAACTAAAAAAAAGTTGTCAAATTAACAAAAAAAAAAGAATTACTGTTACTTCTGTGGATAATAAATATTTGTCAAATGTAAGAACCTTTTCTATCGTGCCAAACATTTCGATTCGTGTACACTGAGAGAAAGATGTAGTAAAAATTACCGGTCATCTAAGAAAAATTACCATAGTTCATGGTAGTACGCAACTAAGGCGCTATTTATGACAGAGAAAGTCCCGGATTTTCCAAGAATTTTTACCATAATATCCACGAAAAATTCTTATAAATTCGGTACTTCCTATCGTAGGTGGCGCCCTGGTTCCCTTCTACTATTTTTATGGTAACATCAAGCGATATAGTCATATTTTCTAGATCCTAGTCTCAGTGTATGTTCGATGCAAAATACTCGCAGTGCGCAGCTCTTATCGGATTCGAAACTTGAGTTAAAAACAGTAAAAAAAACCTATGAAATAAAAACTAAAAACAAAATAATAAATTTGAGTAAAAATTCACCGACGTTCTTTGAAATTTCATTAAAATCGCTCAACACACGGACTCATTGCCGGTCCCGGCAATGACGATTTCGTTGAAGCATCCGTCGGGTGTCGGTAAACGGTTAGTTAGCGAAGCGCCGATGTGCAATAAAATTAACAATAAAAATAAATAAGTTGAATTGTTTTCTTCTCCGGTTGCGGGTCGCAATCCTTTGTCCCCCTAATTCTCGAGGATGTTTAAATTCGAATTCGCAGAAACACACGGAAATTTAGTATCTCCGCTGTTGACGCGGTATAGCTTTCGTCTCATCTACCCTTTTGCTTTGTGCGGAGCCGGGGATAAGCCGAGGCGTGGGCCGTTCCACTCGGCAATAAGGGGGACGGCGACGGGGATGTTTCTGCGCGGAGCAAAGGAAACGGTCTGTTCCAGGGATAACGAGGAAGAAAACTCGAAGCACGACGAGGAGGAGAGGACGCGTCTGAGTTTCCCTCGGTCGTCTCGTCTCGCTTGCCAGTGCTCACCGAAGTAAATAGAGAGCATCGTCGTCGGCACCCGGCAAAGGAAAGAGGAAACGAAGGTTAAGTGAAAAAGGAAAAGGACGAAAGGAAGAAAGGGAGGTAAGGGAGAAGTATAAAAAAAAAAAAAAAGCGGAAGAAAACCAGCGTCGGCGAGCCGAGAACGAAGACGAGCAGAACGACAAAGTGGCGTTGGTATAGTGCTGAATGTGCTGGTAGATGCGGGTGTATCCCGCAATGCGGTAAAGTATGGTATAAGCCTGCGCTCGTGTGGGACATAGGTGGAAAGCCATATTTCCCCCGATCGGTTTGTAAGCCCAATCAATATCTCAAACGACATCACAATCAAACCGCCGCCTCTGGCCGTGGTCGAGTGAATTATGGAAAATACATGACGGAGGAAAGATGGCACCGGCGAAAAGTAAAAGCAAAACCTATATGACGAGGCGGTGCAGGAATTCTTCAACCCACTTTGTTCATACTTTTCAGTCGTCCGGCGTTTCCTATTCTCTTGCGTTTGAGAAAAGAAGAGAAAAAAAAATGAAAAAAAAAAAAAACGTAGCGCTCGATCAAAGAGCTGCACGATAATTCGAGATGGCGAGGCATTGCCGGGCGAAGTATATTTTCTTTGATCGTTTGAGGCTTTGAAGAATCAGAGTTCGGCGCGCCGTGCCACTGTGATCGTGACGATCGAACGGACGGGCGATCGAGTCGATCGAGATACATCGGGCGCGTTCCATACCCTATCGGTTCTTTTTTCTTTGAACAGAGGGTAAAAGTGTCGAGTGTCGGTGATCCATTTGACGGGAGAAAAGCCCGAAACGTTGGTCCACATTCGCGAATTTTGAACTCTCGCTTCCCAGTGTGTACACTTCATCGTCGTTAAATTACAAGAACAATTTGAGGAAGCTGAAAGGAACATTTTACATCTACAGAATAACGGCATACAGAACAAAAGTTAAAAAAAGAGTAACTACTTCAAAATTACTAGGATAGAAATCGACGAGAGTCGATCCCGAAGTAGATTTCTCCCGCGTTGCGATACAAAACCGAGCCATCCGTTGCAAAGATTGCGGGTTTGGAGGATTCAGCCCTCGATCACTGGATTCTCGTAATTTCTGCAACATAAAGCGAGCCGTCCGTCTGCTCCCGCGGCGGAGCCACGGGGAGGGCCCGTTGTAGAGGGCAAGAGGGTAAGAGGGTAACACCATCGCGTTTCGTTGTGTTGCTCGTGGCGCGCCGTGCGAAGCTTCGCTCGAGAACACGGTGCGGGGGGGTTATTAGATGGTCGTGATGAACGAGCCGGGCTGCGGGGACTACGTGAACGATGTACGATCTACGATGTACGACGTGCGATCCGCACGATGTTGCCCGTACAGGCGCATCTGTTAGGGCAATGCATCACCGGGTGCCACACAACCGCTCTCCCGCTCGTCCGCCCGCGGGGGCGTTCGGGACTAGGAGAGAATCGGCTACTGGCGTGTAGAATCGGATAGAGCGAGTGGCAGAAACCTGTGCCAGTGGAAAATAAAGAAAGGAGGGAAAGGTGCAGTAACGAGAGGTGGTGTACATAGAAGCGAGGAGCATTGTCGTTTCGGTATATCGTGACCCAAGTCTCGAGGCCGGCGTGTTTTCGCCCTACAGTGGAGCCCCGATTTTCCAACGCGTCGCCTTCATTCCGTCCCCCCACTCTTTCGAGCGCCGTGGAGGGGGAGATTAGTGTAGACCTGCGCGAGCTTTCGTGCGCAGACGGTCACGCGCGCCTCGCCGATGCCCCCTCCTAGCTACGCCTCGCAACTCAGCCCAGATTCTTCAGCGGCCTCGTAAGAGTGGACAGAAATCGGGGCTACACTGTACGTACCTTCAACGTCCCGGGAGAGAAGGTCTCGCTCTCCGCACCGTTTTCGTTTGCGACAACGACAAGGAGGAAGCGAGGTGCAACAGCTGCGACTACGAGGCACCCCGACGACGACAACGGGAAGTTAGAAGGGGGGCGGGGGGCGGTGAGGGGTTGACTCGAGACGAGGGCAAACGATTCAGCGAGCGAGTCGGGGATGTCAGCATCGCCTATAGATCCTATCTTCCTCCACAGCGGAGGGAAGTGGAATGACGCAGAAAATGGGTGTTTCAGATAAAAAATTGAATGGACCACTTTTGCTCTAAGATGAAGGCTTTGGTTACGTGACTTTTTTTTATTTTTGTAAGTTGCTTGTTGTGAGCTCTTATTTTCAAATCAATTTTACGACTGAAAAATCTGATGAAGATAAGTGGGCTGTTCCGAAATGAAAGTTAACGAGACGTTGATTAGATCGACCTTAAGAAGAAACGTTAAGAAACCTTAAGAAGAAATTGTTTTTCACGAACGTACACAATTTTTTTCCTGTTAATTTTACAAAATATATATCTGTAAAATTATGAAACATTTTGATAAGATGAATAAAATCTGATTGCAAAATTAATACGACAAGAATTGCCGACATTCATGGACAAGAAACGTTGCTACCTATTTTGCTCTGTAATTAGCCACGAATCCTCCAACAATATTTTTGCAAACGTCTTTTATTTCCTTCAAAATAACAGAAAATAAAACATATAAATTATATATATAAAAAAACCTAATTATTGTAGTGTGTAATCTGTTTAACGGAATATTGCGGAGCTACTCGAGCAGTTAAATTTTGAAATGCGATGTGACTGACTGCTTATGGTGTATCTTCTCGTTCAGTTTTCGGTGCGACGTCCATCGAGTTGTAGGATGCATATATATATATATATATATATAGACGTATGTACATCCAAGAGCGGAGAACGAAATACGCTAATACGGTATGCCGGCGCTTCGCCGGCTGGCCGACTAGTTGGAACGGACCGCGAATGGGTATACGTGGATATTTCGATATACGCGAATGACGTCCAATTTCATGGAACAACGATCACGGGTGGATCGAGCCGGCGGATCGAGAAGAAGGGCAGCTGCCGCCGCTGCATATCCAGGGCACCGTGGGGGATAGTTTGGGTCTTCGTATTACTATTCGCAAAAGCGAGTGAGATGACCCGAGAGTTCAGACCGCCGACACACCGGCTCGCTCGGCCCTCTTCATGAACGAGATTCCGGACTCCTGTGCGACCGGAAATATAATTTCGTCCGAAAATTCCGACGAAAATTCGCCCGTCCTCATTAGCTTTGCAGAGAGAGAGAAAGCTATTACGTAACTTGGCACCGAAGTGATACGAACCCTGAAACACAATCCTCCAAGCGTAATCATAACGCATCAGCAATTTTACCTTTTTTTTTAATCCCCATTTTTTTTACAGATTTTTTTTCTGTGAGAAGAGAAAATTTCGCGAGATTATTAATATAATGGAAAAAAGCAGGGGATTTCAAATCGCGCTGTGCGGGCTTTAGCGCTGTGCGGAAGTAGCGTCTCCGAATCAGGGCGGAAGATCCAGATGTGTGAGCACTTTAAAGTTTGAGGCGAGATGTGAATGAAGGCGAAAGAGTTGAGGAGAAAAGATTTTTCACAGCTACTTTGCTAAAGTTTGAGGTCTGATATCGTGACGTAACCGTGTCAAGGAATCCTTCTCGTAGGAAACGCCCGACTTTTCAACCGATTTCGCTGAGTTTCGTGGGAGATATTGATGAGAAACGTTCCTGGATAGCGCATCCACACGTATATGTGTACCCAGATGCACACACACGCAAACAGGGAGACAGAGGGCAAAGAGGAGGTCGGGCGAAGTTTCGGCTGGCTGAGCAACCGTAAAATCCACGGAAGTCTGCTTCCCTCGGTGCGCCGCTCCGACACTCCAAACAGTGGAGAAAGTAAGCCTTTGATCGGAACTGAGAAGGCCCGTTCCGGCGAGAACTTTCGATGGTCGCCGCTGGCCAGTGTCCCTCGGAATCGAGTGTCACCAGCCGCTTCACGAACCGTCGAAGTTCGTGACCGAAAATCCCCGGACGGATATCGTGCTTGGAAAGTCCAATCATCCCCTTTATGTATCATAGAAACCGGATGAAAGTGACAAAGAAGAACGCACTTGCTGTTCTTTTTCCAGAGTATATTACGGAACAAAAATTCATAACTGAGCAATGTGAAATTTGATAATTTTTAGGATATCCGGTATTTATTGAATCCGCTCATTTTCAAACGGAGTCGATACTGCCCCATATTCTGTTTTAAACTCTGTATAGCAAGTGTGACAAATTCATTGATGTGTTTGCGAAATTCAATGTGATCCGTTTTGCCCCAGTTTGCTATGGATGAAAATATACACTGAGAAAAAGAAATGGGTGGATTAACTAAGGCGCGGTGACAAGGTGTTATTTAGTCGAAGGTGTTGTTTAGCTGGTACAACAAAAATGTTTGTTTGAATCAACAAATTTTAAGTCGATTGAAGCAAATAATCGTTTATCGAAACACTGCTTTATTTGTACCAAACAAATAACAGTATCGCGCGAATTCGCATATAACTTTGATGTAAAATGTAAGGATCGATAGTCATGCGAGAATTTTAGGTCACTCACGAATTCGATGATTTCTTTTCCTCGCGACTGTCGAGACTTTTTGATGGGATTTTTTTACTCACCTGAAACAGAAAAATAATACAGTGTTAACGAGACGGTAAGATTTGCACGAGCGTTTCTTCTTACTTTGTAAAAACATCGAATATAAATATTTACTGCAATCAAAAGACAAGCATTTTCTTCGTTATTTACGTTGTTTTCTCGACGCTTATGTCAATCTATTTCTTTTCCTCATTTTCCTTCACTCCTTTTTATCACTTCCTCTTGAACGCAATGTTTTTCTTTCGAGCTCTGTTTCTCGCTGAGAGGCGGAAGAAAGGGCCTGCCCGGCAGCTCTGCACTGAGTTTCTCCGGTGTGATTTGTTTTTCTGTTGTTCCAATGTTCCTATCGTCCTCTGCGCGTGTCACACACTCCCGAGAGTCGATATATTTTCCAAGCAGGAGCCATCTATTTCTTTCGCTTTCTCTCCGGGTTTCCGCGTCTGTTGATTCGGGAGAATAAGAAAAACGAGATAGTTCACTTGAAGCGACACGCCTATCAGCGATCCAGAAAACTCTGTGATTGATTTCTCGGATGGGCGATATATCTTTATGAATCTCTGCCGGTTTCCGCTCCGCATGTATGGAAGTAGAATATAAAACTTTTCAAGTAAGGACTCCCATTTAATTTAATTTTCAATAACGAATAATAGCGAATAGATTAAAAAGTCAGGCAGACAAGTGACGATTGAAACGTCGAATGAACCCAAAAAAATCGACGATTTCGCAGCAGTAAAGTGTAACGTTTTTCAGTGAGGCACTAGCAAATAGAATGAAGCATACCGCGCATGCGTAAATTGGCTTTATTTTTATCATTTAAATAAATATTTATTTCATTTAAATACATATTTATTTGCGGGTGGCAGTGAAATAAATTATTTTTCTGGTTGCACGTTTTCAAGGTACGAAAAGGGAAACTCTTGAATGGTGTAAAAGCGACGAATTCGGCCCGATCCATAAATCATGCATCTACCGATAATCGGGATGGTCGATATTTAACCACAATCATCCAATTTCATTAATTTCCGATCTTTTTCGCACACTTTAAAGACACGAAAAGGGAAACTCTTGAATAGGCTAAAGGCGGCGAATACGACCCGCTCCATAAATCATGGATCCACCCGCTAATCGGGCCGAACCATATTTAACCACAATTAGCCAATTTCATTAATTTCCGAACTACCCTTAAACGTTACGCTACGATAATTATAATAAAATCTCGATAGTATTCCTCACGAAGTTATTACGAATACCGAAAGCCCATTGGACAGCCATACACGGCCATACCGTAACCGCTAAGAACGACCGATGGATCCTCGTAATTAGTCGGGCGATTAAGGTCAGTAACCTCGAGGAATGAGGGATCAGGTAGAGGGAAAGCTGCGCACCGGCGGACAGAGGGACCGTTCAGAACAATGGCCGGCGAAGCTACCTCAACCCTCGGAAATTACATCGGTCCTTTTGGTCCGTTCGGTCCTTTTGCCTATTTGCTCAAAGAGCTTCCCTCTCTCCAGCTCCTTCAGCCGCAGCTGAGCGGAGCGGAGTAACGAGGGGATCTTGAAGCCGCCTGGTCGCTCGCTAAGTCTCCTATTCGCATCATTCAACAATGATTAACCTCGTGCAGAAATGAACGAGTCATCGACGTTACCGATGATTTTCGCTGAGCCTCTCGCCTTCGCGCCCGTGAATAAGCCTCGGGGTTTCACCCTCGGGGCTTATTTCGGCTTCGGCCATTGTCGACGCTTTGCGTAATTGATGTTGCACTTATGATTTATTCCGTTAGGGCGGAAGGAATCGCCCTCTGGAACCGATTGACCGGTAGGGAGAATCGCGCAGGGCTCGGAACCGAGGGAGAATTTTCTATTAACGGAGAGACGCGCGCGGACCGATGACGCGACCCTATATACCTCCTCGGATAGCGCTCTCCTCCATCTTCACATTCTTTTCCGTTTTCTCTGTTTCCATCCTGCTCAGCAACGCGTTCAATCAAAACCGCGCGCTCCTCCGGGCCAGCGAAAGAAAAACCGGCACGGGAGGACATGATTTACGGCCAATAACGCGACATCACTCTCACTTACTTCTTTACGAGGTTCGTGTCCCGCACGAGGCTGCTTCTTCCCATCTACCATGTATGGTGACAATATTTTTCTACCTGCCGCGAGAGAGAGAGAGAACGCCGGTTCGCGTTTCAAGGGAACTTTTTTCTTTTCTATCCGGTGTAAGAAGGAAAAATTCGAACGCGCCACTGACAGCGGTGAATCATCGTCGCGAATTATTAATCATAGACCCCGGGTCAAGAATAACCTACCAGAGAGACCACCGAGGAGGCGCTGTCATGAGCCCGATATCGAGGGTGTTCCATCACGAAAAATAATTGGGATGGACATTTCGACGGATAGACTCGCAAAAGTTTTTCGCCCCGTTCGGATCGAACTTGGTTCCGTGACCCAAAGCTTGCGATTCCGAAATGTTCGAGCGACGGTAATGGCGGAATACATTTACATTACCTAGAATGCCCGAACAGCGAGCGAAATGTCCCTCTGATAGCCACTCATCGATTTTTCATTCGATGCTTCGTTTTGTGCACATGCATCCCGCAGGCTTCTATTTTGCGCGACTCGCAGTCATAGCACGGTCTGGTGAACGCGGTTGGTTGTTGATATTGTATTTTCACCGGAAGAAAATAAATCATTGCAACCCATCCCCGCCCCCCGCTCGGTTGGCGATGTCGCGGGGAGCGTTTGCGACTGAGCCGTACCATCCTCTCCTTTATCCGTCGGTGTATTCACAGCACACTCACTCTTTTCCCTCGATTTTCATGTCCTCTGCATCTCTCGTAGGTCTCTCTTGTCCGTTTGATTCACACCCCCCGGCCTCGAATATATTACACGATAGAGAGACCGAGACGAAACGGGTGGGAGGGAGAGATTGTGTGAGGAGTGCGAACTTTGGCGGGAGGAAAATTCGCCGCCGAATAGGAGGACAGCGGTAAAGCGGAGAACGGCGTTCGCCACCGACACAAACCGCCGCCACCGTCACCAACTGCGGCGTGATGTTCGGCGCGTACAGAATGGTTTCGCGCATTGTTAAAAACAGCATTGTCTTTCGGTAATGGCTACGGCTCGCCTCGGCCGCCGCTGCCCGGACCACCGACTCATTTCGCTCCTGCCATGAGGGTTATGCTTCATATTTTATGGTCGCGCACGGACTATGGGCTCTTCTGTCCGCGCACTGTCAGTTCACTCGCACGCTTTTCACCCCAACGATGCTGATTCTGGTTTATGCCACGGTGACGCTGCTTCTCCCGATGCTAGTTTTCCCGACCCTTCGTGCTTACCGGAATCCACTGTTTTCCAACGAAAATGTGAAAACGTGTTAATGACAAATTTTATGCATTTTTTTCATACCGCGAGCGGGGAAATCGGGATCCGCTCGGGAACAAAAAACAAGTGGCAGACTCGTGATGAGCAAGAAAAAATACACCCAACGCCGACCTAAAACGACGCGTGTCGACAAAATTTGGATGAAAAGAATTGTTGTGGGAGAATCCGCACATGACATTTTAAAAAAATGGATACAAAAATACCAGCTTCGAGAACTTCGATATATCTTTTACGAATAAGTAATTCTATTCCCATTCAATGACGATTCTGCCCTCCCCGCACTTCTCCTCTGTACCAAGATGTAACTTACCTTTCTTTTTTGTTCTTTCTTCATTTATTTATTGATTTCCTTACAAATGTAAATACGCAACGACATTCGTTTCGCGAAGAAGCCCGATTGTCTCCTGGCTCCGAAATTGTTAAACTCGATGTGCTCTTCAACCAGGCACGGGGCGTATACGAGCATCGAGTACAGAGCGAGCATAGTGAACATCAGCATCCAAGATGTATGCATTTCGTTTGTACCTCTGTACGCTGAATCACAGGCCGGGGGAAGGGCGGGAGGGGAGCTTGATGACGTTACTCTCTGTACACGCGAAGGAAGAGGAAGACGAGGTCGACGACGTGGGTGCGGTGGGCGTTCATTAGCATACTACACAACATTGCCAGGTAGGAAAACTCGGGTTGGATGGGTTCAAGATGTTGACATATATGTATGTATGTATGTATGTATGTATGTATGTATATATATATGGAACGTCAAATAAAACGAGGTTGGTCCCGACACTGGGTAAACAGCGCGAATTCAGCCCGCAACACCTGCTACTTAGCGCCATCGCGCCACATCGTCGCTCATCCCCCTCCGCCACACTTCCGTCTTTCTGATGTTGCATCTACATCGGTGTATCCCTCTACACTACACAACGGTGTTTGGGATGAGTAAAGGAAAGGCACGATGTATAAATTATTCATCGGAGCTGCTCTGCTGCTGCGAAATTTATCTGCTTACTCGTGCTTACGGTCTCTCTCCCTTCTATCATTCAGCGCCCGTCCTCCTCCTCGCGCCACCTTCGCCACCCGACAACGGTTAAATTAAATTCTTAATTAAACCGCGAGGTAACGCGTCCGCGGTCGAGCAGACCGGCGGAGTTGGATTTGATTTTTTAATTCACTTCATCGCGAGATTATACATTTCCGAATGATAAAGACACACGCGAGCTGTGGAGAGACCGGAGGGAGACGATACCCATGGGCTTTGCCCCAAGAAATTTCGATTTTCCTCGGCTTTATAATCCCACTTTTTCACCGAAAGTGACGTCATAGGGGAAAACGTCACTTCCGGTTTGAAAACTTCCGTTTTTGACCGGAACTGACATCATGGAATAAAAGGTCACTTCAGGTTTGAAAATCTCGGCTTTAAACCGGAAATGACGTCATCAGAGAAAACGTCACTTACAGTGAAACCTAAAAAGTGTCTGTCATTACTCGGTGAGCAGAGAATATATCGTTTTCTTTCTTTATTTTATTACGTTTTTCATTTCTCTTCTTCGTTCAATCACATCGATAAGTTATTGCTATCGGATCGATTATCGAAGTCATTTTTTTCACCGCGCTCGACAGTCCAATTTCTGGACTCGGTCGTGCATCATAGGCCCCGGTCGTTCGCGAGCTCGAAGGAGACGCGGTTCCGGGCGACGGGCGCGAAATCCATCCACCCGTCCCTACGATACTTTGCAGTGGAAGAGATATAGAGCCGGATAGATTCGATTCGTTCACGAAAGCCAACACTGGCGGAGAGCACTGATGGTAATGCTCGACCAATAGGGAATTTCGGACGACATGTGTCCCGAAACGCCAGCTCGGCAAACTGGACTGGGGATTAGATTTGGGTCATAAGATAAATTGAGTTATTTTGATATACCGTGGTGGCTCGCTAAACATAAAATTGCGATCGCAGGCAGAGCCAGAAACGTCCTCGTGCGAGCACGATACGCATCTGCCTGTGTTGATGTCTAACATACACACGTAGATTCCACTGCCTTAAAAAAAGAAACCAACTCGCACGATATGAAATTCCACATTACTTTTTTCTACAAAGAGTCATTTGAGAAGTAAATGAGTATTTCTCTGAAGTTACGACTAGCACCGGAAGACCGCAAATATTGTTGCACCCGCGTCTTCGTTCAGGTGTTACCCGGTGGTAAATTGTTGTCCTTTGGCTTGTTTGTAGCTAAATCGATACGTTAGAATGTAAGCTACACGACTGTCGAAGGGCCATACCGACGTTGCAAGTAGTATAATAATTACAAGTTCCAGAAGCTAAATGTCTCCATGGCTCCATCAGAGCCACGTGTGGTCTTCCAAGGGCCAAGGATACAACGCGCGTGCAGCATAACTAGTGTTTGCCGCTCGTATAACTTTCATAGTAGCTCAAAGGTGTTACCTGCTGTAAAGTACCGTGCAGCATGGATCTGTTTGCGTTCACGTATTCGAAATACGAGCCTCACTCGAGAGAAGCAGAGAGAGGCAACGACGTGAACTATGTGTAAAGTTTGCCCCGTCTTTCGCTCCCCCCGGCATGGGCGAAGGGATACGTGACCTAACGTTGTACGTACGTACGAGATGACGAAGAGTGTACGAGGATGAAGGACAAGCATGGGAACGAATAGGTGCCGCTCGGAGGGATGAGGTATCGGGCGAAACGCGGTCGAGGACCTCGCACAGTTTCGCTCAACAACGTGAAACGAGTCCTCACTCTCGTCATTTACGAATACCGGGACGACGCTTTTACGAGGCAACTTCCTTCAAAACCCGAGCCACTTCTCTGTCGCGGCCACGTTTTCACTATTCCCACCAGGCCAGCGTATCCTTCGTGGAAGAACGCAAGGGACTGGGCAGGTACCCGAGAAAACGCGGAGCCCAAGATTTTTCGGATGACGCTGTAAAAACGTCGCGCAATGACACACGAGTCTCACGGTGTTTTATATCGCGATAAAGGAATGAAATAAAGGGAGCGAAAAAGTAATCGTGAAGACAAAAAATGAAACCAAGATAGGAAGAATTCAATGCTCGCTTGCCACTCGCCGAGCTAAGAAAACGAAGGGCTTTTGTCTCCCGATATCAGTTTTTGTTTTTGTTTTTTTCAAGTTTTTCGTGCTGTGCTCGAAATAGAGGAGGCAGAGATAAAACCCCACGGACGAACTATAAAACTCTTGGCGAATGACGGACCACGACGCGGAACACTCACTCTTTGCACATATACTCTTTATATTTCGTTATAGCAAACATCTGCAGAAAATTGTATTTTCTATTTCACAGGTTTCGTTCGATGAAGAGATAAAATTGACATTTGTTGTTTCTCGCGTTTCTCACCGTGGACTAAATTTCAGTGTAGTCGGCGTACCGGCCCTACGTAAACTGCGGCTACGATCCTAGCACAGTATTTTTTTCAAAGAACGAAATTAAAATTTAGATGATCCGCGGAATTGAGATAAAAATTTGTCCGCCTGTTCTCGAAGAACGATCTCGACGTCTCCAACGCACTCAAGAATACCGAAATCCGCTATACTTTTACTCTGGTTTTAGTTGCGCGAAGTAACGTACCTTAGAAGGGAGCTAAGAAGGGACCATAGTCGGAGAACGGAAGCATCTCCCGCCATCTTCCAACATTTTCCACCTACACAATAAGGAATATTCCACGCCGGAGCTTATGACGCGGTTATCCCGTGTGTTTACGCCTTCATAAAAAGCCCAATCTGCCTTAATAAGTTGCCACGAGGTTGGAGAGAGAGAGAGGCAGGGAAGTAGACAGTTCGGCCGGTTTGATGAGGACAAGGACAGCCACTGCCAAGGGGTAGTTCGAGCGGACCGGAAGGTAGGAAGGCGGGGTCGTCGGAAGGACGATGAGGTAAGGGTTGTGCTCGAGAGAACAGTGAAAATGCGCGCCAGGGAAACGAGAAATGAAAAAGGATGAGATTGAGTACAGACGAAGAGACAAAGAGAAAACGGCGGTGGTGAGGGAGGATGGAGCTCCGCACAACGCAAGGAAACAAATGAATGCAATAACGAGGTGGCATTGTCGCGGGCACTGTTGTGTTTCTTTACGCGAAGAATTATCTCCTATTCTCTTCTCACCCAGCTACTTCAACGCCGTTTTTTTTTCCCACGCGCTCACTCACTCGCCCCCCTCTCAACCCCTCCCTGCCCGCTCTCTCTTTTTATTCATTCGCAACGGTCCTTTACCAAGGAGGTCCTGAGAAAGCGCGGAGGAAAACAATGGACGATGAAGCTTCATTCTAAACAGCCACTGCAGCTCCGCCGAGCGCGATAAGTCTAGCCACTTTATTGAGACGATGTTTCTCGAGAAAGGATACGACGTCGAGCGGGTAAGGAGAATCCTTCAAGAGTGCTTGAAATGGTCCGCACAAAAAAAAAATTCGTTTCATTTTGTACATCAAAAACATAAAATACATCGGATCCAGACGCTTACAGTACGTTAAATGATTTGACGCGATAGATTGGTAGATTTTGAACATTTTCCCGACGATCCGTCCAATGGAGTTTCAAATCATCCGGTCGAACGTCATCGGACTAGAGTCTCGACTGCCAGATCGATTCAACAATGATTCGAGAATCGGCGAGTGGCATCTTCATCAGGCAGTCTGCCCACAGCGGTGTTGTTCTACTTGGTGGACTCACGAAGAGTTCGCTCTCGGCAGAGATTCGGGACTGAGAATCTAACCAACGAAGTCCACGGGTTTCCGGTGCACGGAGAGATAGTCAAGGAGGCTTTACTAAATTTTCCACTCACCGGCGAAGGTACCCGGGCTGGCCGATAAAGTATAGGACCGTGGAGCCACTTGACGACACTACGGAGAGCGTATGCCAAAGTAGATACTCAAGTTGGCCCACATTGAGAAGTGTCGGAAAGACGCTTGCACACAAAGATCGGCCCGTACAGCTTGGAAGGTCGGGTAGTTGGGAGGAAATGCATGTACGCGGCCACACATGTATACGCTGATATGTATACTTTCATGGAATCGCGAAGGTGGAAGAGCCGGAGCGCGCCTTGGCTCGTGTGCGAGCGGTGCCCTACAAAATCGGCGTTTTCCAGGCTTATCCCCAGCTCGAAGAAGCACTCAGCGTGTCCTGGGCTCTCCTGGGCCTTTCCCGGCTGCGTATCCTCCTTCCTCGACCGTTCCAGCTGGCTCTGGCGAATGCTTCGTCGAACGGATGCTGCAGAGAAACAGCATGGGAAAAGCCCATCTCTTTCCGAGCTTCTTTGCGAGTGAGTATCCCGCCGATCCAGGTTTATAATCCCTCGACGATGTCTTTCTATCTTCTTTATTTCTCTCTCCCTCACCACGCTCCATCGCCGATGTCTCTATGGAGCTCCGATATCGAACAGACGCTCGACCTTATTTCTGCCTCATTCTCAGTGAATTATTTACGAAAGCCCTACGTATACAGCCTTCCGCTTCTAAAAACCACCCCGGCGAAGAGCGAGCGGAGAAAGATTTTTCCGGAGGCCACTTCACTGCCTTCTTGAACATCATAATTCTCCCACGGCTCCTCGCTCTTTTGTACCGAGAGAAATGTTCTTGCAATTGCTACGTAGCGGGCCCCTAGACTGTCGTGATAGGACTCATTACCGACTCTTCGTACTCCTCTGCACTCCTCTCTTCGTCAAGGTATTGTCGCACTTGAAATGATTTTTCTTTAGGCTTGTTTTCAGTCAAATCGAAGGGTTTTTTGAGGGGCCGTGCCAATTTAGCAAGTAATTCAATGATTGCAACTTGTAACTGTTGAAGTGTTTAACAATTTTTCTGGGATTTAAGGGAGCCAAAGACCATGCGTGAATCCAGAATACAGACATGTGTCTGACCTCATGTGTATATTCTGGAGCCGAGAGGCGATCTATTGCCGTCCAAATTGAAAGCCGTTCAATTGCAATAACGAACCCAAAAGTGCGAAAACCGCACCGCTTTACATACTTTATGACGGAGCTGGGGAAACACACTAAGTACGTGATGTACATAATGGAGTACCCACTACTCGAAGTACCGAACACTCGGCAATTCCGGAGGTCTGACGCATTGAGTACTGGCAGAACCTAACCGCTGAAGTTTTAAAATAGTGGATACTGACTCAGTACTTGAAACTTCAATACGTACTTCAAGTTCCTAGTGTATTAGCCCAGCTTTGCTTTATGATCTGTCCAGCCCCACATCTATATTGCACGGTCCTGCCGGGCGTTCACTGTCGCACGAATTGCGTACGATACAGCGAAAGAATAAAGTGGGATCATAGGAAATCCGATTTTCGAACTAGAGTCGAGTATACGAAAGAAGGTGGAAGTGCCTGTCCGAGCCATCGATCCGCGCCGAATGAAGCCTCCTTCGGCTCCCGTGGATCGTTTTACCGTGTTGGAATCCAGGCCGGGCAACTCTCTTCCTCTTCTTGATGCAGGTGCGCCCGACCCCGTTCGTCTACTCTGCACCGTTCCGCTCAACTGGAACACCCACCAGCCTTGACCCGCCCGTCTCGCGAAGCTTCGACGATCCGACCGCTATCTGAACGGAAGAATCACGCGAGTAGAATTCCTTAACGTCCGTTGAGGCCTCGGCCTGGGGCCTTTATCGAGTCTCCGGAGACTTTATCTCCGACGAATCTTTCTCATGGAGGAGCAGCTCGTTAGACGGCTGTTTCTCGCGTTTTCTATTAACCTCGCGATATCACCGAGGTTACACCATGTCGAATAAAACGGCCGAGTGACGTACAACGTGAAACGTCATGAGGCAACACAAGTGGCCTTTCGGTATTTATCAGCGTCAGCGTACAACAGCACGCCACATGCATAGTTGTAGGCGATTAAGTGTGTGTGTGTACATACACAAGCGGAATGGTAATTAGTACCAAAGTGCTTCGCTCGCACCCCGAGCTCTGATGGGTTTCTTGTCACGTCAGATCCAGATTATGCGCTCGGGGTTCCTTACATGCTACCGAAGAGCCAGGACCTTCGAGAACCGAGCTCGGATTACTGCTCTCGTCGTCGTCGCTCTCGTATTCGTCCTCGCGCACCCTCGTCGTCGGCTTCTGGCAACGTGTGTAAGGTACAATGATGCCATGGGACGTCGGAAACGCTGTATAATGGGCTAAGAGGCATGTCACGCGGGTATACCGCCAAAAGCGATTGAGGATGACGAAGGAGCAAGATAGGACCAGAGGCCGACAAGGCGTTAGGGCAAAAGGACGGCGTTGGAGTTTGAGTAGCAAAGTGTGACCCGTCCTGCGATAGCCGATGGTTATTTCCTTAATTGCTCATTGTCAGCCGGTACGGCGATTGGCAAAGGAGACATTTGTCTGCTAATCGTTGTTTCTTCCTCGCCACACAGAGAAAAAAAAAGCAATTGAGTAATCACAAGTGCGCTTACGGGTGGTGAAGCAAACGTTTGGTTGATCGAAATAGCTCGTTGATCGAACTAACAGGCCCTCGAATCAAATGTTTCTATACTTACTACGACAATTTTTTCGTTCCATCAACCAAACATTTGTTTCGCCTCCCGTAAGCGCTCATATTGTTGACTCAGTCGATTTTTTTTCTCAGTGCATCGTTCATCTTGCAGGTTCTCGCCGTCTCAAGACCAACCTCCGTATCTCTCAAGCGTGCGGTTGTTACAGAGATATGCACAGTGCTCGAGTTACCCATGGGTTTTCGGGGCATGCTGTGCAAACACGCGGCACACAGTCCAAGGAACCCGATGGCCTAGGAGGGTTGAAGACTAAGTGCGTGTAACAAGATCCAACGGGCTTGCGGGATCAAGCGAGAGGGACAGCGGTTAATGTTGTTACAGGCATAATCACCGTAACGTATGCCGTGCGGCTTGCGTCAATGTTTACTCCCGTGGTCACGCATATAGCGTATTCGTGCTTTCCAACCATGGCCGGGCTCCTCATTCTCATCGGTTTCACTTCGGTCACGCATGTAAACGTACACGTATACGATGCAGATATGGATATACATAATACATAGCCGAAGATTCCGAGGATACTCGAGGCGAACGATCCGACGGTAAACCGAAGGGTGTCTTCCGAGATAGCCTTGATTTCTGTTTATTCTGTTTTCTGATTATCGTTCGACGCATCTCCGCATACCAGATGAAAGCCTGACGTTAGATAGTGGTGAGCGGACCAAGACGACTCCCGAGGGAATAACCGACTATTGTTACAAGTGTGTCAAGGGGCATAAAAAGTGACCCTGAAGATATCTGAGACTAAATTTCATCAAGTTATAACGGCTGTCTTTTTCATCAAACAAACTTCACTTATATGTTTCAACGTTAATTGTAAACCGAATCATTATCCTATTGTGGAAATTTTTATGAAAAACAGGACACCATTTGTGAGAAGAAAAATTCAGCAGTTTCTAGGTGAAGTAAGTTCGAAGTTCTGTACTCTTAGGTCTCAGAAATTCTTGGGGGTTCTCTCGCGCGAGCGACGCCACATCGTGCCTCAAGTACTAAGTCGTGCGGCATCGTAAAAGGATCTCTGCGAAAGATTATGCTGACGTTTCTGGCGAGTGGCTGGCTTGTACATCCTTCCAAGTGATGTGCACAGAGTATAAATGTATCTTTACGAGCTCAACGTCGGTGCAGTATGCAGCCATGGCACACCTTTACGATGGGGGGATGAGCTTACTCTGCCTCTCGCTCTTCCAAATGCAGTTGGTAACTCTTCTCATACCACATCCTCCTTCTTCTCGCTTATACTATCCGAGCATCGTTATATGCGCATGTACGTATACATAAATGCGTGTGGGTAAATTTAAGCCCCGTTTATAATAGTAGCGTATGAGCACGTTACGCAAAGCCGCGAGGCATTAAATTATCCCTCATACCGTCATTGCATACTGCAATTCCTCTCACTTCGTCCCACTTGCTTTCTCCTTGAATTTATATACGCGAATAAGAAACGAGGACACGCGTTAATATAAACGAGTTTTTGATCCCGAAACAGGCGACGTACCGTCGCACTCGCGAGAAACCTATCATTCACACAAGCAAATGAACGAAACAAAAAACTAGTGACCACAATTACGTGAACTGACTAAAATTGTATGGGAAAACATCTTCATTAGGTGGATTCTAGCAGATGGACAGTCCAGAAGGATCAACTGCCCGGATCTGATTATTCTGAATCCCGACAAGAGCCCCATAGGGCTGGATCGTTTTAAGCTCCCCACCAGCTAAGAGTCCGCCAAAAGCCATTCCAGGCCATGATTATTCCAAGTCCCTTCCGGGCCAAATCCGACGTGTGATTCTGCTGCAACTGGAAAAACGATACATGACTTCAGCCTTGCTGCGGTACACCAAAACGCCACCGACGTTACATCGCAGCAACCCGGAAGTGACGTCACAACGAAATTTCCCAAATTTTCTTGGGTGCCGTCACTTCGGGTTTGAAGGTGAGATTTTCAAACCGGAAGTGAAGTTACAGAGAAAATTTGCGGAACTTGAACACCGCGCGAGTAGAAGAGCCTCGGCAACTGCGGTTCCGCAGCCGTGCCAATAGTTAAATGTCACCCGGGACATTTTGCTTCCTCATAGAGGAAGCTTTGTTTTTCACCTAGAAGTCCCGCTTAAAATCTTACCACCTAAACCTTTCTCACCGTCCGATACACGCGATGATCCTCGACCATGTCAATGATTCGATTCATCAGGTGTTCATTGTACCCAGTAATATTCAACTCTGGTCCATTCAAGCGTAGACGATCATCCATAATGGTCTGGGATCTGCGTACAGAGTGTGTATAGGTATTAGTGTACCTGCGCCCCGGAGTAACGGAGCTTACGAGCTCCTCTGGATCGCACACGCAGACGCTGCTGGCAGCGGCATAGCGTAGCAGGAACAGAGCACCAGAGACGTCCAAGTGCAGTGTCGGGGGCTTCGAGGAATCTAATCAGGCCGTAATTGCCGAACAAGTAGGACCAACAGAATGACGTAATCAAGTCCTCGGGCGAGGCGAGAGGCGCACGCTGGTCTGTTACCCCGACTGGCTGCGAGTGGGACGTACCGGTGCGATATACCACTAACAGCAAGAGGGGTGGGGAGGGGGGGGGGTTAAAACGGCGTTCGACCATGCACCCCTGTGCACCGGTACCCGGACTAGCGCCGACTAGCAAATACCAGGCTCCGGCTAACTCCGTGGCTCTGCTATGGGCTGCTCGCCCGCTCGGCGCTTAGCCGTCGGGGATAACGGGTGTTTGGCTGTTATGTACCGGAGTGTCATTAACTATAGTCCTCCTATTTCGCCCGCGCCAACCCTTTCGTCTCCATCAGGACCCAGGCCTGAGTTCTCTCTCCCCTCGCCATTAAATCCGGTTTATGCGAGAGTGCGCCCCGTTCTATATCTTCCGTGTGTCCGGTACGAAAGTCCCGGCGCCGGAGGATGAACCAGGCTAGAGGGAAACACCTCACTGGCTGGCAGCGGCTCTAAGTATGTACAGGACATCTACTACCTTGTACTTACGGAGTAGCGTCAGTGTCGGTGTGTATCCCATGAATCTACGAGCCATGAGCATCCTGCTTCCTATTCCGCCGTGAAGTGGCGCGATGGGCTCGTTATCCAAGGCTCACTAACCCATTTCACGCAAAGTGAACGCACGCTCTTCCTCATAGTCCTGTACGCGGAACGGCCAGCTGTGCCGCTCGGCCGAGCAGGCCCTTTTCCTCCCTCGCTGATACCAGCAGCGATTTTCTCGTCTATCGCCGACACGGCATACTCACACGATTCATTGCCAATCGGTCCTCGAATTCGCTCTTCCAACGAAAGAACAACGACGCCATCGGGACGAAGAGGCTGCTCGCGATACTTACTGGCTTATTTCACGCAACTTGAGGCTTCAAAGATCTTCCGTCAGTGTTACCGATCACGCATTAGCTCGAGGTAGTATTCACTGGTTGGAGGGAAGCGTTGTTTTTTCGGTCCAGTGGAATCTCTCGCAAGTTACTGCAGACTCAAGTGAGTTATGGGAGGGCCAATAACGTTCGTTAAGTGGTCTCCTTCCCTTTCGTCGGTCCAATTGAAATACTCGGATTGTCTCCACCACTCACTTTTGTGATACCAAGTCAGGGCGCGAGAGTTTCCACTCTATTAATTTCATCCCGAATCCCATCTCGTTGATCCCAGAAGATCGCAAAGAGACTCTCTCACTGTAGCTGAGGAATTTGCACGGGTTCAAGTGCGATTGAGATTGAAATTTTTTTTATCTCTCAACGTCTCACTCGTCACGCGTATAAGGATGTGACGAAGGCGGGGTAGCAGAGCTATCAGTGGTTACAGTCGGGACGCTCTTATAGCCTCGTGCATGTGTATGCGCCGGTAGGAGTATAGCGAAACCGCTGATGCAAATATTCCATTCAATTTTTCGACCTCGTAAAATCGTCGTAAACGCGTAAATGCTCGTTCTACGGGAGAGAAGCAGCCACAGCGCCTCGGCATCATAGCGTCCCATCGCGTCGAAATTAAGCTCTCACCCTTCCGCGCGGATGGTTATATATCGCCAACCCATTTCGTATGTACCCACGCGTCCCACGTTCGTCGCTGACTCGATATGCACGGGGAGGCCCCAAGTCGTAACCATTTTGCGAGGCACGATAGCAATGCGCAAACGTTAATACACGCAAACAACTCTCTTCCATCTCTCTCTCGCTCTCGCTCTCTCCGGGAGAGCGCGGAGCTCATCCTCCGCCTTTCACGAGGGCTTTATATCTATATCGTCGCTTATATGGGACTAATATTATTAATATTAATCGAGCCGAGGGGAGTTGAGGGATAACGACTGGCGTAAATGTAGGCCGAGGAGATGAGAGGATACGAGAGCCGAGTCACCGGAAAATTTATACCACCTTGGATCCGGGCAGTGGAATTCTGCCGAAACGGCGAAAGAGAATTGAGAATGAGGTATACGATAAGACGAGTTTTTATTATTCCCGGCCGGCAATCGCCAAAGGCGGAATGGCCGTGGATATTAAATCAATCGGGAAGGGAAGGAAAGTTTATAACCCGACGGGAATTTATAGTGGGACGACCAAAGTTCTCATATCGGTCTGATTAGTGCGTAGGGTGGGTTGAAGTATCGCTTTTCCCTCGTTATTTTTCCGTACACCATCCGCCCCGGTATAGCACGCGGTAACTCGCCGGTTGCAGAGGGACGATAGAAGCGAATAGCGCTACCAAGAGCGCACGGCCGTTGCCGGTGTTGATGGCGTAATCCAATTTGTCGCTTACCGCCAGCCTGACCGAGTACAGCTTACGGGGCTCAACTTTACATTACACGAACGTATGGTGTACCGGTACCGCGATACATGCCCAAGTTATCCACAAAAGGTTGGCGTGGAGGGCGGACGAGTGAGAAACTAAATTGAGATGAACTTTTTAAAATTTGTTATACACGATAATTTACCGAAAGATATCAAAAAAGCAGCTTTTAAATTTGTTTGACGAGGAGATTTTCGGGATTATTTTCGGACCGAGCGATTTTATGTACACGGAGAGATTTTATTTGATAAAAAAAAATTGGAATCAATTTCAAATTTAGTGGACAGTCTCAACGGTCGATCTTGGCTCGCCAGTAAAAAAATTCGCCGCTTTGACCCTATAAAAAATTCACGACGGCGTGCCCGGCATATACGCAAGCACGTCGTCGAGTAAGTGCCGTTGCTGTACGACCACACCGACCTGAAATTGTTCCAGCCTTTCGCTCACAGCGCGAACCAAAATTAGGATCAGTTTGTCTCGTTAGGGTACTGTGTCGGGTGCCGCACCGAATATAATAATAGCCGGCGTACCGCTGGCATATCTCTTTGACTCGGTAATCACCTGAAGCGTCAGTGGCCGCTGCTGCTGCCGCTGGTAACGTCGTTACGACTATCGAAGCGTAATTTTTCCTGCACTGCGCGTACACCGTGCACGTACACTAAGCCCGCTCTACACAGCTCTCGTGGATACTCCTGTGTGTATGTAGAATATAAAGTATGAAACACTCAGCGTGGGCTTGTGGAGAGTTTAATCGTTCCGTTCAGCGCCGGAGCCGGGAAAGCTTTCTCTCGAAGCTCCATGGTATATACGCGATCCGGAGCAAAACGCAAGCGATGCAGAGCACGAGAAAGAAGAGAGCGAAGGCACGGGAGAAGGGAGAATACCGGTGCAAAAGCGCTTGAGCGTCTGACGATCGCAAAACTTTTGCAGAACAAAAGTTGAGCCCGGCGTGTTGTTTCTCGTGGGCTCTGCGCTTTTCCATAGAAAGGGAGAGAGAAGGAGGGGAGCGGAGCGAGTGAGATGACGGAAAAAAGTAGCAAAAGGCAGGGTTAAAAAAAACTTGGGGCAGGGGGGATTGCTTATCTCTTGAGTATGCTCTGGCTTGACTTTAACACGCGTTGGTCCCCTACACAGTGGCAAGAGTGGAGACTTTGGCCCATTGTTTTCATCCCTCTTCCCCAGTTCCGCCGTTGGTACCGTTCGCACGCTTCACTCTTTCCTCTATCAACGAGTTTCGAACAACAGTTTCTTCTTGTACTTCGATATCGGCGTTTTCTTCCTTGACACGGCTCGCTCTCTCGGTTCATATATTGCAACGACCATGTGCACATATGCTTGTAAATGGAGAAGACGGCGAAGGTTGGAGAAGTCACCATTCAAAGAGTAGCCTACCAGAGTTCATATTTCAGACCTTCCGATTGCAGTCCTTTATACATTTGAAATGGTTGAACAATGCCGCGTCAACGACCCTGGTTTTAACTGTTCATGACCTTAAAACGGATGATAGTACGACGGAATTTTAAAACCAATTCCAGTATTTCATTCTCAATATTTCACGTTGTTTTCGTATTCTATTGAGATTATTTCTCGTCCGGCGTCTTCAGCTGGTGTGAAACAGACTGTAATCCATATTTTTCAAGAGTTTTCCCCATCACTAAATGGGCCACGGAACATTGATTCTGGGAGAAGTGAGATTAGGGCGAGGCGGGAGCAGGACTCTGACAAGAAGGAGCGTGGAGAATCATCGATATTGTAATGCCGTCGGAATAGCTGTTCGTAAGAGGAAACAGAGATATAGAGAAAGCTGGTACCAACCATTCACTATTAGCTGCGTTGCAACGACTACTACAAGACGAACAATTCTCAGTCCGCCGCTATTACTGTTACTGTTCCCTTGTTCAGCTGTTATTGTCCCTATTAGGGTTTCGAGCCGATGCCGCTGGTCGCACGGGGACGTCCAGCAGCAGTCTTCGCGACAAGTTCGCAAAGCGGGTGGATGGAGAAACCCGACGCGTGAATAGTTTCCCGTACCGAACTCGCGAGACTACGTTGAACGTGCGGGTATTGCTAATGCAGTACTCTGTCCTGTTGGAAGGAAATTGCATTGGGTCCGCCAGGACGGGAGACCGGGAGGTTCCAACGCGATCCCGTCGTCGACGTTCACCTCCTTTACTTCTCATCTTCATCGTCCTGCTCTCTGCCTCGACGTCCACCCTATGGTCTTCTTCGTCTCACCGCTTCGCCATAGATATAGCTGTACCAGGGAAACGGCGGCAGGGGATGTGAGACCATTCTACCCATCAATTATCTCAAATAGCACGAGTTAAACCAACCCATTCTCTAAGCTCGGTGGTTCCCCGTTCATTCCTCGCTCGACGAAGTCCACATCACACCGATGTCCGTTGGTTCTCTCTCCTCCCGTCGTATTCCTGATTCTCTTTAACTACCCCAGCGTTCCAGAGACTACGCTCCTCAATGATTCCCCCGTCAGGTATTTTCATTTACGTAGCACGAGCTCGCTTTTTCGTTTATTACGTTTTTGTACCTTTTTTAGCTTTTCATGTGTGCTTCTTTGTTTTTGGCCTTTATCGTCTCTGTACAATTGCTCTACGAGTTTCTCATCCATTTTCTTCATTGCTTTTCCAGTTAACCTCGATTCTTGGTGATGTACGGGCCGAAACAGCGCCTCTTTTGTGCTAGATCGGTAATACCTATTGTCCGTGTTTTAACATTTTTGCACCGGACCGAGTTCACATTGGCGCCGAGAACATTTAATCGTTTACTATATTGCGATTTCGCTTGTTACGCACAATCAATCAATTAGCTTGCACCTCCTCGGACACGGCAAAAATCGTCTTTTATTCTCCGGCGCAGATTCCCTCACGGTGATTAATGATTTTCATGGTCGCTGTGAATTCTTTTCCTCCGACTCGATCTTCCTTATCGCTTTTAACTTCGATTCTCGTTTTGTCCTATCCGGGACGGGTATTATGCTTTCTCTTGGAAAACTGTGCAGCCAACGTTAGCCACGATTTCTTCTCCCGCTTCTGACTTCTGATTGCTTCGGTTCCCGGCCAGCTGCTCCCCGACCGAATCGATTCCCGGTTGTAATTCCTTCGAGTTTTTCCGTGCAGGTACAACCTGCGCCGCCGGTTCTTCTAATCATTCCGGCAGTCTGCTCCTCTCACGATGATACATTTTGCTTCCCAATAGCCGCGCTCTTCGCGCTGTTGAGTTTGTTGTTTCCAGAAACTATCGAATAAAACCTTCGGTTTGTAAACCCTCGACTTTTCACGGCCAGGCAGTGCAACGTGATTCCCACCAACATCGCCGGATTTCTATCCACGAATTGAAATAAAAATCGGATATCTTTCGTCGAAAGAGAACATTTGTATTCCCGTTGACGCCTACTTTCGATATGACGGAGGGTCCCGACGGATCCCATTGTTACCTGTCGCATAAAGTATGTGCCCGATGTTGCATCGTACATGCGCCTATCTACCAAGTCGACAAGCGTGACTTTCCATTTCAGCGAAAGCTATATTCCGTACGGAAGATTCCAGTTGAATGTATCTTTGATTACCCACGCTCCAGGAAAGGATACAGACGCGAGGCAGCGACCGTAGCGGGTAAACGGAAATCATGAATAGAAGCAAGGTAATCCTTGCGAACAGAGCAGATGCATGGCAACATCGTTGCGGTAAGATTCCAGTGTGTTCGAGAAGTCATCAGCGTCACTAAAAAAAAGAAAATAGAGTAGAACGGTGAAAACGATTCAGTTTTTAACCAGGCCAGGTCGCACCCTCTCGGTACAATAATTCCGAGCTCTATCAAGGATTGGCACATTTATACGGAACGGTAAGCCCACTCAGAGTTCTCGCAGGCTACCTAAGTGGTACCAGCGACTGGCGGTCCCGTTCGATAGGTCTGGCGAACCAAGCCACTTACATGCTCCGAATAATAGTTACACACCAATACGGTCGCGTTCTACGTGGGTAGAGACACTCTACACAGAGTACACGTTGTGCTGTACGTTTACGTAGGGGGAAGGCGAGAGGGACGGAGATGGCAGGAGAGGGCGTAGGTAAAACAGTACCGTGAGCCCCGGTGAACCGGTATCGGATTTACATGTTTCGCCAGTTCGTTCAAATTAATGGGGGCCATGGCTATTACGAGAGACGCCGAATGAATATGCATAAAACTGCACAAAGTGAATTGGTGGGTGGTTGCGGTGCAGTGCTTGGATACCGGTGGCTACTGCCATGACGAGGAGAGGGACCAGGAGGGGCACGGCAAAGGGAACCAGAGCGAGAGAGTCGAACAAGGGAGACAGGCCAAGGGAGGAGAATATGGGGGCTCTCTCTGGACTATTGCTAGGGTTGTGGATAACGGGAGGACGCGTTGGTGAGCGGAATGAGGATCGCGAGAGGCAGAATGAGGGGGGGGGGGGGTTTGTGTAGAAGGCCGAAGAGAGGCGTGGTTACACGTGACGTCAGGGCACCCGTTGTTCTATTTTGTTGAAGGTGGCCCGGCGGCCTGCAGGCAACGGATGGCCGGGGTGTTCGTGAGAGAGAGAGAAAGAGCGGAGAGAACGGGAGCATGTTCATGCTCTAGAGAAACGAGACGAAAAGAGAAAAGAGTGGACGGAACGAGAGTACGAGCCGGAGTGAGTTGGTCGGCATAGCCGACGCGAGTTGTTGTGTTTTGTGTTCCCACCATGCTTCATAAATCAACGAAACAAACAGTACCACGACATGCATCGCGCCCCTGCCCCAGCTCCGGGACACACCGACGCGAAAACACAAACGAACGTACCGACGCAAGTCCGGTGACTTTAGTTCTAGCTGGCAGGCAATGTCCTCTTTCCCTCCTGTTCTGCATTCGCTCTTTGTCCCCGTCCTTTTGGCTATCTCTTTCGACCTGAGCTTCACTCTACTCCTGGCCTGTTTCGTGGACTAGTCCTCCCGCGATACCCCTGTGCAAATGCTACGGTTTCCCTCAGTGCAGCCTGGCGTAGTCCTCTTTCCCGGTGTCATGCGGAATGTATAATTTAATTCGGGCGGAGCGCAGGGAAATTCGTGTTGAATTTATACCGCATATGGCGGTACCACCAGAAAGAACTGGCGATACCGGAGATGGGAGAACGCATCGTACATATATATGGTCTTCCGCCTGGATTCGGATGTATACGGTTTCGTTGTCCGGAATTAATTGTTCTCGGCTGCAAATCGGAAGTAATTATAGAATTTTATCGAATGGAGTTTGGATTTAGCTAACAAAAATGTGACGGTACCTTTAATGTAATTGAAATCAGAGAAGAACCACTCAGACATTGAGAGATCATGATGCAATCTGGTTGGTTACTATCTGCGGTTTTTGTTTACGTATTTATTTACTTGATATTTTATTGAGCCCTATCTTGTGTTCCTCATAAAACGGAGCGGATTGCCTAGTAACACGAGCGGATGAGGTCCTCCCTTTGAGGCGTGTTGCAAACTATGACTGTCATTCTCACTTACTATTCCAGGAAGACCAGTAAGACGAGAACATACCCACCAAGCCGCACAATCGACCGTTTGGAGAGATAGCACCAGCAGCGAATAAAATAGAGAATGAACGAAGGAAAGCGTTTGGTATCCAGTCAGAGGTTGTTGCCATCCAGAAAAAGATGCATTCCACGTTGCTTTGGTAGTTTCTGCTTACCGCATATAGCCACTGGCCCCGACGAAGTGCAAAAACGTTTGACAACATACTTACGCGAGTCTTCTGGCAAGCACAACCTCGCGAAAAAAAAAAAACCAAAGAAACACCATGACAGATTCGGCAGTGGAAATACCTCAGTCGGCGTGCGCTTCATCTTACGCAAGAGCTGCTCGCATGAGTGAATTCAAGCCTCCGACGTCTAATCCTCGGTCCTTTTCGAAGCAACTCTTCCAGTCGGCTTTGTTTTTCGTCGTCTTCTTCGGGCCATTCCGTTATATTCTACGGAGCTTGCGAAAGAAACGACCGAAGGAATGATGCCGTGCATCCGGATACACAATCAGTACCTAAAGTATTCTTACGACCTGCGCGCTATCCGTACTGATAATCGAGCAAGCATGGGAAAACCGTGTAATGCTCGTGTCTCGTCTGCTCTCTCAGTCTGGAAAGTTCTTATCTCATGTTTATTTAATATATTTATGATAACTCTCGAATACGCGCTCTTCTCCCGTTCCGCACGCGCTACGATACATCCGCGCCTGTCTAACACGTCTTTCCTTGCGTAACTTTACCCACGCATGTAGCAGAATGCGTGTACCATAATGCGTATGTACATCCACTCAACACGGCCGCTAGATTCGTGAGCTCATGAGTTCCCTTATTTTATCTCTGTTTCCTTCCTACGTCTTGTGCGCACGTTGCTCTTCGAGGGCTTTCTGGTCCCTGAGTATGAAATATACGACCCTTTCCCTTTCCCGTTCGAATCATGCCATTTCCATCGGCTGCACGAGAATGCCAAGCACCATATTTGAGGGCCTTTCGAGATGGCAATGCCGCATTGCTGGGACGGGAGATCGGAGCAAAACGGAATCCTGCGGCAACGCGGACAATTATTTCGTTTTATCACGAAAACAGAAATGAAAATCAATCAAACACAATCAAACGGCAGGAAAATGGGATTGCTAGCCCCTCTTCACTGCCCGGCGTTGATCGCCCATAGACCGAAACATTTCGAAATACAGCATGAACACTTCACGGACCCTTCCATGATTTTCCTGATCAGAAGTTGTGATTGGATATGAATAGGAGAGAAGCATCAAGCACAGAGATCCGTCAATCAGGGAGAACTTGAGTCTGTATTGCATACAGATTGGACCATTGGAGAATAGACCCTCTTCCTTCGTTCCAAGCTCTGTCGGATCACCCTTCTCCGATATCCAAGCTACTTGAACTCCGAATTTCGAACGCGGAAGTTATTCCCGCACCGTACGTGGGACGGAGGAGAGGAATTCGTGGTCAGAGTACAATACAATACGATATAGATGGGCGCGTGACGTTGCGGAACACCAGCGGTGACGGGTTACGAATTCGGAATCGAAATCCGTTGGTCGATGCCGCATGCACGACGCGCGACCAACGAAACGCCAAGGATAATGGGATCGAATTCGTATCGAATCAACGAATCTCCATCAAAAGCTGTGCACTATATACTCTGGACATTCACAAATATACATATATATACTAGCGGATTGCTGGGGCTCGGGTGTCTCGCGCCCTCGCTGACCTATGGAATTTAGAAACCGGGAATTTAGATTTCCGGAGATTCATCGGAAATACGTTACTTCCGGTTTGAAAGATTAATTTTTTGACCGGAAGTGACATCATACCGGAAATATATCTCATTTTTTGTCGACTAGTGACGTCACACCGAACATACGTCACTTCCGATCTGGAAATCTCATTTCTCGACCGTAAATGACGTCATACCATAAATATGTCACTTCCAGTCGAAAAATTAGATTTTCGGACGGGATGTGACGTATTTCTGGTCGAAACATGAGATTTTAATTTCAAACGGCGATACGGCACGGACGACACGGTGATTGCGCTGTTGTTGTGACGTGACGATATACTGGAATACGACACTCATCAAGCTGTCGCGCGCATCAGGTGCAGCATAGAGAATATAACCATCAAGCTTTTGGTAACTCTAACTGGGAGTCCTTAGGATTGTCATATTATGCGGAGTCGCTGATGTTCCGAATGCAGTCGCAGGTACAACCCAAGGCCATACACACAGTATTACACTGCTATGCAATAGGGATAGGAATAGGGAATGGCTGAACGCGCGCAGTAATGATTAACGCGGGCACTTCACGTCGTCTGACAAGAGCCGGACAGGTGGATGGGAAGGAGTCTCGCTGGCACTGTACGCTGTCATCGGGGCGCGTGACTCCCCGTAGCGGAGACTGCCTACGAACCGAACATAGCGATGCGAATGTGCTTCCAGAAGCCTGTATTTCACGTTGACGTCTTGGTTGACGTCTATCTCAGCCCGCTGTTCCCCGGGAAAAACATCGCGAGCGTAACATTTTCCCCTATACGATGGGAAAAATCTTCCCTGTTTAATCTCGTGTCACTCAATCCTCAAAAGCTATTAATATTATTATACGGTCTCTCGTGAAACACGGAATCAAATTTGCAAACTCGCTAGACTTCTTGCTCGACTTCCTGTGTTCCAAGTGGGAGTGTGTCCGAACCAGCGTTGCTGTATAAGCGTCTTTTCTAGACGAGTCGAAATCTTTTCCTCTCGACTAGACGAACCTTGTCTTTCAATCCTGCGACCGTCAATATTAGGTTTTTCTTTGAAAATGATCGGTGTTCATGAAAAATGTTTACCTAAAGTGATATCACACCAGACCCATCGGCCTTCAGAATCTTGACATTTTATTTCACCGACCTCCATCCCCACCATTCTCCAATGTAACAAAATTGATTCCATCGAATCTGTAATTAGATCCCTGTCCGACAATCGAGTGGTCCTCTATCGATTGAACGTTAAAACGGGACACATGATTGCGCCGACCGTTGCCGATACCTGTGACCATCCCTCTCCCGATTCGAAGCGTCCGTTTCATTATTCACAGCGGGGATGGTGTACACGCGTGTCCGATTGTACGTACGCCAGATACATTGTGCGCAGTTCTCGCGGTATTTCATGGAATCGGTACAGGGCCGGTATCGCGAGAGGGATCGCCAGAGAAGAACCAGCAGTTGCGAGCGGACGGACAAGTGCACGGATGACGAGGGACGAGAGGAGACGTGTCCTAGATTCATCGCGGGGATGCGGACCAGTGGCGCGCGTCCGTTGTCCGGTCCGGTACGGTACTGGCCTGGTACTGGTACTCTACTGCCCGTACCGGTTGCCGGGTCTGCCGGGCTCATCGTCGAGGTCGGTTGGCGTTGAAGTGTGCATGTCGATTCTGCGTGGCCCTCAGCATGTTTGTACACAGAACATGCGCGCAGATATTATTCCGAACCCGACACACGGACGCACTGAGAGATGGCGGGGTCGCGTGTGCGGATGGGATGGACGGAGCAAATGCACGATACCCGATACCCGTTGTCCCTGCATCGTCCAGCTCTGGCCGCAACTGTGCAACGCTTACATATGCATATATGCTGGTTACGCTACTGGACCGCACACGCGGAGGTATCCTCCCGCTGGGCCAAGAACAGGACCCATCGCATGCTCCATGCCGCACAAACTCGACGACGCTACGGTCACTACTACCGCTCGCTGCTATCGTCGATGCCAACGGGAATCGATATGACACGCGACACGTCGTGTTCCCCTGGCACGCACTTGCGCATGTACGGTAATCAAATACGGTAGACACGAAAAAGTAGCGAGTACAAGTGCAGGTGGATGAAAACCGTCTCTTGGCAGTTTTAGGATCGGATGACCACTTTTTTTGTCTTGATTCAAGCAGAGACGTTAGAGTGGGTCTCCACTGGCAGGTCCTACTTGCACTCCTGAGTGGACTTAGAATCTTAAGGGAAATTTGTACTCAGAGCAATGTCTTTATGAACATATTGCTTGATATCTGATCATAACGATTTTACAAATGTCACATCAATACCTGCTCGTCTTTCAGTGGTCAGGGGAAGTCAGGGCACGTTGCAGGATTTCCTGTTCCGGCGTATGTCGGACTAGACGTTAGTGGACGCTCTCGATTGTGTCCATCGGAGGAACGACACTTCGTAAAGGTGGAAAAAGAAAAAGGATTAATAAAAATCATCTGCCGACGGAGTTCATTCCATTGGATCATTCCATATTTCAGAGTGTTATAGCGAGGCCTGGTAAGGCCCTGACAAGGGCCTTGTAAGGTTCTGATGGGATTCTGAAAAACTCCTACCTGGGATGAAGGGGGAGGGTCAGAATGACCCGTTTATATGGGCATATATCTTTCTTCTGTACCGTAGCAGCGAGGGATGGCGGGAGATAGTAGAAAAAAACGAGAGAGGAGGCTTATGATAGTAGTACTTCGGGGGCTCGCGGAAAGATAGCGAGAGCAGAGCAAGCAGCGGCAAAGCGAGTCATATCGATCGAGGAATAAAGCCCGTGGGGGGCTCAGCGGGCCGCAGCACTAGAACCACTGGCAGACCTATTTCCTCTGTCAGGCCTGTTTGCGAGCTGCCTACACAGTGTTTTGTGATGAGGATTTTGGACCTTCGCCAAACTCATTTCAAATGGACGTATTACATCATGAGTTTAGCGAATCAATGTTTTGTGTTGGCTATGCGGCTCGTCGGTGCTAGACCGAGGTGGATATGGAAGGCACAGAGTGGATAGGACAGCGAGAATGTGTCGTGGACGAGGTGTTTGCGGACTTTATGCGATCCTCGGGTTTTTCAATGCATGTAGTCTTAAGCCCCTTTTTAGGAACCGAAATCGACAAAAAAGTGGATTCGATGCCCGCATGGACAAAGTTGTACGTGTATGCCGTATATCGAAAAATATATCTATCTGTATAACAAAAATGCTCGGTCTCGTCGGTGATAACAGAAGAGCTGGAGTAAAGTGTAGTATAAAAATAGAGATGGAAATTGTGTCCCTACGCAGGTCCTCGACCGAGATGATTCCATGGCGCCCATTCACGATTTACGGTTTCAATGCGCCAGCAGACGATGCGTTATCGATATCGTACTCCTGAATTACCAAACGCGATCACCCATTCTAATAGAGATACGCCATAGTGCATACGATACGCCTGCGTACCGTCCCATCCCGTCCGTCTCATCGGATATCAGTCATTTCTATTCTCGTCGTCAGATCCGTTCGCCAAAAAACGTTATATAACTTCTCAACCATCCGCCAGCTCTATCGCCCGTTAAATCGATGTTCTTCCTGCAACGCTCCCGAGAAGAATCTATAATATCTAGCATGCAGAATTAAAAAAAAAAAAAAAAAAGAACGACGAAATCCGTCAATTCCATAGGAACGAATAGAGATCGGCGGAAACTGAAACGCTTTTTTGTCCGCACAACTTTGGACCCGTCACACGAGGTGATAGGAAAGTAGCGCGCGGTTCGGTAAACTTTGCAAATTGTTAGAGTCAGCGAGGACGACGTTCAAAGGCCGCGTCGTTTCTCGCGCTTCCTGCCCGACGCCTTGCTCGTCCCGAAACCGCTTCTCTCCCTCCGCTCTTTTCTCCGCCTCTCCCTGTCTCTCCTTCGTGGCTTTTCCCCTCCGAAAGTTCGTTCTCGCGATTAATTTGTCAATGCCGGAGCATCGAACCGAAACGCGGACGCGGCCGCCGGAGCGGGCACCGTCGACGGGAGAAGGCGAGATGGAAGACGATGAGTCCCGTAGTGAGACCCGCACCGGTAGGGGGACGAGTGTCGGATGGCGCCGGGCAGCGGAGACCTAATTGACGGACGTGGATAATTAATGGCAACCTGTTGTTGCTCCGCGGGGCGTATCCGTACACCCGTACCGTCTGGGCTATCGTGCATACTCCTGAAATGTGGCGTTGCCGAGGGGCGCCGAGAGGGGCCCGGACGGGTGCGTCGGCGTTACGGTAACGTTTGCCGTCCGTGTGTTGGCGACGGTAACGTCACGCTACAGTTATAGAGCACGGCCGTCCGAATCGCAGGACCCTCACGCACACCTGACATGCCGCATGCGATATCCGATACTGCGACAACGTTATAGCCCCAGTTTGCGTACGTGTGATGCGGAGGTCGCAGCCTACGCGTGACCGTCTCACCTCGCTGGCCAAAGCCGGCCTATAACTACGGGCATTCTGTTAATTCCTGAAATTGTATCCCTAATCTCGGTCGGACCTGTGGCCCGGCTTTGGAGACGGCGAGGGAGATTGCGAGAGAGAGATCAAACACGCGATGCGTCATCGATATAACGGGGGATGTGATTTCCGCTGCAAGGGGATAGATCGGGAGCATCTCCGGTATGAGGCGGTCCAACTGTGCCACGGCGAAACTCCGCGTTGGAGCTAACATCCGAGTCTCCAGGATCTGGAGGGTTCGGGATTAGAAACCGTGATCTCCGTACACGGCGCAGGCAGACAGGTGCGAGGGGTTTGTGTTAATCGGGGGAGTTATCGGGACGCGGGTGAATCGTAAAATATCTTATACGGAGTGAAAAAAAAAATGCCAAGACGGAAGTAACGATCGCGAAAAAAATTTCAACGTGCAGCCGTGCAGACTTTATTATCCGAGGATTGAGGACGATAGCTCGTCAGATCGTTAACGAACGTTTGGAAAAAAAAGTTTCGCCTTTAAACTCTTGCCTTTTAATCCGAAGGCCGAGAGGCGGATATGGCGATGCGATGCTATGCTCGTAAGATATATTAATATCCGAGCGATGTATATATTTTTTGAAGGATAGCCGAACGTCATTACCTTGCTTCCAATTATCGTTTCATGTTCACGTACTTGAAAAAAAAAAAAATCCATCATCCGCATTTCCCGCTCTCCGCCCGAACGCTCAATGAAGTTCATCCGGTACGGATATTATACGATGTACGTTATATATAAACCGAGAACGTTTTTCTTTTTACAGCCTCGGCTCTGAATCGCTCGAGCAGTTTTCAAAAAAAAAAAAAAAGTCAATGAGGTCGGAAAAACTTTTATCGTCAACGCGGACAAGTTATACAACCTTCGCTATTGGTATACAACCAAACCAGGGAGGGTTGATAATTTTATAGTTTTATAACGCGCTGGATTACCAAAGGAGAGAATGTTTTTGTTCCGGCGCGTTTGTACGCGGCGTCAGCGCGATCTTCGAGGAGTGATGAATATGTATGTGTGCGAAGCATACACGGACATGGCCAGGCAAAAATAATGAGAAAAGTAGTGAATGCATATTTGCAGCACGCGCTAAAAACGGCAAACTAGGGGAAAAAAAATCTGTAACGTAGGAAAAGCATTAATCATCTGGCTGGTAAAAGTTTTCGAGAGCACCAACGGTAAAGTATATGGAAATGTATGTGTATAAGGGACGGGTAGGGTGTGGGTGAGAAAATAAGTAGGGCAAGCAAGAGCCAGTTCGGGTGTGGGTAGAACGACGTCGAGCCCATCCACCATCCGAAGAAACTTTTCGGCGGTCCGAAAAAGCTTCCGGGGTAAACATTAATTAGTAAAATTGGTTCTCGGAGCGTTAATCTTGGTTTATTGGCAGTTCGACTCGCGAAAATACTTAATTTTCGCGGTAAGCTCTCGGAGTCGTTGGAGAGGTTGCTTTTCGCGAGGGAGCCTTTGAGGAGTGGAGAAGAGCTTTTTTCACGATTGGGATGACTGCCGGTGCCGGACGAATTTTTTTTTGCCTAAAAGTGCGTTCCAGACATCGTTTACCGCGACTCACTTTTGTTTTTTCTTTTCCCCTTTCTGTCGTACTTCGAGTGAGAAAAAAAAATTGACGAAATTGCAATTTTAAAAACTCTTCACTGTCGTTAGGAGTCTCGGATGGAACAGACGAAACAGCAAGGGTCGGTTCGCCCTTTGTGTAGGGTTGGGACTTTAAATGAGAGCATGCTCTCTAAGCCTAGCGGAGAAGCGCCTACCTGGCACAACCATAGGCTGTTCACTTTCTCTCAAACTTCACATGCGCTTTTATTCTCACTCGCTCTCGGCTTTACCCCCCTTTTTGAAAAAAATGGAGGGAGAAAATTAAATGACCAGATTCACGTTTGTTTTTTCTTTTCTCCTTCCGGTCGTACTTCGAGTGAGAAAAAAAATTGACGAAATTGTAATTTTTAAAACTCTTCACCGTCGTTAGGCGTCTCGGATGGAACAGACGAAACAGCAAGGGTCGGTTCGCCCTTTGTGTAGAGTTGGGACTTTAAATGAGGGCAGGCTCTCTAAGCTCAGCGGAGAAGCGCCTACCTGGCACAACCATAGGCTGTTCACTTTCTCCCAAACTGCTCATGCGCTTTTATTCTCACTCGCTCTCGACTATACCCCCTCCCCCCCCCCTTCGGCAAAAACATAAGGGAGAAAATTAAATGACCAGATTAACTTTTGTTTTTTCTTTTTTCCTCCCGTCGTACTTCGAGTGAGAAAGAAAAAATCGACGAAATTGTAATTTTGAAAACTGTTCACTGTCGTTAGGCGTCTCGGATGGAACAGACGAAACAGCAAGGGTAGGTTCGCCCTTTATGTAGGGTTGGGACTTTAAATGAGGGCAGGCTCTCTAAGCTCAGCGGAGAAGCGCCTACCTGGCGAAACCATAGGCTTTTCGCTTTCCCTCGAACTTCTCATGCGCTTTTATTCTCTCTCGCTCTCGGCTATACCTCTGTCCGCACTTCCAGCGGTTTCCCGGGCGCGTCGCTGTTGCCCCCCCCCCCTTTTTTCGAGAAAACTCGACGGAGAAAATTAAATGACCGGAGGCAAAAGTTCGTTGAAAGTTTTAGATTAATATTGTTACGGGCAGTGGTAATCGTGATAAGATGGCGCGCGGTTGGTAAAGCCCCTGTAGAGTCATCTCGCGCGGCACCATCGTAGAAACCCCGCGCCCTCCCTCCTCCATCTCCTCGATCTCCTCCGCCGACCGCTACTTCGCCGCAAACGCCGAGGGCTGTGCGCGTACCTATACAGGGAAGAAGGGATGCGATTCCGACGGAATGAATTTTCTTTAGCCACTGGTTATTTTAGTCGAGTCGAATCACTGGCCCGAGCGCGACCCAGGCAATTTGAGCCGAATGAAAATGCATCAATTCACAACTGCTCCTTTTTCGGCTCCTCCTCTGCAATGGAAAATGAAGCTTTTCACTAAACGGAATTGCGGCAAAATGGATTTTCACTCGACGGTCTCATTGGGCCGAAAATCATTCGAGGAGGAGGAGCCGAGTCGCAGGTGCATTGTGTATGATTGTGTATGATTGTCGTGCATCATCCACGATGTAACTGTAATTGCATGGGGGAATAGAGATTGTGTAGAATTTGTTTTTGTCATTTTCGGTTGAAGACTGAGATTTTTAACCCGTATGTGCTAAAATTTATTACGAAGATGCGAAATTTATCGCATTCTTCCCCTCTCGATTTGCTCAATTTTAATTTGCATAAACTTAGTATATTTCTGAAATGTATGTTCCGAAGTTTGATGGGTGTTCCAAGTACCCATTCATGTTTTGCGCGTTAAAGGGTTAAAGTTACGTAATCAATGACGCAGCTGCACGGAGTTGCACAGTGCACGGCGGAAGTGACTCGCCCGGTTAGTGCCTATGAACACGTTGCCTCTCTCGGTTCTCCGAACTTTGCGTGTATTTCACACGAAATTAGACTTTGAATGGGAGAGGACGCATTAGCTCGCTCATCGTCCTGGCGTGGGGGTCGCCGCGATTAGGAAAACGTTCATAAGTGAAGGCAGCCGAGAGATAATGGAGGTGAGGCGGAGATTTTGGGTCGAAACGTCGCGAAGCTTGTGCGGTATCGCGGCCGTACCGTCTGGACCTCTAATTATAACAAACTACCCGGCAACCGGTTTTCATGCTGGCGAGCCATTCAAGGATTTCCAAGTTCCCTTCCGCCCGCCCGGTGCGGGCTTCGCTCGATTTTCTCCGGTTCTCCAGTCCAGTCCTCCGCCAGTTCCGGTATCCAAAAGCCTCCTCGGTGGGGTAATCGGCCCACATCGTCCTCGATTTCGCTGCGGGACGGAATCGCCGCGGATGCACGGTCACGTCGACAGATACAGTTTACCTCGAGCCATCCCTAATTTGCCTCAACAATTAGCAAGCATTACGTGGGTAACGCGCGTTTCGCTGGAGGATAACGCAATCGGCCTGCACACCGAGAGACAGGTCAACACCTCGGGCACACTGGGAATTTGAATTTTCCGCCGGTCCATCCAGCGCTCCCGGTGGCAATGAAAATTCCCGTGAATACTCGACATTAAATTAGTGGTCGTTTAAAGGGTTCACCGGGGAGCACTAACTTTCCTCTCCCTGATGCGATAGAGACCCTACACCACACGCTTGACCGCTATTATAATACTTATTGTCATGTGGCTTCGCCACCTCGTCACAGGCGAGAGTGGACGATTACCGTCGAGACCGATTTCGAAAAATATAGGTGCGTTCCCAAAATGAGGTCTTGAGTTGTTACGTATCTTGGAAAGGGATAAATCAAAAGTAATAAATCAAGGAAAAATCAAAAGAAGTCGGTCAAATTTTTCGGTGCTTTGGTTGGTGTAGAAAAAGTCTTTCGCACAAGAATTGTCAATTTTCTTTTGTCGATAATAGTGTACAAGTAATGGCGACGGACACTTTTGTCTCTTTTAACTTTTTTGCAGCCAAGCGTCTTTCTCCTCGAAAAAATAAAAATTTGTCACAACAGCTAAAATCTTTTGTCTATGAAAATATGTAATTTTACTGCCTCAATACTATGAGCTATAATAATATATATAACAGCTATAATATAAAATATATTCAACAGCATATTTTCAATTTTATAAATATACTAAATCCAATATATAAAAAATGTAAACATTGATAAAACTTTACAATCCATCTTTTCGCCGACTATCCTCGACCCATTAGCGATGAACTTTTCGCGAAAGATGAGACAATACGAAGGGGCAAAAAAATATAATTTTTGTTGAAAGACTGTGCGTCGAGTCCGGTGTTCTTCAGCGGTTTCTCGGATTCTGTTCGGTAACGATTTCCTTTCGGGTCGCGATGGAACGAACGAGTTCGCTGTTATTATCGATTCGATTTTCGAGGCGGTCCTCGGTAACGCCGGACTTTCGTAAGTAAAAGTGTGACTATGTATAGGTGGGAGGTTCGGTGAAATTGTTTGGAAAGATTTTTACTGGCACTGTCGGAGCGTTTCGGGCGGAGGCTATATAACGTCACGAATGAATTGTCCGAAGCACTGGTACTCCGGAGCGATGACAAATTTGCTTTCGCCGACAGTGCGGACGAACGAGGGAAAATTTTCGGGCCCGTTCTCGAGAACAAACCGGGAGGAGGACGAGGAGGATGAGTACGGTGGATCGAAAAAGGAAACGATGGAACGGGGGGAGGTAAAACTGGATAGAGTCTGGGGTAGGAAACTCGCTGCCGGATTGTACAGTCGCCCACGTCTGGAACTTTGCCACGTGAAATCAATTGCTTCCCGGCGTCGAGAGAACGTCGTTACTTGAACATTCGAATCACGCGAGAGCTGAGAGGAACGAAGAGACGGGCGAGCCGGGAAAAGAGGGGAGGATTGACGACGACCGTTCCCGAGCGATTTCGCTCGCATCTGCCGTGTATACGAAAAAGGGTGCACTATATATAACACACATCTCGGCTCTAAACTGTACTGTATGAGAAGGCTATGTGCACTATAAAATATACGTGCCCCTATAAGATTGAACGTAAAAAATCTTATTTGCTTCTAATACCTTGCCCTTTCCTAACTTGTCACCCCCAAGCGGCAAGATGTATATATTTCGTACATCGGGAAAGAAAGAAGTACGAACATGAAATTAAAAAAAAAAAAATCGCTTTATCAAAATTAATTTATTCGGCACTATACTTGACGGAATTTTTTGAGGCCAGCAGCCCCTGATAAGCTCCGAAAAAGACCGAACACAGTTCCGATCTAACGCTTCAAAATAGAGGGAATAGCGACGGATGTTTGATAAAAAAAATTCGCTGTCACATCTTAGAAAAATAGATAGCCAAACAAAATACATTAAAGAACATTGATACAACACAGAAAGATTTTTTGGTTATACTCCGTTATCTTCGTCCAAATTTTTCGGATCACCTAATATTCCCCATCACGCTGTATAATAATAATAACAATAAAACAATGAAAACAACAATAACAATAATGAATTACGGATATGAAGAAAAATGGATTGACGAATTACTGGAACCATAAGACAATCAACAATTGCATATACACGAACGATTTTACATCGATCGTAGTAGATAAGACGAGTCTCGGCTAGAACCCTCATATTAAACGACCCCTACGACAGATCGCCATCTGGGGATGGGACATTCAGGCATTGTAACACAATAATATCCGGTCCACAAGCGCGAATGTCAGTGTGTCATATTTCGCCACGGTCGTGAAAATACAAATATGACGAATTTATTGATTTATCAATGGGACGCGTGCCGGGTGAAACACGCGCCCTCAGCAATTTGAAAAAGCGACGGTAGAGTGTGCAGCCACCGGGAGCCATACAGCGTAGATGGGATTACTTTAGCTTCCGCAAGCGTTTACGAGCTTGCGGTTGGGTGGGGTTGCGGAGGGTTGGGGGATGAAGACGCGAAAGTAGATTCGAGGCCCAGATGAGAGAAGAGAATGGAAGAGAAGCGGGCCAAAGAAAAATCGATATCCCCGAGCGTAAGTCGTGAACACGCACACGTGGGGAGCGAACGGAAAGCTCGATAGGTCGCACGCGAACCTGCTCCGAATACAAACTCGGGGCTTTAGATTAAATACCGATACATACAAAACCTGCCGAGCGAAATGCGTATACATGTATGCGCGGTATTATACGCGACGGTGGAAAAAGTTTCATATAAATTACCCCAGTCCTCTATACGTGTATACAACTCCGCGCGTTATCCCGATCCGGGGGAATATCTTGTCGAGCCCCTTAAACCTGCAATCCCATATCTCGGCCTTCTCGAGTCTTTCCACTGATCATTCTCGATAACTTTGTCCCGCGGTAAAACTCTCTCTGTACAAACTTTATTCCACCATGCCTGTATCGATGTTTACGGCATTGTGAAATAAATGGAAATTTTTTTCTTTTTATGATACGAAAAAGAAATATCACAATGCGAGGGATAACGACGCGATCGGCGATCTTCCAATAACTTCAGAGGCCAGGGAATTGACCGATTTATTATTATTATTATTACGATTATTTATTTTACATACACAGTAAAAAAGATTTGTACATATAACAAACCTCTTTCGTCCACAAACGACAAATATATTGTTGTTAATTTTACAAAAAATATTCGTACAATTAACAGACATTTCTGTAACATGAACAAGATTTTTTTGTAAAATTAGCAAGAAAATAATTGTGTAAGTTTGCGAACAAGAAACGTCGGTACCTATTCTACTATGGATATTTCGTATGCACTCAAAAGCATTTAATATTTCTCGGCGAGATAACAATAAAGTACGATTACCGTAGTTCCAAAGTTCGGCAACAACTAACGCCGAGCTCGGGATCCAAGTCTCTCGTCGACGATCGCTCTGCGGAAGCAAATATGAACAAATTCGCAGCTATTTATCGCGTCTCTCTGACCCCGCTCGCTCTCTCGTTTCGCGACGGGGATCGTCAAAGCGTAATGTCCCTCAGCGACGGTCGGCGATAGTGCTCGCGAGGAGGGTTTCATGAACCGACGAAGGTATTATATCCTCGCCCTGCTTTCATACACGGGGGTATACAAAGCATTTGGAAGTAGCAACACGTTTAAACAACACCCCGAGCCCCTCACTGACGTACGGTTACGCGCCCGGGGGGAGGGGGAGGGGGGGCGGAAGGGGCGAAACGTACTAGATCGACGTTTATTGCAACCGTTCGTGTAATATGCTCGCATCGGGGGGGGGGGGGGGGCGAGCAACGACGTCAGACACGAAGGTTACCTCGACGGTCTCTCCGGCGCGTTTTCTCTCTTTACGGAAAACGTGCAGGAACGCAAGAAGCATTTACGAGGGGAGCGAGAAAGATACAGCCGAGAGAGGACGGAGAGAAAAGCCTGCCCCTTCGTACCGTAGAACGCCTTACTGTCCGAGAGCGAGAGAGGCCGAGGGAAAGAACGGAATACGCGTACGTATGTACGGACGCGTTCGGAACACTCGAAACGTTCGTGCTCCGGTGTTCCGGCTGCCGCTGGAAAGCCGTTAAATATTTTACAGGCTCCCCGTCTCGCCCGCACGGGGAAAAACCCGATGGGCTCTCCTCTCGTTTGTTCTACAATTCTTCTTCTATCGCGAAACCATATTTTTTTTTTTTTTTTTTTACCCGCGGAAACTGTGCGAGACGCGGAGGCGATGTGCGTCGAAGGAGTCTCGCGCGCACAAGTCACGATCCAGAATGGCATCGCTCCGATCTCAGGGAGGCAATGTGTCCACATTTCATGTGTCCGCAGTTTTGCTTTTTTATCTAATGGGCACGTGACGGAGTCTTTGAGGTGACAAAAATTGCAAAATACTGCTTTTGCATGCGGAGACGAGACAGCGAAGACTTTTTCCTTTTAAAAATGTAAAAAAAATAGTTATTTGTATGGCAAGGGCGTAGAGAGGGAGTTCTTGACGAGTGTGAAAATGCCGCACGAGCCGAAGGCGAGTGCCGCATTCACACGAGTCAGAACTCCCTTTTCTAATCCCATGCCGTTCACATAATTTTTCCTAACAAATTCACGAAAATCACGCTTTTCGTTCCCGTGAACTGTGCGTAGAAAGGCAGTTTTCCGCACTAGTGCTGGAAAAAATACCATATTGGGTACAAACCCAGTACTGTATGCGTACAAACGCATGCGCAGTATGTTTCCCGCACGCGATGCGAAAAAGTGCATTTCTGCGCACACTTCACAGGAACGAAAAGCGGGATTTTACGTCCATGCGATAGGAAAAAAATCATTTTTGCTCGACCCTTCAATATTGTTCCGTAGCGAGATACGGCTATTAAATATTTCACTCTCAAAAAATTCAGTTTTTGCATTTTTACCTCCAAATGAACAAAAAAAAAATTATATACTCAAAAACAAAAAGCCACGGATAAGTTACTTAGGTGAAAGGTATCGAGCGACCGAAAGTATTTATACTCCATCGCGAAGTCTTTCGACACGGCGACGAATCGAGAACCAACCCATCCTCCGCCTTGGTACGCGATGTCCGGGGCGGTGGGATCTTCATTCTACACTTCGCCTTGAATTATTTCGCCTTAATTTTCGAATAGGCAGCGCTGATGGGGCTTCGGATGGGGCACTACGAAATTCTCGCTTTTACTGCCATCCCAACCCCGGCCGCTCCATCCCCCTCCTAGTGTCGTACAGCCCTACTGCGGAGGTAAGTAATACCGAGCCGGCCATCGCGGTCGCTCCGACGTATATTTCCAAAGTGCCGTAACGCTTCGCAGGCATATCGCGTTTGAGAGTTTGCCGAGCCAGCCCGACGCTTCCCACCTCAAGCCATATCCTCCCTGAAGCCGTATGATAAGCGCAGGATGAGAGCATGAGCCACGAGCATGAGAGAACACCCAGGCGGGGGGGGGGGGGGGGGTGGGTTGGTTTGAAACTCACGTAAATATGTATGGGTTAATGAACCCGAGACAATTGTATGTAAATTAGAGAACCGTAGTGAGCGGTCAGAATGGGAAAGGGGTATTGGGGTTGGGGTGGGGGGGGGGGGGGGGGTTGCATGAGAATTTCTACAGGAGTAACGTTACCGTAGATCAGTATTCGGTGAGGGATGATAGCCAACGAGAGCCGAGTCAAGAGGGCAGTTTGAATTTAACTGTCAGAGGCGCTTAAGTGCTCTCTCCTGTGCACTTGAAAACTAAGTGACTGTGAAAGTGGTGGGGCTATACCGCGGACGGTATGTAGAGTACAGTGGATTTTCGTGTATATCCCGGGAATACGGGAACGAATGAGCGAGAGATACTCCCGGGTTCGCGCACGCACGGGAGACCGTTTATACCGCGTAACGCGCTATGAATAAACCCCCGAGCCCCATGAATATTTTTATGCGGTTTTATCGTCCCAGTTCCCGTCTTTCGCTAACATTATATGCGTATATATGTTTATATATACTGTGTATACAGTACGTTTATAACTGACCGGCAGGACGTATAACGAATATAAAAATTGACTTACTCGAGCTTTTAGTTACTTGATCGTGAAAGCAATGAGAGCTCGTTTAATGCTGCTTCGCATTCTGCTCGGTATAGCATTGTGCTAATTTTTTATTTATGTAATTGAAATGCAATTTTTTATTAAGTTTTTTGTTCCGATAGTAAAATATTGGGTTAAAAATCGGTCACGATTCATTATTCGTTACGGTATTCCGACATTAGATTAGATTGGAAATTGGAAAAAAAAAGAAAATCATGATATTGAAATAATGGAACCCGTTAAAAAGATTGTTGAACGTTGTAGAAAATATTATATCACTGAGTCGTTTCACTCACCAATCTCGTCGAGGGATGTTGCGACAAACAAAACTATTATCAGTCCACAGCGATCGTCTTACCTGAAACATGGAAATAAATAAAAGTGATAACATTTTTGTTGCAAGTATGTAAAAAAAATGTATATATTGATTTTTGTTCACCACATATACCAATCAGCTTTTTTAATTATAAAGCCTTCGTTAAGCCGGAGTTATTTACCACCGTCGGTATCAAGAACTGTAATGATATTTTTCGGTTTTTTTTTTTTTTTTTGCAATTGTTGCAACCGACGAATGAATGATTTTCTTACATGCCCTGACAATATTCTTTTCACTCCCCGACCGCAGGAGCGAAAGAAAATAGCATTCTAATTCTCCGAATAAATTTTCCGGTCCACGTAGATCCATCCGCGTCAATCCACGGATTACCACTCGAGCACGTTAATTGCCCGGGCAACCCGAACAAACGAATTCCGCAACAAGGAGCCGCTACGGCTCGTATTTGCGTTACCGTGATGCTGTGCTCCGCAGGAACCAAACAAATCCCAAGGATTTATAGAACCGTGCGAGATAGATGGAAAAGAAGCGGAAACTTGCACGACATTTCCCGCTTCTATGTACCCTCAGCGAAGATCTAGTGATACGATGCTGTTTGTCCTCTGCCCGAGGCTTTGATCGTTCTCGTCCCGCCCCGCCGCATCCTTTGCGGACCGAAATCGTCGCGAGTTTCCCCACCAATCCTCGCTATACATATACGAAATTTACATATAAACATACAGCATATAGACACATACATATACACATTTACATATAAACATACAGCATATAGACACATACATATACACATACAGTATAGGTATATACATATACAGTATATACATATTCACCTACAGTATATGTAGGGGAGAGCGGGGCAAAATGGGATAGGGGGACAAAACGGGACGATGGGGCAAAACTCAACTTTGCAATAACTTCCGGGGTTGAAAACCAATATTTCAACCCCGTTTTGCCTCACCTATCACCACCTCCATCATCCAAAAGTTATTGGAAAATTGCGTTTTGCTCCACCATCCCGTTTCACCCCACTGTTCCATTTTGCCCCTGTCTCCCCTATTTACAGTAAGCTTTTTGTGCAGAGAGATACTTACACGCGGAGGGTTTTCGATAGCGTTGCGTTGCGTTGCATCGACGTGTATGTATGTAGGTGTTGCAATGACGATTTTACGTGAGATTTTGAGGACAGACGAATGAAGAAAAGTTAGGATTGGATGAATAAGGAAAGGAAGGATGGGTGAAAGGAAGAAAAGAGGAGATTGAGAAGAGGCGAGAAGGAAGAAGAGCGGAAAGATGAGATGGAAGATGAGAGGAGAATGGAAAGGATGCTGGGAAGCGACTGCGAACGTTGGTATACGATCGGAAATCTATGGGCACCCGGGGGGGTTGAAGCGCTGCTTTTGCTACAATCCACCGGTTGGACCCCGAATAAAGCCCGTCGCCTGTTTATACACGGGCTACACCCGGCAAATACGTTGCAATTATCATATAAAAGGATCAGTCGTATACTTCGTAGGAAGAAACTGTTGGGGTTCCGCCGGCAGTGCTTCCGCTGAAAGATTGAAGGAAGAGCGAAGGTGCTGGTCGTGGTGGCGGCGGGTAGTAGTAGTGAGTGGTATAATGTAGCGAAGCGAGCGAGGGAGGAATCGTGAAACTTCAGACGAGACTGAGCACGAGAGACGGAAAGAGAGAGAGAGAGCCAAGGGACGCAAGGAATGGAGAGAAGGAGAAAATGGAAAGGGAGCCTCTTTCTATTTCTCGTCGTCGTCTTCTTCCTCCGATAGAATGGTTATCGATCCCGTCATCAAACGTTCGACACTATTCAAGCGAGAATTTCAAGAGAGAAGCCGGGGATCACAAAGCTTTTCTATCGACCATGCTTCGTTTCATTGACGAAGTTTATTGAAATCGAGGATAAAAAAAACTATACAATTTCGTCGTCATTTATTTTATTTGCAACGTGAGGAATGAAGTGTTTTAAAGAAAAAAAATAGGGGGATTGAGGTGAATAGGCAATTTTTTAAAATAGGGAGTGCCTAAAAAATATATTTGGAGAATAATATATTATATGAATGTTTTAATGGCTAAAACGTAGCTATATTATTTTCTTGCTAGTAGTCATTTTTAGAAAAAAGTTCATCATATGTTTTTTTTTCAATAAAAAGCGTCAAATATGTTTAAAAGTTTCACGCAGGTACACAAGTGAATAAGCACTTTATTAAAATACATAGCGAATGGCTAACAAAAATTAAATGATAAATTCGGAGAATCAAATACCCAAAAAAAATGAACAAAAAACGGAACTGTACTATTAAATTTGCGAGTAACGAGATACCGATTTTTTGGATTTAATACAAGGGCAAAGAGCCGGGGTGCCTTTATGGTTGGAGCAATTTTGACGACGTAGCAAGTTTCGGGCACCGGGAATCCGGACTGACATTTATTGCACCGCCAGATATTTTCGCGCTTCTCTTCCACTGCGGGCTCTCAACTCAGGGGCGGCACTCGTCATCCGGACCAAAGCTTTTTCGAGGGTACTACGAATTTCACTCGCGTCGAGAGCGTAGAAAAGTCGAGATAAAAAAAAAGAAAGATCCGGGAAAGGGGGGGGGGGAAGCTCGAGCATCCGATGGGATGAACGGGATAGCAGCGACGAGAAGGTGGCACTTAAAGTCGCATCTGCACGAATTATTCGCGTCACGTCGACGGAGATACGAGGACGTGCTACTCGGGCGTTTTCGTTATTTCAATTCGCCATTAAAATCGTGGCGGAATTTGATTTTTTCATTTTTTATTTCATTTCCATTTCGCACGATACACCAACTCGGCTGCTTCATAATTTTAATGCGATATAATACAAGCGCCCGGCGGATATTTGAATAAAATTTTGCGTACCGGAGCAATCTTGAATTTGCAGGCTTTTCTATTTACAATTTCTATTTAGAGATCCGGGCAAATTAAATTTTTCCGCGCATAGCGCGTAATATGTTTCATACAATTCATTCAACGCATCTCGCGTTTTATTCTTCGCCATAAGTACGGCAAAAAAAAAAATTCTCATTTTTTTTTTTCATTCGTTATTAAAATATGAAAATGACTATGTACAATGGGGAAAAAACTTGTGATAAATGAGGAATATGACTGTCAGTAGGACAAATCTATTACGGAGAAGACATAAACAAAAATGAATTGCTATTTCTTGTGATATAACGATCTTTCACGGAATTTCCGCGAGATAAACAGGCAATTATTTTCGCCAGTAATTGGACGGTACAATATATGTTCCGGGTATACCGACGATCCCCTATCCGATAAATTGACGTTACGGTATATTGAATTGATGAGTTACGACTAACTACCGAGAGTTTCGGTGGCCGTGTCGGTCTACCAATCGACCTCCGCTTTAACCTAACACCGGAGATGGAATTCTCCAATCGAAGATGAATCGAGAAGGAGGAAACGTGCTTATCAGGATCGAGTCTCCCGTGTCCGAAATCAAACTAATGCAGCGGTGCCCACAAAGCCCTCGGCTCCCCTCGAATCCTGTCCGGCTATACCGAACAACAATCGAGGCTTAACCTTTGGCATTGATTGAATCGACGATTAAAATGATCCATGGAAATTTCGATTGTCGGTATAAATAACGTTGGGGAAAGTTTTCCGTCGGCGAAACGGGAGTACGGGAGAGCAGGGCAAAATGGGCCTCGAGACAAACCGACTATTTTTGATAATTTCTTTCCGGACATGAAAAAAAAAATGTACTCTAAAATTGACAATACGGGTCACGGGGATGATTTTGCGCCAGTGTACCGTTTTGCCCCCCCCCCCCCCCCCCCACACTGATATGCCTTCGGATAAAATATTCCGTGCGTGAGATTACAATAATTTTTGCAACAAAAAAGAAACAATAATTCTTGGATTACTGATTCAACCAAAATGTAAGAAAAATGTTATAAAAGTCATTAGTTTATAAAATACATACAATACATAGAAAGCCAACTGAAATTTGGACGAAACATGCTCTGAATTATGATCGTACAACTATCACTTTTGGTTTGAAAATCTCATTTTCCGACTGGAAGTGACGTCACACCAAAAATACGTCACTTCCGGTTTTAAAATCTCATTGTTTTGACCGGAAATGCCGTTATACCGGAAATACGTCACCTCCCGTTTGAAAATTGAATCTTCTGACCGAAAATGACGTCGTACCGGAAATACGTCACTTTCGGTTTGAAAATCTCGTTGTCGGACCGGAAGTGACGCCACAGAGGAATTTTTTTTTTTTTTGCTGCCAAGGCGTGGAATAGTAGCCCAGTATTTATTCATGCTGGGAAGACCATCGGATTCTCTCCGACTACTTACGCCCGCCGGAGAAGGACCGGTATGGTGTTTTAGCGTACCGTCAGTCAGTGTGGAGCCAGCGATGTGCCATTTTTCCAGTTACGGCAAAATCCTACATGGAACATTGATACGTCAAAATATTCCTGCAATTTCTTTTACACTTTTACCCTTTTTCCACAATAAATCGAGATATTTCACAAAAACGAGAATACGTGCGTATTTCGACACAGATGGAGGGTGCATATAAGGCTCGAAAAGAGGGACGTATCGTTTTCAGATTCGATAAATCGTCGCGCAGTCGTCGAGGCCGGTCTTTACGGAAATCCGTATTGATGACGCGTCGTCGTGAGGTAAACGTGTACGACGGGCCATTCACAAGAGAAACGAAGGCTATCGCTGCGTGTGTACCGGAAATGGAGATGTCGAACCGAGGCGAGAGGTGAATCGTGCGGGGCATCGGACCACTCTTATCTCCATACAGACCGGAGCTGCCAAGTCGGACTTAATCTCGATTTTCCCTTTTTTCCATTTATATTCGCCTATTATTCCGGCCGAAGGAATAACTGAAGAATCGAGCGGGCAATCTGCAAGCAGAAATAGTTTAGGCCTCTCGATACCCAACGACGCGGAATCAACGCAGGAAACGAGTACGGGGGAAAATATATCCTTCGAACGAGTGATATGAGATCTTCCAGGATTTTTTTTTTTTTTTTTTTTTTTTTTAAGCTGCTCGGGGGATGACGTGACAACGCGGAGGGTATAAATTACCGAGAAAAATTGAGTTAGGGCGGACACGGTTAAAAGTTTCTCGTACAATCTTCCATCTCCCCTCGGCCTCTCTCCCGTATACCGTCGGGCGTGTTGCCCTTCTCACAGTTTTCCCACTCATAAAGCTTTCTTCCTCATTTCTCCTTTGCCTCGTTCCGGCTCGTTCCGCCACTGCCCCCGGAATCTCCTCGGCAGCACACAAGATGGAGATTGGGCGAGATATCGCTACCATTCCCGGGACCATTTCTCGCTCGCACGTGGATGGAAACGCGATAACGTATTAGCCTGCGCCGAACGAATGGCCCGCGCTTTCACAGTTAATAGCCATCACGTTCGATCACCGGTGCGACTGAGTGACTCGGCACTTGTTCCACTATACCACTATACACTACATCGCTTATTGGCAATATACAATAAACAATTTTCAAACAGAAAAGTTTTTTTTATTAATGATAATGTTGAAAAAGAAAAACCTGCTCCTATAATTTTATTGCATGGTAACGAATCTTTTTGTAAGTTCTTTAATTCTCATTTCTACGGGGGTGCGATGCCTGTAGCTTCGTATAGAAGAGTATTTCGGGGCTTGTGAAGCGGATTTTCAGGATGACGGATACGTGTAAGGCGCCGGATGGCGCAAGTTTCTGCGGTTTTTACTTTTTTAATTGTTTCGATATTATCAAATACCACGAAATTGCAGAATAAAAATGTTGTAACAATCGCGTCGAAAATATTTTCCATTGTATCGTAATGCGTGCCTCCTGCACGCAGTTTTCCTCCGGAAACCTCGACAATGTTTAACGCTGCTCTTTATAATTCATAATATCCCGCTGTCCCAAGAGTTCTCTCCAGCGTTCTCCAGGTATTCTGTTACCGACGTTACAACCATCGTAAACCTCCATACGGAGACGAGCACGCGTTAGCGGATTGCGCAGTGCACCCAGAGTACGTTGAGGGTGTCGCCGAGAGCAAAGTAAACTTGCATGAACTCTAATATATATATAAGCGGGAGTGAAGAAGAGAATAGGGGGGGAGGTCGGTTTTGGCGGGCGAACGTATTCGGATAGAGGCGTATTAGGGTATATATATATATATGTACGGGCGGTATGGTGTGGGAATGGAGGGTACGTCGAGAGTACGTGGGACCACCTCTGCGAGTTCGGGGCTATCTCAAATTGAATCTTCCGCCAATGCCATTGCGAGACTGGGAAATGCATGGTTATACGTCGAGGTCCCCTCGTCCTCGTCTTCGTCCTCCCGCCCTTGCTCTCCGCCGCCGGTCGGCAATGCCCTGGAGTACGTTTCGACTCGGTGCACGGATGCAGATGAGAAGCGGAGGATGGAAAATGTAAGGATGCGAGGAGCGGAGGCGAATTACGGACGCAAGAAAGAATGGAAAATTGCGAATCAACACTTCTCTCGGACCGACGAGAAGAAGAAGAAATCATGTAGGTGGATGCAGAAGAAAAAATGAAAAAAATAATATAGATAAATCAAGCCGAAGCCAAAGAGTGGAAAGCCTCGGGGAAAGAAAAAAAGAGGGCACACACGTTCGAGCCGCGTCCGCTCGTTCCCTAGGCTGCACTACTTGCTCGCCTCTTCGTCCCCGATGGCCTCGCGCGTCCAGTCGGCCCGCACCGACGTTCAACTACTTGAGCCTCGTGCGCTCGCTGGAAAGAATGCCCTCCGTCCCTCAGCGTCGTTTTTTTTTTTTGCTTTTTCTCTGCAGCCAAATATATAGTGCACGCGGTAGACGACGAGCACCTGACTTTCCCTTTGATCCCGCTGTACGTGGAAGACGGGAAAACGGGCGGGCGAGCGCCGAGGCTTTTTCACTCCCGCGCTCGTGCTCTTTCGTGCCGCTCCTTGACGCCGATAACAGAGAAAGGTTGCTGCGAAAGAACAATGGCTCGGAACGGGCACGACGTGATATGCCGCCGTCTCGCTGATACCACGTCGCTCAGTACGAACACTCGGTGACGTATGACGATGCGTCTCGCAGTCTGGGGAAATTCTTCGCAATTGTGTGATATGTTGTTTGTTTCTGCTTTTCTTTTTTTTTTATATCGGGCGAGTTATCCTGTTTAATCCCGGGCGAGTTATCCTGTTCAGCAATAAGAGTATTCTTTCACGAAGTTGCCGCCATCTTTTTTTTCTTTCAAATTTTATAATTTTTTTTTAGTCACCATTATATCGTTGACAAAAACAAGCATTGTAAAATTAATAAGAAAAACAGAAAAATGTGGAGCTTTACGGACAATAAATCTTTATCAAATTTACAGACTATTTTATTCTTAATGTATGTCGGCGGTAAAATCGATAAGACATGTACTATAATATAGTATGACAATTTCGGGCTCTGGAAGCTTAATGCGCCATCTCGACTCATGTTTTCCAGACTCGAAAAAAAACATATATAAATAAAAAGTAAAAATGAGTAAAACCATCGTGTACGATGTGCACGAGCTTTACCGATAAACCGGTGAAATATTACCGGCTGTCGGTAAAACAAATGGACATATGACAAATTCGTCGCTCTCGGGATCAACGATCGTAAAGATATCACCATCACAGAGGCGAGCTATAACTGTGGCTAGTCGTTTGTACCGTGAAGGTAACAAACAGAACGTCAGAGAACTTTACGTTCGGGAAAGCGTGATGCTCTTCGGGGTCGTCGTCGTCGTCCTCGTCGTAGTCAGTTTGGCTGCACTGTATCAGTACATCCTGTGAGCACGTCTGTATAACACTCCCTGGAGACATCAATTTCGAATTTTACGAGTAACGGGTGTGAATAAAATCTGACTCAGTGGCTCCTGAATATTAATATGCACATGGCATGTGTACAGACTCGATGTACAAATAAATATACATGTAGGTCTCTTGCCTTGGTACGCCGGAGGATTCGAGCCCTCGAGAGCGTATAGAGCTATAAACGTGTTTACGACAGTAACCGTACGGTATACATATATGTATGTATTATGTATATGTTTGATACTATATCGTCTCGTATGAGATATCGGGATAGACCTTTTGCGTGTCTCTTCATCATTTCATTAACTCCCTCGCTACACCTTGTTCTTGCGCCCTGCCTCACTGGGCCTTCGAGGAAGAGAAGAGGGGGGGGGGGGGGGGATAAGCGACAAGTATGCTGTGGTAGAGGAGGGCAAAACGGAACCCTGGGGGCAAAATGGACTACTTGAAAAACAAAAATTGACTAAAATAAATACAATACATTCATCCAAGAGTCACGGCGAAATACTTATTTGGTACGGAGAAGAAATTTAGTGAAACAAAATTGAAAAATCTTGATCAACTATCATTTACTTGAAACAGTTAATTCATTCTTTCCAATAAATTGTATCCGCATACGAATGAAATGTTTCATGGTGACTGTTGGAAAACGTTTTGTTGATTTTAGTAATTTTGTTTCTGTGTTTGTGTTTCATCCTGCCCCGGTGGTCCGTTTTGCCCCGCTCTTCTCGTGCTTACGTGTAGCTGAGTGATATCGTGTATATATTGTTCACCTACCCTCAAGCTCCGTTGACATAAAGTACAATTTTTTTTACTCGCGCTCCCATGCGTCCACGACCTACTTTCCATCTATAAAAATGGCACCTCGTCTACCGGGAAAAGTGAGAACTTACTCTCGGCGCAGGAAAACGTGGAGCTCGGGGAGGCAGAGAGCGAAAACTGATACGCAGAACACGCTAAAGTATATTCCACCCTGGGGGAAAGGAGTAGGCAAAACATAGAAGGATATGGTGCACGCTGTAGGTTGTTGCATAAGCTAGTGCGGACGATAAATTTTGTTTCAGCGCTATACTTCCCTATACTTCGTACGATCTAGATATCAATTCCTGCAATTTGCGAACAGGATCATTGATTCGATAAACGTAGTAAACGATTTCTGATAAATCAGGACACCGTAACGAACAGTCGATCACGGAGGATTTTCGATAACATTTTTTTTTATTATTATAGAGAATGAATAAAAAATACTTACGCTTTTGGCTTAAAATCGTCGGACCATTGAGGGTCACTATAGGGATTTCCGTACCTTATTTCGTACTGTGACATCAATCTACGAATGACTTTGATGAGACATCGCACTACTGACCAAAAATATTTTAAAAATTCAACAAATCTAATTGCAAAAAAAAAAACTACTGAGAACTGTAAAAAAGAAATTTTCACTAGGAAAATATATTTAAAGCACCCCCGTGAATTGAGAATTCCCGCCAGTTGCGTTTCATCGCGAGGCTCAAACGATTACGACAAAGTGTTTCTGATGTAAACGTCATCAGCTATTTGGGGGTGATGTATGTGAAACGTTTAAGGGGCCTTTCTCTAGATAGCACACAGGGAATTTGAAGTTGACTTTGCGAGAATCTCGAGATAGAGGATAGAAAGAGGGTAAAGGATCCTCAGACATCAGAGCCTTCTCTCCTTTCGAGACCAACTCGAAGACGGACTTGTCGTGTTCCGGCGAGAGGAGACACGCTGGCCCAACGTCAGTCTGACATCTCCTGTCGAGGACTCGAGACGCTCGGTCGACTAAAGAAAAAGAAAAAAAAAAGAAGAAGGAGAAAAAGAAAAAAATACTCACGAGGATAAGGTGACTCGTAGAGAGGGTGGATAAGACGTGAGCCACATACGTACGTACGTTTGTCAGTGGTTCTCAACTCTATCGGCCTCAAAGATCTTCCGACTTCCTCGTCAAGCTTACTTTTCCTTCGACCAAAAAACTCATTCCTCGAGGTGTAAAAAAATAAAAAAATAAAAAATAAATAAAAGAAACTTCGCTACCAGACGAATGAAAGATTTTGACTGACAGTAGAGTCGATAGACACTAAAAATTGTGAATAAACCATGCGCCGTAAGATCCAGCGGAAAAATACGAGAAAATTCAGACGATTTTCAGACCATATTTTTTTATTTCTCTTTACTTTCTTTCCCCTGTTTCGTATTTATGTTATTTACCATCAAAGTTGTGGAGCACTTCGTGTCGGCTCCAACGGGCCAAAGCCGTTGAGAAATTCGTCAGGTAATCCCGAAGCCGACACACGCACGCACACATACTCGCTCGTCGGATTGCGTACTACATGAAAAGCGGGCAATAAGTTGGATGATACCGCTCAGCAGCAGCAGCATCAGAGTATTCCGAGAGGGAGATAAATGAGATAGAAACTCTCATGAAAGCTTGCTTCGAGGATCCCACCGCCTAGCGGGATTTAGCCAGACATTTCCAATTATGCGGGCAGTGATCAGCTTATCGTTTAGTAATCCTCAATCGACAGTCGTAGACAGCGTAATATCCAACGTCGAAATCCCGTTACAATCGATAGAGGTTCTCCCGTACTTGTGCACATTATAGTATAAACACGGAGTCGGTATAGTCGCGTTACACGCGAGCTCCACTCTCGAGTGTTACTATATGCGATACTACTAGTTATACGATTAATGGAAGCAATTTGGCCGAGCGGATGAAGGTTGTGTATGCCACTAATGCGAGAACCTCCCCGGCTATGCAAAATGTACGCTTTCGATAGGAGGAAAACGAGGCTTAGAGAAACGGAAATTCGAGGAGAATCCCTTTATGTCACACAGTGAATTCGCAAGCATCCTCATCCGATGTAAGCAGAGTGCAAGTGTTCCAGCAATTCTTATTTTTCTTTTTTTACACCTTTCTTCATAGAGAATTTTTATCGTGGCGCAAGAAATACGATAAGGAAATATAGACTAATGGTCTGCACTTCTTGATTCAATTTGTTTCTCTAGAAGCCATATTTCTAACAAAAAGAAAAGGTAAAACTAACATGATTTTAAATACTAAATATAACGTTTTTTATAATGTAAAAAATCGATGTATTATGATGCCCATTACACATCCGATGAAAATGTGAAAAACTGAGTAGCGCGAAGGGTTCGAGGAACATGAAAAATTTATATAATAGAATATTAGCAGTTGTGAAATCTTTTTTATTTAAATTATTTTTTAATTTAATTTTAATTAAAAAACTGACACAGATATGAGGCGTTTTAAAACTAACTACAAAAAATGTGCTACGTGTGTCAAAAAAATATGTTCTCACGGGTCAGAACGAATTTACCAATAAAACGTAATTAGCTTCATAGTGAATATCGAACGACGTAACGTAGACGGATTAACAAGTGTTTAAATACAGAATTCAATTTCTTTGAGCGCTTAGTTGTTCATTTGCGTGTTGCTTTTTCCATTGCTGTATATCTTCTTTTTTTCGCTCGATGCGGTGAGGTCAATTCCGTTGCAATTCATGGTGAAGCATGGAGGGACTCTACCGCTCCTCCCATCCTTCGTTTTCTTCGCGAACGTCCCGAGCCGCTCTCCTCCTCGCGATTCCGACACAAGTACTTTGCGCCTTTGAACTGGATTATTTTGCAATTCAAAGTACTGTGCCGCGGGCGGAGATCTCACCGGCGCGCGCGTGTTCGTTTTCGTACGCGAACTCACCGGCGGACCGAAGTGCATAATCCCTTACATTTCCGAAGACCACGAAACTTTGCACCGGCAACGCAGCCATCGAGAGTGCTCGAGGGCCAACCGAGCACCGGGTACATTTCGTCCTCCACCTTTACCTTATCTATTTTCTCTTTCCCAACTCTCTTCTCGTTTTATCTTCGCTCTCGCGAAAACTGAGTATATATGTATATATATATATATATAAAACAGCCAACGATACCTTGTCAACTGTGAGAACTCCGGAAGCCAGAGTTCCGAGGCACTTTCGACCACTGATAATTGTAGGAAGAAGAACAAGTACGTATGGGAGAAATAAAGTGAGGCGAAAGAGCGAGGGACTCTTGCTTCTCACTGATATCGCAGGGAAAAATCGTGAAATAAAGGAACGCGTGTATCTTATGATCTGTATCTTAAGTAGGGTGAAAAGGATACTCTCCCGGATAGAAAGGAGAAAAGCAAAAAAAAAAAATATCCCGGAACATTTTAAGAAGTTGAGTAAAGTTTTTTTTTCGCCCGTAAGAATAAAAATATTTATTCTGATTCAGATAAGCTACCTAAAAAATGTTCTTTAAATACTGTTCATCGTGAATAAAGGAAAGCTGATAAGAGAGCAGTGTTCAAATGTTTAATCAGCACAGTATACTTATCCAATGACTTTGATGCCAAGTAACGCTCGAAGAATCTCGAAATTTCACAATTTAACAGTGATTTCGACCCTTTCCGGTAGTTATCGAACCGAACGAAAAAATAGAAAAAATAATCGTGTCTCTATTTTTAATATTGAATGTTAAAGTCGACAAGATTAAGGGTCGGAGGCATGTCGGACAGGGGTTTTCAGTTGTGGTGGTAAATGAGAAAGAGGGAAGCAACAACGGGGCAATTAAGAGTCTTATCGTCTGCCACCACAGACGCTGTTTCCCCGTTATCATTTGCGCGGCTTACACGCCCAGGAGGCCCTCGATCCTCGCTCGCTCCACTCTCCGTTGGCTGGGGCTGTTACCCTCTCGCGAGTTTCGCGGACGGCACCCCGGCGGTATATTCGTCTCTCTTCCGCTCTCGTCCCCTCGCGTACCGCGCCCCGACGTGTAACCCGCCGCTGCTTTGTTCTCAGCCTTCAAATAATTATCGGCCATAACTCATCGAGGGCGGTTCGGGCCCTCTGGAATGGTCGAACGTGTCCAACTAACACAGGCCACCTATTCCATCCCTCTTTGCCTCCGCTGCCACCATCTCGTTTATTTTCCTCTGATGTTAATTAATACCTTTTGCCCGGGCGATTACTTCCACGGCAATTTTTCTCCCGGCCTCGGCCTGGCCTCTCGCTCGGCTTCGAAAGTATAACGGGAGAACGATATTTTTATTATTATATTAATTAGCGACTCCGAGGCATGTCCTATCGGACGGACCGGGGTTAAGTGATTATCCCGTAAGATTATGCGACTCTTCGAACAACTAGGGCGACGAAGACATTTTTTAAATTCTGATTATCCCAAGCATACTCGCTCTGTGAGCGATGTCGGGTTAATCGTTCGTTTTTTTTTTAGGTAATTTATTTTTAGTGTTCGATAAGTTTTTAATCGTAGGAAACATTTTCAATTGTTGTCGTGTTTGTTTTTTTTTTTTGGCATCAATTATTGCATGTGGTTCCGTCCTTTTAATTCCCGTCTCATTAACAATTTTATTTTGTACCTTTGTTCGTAAAACTGGAGAGTTAAACAAAAAATTGTCGACGTTTCTGGACAATTTGTTTATTATAATTTATTATATAATAAATATAATAATTTGTTGTAAAAAGTACAAGCATTTTTTTTTGCCGTGTACCTTGCTAAATATCTTGTTTAGCGTCGAGACAGTAATGTTTCTTCGGGACATTTTCAATTACAAGTCTCGCCGAGGATGTTTTCGCGTAAGAATTCGTGATGTTCATTTCGGATTTTCGGGATTATCGGTGGAATCTTCGCCCCCGAGCACGCCCCGGTTAATGGGGGTTCCACTGTACACGTACCGCGGTGAACGCGCGAAGCTCGCGGAGCCTCGGCTACACAATGCCCTTAAATCAAGCGCGAGAAAGGAGGAAAAGGAGTGTAATGGCAGGAAGAGGAGAAAAGTCTGAACGAACAGTAGTATGCGAGGTGGAGACGGCCGGGTATAAGTGAAACGTATAAAACCATTATGGTTATCCCTGGCGCACGTGGTAAAGCCGACTACGTCATTAGGATCGAGCGAATGGCATTTCTGTATGGCTCTTCCCGGTATATTCTTCGCCCGTGTCGGTGAGAAAATTTTGTTGCTACCGTTCAGCCGGTGCGGGTCTCCATTCCATTATTCCACATTCAATGAGAGCAGCGTCTCTCTCCGCGCGTTCGGCAAAACCCGCGAGCTCGTACACTTTTACGCTGGGGAAAGCTCCGCCTATAACGGTATCATCGTTTTATCGATGGCACGAAGCAGTCGGGAGAGCCTGCCTGTATTGCAACCAGACCCAGGCTCTTCCTTTACCTCTGCTGGATCGGCAATATCGTCTTCGTTTACTGCTTGATCTTGAGCCGGTACGTCGATTATTTTCAACATCGAATCGGCCATTCCGCCACGGGAATCCTGCTTCCAGTACTTAATATTTTTTATCATTTTTCCTCGACGCCGAGGAAACTTTGCGATCGTACAATGTTTCACTATTTCTCAGACCGGTGGCGCAAAAAATGGTTAAAAAATATTTTTCAAAAAGGTACAAAATAAAAACAAACACCAGAGTTAAAATGGAGTTTCTGATAAGCTCTGTAGGCTCTGCATTATTTTCATAAGCTTTCATCGGCGCATTCAACTTTCATCGGAACGCGTGTTTGCCTCACATTTGTCTGAAAACGAGCTACAATTTCCGTCGCAATAAAAGAAAATTAAAAGAAACAAAAATCGGCATATCGCCCCCAATATTTTTTCCCCGAATGCTCTTCGTGATGTCGCAGCGGGAGAGAAAATTTGTCAAATATACTCGACGCGAATGTCGAGGGGAAGATATGTAAAAATGAGGAAGCAACACGCTAATTTCCATCGGGGTACCACGATTTTGATTAATTCTTCGGCGCTTTGTTCCCGGACGATAAAAGGGATCGCGGGACAATCGGCTGATATACGTGTACATTGCCACAACAGGCAGAATCAATAGTAATTTGGTGAGAAATACTAAAGCTGGAGTGGAGAGCCGGTAGTGGGGTGTATCGTCGACCGTTCGCGATTCGTGCAGTTGTTTGGCACAGGGTGAGATACAGAGGAGACCGAAAGAGCGAGTGAGAGAGACAGAGAGAGTAGGCTTGTATCCAAGGTTGCCAATTAAAGCGCGTTCCCCGGTGGCTCGTTTCTCATAATTAAACCGGGCGAGTGGGTGGTGATGTTGGTGGCGGCAGCTCGTTCCTATTTCGTAGCCGACTTTCTACTCCTCTCGCCACCGCTGTTGCCTGCTGGCTAACGACTCTCCACCCTGGCATCGGCAAAAGTATACTCTATCTCCTGTGTACGATGCAGCATACGATTTAGTGCATACCCGATTAATTTCGGTGAAGTTGACTCGGTATACCGGAGATTGCTTAAAAAGAATTTCCTTCAAATTAAGGTAAGGCGATCCAATTTTACCGCGCTCCGCACATACGGAGTCGTGGCATCGTAAGGGAGAGCGGGGCAAAACGAAACCCCGAAGAGACTCTATTTTTTTTGTCCCGCTAAAAAATGGGTAAAAATGGTCCGTTTCACCTCGGTGTTCCGTTTCGCCCCGATCTCCCGTATACAGTTACCGTACCGTATATCACTGCGGAGAAAAATACCTCGTCGCTGTTTACTTCGTCGGCTGCCGGGATTTTACCTTGTAAGAAATTGCCCCCCCCCCCCCCGGGCTACCTCCGAGCTTGCGCATATGAAAAGTCTGAGTATCGGACGGTGCGGAAAGAATAAATGAACACGGACGGATTGCGAAGCGCGGATACATACACTGTGGGGAAACGGGGCCAGCAACAACTGTCGGTCATTGTATTCACATTAGAGCATCTCCCTCCAATCCTCCGTTCTACGCGCATTCCGCGCTCCATACCGGGGCTTGAGTTGTATTTCATTGCGCGGCGGCACCCCTTCCAACCCCCCCCCCCCCCCCCCCCCCGGAAATCTCCCTCAGAGCCACCAGAGTGTTCTCGAAGTTATACAATGACTGTACCGCGATGAGATGAGAAGAGGAAGAGCTCGCGCGATGGAGTTTGTTGGATTTATTATCTTTTTTTTTATACTCCGTTCAGACGCCGGTGCGGAGTTAAAAATAAATAAGTACGGTAAAGACGGGAAACGGAAAAACAAAAAAGTGTAGTCTTCATTAAAATTTCAAGGAAGTCGGAGGAAAAACGTGGAAACTAATTTTTTTTTTTATTGTTGCTGGTGAATTTTTAATGCACCGCAATGCACTCAGCTAATAACGGTGAGCTTACGATTTAGCCAACAAAAGAATATGGTTGTTGAATCGGCACTTTTTTTTTGTTTCGTTTTCGTTTTACTTAAATAAGCAAATTAGTTTGAAAAAAATTATGGCGAGTAATATCGGACAGCACCCACTTGCATTTTGTTTGGCTCCGTGGGAAGCTGGGGAGTATAATTTTGTTTTTTTTTATCATTATTATCTTCGACCGAATCATCCGTTCGCGTATTCAATATTTTTCGATCAGTGCGATACCCGGGACATCGAGGCCTTCGCTGTTATGCTCTTGCTCTGTGTGTAATTCGAATCCAATGATTTACGATAGTCGCGGATTAAAGTCCCCGATATCGATATCTGCCATCAGCGATTTAAATTCTTTACACGAAAATCCAATCTGCAAATAGAAGGGGCGGGCGAAATGTGACGGTCGAGAGACAAGGGAAACCGTGACCGGTTCGCGATTACTGCTTTCGTGAAGTATGGTATAAAAAAAAAGTTCTTTATTTTTTATTTAAAAAATTGCATTGTTGTAAACGGGCAAGGTCCTTTTACGCTTTTATTATACTATGTAGTTATAGCACTATACGATAGAAGTATACTATAATCAAAAAACATTTTATCTGATTATAGTATATTTATCAATGTTTTGTTATAAATACATTATTTGTGTTGTTTTTTCGATATTCCATGCGATTTTTATTATCGCTCCGATGGCTTCGGTGGTCTATATTTAAAAAAATAAAATAAAATAAAATCACGCCTATACAGTGTGGACACCACGTGTTCTGTATTTTATCCACGACGGAGGATGGGACAATCGTAAAACGGTTGGTGCAATCGAGGCCGATCATCGACGTGTATTGACTGCCGTTGTTCGTCGGCGTGGCGTACGCGGCACATAGAGACCCCGGCGATCCCGTTAAATATTTCATTCCGTGGAAAATGTAATTGATTTCGTCACGCAGATTCTATTTGCCTATCGCATCGCGGAACGCCTCGACGCAAGGGGGAAGTCGCTTGAATGCGGGCGGATGTAGGATGAGCGCAATACCGATCGCGAAACACTGTACGCGGCCCATATATAGCGAATGCAGTGGCTAGCAAAAGCCTGCATAAAACAAGAGACGTGGATGTGCGAACAAAAAATAAAAAATAAAATAAAAAATAAAATAGAATAGAATTAAAAAAAAAAAAAAATGGAGACCACGAACGAGCGAGAATTAGCGTGCACCATCGTGACAAAATTAAAGTTACGGGATGCGAGATTTTAATTGGCACGCACATGTTGACGGTGACTACGGCCGATTCAGCTCATCGGCTACGAGGAGATGACAGGGGAGGGGATGCTGTATCGATCAATTGTGAAATGCCCGTCTCGTACATACCTTCATTCGTTCAATTGTTCGCTGTCATAGTAAACTGTCCAAAGGGATGAAAAGCTCGGGGTGTATGAAAACCGTTGAGGGAGGAGAATTATAGCGTGTGTCCGGAATTTGGCGCTGTGGAAACGACTAGGCAACGAATAATCATGGTACACACTGGAATTAACTTTACATTTCGGTCGAGTGCCTTACTACATGTAATCGATGTTCATCGAAATTGATGAGATAATGAGAAAAGTTAATTGGATCGGGAGTATGTGTTAACACGTACGCATCGGGAGATCGATTAAGACATTTTTTAGACATCAATGGCGCAACCGTTTATCGAGGCAGAAAATTGTTAATTAAAGGTCTTTGAGCTCCCGATTGTTGATCATTTGTTCCTTTAATTGATTGACGGTTCGCGTATTAATCTTGATCCGATTAATATTTTGATTATTTTTTGTCATTTTTTTTCGAGAGTTTTATGCCCAGAATGTTGTGAAACATCCAAGTCACATTCAGAAAAATTGTCGTGTGTCCGGTGTGCGTATTGCGGACGTTAAGAGCGATTTTCGAGAGTTCGAGTCCCAATGTGAAAACTTTATATTTTTCAGGATTCTGTGTTTTTTTTCACTTTGATTAGACGATATTCTTCAAGAACAATTTTTCTCGCTCGACACCGCAATCGACCAGTTTTTCCCCCAGCTTTGTCAACACGAAAAAAAAAGAATATCGTCGTTCCACGAGTCCGCGAGGAAAAAGCCGTTTCTCATCGATCTTAGGAATTACCCTATAAAGAAAATTTAATGTTTTTGCGTGCAGTAAAATATAAGGTGAGAGCGCCATTATTCACATTGGGAAGTCTCGCAAGCCCCGTTATCGACGCTGGATAAAGCTCATGAAGAGGTGGGTATTAACCGCGGGAAAGGTAGCCTCGACGTTTCCTCTTCAATTTTTCACCAAAGATATATACATTATATGAAAAAAAAAAAAACCAAAGAAAAAAAAAAAGTGATTTCATACACCTTTCGCCACTGTTAATTCTTGTGAGAAATTTTCCACGTGGTTTTCGCTCATCTTTTTCAACTTTCCGCCCAGCATCCGTGGCAACGAGAAAGATTGGGTTTTCGAGATCATCCCCCGGTGCTTCTGGTTAGAGATGCTCTCGCGTCTCTGTTGCCTCTCTCAGCCGCTACGAAGAAACTCACTTTGCGAGAATGTCTTAAAGCCGTTTAAAACGAACGGCGAGCTGTCTCCGGGTCGGATAAACCGCGCGCCGTTGGCTTTCCCCATGCCGGAGAGACAGAGAGGAACCGGAACGAGAACGTTCATTTAGATTAGGAATCTTAATACAGCAGTTACCTCTTGCGACTTTTTGTTGCTTGGGCTTTCTAGCCGCCTTCTTCCCTCCCGCCACGGTTCTTTTTACCGTTTCCCTGTCTCCCGGCTTTTTTGCCCTGCCACCCCCCCCCCCTTCCCTCTCTCTTGGTCGTGAGTGCTAGAACTTGAGGAACGGGAGGCGGCCATGGCGAAACTCCGCGGTGCAGGCGACTATCGCGATAGCGCGAGCGACGAAACGATCTTATTTTTCTTTGAAAGAGTCCGCTCTGCTTCGTACTGGCTCTCTCGCTCTCTCCACTCATCGCCTTTTTTTCCTCTCCTTTTCTCATCGCCCTTTCTTCCCTTCCGTCCGTACAGCTCTGTATCGCCGCACACGTATATCTTATTCTTCCGTCCTGTGTCTGTTTTTTTTTCCTTCATTTACACAAACACACGGACAGCCTCGCGAACTGGTCGAGCTCATGAATCCGAGGGACCCCCGTAGAAAAATATTCGCCCGGCGAAACTATAGGTAGTAATGAATAATACAACGGCGCTTTACGCCGGATATCTCTAATCTGTAATTATAAAAATTTACTCGAAATTTATCTATAATTTTTTTTTTTTTTTTTAAACGCCGCAGAACGAGTGACACACACCCAGAAAAATAATTTACTTGACGGGCACCCGCAAATATTCATTTCAACCAAATACATATTTATTTGCGGGGTGCCCGTAAAATATATTATTTTTTTGAGTGCCAACATGTTTGATTTAAGAATGGCATGGAGTGAATGATAGAAAAATGTCGGTCAATGGAGACGTGAATTGTGTTATTTAATAAAAGAAATTAGATGTTTCAGTGAGATATATTCATTCGACAAAAATGCAGCTCCGACCACTATAAAAACAGAGCACTCCGTCAAATACGTCCGTCAACCCCGTTAGAAGTGAATGTCTGTATGTTTAAAAAAAAGTAAATTAATTTTTTTTCTTTTTTTTTTTTTGTTTCAAATTGATAGATTTATGCAATCTCTCGAGTCCAGTTTCGCTCGGCGCACGTGTTGCCTGTTCTCCGGCAATTTGCCGAGGTGCATCAATCTTATTCTTCTCTATTCGGTCTGGCGATGTGCCGGTGTACCGTACTTTCCACTGGCATCAGCAGCGGAGGATGGAGAGAGGCTCGGTCCTCCACGACACACCGGTGGTACTGGCGGTCCGCTCTCGACCCTTCTTCGCCACACCTTCGCCGTTTTCGCAATTTCTTTTTACTCCTTCTCGGCTGGACCGCCGCCTCATCTATCAGCGGCGAAGCCTTTATGCAATCACGTCCCTCGTCAGTTACTTTTTACACACGCTCGCCGGCCAGGGCCAGTAATCATCGGTCGTTGCTATCGAAGAGCAATTAATTCTAGCGCCTTACTTTTTCCTTCAAAAGACGACTGCTCGTTTATATACCGTCACTGTCTACGAGTTCGCGTCGGTTCTCGTGGTAATAGCAAATTCATTTCGGCCGTCTCGTCCGGGAATCCCCGAGAGGTCTCAATTATTAACTCGTCCCGCGGAGAGCGATTTAGAAAAAACGTCACTTCCGGTTTGAAAATCTCATTTTTCGACCGGAAGTGACGTCCTACCGGAAATACGTCGCTTCCGATCTGAAAATCTCACCTTTCGACCGGAAGTGACGTCACACCGAAAATACGTCACTTCCGGTTTGAAAATTTCATTTTCCGAGCGGAAGTGACGATATACCGGAAATACGTCATTTCCGGTTTGAGAAACTCATTTTTCAATCGGAAGTGACGTCACACCGGAACTACCAACTTCCGGTTTGAAAATCTCATTTTTTCGACAGATAATGACCTCATACCGGAAATACGTCACTTACGGATTAAAAACCGCGTCTTTCGTCCATGCTCGGAAGACCGTCGGCTTTGCTTTGGCTACTTACGCCGGCTGCAGAAGGACCAAAAGTGTGGGGCGAGTGATGTGCCGTTTTTTCAGTTACTGCAGAGCTCCACCTGGGTGATCGATGCGTTATTCCCAGGGCAGTCTCTTCTTGATGCCTATCCGGAGGCATCGATAAAGCGCATGCAGTTTCTTAGTACTATAAGAACAAAAAAGTACATCTAACTTCGAGGCTGGCGTACCGACGAAGTTCGTTCGTCAGCGCAACATCGAGAGTCGATGAGTGAATAGACGGGCGTTCCATCGGGAAATTGCTTTAGTATCTTCCCCGTCTTCATTTTTTTTTCTCATCCCTCCTGTCTTTTCTCGCGCGGACATGTCTGGCTATTCCTGCACGAAAGATCCTTCTCGTCTTCCATTTACGAATTGTATCGTTGTATTCGAGCGAATTTATATGTTTTTGCCGAGCTCCGGTGCGCTCGATCTACACAACGAGAGCCGGCTGTTTTCGCAGTTCCGACTTTTCTCACAGTTCCTCGAAGCTTATGAGATGAAATCCTCACCCGGATACGTATTGTTGATCTGGCAAAGTGTACCGTCGACTTTTCCATGCACTATATACACTCTAACAGTCTCGCGTCAGATATATCAACGTGAGAACCCAAAGAGCATAACTCCGAGAAAAATGAAAAAGCCCGCTCGGCCATCAGACGAGACGTTTTTCATTGTCGAAGTTTTCGTTCGCGTGCTTGCCTCCCCCCGACTCTCCCCCCACTGCCGCCGCTCCTTTCCATTTGTTTGACGAATTTTCGCCTGCGATTTTTCTTCGCGTAACTGAGACCGCGCGGGCACACATTCTCGCCCGAGTACACCCCGTTGACGGAAAAACACGAAAGTATTCTATACAGAGCATTTTTTTTTCAGTCTCCGCGCACAGTCAGTCATGTGCTTGAAATTCGGCGGGATAAAAATAAGTACAGACTGTATAAAATATTTAAATATTATAAATCCTAGAGAAAAAATGGTGTTTAACAAAGACTATGAGTTGCGTATTTTTCAACGATACCGCGAGAAAATAAATAAATAAAAAACATGACTTCTTGGTTTGAATATTTTCCCTTATATATTTCCGCCCTCGCTCAGCTATCTTTACAGGGCGAGCCGCGTTATAACGAAGGAGCCCTTCGTATTCACGATTAATGAGTCTTCGCCGATACGTTCGTGAGCTGATGCTCCACGTAATTTTCTCTTCCATTCCTCTCCCCTGCCCCCATTCTCGAACTAATGAATTATTTATTAAAAATTCATCACCGCTCGATACTCATCCCTTCGGCTGGTAGTCTGAGTACCTCGTCTCGTCTTTTGCAGCGCCTCGATCTCATTCTCTTTCTTTCACGAATACGTTGTAACCGTCTTACGGCAGTTACGTATACGAGGAGAAACTGACGAAAGCCTTCCATTCCAACCCTCTCGAGTTTTGCTGCCTCGCGGAAGAGGAGCCAAGGAACTTTCCATGGAATTTACATTTCCACGAAACGTGCCCCGAGCGCTCTCGCTCTCATTCCCTTCATCCTCCCAGCCACGTATTACAATAAGTTATGACGAAGAAAACGTACGTGCAGTTTACCTACCCCACAGTGGAATTCGCCGGGGCGCCCGACGATATATACAAGCCCGGTGCTTCCTGAGCGCGGAAACTGCCGAGTGTACACATGATGAGAGAGATCATTTGATTTTCTGATGAGATTATCAGGCAAAGTGGGCGAGACCCGAGAGCGAATTACGAGAATTACACAATAAACAAGACGGCCCCTTCTTACACTGTAAGAAAAAAAATTCATATGACATTTGATGTACTGGTACGAGATGTTTTTATGCGTGAACTGGTATATAAATTTCATGTACAACTGTGATGGGAGATTAATTTACAATATATTTAAAAATTTACAAACGCTTTACTTTTAATATTTTAGTTTAATTTTCGCATAAAAGTACACTACTTCCGAAAATTTATTGTAATTTCACTGTAAAAGTGCATTAATTTTTCATCACAATTGTACATTACTTTAAATTTCCCAATTTATGCATAAAAACTTCCAGTCGGATACGTTAAATTTACTATTTTTTTTTTGTGTACGTTCGCACTTCGTGACGAGAAGGTAAAAAGGTTTACACATTTAATAGACATTTTCGTCTTGTTGTTAGACATCTTTTTTTGAAACTATCTTTCACGATTAGAAAAAAAATCTCTTTCAAGGGTACAGAACTGGAAAAGATTGATGAATGGGGTCGAATTTCAATACCGAAATTATATTTAATATTCATGAAACGCGCATCAAATATCTCTTCGAAAATTTATTGTAACTTCGAAAGGGAAAGACGGGCATGTAAAATATGATTCTACGTAATAAATCCACAGTCAAATTTTTCTTCGATTACGATGCTTTTTTTTACTTAAATTACTTTGTACGCGATGAGAAAGTAAAGATTGTAAAAATAACGAAGACTAACATTTCTGAACATTTGTATAGAAAAAACGCTTGTTAAATGTGCAAAACCTCTCTTTACCGTGTGTATCTTGTCCGACAGTAATAGCGTCGTGCTGAAGAGAAGATTTGTAACTCTCGATGATACTAAGATCAAAAGTGTCGAATATGGCTCAACCCACTTAGCGCGCAAATCTAATACGTTAAATTAATTTTACTCGTAGCTGGAGGAAGTACATAATTTTCCGAAGCACAAATAAAAATCGAGTTACCTCCAGCAAAATGGTTGGTAATTTATATTTTATATATACTTGTACAGAGTTAACATCGCGCCAGGAACGAGTTTCCTGCGCTCGGTGTCCCGTCTTTAGTCTCTCAATTCAAGGAGTTTCTCATTCCTAACGAAGGACTTAGCGAAACTTTGACTGGCAGAGAGGAACAAGCACGAGGGCCGAGAGACAGAGGGAATATACAAACGGAAGTTAATTAACCCGGAGGAATCGAGAGTCAGAGTAGGGCAGCCTGGCAGCAGAGTCTCGGATGCACTCGGGTGAATTCCGTGCGCGTCTGTAAGGCAATCTACAACAGCGCCGAGCCAGCATCAGGCGAGTCAATCGTATAGAAAGAGTCTCAATACGTGATGCTCTTACTGCTAAAATACAGTCGAGTGAACGACATCGAGTCGCGGAAGCATTGTCGTCTTTGGCGAGACACAGCGCTGGCAATTGTAAACGTTGATTGGCTGCGATCCGCCTTTCGTTGGGGGTAGAGGATAATCAGGATATCATAGAAATTCCGAATGTCTCTTAGTCCCGAGTTTCCACGATTTCCTGCTGCAGTAAATAATTTACCGGCTCCGCGATTCCGTAAATTTTCGACGATGCACTCGTTCGAGATAACTCGAAACGGGCACTTCGTGTTATATCTGCGAAAGTTCCGTAATTCCGTTTTCCTAAGACCCGCAGATCCTTCGTCTCGCTAAATCACAAATTTAAACTATGCGCATCGCTTCCTCGAGACCTTTCCTTATTTGACAAAATAAAATTATTCTATGAAGCAGAGCGACTCATAATTTGTCTTTTTTTTCCTCAATTAATAACGTGGCTCAGGCGGAAAACTGTTCACGCTAAACCTCCGTGGCGCCGGACACGAAAACAAAGGAAATATATTTTTTTCTACCATTATCAATGTTTCGCCTGGCTCTGTGCCAATACTAATATCGGATTCGTCTTGGGCGCAAAAGAAAAGAGAAAAAAAATACATGGAAATATGCGGTGCAGATTATTTTGTTTCAATTTTGCGTTTTCTTCGTTGCTCTTTGACAGAGCTCGAAAAAGAGGTTTTGAAACTCCGTAAAATACCCTGCTTCGTGTTTTTTGTCCGGCAATTTTATCGGGGGGCATAAATATTGCTTTTCAAAAATAGAAAAAAAAAAGATATCGCCAATTTTCGGAATATGAGTTGAACGAAATAAAAATCTAACGCGTCGTTTCTGGGCTATATATTCGATGGACTTTATCCCCTAATCGCGAATTTGTCACCCAACACACTCCCTGTTTTTTACCGCAATTGTGCCATCTTCAAAGAATCGGATAAATTCGACACGAAAAGCTCGACGTATCGATGTAGAGTTTCTCCGAACGGCGTTTACGTTGCGACGTTAGTATCTCACGGAGGACAAATGGAAGCGTTTTGGTGGCTCGCACGGACACTCGGTAGGGCAGCGGGGATTTAGTTCTGGCGATCGGAAGCGGTCGCTCTCTCTCGCTGTAGCGGTTCCGTAGTAACCAAGATTTACATTTTTCCACGGAAATAGGTTTTGCGATAAAAGGATTTGGAATAAAATTTAGCTCTCCGTGCGGTGTTAGTATGCGTTGCGGGCGGTATAGAGATCCGGGATGTATTTGAGTATGTGCCGGGGTGGCCGCATACATGCACATGGCCGGGGTTATTTTTTGATTTAGTAGTCGTTCGAGAGTTGGCAAGCTCTTTGGAGAATCGCCAACATTTTTATGTTATTCCCTCTCGGCCATCGTCTCTTTTCCCGCTCCTCGCGCTCGCTCGCTTTTTTCCCCCGTTCTCTTTTCCTCTCTCGTTCGCTCGCCCTTCGCGCTCGACCTCTCCGTCCCTTCGATAACACGTGGGGTGCTAAAACTAGTAAAATAAAGTTAAAAAATCGGGAACGCAAGGTAGCTTCTGTTAAAAGTAAAAAAATAAATAAATAAATAAAAATAAAAAAACCCACACATTCAAGCAGAAAATTTGTGTCATTAGAGAGCGTCGAGTGCGGCGTAGAGAGAATTCGTCGCAGTTAAAATCGGCGCTCGGTAATATTGTCTGGTGATTCTGCTGGCCCCGTTAGTTAACGGACACGGCGCCCTGCGCGCAATTGAGCGTTCCGAGGGTGCAAAACAGAGTTCGTCAGTCGTTACACGCTCTCTCGAAAAAGCGAAAAAGTGAGTACAAAATCAGTTTCCTATTTTTCGCAACAATTACACAACCCTTTTGCCGCGAACGTGCATCACCGAGGGTACGCGCCAGCAGCAGCAGCGGTATTGCATCCGGTTGGTGAATCCGTATTAGCTCGACCCGTGAAACTAACGAACCTACCGCTTTTTCCGAGCCTGGAGGGCTTTCATTTTCCAACTCTGTTACTACTCGCTCGCTCGCTCTCCCGCTCGCTCGGTCCTCTGGTTCCTCTAATGGAACGTTTAAAAATTAAAGAGTACTTGGACAATTTCGTTGATTGTCACTGTCGCATAGTTATTTTCGACCCAAAATCACACGCTATTCCAATTAACGGTTACAAATTAAATGAACCGCTAAGATTCCTTCATTTCGATTTTCCGCCTATTTATTTATAAATACATTTTTCGATATTCTCATTAACGTCCCGGTTTTCTCGATCGGTAGCCAGTATCTTATATCTAGCGAGCTTCGGTCACAAGACCGTCCTTAGTATCGTTTTTCCTTTTTTTTTATCGTCTCGTAAAGTCGTCGTGAGTGAGGCGAGGACGGTCCACGTCAGAGAAAATTCTTTTTCTACAATGCTGCGCGATACTCTCGGACGGGCGACCCGATCAAACGACCGAGAGACCAGGAGGCAAATACACTCGTTTAATAAGTAAAGTTACCCCGTTACGCTTTTATCTGAGATGCAGATAAAACAGTTGGATCGCGTTGGATATGAAAATGGAAATCGAGGGCAGTAGATATTGGTCGGTATGATCGGACATAAAAAGTTCTACTGTCGTTGTGTAAATGCGCGGACAAACTTGTATAAATTTCTATCTTCCCAATTTCGCTAAAATAACCACGTTCCTTGCAAGCAAAACGGACGGAAAATCAGCTACGGTTAACGAAGTTAGAAAAAAGTATCGTATGCTACACGGGAGGGACCGAATTTTCACTTCGTGTGATTTCTGCCCTTGTTTCACTCGGGCAGCAAACTTCAAACTCGGCGAAAATCGCGGCATTGCAGTACAATATACTATTTTTAATCGACGATTTAAGCTTTCCATCCGAACTCGTCGAGAAACTCCTGAATGTCGAGATAAATATTAAAAGTGTACTTCAAAAAAGCAATTTTTAATGTGTTATTTTTATCTGTCCAGTAAAGAGTATTTTATCGTTGAATGATTAAAGTCTGCGAAGGCATGTATACCAGTCTCGGGCTGTCGAGTATTTCCGAGTTTGTACGGATTATTGGTCACGATCCGCGGCTCCCCATTCTCATACAGCAACGCGCCGTCGACTTCGTTCCCCGTCACTTTCTTCTCAACTTGTTTCTTGCGCGAACGTTATCCTTTTAGCGTGTCGCCGGCCGACAAGCGAGAGAAGGGAAAAACCTAAACTGGCTATTGCACGCGCCACCGCGTGTACGAACCACAGACGAATGAATCACGACGGAGGGATGATACAGGCCACAACTCTCACGATCTCTGCGCTCAGCTCTTTGACAATTGTTTGCCAAACTCGTTACTTTCTACGACTTCTTCTTCTGTTCTTTTTTCTTCGAGTTCGATATTTGGCAACTGGCCGATACGTCAATAGCTTGACGGAAAGAATAACACGACAAAAATAACATAGGCCGAAATAACACGACAAAAATAACATACGCCGAAATAACATCACAAAATCAGCTCTCATCAAAATAACGTCTAAAAAATAACAAACGTCAAAACAACATTAGATCCGCAAAAAATTAACCCACGACAAGATAACATGAAAAGATAATTTTATCTAACATAATGCGGGGCAATCCGCGACGTTTCCAGTTGCCAATTCCTAGCTCTCAGTTCTGCTCGGTCTCAGTTCTGTTTGTTATTTTTATATTTAATTTTTCTTCAGTGGTCGTCGTTTCCTCCCGGTGGATAATGACTCGCTGCGTTTCAATCAGCTGAGTGCCACGTTACGATTGTCAACTCGGTGCTCTTTGGGCAGGTAAAAAGTTACCGAGAGCGTCACGAGTAACTCGCCAGATTGTTGTTAATTTTTATAGGACTAGGCGTGCTGTCCCGTTCGGCTAATATTGTCCTACGCAACAGAGGCTGCAGGTGACAGCGCACAGCGCAAAACCTCGTGTTCCAGTCACCCTCCTTAATCCGCACAGTTGTGTATAGCGTAGCTAAATAGAAACGCGAAGAGCATCAACGCTGGATGCCGGTCGGAAATCCACCGGCAGGATGTATGCGTTACTCCAGCAGCGGAAGAGAGAGAGAGAGAGAGCTCAGAGACTTTTTGTCACTCGTCATCCTTTTAGCGTCGTCGGCGCTGTACACGCAGGCGGCAACGGTGACTGGTTTCGCGTTGGCAAAAAAATCTCGCATCCGAGTTTCTGGTACGGACGTCCGGAGTGGAGAGGCTGAATACGCTCGGCCAGAAAGAAGCCCGTATACAACAGGGGACGAATGCACGGAACGGTGCAGTAGACCGTGATGACTGTCAGACGGACATGCTCAGCGACAGACGGACGGACACGACAGACCACGGTCGGAATCTTCTTTGGCAACGACGAAATCTTTCGTACGCGAATAGGTACAACCGGAAAACGATTGCCGGGCAAAAAACTTTTGTTTATTTCGTCGAGTCGTAAGGAAATTTTTGCACTCGAGATTTCGAATGCCTATTTTTTTTTTTTATTCTCTGGATGGATTTTCGACATGTATGTATATGTTTTTTTTTATCACGTTGCTCGATGTATGATTAATCAACGAAAGCTGTTATTGCGTACTCGACACGTCGGCGAGTAGGTACAACCGGAAAATGATTGTCGGGCAAAAAAATCCCATAATCTCGTCGAGTCGTAAAAAAAATGTTTACACTCAAGATTTCGAATGCCATTATTTTTTTAATTTTCTGGTTGGATTTTTGACATATATGTATATGCTTTTTATCGGGCTGCTCGATATACGATTAATCACCGAAAGCCGTGATTTATGTTTGATCCCCCATTTATCGACCCTTTTTCGGTGCCCTAAATTCATTCTCATTGCATAATCCCTATGAATAATCTTTCCGTTTATCCTGTCCTTAAAGGGCATTCGCGTGAGCTCTCCGATAGCATCTCGATAATTCTATACATTTTTATTTTTATTTTTAAAATTAATTCACACGGTCTGATTGCGCGTCGATAGCGACGAGTTCGCCGATATCGCCCGGAGGCAGCAGAGATGACGCTCGACCGGCATCGTCCAGCATGAGACGCGAGATAAATATTGATAAAATCACGAAAGCAGCCCCCGGGCCGAGGAAGTATACCGCGGTCTGTGCTCAGTCGCAGCTCGAGCTCCGAGTGTCCAGGGTATCCGTGGAGCAACGGCCTGTTCCCATCAGGCGTCCCTGGCTAGTGGGTGTGTGGTAGGGTGGCAGGTACCCCGTGCAATAGAGCGCGGAGCCAGCGGCGGGCTTGCGCACCAGCGAGTAGGCGTCGGCTGGGGGAGCGTAACGAAGGGCGAGGGAAAATTTTTAGGTGCCCCGGCACCGATGAGCTCTCAGTGCGACACGGTCCGTCGCTGCATACGCACAAAATGCGTGCCACTCGATTTTTGTCATTATTTTCAAAAATTTAATTTTAATTTTTTTTTTTTTTTTTACAACGATCGTCCGAAAACGGCAGAGCCCTTTCGCTCTATATTATCGACTCGCTAATCCTCCCTCACGTCTCATTGTCCACCATCGATATATACATATATCGAGAACGAGAAGCTCGAGGTCTCTCCACATTTTTTTTGCTCGAATATATATGTACGCATATATATATACATATATATATATATATATATATATATATATATATACATTCATCGGGCTTTTTATTATTCTCTCGTAGTCCTTCGCCACATTTTTTATTCCCGCCACTTGCCACAACTCCGCGTTCGCCGGCCGATTTTTCTCTCCGAGCTTTTCTCTCCCCTCTCGCGAAACATTGTCGCAGGAGCTATTTCGAGAGGCTCAAACCCACCCACCCAACTCCATCGCTCCTTATTTTTCCAGCCTCCCCCCCTCCTCGCCAACCGCTGATTTTTCATTCCCCTCGCTTTCAACAGCCTTTCCAGCGTGGAGGCTCTTTTTTTGCGTTTTTTTTTCTTCCTGCTCCGTCACGTCAGCGTGACGCGAGAGAACGACGACGGCGCTCGGCTCTTCTCTCGCTGTCTCTTATTCCCCTCTCTTCTTTTCGCGTTATTCCCGAGCCTCGTTTTACCCTCGAAGCCCTTTTCACGAGTCTTCCTCCGCCTGCACCCTACGCGGCGACTCTCTCTCTCTCTTCTTTCGTCTACTTTATTATAATGAGAAAGCGAGGAGAAAGAGCAATGACGAGTGTCCAAGTTGGGCGAGGCGAGAAATCGGCACGCGCGTCTCCGCTCTCTCGACACACTACCCAACTCGCGAACTTCGCCGACTTCCCTCTACTATTATTATTATTATATATATATTTTTTTCTCTCGGACGAAGAAGTATCATACGGGTGCAAGTGGGTTTTACCATCCACCGAACGGAGCGACCGAGCCAGTTTTTTTTCTTCGTATCAACAAATGTATATATATATATTAATTAATTAAAAATAATAATAATTAATTAGCGACTTTGATAACAGAATTTGTCGGATAATTTTTACCGTACGATGAACCCAGAATCCGCCGCGCGGTCGAGCACTCAGGTTTACACACAGCTGGTTATCGTTTTGAGTATATTATTATTTTAGATTTAATCCTTCTTCTCGATTGTCGATTGTTCTTTACCGGTGTAATTTATTTTATATATTTATTATTTTTAAATTAATGTCCACTTTAAAGTTACGAACGGTACGAGCGATATTTCACGGGAACAATGAAACTTGCACTTAACCACAATCGAGTGCCTCGAAGCTCTCGTAAATCAAAGAACAAAGGAACGAGAGAGAGAGAAAAAGAGAGTGCATCTCCCGTTATAACTGCTTTTATGTCGATCTTTGTGAGATTAATCGAAGATGGTGCAGATTGCATTGAGGGATTGCGAGAGGGAGAGCAAAGAGTGAGGCGAAAGGTGGTAACGAACATGCGAGCGCGTAGTTAGTGGCTCTCCCGATCGGTCGACTCGACTCGTCAAATTAGTTACGGCCGTTGCGGCTCGAATTTTATAGGCACTGACCGTTCTCGCGAAAAAAGCCCGGGGAAAAAAATCGAAGAGGCACCGATAAAGATTGGTGGAGAAAAAAAGAAAAAAAAAATCGCACGGAGTAGAGAGAGCAACGTCGACGAGGAGCCGCCGTAGAACGACAAGTAGTAAGTGCGCTGTGTGGTCAGACGTGTGACGAGGGCCGACCGGGTCGCGGAGGATACGACGACGGGAGAGGGAGAGCGAGGGCGCTATTGGTAGGAGTTCCTTGTCCGAACCGAACGTCACTCTATAAATTAGGATCGCCGTACGTTCTGTCCACTAACTACCATCCTCAATCGTTAAAACCTTTGTACGCTTCGGCCACCAACCGGGAAACGTTGAGAGAAGAAAGAGTACGGGGATGTCGCGTTTCGGAACAGGGGACGCGGATTGTTGGCAAGAATCTATGCATTTTTATCGACATATCCATATTTTGAATTTTAAGAAATTGTGAACTTTTTTTTATTATTTCAATCCGATTGGTTTTTTTTTTTTTTTTTTTTTAGGGGTGTTCTCACTCTGTAGTGAAATCGTACGCACTGTGATCATCGGTTTTCACCTAAAATTGTCCCGTAGATAAACAAAATTGATGTAATTGATATTTTTTTTTTTTACTTTCGTTGTGAAATATAATTTTTTATTTTAGATTTTATTCAATTTTTTCACAGAATGAAAACTCCACTAAAACTTAAACACTCTCTTTTAAACCCAAAAAAGAACCGAGTTTTCGGAATTAGCGAGAAAATGGTGAGAAAATAAAATATATGTAAACCCGATCCGCACATTGATTTGCGCACTTTTACCCGTCGTTCGCGAAGCAACCCTCTACGACGGATCAAAATTGTTTATCGTGCTGAGGTGAAGTTTAAAAAAAAATTTATTTATTTTTATTTTATTTTCCCCTCAGTTCCGCGAGACCGAGAGGCGAGTGTAACGGGGTAGATTGCGAAAGAGATTTAGAATACAGGCTTATCCTCTCGAATTCGCGTGAATTTCGGGTCACGCTGGCAAGTTGTTTGTGACCGGTTTGCCACAGCAGGAGTTAGCCTGGCGCGCCACGTCTGCTTTAATCGCGACTCACAAACACACACACATACACGCACATGCACAGTACAGGGTTATATAGCCCGAGGCCTGCGAGTGGAGGGATAAAGCTCCCGGTATCGTCGACGCAAACAACCACCGAGCGCGGGGAGTATTTATTTCCTCGCTGCTAATACCGTTTTATTGGGATGTAAAATGAGTCGACTTTACGCTGACTCTTGCTTTTCTACCGCTAGCTACACTACAGTATCGCTATCATATTGGCATTACGAGTACCCGTGCTAATAAACCCCCCGACTGTTACCCACAAAAATCCACAAACCGCATCAATACCGTACTCCGTTTCCGATCATGCGACGTAATTCGTTTTGAACCCTTCAAATAAAACGAAACAGCATCAGTACAAAATAAACAATCATATGCGAAATAAATAATCACATATTTAACGGTACTGATTATTCGCTAACGAGAGTTTAACAGTGGCAACATTTTTTTAAATATTAGAAACGATAATATAAAAATTTATGAAGTTTACTATTAATAAAAATCGGGGCATTAATTTTTCAACGTGTAAAATCGAAGCTGGTCGACCGATGATACCAAATACTTTCAAAAATCCCGATTAGATGCACCAAACATTCATTTCAACTCGGTCGATGACCCACATTTTTTATTCCGCAAGTGCCAATTACGCTGTGATAAAAATTTTATTTCGATAATTCATACCCGTTGTATTAGGTTTTTACGTAAAAATCGACAGGTCAATATTGATTAAATCTTGTAACAAGGTATGAGTAAAAATGAATGGCTCCATACATTGAATATAAATTTTTGGACGTGATTAACACAGATCAATTGTACAACGTCATGTTTTATACATTCAAATTAATACACCGGTTTGATTTTTTTTAAACTTCATAATCTTTAATGCTTACTTGGCAAAATAATTTTAACAGTGCAACGATAAATATTTTACCACGACAAATGTCCTCACAGAGGGATGTTGGAACAACGTTGCATACAATCAGCCTCTCTCAGTCGAGCGTAGCGGAAACAGACTCGGAGTGAGACACAACAGTGGCGTGTACAGGCGTAAGCATGCACATTAAGTAGCGGAGCGGAGGCCAAACAAGTAGAGAAGCATTAAGGACGGGACAAATGAGTAACAAAGGAATAAACCGTCGTGACAAGGCTCGGATAATACACGTTACATGGCCATAAATCGCGCGAGGCTTTCATCCCTCGGAGGTCCCGTGACATGTTTGCGCTCTTCTCTTCTCGTCTCGTCTCGAAACTCCGAACTTCCCCAATCTTGGTATGTCGGCCTGGGCTGTCTTCCTCTGACTCACCCGAGATTGTCATGCTACCTCGACTAATCTATCTATTTAGGAACCGCGCTCGACGGATATTCGCGATGTTGCTACTGCTATTCGCCTCGCAAAGCATATGTATGTATATGAGCCAATTAGCATACAAAACCGTCGCATTTGCGTTGATATTAGATCAACTCGCGGTAGGCTTCTTCCACGGGCACGGAGCCTTTAATAAGCATATCTTTCCGGCGCCGGCACCGGTGAACGCTACGACTAACAAAAATCCACGCGGGGGTCGCGAGACGCGCAGCCTTATCGAAAATCTTCGTTTCTTGGCGAAAAAGACCGAAAAAATATTGCCAATCACCCGCAGTGTCGTAAATTGTGTTTCGATCTTTTGCCAAACTGTGCAGGGAATAAATATAATGCATATTTCTTTTAAAAAATAAAATTTATTCACAATTTTCGTTTTTATTAGTGGTGGTGAAATTAAAAAATTTCTCGCGAGTGTTTGAAAAATTGTCATTACAACCGGACCACGAGTACGAAAATAACTGATAGATTTGCGATATGGAATTCTTTGGAGTGAATAATTTAATTATTGATTTCGGTTTGAAAAAAAATAATCTAGATACCGGTTCGTCTGACTCGTAACGATACATGTCCCGCGAGTTTAATGAAAAAATTTCGTTGTTTTTTTTCTGCCCGAGAGTGAATAATATTCTAGCAATTTCAAAGTTATTGCGAGGCCAATGTCGCGTGTATCGCGGGGACTAACGAAACATATCGATATTCCGTATGGAGCTGCGCTGAACGGGGTGTACCGCAGAGTCAGCGCGGAGCGTCCCGTCTAGTTGCGGATGTTGCACATCACGTCCACAAGTTACTGAATTTGACTCGATAATCGAGTCGGGCTCTGGCATAGCGCGAAGGATCGAAAAAAAAACGCCTCTTCAATTCTGTGTGGGAACCATGTGCGACTGCGAGCGTGTCTCCGTGTAGGCGGGTCTGTGCGGAGGCGCACAGACGAGTGAATAAATTCCGCGTCGATGTTTGCCGGGTAAAATTCCAATGTGTATACGGGTCCGCGTGCGTTCCCGTTGGAAATGCGAGGAGCTATTTTCCACCGGCAACACTAGCGGGTCTCGTTGTTTTTCATTGACGTTCATAGCAGTAACGTAAAACAATATTCCCGGCTCACTGAGGGGCGAAATTGCCGTTGGAAGAAAAAGCGGTATAAGCGGGTGGGTTATACTTTGTTTTCTCAACCTCTAAAACGACATTATAAATTGGTGAATAGTAGAGCAAACTTCTGACGCGGATTGTCGAGATAAAAAAGGTTGATAAAGGCAGCCGTTTAATTTTTTATTCAACTTCCGAATCTGACGGGAAAAAAGTTACAAATATCATTGATGCTCCACCCTTATCAAAGCTACTGCAAGAGCTTGACATCGAACCAAAATTCATAATAATAAAAGCAACTCATACCTCATCACGAAACGAAAATCTGAGAAGAATCTCCAGCCTTAATAGGTACATCGACGTAAACGAAAAAAAAAGATGTTTGAGAATAGCAGAAAATGTGTACAGTTTGCAAGCCGTTAACTGGTTGTCCTAGCGGAGAGGATCACACGTAGAGCAGGGTGGGGCTCCAATCACTTAGCTAATCACGCTAGTCAGACAGCCAAGTCGAGGCCGTGGAGACGGGACAGCTTTCTACAGGGTGTTCCTTCCTCCTCCTCCGACCTTCCTTCCAATCTATCCATCCACCGACGTACCTGCCTGCACTCCCGTAGCCGGCCATAACTGAGCACAGAATTGCTAGCCCGCACCTGATTTCTCGCGAGTGTGTGTACATCACCGTAGCAGCTTGACGCTGGTCGCTCGCTATGGATCGGATCCGGATCGACAAGCCTACTGTGTCTACCTGCTCTTCTCCCCCGTGCCTATATCTGCTCGGCTGCGCTTCCCGCCTTCGAATCCATATCGAGGGTCGCGCATCACGTCCGTAATGCTCTCCCAGGCGCGCTCGCTGCTTTACCAATGTTGAGAACCCCTCCCTCGGCGACGGGGCAGAAACCGGAGGGAGAGAAACGCTTCACTCCCGCAGCAGGGGTGCGTTGCCAAGTAATGCCTTATCGACCTGAGTTAAAGGGTAGTCTGCTATTTGCTTTCTGAACCATTTACTTTCTGCTTCTCTTCCTCGGACAGATTTCTCGAGCCATTACTTTTATGGTACTGTACATTGTGCGTACTCATCCGTCGACCTGCCGTCCAAAGGTCGCGAAGCTCCGTCCACGATGCCATTGAAACGGAGCCCTGCTCTTTTTTGGGCTCGAAAAATTTTGCGAAGGATCTAGCCGGATAGCCGATAAAATTGATCTTTTGATACATGCGATGGGCCGCATGAAGTATCGGTGATAAGGTTTTTCTATGGCACGCACGAGGTGATGGTTATTCGCTCGATTGGATTCTCGAAGAGGGATGTTGTTTGTGGAACTAATGCGGCAGATTGTTTTAATGCTGGCCTCGATAAATCCGAAGGAACACGGACGATACGAAACGCTTCGGTTGATATGGCGAGTATCAATTCTTAACTGAAACTGCTATATTGATTTCGATCTGTGCGTCTGTGCGTTCAAACTGCGTACACTGTATCTAAATTGGGCGAGTAATTGAGAAACATTTGATCCCGTGAAAATGTGGGAAATCGATAGGTAAAATGCACGTTTCAGAGGCCCGTTCGACACAGTGTTTTGTCGTCTCGAAATATTTGATCTCGCGAAAATGCGTTAAATCGATAGGTAAAATGCACGCTTCAGAGTCCCGTTCGACACAGTGTTTTGTCGTCTCGAAATATTTCATCTCGCGAAAATGCGTTAAATCGATAGGTAAAATCCACGTTTCGGAGTCCCGTTCGACACGATCTCAAAAACGATTTTTGGGTGAACGCTCGTGTTTGAGTTCGCAATTATACACGGCCGATTTTTTTTTTTTTTTTTTTTTCATTTCACGATTCTATATTTAGACGTTCGCATTCTCGTCGAGTGTACGCGATGTCGATTTGGGAACGTGTTCAAGCACAGTTTTACGGTACGTGATGCCTCGCGCAGCTGGTTCATTTCGTTGCTCGAACTATTATACCTGTTCGGTAGGTGTCCGGGGTTAAGGGGGGGGGGGGGGGGTTCGCAAAAGGGGGAATGGGCTCCGCAAACGAATTCGATGCATGCAAGGATCAGCGGCGGCGGCGGCAGCATGGGAACGCGAAAATTAAGGGTGCTTTCGGTTGAGCTCGAAGTTTCGTCGAGTACTTTTTCCACGAACGAACAATTGAATCGCCTCGTTAGGCCAGCGACGAAGGACGTACCCCGACCTAACCGCCCCCCCCCCCCCCCCCCCGCCAACCGCGGCTACAACCGACGTATTTAATTATTCTCATTCTACTTTCACGATATTTTTTTTATTTTAATTCCTCTTCCTCACTCAGCTCTTTATTTATTTTTTTTTGCTGGAAACGTTGTTTCGCGGCTTCGACGAGCTCTCGATAGGGGGGAATAAGGGAGAAGAGAGCAAAGTTTCCAGCGTTAATTCCGAACGATGCTTGATTTTAATGGTCGTAAAATATAATGAAAATTTGCTCGGCGAGAGTTAGTGATTGATAGACGGCGAAAAAAGCTCGGAGGGTATTGCAATAAAGTTATATCGTTTTTTTTTTTTTTTATCTAGGCTGTATGATTAATCGTTGAAATGCGTTGGAATCTTCGGGTACGAGAATTAAATAAAAAAACGAGGAAGGAAAAAGTACGCCACGAAAGTTCCGAGCGATGCGGAAGTTTATTTCATTTTTTCTGTCGCGCGACTCCGCGGACTCGGTCGTGGTTGCCGTCGAGACGACAAATTGGTGGTGAGGAACCGAGGCCGATTAATCACACAGCCGTCGCTTGTCAATTAGCGAGGGGGTCGATCGATCAACGAAATAAACCTATCGAATATAAAAATTATGTTTCCTACCGTTCGGTCGATTGTGAGGAGCGGGGAGCGTTTATTAGACGCTCATCCATAATTGATAGTCGCGATACGATGTCGGTCGGCGCGGCCAAAGGGGAAATAGATGGGAAGTTGATACTTTTTTTTTTTTTGCTCGAATTCTTATCGCGTAATCGACCGTGACAGGTGACGGTTTAACCCTTTTTTCCTCCCTTCGAGCTTAAGCACTTTTTCCTCACTTCCGCGGGAGGAGACATGGCGTGACGGGGAACACTTATCCAGATCCAACGACGGTATAACACACGCTCGCAACATAATTGCACGTGATTTACATAGAATTTTAATTCGCCTGTACGAGCCTCCCGAGACCGTATATTCACATTATGGAGGAAAATGCACGAGCCTCGAGAAACGGGTCGAACCGAGCGAGATGGAAAGTTTGAATGAGATATTATCGCTCCTCGTTAGATACTCTCACATCATTATACACGCATCGCGACCTACATATGTGTGTAACGTCAATCATGGTGGAAATCTCGGAAAATTGATCATACCGTTCACAAAAAATAAAAATAAACCGAAATTGCTTTATGCCCAAACGTGATTAAACCCCAAAAGTATGCGACACTAAGACTTTTGTCCGGAGACAAAAGATTAAATACATTTTGTTGTGACGTCACTTCCAGTTTCAAAATCTAAGCTTTCCAGCGGAATTGACGTCATACGGGAAAATGGCACTTCTGTTTTAAAAACTTGGTTTCCAACCGGAAGTGACACCATACGGAAGAACTTCACTTCCGGTTTCAAAATTTTAGTTTTCAAAGGGAAGTCCGAGGTCACTTCGTATCGAAAACTGGAATTTTGAAAGCGGAAGAGACGTTGAGGCGATATTTTTCAAATTTTTCGAACGTGATTTAAAAATAAGACTTTCAAACCCGAAGTGACGTTACAGAGAATTTTTTTGAATTTTCCTCTGGAATGGATCTTGAATGCAGCTAGTGACAGAGCGGAGTAAAATAAGGAGCAAAGGAAATTGGGTAAAGGAACGTGGGCGGTAGGTCTCATACGTATGTAAAATTCATCTTGAAATTAGCCGGCGTCAGAAACGGATGAATTAAGGAGCGCGCGGTACGTCTTCAACTCACTTTGCCTGGCGAGATCTTGCTCATACGACCCCGACCAATTACGACACGGATAAAAGCGCAACAATGTAAATATCGAATGTCAACCTATTTCGAGATAATATCGTGACCCACCAACTACTCAGGGGTGGAAACCACGAAGTAACTGTACCGTAACCCTTACCGTAGACACTCTCGGCGGTCGAGTCAAGGGTGAAGACGTTTCCGCATAAAAAAAAGGTGGTTCCCCGTGAAATATGAATAACCCATATCCCCATGAAAAAAAAAAAAAAAAAAAAAAAAAAAAAAAAAAAAAAAATGGGTCACATTAAAGGTTCATTAGGGCATAGCGGCTGGTTCTGACCCAAATTCATATTTTCCATAGTGACGGCGTCGGGCGTGGAAAGTGGTGCGGCAGAGGGTTGCGGAGCGTCGGTGGTGGCGTCGACGACGGCTACGGCGACGACGGTGTGGAGGGTTGCCGGAGGAGAGGGAGGGGTAGGGGTAGGCGGGGGGTAGTTTGGGTGGCCAAGCCGGGACGGCGGGAAGGGTGGGCTGCGAAGGTGGGAAAGAAGGCCGAGAAGGCCCGGAGGAGCAGCGGCACCCATGGCACGACGGTAGGGGTTGGGTTCCTGGTCGCGGACGAGGGAGGGCGAACTATGGTTAGCGAGGGTGCGACCGAGTGAGAAAACACGAGCCAGTGCGGTTGTGTGCCGTTCGGTGAGTTTCGGGGAGATAGGACAGGGTTGGTGCGTTCGGTAAGGGTCGTACCGGTGGGCGCAGGCGTCGCTGGAGCGCTGGCTGACTCCCACCCTCGCGACGAGGGTGATGCACAGCCCCTGCGGCGCGGGGAAGCGTCGCGACGTCCGCCGTCGGCTGCACAGTGCGGGCCCGGACGCCCACCCAGTAGTACGTTCACGTTTTAGTCGGACGGTCGGAGCGCGGAGAGCCTCACTTTTGCCTCTCTTTCCCTCTCGCCGCGCTCTTGCAATCTCTCTCGATAAAATTTATCTCCAGTTCGACGGAGAGGAGCTCCGAGAGATGAGCTCTCTCTTTTTCTCGGTACTGGCATTCCGGCTTTGACTATCGTTGTTTCTTGATAAATATTTCCGGGGGGGCTTTCGATATCTTCGATACTACGCGTCTCAAATATCGCGCTAATCTCGGTCGTCGGCCAAGTAGAGAGTGAGTCGCACGTCTGTCTGGCCGTTCGTTGTACCAACGCTCTCCCACCGCTGCCGTTGCCGCTGCTGATAGTACAATTTCGTGCGGCGTTCCGGCCAAGCCGGGCCAACAGTAGTCACGGCTGCGAGGCTCGGGCAGTCAGATCGAGTGCGTAAACTATGTCGCTGTCTGACTGCGGTCGGTAGCTACATGCGAGACTGAGCCGAGGGAGCGAAATATAGAGAGAGTCAGAGAGAGGGAGGGAATGTGCGAGATGCGAGACAGCCCGGAGTCACGCGACGCACAGTAGTAGTAGACGGTAACAGTGCAGAGACGACGAATTCCGGGGAGAGCGGGGCTGAGGGAGCGACGAACTATATTTCGACGACAACGTCAGAAAAATAATCAGTCAATTACGAAATTCGGGCGACGGACGAAAAAAAAAAAATCATCCATTTCGCAACGTTTAAATTGCGAGGACTTTGCGAGAGACATTTTCCATCGGGAAATGTCTGACGCAGGAAAATTTCACGTTCGAAGGGTCTTCTAGATTCAATTTGTTTCTACGCGCGTGCAGTCTTTGATTTCACTGAGAATTCATTTTTTTTTTGTTATTTTTTGTTTTTTACGTCCAAATGGCGATTTTTGTTCAGTCGTATTTTCGATAACGGTGAGAAACGAGTTTTTCGCTCGTACCTCGCTCGTTGCGATAACGATAATTGGGGTCATAAAGGCACTCTGCGCGAAAACATCGAAGATTCAATTTCATCGGGAGTGGTCGAGCTTTCTTTCCCCCCTGATACTTTGTTGCGCACGAACGACCGACGTAAATTTTTATCTCCTCGTAACGGCCCTGAGTCGAGGTGGATGGAAAAACATTCGATGGGATTTCGAGGGCACGGGCATATCATCGCGGCCGTTGATATTTCGACTCGAATGACAAATCGAGCTCGATTTGTCGCAAGTCCTGGGATCCTGGAAAAGTCCTGGGATCGATTCTGACCGCTGTCGTATCAACAAAAAGCAGCGTATTAAAAACTTTCCGTAAAATAAATAGGCCAAAAAAACGATACGCATCCCAGATTGTCAAGTGACAAACCGTTCATTCTTTTTCTATGCACAAAATTGAGTCCACGGTAATAAAAAACGGTAACACTGCGACTTCGAAAAATGCACTCACGACAAAAAAATACATAGTCAAAATTGATCGAGACGAAATTGATTTTTTTTTGCCATCAGTGCGAAACTTGCGGAACGATCGGGCTGGCTTTAAAGAGGTGCGTAAAAAAATCCCGCGGTGGTTGGTTCTCGCTCGACCGCTTTTTCAAGTTCGGCTACCTGACACGGCGATTGTTCAGTAGCTCCGGGCTCTTCGCACCATTCCCCCAGGCCGAACGAGGAGTGAACTGAAATCCCGGAGGATATCTGGGACCTTGAAGCGCGGTGCTGTTACCTTTTTTTTTATTGTTTTCTTCATATTCTCGCCGACGTCGCTTTTACGGTAATGGGTTTTAAGGTAATGTAGTCGAAGGGAATTCGAGTTGCTGCGGGATAAAAGCTCTACGCTGGGCGTGTCGAACACATCCTCAAAGAAACGTCGTGAAACGGAGTAACTTTTCCCGACATATTGGTTTCTTAATACGACTCGCTTTTTTTTTCTCTTCTGCCTCCCGCTCGAGGTTTTTTTCGAGGCGGAAAAGTTTCCGTCTCCTCGACGGGGCGATTTAATAAGAGGCAACGTTACGTCCTTTTTTTTTTGTTTCTCTCGCTCGTTCAAGTCGGAGTAAAAATTTGCGGCCATCTTTACACTCACAAAGACCTTCGACCCCGCGCGTTTACCCCTCTCGCCGACAGGCTCTCGAAGAGCCCCGAGGGAGGCGGAGAGCAAAACCCCTTTAAATTCTTAATGCGCGCCGGCTTGCTTTACAGTGAATCTAATTTTACCGTTGACGTTCTTAACTTTTCTTGTTAGGATGAGAAATTAAACGAAGCCCGGAGACCGGACGTGCTCTCTTGGTCCCCTCATTTATCGCGTCCCACTGCGTCCGATCTCAAACTCTTTCGTTCCTCGCGTCGAGAATCTCTCTCGCAATGAATTTTATTTTAATTTTAATATATTTTTTTGATCATCTCGATTAAAGTTACAATTTATTATGTCTCGATTTAATATGTTCACCGACGGAATAAAGAGAGCGAAATCAATTTTTATCGAATACCAAAAATATCATTGATTTACGAAATCGGTTTTTTTTTAGTCTCTCGTATCGCTAAGTAATTTTTTCGCGTTAGCGTTTAAGTAAAAAAAAAAAAAAAAAAAAAACTGAACGTGACGTCCGCTCGTCTCGAGAGATAGAGCGAGTAAGCACAAGAGATCCACACTCCGCATATAGGCCGGTCGGTGGACGCCCTCTCTCACGAACGTCCGGCGTTTTCGTCGACGTCGTCGTCGCTCTCTATCGTCCAACGACAAAAATACCGTCGGACGAATAGCGAGAGAGCGAAGGGAATCGAGAAACCGACCCGTCGTTGTGCGCACCGTCGACACACGCGCCGGGAGAGAAAACTCCCCGGTCCGTCGGAACTCGGGGATAGAGAACTTCGTTTACGTCTTTCATCCGAGATTCGTCGTGCTCCGGGCACGACTCGCGCTTTCTTCGACGCTCGATTTTATTTTTATTTTTATTTTCGCGATATATATATATATATATATATATATATATATACACTCGTTTGATCGATTTTTCCAGCGTCAGTTATTACTGGGCGAGCCCCGTTGTTGCTTCCGGTATTTTTTTTTTCCATCTCCGAGTTCGAGCTCCAGATAACAAAACATTGAGTGACAGAAATTGATTAAAACAGTGCCTTTGATCGAAGTACGAAAAAAAAAAGAAAATAGTAAAAAAAAAAGTCGTCGATTTTTTCGAGTAACATCCGTTAGCAAATCTGATCAACAGAATCAAACTCTTTTTTTATCCACGAAATAAATTGATTTTCTTTTTCCGATTCTATCTTGCAGAATTTCCCGAAAATGATCATATTTGTCCGAATATTTTATATGTTTAATTTTTTTTTTAATTCTTTCCGACAAGTAAGCGGATTGAATGCGAGCTTGACAAGCGTTACGTCTAACCGAGACGATGGAATTTTGTGTTGCCGGTGTTAAGGTCGTTCTTCGTCATCGTTGTCTCTTGGTCACCGGAGCCACGAGGTGGGGGGGGGGGGGGGGGGGTTGCATAATTTTCGCCTAAAAATACGCGATAAACGGGCTCGGTGCGATTGCGCGAGCGTCGAAAATATCGGATCGAGTGTGGTCGCGGTGTATACGCGGAGGATGGAGGAAGGAGGGGTGCGGGGAGGGGAGGGGGGGGGGCTGAGGGGTGGTTTGGTGTGAAAAGACGAAGCTTGGGGGAGCAAACTCTCGACGACGAGGCAAACGACGTTCAATGTCAGGTCGAGGAGGATAGTAACGGTGTGTGCGGTTGTGAGGGAAAAGCGTGCGAGAAATCGTAGTCGGGTCTCGTCTTCGTCTTCGCCGGTATGCGCCGGGAGCGTCGCGACGCGGTGAGTGCGCGTCGTACGGAAATAAACTCTCCATTCTGCTTTTACTTCGTTGCTCCATAGAGCGCGAGCGAGAGAGGTCGTTTCCTATTTTTATTTTATTTTTTTCCGCTTTGCCCCGTTTTTTTTTTTTTCGTCTTCTTTTTCTTTCACCCTGAGGGAAAGGGAGAGCTCATGCAGAAGCGGAAGAAACGGATGAAAAAAAAAAAAATAAATAAATAAAAATCCATAACAGGAAAGAAAAAATACCTCAAGATCGAGGGAGAGAGAGTCGAGAGTAAAGCTTGAAGCACGGGAGATGAAGTAGCTGGCAGTACGGTGCTGGGCGTTGTAGTGTTTCCACGACCGAGTTTTTATCGATATCGTTCGAGAAAAAAAAAAAATTATATTTCACAATTGCATCATCGAATCCGTCGATTGCGGGGTGAAGAGTGGTTTTTTTTTTAAATCAGTGCGATATATCCGTCATTTTTTTTTCGGGTGGTGAGAGTGCTCGATGATTTCGACTTTCGGAGAAACTTTCGAGTGGACGACGTTCCGTCTTGGGCCCCTCGACAGTCACCGTCTCGTTGAGTCTCCTCGATCTCTCTATCTCTATCCTCTATCGCTTTACGGCTTCCGAATCCTGAGTTTCATCATCTCGAGGTACGATCATGTCTTGATTGATTTCAAACTAACCCAGACGATGTTTTTGCAATTGACTAACGAATAATAATTATTATAACAATAACAATTGGTATCGATGTTGAAATAAATAAATGTCAAACAGACTTCGCGGATGATCGAAAAAAAAAAAAAAAAAAAAAAATTGTCGATCGCGTGTCGGCGGAAGGAAGGCGGGAACGCGAGTATGAGCGCACAGTAGATACGGCGGTAAAGAGTCAGACGGGTAGTTGCTCGTGTTTGCGTGGCTCAGCAGCGGTTGCCGGCACTCTCACTGGATATATTTAACGCTCCCGTCTCATGTTACTCACATATCTGCGTTCGCTCTCGAAATAGACTTGATTCCTCACTTTAAACGCGCGTGGCTTTTCGGGCTAACGCTCGGTAACGATAACTCACGTCTTGTATCGAAAGAGTAAAAAAAAAACTCCGAAAATCGTTCGCGAAATAATGGCCGAGCGAGATCCGAAAAAACAATAATAATGACAATAATGAAAAACCGGAAGCAGTCGAAGCTCTCGAGGAATCCCGGGAAGTTTCGTGCGTCGGGCCTCGCGGTGGCGAAGGGATGCGCAAGCGAGTGTGTGCGAGGGAGGAAGAATGAAAGGGAGGAAAATAGAACGATTGATAAGGACGGAGGGAGGGGGAGGGTGGAGGGACGGGCGGCTGGAGTGCAGACGCACTCGGCGCGGGGGATTTAGGCCGATAGAGGCTCTCGAAAGTAGATATCGAGAGATAGCACAGGAAGGGTGCTGGATCCCATTGTCAGAGGCCTTAATGCCTCTCTTCCTGCCAATACCTTCGCGCACAATGACACCCTTAATGGCCGCGCACAACCGGGTGGAACGGAGGCTTTAACCATCACGCCGCGCTTCCCGGCAACGCTACCGATCTCATTGTTCGTCGTCGGCGACGTCTCGATTCCCCGCAACGACGCGCTAAAATCGAACTCTTGCGTTTTTCGATATTTTCCCTTTTAGCTCGGCAGCTCGTGAGAGCAAAAAAAAAAAAAGATAAAACGATACGTCATTTAAAAATTGCGAGTGTTCGATGAACGAACGTTTCCCGGTTGATCGGGGATAACATCATCGGGGCGCTAAAAGACAGGAGCACTTTTTACTGTCCATGATCTACGCAACTAGTAATGATGGTCATTGATATAAGATTGAGAAAAAAGAAAAAAAAGGAATAGAAAAAATATATAGAAAACGATACGATTTCCCTGGAGTGTTTCAGTGTTAAGTGAAAGACAATTGTTTCGGCAGTGAGGGACGGTGGAGGGGGGTGTTCGATATTAATTGATCGAATGTAAAAGTCCGTGTGAATACGTAAAGGGGGGTTCGGTCGAGTTTGGGAAGATCACGGATCGCTGGTAGTAGAGACGTCAGCGGCAGAGGGACTTCGATTCGCGGTGTCAGTGGTGGTGGAATATCGACGGTGGTATCAGTGGGGTGTACCCGGAGGGTGGCCGGTGTGTCCCTGATGCTCCTGCGTCCGACATTTCCAGCGGCGTTGCCGCCGATGGCCGCTCTCGCATCGGCGGGCACGAAGAAGCCGCTCGGATCAACCGCCGCGCCAGTTCCGGATCGCAGAGCGTCCTCCAAAGGCGCGGAGGAAGCACGCGACCCGAGGGGGTTGGTCGGCTCCGGGATGGAGCCGAGTGCAGCCAGCAGTCGAGAGAACCATCCTCAACATCACCGGAAGTCGCAAGAACGAAATCACGGACACACGTTAATGTTAAGCTTAGCTGGTTGAACACGGGTCAAATATATCGCACGATTGACGCATTTGGTCCCCTTCAACCAGCTTTAGTTGACATTAGACAACATCAGTTTCATTCCCGAATTCAACGCTCACACCAGACGTCTGGACGCATCGATCCACTCTTCGTACTCGACTCTGTGACACTCGACGCTGACATCCGGATAATCGATTTTTTTTTTTTTTAAGTGAGATGTTTGCTCGTTGAATACGCGACTCGTATACTGGCAAGCGACGTTGTATTATGTACTAGAAAATAGACTCTGTATTTGTGAAAGGATATTCATTTTGTTATAATTGTTGGCAGCTGAATCGAAACTTTTGTCCAATTCTAATATATATATTTTTTAGAATTGAAAATAAGTCAAGGTTCTCGGTGCACTTTGTTGAGGCAGTGTGGATTATTTTGTGCGATTGGAGGATATTTGGATGTAATTAAATATGTTGAGACACTTCGAGGTATCGTTTATTGCATGTCGTACACTTCTCGGTGCACTCAGAGTTCACTATACGCCAATTGATCGGTTCAAATTTCGTTAACATTTTTTATTTTCAGTTACCATGCTACTTCAATCTTGCGTTATAAACACGCAAATGAATTATCGCTGTATATCGACGATCTTAATTTTTGTACGCGGTAAAGAAAGAAGCAAACTTCGATTTGCAGTCGCCGCACTGTGCGATCAATATTAATTGATGTAGAATAAAGTGTATATTGGATTCTATAATGAATTGTACGCGGAATTTTTATTTCAAAATTATAGATCGCACGAAAGATTCGTTTGAAATGTTTATTATTCAACTAAAAAATTATTATCCCGTACAAAAAATTTTCAGTGAAAGAGCTCATAGAAAATAATTATTTTCGTTACAAGGGCGAGAAAAATCGATCGTTCTCGACGCGTATGAAGTGACGCACGAGCCGAAGGAGAGTGAGGCGCTTCACATGAGTGCGAGAGAGATCGATTTTTTTCGCCCGTGTCACGAACCGGTTTCTCCGGTTTCTTTTCCGGCACTAGTGCGGAAAAAAAAATACGGAAAAGAACTTTGAGGATTCTATTTGACGATACGGAATATTCAAAGGCACACAAATCTGGACGGCGTTAAGAGTATCATCGAGAACCCAACAGAATTTATTCGTGCATCGCGTACAATTCCCGCGATGGTGATGGTGTGGGGTGGGGGAGGAGGGAAGGGTAGAGCTGTTATCTCTGTTTTATTACAATTTTTTGCGGCGGGCTCGGTTCAGCTACGACGTAAAAAGGTACCCCGTTTAGAGGGACTTCGCGCACGCATATACACAGACAGACGAAAAGTTCGCAGGAAATTACATTGCACTGAGGGAAAATCACGACGAGACTCGCGCTAGCAAATTAGCGGCTCTGTAATCAGCGCGGCACTCTCGTGACTACCGGCTAAAATCGCTTCGCCTGTTTCAACGTTTCGGAATTACGAGGGGAAAAACGCGAAAAAAGTAGCGATTTAAAAATTAAAGCGCGTTTCGTTCGGTCAGTGGCACTGCCCGATCCACCCACGAATTTTCGAGCGTGACGGCAGAGAAGGAATCGTACAGAGAGGCAACTCACCCGCGTGGTTCACCGACTACGAGAGCAATTATTTTTTAAATTATTCTCTCTCCCCAATAACAGTTATTTCTCTAATTATCCGGGGGAGGCGCGAAACTAACGGGGAGGGGATTTAATTGTATAAATTTAACGCGACAAGGGCCCCGGGGAAATAGCGCTGCGCGATTATTCATCAAAAATCGGTGCACTTCTCTACCGTCGGGCTTTTTATATTGTTCCACTTTTTTTTTTTATCCATTCCACTTTCGTATGCATTGCGTTTTTGTCGCAACCGCAACATTTTACTCCTATGCACCTCAGTCCTTGTTGCCTACGAGCTTCAAACCTTTTAAATCCGTAAATTTACCACTTTTAAAATTCGCTTATTCTCGTATTTATTTCGTATAGCTATTTTCTAGTTAAATGTCCATCTTCCGGAAGCGAATGATTAAATGGTGACGAAGACTTGCAATTATTACACATTTTTTTATTTACCGAAATATATTTGAGAAATCAAATTCGTTGCTTGATACCGCTCCGGTCCACCGTGTGAATCTAGGACATTTTATTTGAATGCATCTCAACCTTATTCTGCTTGCAAATGTTCATATTTTTTTAAATCCTACATTAACCATTTTCAAAATCCGTTTGTCGGTGTATTTCTGATGCAACACGGTATTTCTATGTAAACAATTCTGTAATTAATTCTCCGAAAGCAAAAGGTTGACCATTCTCCTCGCCAAAGTAAAAAAAAACTGTGTTCCAGAAATGTTTATATTTCATACATTGCCAGAGCAACAGATATGTCTGCCGAGGGTGGGCGCGTAAATATTACTGGAAGGATAATGTAAAATTTCCCAAACTCTCATGCATACTTGGAAGGGTTTTTTTTTTCAAATTCTGTTACATTTTCGAATAATTCCTTTTTTTTACAAATAAAAATAAAAAATTCCTCTTCTTCCATTACAAATCGCATCATTCGTGAGAATTTCAGTAATGAATCTTAATTTTTACTTTCCGCACAGTGACGACCGGTCGAAATTATTGCAGATCACTTTCCGTTGCCGCAGTTTTTATGTATTTGAAAAATAAAATTTGTCGCTCTATACAGCAAGCTTTATAATGAAGGAAGAGCTTTTTAATATTGTCAATATGAATAAGTGATAAAAGGGGGTGCGAGAGGTTACTCAAACAAGTGCGGGAGCGCGGTGACGGGGGTGGGTCTATAATAAGCGTCTAGGAAACTTCTGAAACCTGGGGGTTTGAGGATGGCTCATAGTTGGGGGGGGGGAGGGGGAAGAAGGGTGAAACTCTCAAGGAGAAAACGAAAGAAAAAAATTCATCTTTGCATTGCAAATGGAATACAAGCTCAAATTGCGGGAAGCCAGCGGTGCGAGAGTTCAAAATGAAATGCCGGGAGCGGCAATAATGTCGCGGCGTCGGCTCGTTTGAAAGTAACATTATGCGGGGATCGATTCCAGGGACCGACCACCCGCTATCCCATCTTGACTCTGTCTTCACCGACCGGCGGGAAGCCGGGGCCTCTTCGCCTCCTTGCTCCTTCCTCGGCCAGCCTCGACTCGCCGACGTTGTAATATATTGAAATTTTTCTGAAGACCTCCCTGTCCCCGTAAGATCGCCTGGCACGCAATGTTTGCAAATCGGATCACTCTTTATCACGGTAAAAACCAATAGCCGTTGCCACGGCTACTACAACATCACAAGTGCTTTCTTTCATTTTTTATTTTTCAACCTATCGATTCGACGGTAAAGTTTCTTTCCGCCCCCATTAAATTTCTCATTAATTTCTGAAACAAGACCGCGAGAGCGATGATTAATGTTGTCGGCTGTATACGCGAATTTCGATTACATACAAATAAATACAATATAGTATTTTACAAAAATAATGTTTGTTACGGAAAGACATTAGTTAATAAAATGTAGTCGTAGCATCGATGATTGCTCGAACCGACCAAACAAACAGCAATTTCAACACTAAAAATAGAAAATATTAACAATTTTCAATCGTAGAATTCTTTCCAAAACGGTATAGAAAAGTCGCGGTGTAAGGCAGATTGACTGACCAAAGTGTCCTAATGAGAGGAGAGGTTTTATCCGGTGATAGGGACGCAGACGGGGTCGAATCAGCTAATCAGTGGCACGAAAGCTCGACAGCTCGATGGTACGGTAGGGCCGAATGTGACACTGAAAATAAAGAAACTACAGCCGAGTCAGAGAACGACAAAGCCGGAGGGAGAGAAACATGGGGGGAAAAAGGGACAACGGAGATCCAGGCACAAATTAGTTTGAGTGCACTTCAGTATCCCGGAAAGTAGAGTATCCGGAGCTAATGTAATCTGGATTTCGGTATCGCTACATACGATTTCGGTGTAGAAATGCTGGTCTCTGGCTCGGGCGATGGCTGTTGTCGGTTGTCTTTCCAATCGCGACCGTCCCGCTGTTGTTGCTTCGCTGCCGTTGGGATTTCCCTCATTTCCCGGATGGCGGTTCGCGGTTCATCAATTTTCCATCCTATTTTAACATTCACCATTTCGCACTCCCAACTCATCCCGGGCAAGAAATTAAGGGGCAACGATATCGGGCGCACACGCCCGGTGATTTTACACCGCATCGCGTGACGGTACCAGCCAGGGACTCCACCCGTAATCACTGATAAGCCGATATACATTTTTATACATGGTAGATATTTAACGTTGTCGAACGGTTCTACGGTAAATGGCCGTTCTCGGTGCACAGACAAAAAAAAAAAAAAATGCAAAATCGAAACGCTGCGTTTCGTGAAAACGATATTGTTGAATGAAAACAAATTCTCAAAACATCAACAAAAAATCGTTCGTCGAATACTGACTCGTCCTTCCGTTCGTCGTGTCATTGACGATCGATAGTTCGCAAAATTAGCGAACGGAAAAAATTGTGGACCTTTGTTGGCAAAAAAATGGTTGCGAAATGCGCCAACATTTTTTATTGCCATGTGCGGCTGAAGCATCTGGCTCCAATCGTGCCACGTTGACTGCGCGGAGATATCACGGAGACTATAAGAAATTTTCGATAAAAAAATATCCCATCGACCTTCGGATAATCCTCCAAATGATCGGAATCTGAAGTTTCTTGTTCAAAATAACGACAGAGTAAAAAAAAATTGAGAAAAAAAAAATTGCCTCTAAGCCTGGTACCTCACGTTTCATGGGAGTTTCTCGGATGAGAAGTCGCTGGCGAGGGCGTGTTTTCTTGGTCGTCGCTATAAGCACTTTAACCCACCGCCGCAACTTTTATTCCCGCCTGTCAATCCCAGTACTCTCGTTACCTGCTATTTCCGGTCGCTCGTCGCCCCGTTGCTCGAGACAGCCAGCCGAAGAGAAAAGGTTACAGAGGGAGACGACGACGTTGTAGCTGTGGCTCGAGACGAAACGCGGACGGTACACAAGAAGCTTGGCAGAAGTGGAGAACGAGAGCAAAAGAGATACTCGCACCACGTCACGCTCGGAGCCCTCGAACGAAAGGCCAACGGAAGCTCGCGTGGTGTGTTAGCAAGGTCGGTAGGAATTTCTCGATCCTCGCGAATGCGATTCGCAGCCATCCAGAATCTCCCGACTTTGTGGCTTACGTCTGGTCCGCCTGTTGTTCCTTCACTTTGTGTCTGTGTTTTTGGCGGCCTTTTTTTTCTGTCTATCCGTACATTGTATTCAAACCGCGTGCGGTACCGGTAGTCGGACACCGGCCCAATGCTCTCACCCCACGTCGAACGGTTCACTGGGCCAATGGGCGCATCAGCCTTGCATCAACCTTGCGTCCCGCTACGATAACGGTCAGTGTTTGACTTCCGGATCTGCATATGCATCGAGTCGGCGGAGGGTATACGCGTTTGAATAACGACTAGAGTATATGCGGAGGGTGGGAGATACGCGGAGAAAGCCCCGAGTGCAAACCACCAAAGGTCTGTTAGGACGGGGTTCCTGAATCGAGGCTTTCGGTACACTGGCTCGGGTAATTACTGAGCGTACAGTTGCACCGGTTCGTACACAGACGACTTCCCTGGATATTTAAACAAAACAAATTTGAACAAACAGAAGCGTTAACTTCACATCCCTGTCGAAAATTTCTGATTCGGGAAAAGAAAAAGATATTAGATGAAAGAAAATTTGTATGACTGTCGTAACTGTCAAAATATCATGGAATAGTTATTTGTATGGCAAGGGCGTAGAAAAGGAGTTCTTGACGAGTGCGAAAATGCCGTACGAGCCGAAGGGTAGTGCTGCATTCACACGAGTCAGAACTCCCTTTTCTACTCCCATGCCATTCACATAATTTTTCCTAACGAATTCACGAAAATCACGCTTTTCGTTCCCGTGAAGTGTGCGTAGAAAGGCACTTTTCCGCACTAGTGCTGGAAAAAAGACCATATTGAGTTTGTACTCATGTGCAGTATTGTTCCCGCACGCGATGCGACGCACTGCACAGGAACGGAAAGCGAGATTTTACGTGCATGTGTTAGGAAAACCTGATTCGTGATCTACACGATGTACGGTTTATTTTGGTGGGTAAACATGTGGGCGATCGAGCAGATTTTACCCGAGGACAAGGTAAGAACGGCGAATTTTTTGTTTGTTACCCGAGATTATTAAACACATTGTACGTCGTACAAAGAAAGTTGATTGGCGAAAATGGCGTGTGACGTAATGGCGTATGTAGGTCGTTTCATCGACATAACGTCGTGGAAGATTGCATTATTAACGCTCGTTACTCGAGGCGTTCTCGCGACCGCGCTCGCCGCGGCCTTCGCTTCATCAACGTCGGCGATTTATTTAACAAATCGGGCGAAAAACACGAAACGCCGTTGCGAGAGGGGGAACTCGGTACTGCGATAGCGGGTCTCCCTATCTGATTCTCGGACACCCGAGTATCCCGGGTAGGGTGCAGGTAGGGGCGCCTTCGTGTTCGGGTACGATCATTACGTGCGCATAGTCCAATCTTAGTCGAATACCACGGGGGAGAAGCCGACAAGGCTATATCATCAGAAACTCGAAGCACCGGAATTTTTCGATACCAAAACGCAACAAACTTACGTGCAATTTTCTTTTTTTACGAATTATAAAAGGTAGTTCGGAGCGGGGCGAATACTTCAAATGGGAGAGTATTTGAAGTTCCATGTACTTAAAGTTCAAAGCGCTTGCGGTCTAAGTACTTGGAGCTCAAACTACTCAGAGTGCAAACGGCTTAGGGGTCGAAGTACTCGTAGTTCAATACACTTGAATTTCAAAGTACTTGATGTGTCTAATGAAGTGCCAGGTACTTGATGTGCGCATTCAAGTACCGGGAATTTGGAGTTTTCAAGTAGCAGGAACTTAAAGTGCGTATTCATGTACCAGAAACTTGGAGTATGTATCGAAGTACTGGTCACTGAGTACTTGAGCACTGAATCATTGGACACACGGTACATTTATTTCAAAACCATTTTTTTCTCGCGCAAACTTCAGAAAACGGACAAGTACCAGATTTCTGGAGTATGTATTTAAGTACAGAACTCTGGGTGGTACTTAAGTACGAAAATGTTGGGTACTCGGTAGATTAATTTTAAAAATCTAAAAAACTGTTTTTTTTTTTTAACGTGAAGGTTCGGAAAACAATAATTTGGCGATGAGAACATCGTACCGAGAATAATGATCCATACTAGAGGAACTGGCGATTCTCCTCGGTGTTGTTACTTGAATGAATGGGAAATTCAAGAACCGCAGTTGTCGATCAAGTCGAGATCCTGACATATACATACATTTTCACGAAAGGAAACCATCAGACTGAAGGCCATTATAGGTGAGAGAAGCCGACGGGAGAAACAGTGTAGCGAGTACTTAGAGAATCGAGTACGCTATGGAGGAGGATGGTGAAATCATTGGCTGCCAGCGAAATATACGGGCGAAAAGCCGCTCAAGTGGCATCGTCGGTTATTCGTCGAGAGCACATTCCATCAGAGTGGAAACTGGACTCTGCGGGAAATGCTAAATTGCGAAAACAATATCCACTTGCGCTGCTTCGGCATTACCAAGATATTCGAAGATCTTGAGACAGCCACAATCGGCAAGTGAACAGCATCAGTAGCAGCACTCGGCGGTTTGATCCGACGCGCAACGGAAGGACTCAATTGTCAATCATCCACGATGCCTCCATAATTTATGGAGGGAAATAGTATGCCACTTTTTCTTTTTTTTTCTATATCTGTGCTGGAAAAATATTCGATTAAAATGACAAATGTTAGAGATAATTTTATCCAGTAAAAGAAAAAGGTTTGAAGGTAAACAAATTAAGTCATGAGTTGTACCGTTCAAAGACAATTTCATTATGACCCAGGTGGGATTTCTCCATAACTGGAAAAATGGCACATCGCTAACTCCACATCGGCCCGTCTCTTACTGCCGTGCCTAGCCGTGCCTAGCCTAGCGAAGCCCATGGTCTTCCGAGCACTGATAAGCACCGGGTAATGATACTACTCCACTGCTTGGCAGAGGAAAATGCGCAAATTTTCTGTGACTTTACCTCCAGTTTGAGAATCTCACTCTTAAACCGGAAGCGACGTCGCGCAGAATACTTTGAAAAAATGTATTTACGACACCACTTCCCGTTTCAAAATCTCAGTTTTCAATCGGGCGTGACATCATACGGAAAAACGTCACCTGCGCTTTGATAATCTTGATTTTTGACCGGGAGTGCCGTTATACCGCAAATACGTCACTTCCAGTTTGTAAATCTCGTTTTTCGACCGCCTGTGTCGTCATTTCCGGTTTAAGCATCTCATTTTCCATCTGGAAGTGACGTCATACCTGAAACACCTCACTTCCGGTTTGAAAAACTCATTTCCCAACTGTAAGTGACGTCATACCGGAAATACGTCACTTCCGGTCGGGGAATGGGATTTTCAAATCGGAACTGTCGTATTTCCTCTGATATAAAAGAAAAACCAAAATCGCTCGGTTCCGATCGAGAAAGTCACAATGCAGTTTACACGTAATGCATAATACGTGACGGCATTGAGATCAAGGGGACGGGAATGGGGGCTGAACGGTGAGATGGATGTATTTACCACAGTATACTGTACACCAGAAGACGAATACTCCGGGTAGCTGCGTGAGATACAAGAGGGGTTGTATATCAAGGAGCCACGCCTTGCACGAGAACCACTTCCGGTCTAGACACGCGAGCTTGTGTGCTCGCTCGTTCGCTATCCAGCCAGCAAGCCGCTGGTGGAGAGTTTAGGGAGTGAGAAAGCCCACCAACATCCACCCCGCTAATACTCGAGTGCCGAACCCTTTCCCTAAATGCGCCTTGCCTTTACAACCTCCTCGCTGTTACCTCCTGCCGATGCTACGTTACCATGTTGCTTTGGATACTGCCCGGCTATGCTATACGCAACGGAGATCGTGTACTCTGACGTTACAAGACGGTTTCCGTACGACAGGAGACCCGCAGGCTCTCCGCCTGTCCTGATTCACGAATGTAATTTGTCTATCGGAATAGCTTAGCCAATCGTACCGGATGCCTCGAGGTTTAACCTTAGCTCAACGGAGAATTCTAATAGTATTCTGTTTCCCGTCGCATCGCACTTAATCGTAATAGTGCTGAGTGAACACGAAACGTCTATGTTCACTCTCAATACTGAATGACGAGTCATCTTGTAATATTGAAAATCTCATGGTGACACACATGCAAGGATAAGAAGCAAGGAGGTGGATAAAAAATTACTGGATCGGCAGCAATCTAAAAAAGCTTCCTCTATGAGGAAGAAAAATGGACCAGGAAGTGTCCAGGATTGCGTATGGTAGCGGATTTTCATATTCGGTCGTAGAACGAAGCGTCCACTTTTTTTTATGACTCATTGCTCAATCGTGGTTTTTATGAAAGTGTTTAGATTCACAGTTCATTTTGTTTTTTACATTTTTTCTCGGTAATGAAAAAATTGGATAAAAAATCCTCCAGGATCAATCATTCATAACAGTGTTTCGATCATGAAAAAAAAAAATCCCAGGTATGAATATAAAAAATTGTAGGAGTTCCATTTTTTTGCAATATTATATATTTAATTAATATTTTCTACTTTTAGAAAAATGGAGCTCCTCCTAAAACTTTTTTCATATTCGGATCTGAAGAGTTTTCGACATGTCCAGAACACAGTTGCGAAAGATCAGTCCTGGGGAATTTTTTATCCGTTGCTGGTATTACCGACCAAAATAAATAGAACAGTTTATGCTGCTTGAAATCGATGGAGTGAACGGTGCGAATGAAGGAGTCTTCGGAGCGTGAAAATTAGGGAATAACAAGCGATGGGGGAATTGTCGAACAATCGTACGTGCTTCTATCGCTTAATCAATGAGCCTCGACGCTGTATTGTCACGGCATGTCGTGCTCAATCGACGAGGAAATAATCGCGTAATACTTGTAACCACGCTGCCCGCCCGCCACGCCCTGTTTCTGCGTACGTCACAGGCAGAGCACGCAGTACTGATTTATCGAGACGTATAAACGACGACGAAGACGATTATCGAGGCGCGACGTCGGATAATTTCGCGAATCGCGTAATCGTTAATCGATATCATGAAAATCGTCACATACCTCGAGCGACTCGACGCCGAGACTTGCCGTAATGCAAGAAACGACACGGCGACACGGTTAATAATTTTCATCTTACTCACCGAAAATCGATTCATCGAGACAATAAAAACCAATCCCGTTAACGCCATTCTTACCTGGAACATAAATATAAATATTTCGTTAATAACGAAAAAAAACTCGAAATTTTTCAATAAAATAATATACGAGCACAAAAAATGTTCACAAGCGTATTAACCAGTACAGAGTAAAAAATTATTTCGCAAATCGGGATACGAAGTTTCGTAAAAATAATTCTGTTAAATAAGTCATAAACTCTTTTGTTCAGGTTTGAATATACAAATCTCTTCTTTTAATTCGCGGTCGTTAACAATTTAAGTTTGTACTTTTGTTTGTAAAACTAGAGCTGGATGGTGCAATCGGAAAATTACCAAATAAAAAATTTTGAACGTTTATGTACAATAAACTGTTCTAAAAAGTACAAACTTTTTATTACTGTGTAATGCAGCGAAATCTCGTATATTCCAAAGTAAAAAAGAGTTTGCTACTTTGAATTTCAGTTTTGAAATTCGTCCCTCGGGACAAGGCAGTCCCGTGCGCAATTTCTCTGAAACATCTATCTTTTTTTTCGTGTCTTTACTTTTTTACTTCAAAGGGTACGGAAATCTCGAGGAATGGAGAAGGGCTGAAGAGAAGCAAAGTAGTCGCGGGGTTAGAGAGCGAGGGTCGTGCATTGATAATACGTAGGCGGGTCGCCGGAATGCGGAGAGAGGTACAGCGAGCGAAGGGTGCGAAGTGTGACCGCGTACGAAAAAAAACACTCACAAAAAATACCAAGAAAAAGCAAAAAAAAAAAAAGAATTAAAAAATAAACAGCGACGAAGGATCAAGTGCCTTGTTTCGTCGGGGGTGGTTTAACGGGCGTCACTCACAGCCGACACCCCACCTTCCCGACCAAGAGCTTCCAGCCGACGCTCCGTCCCTCGCATCATGCCCTTAGATTAATGTTTCCCTTTACTTAAAGACCCTCCTACCCCTTCGTCGGAATCCGAAAGAGGAAGGAAGTGACAGAGTCGCGTTGTTCTTTTTCCCTGCGGTCTCCTCCCGGTAGGTGGTCTCTTTCATTAAAAAGTCAGAGAGGAAAAATCATTCGGAATTACCGGGTGTCGCTACAGCCGTTGCTGCGCTGTTGCGCCTTTTTTCACAAGTGAGAAAAATACGGGAGGGTAAAAAGATAGACGAGTGTGTAATATATAGATACATATTTATGTATATATATATATATAGACATATCCACGACCAGACGAACGGTGGTTCGCGCAAGGGGGTGGTTATGCATGCGCTAGCTCGAGGGCGTACGGATATGGCACAATATCCCTCTCTCGTTGCTTCCACTGCTTGTACTTACCGCCGAGAGATATATGTACTATTGGTACTGGTGGTACTGTGCGCTACTGGCTGTTGGTGGAATTCGCAGCCCGGGGCTGCTGCTCACCCCTTCCGCCTTTATTTATGCCGTGCTCCGAATATCGATGCGCGTGTCGACGACAAGCCTCGTATACCTTCTCAGTTCTACCGTGTGCGAACACGGCGGCTGGGAAGCACCCCTTCCCCCCCCCCCCCCCCAACCCAAATCCACCCCTGCATTCGTACTATACATTGTACGAACAAGGATACTATATCTTGCACCGTACCTAGTACTACAGTATTCACGGTATGCTCAATACTAATGTATACACGCGCCTGTACAGTACGTGGGACAATGCGCAATGTCCCATAGAAACCCACTTAACGGTCGAAGATCGTACATCTCTCTGGTCGTGAGGGACGACGCGAGACTTCTCGGCACTGCGTCGATAAAAAATTCGATATTTTTATATCGATATCTATGCACCATTTTGTTTATCTTTTTCAGGGGAAACACACATTTTTACAAAAAATTAGATTAAAAAAATTAAAGTGAAAAATGAAAATAAAAATGAAATCTTTATTTTTATCGTACTGAAAAAATACTGTTGTAATTTCCCAGAAACAGAATACAGTTTCTCCCTTTTGTTTAATAATAACAATCGGTATACGAAATTGTTTTCGAAACGGAACCCTTGAGCAAAAAGGACCATTTTATGTCCCGCGAAAATAATTGGTAAACATTGTCCGTTTTGCCCCGTACTCCCCTGAACGAAACGTACGCGGAAGAGCGCTCGCTAAATGTGGATCTAGGACTGAAGTTCTTGTGCTTCGTGTACTCTTATCATCGACAGAAGTTAATACCAGAGAGGTCGAGTCCGGTGTACGTGGTTATAACTCTCTGCTTCCGAACTGCAAAACCTTCGAGCTTTGCCGCAGTGGGTGTGGTGCGCTTCGTCCTCGACACACTTTGGCTCTGCAGCTAGCGCGGTTCCCCAAACTCTTCGAAATCTACGGAACAGTTGAAACCCAGCAGAAAGATGGTACCCGCACGGGGAAAAATTGTTTTCTCACTCTAGCAAAACGTGATTCGTTAAGAATCTTGTATTGCGACAGCAAACAAATTTGCCGCTATTTATTGTCCCAACTAAATTTTCTTCCTCAGCGCGTTTAGGCGCACCGACAAAAAAATACGCTTGAATCAACTAAAGATTCGGGCATAGACGTTCAAACAAATATTTTCTTGGTACAACTGAAAGATTGCTTAGTTCAAAAACGCTTTGCATTATTTCACCAAAATATTTTTGGGGCATTAAAATATTTTGTTCGACCAACTAAGTATTTATTTGAAAGTCCGAATCTTTAGTTGATTCAACTGCATTTTGCTTCTTCATAGAGGAAGCTGTTTTCATCAGTGTGGCATAGCGAACTCGAAGTCATAGAAGAGCGTGGATTCACATCGTGCCCGAGTCTCAAAAAAGAATTCCACGCGCCGCTGGTTAAATATTAATATCCTGTGAATGATGAATACATCGAGTATGTCTAACGGCAGAAGGTCGTATGGGGATAGCATTCCAATACATCATACGCCCTTATTGAATTTGGCCGTCGACATCAGGATCGACGGGAAAGCCTCTCTCCGCTGACGTCGGCGTTATGGCGATGGATTGATCGTTCACGACCTACGGCGCGTTAAAGGATATATCCGGTTCTCCGTGTTACAGCAAAATAAACGGGTACGTAGCCGCGGGACGACAGGGCGTGTAGCAACGGCCATGCAGAAAATACTCTCCTGGGAAGGACGACGATACCCGGGCGTCATCGAAATCTCCGTACGAAGGCACGATCGAGGGAGGCAGGGATGAAGATCCCACGAAGGAGCCATCGCCCTGTGAATGTTCGCTTGCCAAGTTCGTCCGTCATTCATACTCGACCTATGGTCTCACGGGGAAAGGCAGTGCATGTCCGATAACACATCGATAAATATATATGTGATATATTTAAGATATTTTCGCTGGCAAAAAGTATTGGATGTTTCGGATATGTTCACGAGAACGTGGGTCTTTAAGTGCATAACAATTAATATGTTTAACGTATCGTAGCGTATACTAAATATATCAGCATGGAAAAAGTATGTGCGAGAAATATATTAACAATATCAAATTTTTTCACGCAAAAATATATTCGCTATATTAATGATATAATTTAAATATAAATGTAGAAAGTAGGTGCAATTAAAAAAAAAATTACTCAGGTACATCCGTCACATATATCTAATAGCACACGAATTATAGAAAAGTTTCCGTGACATTGGCTTTAAATTTTCGCGCACGTGTTTTCGTTCGTTACAATATTGATGCTTGATGTATTAAGTCTTATTGTTTTGACGCACGTAACTAAACAGGTTCTGAGAGCAATTTTGTTGCCGATGATCAATTCTTTGAAATCAGTTAGACCGGTATTGCCTATTGTCCCCTTCTAGGTACTACGATGGCTGTTATTGTCTCTAGTAAACACTATATATAGTAATTACATCGATGCAATCCGGATACTATATCCTGGGCCTGGGGCCTGGAGATTCGCCATGAGAGTCAACATTTGGTCGGCATCATGGAATTTCTGCAATTACCAGCAACGTTCCAGTCCGCAGGATCTATCTTAACTCGTCACGTGCTATTGCCGCAGGGGCCGAGGGGGGTGGAGAAAGGGGTTGGATCAGACGTACCCGGCAGAAGACCGTGCTGGTGTGTACGGATCCGTGTGTACACCAGGATTGGAGGTGCGCCTCGGTTATGTATATCTACGAAAATAGGCATGACCGAGGGAAGGAGGAAGCCGGAAGGGTGGAAAGCGGAAGACGAGGGATGCGACGTGGATAGCGTCGGCTCAAGTTCGATGCGAACAGTGTCCTGCAAACTGCGCAAGACGATCGAAGCCGTGCTGCTGCTGGGAGTGATTGCTGCAACCGCCGCCGACGACGTCCCCAAAGGAACATAATTGCTGCTCGCGGAAATTTGAGCTTCCCCGAAGCCTCGGCAGACTTTGCTGTGTTGATCTACGAGTCGTTCGTCTCCTTAATCCTCCGTGTTATAAACGCGGAAGGGAACGGGGATTTTTGTAACGTCCATCGATCTTCGGCCAATGCTCGAAATTGCCAGTGAAGACCGAAGTGAAACGGCCACAAGATTCGGAGACGAAATACACCGAATCAATCGGTTTTACCAGTCAAGTGAAGTAAATTTAGCGAGGTGGAACTGAGGTACGAACTATATTATTAAAATTTTCGAGGTAATGGCCGAATATGTGACATTGTCGAGTCCATTAAAATTTGCTACTTTTAATTTCTTGCCGCACGGAGTAAGAAGTTTAACTATAATTCTGGAGTCCGGAAGAACAAAAATGCTGTGTATTCCAGAATAATCTATAACATATTTCTGTAGTAAATAGCATGTTTGTTATTTGTGGATGAGTGAACATTTATGGAATGATACTGTAAAATGTTCCAATTCCTCACGCAATTCAATTCCTTCTTGAACGTGTTTTTCTCTTAAGAACCCCGTTGTCTTGCCACTGATTTCTATTTTCACAATTTCGAAATTAGAAATTACTGTTTTTGCATTACCGATCGCCGGAATATTCCGGAATACTTTGGGATGTTTTGTCGCCGGGATACTTTGTCGCCCGTTTATTTTAATGCTTCGCTTACTTATCAGTCCCTTATCAGCAACTCATTATTAATACTCACTGCTTATTTTCTTAGTCTCCTGCCAGAAATCCTTATTTTCAATACGAATGTCCAAAACCCTAGATTGAACAAAATTGGTTCAACATTTGATTATTCAAAATTTTTAGGCTTCGGTCACCGTTGACAACAACGAGTCGCCGAATCTTGCTGATTTCTGTATCTCCAGCCTGAAATTTGTACGCATCGACCGTGCATTATCACGGCGGGCCATGCTGGATCATCCTGGTTTCTACATCACCATCCGCAAACTTGTTCGCGTTGACCATACGCGCATTATCACGGACCATGCAGCACGGTGGTCCGGTTGATTGTCGGTCGAACGGCGAGGGAGGCAATGGAAAATCAGCAAGCCGACGCCCAAGCTGGCAAGCATGAGGGATGATAAAGAGTGAGAATCAGGGAGCAACGGTTGGACGGAATTGGAGAGAGAAAGAGGATCGCGGACGGGAATGGTGTGGAGAACCAGAAGCGAAGCAGGAGAGCACAGGCAGGTCGGATGAGCTCTTTACTCTTTGACGACGACACGGCTCTCCGCAGCGCACCGTTAGTTTACCTTCGATAAACAGGAAAAACCATCACAGAGCAATCGCGTGTGCTATATACGTTTCGGTATACCGGGACCGCACACTGAACAGCTTGGTTTCTCATCGAAATTTCCGTCGGTTCGTCCCCTCGCTTTGCCCATTCGCTATACCTTATCTTCGATCCCGCACTGGCAGCCAACACACATCGGGCCTTTACCGGCGGGCATCTCTGTGCCGGTTCGGGTACCGTGACTCTCGACAGTCACGACACAGAGATACTCCGCGCTTGCTCACCGAATCTTTTTATTTCTTCCTCATTCGCTGGTCGCGATCCGCGTATCAACTGAATCCGAGCCAAAGTAGGAGACGCACACTGAGAGAAGGATCTAATAAAAACTACCGATCATCTAAGAAAAATTACCATAGCACATAGCAGTAGGGAACCAGAGCGCCACTTATGACAAAAAGTCTCAGATTTTCCAAAAAATGTTACCATAATATCTACGAAAAATTCGTATAAATCTGGTACTTCCTACCATAGGTTGCACCTTAGTTCTCTACTACCATGTGCTATGGTAATATCTCTCAAGCGATGTAGTAATATTTACTAGATCCTTCTCTCAGTGTAGCAAGAAGCTCCGAAGCCTCTTTATGATAATTTTTTTTTTTAATGTCCACGAAATGACATCAAGGGAAATGCTGATGCGCGATATCTAATTCGGGTGTGGAGAACGGATGAGAGATGGTTTATGAGTAATGTTCGGACCGATCCGACAGATCGCGTGTACCAGCTGGGAAAACGGGACGGTGGGCTGGGATTACGCTCGCGAGTACCCGTGCAGTTTGCGCGTTGCGTCGCGCATGTAAATCGGTTAATATATGATATGTATAAATACAAATTCGGTATGTACGGAAAGCATTTACCGTCCTTTTATATATGCATTATCCGCGGAACCCGGACGGAGTACATATGTGCGTAGCGCTCGCTCGGATTTCGAAAATGTTAAAATGTATGTGACGACAAGAGTCAGACTGGGTTTACACAGTAACGCGGGGAGCGCGTTAAATTTGATGGCGATCATGGGAAGTCCCGGTTGCGTGCAAAATCCCAACGCGACATTTATTATACAAGTGGAACGCATGTATAAATTCGTGTATGCACAAATTTTACCGGGCATGGAAGCGGACGAAACTGTGACGAGGAGGGTGGGACGCCGGTCGACACCGAAGATAATATCATCGTCGCAACAGAGTCGGAGCTGGCAATGCAAATATGAAAACCGCTACGTGTTACGCAGAGCGGACCGGCGCGGGGACCGAATCACCCCTCATTAGGTCTGGCACACAGCACCCTTCAGGACTTTGTACAGTTGCTCGTCGTGCATCTGCCCTCCTCCTACCTTTCTGTCTACCTAATGAATGTATGTATTTATGCACGTACGTATATACATATATGTATATAAACATTGTTCATGTACGGTATTTTGATACGAGCGCTGCGACACGAGCGCCGGCTTATCAGAAGACGCGTCACCCGGATGTATCGCCGGGAGCGATTAATCGAAAAGCTCGACGATAATACTATCCCGACAAGCCCGTCGTCATGACGCGGACAAACTCGACTTCGCCGATGCAAATTTCTGTTTCAAAAGGGACAGAACCAGACGCCAGAGGCCAATCGCGGTTTGTCGTTTGTTGCGGCAGTTGTTCATGGCGGCCAATAAATCTGATGACGAAAAAATTCCCAGACATTTCCCTGATTTCCCTGACGCAGTTTAAATTCCCTGATGCTTCCGGTTAAACGGAAATAACTTTGGCATGGAACGTGCTGAAAAGTTCGCCAATCGAAATATCGACAATTCGAACTGTGGCTACTGATAAAATTACGCTGGGTTGAAATTACACTGGGATTCAATCATTATTAAATCCCAGAATGATTTTCTAAAAATCGTCGTAAACTAACCGGTTGCGGAAATCGATTTGCATAGATCTCAAGCAACGTTACATTATCATCGGTAGTCTCTTTTCCCAGAATGATTTTCTAAAAATCGTCGTAAACTAACCGGTTGCGGAAATCGATTTGCATAGATCTCAAGCAACGTTACATTATCCTTGGTAGTCTCTTTTCCCAAAGTGTTTTCTCCGGCTCTATTGTATGCAGTTCCACTGACACGTGAATCGATACGACATTCTCTGTCGAATCGCCGGATTTGTGCCTTGCCCGGTGGATACTTTCTAAGTCACATTCTCGCTTCATCGAGCGGTTCTGTTCCATCGCACTCTCGCTTCCGGAGAGTCTTTCTCTTTCACCATTCACCGACCGATCTCCTCTTCGCATCGTCGAACTCGCGCGGGCCTCTCGTTCGATCTCTGAGAATAATGCGGCCTGTGTACATAAAGGCGAAATCCATTAACGAAACGAGATGCGCGATGCGATGCTGATCGGGATGTTGGCACACATTGACGCACTGCCTTCGACGAACAGCGCTCCCACAATCGAAGATAAGTTTCTATGGCTCGCCGGATGTATCCGGAGAAAGGAGTATACCCGTTTCACGCTCCTAATGCGGCAGACATCTCCGCATTAGCTGATAACGGAGTTTGTGCAATCAACGTTTGGAGAGACTAATACAGGATAATTTTCCAATTACGGGAGAACCCTCAATTACGTAAACTTTTTATTTTTGTCCACTTTTGCCATCAATACACGTCTGGATGGAATGACTCGATTGATTCCGATAATCGAGATCTTGTTCCATTGGTAATAACGTTTTTTGATCGAAATGATTCGACACCACTCGGTCGGCAACAAAAACTGTAGTAAGAAGTTCTTCCTCTTAAAGGACTGTACTTGTTTCACGTTCCTAATTTGGCAGACATCTCCGCATTAACTGGGAATGGAATTTATACGATCAACGTTTCGACAGACTAATACAGGATAATTTTCCAATTACAGTGGAACTTCAAATGAGTCGACTTTTATTTTTTGTAAATTTTTCGACATCGATACACATCTGATGGAATGACTCGATTAATTTCGAGAATCGAGATCTCTTGTTCCTTTGGAATAACGTTTTTTGATCGAAACGATTCGGTTCCACTAGGTGGATAACAAAAACTGTAATTCAAATTTGTCTGACGTTGTCAATAAGTGGGATAAAAGACGATAACGTCAGTCTGAGAATTTGTTGGACCGAGCGCACTGTTGTCCTTCGAAATGTCGTTCTAAAATATTTATTGATTTTACCAACAAACCCTCGGAGTTCCATTTTTTTATTTAATAATAATGAAATATTGCCGAACAGAGTATCTTGGAATTTTTCACAACTTAAAATTCAAACTTTAACTCAGTCGTTCGAAAAAATGATAAAATGGTACACTAAATTGACGAGAGAAACGGTAGGTAGCTCGAGATTATTTAGATTCATTGCGAGTTTTTCTTTCATTGAAGCATTCTAAAAGTCCGGTTTTATGCATCGTTAGTGGATGGCAACTATTAGTCGCTGCCGCGCTTTCCTATCATCGGTCACGGAAGGAGGGAAAGAGGACAAGAGGAAGGGCAGGACAAGCTTTAAAGCTCTCAACGTGTCTGTATGAGAGGGCTAAAAAGTTGTAGCATAGAGTGGTGAGCTGATGAGGAATTTTACTGAAACACACTGCATATATGAACATATATATATATATATATGCATATATGATTTAATACAGAACCAGTAAGTAGGTTCCATGGCGTTAACATCATTGCAACGGATAAAGTTTCAAACGAAAAAGGGAATACGAGTCTCGTTGGATAATGAGAGGAATTTCCCCTCTATGATTTTTTCAATTTATTTAATCATGCAGCTTTCCGCTTTTAATCACAAAACAATAGAGACGAAAAATGTCATATAAAACTCCGACGGATAATTCCGCGCTGTCGCATAATTCGTTAGAATGTCCGCTGTATTCAAAACAACGCGCATCTCGATTAATGTACAAACCGTTGACATGTATTTTAACTGGGTGGAGGCGAATAATTATTTAATTGATTCATATTACATCTCATACTCGATTTACCGGTAGATTAAATTTTACAATTTATAATCCGTGCATATTATTCTGTCCCTCGAAACGGAATGATAAATTTAATGGTACAATAAAAATAACTTCTCGTGCGCAGACTGGTGGAAAACGATTCCCGAAGTACAGCCTGAAGCCCCCATTTTTATCAAAACGTTTGGAGGCCAAGTCCCAATTAAATCAATTTTTTATTTATTTTTTTTAATGCTATATAGGATCTCAACATTTTTTATTGTTATTATCTTTATAATATCTCTCACGTTTTTCCGTACTTTATACGCATATTCAGCCCGCGAGAGTCTACTTGGTATTATAAACTTGGCGAGTTTGCAATTCCGATTGGCCGAGTGCACCGAGCGGATGTTGGACTCGCGCGTAGTCATACTCTCTTCTCCTATGGGCAATTTTTTTCTTCGCCGTTCGTTTCCACCACCTCTTTTTTCTGACGAGTAGTGGGATGCAGTTTTGTTATTGTCTTTTTCTCTTCTTTTTTTTTTTCTTCATTTTTCGCAATTTTCCTGGTACGCTCTATCCCAACCGCCTGAACTGACGCCACAACGTGGTGCCGCGGGCTCGAGTTACGACCAGGTCCTCATATACATGCCAGCACCCCGCCCTCCCGCTTGCCGTATATGCACCGGTATATTCTCCACCGTGCGAATATTTTTCGCCATCCCGCGCGTTCGTATGTGTGCAAGTGCATGTGCACGGATTAATGTGTATGTGGGTCAGGCCAATCGCACCTAGGTGTGCAGGTTCCACTTATCAATTTTGCATAATTGAGTGCATTGACAGCGATCGATTATCCTCTGTGCCCGATGCCAGACTCGAGAGGAACAGACAGATCGGAGAAAAAATAACGAAAAAAAAAATATAGATAAAGCGTTAAATGATCGCCGCTATATTTCTACGTTATATGTGGAACTTCATTACCATTTTTTCCCCGAGACCGTGTGGCACGCAGTGCAAAAAAAATATTTATACATTCAACAAACATTTCACGTTCGCGAAGGTCCGCGAATTTATTTCTTGTTATTTTTACGATTCCTTTTTCGTCAGTGAACCGTGTATTTGAGAGACAAAAATAAATAAAGAATAAAATGAATGAGGAAGAATATTGTAAAGATAACGAGGAAAAGCGTACGTGTGGTGCATGTGTAGATGTAGAAACCCTTTTTACCGTGCAGACGAGCGAAAGAGAAATTCATGGGTCTACAGCGATAGCACCGGATTACGATTGACAAAAGAGCTTCGACGATATAAGCTCTATCAATCAAGAGTAGAGAATACTCGAGGTAAAGAAACGCTAGCGGTCGCGGTTAGTTAGTCCCTCGCGTGGTTCGTCGTAGTTCGAACACGGTTGACCTCGGTTTCACTTTGCCGGGAATAATTACAATGATCAAAGGAGTTAACGGCACACGGCACATGGCGATGCTCGTTCCACCGTAATCAGCGTAAGCATTCGCAGCGGCAGGTACAACCGGCAGAGAGACCAGCAGGATCGATACCTCTCACACTCGTCTATCCAAGTCGGTTTCCCAACTTTTCAAATTATATTTTTTATTTTTCGAAAAAAGAAAATTAAATAAAGTAACGTTATTTGTCGGTGAAAAACGACGAAACGAAACGGAATATTTCATGAATATATCTCAGCTCGATGGAAAGATACAGACTAAAAAAATAAATCTCAAACGTCATTAATACCGACACGGAGACTCCTATTTTCCGTATCAAAATCTCGGATTTAGACCGGAAATGATGTCATACCGGAAAATGTCACTTTCTGTTTAAAAATGTCAGTTTTCGACCGGAAGTGACGTCTAAACTCCCGGAAATACATAATTTCCAATAAAAAAAATGATATTTTCTAATCGGTCGTGACGTATTTCCGATATGACGTCACTTCCGACCACAAATCGCGATTGTCAAATCGAAAGTGACGTATTTTCAGTGACGTCACTTCCGATAAAAAATTACGATTCTTATATCGAATATGAAGTTTTCCCGTATGACATAATTTCGGAAATTACCCCAAAATCACAAACAACGAACATTTCTGTAAGAAATTTTTATAATCAATATTGCAAAAAAACGTAGCGATTTTTTGTTTGCTGCTTTCGTACAAAAACCCCGGGCAAGGGAGTAAATCAGCAAAAACTATGAATCCTGAACGCCGGTTAGAATCGATACGGTTGCAAGTAAACATCGATGTCGTCGGTATCGATGGCGGATTCGGAGGGGGAATAAAAACGCCGGAGAACAAGAGCGAGAGGCACGGAGAACCAGCGTGGCGCGAGTAGACGTATCTTTGGTCGTCGTTTGGTCGGGAATTCGTTTGGTCGCGCAGGAGCGATGTTGACATCGATGTCGTCGTTGGCTGGTACAGTTTCGCGTGTGATTACGCGAATGAACCTCGTACGCGGATGCTTGATTCGATCAAGTACCCGAGAAAATCATTGAATTGCGATCGGTTATGCCATCAAACCCGATGAAATACTAGATTATGGTAAATTCAATCAATGACTAATAACAAGAACGACAACGAACAAGGGGGGACACGATGATGCGCTCAACCACACCGTGTCAATGTATCGAGACCTCATCTGCGCTGAGCTCACTGCTCGCCGGTATGTCTATATGGGGGGTTGTCGGTGGGATGGAATAGATGCACGAGACATGCAGGCCGTTCAGACAGAGAGACAGAGAGGGAGAGAGCACTGCGAGAGTGCCGAGTGAATTACCGAACCGCCGATCGATCCATTACTCGCCAGAACCAACGATGTCGAACATGGAATGCACATACTCTCGAGGCCAGTGTATATAGACCCGTAGTATGACGCTTCTCGGCGACGAGACGTTACAGACCGGTTCGATCGATCGATCACGGAAAAAAAATTAAACCGCTATATAAATCCCGCTACTGATACACCCTGTTTCTTCTACTTTGGTACTCCCCCCCCCCCCCCCCCCGGCGATCCGATATTTATCCCCATTGGCCCCAAGCCCCCGAAACGATTCTGACCGGAGTGCACACATTTGAGCGATATGGCAAGGCTATATTTACCGTTGCTAGATCGATCGATGCGTTTCCCGCCGGCCTGAAATAGCACGGCCTTTATTAAGATCGACAGGTATGCACGTGGGAACCCGATAAAAACCACCTCGCCGCGGTGTCGGATTGAACCTTCCATATACATTTTCTTCGCGGCGCTAGTAATATGAAAGATCAATTTTTTTTAAACCGACAATCGACAGGTGTGGCAGAAACTGCGATATGAAATACTCATTAGTGTTTGATAATTTGTAGACAGATATTGCTCAGGGAAAAAATGATTTACAAAAATGTAGCTGTACTCGCGCCCTCTCCATTAATACATCCAGGTCTTGCGGATGTATTTACCGATTTTTTTCCTCCCCTTTTCCGGTAACCTTTCACCTGCCGTGGGCCAATGTGTATCGGTGGCCCGTCGAGAATGTAATTTACGTGAAACGGAAGTTGCGAGTATATATAAAAAAAAAAAAATGGCGCGAGGTCAACCTCGTTGGTAACTACTTTACTGTTGCATTGAGTACCGGAAATCAGGCAGTATAGGTCGAGTACTGGCATGTATCGGCGACCACGGCGAACAACCCGAGAGCACGCGTATGGTGTTAAAACACTCTTATTCTCGATTAAGCCACGACAGTCATGTCAACCCGAATCAAAATATTCTTTTAATAAGCGAATATTTTTCATATATTCGTTATATTATGTTCGAAGCCTAAGAAAAAGCAGACATGTTCTTTATGTGTACTATAAATAACAACATTAACATTTTTCAAGAAACCTTCCGTTTGAAAAGTTGTCAATCTGCAAAGAATATTTTTCTAATCTTTATAATGGTATTACAATTTTAAAGACTAAAAAAACAAACTAATGAGTCCCCGATGTAGCTTTAGAACGAGAATACAAAAATGATCGATTATCGGGCTTCCTCAGCAGCGAAACCCTCGCGAATCTCTAAAAAAAAAATGATCAGCTATTTTTCGAAAATTGTTAACTCCGTACCGTCCTTCAGTCTTAACTTTATCGATGTTTTATTTGTTTGCAGTGCGATTCATAAAAAAAAAAAAATCTCCGCACCTTTATTACATCTAGAAGAGAGCAACACGACCTCCTACAGCAAAAAGTGACCCGTAAGCGAGGCGTTGATAAAAAAGATAGCTAAAAAAATCAGAGATCATGAAGCGCGTTGATGCCATCAGTGACACAACCATACGCTTCTGTTGGCTGAGCCAGCGAGTGCAGGTCGCTGCGGCCGACGAATGCTCCGCAGGTAGAGTCCTCGCTTGGCGGTTCAGTTCTTTGCCGGGTTCTTTGGCGAAAGAGTTGTTCCGCAGCAGGCGAAATACATTTAAACAGCGGCCACCCACACGCCGTCCGGAGGCGAGGAAGCGAGCGAAAGGGTTGCAGTGCGAACGAGCGGCCGTCACCATGGCGAGAATGGGAGAGGAAAACGAGGAGGGAGGGAGGGTAACGGTACGAGGCGAGTAGTACCGGTCGACAGAGGGTACAATGATGCTTCCGGTCAGCAAGTACCACAATGGCCGAGCTCTCTCGGTCTGTCCGGACGAGCGGAGCGAGCCACCCGGACCGCAGCATCCAACCCCCCCCCCCCCCCCTCTCCGGCACTCTTCCTCGCTGCTGTCCCCGATGTATGTGTATATATAGCGCCGACCAACCGCTCCTACCGCTGCAACTGCTTTCCTTTCTCTCGCTATAATTTAACCCTGCTTTGCATATAAAAAGCAACAATGGCCCACTCCAGTCTCGCTGTTCCAACGAGCGCGGCGTATATAGGGTCGTCGGGAGTGAGGGTTACTACCCCTCGTGCAGTCTGAGCGAAAATTTGATTTGTCGTCTGTGCTGGAAGCGCAGTGTTCGCACGTCCCTCTTCCCCCTCCCCCTCCCGCCCTTTCTTCCGTGCGCTCTGCGCTCTCCTCTCGCGCGCTCCCGGTGCGCGAGACCCGAGCATCCACCTCGGACTTTTCCCTATCTATGTATAACTATTTCTCTCCGCACTTTTTGCCTGGCTAACTCGACGACTGGGGAATTGCCGGTTTTACGCAATTCATTGTCGACCCAACCCCCCCCCCCCTCCCCGCGGCCGCTCCTCCGCTTCGGGCGAAGGATTTCCTGCGAGATTCGCGGACGCTTTCTCGCTCCTACCGGGCTATTCTGGAGGGGCTTTTTAAGGACAAACTTTATCTTCACGTTTTACTCTATCACTGGCGCTATTAAAATTTTTCGGACTAACGCAAATTATCAGGTTCTTCGTCTATCGGTTCTGAATGGTGCGGGTTGACAAAAAATTCTCTGGAATGAAGAGAAAGAGTGGAGGCGATTTTTGTTAGCGACCGAGACCGGCTGCGAGGATTTTCATCGCCTCGTGCGTGAAAAAAGTATCGAGTGGCATTCCTCGAATCCAGAATCGGTGAGTCGACCGAGAGCGAGTTTCGCGAAAATTCGAAGGAGCTTCGCGGTTCAGAAAATTTTCGATACTGCCGATGTTGGACAATAAAGTTCCATTGTGCGCCTGCGAGGAGGGGGGTGAGAGTTTGCGAATTTCTCAGGAAAATCGTGCAGCGGTAAAAGGAACGCAGGACCGCGAAGTGAAATTTCTGCGGTCTTCAGAAGTTTTGACCTTTCCGTACGAGATTGAGCCTGAGCGTAGGTTCGGTTCGGCGTGGTATATATATATATATATATATATATATGGGGATGTGTGCACGTAACTGCAAGTTCCACGTATCGCCGTCGGTAAAGAAGAAATAACGAAGTACGTAGAGCGTGAGCGAGCTTATTCGCTCGCTTATACCGAATGCATATATCGCGGGCCGAGTGCGGCTTACATCGGGATAAAGTTCGGAACGGTAAGGAAAGTAAGAGGCGGAGGGGCGAAGTCGGCGCGAACCTTTTGCATTCGAATATTACATATTCGCACTCGTTCCATCGGATTGCAGACTTGCATCCAGCCTCGGGCCCGGAGGCCAGCGGAGATAAATTTAAATCAGTTTCGCTCCCGTCGCATCACAACTCTTCCGGGTTTGGACGCGGATCTAGCGGTTGGGCTTCGATTTATAAAATATTTTCTCGCATCCGTCCTCTTTCGCTCGCCAGAAGCTCGAACGTTAAAAAAATGTCACCGACCCATTTTCATCTATTTAAAGTGCCACGTACGTGGCGATAAATCTGCATCGTTTAAAAATTGTAGGAGAACTACGACGGTGGGGCATGGTATGGAGTGCCGATAGACGGAAGGGCGTATTTCCTCTGGTTAGGGCGCACGAGTTACGCCCGTCTGTTTCTTAGCCGTTGATACAAAATTTATCACTGGCATTTTTATCACCCCCGAGACAACGTTTTTATAATGGAAGCTTCAGATTGTCATCTTCTTTTTCTACACGTGTTCCATGTTTTTTTTTTTGTCACTGTGGATTTAGCAAACTTTTTCTGTTCGCAAGGGACCACAATTTTCAGTTCTGTTAATTTTTTTTTTCAAAAGAATCTTTTTTTACCACAAGAATTGTAAAATGAACGCCAAAAAAACATTGTTGAATGTGCAAACCTTTTTTTTCATGGTGTACACGCTCACATGACCGTGCGAGGTGCGTTACGTAAAGTTACCAATGGGATAGGAATAAAAATGATGGAGAAAATAGAAAAAATAAAATAAAACAGATGATGAACGAGAAGCCCCAGCCGAGAAGGTCGGGGGAATATTCAATTTGCACTTGGATAAGCTGGTGGGTACGCTCTCAGCCATGAGTCTCAGCTATCCACCTGCAGGGCTCCGCAGACGCAAGGACGTATCGGAAAATTCATAATATTTCACGAGAGGAAATATATATACTATATATATATATATATATATATATAGACTTAAGTTGAAATGGTCGCTGAAATTTTAAGGCACAACACGGTATGGCGATGTCGTAATCATTAATACGAAATTCGTTAAAGTCGAGAGCGTAGTTATGTTAGGAAACGGAAGGTTTTCCCTCGGGCGCGGCAACGGATTGGATTTCCACTGATTAATTCGTATAATTAGCGCAGAGAGAAAACAGACAGTTAAATCATCTCAACTTTCCCTCCTGTTATTATTAGAAGCCGAGCACTTGAATCGCGGAGGCCGTAGCTGCCTTCGGGTTTCAAGTTTATTCCCTGTTTACCCACGCTTTTCCCAAAGCAATTGAATTATCGATTACGAGCCCGGGCATTTCTTTTTCCGACAACGTAGCTCCATCGTCACTATTATACAAATTTGATTATGTATACCCGATGATAATGTTTATCGCCGTGCTTGCCCCGTAGTCCGATACCGTTAATGTTTTCCTTCAATATTCCCGATGCGAGATCGATGGACCAATATTTTTTTCTTCCTTTTTCGTATCTTTTTTTTTTTTAATTCCCTACTGAGAATCAATTTTAATGAGTTGTTGTCTCAGCCTGATTATATTATTATATATTACTATAGAGTCGCTGTGTGTGCTGCAAATTATACGGTGTCGTTGCGGATCTCGCGCGCTCGTGTCAAAGAGACACTAGCGTACGGACCTCACCATCAATCCCAATTTAACGCAACCAGCAGGCACGGAGCTCTCTCCCCATAGTGGACGAGAGAGGCCAGTTAGCCCGGTCTCTGCCGGGTATGGACCAAAGACTATGTGTGCAATCGGGGGTTCGCTGGGACGATGGGACGAACAGGGGCGAGAGGACAGGTAATCATGAATTAGCATGATAATGGACCGCGTGGATCACGTTGCTACCGAGATAAGCAGCAATTTATGAGACGGGAACTAGGGGGGGCTCTGCGTTCGCTACTCTGCCGCACTCTACCTTATTATATACTTATCATGCCCCTCTCTTGCTTCGTCTCGGTGACTCTCCGCGACCTGACACGATTAATTATCGTTGAGTCAGGCACAAATAATTCGGTATAGACAAAGCTGATAGCTCTTGCCCTATCATCTGTACATCTTCGTGTAAGCAATGAGCACTTGTAACAAATTTTAGTCATTTATTGTGCCTTTGCTTCGACTGAGAGTTGTCATTTGTGATTCGCAATGACTCGTGTTATATGTTGGGGAGAGCGGGGCAAAACGGGGCAGTGGGGCAAAACGGGACAATAGGCCAAAAAGCAATTTTCTAATAAAGATTTGGACGCCGCATTTTGTCCCATCAATACATCTGGATTTTCTGCCCCGTTACGCCCCACAGTATCATCCAAAAATTATTGGAAAATTGTGATTTGCCCCGCTGTCCCATTTTGCACCGCTCTTCCCTATTTTATGGTTGATTTGCGTGGCGATTTTAGAGCGATATTTTTTCAACGTCCGCATATCAGACGGAAGTATGAGGCGCATTGATGTCAGTCCAAGTCCGCACGGATCACAAATTTTTCGCCCTTTTGATGGGGAACCACCGCGTTTGGCGTCTTCACGAGTCACCGCTGGCTGCTTCACTCGGTCGTAGCTCCTCCCGCTTTCATAAGCAGATCCTTTTGAGTTGTCGCGAATATAGTTAACCCTGGGCTTTCACGGAGTCGAAATATTACCCCGGTTCCAGCGTCGGCTCCGTCGCCTTCAACGCGCGAGCGAATTTCGTTGCACCGTTAAGACGCGCTCGCCCGATAAGATATCGCTTTTGATAGATTAGCCCCGCGGCTTTCAGCTTCTCTTCCATTTTGGCGTGGTCTCTCTATAGCCCTTGTGAGGCATCCGAGCCGAGAGGTGCCCCGCTAAGGAAGCACAAGCTCGTCACGTTTCTGGTAATGAGCGCAGTCATCGGATCCCCAGTGGAGTACGAGGATGAAAACGGGCACCGCACCGGCGAGCATCAACGGGGAGAAAGAGATGGAGAGAGATCGTGGAATTTCAACGAGATATAGAGCTCAGAGGATCCGTCGTCGGAGGAAACGGATCGTTAGCATAATCAAACGGGAATCGAATAACGGATAGCCATTACTGTCGGAATACGCGAGAAACCCTTCTCTGCCCCCGTCTGAGCTTACGCGGGCCCACGGATAAGACGAATGGCGAAGGGACAGAGATGTAGAGGTATGTGCAAGGGCTCTTAGAATTTGTTGAGAATTGGATCGAAGAGGAGTATTTGAGCCGACGACCAAGAATCCAAATTGCCGAACTGAATAAAAATAACAAAAAATAAAAATAAAACCTTTTCGACCTGAGTACGATAATGACTTACGACTACTCCTCACCTGGTTTCGTTATCTCGCTGAGACGGCGAGGTAGGTCTTGTGCAACGACCGTCGGCTTTCGGATCTGTCGGGATTGCGTAATGGAACAAAAAATTTCGAAGGAATTAGGGAGGAACAAAAGGGCAAAGGGCTTTATGCATTCAACAAGTGCTAGAAAGTTAAAAATGGCCTTTCGGCTTTTCGTGAAATTTTGAGGAGCGGCTAAGAAGTGCAAATGTAACTTGCATATTGTTTCTCCATTGAGAATCCTGATATAAGAAAAACTATTTTTTTTAACGAAATCATAGCTTCTGCCATGACGTAAAATGGAAAAATCAAACAGATGTTGTTTGTTGATTCGATCGACCTGGAGGCTCGAAGACGAAGATTAAGCTTGCCTCGTTATATCTTCTCCGGTACTTCGACGAAAACGGTCGTAAAAAAATAACGGCCTTATGGGTGGAATGATACAGAGAGACGAGATGGTTATGGGGGTCAGACTATATCGTCGTTTAGTGACACAGGACGATGAAGAGGATGCGGCGGTTGCGTTAAAGAAGGTTGCCACCTTCGAAGGTGCAATGGCCTCCATAAACGTCTTCCGTTGCCACTCAAATTTTAAGCTTCGCTTAAACGACACGTATCATACGGTACAATCACCCAATCAAGCTCGCCGTGACTTTAAAAAGTTGCGGCTTTACCACTAACCAATTTTACGATATCGTTCCTGGTTCCGTATATTTTTCTCACAAAAGGAATTCCACTGCACTGAACGCTCGTATGTGGACTTTATCACGTGTACGAATGTCATCGGCCTTTTTTGTATCCGCCAAACATGCGAAATAGATTTTACAAATTAGTTTCACAAATTTAATTTTTTTTTCTTGAATCTCCTCGAATGATTTACACTGTGAATATCGCGTTGTCCCACATGTTCCTACCCTGCAGCTTCTTCGAGTGAGTCGCAATGAGAGAGTGCGCGGAGCTCAATGATTTCCAATCATCGGCTCGTCGGGAGAATGTAGGCCTGTAATCCTATCGGTGGAACGGCGGCTGTTAATAATAGGCCTATAAAACGCTGGCTCGGCAATAATTGGCACATTGTAATCTCCGGGCTGGCAGCCGCCACTGGTACCAGCGCCACTAGAACCCCGCTAATCGTTCGTAATCAATCCCCTGATTGCTGCCGCACGCGTTTATATCGAGCGGCTTGATCGGCATGCCCTCTGCGCGTATCTCCAGCACGGCAATAGTAAAGGGGGCCAGAAGGTACGAGTGTTTCGCGTCGAATCCAGTTACGGCATGCGCCGGGTTACTCAAACCGCTAATGAACTGCAGTTGTTGCTGAAGCTGATATGACGCTACACCTGCGTTCAGGATTCTCCAGAGGCATCGGGCCATCGAGAGCCGATACTGTTAATTAACCAGACCAAAGTCAATTACTTTAGCGCAGGGACAAAACTCAATTGGCGCGACTGCAGTCCGGGCCGGTTTTTGAAAATGGGAAGGTCCGAAAATAAATTTGTTTTCCACGCGCAGTTTCCCGTATCAAATATTATTGAGGATGATTCGCGTGGGCATTCTAAGCAAAAGCTTGATCCGGTCGGAATATCCAGGAAACAGCCTTGAAACGACGAGTAAAAAAAATCGATCGAGCCATTTTTTGAAAAACAACGATTTTTGGTACTTTTAAAACGCGATAGCTAATGCTTCTCAGACCGTCAAAACTTGTGATAAACAGTAACCCTGTTGTCTTAAAAATTTTCTTTTTGGCGTAAAATCGAAGTGCAAAAAAAAAAATGTTTCGTACTGAATAAATCGATGCATTTTTTTAAAGTCGACCCGACATCAAAGGTATAAACTCGCAGTCCATATTACAGCGATAAACCTGTGCAATATGGAATCGTTAAACGATAGCCCGACCTCGTATGCTCGTCCCGTAAAACGAGGAATTCGCAATTTTATTTAATCTCTTTATCAACTTAATAAACTCATCGATATTGCATCGATACCTATATAGATTTACGAGGGGTCGGTACAACGATGCGCGGAAAGCTGCTCACCGTTCACCCTTCGTGATGCTTTTTTTTGGGCGCGTAATTGCTCCAACGAAATCACGGCTTAATCGGTTTGTCCAGCCGGGATATTGCCTGGTAATTCTCCAATTCTAATAAAACACAAAAAAAATGAACAATCTCGGCAACGGAATGTTCATGCCAGTGATATCCGTGCTAAAAAAAATCACGAAATTTTCGGTCGCGTAGTACGCTTTTTTCACTGTCCTGGTGTGTTTCACGGTTCAGTGTGTGCGCGAAGCACGGAGATCCCTGTTCACTCGCTATACAGTGAGATATCGGGAAGTCATCAATTTTACGAGTTGATCATCGTTTATGAGGGCGAAAGTGGATGAGAGCCGGCATCTCGAGGGACAGAGTACATATATCTCTGCCGTCTGGTTGTCGTCACAATCCTGTTGACTGCTTCCAGGCCCTGCTATAACTGCCGCCGCGCTATATCAGTGAATTCCGGATCTCCGTGGAAATCCACTTCTCCCTCGTAAAATATCCCGAAAGTCCTTTAGATCCAGTGCACCTCGTCAAAGAATCACCGTACTCGCCACTGCCGCGCGGCTGACAATATTTCGCCAATTTTTTTCAGGGAATACAAGAAACCAAGGAAATCCCCGCAATTTCCGAAAGTCGTGTTTTTTCGATGACGATTAACAACCGACCCGCTACCGTTTCGAGGGAGCGAACGAAACGAGCGGGACGAGAGTATTCCAGGACTGCCGGAGCCAGACAGCGATATAAACAAAAATGGCTTCATTATTCAATTAGCAAAGAGGGAGGCTAAATAAAAACCGTGCCGCGTGGTATCCTCAGGAGGAGAAACTCGAGCTTTCCCGGAAACAAGGAAAGTCATGAAGGCGATGCTGGGTTGCTGGTTGTGTATTTCATGAAAAGAGCCACCACCAGCAGCAGCGACAGCAGTAGCGAGGTCTCCGCAAAAGAGTCATAAAAATAAATGCAGTTCCACGTAGAAGTGAGTCCCGCAGAATGAGAAAACCAGGAAAGGCGGGGGGGGGGGTGGAGGACCTCCATGTAACTAACTAGTTCGCGAAACATTTGCTACCAGGACATTATAGTAGCCTCGGGGTCTCCGATTTCAATGCGTTGGACCCACCGTGTCCCTTTCCACTAATTACCCCGATTTAGGATAATGTTTTTTTTTTTTTTTTTTTTTTTTTTTTACTCGAGAGGGCATCTGTATCCATGCCTGACTGTTTAATGTACCGGGAGCGGCTCGCCGGTCGCTTTCACTGTACTTCCAGCTACGCCGTTATCCTTTGCATTACAGTATATATCATACCGGGACTACTCTACTGTCCGGGAGGAAGCATCTGTTGTTTTTAATTTGGCCACGAGGTAGTTACGGAAGTTTGGTGAATGCGGGCGGGCGCGCGCGCGCCCCCACACAGTACTCGGGCAATGGTCTCGACGGGAATTTTTCTCAATTTAACCAGACACGCTTGTGTACTTGATCATCATAAAAATGTTTATTGTTATTATTACTATTATTAATAATAATATTTAAAAAGGGAAATGAAATAGACCAAAGGCAGACTGGACCGAAGCATATTACCATGAACTGCGGAGCCGCAATGACTAACCAGTCGTACAGACGATCAATTATTGAATGCTTCATATTGAATCGATCGTTAATTGACCGAGATATTTATTTTTCGATACACTGATAGAAAGAAACGATTGAATCAACTAAAGATTCGGACAGGGACCTTTAAATAAATATTTAGCTGATACAGTTAAATGATTGGATACACTTTTTAAAAAATTATAAATTTAATGCGCCGTACCGGAAGTTTTTACGCAAAAACCGGTGCATTAAATTTAATATACAATTTTTATGAAAAATTAATTTACTTATTCATTGACATTAAAGTAAACTATTAAAATAAAGTATTTCCAATGTTTTTAATACTCCGAACATTACTTTTTTTATCACAATTGTACATGACATTTATTTACCAGTTTTTGCATAAAAACTTCCGCTCCGCTATATTAAATTCCATACGAATTTTTTAACAGTGTAGTTCAATAGTTTTTTAGATGATTTCATCAAAACATTTTCGTGGCATTAAAAAATTGTCTTCAATCAATTAAATATTGATTTGAACCTCCCTGCCCGAACCTTTGGTTAACTCAACCGCTTTCTTTACCAGTGTACGATTACGTTTCCTCGTGGATGACGAGACTCTTCAGGAGTGACGACACGTCAGGAGTCATGTTGCTATCGACCTATTAACCCATTGCGCTATAGCATGCAAAGTACAGGGAGGCGGTAGGTCCGGTAGAAAGTTTGGAATAATACGGCACATTAACGAGAGAGGGCTCAAAGCTCAAAGGGTTGGAGGGTTCTCACTTGGATTATCTTTTTTTGTTTCGTATTTCATTGCTTTTCGTGCGTATAACAAAGTTCAACGACGGAAGAAGAACGCGCAACGCAAGTGTCAGAGAAACTGGTAAAACGAGCAGCGGCTCTTCCTTTTCCGTGCGAAACGTGGAACCTGGCGGAGGTTGGGAAAAAGGGGGGGGGGGAGCAGAGATGGAGAGAGGCAGAGAGAGCTGCCTCTCGTATCATCTGCAGTACAAATGCGGCCCCGGAGCAGCACCGTTTAACCCCACGAGAGTGTCGACCCATTCATTAGGTCTCTTTGCTCTTGACACAAGAGGCGCCCGGCCACGGGCATCCTTGCACTGCACTGCACCGGTACAACCCCCCCCCCCCCCCCTCCTCTCGCCCCTGTCGCGTTGCAGTCGCTGTTCCGACGCTATACTTTTCACACCGTCGCCTGACGGGACTGCAGCTCCACGCATCCTCTTCGTTCTCGTTTACACACACACACACACACACATATGCATTCAGACTGAGTACACTTTTTTTTTCAGTCGCTCTCCGTTTCGCCATAGCTGCAAACAATGCGTGCAAACACATAACCGACTTGTATTGTAGTTTATGCGCGGCTATCCCGAGCTTCTGGTGCTTCTGCTGAGGACCGAAACGCTTCCTCGAGAATCTGTTGATCTTTTTTCACGTTGCTCACTCGTCGCTCGGTGCTCGCGATATCAAAGCGGATGAAGGGGTGAGAACAGAGGGAAGAAGCGAGAGGGGAATAATAGTAAAAAAAATCGCAAGTGGAAAAGGTTGAATCGAAGCGGAAAAGGGAAAAGATACGGAGTAATTTTAAATAATTAAAGCAAATACGGTACAAGTGATAGGAATACGCGGGCGGGATTCTGCTGTAATTGGAAAAACGGCACACCGTTGCCGTTTTTTCCACGACGGCTACGAGCCGGAGCGAAGTCGACGGTCTTTCGCGTACTAATAAGCACTGGAAAATGCTACGACGCCATGGCTTGGCAGAGAAAAATTACACGGTTTCTCTGAGGCGTCACTTCCGGTTTGAAAATTTTACTATTAAACCGGAAGTGACGGCATACCTGAAATACGTCACTTCCGGTTTGAAAATCTTATTTTTCGACCGGAAGTGGTATTTCCAATATGACCTTATTTCCGGTCGAAGAAACGATTTTCAAACCAGAAGTGACGTATTTCTGGTATGACGTCACTGCCAGTCAAAGATCAAGATTTCGAAATCTCCGGTTGAAAACTGAGGTTTTCAACCTGGAAGTGACATCACAAAGAAAGTGTCCAAATTTATGTACGTGACGTCGCTAATAATTTACCATTGGTTCAGAGAGTTGAAAGCCTTTGAAAAAAAAAACAAATAAAATAATTTACTGTTTTTGTTACCGACTGATTCTGTTCTACATCGCCCCGGGGTTTGATCGGTCGGGAAAGCTCGCGATTCGCGAAGTCACGTGTAACATACCATGTCCCCCGGATATGTAAAACAACGAGCCGGTTAAATACCGTCCTGGATATTATCACGTCAATCGAACCTTCCCGAACGTGCAGAATTGTCACCGTTGTGACCTTTTGCTTTTTTCATTATCCAACGTTCTTTGTCTCGTTTCTCCGCAATCGAACGATGCAAGTCATCCATCCGTCCATGAAATTGTGATCTATCGAAGTTTTTTCGTACAAAAAAGTTATGCATAATTATTTTGAGCGTTACTTTTAAATTGGTATCTTTTTTGCTGAACATTTTTTTTCCTTCCTAATTTTGGAATCTGAAGAAAATTAATGCCTGTCGTTGAATTTTCGAGATAACGACTGTTATTCCGTCGAATTACGTTCTCCAATGTGTTTTCGTACATTGTCCCCGTTCGAGATTTATAAGCGGAACGGCTCAGTTCGTGCCAATAATAATAATTACGCGAGAAACACTCGTGTTGTCACGAATTGATGTTAACCACTGAATCGAGTTGACCTCAACGCCAGAGAGAAATGAACGGGGTTATCTCGCCTGGATCTTCGTTCGACTACCGGGCTAAAAAAACAACTCATCGCTTTACCGATTGTTGTCTCTCGTCACGAGTGCCACGGAGCAAGATATGCCCGATATTATTTGGATAAACTTCGGTCCCAAGTATTTTCGCCGGCTCTGGTAAAAACCTGGCGCGTAGACAAGGTGTGCCTGTCTTGCTACAGTTGTCTGTCGCCTGTGGCGCTGTCAGCGACGACAAAGCATTCGATAACATCGGCCTGATGCGTTTCGAGATATCGGCTTAGTCGTTTACTTTTTTGTATACCAGCATTACAAGTTTAGCTATCAAAATTGAACGTTTTATGAAATTTAATTCAATCGAGAGATTGATACATTTTTTACACGGTCGCTTCTGTCAGGCCATTATAGGAGCGACCAGAAGCTATTGAAGCTCCTGAAGTTGCGCCGATCAGTCCAGACGCTGATTTTTTTGGGTAAAGTAAAACACCGATTAAACGCCTTCTTATAATCTCATTTCAGTGATTTTCTATCGTTCGAAAAGCCGAAATTCCAGTTACAAGCCTATCGTTCGTATTTAAAAATTCCTTCCAACAAAAGTTCCTCCAAATAGAGCTGCATTGGCTCGAAGATCGTATCGGCTTGCGCCGACAGCTGATTCTCTCGAGCGCGGTTTCTTCCCGATCTTCCCGAAAATATTTATTTCACCGAGCGCAGGATGATGTTTCGTCGGAATGATACTTTGTCTCCGATAAGTGACGAACGCGTACGTAATACGTCGGCTCAGTTGGCTCACTCGTTTCGTCTCTCTCGGTGCAGTCGTTCGTCCGGGTCTACATCGATCCCTCTCTTTCTCGAGCCTAGCCGGAGGCTCCTCTTTTTGCCCAGTCCGCACACACTGGGATCAATAATGCACCAACCACTCGCTATTCTCTCTCTCTCGCTTTCGCTACTCTCCTTCTCTTGCCTCTTGAAAACCGTACAGCGTGAGCGGAGAGGGGAGGGGGGGGGAGGAGAGGAGGGGGCATCCCTCTTCTGCTCCGCTCCGTGCCGGCTCTGGCCACCCTTTCACAGCCACCCCGCAGCAACCCGAACCAGGCGCGAGCTACCCGTCCTCGAAGCAGTGGCAACTCTCTCGGTCGGTACAGCAGAATCCTTTTTCCACTTCGGCATTACCGCGCCGCGTCCCTCTCCCCACCATTATCTTCTCTCAGTTCAACCCCTCGTTCAGCGCACCACTGCGTTGCCTTCTTCTTCCCGCTGAACCGCTACATCTTCGATGTTTCCACCTCTCTCTTGTAATCTCGATACCCAGCCCTTCGCGCACTTTCTTCCTCCCTTCCTCTCGCTCTTACGCCGAATGCACCCTGGGAATGCCTCCTGCCGCTGGTGTGCACCCTCGATCCATCTCTCTTCCTCGCAATTCACCTTTTTTCCGATGAATGCATGAGGATGTATGGCAGTCTTCGAATGAATAGCATCTGCTGAAGTTCCTTGCCATGTGATTACGTCGAGTTCGGTGATAGAAATACCATTTACTTTTTCCCTCTTCTTATCCTCCTTCCTTTGCCGTCTGTTCGATCGACGTCCTTGCGCGAAGATGGCGAGTTTCCGCTAGAGGAGGATGATAACAAAAATGGCGGAAAGCTATGGGTAACAAAGAAACGATGTTTAATGAAGTCGGCTTCCCAGATGGCGTCCCGGAAAGACCTCCTCGTCGTTCGCTTCTGCGGAGCGAAGATACCAGCGTCCTGAGATCATTCCGACTGATTGTTGGTTTAAAATCAAGGTGTAGAAAATTGCGACGTAAATGGCGGGGAAGTGTATTTCCGGAAACCCCGAAGGGTTTACATTTTTCACTGGTTCTTTTTTTTTTTTCTGACCTACGAAGCTTCTCTTCCTTTGCTCCTTCCTGCTCGATCTTCATTCCACTTCGACTACTAATACTTTTTCACTCGACTACCTTCGCTCTCACTACACTTCGTCTTCCACTTCCCCGGTCTTGTCGCTCCCCTCCACGTCTCTATCTTGCTCGGTGCACCACTTCGTCGTGCAGCCTCACTTTTCTCGGCTACGGCTGGCACTCCCGGTTTCAATATTATTATTTGTAGATCGGTGGGTTTTGTGGGATCTTCCTTCGTTCGGTATTCCAGCGGGTTGCTCGATTCAGCGAGGGAGTCGAAGAAAGGATGGTTCGCGTCCGGACGGGACTTGGAAGGAAAAAGGTGAGGATTTGCCGGGACTTCGGTGCGGCTTCGTGACTGCCGAAAGGTTGGGTTCGGAGTATTGCGGGTGGAGCGGATACCCTGTTCGAAGGAGATAGGAGAGACTAGTCCCTTTTGGCATTTATATACTATCTACGCACATCCCCACATAGGGGGACGGACACACTAACAAGGACTGATCTTCTTTTCGAGTATTATTTTTTCTTATCTCTCCGCAGCTTCGCTCATCCACTTTGAGGTCGATGTTTAAGAAAAACAAAGTGTCGACAGTGTGTATCGTTGATAAAATTAACCAATCGAACTGTACTGTTTTCTTTTTGGCTTTTTAAGACAATTATAATAGTCGAGCTTGACAAGTGTTATGTTTGACGAGAAAATCTGTTTGGCGATTAAATTAAATCATGAGCCAACACACTCTTCAGTGCGACTGCAAACTTCTTTACTCTCTCAGTGCCTTCCTCATTTTTCTCGGTGCCGGGAACAATCCCGACGAGACGCATGACCTGTGTCTTAGCAGCCTTATCCCGGGTTCTACGCCAGGGTGGAAATTATAGTCCAATATTTGCGTAATTTTTTTTTTTCTTTTTAAACGGTCATGAAGCCACCCGTTTCTGTGCCAAGAGGACTTTTCGGAGACGAGGAAAGATGTGTGCACAGCGGAGAGCGAATCCGAGGGAAGAATGAATTTTTCGAGCCATAAGATGAAACCGTTTTACGGCTACTTTCAGTCCAATGTCCGCGATTCATGGTTGAACGACAAAGGTCGGGGAAAAATTTAGTTCCCACCACAAAAGCTTCATCGCGAATACCGGACCGTATTCCGCGGGTAAACCGCAACGCACGCGAGGCGTAGGCTCCGCGTTTACCTTAAATTCGCGGCTGATCGCAGACGGGAGGTGAAGAGCGGGCTTCCCTATCGGAACCCGCTCGCAACCCTCAAACGCCAAAGTTTTATCAATATAAGACTTTCCCTCGAATTAGACGGCAACGAGACGGCGGCCGACCGATAACTCGATATCGACTAAACTGGGAACCTCCGATAAACGAGACTACACGTATATCGAGTGCTGCGTAGCGGAAGGGCGTATCTAATATGGTTTTACGTGTTAAATTCTGCACGATACGCCCCTCTGTTATTCGGCAGTCGACATAAGTACTCGGCATACACATGCATATCCGGAAGATGTGGGCACGACGTTGCTGCCACCACCAACACTATCGCGCAGCCCCGGACCAACGGTATTATGTGGCGAGGCGGGCTGCTGAAGCTCTTGGGATTAGGCAAAGTTCGACCGGGAGACCCCTCGGCCATCAACGCAATATCCCAATACAATTACGTATTCGATTTTACGTTCTCATGCGAGCGTTAATTGCAAAGTGAAGGCGATCGGGTGGGGCTATTGTATTACACTCGGAATTCTGTCAGGCACTTACCGATAGTACGCGATAACTTGCAGAAATTTGTCACAACCGGACCATCGTCGTCGTTTCGACTTACCTGAAACAATAAAAACAAGGATTCGATTTATTTGCTTGTCTTTTATTTGCCGACTCGGTCGGATGGTTTATTTTTGTTATTTTATTTTTTTGGTGTATCACGCCAGGATGGACAAAAACCCGAGAAATTTGCGTACGGGTTTTTGGACGCGGTCGGATATTTCGAAATCCTCTTAGCGCTTCTTTCATACCCCGGGAAGGTAATCCCTTTTCAGATTTTAGCCTCCAATTAAACGTGCCAAACCGGCGGCGCGGAGACCGCGCCACCACCGCGGCAGACAATGGCCCGGGGCCCCCAAAATCACATCGATAAATCACAAATTTACAAAGAGGATTAAAATTTGTTCGGGCGAACGGTTGACAAAGTGAATGCGCCGCGGAAGCCGTCAACGTCCCACAGTGAAACTGTGTACTATGTAGTTTCAGTAGAACGTTCGATAATGCTAATTCTCTTATTATACCGGGGACAAAAGCTCGGCCTCTTTTTAAACAATTTAGCCATCAAACTAGGTTTGATCGTAAAAAAAAAAATAAATCATTTTATGAACATCTTGCTTGTTTTTTTTAAACACATTTTTTTCAAGTATTCATCAAAAAATGTTGTAACTAAAAGACTATTTTCCAATATTTCAACGAGAAAAAACTTAATTTTAGCTACAATAAGGTATGCAAGTGGAATTTAATTAAGAACGTTTCTAAGTGCAAATTCATATTTTGTTATTGCCTTAATAGATCGATTTTTGAAATTTATAAGTTTCCCGGTTGAATCGCACTGGCCATATATTGAAGGGTCTCACACAGTAAATAACACAACAAATTTCAGTTAAGCTGCCATTTCTCTTTAGCGGAATAACAAAACAATTTATTTTTATTTTAGCTTTTATCCGTTTCAATAAAAAAAAAAAATGAAAATAAAATAGAACGATGGATTTATTGCTTCACGCTTGTCGCTACGTTGCTCGGCAATCGAAGAGGCTTTATTCCGTCTACGTTCGTGAACGAGAGAATCGAAGCGAGCGATGTGGGGAGGTCCGAGAATACCGAGCACTTGATTGACTGGCCGGCCGTGCGCAGCAACTAACGAGCCATTGCGCTCTTGACAGGCTTGAAAATGGAACAATGGACCATCATTACTTTTTCGTTGTACGCGGGAAGCTTGCGAGTACGTATACAGGAACGAGGAGCCGCTTCGCACCCACTGTGTTTCGGTAAGCGCGAGCTGGCTGAACAAATCCTCTCGGGCGAACACCTAGCACCCCCTATTGCGCGTTGCTTGCCTGTTTTCGCGTTTGCTAACCGGATCGCGCGAGGGTGCTTCCGAGTTTCCCTCGATCGCTCAGTCGGTTGCTCGTTCGATCGCGATGCCGGACAATATATACAGACGGCGCGGCGCAACAATTCTCGCAGAGTGTCCGATCCCTCCGAATAAAACAATTCCGTCAAAGCTCTGTCTGCATGCGCGATCGAACCCGATTAGAGAACATGGGCAAAGCTAGCGCACCAATGACTGTACATATCCGTTCATTGTAGGTACTTTCCAATTTATATTATCTGGGTGAGTCTCTGTATGAATCTCCGCGTGCGTTAGTTCTGTATGAGTGTGTGAGCGACTGTGTGTGGGTGAGGAAAGTGAGATTTTCAAACCGGAAGTGCCGTATTTCCTGCATAATGTCACTTTCGGTCGAAAAATGAAATTTTGAATTTTTCTCTGCCAAGCACTGGCGTAGCATCACCCAGCGCTTATTAACGCTTAAGTACCGGGGGCTTTTTTGCCGAGAGCAAAGGACCATGCCTTCTATAAAGTACACAAACAATGGGGATGTACGTAATACCTTTTCTTCTGCGTTATCAAAAAAACAAGACACTGAGAGAAGGATCTAGTGAATATGACTATATGACTATATGAGAGATATTATCGTGGCACATAGTAGTAGGGAAATAGGCCGCGACCTATGGTAGGAAGTACAGGACATACGAATTTTTCGTAGATATTATTGCAAAAATTCTTGAAAGGTCTGAGATTTTCTGCCATAGGAGGCGCTCTAGTGCGCTATAACTATGTGCTATGCTCATTTTTCTTAGATTATCGTTAGTTTTTATTAGATCATTCTCTCGGTGCACTTCAAGATAACTGCGAATTTTTACAGATTTTTTGTCTAGCGCACCAACTTGTTATTCGAATCGTTCGAAGGTTACGTCTTGGGAAATTCTAGTTGTTGAAGAAGGATCCCGTACGTGATGCGTTAATGCTCGGGGGACCGTTGATGTCACTCCCGCTACCTGTGCTGTGCGACAGCCAGCACAGGTAGCGGGAAGTGAAGAGCCAGCGATTTGCCCTTTTTCCAGTTACCGCAAAATCCCAACTGAATCCATTCGTCTGTCTCGGTGTGAGTCTCCGTCGAGTCTCCACTCGAGTCTTCGTGGCGATATGTGTGAGTCTCCGAAGACACGCCCAGTACTTTATTATATCGCAGATATGCATTTTTGTGAAATGTTTCACTTCACTACGACTTTATCTGGCTCTCGAATATTCATGCGAGAGAATCTTGCCCAGATGCCCGACTTCCGGTGCATTCACGTACCTGGTACGTGAACGAGGAAATACCTTTGTGCGGGTAAGAGACTGCATTGAATCGCTGTGTCCTCGTCCCGGGCTCTGGAGGTGCAATAAACGTCACACATATATGTAGAATCTTGTATAGGTGAATGTCGCGAGACGAACAAGACTCACTACTGTGAGTCGTTCGGTGCGACTGCTCATACTTGGAATGTATTCATCGAGCGGGGAAGTTACGAGGCCAGTTATCACCGGGTGATAACTCTTATTGCTGCAATAAAGTTACGCTCGTTGTGCTCTCCCGAGGGATGAACACCGGCATCGTCCTTACCCACAGCCTCGTTTCTCCTTCGGGTCTCGCTTTTTTTTATCTCGTTACGTCACTCGTATCCAGAATGAACTGAGCATGCGGAAACTACCTTTTGAGTTAACACTTGCACAAGAAACCTCGGGAAGAAAGATCCAAAATTTTGTGCGGATGGATTAAAGTTGAAATTTACATGTTTCTTAGGAAAAAAAATTCTCCGCCTAATTATCCATTCATGTCACCTGGAAATTCGTTGAAGGAATGAGGAGAATTTCTTGAGAACTAATTTTTTTTCGAAGCCGGAGAACCGTAGGCAGGCAAAGTGAGGACGTTTAATGCAATAATCATGACTCAGACTGTCACCTATTCGTGGGCCGGTGAGGTCAAAGAGAGGAGGCGCAAGATAAGGAATCCTTTAACGGAATCAGCAGCAGAATGGCGTGAGAAGGATAGCGCGACGGCTCGGTGAAAGGGGTCGGATTCCTAGTTTCTCACTAATTAATTCAATGGAACACTCTATCGTCTAATTAGCGAGTGGAAAGTGCGGAGCGTTCGTCGACTGGGAAGGCAGGGAATTCGTTCTCGGTATAATATCGGACTGGTCTTCGTCGTCGTCGTCGTCGGCGTCGTCGTCGTCGTCGTCGGTGGTGTTGGCGTCAGGGAGATGAACGCCGCTGCCGGATTCGTCATGAGGCTTGCTTCTACAATCTTGAGTCTTGATTAATTCGATGGAACATTCCTATGCGTGGGGGTGGCTCGGGGTTAGCGCCGAGTTCCAACGATAATTAATTTTGGCTAACATTGCTGGCTATGGTTCGTTCGCTTTACGTCTGGTAGGAAGTACGGAAGCGTCGTCGTTGCAACTGGCTGCACCGTCGACTTCGAGATGGCTTGTGGTCGGGGTGGATCTAGGCCTTCGTACCGTGGCGGCTTCAGCATTAGCCGGGTTTCCACCCATCCTTTCTTTTCGGATAGACAAACGGGCGGCAGAGCGTTCAAACCAGAGATAAAAGCTTTTAGGATTCCGTTTGCGATTACTAACCTAGGCATAATTGACGGGTTTCATCGTATTGACGTACCTGTGTGTTAGTTCGGTTGCGAGTTGAGTAAGTAGGATATTCTAGTCTATTCTAATCATCTCAGCGTGAAGCGTTTTCCCCACTTTCCTCGGAGTAGTGAATCCCGGATTGAAATTATGGTATAAAATCAACGGAACATGGTACTACACATTTGCATTCTCATGGTATTGATAAAAGACATCTCCACCAAGATAATTGTGCATAATTGCGGATTTCAGTAGTCGCACCACATGAGCTTCCTACTTTCGAGAGTCGAGCCTCGACGGAAATCCATTATGATCGTTTCTTCGCGTTTTCTATGCCGCTGGGACTACATGGAATCTGGATATAGACATAGAAAGCAGGAATCCGCCGGACATCCTTTCCGTTCCCAATGGACAGGAGCAGTGGAATAGCCGACGAGTGAGAAAGTCGAAGGACGGAGGGCCGCACGCGAGTGACCGCTCATCTGGCACAAAAGGACGGAAGTGCGATTTTCGCTCAGCAGCAGGAAGCGATCACGACGACGACAACGACGACGACGATGGCGGTAGGGGAGAATGATGAAAATGAGGTAAAGTTGGTTTGGGGGATGAATGTTGAGGTCCTGAAGGCTGTGGTGGCGGCAGTGTTTCGGGTAATGGTCCTAACAGAGATCTCACTCGCTCACGGGAGCTCGAGTGTAAGGATAGAAGGTTGACAAGACTCGCTGGTCATGTTCCATGTCGTAGTACAGCTGATGCAGCCACCGTGCTATCCTATCTGGTCTCATTCGCCTAGTTCTCCTGTAACGCGCTGTTCCTTCAGATCCTCGTACAGTAACGGGAGTAGAGGAGGATCGGGTGTACTCTGTAGAGCTAAGCGGGAGTGGGAAATGGAAGCTACTAAGCTATAGAACAGGGTAAGCAAAGGGAAAGGAAGGGAACTAGGTAGATACAGCAGCAGCAGCGACATCGCCACGAGAAAGGAGACGAGAGAACATAGCAGAACTAGTCAAGTCTCTTGGGACTCGGTCTGCCCTCTGATTACTGTATTCAACACAATCTTCTCTATTGTCTCTTCTCTCTCCTAGGGTACACTCGCCGGGAGGACATATTAATATTTGGGCGGAGAAGACCGGGCCGGCCGGTCGGCATCAGACTGTCGAATACACCGAAGATTCAGTCACTCGCATTGAATGAGCCCGATGCAGATGTACATCCAACTACAATGTTTGCCGGTGGCACTTGAGCTCGTATACTTTAAGAACAATCACGAACCGTTGGTTAATCTACTGTCAGATGTTTCGTGGAGAATGTATGTCAACACGTCGGTAACCCTGATCCGTTGCTCCACGCGTCACGATAGCATCGTCCGTTGTTCGTTTCCTTTTGTTGGGAGAAAGGACACTGGGGCGAAGTTCATTGCTCGGGAATGTTGGGTCGTTATCTTTTGGGAGTTGTACGTATAATTTAGAGATACTTCACACCCTTGGATTTCCCGTTGAAAGCTCATTCTCACACCGCTCACACCTTCCCTTTCGCTAAGTGATTGAATAGCTTCAATGGATCATGCGAAAGAGGTGCGGAGGTAGACGAATCGTTCGACGGTGAAGGAAGGTCGTTAGCGAACGAAGAAGGTTAATGCGGAATAGACTGCTGCTGAGGCCCGGTATAGCGATCGGGCCAACTCCGCGCGTCGGGTAACCTCTCAGTCCGGGGTGTAGTTTGGTTTGGGTATAACACGGTTTTAAGAAATGAACGAGCTGCAACTATTGTGACTTATCGGCCTCCAACCCGTCTTTATTACCGTTAGGATGAATTGCTCCGATCCCGAGTAAAAGCCCCCTTGCGCGGAGGAAGGCAAGTCTGTGTATAGAGAAGGTGAGAAGTTTGCAGCGGAGAATGAGAGGGGGAAGGGGAAGGAGAGTACCTTTCGGCGCGACTACCTCGGGGATTCGTTCGATCGAGAGGTCGCATCGATAGTGATTTATCGCTAGTGCGCGGTCTTATCCTGCTCGCGCCGCGAGTTTCTGTAGAAAGCGCTCGAGCCCGAGACTTTGGGATCGATCGGTTCATGTATTTTACGGCTCTAACGTGATTTATGACTCGTCTCAGATCGCTCCCGCACCACCAACCCCCCCCCCCCCCCCCACCCCCACCCCCCACCAATAGAACCTTCGCGAGCTATTTCTATGAAATAATCAGTGCGCCGACACTCGTGTTGTACTTGCGAACCTTTCTACGCGAGAGTAGGCTATTGAGACGCGTATCTACGATCAGTACGGCGATACCGATAAGAAGGTGACGAGATTACAGTTACCGACAGCGGGGAGCCTTCTGAGCAACATCAAAGACAAAAATGAAGAAAAATCGCGTTCACCATACCGAAACATTGGAATGTTTTTAGAAACTTGGGTTCTCGTTGACGAAAATTATCGACGGGAAAAATTCCGATTTTTCAGGGGGCGATGTTGAAGTTTTCAGAGGAGCTTTGCCGGACCTCATTAGGGTGTGCTGTAACGGTCCAAAATTTCCACCAGCGGTTTTGGTCTCATGGCCGTGATTCCAGCATACCTTGGACTTTGGAGTACCCGGAGCTTCCTAGCCGAAGTGCTCGTAACTGCGACACAATTTCTCACTGTGCGAACTATTCCCATTTCTTGCTAGCGGTGCGCCACTAGGGGGGACCCGGACCAAAAATATAGCTCGTTAGTATCGGAAATTTGTAAATTCAGCGTGAAAACCAGGGCATCTCGGTAGTTTCCATTTTATCGACCTAAATCGCTTCGTGCCCTACCATTCACCCCGAGCTCGCTCCATGATTTTTTTTTTTTTTTTTTGCGCAAATCGCACGATGGCCCACGCAGCCTCGAAATCGCCGCTAAAGCGTTTCCATGTGCGACCCGAGTGATCACCCGCGCTAAAGCCTCGATAACGAATGGATTCCGATCCCTTTTTCATCGTCCCCCCGACCCTTTCCCGCTCCCCTTCGCTCCCGCCGTTCAACTCTTTTTCCCGTTGTATTTTCGACAAACAACGTTCTTTTTTGTCTCTCCGCCCAAACAGCCTTTGTAACGAACGGTAGAATTATCTTTGCGGAAAGGTGTTGAATAAATATACGCGATGGTCGTCTCCGCTCCACGGTTACAAAGGCTCGTGTAACAACATAAAATAATGAAGTGAGAGGCGAAGGGACCGAATAGCTAGTTTTGTTGGCAATAACTCTCCGGCTAGGGCGAGCCAGGACTAGGAGAGGACCGTGCGAGAGGCGACGACCGAGACATTTTAATTATCTTTCGGGCCCACTATCCCCATTCTTCCCCGCCACTATCCAGCTCTCGCACAACTTCCCCTGGCTTTCCCTCGCTCCAACTCTGTTCTCCGTCTCCATCCGTGTTCCTCTCTCGCCCCGGCTCCCGCCCTCGTCTTCGGCCCTTTCCACACCCCTGCATGCGGAGACGCCTCATTGTTATACGCCACCGTGGATTTACGGTCGGCCATATCTTAAGAAAATGAAACGATATTCTTTGCCGGGCTAACGCGTTTCGCTATTCGCCTGAGAAACACGAGCGAGCGAGAGAGCACAATATCCGTACGAGCGACGACGAGAGAGACGAGGGCGTAGGATGCAATATCGCTTTCGTAACGTACCGGCGTGCTCTCGCTATCCCCGGCATCCATGCCGGGTTTGCCCTTGTGCACCGAGTCGGTGCAGTCGTTGACACCGCACGATTCGTTGGCTGCTACCAGTGAATGGCAGATTACGCAGATACAACGGAAAATAAATGGCAAAACTGCCTATGACCGGAGCCTTTCCGAGTTTCCTTCGGCGTCGCCCGGTTTACCTTCCTCGTTCCGAATACAAAGTATCTTTGCAGTCTATATACGTAATCAAGAGCCGGAACCTTATTGCCACCCTCGTAGTCGACTACGGACGTAGGCACGCGTACTTTATGCCGGAATAATGGTAATAATAAAGTGAGTTTAGTGTCTCGTAACACTGAAGACTGAGAGTCTGGAGAGAGGATCACCCCCGTTTCTACCCCTAAAGCCACGTCCCCGAGGCGGCTGCATGGCTGTGGACAGGATGAAGATAGAGCGAGGCTTCAAAATACATCTTTATCTCCGTTACAGCTACTAAGATTCGCGTCGAACTGCCGGGCCACAGCTTGACGAGAATACCATACGACGCTCGAAAAGCTAACATTTCAGCTTCCGGGAGAGGCTATGATCAGCGCGCTGCAGCGTTGCGTCTTGGAAAAGAGATTCTCAAGAGGTTCGGTAAAATGCTTTTAATGTTTCGGATCATGAGATCGTTATCGAGATGCCGATAATCTACAGAGATCTGAAAAGAAGGTAGTGATTCGAAACAACGCGTCACAGCCCTAGTAGGATCACCGCACAGGGCCAGTGTTGGCACAGTGTTGGCCAGCTTTCGCCCAATGTCTTTCCCGCCAGAAAGCGTACATCGCAGTTATGAATAGTTTAGTTTTTTGCTCATTTTGCGTATAATTTGTTCGGTTCTTTGGAACGGTGGATCTTTTTGCTGGAGCTTTTTTTATTTTAACGTCTGCCTGGTAAGTATACCGAAGTCGTGTTGTGGTGAGTGCGCAGGTCAGCGAAACAGCTGACGCATAGTTATGCCGCGGCAGGATCAACAACAAAGTCAACGGAGAGATCTGCAGCCAGAGACTTTCGCGACCATTAAAACCGTTAACGATTTCCGTTACACTCAGCTGTTACGTAGCCGTCGTTGGGCCTCGTCGTAGAACGGATAATCTATGAATAACCAACGTGCTCGCGCATTAATTAAACGCGTGGGTGATAATAAATATCGCTCTCGGCACTGTGAAGCGCTCTCTGCGTTCCTAGCAAATTGCACCTATCTCTCGGGCGCTTTCACGCTCGAACGTCGTGCAATATCTCGGCCCTCTCGCTCTCCCGTCGTCATGTAGTATGTACACTATATACGCGGAGATCGCCGGCAGCCGGCAGATAAAAAAAGCAGGAAAAAAATTCGATATTAACACTCCGAGCGCGTCTAACGAGCTCTCTCGCCGCTCGTCCGCCGTAGACTGTTACCTGGTGTTAGATTAGATTTTTACCCTATTATCATTTTTATAACTCCCCCGACCACCCGACATATAAATTTATAACGTGATTTACCGACCGGCCAATCCGCAAATCCAATTTATTTGGTTTTTCGCGTTGTTTCTGCCTTAATCAAATCTCGTTTCAAATTTTTCATCTTAGCAACTTCATTCGTGACGTGATGTGTTGACTGCGCCGAGGATCGTGATCGAAGTCGATCGAGTCTCCGATTGGGCGGAACATTTTTTTGTCTAGGGCGCCAGGTTCGGCCCGGTACACTAAAATACCTCGGTGAAGATAACACTCGACCGAGGACGCAGTGTTGTTGCTTTCGTTTTGTCAGCACAATATTTTCCTGCTCCTGTTTTTTCACCAAAAAAAACACAACTCCCACGTGCGTTCGATTTTTTACAGCATGCGATATACAGATTTGCCATCAACCCGTAAACTTCCCGGTGAAAATCACGAGTTTTTCATTATCTAATTGCCACCTCAATATCCGATATAAAAATCAGAGTCAACAGCTAAAAAAAAGTTACGTTCGGTGTTTACCATATGCGTAAGTTTCCGGAGTGCGCGGAGGCTGCCGTTGGCCCCGGTTCGTTAAATATATCGTTGACACGCAAACTTTTTGTAAGGTCGACTGTTCGGAAATATTAACTTTCCTCCGGGAATTGGAGACTCGGTGAGCGCGCAGCTTTTGCAAAAACCAATCATCCAAAGTGCATGAGTTTCAGTGTGCACGCAGATATGTTTGGCACCGATAACGCAGGTGAGGAGAGGGGGGATGGGGGGGGGGGTTTGGGTATCGGGTGCCCTTTGACACTTCCGTGGTTCAAGCTGTGTTCACCACCGCATCTACATGTAAATGGGGTAATGCGCGTTACAGAAATTGTACCGTCATGTGCCATAAATCGAAACGGCAATTCGGAACAGAAAAATTGTGTAGTCGATGGTGGCGTTCTGGATGTTTCTCTCGTCCACATACCGGTGCTCTCCGCGCTCTCGAGAATACATAACCGTCGACGGAAGGGGTGCCCCATCATGTGCACAAAAATGCACCGACGCGCTATGCGATCCGGCAGTATGTGTAAAACAGTAAAGTACAGCACCACTGAGAGCTGCACCGAACTAATCCACAAGAGTGCCATTGACGCGTTATCGATTGGTTAATGTTTTTTTTTTTTTGCTTTTTATACACCCGAAAATCGCTCATACTCTTTTCACATTTATTCCTCGCCTCGCTGGAAATTGATCGACCGCATTTACTTGTACAAATAACGTAGCCCGAAAAATCATCTCCGATTAAAAAAAAAAAAGATAACAATTTCGTGCCAAATATTAGTCGTGTATGTTGTACGCAACAAAAAAAAAAAAATGTTGAATCAGCTATCGAGATGTCGAGTTCGCGTATCGATTTGACTCGCGACCCGTGCAGTCTCAACTGTAAACACTAAAACATGTTTTTTTCTTTCCTCCACTTCCCCGTTCATTTCCTACTGATTGTATCAATTTTTGTCATTCCGATATTCGACACTCCGCATGTGGACACGAAATCCAAAATATTGTTCAAAATATATATTTTTCGTTTGTGAAACGAGACATACATTCGTTCGAACAACGAAATTTTTACTCAGCAACAGAATGAAATCCAGCGTGCGACAGATCCCTCAGTTGATGTCGTTATTGATAATTTGCACGGGCGAACCGTGACTAATATGCGCAATATTTTAATTGTCTCATTTACCGGTAAAACATATTCAGACCTTTTTCTCCGATAAAAAATCTGCACATAAATAAAAATAAAAAAAAAATAAAAAATGACATAAGCTCCAACACTTTGGATCCACGCAGCGATCAGTTAATAGATTAAAAGAAATGTCTACCTCGCAGGCTATATCGGGTAGGAGAAGAGCGCAGCCGAAAACAGCGTTGTGTCAACTTTCCGAGAGTTTGAAGTGCGAGCATTGGGGTTGGGAGAACTCGAGTATCGAGGGGGGTTTTGGAGGGTTCCGGGGACTCGTTCGCGTTTGGGAGTTCCTCCCCCCTCCCCGGCGGTCGTCGAATTCAGTGCGGGATCCACGATATAGGATTGAGCGGCGCGTTGGGTGGCCCTCCTGTGCTCTCTTGCGGAATTGGGACGAGGAGGCGGAGGAAGAGGATAGTGGATGGCTCCGAAGAGCGAAGGGACGAGCAGGGGGTTGCGGGCTGGCCGGGCGAGGGGGCGAAAGGGGTTCTCGCGCCGCTCGCGCATCCAGAGTGCTCGGAGTTCGTTGAACTCGGCCGTCGGTTGGCCGTGTGCCTAACCGCCGTGATGCGCGCCGATTCTCCCGGAAAACTACGGTAACCGACCTGCCCTCCCTCCAACCTACTGCGACTCTTCCCTCGTCCTTCTGCATAATGGTCGTACCCCTCGCGAGGGGGGGGAGGGCGCGAGCTATGGTGCACGACCGGCCATTTCGGCGGCAATTACCATGACAAAATTCGCGAAAAACCCCGGCAGCGAAAGGCGGAACCGGCGAACAAATCCGCGTGAAAATAATCTGGTCCACGATTGACTCGGGCTAGATCGGTTGTGCGCGTCTACCGAAAATCCGCCGACCCGGACGATTACAGGCGTTGATAAATTTCGAGAGTTGCCGCAGAGTTCGATACATGCATTACCGACACTTTCTTAGCTCACAGGGATTCTGTATTTTTTATTCGAGAAGTTGCGAATAAGTTACCCTTTTTCGGTGGTAAAAGTAGTAATTTGAATCCTTCATCACGTCCACTTTGTTCTCATTTCGTCCCGGTAGACGAAATTTCGACGGGCTGATTTTTTTTTTTTCAACGCGCGAAAATAAGTATCCGAAACTAATTTGCGACGAGCCGGTGGCAATTCCGCCGTTTTGTCGTTTTTGGGTCAAATTAAATCCGGAAGGACTGTTATTGTGCGCGATTTGTTTTTTTTCCACGGCGAAGCGGAGCGTTACCTTCAAACGTAACAGCGTGCAATTCAACGCCGTGGACCGAGGCTAATGCTCGCAGAACGACATATAGTTTGCAGAAAGAAAATGGGAGCAGAGCGGTGGCTGATGCGGGACGAAACCCGACTATATCTCCGAGAAGTCTGAGCATACCAGGGTAGACACTACTGCCAGAAATGCAGGCACTAGTATAAGGCAGTGGCTGAAGGAAAGCGGGGCGGAAGGACGACGAGCGCAGCCGGGACTGTGGCGTGCGAATATTAACGCGGTGGCGAATACGAGAGTTGGCGAGGCCGAGACCTCCAGGAAAGTTTGGGCGCAGACCTCGCCCCGACGCCGCCGCCACCGCCGGGACGACCACGAACAGCACGAGCATCAGCCGCGTGTGCAGGATTTCCGGTCACGACTCTCGCTTCCCTGCCGCGTAAGGGCGGGATGAAGGACGGCGATTTAATTTTAGGCCATGACAGAACACCTCAGTCGAGAAAAGCGTACAAAGCTTTCCGTCTTCCGTTCCCCCGTTCCGCTACCACGAGGCACGCAGTTAAACGCAACAACGCGTCTCCTTTATTTTTGCTTCGTCAAAGAAAGAAATTCTCTTTTAATGAGAAGCATCTAAAAAAATATATTTCACCTAAAAATGTTACAAATAATTGGAAGTGCATAAGGCAGAGTCGGTGTGAATATGGAACGGTCGATATATCATTGACTTGCGAGTTTATCGTTTATCGAATACAAAAAGAATATTTCGTGCGTAGCGCGGTTGAAACTTCAACAACTCTCTAAGTCAACCTAGAGATGTAAATTTAATTATATTTGTGTTTATAATCATTTTTATTTTCTTTACAAAATAAGCGAATCTTTCGGTTGGAAAATTGTCTATTTTGTTTTACTTCTTGCCTTCTCAGTTTCTGTTTTGTATTTCACCGTACCTTCTTTTTTTTTCTTCTCTTTGTCGATTCTCTCTTCGTACGTACGATTAAATTATACTTGTAGAGCGTATACACGAACCGTCGGATTACGTGTGTATACCATATACACAGAGTCCCCGTGGCTCTCTCATTCATTCCTTAACTGCAGCGTACAGCGCTGGGGGAGAGCGGCACAAATGGAAGGAAGAAAGCTGCTCCCGATAGCCGTACCGATTTAAAAGTAATTATAGTCGCCTTATTTATGTGCCACGGGCTTGCCGGGTGCTGGCCTCGGCAGGGCCATCGGGGGTACATACGCGTCCTCGTAATGTCCTCTCCGAGGATTTAGGGCGTGCAATTAACAGATAAAATCTTGCACCATTTTTCTGCCTCCGAGTACCCGAGCACGACGGCCTCGAACCACCCACTGTTTTAATGGGAACAGTGCTAGCTTCAGATGTATATATATATGCATGTACGCGCTCTCAAACGAAAGCAGCTTTGAAATTTTTTTTTTTGTATTTCTTGATTTTTGTTCTCTAGAATACAAAAAAATGCTATCCTCAGAGCGACAAAACTCTGGAGCACTATTAATCGTATCCCGATATACGTTATCTAAATAAAAATTTACTTCTCAACGTATAACGGTTTTGATACGAAAAACGGCCGAAGTCAAAAAATGTCTTCAAAAACTCTTGGGGATCAGCCAAGGCGAAGGAATTGAGCTCATTTTGTTTTATTTTACTTACGTAAAAAGATAAGTCAATAGTCCATCTGAAATCACGGCTGAATTCTCAAAAAATAGCTTACTCTCCCCTAATATCCAATTGATCCCGAAAATATTTATGAGCGATCGAATCGAATTTTCTTCCTCAAGTAATTTTGTCCCAACTGCGATGCGAAAAAGCAACGGATCATAGGGTGACCTACCCACATGCAAATCTAAGCCTGGAGCTCGATTCTCAAAAAATCGTCTACTCTCCCCTAATATCCAATTAATCCCAAAAGTATTTATCGGCGATCGAATCGAATTTTCTTCCTCAAGTAATTTTCCCCCAACTGTGATGCGAAAAAGCAACGGATTATAGGGTGACCTATCCACATGCAAGCGTAAGCCCGGAGTCGATCGTGTGGAGGATTCTCGACGGCGGAAGCTCGGGTAAAATACAGAAAGACGGGAAGGATCGAGGGAGGAGGGAAGAGGGGTGTGTTACGAAGTTAGTCGGAGCTCGCGCCATCCGGGACCACGAGGGTTGGCTGAGAGGGAGGAGCAGGAGGTGGAGGGTATCAACACTCTTAAACGCGCTATGCCAATTTAAAGTTTAGCAAGGGACGTTAAGGAGGGCCAGGTGTAAGAACGGCGGGAGGGCTGTGGGCGATAGTGGTGGTTGAAGGTTGAGAGGTAGTACGAAATGAAACCCCGAACATGGCGAGATCTTTGACAACGGCGCGGGAGCTTCCCACCCTCCTCCTCCTCTCGAACAACCCACCATGGACCAAGCAAGAAAACCCCCCCTCCGCTCGTCGTCGTTAGCGTATTCAAGTACCCACTCTCGCAGGAGCAGCAGGAGCACCGGCATCGCCCGAGAATTGCAAGCTAAGTAGACTTTCCCAGCACCCGCCAGAATAATTACCCAATAACAAGTTTTCCGCGAAGAGATCATAAATCTTTAATTAAAGTGACTATCAAGCCTCGTTGTAACCTACTGGATTTTCTGGTGCATGTACAGGATGTCCTATACATGTACCCGGTTGGAGCGTTACGCGGGAGAAGAGGTTTTCGCATAAAAAAACAAGAAGAATCCGCGAGCCCCTTCGGTGACTCACATCTCGGGGAGAGGAATGAAATTTATTTTTGTCATTTGTCCGCGGCGTACGTGGAGAAACAGAATGGAGCGGTATCGGAGGTTGGGCCGGGGGTGTTGAAATGAGAGTCGGTTAAGTTTGTGGTCTGTCCACGGTTAAATATTCATACGAGTGAGGACCGGGCAACGTGCCGTCGAGACTGAGCACAAGTTATGGGACCGTCTGATAGAGCGGCAGCTTGTGTCCAATCTTTCGGGAACGCGTGTACACTATCAGGCGGGCGGGCGTGAGACGAAATCCTATGAATTTGGAATGTTCGGAATATGATAGCCCGGTGAAGTACGCTGCCGTTGGCTGTTTCGGCTCTCGCGTATGAGAGAATACAGTATGCATGTGCGTTACCATAGCGATAGCGGCCATGTAACAGGAAAACATAATAATAGTGTGGAGAAGTTACGGCCCGTCGCCGGTGTTGTACCTTGCATTCTTTCATACTCGCGAAAGCTCCGTCGTTTTCTCGTGGAAAAAGAAAAACATTAAAAACGATTTGTACATAAAATGCACTACCGTCTCGGATTAATCGTGAGCGATGTTTCTTCTCTTCGTTAAAGCTTGAAAAACATATTTGATCAGGTTGAACGAGGTCGATACGGATCGTCACGGGGTAAGATGGAATAGTGCGTGCCGACAGGAATGCGAATTAAAAAAGTAAATCTAAAACTTGGATCGCTCGCTTGTTATTGATAACATTGAGCTATTTTGAGTGTTGAATCTTGATCCGATGAGATTAAAAAGTATCGGGAGTTCGGTAATGTGGGCCAACCATTTACCTCGTCGTAATAGTGAAATTGAGTTAATTTGTAACGAAACTTGTTGCAAAGAAAACTTTAATTTAATTATGAGTTTCCGAAGTCTTCGCGAGGCATTCACAGGTCGTCGCACGTCACAAGCTGACCGCTGTGATAAGAAAAAAAAAGTTAGTAAGATGGACCACCTTGCAACGTTACTGACAACAAACCCTAAAAATATTAAATCGCCAGTCCTTGACGAAGGGTGTTTTCGGCTACCTCCTAATCGAGTTATCCCTCCTAAGTGGGTTTCATCTCCACAGGCGATACGCGCGACACTTTGAACTCCCTCATATTCGTCATACTTTCACCCCAAACAACTTTTCAATACACAGTCGTTCTCGGTATCGGAAAGGGGTCCGTTTAAATGAAAATAAAGATCGAGTGTTCACTTTGTCGGTAAATCCACTCCAATTCAATTGCCCGCCCGACTGGAGCATCCGCGCCCGGCAGTAGCGGCAGAATCCACGGGAATGTCGTTGGAAGAGAAAACTCGAGTTCGGGTTACAAGCACGTGCTTGTAAAACGAGAGAATTGTAAATGGTTTCCCAAGAGGGCCGAGGGAGAGGTGGGTGTGTCATCGTTGTTGCTTTTCTGTGATCTTCATTCGATGCCTCCGACCCTCCGTCTGCTCTCTGCTCCTCCTCTGCGCCCTGGCGAAGAAAGAAACGTTACCTGTCGGTGTCGCCTGGTTCGGTGTCTAAAGTAACCAAGATTGCCCATAACACCGACAGGCCACGGGGCCGCGACAACCACCGACAAACGATATTCTCACTTCTGTCTCCTCGCCGCGCCTCTATTCACCTCTATCCATTCACCGGAGAGACCTCGGTTCGCTCCGGAGGTTGAATAAGAATTCTCCATCCTCCGCAAACTTCTTCTTTTTTTTTTTTTGCCTCTCTCCGAGTTCCCTCTTTGCCGCGTGGAAATCAGAAACTAACGGACGATGTTACAGCCTCGCGGGAAATCTCTTACGACTTCCACTACAGGTATGCACTCTCCGCTTATTTTCTCTCACTTGTTTTTTTCACTCTGTTCCACTTTCGCGTTGGCTCGACCAGCGCATACACTGCGCCACTGCGGTACCTTCTCTTCCCGGTCCCTCCCCCGTTCATCCCAAGTTTGATCGGCGTATCGCTTCTCGGTTATCGAAAGCCATCACTGCGTGTTTGCTTTTCCTAACCGGCCACTCGTCGACTCATAATCGATTATCGACTCGCTGGGAGCGCGGGGCAAAACGGAGCCGTGTCCCTCGTTTGCGACGGAACTTTGCTCTCATTGTCTCTCGGAGACATTTTTGAAGATATTCAAAATCGCGTAGAAAAAAAAAAAAAAAACAATTGCACTTTTTTTATGTTTTTTGGATCATACATTGGCTGACAACACATGCTGTGTGTGAAATTTCAACTTGATCGGTCGCGGCATTCTCCACTTATAGTGATTAAATTTTCCGAGCATTCGTCCGAGCATTTTTTCTAAATGTGACTTTTCGATGTTTTGGAACATTGTGAACACGATTTTACTAAAATATCGATTTTTTTTTACCAACACAAAGCTTCCTCTATAAGAGGGCAAAAAAGCAAAAAATTGTCCGCAATCTACAAATTTAATTGTTTATTCTAATTGTTTTGCCTCGCAATCTACGAATCTAATTGTTTATTTCGAAAAACCCAAATTTGACGTTTGTACAGGATTCTACGGTGTAGAATGTACAGCCGTGTTACGAACTATTGCAAGGGAGTTTTTTTGATTCGGGGATTTATTTTTTATAAGAGCCGCTTGCACAGTCCTAGTAGTAAAGTACGACGGGAATTTCAGAGAGCAAAGGCCAGCGTGTTCTATCGCGATAATCCGCCCCCCCCCCCCCCCCGTCTCTCGTGAAATGTGGTGCAATTTTTACTTGTTTTACTTTCCTTTTTCCTTTCTTTCTTTTGGGGCCTTATCCTTCTTATTTCTCTCCTTCGCCATCCTCGCGCGAGCCTGCTCGATTCCCGTAACTATACTATCGGCGGGGTAAGCTAACCCAGAGGAATTGCTGTTCGTGGCCTCTAAGCCGGCTCATACAGAATTCCGTCTAAGCGATAAAAATTGAAGTATCGCGGAGCACGGCTCGCCACCGATATCGCAGATCCCCGTCGGGTCCTTCGTATATCCTGCGTGCATAGTGGGGTAGAACGGGGCAAAATGGTGTAGCCAAGATATGAAGGGAGTTCGGATGAGTCCATAGCCGTGAATCGACACACCTAGGTGAGATTTAACGTTGACGGGACCGCACCAGTTGCCGAGGGTTTTGTACTCGTCTGGCACTCAGGCCGGTTTCCGCCCGACCCCGGGCGGAAACCGGCCTGAGTAGTTGATTGCCCGATGTAGTTGATTGCTACTACAATCAACTACATACAAAATGAAGTCTTTAAGTAGGAAAGTGCAGGGCAAAATGGGGCAAGGGGGCAAAAGGCGGCAGTTGGGCAAAACTAAATTTGCCAATCATTTTTGGATCGGACAAGGTGGCAAAACGGGGCAGAAAAGCCTGATGTATCGATGGGGCGAATTCGGGCATCCAAAAATTATTAGAAAATGACGTTTTGCCCCATGCACCGTTTTGACCCGCTGCCCCATTTTGCCCCGCTCTACCCTATCACCCAAAAAAAAATTTGATTTTTTAAAGTCGGGTGCTAAGTTCACACAGCTCCCGACTCCGGTATTGAGTCGGACCCAACATATCGGCTGGACGAAAAATTCTATCGCTGCGCTTGCACCGGGCACAGTATTGGAGTCTGCGATCTATTCCGCAGACTCATGGTCTGCTAATATTATTCGAAAACCATGAATCTGCCTCCGGTCCACTCAAGTACACTTCGGGTCCTCTCCCTGTATATTTGACATATATCAGGCACTTCGTTTTACGAACTTTCCTGTGTTTCTCACCTTACACGTCATTGTCACTGGCTGCATTCGAGACACGTTCCAGGGAAAAGTAACAAATGTTCTCTGTAATGTCACTTACGGTATGAAAATGTAACTTTTAAAACGGAAGTGACGTTACGCGGGAAAACATGACTTCCGGTTTCTGTCTCATTTTTTTGACCGGATCTCACGTCACTTCCGGTCGAAAAATTAGATCAAAATTAGATTGTCAAACCGGAAATGATGTCACAACGAAAATTTTCAAAGTTTTCTGCGTTACGTCACTTTCGGTCTAGAAGTGAAATTTTCAAACCGTAAGTGACATCACGGAGAATTTTTTTTTATTTTTCTCTACCAAGCGGTGATGTAGTGGCATTGCCCAGAGCGTATTAGTGTCCGGAAGACTGTCGACTTCGCTCTAGTTACCCACGCCGGCAGGAGACGGACCGATGTGTCATTTTGACGTACTGCACCACATGTGGAGCAAAAAATGTGCCTTTTTTTCCCGTTACGGTAGAAACCCACCTGAGTAGAAGCTCACATCAGAAAACAATTATAATACTTAGAACTTTCCAATGCAAACAAGAAAAAACTTCGTTCTCAATAAAACTACCATAAAATCTCTACGATAAGAAAAAGTAATCGTTTAAATCGACTTGAACAAGAAGCTAAAAAAAAATGCTGTAACCGTCGTGATTCCATTAATTCAAATATACGCTCAGTCTCTTCCCTCGTGTATACACGATTACCCTCAAGAAAAGACAACGCAGCCTCGGGCTTAATGGCAATAGAGAACTTCCGAAAAAGGGGAGTAAGAAAAACCACGAGAAAAGCTGTTTCTTTTTATAATGAACACAGAGATGGGGGGGAGTGTCTTCGTAATATATACTACAATAACCGCCGCAACATGCGCGAGATTTGTGCTTTTCCCGTGGTAAAACTAAGAATTGCGAAAGCGGGTGCGGTCGACGGTACGGCGAACATAACGGCCCTCTCCTAGTTATTCGAGCAATGAATTGTCGTTGGGGCATTAACGGGTGAATTGTTGCTGGCGTGCCCGGAAGGAGACGTTTTTCAAAAGCGGCTCGTTCGCAGAAGCGAGGCAGGCATAGAGAGTGGGCAATGGGAAAACGAGCCATCGGAAGCTCGCAAAATCTCGTTCTCTCGTTGCTTATAGCTGCGTGCATTTATATAGGGGATGCCTGTACCGAGGGGTATCTTGGGACATACGTTGTACCAGGGCATCGGTGTCGGGCCGAGAGGGGATTGTGAGCATGTTCATACACACATCGTGTGTGCTCGCCTATGTGTGTGTGTGTGTGTGTGCGGACCGGCGAGAACGAAATTCGAATAAATTTTCGCAGTTTGCAAGGGATCTGCTCTTGGGACTGGAGGCTTATCTGAATCGTGATGCGCAATTTGCTCGCGACCAGGGGGAGTTACCGAGCGCGCACAGGGATGATGGGTTCCAAAGGCCGAAGGTAAAACGCTGGTTACGTATAAATCGAGGGCCAAGAGCTCGCCGGCACAGCGCTAGCATGGCATATACCATGTGGGTATGGGAAATGTACCATGTATATAGCACCGGCGTACGAGCACATGCCTTAACTACTTGCGCTCCACTATGTAGCTCTTTCTCGCTCGCCAAACTGGCCACCGGAGTGTAACCGGCAACGGTGCAGGTTGTGTGTCACATATGAATCGTTTGTGTCTAGCGCACATTGGGCTCGCAGATAACGAAAGAGAGCAAAAGTGCCAGTAGATAGAGCGTAAATGGTCAGGCATATTTTTATTTATCCTGTGTATTTTTGTCTTTTTTTTACGTTTGTGTTTTTTTTTTGTTCTATTTTTTTATGGCTCCAACCTGGGAAAGAATTTATTTGACGGCCACCGTTTATATGGTTTAAGTAAAATATTTACTCAATTTAAATAAATATTTATTTAAATCAAATAAATATTTTACTTGAACCAAATCAACGGTGGCCGTCAAATAAATTATTTTTCTGGGTGTCTTTATGAGCGGATGTAATATGCAGAGAAAAGCTAATTACTCACACCCATGGTTATTCAGTGCCGCACACCCACACGGTCTTGATGGACGATTTTTATCGAACTATTGAACAAAAGAATATATATATATATCTTTTTTTTACATCTTTTAAGCCCGAAAGCTCGTTTACAGTCGATGCCTCTTGTTTAATGAAATTTTCATGAATACTCGACGAATGAATAATAATCACTCACGCGGTAACGAGAGTGAGGCCATCGCGGGAACACGGTACATATAACCTATATACAGATTCTAGCCGAATAATTAATTCCCAGAGCTTTGTACAACAGCTGCAGCTGCTGCCGCTGTATTAGCTGCGCATTCCACTACACGCGAAATAATCCTATACATCCGCTTATCAATGTGTAATTTATGCTGTAGATGTCGTAAAATCTCCTCCACACAATCGCCTGTCGGATTCGCGATGAATGGCAAAAAAAAAAAAAAAAAAGAATGTATCCTCCCTCCGCCAACGAAAATTCGACTTCGGTAACTGCGCGCTCGTTGAACGTTGAAATTCATAACGGACAACGAAAAAAAAATTTTGATCAATATTCTTCTCTCGCGTTAATTAAAGAAAAAAGTTTTCTGAATATTCTTCGTATAGAAAAATAATAATAATAATAATAAAAAGAGAAAAAAGTTAATCCTCTTTTGTGTAACATTTGCGTTCAGAGCACGAAAATAATGTTGTCCGAGAAGATGTATCTTCGTCGCCGCGAAATATACGAAAATATTACTATTACGAAAACATTATTATTTTCGCCGAAGTTCCGAACCGTCGTAAAATCTTACACATTTCTGGGTATCTTTCCGGGAACTTTCGACTTCACCGACTCCAACGAATTTAAGTACCCGTAAAAAAAAATTGCCGAAGCGTGAAATCTTTTCTTACAAGCACGTGTCAGTCTCGCTATGTATAAACACGCTCGTCGAGAAGACGTTCGCAGTCTGTTTTCAGTTCACCGCTGCGAGACCGGTGTGAATACACGCTCCGCTCCGGCACAACGCTGTTCGCACAACGTGAGCATATCTTGCATATTATACAGCGAATAGTCGCAGCTGAAAGATAGTAAGACTCGTGGAGCAGCAGCCAGAGTCGTCGTAAGAGAAGAAAAAGAAAACAAAACAAAAAACACCTGGAGAGCAAAAGAGCACAGCTGCGGGGTTTTATGTCTCCCGCGAGTAATATGAATCTATGTATATGGTCTGAAAGTGTAGAGGCGTGAGTGAAGTGGATTCGGCGCTTACGGGATACGAAGACACGTTGCAGCACCACGGGCGAGATGTATAGAGGAGAGCGGGGCAAAATGGGACAGTGGGGCAAAACGGAACAGTGGTGCGAAACGCAATTTTTTCAATAACTTTTGGATCCCTGTTTGGGTCCCAACGGTGCATCCGGATTTTCAACCCACTTACCGTCACCGCCACCATCCAAAAGTCATTGGAAAATTGCGTTTTGCCGCATTATCCCGTTTTGCCCCACTGTCCCATTTTGCCCCGCTCTCCCCTACAGCTACAAAATACGTGTGTTTTCCGCGTCCCTGCTGATGGTCGCGCGTCTCTCGTGTCTCCCCGTACATGGAAACGGGCTCTTTCGCTGTGTATGTACGCAGACACCGAGCTGCAACCGTATCGGAGCGCTTTACTTGTCTCTCGGCGAGCCCGTGTAAACTCTAATAGAACGGCCCATTCGCGACGCGCTAACCATGACTCTCGCCATCCTGTTCTCCGCGGCAACGTTACTATAGGATGCGCGGTTCCTACTGTGCTGTCTTATCAGCGCGAATAAAATGTTATCCTTTTCGTCCGCGCGGAACAAGAAGCTTTTGTACATTTAACAAACATTCCTTCTCCTCAACGGGCCATCATTTATTTTATTGTTAATTGTGGAATTTTGTTATGAAATGTTTATTGAAGTGAGAATGAAATCTGAGTCTTTTCAATCGACGTTCTTAAAATAATGAAAAATTTCGGGAAATTCGTCTTTTAGCTGGCGCTCAGATGCGTTTGTTTGAGGTGGATTTGTGATTTTTTTTTTAATGCTGCAACTCATGAACGGCATGAGCTGGCGGACTGAAATTTTATTAGCCTCCTACAGGAGGAGAGAAAAATATTTTGGGCCGACGTGGAGGGAAAGGTTGTCGTAATTTTTTTACTGTCACGTCTCTGAACAAATCGAGGTAGTAGTTTATGACATTTTCAATGTTTCCGTTTTCTTTTTTTTTTTTTTTTTTTTTGCTCGTTGCATGCCTGACTATTGAGCAGATTCGCATTTCGCGCGAAAATGGAATATCGGTTGCTTTTCATCTGCTGCTAATTCACTCCTAGCTATAGAAACGATAGCAGTCCCGATGCTCGACACCGCCATACGTGGATTTCCACTTCCCCACCTTCCCGTTAGTGAAATAGCGTGTTCCAGTCCCGAGGCTGCGGTGACACTCGCGCTCTTTCATTTCCGATCTCACTACCATCCGTGCAATGAAGATTGTTCGCGGGAATGAAAAATATTACGTTTGAATCTCGTCGCTTTTCGATAGGGGGACAAAAAATATACAACATTTTTTTAAAATAAAAGTTTGGATGAACGCAAGTCTAATTAACAATTTTCATTCGTGTTTTCGTTCGTAAAATTGAAAAATTAAAATTCGGGCCGTTTGTGGTAAAAAAAAATGGCTGTAGAATTAAACAAAAAAATGTTCACTTTCCAGAATCGTTTGTGTAAATTAAATCGAGGTTACGAGATCCTCTCTCTGCGCCTGACAAACGCTAAAAACATTTATTTTCTTCTTATTTTCTAGAAAATAATTAAACGCATCGTGCGCTTTAACGTATAATGAAAATAATTTTTAAAATCCTATATAATAGATAAAAAAAAAACTATACCAGCGAGTGAGTTTCTGTCGACATTCGAACGAGGGTGTAAGCGCGTCGGAGACTGCTCTCGCATTTCTCGATTGATGAGTGTGTACTGGCGACGAATGTGATCGCCGAGCGTTATGTTTATGAAGTGTGCACAGCCAACGGTTATCTCTGTTCCCCGCTGGTATTTTCGATATATCTGTCTTTCGTCGCGCGCTTATGAATAATGTCACAGCCTATATGTACCGTACAGCTTCTGCTATTCACGCGCGACGTCGTATAACAAGCTCGATATCATGGCTCGCGCTTCGCACATGGCCATCGCTCGCTATCGATGCAGTATAGATTTTTTTACGCCCTATTTCACAACGGGAACGCTGCACGATCGTCGGCGCGCCAAGAGCAATGTCTTTCATCTATTTGCTTTTCATTTTGCAAGAGCGCGTCCCAGCTTTTCGATTTCCATAATTATTTGTTGCGTCATGAAAAAGGAGTAATATCTGAGAATTTTTTTTATCGGGATTCTTTAATTTTCTCATCACATTATGCAATTTTTTAATTTTTTTTTTTTTTTTTTTTTTTTGTAGCGACGGTTCTATTTGTGCTGCAGTAGAGCCAGAAGAGTTCTCGGTGAAGAAAAGCCGGTCTGCGGCTGATGGAAAACCCGGAAGTGGCATCGACGGGATAACGTACGACGGGGCCGTAAAAAGTTTTTAACTGGAGGCGCCAGCCCATTCGAGTCCCGTTAACGAAGGATATCCTCGAGACTTTAATGCGAGAAAAGCTTTATCCCCTCGTGAACAGTAGTCCGCAAGCGGTCTCCCAGCGCGGAAGCACAGGATTTAACGTCCTGTCCGAGGAAGACGCCTACCATAACGAGCCACCTCTCGTTGCGGCTGCTTCAGTATTGCAGATTCCGGCTAAAGCAAGCTTCGGCTCTCATCCACTACTACAACTTTGTGTGTTATCTTGCCAGCTTAACTGGGGCACAAGCGGTGATAAAAAACCCCACGCTCTTCATCGTGCGCCAATCGTCCAGCACGCTAATAGGGAGGACATCGTCTTTGACGAGAAACGCAATTTGATTAGCCTCTTTTTTAGTGTCTTCTTTTTCTCTAGAAAACGACAAAAAAAAAAAGGTTTTCAACTCGCCATTTTCCCATTGGCTCATGCAACTTGGTGCATCCGATTTCCAATTATATCCTACATAGTCCATATGATTTTTAGAGTCACAACATTCATCAATCAGCCTTCGATTGAAGGTTAATAAACACGTCAATTCGTAGCCAATTAATACGTCAATTTATTACCTCGGATCTATAATAATGGCAGATGAAGAAAATGTGATTCGTCATCTGCCGACGAATAAATTGCCGGATACCTTCCATCGAAATTATTCATACGTTTTGAGATAGAACTGCGAGCTACCTTGACGCCTCGTTGGACTCGATTACATCGGCGATAAATAAAGAAGAAAACAAAACCGACGAAGCTATGTAGAGTGGGAACTAACGATGATCCGTTTCGGTTATAGTGGCCGGTCGTCGTGGTTTTGTCCGGAAAAAGAAATTAACTGTTCATCGGAGGGCTCGCCGATCGCGGCCGCCCGGATATACCAGTCGACAAAACAGTTGTAACCATCGCGATGGGAGTGAGAGAATCGAGGATGGTCGGATATGAGGACCGCGAGAGCCAAAGTAATATAACCAAGACCAAACGAGTTCAGGCTGCAATTTGATGTTATCGTTTCGGGAGGGTATCCGATGGTGGAGAAGGTTAGAGGGTATGCGAAGGTGCTCGTAAATGGGAGAACAAAAGTGAGATAGGACGGAGAGAACAAGCGGTCCGAAAAGAGATACGTAGTTTGCACCCATTTAAAAAGCGACTACCTCATCCCCACGGTAATATACCGTCCGAGAGACGATCGTTGTTGATACAATAGCGGGCAAAAAGTCGCGGGATAAAACCCTCTCTCGGGAACATATCGACATTGGAGCCGGTGAGTCGAGCACACATTCAGTGACGATTTAAAGTCGCCCATATTGGCTGTAAAACCGCCGACAATTTCGCAACGGCAGTTGAAGCAACCTCGATCTCCGCTTTCGAGGAGGTAGGTCGAAAAATAGAAATAAAAAAATTAAAGTGAAACAGAATGCAGCGCCAGTAACGAACCGCTGCCTCTCCATGCAATCCCTCCTTCAGTTGCCCCGTTATTTTATTCCTGTTTTGATTTCTTTTATCATCATGCTCTTCCGCGTTTCCGCGAACCCCGGCGACGCGGCAAGAGGGTTGCCGGGTGGGGTTTAGAAGGGGATTTCAGTAGACGAGAGTTAGCCGAACAGCCACGGAGGCAACGTACACATCGTAAATTGCCAACCCGCACTAATGAACTTTGCCCAAGTTTTTTATTCGAAAATTGCGGTCGCCGGCGCTATTGCCATCCCCGGCGACATCTCAAGTTACGATTCCGTACACGGTTAGCGCACGTCTGGTGCGGGAGAAGAAATGAGGTTTCTCGTTCATGAAATCTGCGCGATTCGAAATGGAAGGAGGAAGGAAAAAAATTGATTGCCTTCCCGTCGGGCCGCACCGATATGCTCGTAAACAGTTTTCGCAAGATCTTCCCACTCGACCAACGTCATCCCAGCTGGGATTCTACGGTAACTGGAAAAACGGCGTATCACTGACTCCACATTGGCTGCCGTACACCAAAACCCAATATCGGTCCTACTTCGGCCGGCGTAGGCAGCCGGAGCGAAGCCTAAGATCTTTCGAGCACTACGCCACTACTCGCAGAGAAAAATAACAAAATTTCTCTATGACGCCACTTTCGGTTTGGCAATCGCACTTTTAAACCGAAACTAACGTCAGACAAAAATATTTGATAAATTTCGTTGTGACGTCACTTCCGGTTTTAAATCTCAGTTTTCGATTGGAAGTGACAGCTTATGAGAAAACGTTTCTTCCGGTTTCAAAAACTGATCCACCGGAAGTTACCTCATACGACAAAATGTTCATTTCCGGTCTAAAAATCTAATCGTTTCAACTGGAAGTAATGTCGTACCAGAAATACATCACTTTCCGCTTGGAAATCTAATTGTTTCAACCGGAAGTGACGTCGTACCGGAAATACATTACTTCCGATTTGGAAATCTCATTTTACGACCAGAAGTGAAGTGGCCAAGTGCAAGACCCTCGGCAACTGGGGCGGTCCCCTAGCTATGCCGATGATTAAAATTCACCTGGGAAACCTCGCACAGTAATTGCGATGCGGTATTGGAAGTGACTATGGTTAGCAATGAAGGTGACACCAAAGCAATCTTTAAAACTCATTGATATTTATATTACAATATTAGAGATGGTACAAGAGAGGACGTGTAGACGCAGAAGCGACGAAGAACAAGAGGATTCGTGCTCAGTGTGCTCATTCTCGAAAGGTGCATACGTTGCGTTGTCGATAGCAAACTCGGAGTAACTGCAAAAGCTTACGTGTTACAGAAGTAACATGGGCACGTTAACGAGAGACGAAACCTGGGTGAGTTCGCTGGGTGTCAGGTATAAGCTGGTTTGCACGGGGCGAAAAGCGCTGAACAGTGACTGGCATCCCTTTTTGGTGCGCGCAGCAGATGTAATGCATACATACCGGCCTCAACTTCATGATGACGGGACTAATTCGCGCTGTGTGTATTATAAGACAAATGCGAACTTTTTCTTTCACCTGTTGAAACACTACGGTATGATTACGAAATCCACCGACCAAAGACTAATCGTTAATCCCTCGGTGTTTTAATTAAGTTAATAGAAAACCGTTTGCTGAAGGGCGCATTAGCTAATGAGTTGGCGAGATCATGAGCGCAAGGAGAGCAATGGGTTTTCCTTCTTTCCGTCTTTGTTGCCGCATATAGGTTGAACCCGTCGTTAGGCCAATGACCCAGCCGGGACACCTGCTAGGGGAGAGCGGGGCAAAACGGCACAGTAGGGCAAAACGGCACAATAGGGCAAAACGGCACCGACAATCGGCATGCAATAATGGGGCAAAATCGGACGTTCTAAAATTATTTGGGAAATTGTATTTGTTACAAACTTTTTTAAAAACGCAATTTCCCAATAATTTTGGGACGTCCCACTTTGCCCCATACATGCATCCCATCTGTCGATTCCGGTTTGCCCCGCTGTCCCATTTCGTCCCGCACTCCCCTATACCACGCCGGATGATAGTTGCCTGTCTGCGAGCATCTCAAAGCGATATGAACCAGACTCAGTCGGTAACAAAATCTGTAATCCGTTTTCTTTAAGTAACTTCACATTTTGGTCTAAATGGTACGGTTTGCTTCAGAAAAGTTTGTAACTCTTGAGGAAAATAGATAACAATTTTTGTTACCTATCGAGCCCGAGTTCATCGAGGAGGAGGTTGCGCATCGCCGGTAAAGGACGGACTCGAACGTCCGTGAATGGTCAGGAAGCGAGGGGAGGGACAGAGTGCGCCCGGTAGATTTGTCGTTACCGGGAGAGCGGAATCGTTGGATTCTATCCAACCCAGAGCAACCGATCTACCTCAACCGGGTGCTCGTACACAAGCTAGAGCTCCGTGTACAGAACGCAAGGAGGATAAACCGTTAGAGTGCACGGTGTGCAACCCCGTTTGCAGAGCACCGCTGTTACGGAAATTCGCAAAGTGTCTGCATAAATCGCGGCAACTGGGTCGTGAAAACAGCCCTTCTAACGGAAGTCCAGGATGCTTAAAGAGAAACAACCACAGCCTGAAGCATCCAGCGAAGTCCTGGCACGATTGCACGTGCACATTCACCATCTCTCCCCCTCACCTCTAAACCTGTCCCAGAATGTACGTATAGTCAGACAGAAGAGGAAGCGCCCGTTCTCATGCGTTCCTGTTGCCAGAAACCGTCGAAAGGCGACGGGGATGGCGATGGTGCTGGTACGGATGTGCAAGTAACCTGGATGTATGTGTGAACGTAGGATGTAATGTGCACACGCGGTGCGGAGGTGCAACGGCAGCAGCGGTAGGAGCAGCCTCGGTAAATAGCGAGCGAAGTTGCATGATATGTGGGGGCGCGGATGCGCGAAACTGCATCGAGGTCCGGAACGGTGCGAAAGCTTGGTTGTCGGAGAGAAAGAGGAGCATCGGAGGGCTGTGGAGAGAATTTCGAGGGTCGGATGGAGAAGGGAGTTGGAGGAGTTCGGCGAGGAAAGAACGGAGAGGGAATAAGCCAAACCTAAAGCATGAACTATGGATAGTGAAGTTGGGCCACACGTGCGCGGCAATAGACAAAGCGCCATATTCCGGACGCGCCCCGATTCTCTGGTGGGAATGGCACACAGGATCGCTTCCGGCCGACGTTGGGCGAAAACTGGCCGACGCTGTGCCAGTACTGGCCCTGTGTGGCGCTCTCACTGGAGTTCCATCTCCCATCGTGGAATCAGTAGGATTCCTCCTTTCCAACCGATCGCTGCCGCACGTACTCGCTTAATCGACGAAGATAGGTGTCGCCACTTTCCATCGCGACGCTACGAGGTCACTGCGCTAGCGTCCAGTTGAATAGGTGAACGGCTCTGCACTCTCCCTCATGGGCAAACGAGGGTCATTACCGAGCGGAACAAAAGCCGAGTCACCTGCGAGTAATGTGTATGGATTACACTAAGTATGGAGGTGCAGTTTCGTCTCTCTGTATGCCAGCTTTTCCGTCCAGTTCTGGCGACTGGACGGAAAATCGGACCTAACCACCGCACTCACAGCTGGGCTGCTCATCTTCACCATGCAAAACTGATATGCATGTACTAGGTTTTTCCATTTACTCTCATTTATATATTCCTTTTTTCTATTTCTTACCCGCCTGCAGCGTTCGGTATGTGCTACTCAACGGCAGATACAGTATGCTTTATATTACCTTATCCACCGTGCGAAATTATTCTTCCCGGATAACTGCTGGCGTCGTACCTAGTAAAACGGGTGTTTGGCGCACCTGGTGATTTCCCTGCGGTGAACGGAAAAAGGGTCTGTGCCAGGATGAACCGTGGAATACGGGCCGTCTCCAGCAGCAGCACGAAGGTCCTCACGTTCTATAATTCCACGGTGTTCTCGGCTCTTCTTGGGATTCTCTGCTCGTTTCCCTTCTCCGCGCCTCCCCCCTCCAACCCTACGACCCTCCACCTTCACCCCCTTTCGAGTCGGTAGAAATATGTCGAGTACGAGGCTATAATAGCCCCGAGATTTTGCAGAGTCTGTTTTCCCTACCATGCTGCAATAATCCACTGGCTAGTATCTCCAGATCCGGCATATACGCTTTACCATTCTTGTAATATGATATTACAATATGTATATGTATACACACCAGCGGTCCCTGCAGTGTTTAACATTGTTCAACGCACCGGAAGCGAAATTTCTATCTGCCGTCGGGGAGGAATTTTCGTTTATTCGTGAAGCTGTAACGAAAACGGTAACGAAGCCCTAACGAAGTCTCATAACGAAATAGATTGCAAGGCTAACGCCGGTGCCCAAGAGTGAACAAGAAAGTGAGAAAATTATCCCGTGGGAAACTTTCCTCTGGAACACGGACGTGTAACTACAGGTTACCCGGGTAAATAGGACACCGTGAGGGCTCGCCCGTGGATAGGAATATTATCCGAAAAAGCTAAGGTCTTGGAGAGTGCGCAGGCCGACCGGGATAAACCCGAGACACACCGGAAGCAAGGAGCGCAACAGCAGGCGAAGCGAGCCGTCCCGTTTTCGTAGTTAACCCCTTCCTTCCCCGTACGGTCCGTGTGAAAGAGATGCGTGCAATAACTGGATAACGGTTATAGGTGGCACGTTTTCCACTCCACTCGGCTCGTTTCGAAGCGCGAAGTTGTCGAGTGCTATCCTGAGCAAGGGGATTTCCCTTGCGATGCACAAAAGGAGCGCGAGAGAGGTTACGTCCGATTGTTCTATCCGGAGGAGAAAAAGGTTCGAAGCCTCGAGGTACCGAAGTGATTGCGCTACGCCCGACGAATCGTGGCTTGATTCCTCTTCGCGTATCAAATTTGTTTCCCTTCCCTACGAATTATGCCCACGTGAAAAAAAAAAATAATAATAATAATAATAATAATACATGAAGAAAACAGAATTATTGCCAGCGATATTTCGCACGGGACGGTGAAAGAAGGATTTTTTTATTTATACAGGGATGGAGGCGAGAACACACCCCTCAGGTGTTTAATATCGCTCGAAGAAATGCAAACGACCAAGATTTTTGGTAGTGAGATTTTTTTGTTGAATATGCGATTTCTCGAGGGGTGTAATGTCTTAATGGCCGCGCCTCTCCGCGAAACTTCCCGGCGCTGTGGGACTAGCTGTATTTCATAAACTTTAGGTCTGTACTAGACCCCGGTGTTAGACGGCATACTGCACGGTGCACTCGAGACCCGTGGTTACAAGGCAGAAGCACTAAATCTTAGACTGCACTTAATTACATTCCTGGGTAACGTTCACTACTCCCTTCGGCGGCCCCCACCCTCTCCCTTTTCCTTCGTAGCTGCGCTCACGTGCCACCTATTCAATCCCAGCATCAGCACGGCAAGAACATCCGGGAAACGGACGTAGCTAACGATACTTTTAATATCGTTCGCGATCGTCAGCGTTCGTTGAAGCTATCGCGAAAAATAAAACTTTGAAGAACCGCGGAACGTACAAAAAAAGGAAGAAAAAAAAGAACGCAAAAAAAAAAGAAGTGGGAGAAGTGCACTTTTCTACATCGATGTTTCAGAAGATTTTTCGACTACCGAGTACACAACGTTTCGAGAGTAGCTTTCTGTGTCGGGTATTCGGCGACACGGGCGACGCATCTCCCTCCGACGAGAATTGATAGGCGGGGAGAACAGCGGAATGAAAGTTGGCCCGGGAATTTTTACACCCGTTAAATCAAGAGTCAGTGGAAGAAGTATGTTTTCCGCGAAGATAAAAGAGCTGCAGATACTCGGGTGCAAAATGGCTTTCGTTATTTTCAGTCTCGTAGGTATACATTTTTTCTTTGAGACGACATGTCTCGTCTGACAAGACTATGACAAGATCCAAAAGTCCCGTTTTAGAAATAAAATAGAAGAAACGAAAGCTGCTCTCATCTCTACTGGACCGTCGAGAGAACTCTCGATCCTGCGTGTACAGACATTGGTAAAATGCAAATAATAAAAATGCAGATTAATAAATAATTGAGAGGATAATGATAGTGAAAGGAGCAAATAAAGGAACGAGAAGAAAATTGTGCTGAGCTGGGAGGATCGAAGAAGAGAGAAAAAAAAAAAGTCCTCTGCCGTGTACTTCGGCGAATCGGCAATCGTTGGGCTCGTAATGGGGGCCGGAGCATCGGCTGGAGACAGAGAACGATGGGTTCGGGCGAAAGGAGTGAAGAGGAAAGTAGAAAGGAATCCCCCATCCCTCTCTCCCCCCTCCTACGATTGCTTTCCTCGAAAATTTATTTTATCCATTATCCCCGGGTGGAAGTCGCGGGAAAACATTCGAGAGGAAATCGGCTTGATAAAGCACATCCCATGGCCCCTTAAAGTTCGACTGCGGAGGATAGAACGAGGTGGCGGATCCGAGCCTCGGAGGGTTGCGAGAGGGAGACGGAGGGATAGTTTCCGCTTCCTCCGGTTGCCTCCGCGAACGGGCGAAAGAGGCGCACGGTAATTCCCAATGGTACGACGAGGCAGAGGCAGACAGTGGAGAACGGGGCAAAATCTCCCATAGATTAGCTAAAGCGATTATCGACTAACCGCTCCGCGACGATTCTACTTCATCGGCTCGCCTCGCTTCAGTTGTACGAGTTCTGACGGTACAGTTGTCAGCATCGGAGCCGCCATTGGCCCCTTTCGTACAGTGAATGGCCTATGAGACGAGCGGGAAGGCGCGTTCTGGCGAACGAGACGGAAAGCAGGCCAATGACTGGTTGTCTGGCCGATGTACATGGGACCAATCATTGAGCCCATTTATACTGCACTCTCCGGCGCACAGCGGGGAATCTCGCGTATATTCGAGAATTCGCGGTGTTCCTGTTGCCCACCCCTTCCCCCCTCGACTCCCCTCGCGTCCTCATCCTCTCGTGCTCCAGTTCTCACGCAGCCCACGGGAAACGGAAATCTTCGTCGTATATAGTCTACAATCTAGGAATGGAGCACCTCGAGAACTGGAGAACCGATAGACGACTGGAGCAGGACGAGTAATGGGTACACGCGAGAGGCGTCACTCCCCACCCCCACCCCCCCCCTCTCCCCCTCCCCAGTCGGCCCGTACTTACACCTTCTTCTCTTATCCGCTCGGGACGAATTAATTGTATTACGAGACAAGCGTTCGACTAATGAGGTAATCTATAGCGTTCGTTACCATTGTTCCGCGCCAGTTTCGGTACAGACGAAGCGGAGAAACTTGAATTAGTAGGATAGCAGTGGGAGTCCACCTGGGCAATGGGACTGCCGAGAAAGAGGAAAACAGACAATACCGGCAGCTCTCGATATTACAGCGAGAGAATTGCAATACAATTCGATGTCTAAGCATCGAAAAGTTGAAGGAGTCTTCAACTTGGACGGAATTTTCTTTGTCAAAAGAATCAATGAATCCGATGAAAATTCTCGAGAACTACTCTCACAGTTATGCTGTCGGATGTCGTTAATAATCTCCGACAACGTAAGAATTTCTTTATTGGTTGGAGAATTTGCGATTCCCGCCCCCTCATTCTTACGAGGTCCATTAAGCTAGCGAATAACTATAAAACTATGCGTCTGGACCGGCAGAAATTTTCCACCCATTCGTGCTTAAAACTTATCACCTAAAGCGCAGTGTCGCTTGGCTGAGACAACTTTTCGTGCGATAATTCCGGGCGCGTACAGTCCAGTACGTCCGAGAACAACATTTAGAACAAGCTTTAGGAGAAAAAGATATGCGGTTGATTGGGTCTACGGCAAAAGTTTTTTCCCAAAGATCTTTCGCCCTCAGGAAATAATCGCTAGTGACGGAAATCGCTGAAATAAAATCGCAACTAACGCATCACGACATCCTTCCATCCCTGCAGGATAGAGAGCGACTGGCTCTTGGGAGTGCTGGTTACGGAGGGATAATAAATTCTCAAGTGAGCGATTGCATCTTGCTTCGGCGAATGCCTGGTCGGATAATGAGGTACGGATGGAATCCGAGAGAGTTACCATAGAGCTTTTAGATTGCATAGCGTTCGACCCGAGTGGGTAAAGCGGGCTGGGAAGAGCTTCCAGGTACATTCGCGACGGTTGGTTTGTACCGAACGTCTAACGGGGTATATTATAATTAATCATAATTATGTCAGCAACAGTGCGGTGAGCCTGACATCTAGTTGTCCTCGTCGTTGTCGTCGGTCTTCGTCGGTTACGTGGAAGTGGGAGCGAATCGCGCATCACGACAACAGGCGGTGTCCCAGATTTGTCGCCTGCCTGGGTGGAGAAGCGCGATGGGTACGGAGAAGTACCGGAGTACAGCAGGCAGACCAATCTCCATAGCTCAAGAAAGCAATTTCTACATGTACGCAATTTCGTACACACACTCGGGCGCGGTAGGAAGGAGTGGGCGTATACCAGCCAACCATGATACAACGTTAAGGTAGTCCTTTTGGTGCAGTCGAGTCAATCGAGTACGGAGGCTTCGGTAATTGTTTGTACACTGCTGCTGTTCATGAATGCCTGGTCCGTTTTCTATAGCGGACCTATTCAGATCGTCCAGGCATTGATGAACAGCACGGTACACATCTTAAGGGGATGCTGGAGCCGTTTTTAACCCCTTAAGTATCTTTTTTACCGACGGATGTAGGCGATTTCTTAGTTTCAATTTAGCATACTTAATATGCTACGCATGTGCTTCAAATCGTGCAGGACTATAACATTGAGATAAACGCTGCGGCGTGCAGTGGAATTTTTATGAACAACGTACAACCAACTACAGATTCGGACAGGGACGTACAAACAAACATTTTGTTGGTACAATCAAAACATTGGGCGGTTCCACAATTTTTTTCATGACTTCACAAAAATACTTTTGAGAGATGAAGATAGTTTGATCGACCGACTAAACAGTTATTGGAACGTCCCTGCCCGAATCATTAGTTGATTCGACCGAATGCTTTTCACCAGTCTACTTCCTAAATACCGATATATAACACGACGTTAATTCTGAGTTGAAGAGATCCTGGAGCGCCACCCTCAGGACAACGATCAAAAATTTTACTCCCGAGAAGATAAATTTTGTTGCATTCAATTATAACAAAAAGAAAGAGGCCGTGATGAAATACCTGTTGTCCGTCAGTCAGCACTGGGCTCGTCTTTGTAATTAATAATGGTGATGATTTTTCTCACGTTACCTGAAACATAAAGGGATTTTTGTGATTAACGAGAAATTATCACTCACCATGGTCGTTTCCGACATTGGGACCGGGTCTTGGAGGGGGGGGGGGGAGAGGGTGGTAGCAGCAAACAATTAGCACAGAGGCCGACGACAAGGGTTGGCGGAATCGCATAAACTCGGGTGAACTACAACAACGCGCTTGAGTAACGAGGGTACACGAGGAATCAACGCCGAGTCGTGCGATGACTGCAATTATTAATAGGCGGAGTGATCCGTCAGTCACGACTGGAGCTTGCCTCCGGTGTTGGCCTCTCCGAGCACCACCTGGCTTGAGCTTCCACCCCGCGCGTTTAACCCCTCTGTAGGACGATTCATATTTCACGTTGTTGAATATTGCCTTCGCGAGATTGTCACCGCCTCTTCTTCGTTGTACGGCTCGGCGTGAATTCGCGAAGGCTTCGCCCACCCCAACTTCCGTTAAGTAATTCCACGATGGTTTTTTTGAATGTCTTTTACGTCATATTCGCCTAAACAATTCGATAAAATTGCAACTACAGTAGAATCTCTCACGTGTCGTCAAACAGGTAACTCATGTGAAAGACCATTTGTTTCTGAAGCAGTCCTTCTCCCCTAGCATCTGTCCAATTGGAACGCTCTGATTGCCTCCGTAACTTGCCTGGATGCAACACGTGAGAGATTCCACCATATCTCTGAATAAATGTCTGAATCGTTCATCCCAGGGAGCATAAAAGTCGTCTTGTTCTAGTGCAGTCTCAACACTAACAGTATCCCAGCAAGGCAACAGGCGCAGGCAAACGACCCAGAAAAACCTCTAGAGTCCCTATCTCGCGATGAAGGGACGAACCTGAGTTGAGCCACGCTGGTAGTGTGCGTGTAGAACAAAAGGGTAAAGAAGGATAAACGGAACGAGAGGATGGTAGAGAGCGCAAAGCGACGGAGCTAAATCTCAAAAAATAAAAGAACAACGATATTCAGGCGACATCCATGTTTGCCTGGTGTTCAAGATGGTGGGACTGTGTGGGTTATCGAGGATGGGTTGAATCCTCACCTATATACAGCGACATCCTGGAGCATAGCGTCCCAACCCAGCAAGCTCGCGTTATAAGCGAGCTTGTAGATGCTGGTTTAGGGTATATAGGCGAGGTACCTAGATGGATGTTAACGTTGGTACGCATACACGGAGAGCGTGTTGGACAAGGTGCTGGTCGCACGAACGCGAGAGTAGCTTTGTCTCCAGCACGAGTTACTGCGGAGATAGAGATGGTAACGGGAGGGAAACGGTAACGCCGGATGGACAACAATGGCTTATGGTATGAAGCCAGGGAATGAGCCAGCGTCTACACGCTGATGTACAATCGTCGTAGCGTCGGAACGGTGCTGCAAGTACCTCCGCTTTCAAACCGTTGTACATACAGTGGGTCATGTATATCTAGGGAATTCCCCTCTCGACAGTGGACACGAGCCTTGTTCCTGCCGTGAAGCTGCTGTGGCATTGAAGTTTTCGACTACCTCATACGTTGTCATTGCTGCCACAAACCTCCGTCGCAGTCGAGGTTTCTCCAAAACTCCAATGTGGTTGGAACAGAATCCACATTGGGAATTTTCATCTCCGCCTACCAACTGACGACATCAAGAGGAGGGTTACTCTGGCTAACTGAGGCGACAACCGTGAGTAATCATTAAAATTCGTAGAATTCCTGATAACTTTCAACACAAACTGGAGACAGGGTTGATGGCGGAGTTGAGGGTTGATGATTGCCAGTCGGGGACAGCAATGCGTGCATACTGTTCCTGGGTAGGGTTGCTTGTCCATTCCGCTTCTCGTTAAAGTACGTGCATAAAAAGTGTTACTTCATTGCGCTTTGTCGTCTGTTTAACTGTTCCTTTGGTGGGCATGTCACCCTGACGGCGGGTCATATAAAAATAGTGCATCATTCTTCTTCTGGGAGTCAAATGCAGAAGATACGAATGAGCTTGTGAGTGCGCAGCGGCGGAGGTGGAGGTTGGAAGGCGGACACGTGATAAAGTTGGGGAAAGTAAGTTACAGTTATACCGGTGAGAGGATGGGCGGAGGGACGTACTAACCTCGCGAATGAAGAGTTATACGAGGCTCTGGGTGACTTACCGACTGGCTCAGCAGGGATTAAAACGCTAGCTAACACGGTACAGTAGCCGAGAGTAGCGCAGTCACAGCAGCAGAAGCAGGAACCCTCTGATCACACGTACATGTGCCCCCTTTTGCTGCAAGCCACTCAGCTTGGCAGCCACATTAGGCAACTCCAACGCGAGGTAGCATAATAATACACCATTGCATATTTCACTCGCTCTCGGCTCTCTCTCGCGCGACTCGTATGTACATATCTGCTTTCTTCTCGTGTTAGGCCACACACAAATCTAGAGCTTTGTTGATTACTGTGACAAGACTGCTCTGCGGCGAGCCTTGAAACGGTTGTAAAAACAACATGCAATGTCACCTCGTACAGGTTTTCGAAACACGTTCCGTGGCTGGAAATTTTTTGGATAGCGAATTTCCTTAATCATACATTATATTGGCAGCAGGATGAGACCTGCAAGTGATGTCACTTTCAGTTAAAAAATTCAGATTTTAAAACCAAATGTGACGCTTTCCACTTGTGAAGTCACTTCCGGTAAAAAACTGCGATTTTCAAACCGGAAGTGAAGTTATCTTCTATGGCGTCACTTCTGGTAAAAAAAAACCAAGATTTTCAAACCGCAAATGACATTGGCGCAGAGGTCGCATAACATGCGTTCAGGATCCCACCCGAGATCGCATCATAGTCGCGAACTACAATATATTTTTAGTAGTCATTATTACTAGATCCTCTCTCCGTCTACACAGTAAAAAAACAATTTCGTGAAATCGGAATAAATAATTTCGTATAAATAATTTTGTGAAATAAGTGACAAACTGGTTTCTTCAGGTTTGAATGTACAAAAATGTCCTTTTATGTGCATTAACAATTTCAGTTTGTACTTTTGTTTATAATACTAGACCCGGATCGTGCGACCGGAAAATTAGCAAATAAAAAATTGCGGACATTTGTGGACAATAAGTTGTTGTAAAAAGTATGAACTTTTTTTTACACTGTACATAGGGATAAGAGTAATCAACTACAGTATGAAGAATTGAAGATATAAAGTGATGGTGTGCCTGCAGTAAAATGTAGAGTATCTTCATGTCTCTTTCGCTGCTGCTGTATCGCTGTCGTGACGCGGGATAAGCTTTCGATCCTAGTTGTACCTAGGATCCACCAATTCAATTATACACATAGCGGACTGGAGTGTGTTCTCATTACAGCGCTTATGTGGAAACCCGGAAAACGCTTTCGGTATATAATAATTTGGAGGATCGCGGATACGAGGACGAGAGGAAAAGGACCAAAAAGAGACACGGATAGGACGAGGGAAACGGAAGGGAAGAGGATGAGTTGGGATGATTAGCCGGGAAACTGTCCGGATCATAGGAATCCGTGTGGGATTACGAATTATTCAGGAATTCCATATTATAATTGCGAAACAGTCATAATGAAAGAATTTTACCGCGAGCAGAATGAAAGAATTTTATCGCGTGCAGGACCCTTCCCGGCTAAATGAGATATCCATGCGGTATGCTCGCGAAAACTACGGCATAATTCGCGGTTCAACAGAATGCGTGTGTGCGAGCGCCCGCTTGTTATACCAGTGAGGTTATAACGCTGAAAATTTGTTTGGATACAGTAATTGCACTGCAAAGTGTACGTGCATGCTTTCCGTATTTGTCGGAAATATTCCATTCGACCGAGGAAAGGGCGCTTTACTTCTCGTTCTCGATTTTGTCAATCGCCTCCAGCGTATCCGGTGCCCGGCTAGAGGCGTTTCTCTCTCCGTAGAGACCGTCAGATTTATGAAAATCCACGTATTCCATATCGCCAACGACAATACCCGAGATTAATGCGTCGAACCACCGAGAGAGAAACCGAGAGGGCGTTCTCCGCTATTTACGTAGAGGATTAATTGTGCAACCGAGGTCCCGTGGGTTTAGTCTGATTATACTTGGCGAGAAGAGCCACGAGCGCTACGTGAGAGGTAGCAAGTATTATTTGCAGATTTGTTGCCATCCGGTGGAAGTACGTGAGCGGACTTCTGGCAACGAGATGTTTTATTGCTGGAAAAAAAACCCACGAGCCAATTTCTGACGACCAAATATTTTATCGTGGTTTGACCGTTCGGTTTTGAACAGAGCTGGGCAAATACACTAAGTACACGAAGTACGTTTCGGAGTATCAAGTACTGAGTCAGGAATTCAGGACGCAGAACTTCTGCAGTTAAATTCTGCCGGTACTCAACACGTCGGTACTCAAGTATTATCTAGTGCTCGGTATTCAAATACTCGGTAATTTAGTACGTACATCACGTAGTCAGTGTATTTGCCTAGCCCTGGTTTTGACTCACGCTGACCAAGGTTCAAGGCGGTCCAATTACATTTTAAATACTTCTCAGTGACAACAACAACCAATGAGAATACGCGACATGGGCTCGAGAACAGTTCTCCTCCATCCTTGAGGGAAGTAAGGATAAATTCGAGAGTCTTCCCAAGAGCTTGGAAGATTAAGTAGTAACATACCCTTACAGTAGGACAGATAAGTGATTAAAAAATAAAACAAATTGCCTGGTACTCATATCACTACCATTAGCAAAGATTATTGTCACATTTGTCGAAATCAATAAGTCGCGCTAGCAGAGATTCAAGACGAAAGTAAGTAGTGCGATGCCATTGTAGTCAGACGTGAAAGTTACCAGGCCTTCTATCGATCCTGGCGTAAAACCTGCGAAGCCTCGGGCCAAGAGTTATTTGCAAAAGTGTGCCAAGCTTCCTGGCGCTGTACGAGCCTTGGAAACTGAACGAGGCCTAGCTGCCGGATACTATCGGGCAGTACGAATTGTGATAATAGATACACAACGTAACACGTTCCACGAGTGGCGAGGCTGTTATTCTCAGGCCGATGAGGTGCGTGTCTGCGTGCGCGATGCATTCATTGAATTTTTTTATTTCTGCACTCACTTAGCTGAATCTCGAAGGAACAAAGCGTCTACAGTTGTTCACGCGTTTAGTCTGAATAAAATTTGTATTCGTAATAATTTCCTGAGGAATACGGTGTGACCAGAGACTGAAAGGACTTGGACGAGGCTTTCGCTGGCGCACTCTTTATTAGCGTGCCATTAAGGAATAACGAGAGTACAATCTTAGGTTAACGTGCGAGACCGCGACACACGCAACAATTCTTACGCCATACTCACGTGCCCGCAACTGGGATACCGAGCGGGCGCGGTGAAGCTGACGGATTCTTTCCCATCGGCAATCCCAGCGGTTGCCGACAAGACGGTCAGCTTTACGATTGCTGCATGGAGCACCGAATACGATCATACAATGTCGAAGAACGCTGTCGTATCCCTCGTGCACAGCAGACGGTGAAGTCGAGCAACTTCGTTTCACAGCCTCGCGTGCCGGCACGGTCTTGTCGGCAAGTGAGAAAACGGTTCATGCAGAGTATATCGAGCTGACCTCACACAGAGAGAGTTATTCTCAAGGGTAAAATAAATTAATAACTTATCCGCCGGCATTTCCGCTTGACAAAGCGAGTCATTAGCATCTCCGCCTGAAAATTGTAATGTATGTAATGTATGTGATGCTAATCGGGCCCACCCCGATTAGCACGCAGACGAACGACTCATGAATCGGGCCATATTGCCAAATTCACCCTACGATAGAAATAGCAACAACAACAAACTCCCGTGGATTTTATTACTATTCGTCGCTTCCCACGAAGCTTCGTGGCCCGGAAAGCAAGTATTTCCACTCTCGACAATGAAGGCATGGATACGTTTCCATCCGAGCGACTATTGCTCGATACATATAAGAATATCACTCCCAGGGTGTCAAGTCCTTCCCCGAGATTGCACGAATTTGTCGCACGACCCGGTCCAAAGATATCGCGAGACTTTTAAAGATTTTTTTTTTAGCACCCTCCTCCCCGATCATCCGGTCTCCCTTCGATGGATGAGGCTCAAGCTCTCTCCCTTATATTCATCCTGCGGAATCCTCGCCAGGAGCTCCGCAGGATCGAAGCGTCGAAGTATGTCGGCGAAAAAGAAGAAGGCGGGGAGTGGAGATTGATCCGTGCGATAATGTGGCCCGTCTCGCCACCGGATCAAAAGAACGAAACCGATGAAAGTGGGAAGGATACGTGGGCGAGGGGGGGGGGGGGGGGAAGAAAGAGGCGGAAGGAGTCGAGAAGATAGGTAGATGGAAAACGGACCAGGAAAACGGGAGAACCTAATTTTATTGGAAGGGTTAGTACTCTAGACCGCAAAGGCTTTTCTCAAGTTCTACAAGAGCTTTTCGTCCACCCATTCCCCCCCCCCCCTCTGTCCTACCCAACCCATCCCTATACCGTCCGAGAGAGACCGCGCAAACGGGTAAATTCGTACAACGGACTACCCGGGAAAGGATTCCCGGGTCAGGCGCGATGGTCAACGCGTTTAATCTTCCTTATCTCAATGGTCGGAGCGACCAATTCCATTCGAGGTACACTCGAGGCTCCCGGGTTTCAGACGCACCGACACCATTATTCGAGCTCCCCTCTGTGTTATTTTAGATCCCGATCGAATCCTATCGAAAGACGACTGATCTGTACTGCGCATTGCGGACATGTTTTCCTTTACTCGAAACACAAAAAACTGGTCGAAGAAAAACTGGAAGTTTCAAGTATCATTAAATTAGTACACGTACTAAACTGTCATTCAGTGATTCCCCGACCATTCGTTAAACTCGCAGGACAGTCGCGAAACTTTCGACAAAATAAAGGTTCGCAGAAACAAAGCTCCTTGCGCGATGTGAGAACACACGGAAAGAAAATTCGAAAGCGTTCTTCGTCCGGCCGACAAATCATCGAAACTGCCGTTCGAATCGGTTACATCGAGTGCCGGATCGTTTCGTGCAGCTTCGCTGTTACCGTCATAATTCTGTTTGTCGTTTTCAATGGGATCGACAATGGGTTTCGGAGAGCGGCTACGAGGCCTGCGTTCGAAATGGTCGATTCCACTTTTAAAAGGTCACAGTTATACATTGTCCATACGGCGACCAGGGTGTCTCTCGTGAGCTGTGTAGAATGGAGACAAAACGGGCGTGGTCATGGATGCGAGAGTCGGACGCGAGAACGGCTTGGAGGCAGGTGTGTAAATCATTTCGATACATTTGATCCTGTGAGCTCTCTGTCCGTGCACGGTGGAGGAAACGATGAGCGGGCTACGCTCTGCAGTGCCTGGCGGGGAAAATCGCGTCGGAGCCAAGCTGGTGAAGATGCTCAATTTCACCGAACGGATGCAGGGAAGGAACCAGTGACCTATCGTGTGTCCCCACCATCCATCTGCGCACCCGTTTACCTTACCGTCACGTACGCTCCCGTAAATTGTAGTGTACGTTCGCAAGCGCGATTATTCCTGGGCTCACGGTCGTTTCACCGGTATGCAGAGAGGTCGAAGGTACAAGGCGCGGTAGGAAGCCACGAAATGGGGCATAAACGCGCCGTGCGTTTCTCACCGTGTGACGATCTCCGTACGCTAGGAAACGCCGATGGATAGCCGGCGACGTCGGCATCAACGGTGCGAAAGGAGATTCTGCTTTTGATGCTGGTCGTGCGGTTTTTTACGGCGCGGAAGAGACTACCCCTTGCTCGTTTGCTTTCAGACGTCTACCTGGTCGCTGACGTTGATGCCCGCCGGGACGGGCCTCGCTAGTAGGTGATAAACAGCCAGATGCATCTTGCTCGGATACGCTCGTTGATGTCTCAGCGTCACTTCCCAAGATGTACTCTCACCGGTGCCGAAGGGATTTATTGATATTTACTGGAGGTTTATAGAGATTCGAGAGACTGCTGATTTAGGACACTATGTGTCCGATGGGAGGTACATTGAGGGATTACAAGAAATGGCAAATCGACGTCAGCACTTTTTGGTGGTAACTTGCTCTGTCGTTTTGGTCTTTATAACATCAGTTAAACGTTTAATGTTGCTACAGGTACATTCTCACTTGCATGGCTGAAACGATTTATTGATATTTACTGGAGGTTTATAGAGATTCAAGAGACTGCTGATTTAGGACACTATGTGTCCGATGGGAGGTACATTGAGGTATTACAAGAAATGGCAAATCGACGTCAGCACTTTTTTGGTGGTAACTTGCTCTGTCGTTTTGGTCTTTATAACATCAGTTAAACGTTTAATGTTGCTACAGGTACATTCTCACTTGCATGGCTGAAACGATTTATTGATATTAACTAGAGGTTTATAGAGATTCAAGAGACTGCTGATCTAGGACGCTATGCGTCCGATGGGAGGTAAATTGAGGTATTACAAGAAACCTGGAAAATCGACGTCAGCACTTTTTTGGTGGTAACTTGCGCTGTCGTTTTGGTCTTTATAACATCAGTTAAACGTTTGATGTTGCTACAGGTACATTCTCACTTGCATGGCTGAAACGATTTATTGATATTTACTGGAGGTTTATAGAGATTCAAGAGACTGCTGATTTAGGACACTATGTGTCCGATGGGAGGTACATTGAGGTATTACAAGAAATGGCAAATCGACGTCAGCACTTTTTTGGTGGTAACTTGCTCTGTCGTTTTGGTCTTTATAACATCAGTTAAACGTTTGATGTTGCTACAGGTACATTCTCACTTGCATGGCTGAAACGATTTATTGATATTAACTAGAGGTTTATAGAGATTCAAGAGACTGCTGATCTAGGACGCTATGCGTCCGATGGGAGGTAAATTGAGGTATTACAAGAAACCTGGAAAATCGACGTCAGCACTTTTTTGGTGGTAACTTGCGCTGTCGTTTTGGTCTTTATAACATCAGTTAAACGTTTAATGTTGCTACAGGTACATTCTCACTTGCATGGCTGAAACGATTTATTGATATTAACTAGAGGTTTATAGAGATTCAAGAGACTGCTGATCTAGGACGCTATGCGTCCGATGGGAGGTAAATTGAGGTATTACAAGAAACCTGGCAAATCGACGTCAGCACTTTTTTCGTGTTAACTTGCGCTGTCGTTTTGGTGTTTATAACATCAATTAAATGTTTAGTGTTGCTGCAGTTACGTTCTCACTTGCGTGGCTGAAGAAATGATTTCGCGCGTAGCTTCCTTATTTTGCACCGGGTCTCGGATCAGTACGATTAATGATCTATTCTTACTCGGGCGATATCCCGAAACTCATCGGGATCTATCGAGAAAATGAGGATCCCTTTGGGCTCTCTCGTAACACACGGATAGTTGATTTGGCGCAACGGCGCGATTAAACGGGCAATCAAGCCAAGATTAACTCTCATTTGAGTCTCCGAAGACCCCGAGCGAAAAACCTGATCCAGTTGCTCCTATCCTGTCCGCTGTATCGTTCGCTTAATAAACATTGCTGATGTAGCTCAACCCGTGCGTGCTGAGCCGAGCGAAACCTTTTCCACCCCAACTATGTTAGTGGAACTCTGTATACGTTTATCTGCGATTCTACTGGACGGCAGCTCTTCCGCCGGATTCCTGGGGTGCGAGAGCCGGTCAGGTTCGATCGACGATCGCGACCAATTCCCTCGCAGGTATAACGTCGGGAATTAGAGGATTTCGTTAATGGGGTTATACCCGCTGCCGATGTGAGCCCCGGGATATCCGTCTGTTAGGAAACCGTTGCCCAACCCCTTCCTTTGCAGATCACTGATCGAATTCCTTCGAGGATTCGGCATAAGTACACTATATATAAGTGTCTTAGGCATTGGATATCCAGTATTGCAAGTTAATTGACTTACTTTAAAAAATAAAAAAACTTTAAAAACTTAAAAAATAAGTAACTTTAAAAAATAAAAAAATATTATCACTCAAAAAATGAAGTTACTTTTGTAAATTTTTGTATGACTAACCGTGATAGATACGCGATAGTAAAATGATAAATTTGAAATAGCTGGAAATCGTTATTGGTCGATCGCGAATACCGGAGTGAACAGTGAACGCGAAACAGTATAAGTGGACGTGATGTTATTTCTGCTGCATGTTGGAAAGTTCTGTTCTCTTGCCGGATGGAATCGGAACAGTTTTAACTGGAAAACTTTATAGGCACGGAATGATATTGCTCCCACTCTAGCTCTCTCTTTCTTTCGTGCCAGACTTCTGCTAAATCGAATAAATATTATTTCCCCCGCGAGTGAGCGAACTGTTTGAGGTTTCCTGGCGGTGTGGTCGAAACTTTATGAAATTCACGCACCGATACGCGCTTTCCAGGAATCGTCGAGGCGTCGGTATGGCACGTAGAAACGTCTCGTTTCACCTCGGCTGTTTCTACCTATCTGCATCACAACTATAGCAGAGCCTCGCCGCTGCTCGATTCCTCTTTTCGCCCAGACGCACACCAGACCACCCGCCGTAACCCCGCCGCGGTTAATGCAATCTTACATGGTTCACGGACGGGCACGAAGAAGGAGAACAAGAAGAAGAAGAAGAAGAAGAAGAAGACGAGGAACAGGCCAGGACTCGAAGTTGCTGAACTTTCGAAATAAATCAAACGGGGCGTAGATAAAATTGTAATGAGCATGGAGATAGAAGAATTTATGTGTCCCTGCTGCCGGTTCTACCACCTCGGCGCGCACTTCCCGGTGAAAGCTTAGCTGTCTCTAGCTGCACCCACTGCACTTAAGTGCACGTGGAACGGCGCTTATGAGTTCTCTAGCAAAATGCCATTCTACGTGCTCAAAAAACTTTTGTTATGCATTCTCGCGCACGTGTTGCAGTGCCATATCGAGAAAGAATTCTTCGTTCCGCTCTAGAGAGTTTTTTCTTCATAATTTTTTTTTTGTTCATTTCAACTTTCTCATCAACATCATTACCGCGCTCGTAAAAACTGTGGAGTATTGAGCCGAAGGCATATCGACTTCTGGAATGGAAAATGTGCAAGCCGGAAGCGCAATTACTGTTGAAGCAAACTTCGGACTATGATGAAATAGGAAGGAGTGGGCGAATGCGCCAGCCTTGGAAGAACATTTATATCTCGGCTGCAAAAAGGGCGTATCGATTTTTTCATTTTAGATAGAGACATACTTCGGGATGTCAACGAGCAAATACTAGCGGTGCGCTGTATAAAATTATTGGTAACTTACTATTATTAATAATGGAAAAAAAAATTAATCTCGCTAGATAGCTCTTTCCGATCGGGTAATAACGGTTACCCATTTTCTTTTACTGTACCATTAAAAAAAAAAACCCGCATTTCATATTTCTACCCTCCACAGTAAAACAATAAGGCCTGTATGTTTGTCGTGTCATTAACAATTTTTTGCTCGTGGAATTAGCAGCTTACATCGTCGACGTCTATGGACCGACTGCTGTCACAAGCACGTACTCTTTTTACCCTGTAGCTCAATTATCGGTAAAACGGGAGCAAGTTTGTCAGCAAATTTAAGCCGGCACGATTAGCTTGACCTGACAAGAAAATTCCTTACACAAAATCACCTTGGCAACTCACTTCTGCGTTCCAATGTTATTAAAGAGATTTTAGAATCTTTGAAAATCCAGTGTGCAGATGGGATGAAAGGCTCTTCGAGAGATGGCGCTCTTCTGTGCGAAATTATGAATAACGAGGGGGGTCTTACTCGCTTAATTCGACTCTTTATCTCGCTCAACTTTCGCCTCGAGTTTCCCCGGGTCGAGCGAGACGGGAGAATGGAGAGAGCGTACGCAAAATTACAAAGAGGCGAAAACGATAGAAGTTGGGAGGGAGTGGGAGAGCGGCGAACTTCGGTTTTGTTTTCCTCGTGAAGTAAGGTATACTTTGCCCGGTAGCAAAGAGGTTCGCCGGTATCAAGAGGAAACGAAAGCGCAGAGCAGGGGGCTTCCACCTATTCCTGCTCTGGCTGCTTCGTCTCTTTCTCTCTTTCTCGGAGAATAAAGTTGGAGACGGCGCTAAGTCGAAAATACGGGTCCAGCCTTGGTGGGAAGTTCCTCTCGAATTCTCGCTGAGAGAAGTATATACAGGGGGATGTGAGATAGTTAAAGCTCGGAGTTTACGTGCTTCCGGGAAAAGTGCGTCCGCGTGTATTGTACATTAGAGCTGGTCAAAGCGAGGAAAACTGGAGAGATAAAGAAAATAAAGAAGATGAAGCGAAAGAGAAGAATAGAAAAAAAAAGAGGAAGCGAAAAGGAAGAGAGGAGAAAAGGACGACGCAGTGGAGAAAAATTTCATGTTTAGGAAAGCCGTAAAGCCATCGCGAAGTTCAACGGTGGACAACGAGGCATTATATTCTCCGCTGCAAGCATCCGCTGATTCTTTTTCTTTCGCTATTCCTGCTTACCCATCGCATACAGTATGAAATCCTTATTCTTTCCGTCAGTGAACTCGAGCGTGACGCCAACGCACAACAGCCCCTTCGAGAATGGACGGAAGTGAGAAAGAAGGGTTTATGCACGAACGAAATACTGCCACGCGTATACGGCACGCTCGAAGAAACCTGCATGTAGTACGGTATACCGGAAATCCTAAAAAAAAAACAACCGAAGCAACATTCATCCCCGACTCTCGGGTAGTAGGAAAAACTTTGGCTCGGGGCCACCGCAACGGACGGGAGCGTTCATGGTGGCGCGACTCTCGTGAAAAGTCCATTATCCCTTGAGATTGTTATGTCCGGATCTTTCGCTCTTTCGCTCTTTCGCTACTCGAGGGATACTTCCAAGCTCAGCGAGAAAATTGTTACTCCGTTAATCCCTTCGTGAGCTGAGGAAAGTTGTACTTTTTAAAAACTATTTTTCGACAGCATTTCTTCAACAACGTGTATATATATATTAATATATATATTAAAAATTAGCATCATTAGCAGTATCGAGCTAAGGTCGATTGTATTGTTGAGTTAGTAGTAAAAGAAACGACAGATTATGTTTGCCGGATAATGAACAGTAATCAAAGGCCGAGTGACCAAAAATATTCCTACGACGCCTTTTACGAAAAATGGCTGATTGATTTTCGGTATATTCGGTAAACAGCGATATATTTCGTTTCCGTCCGAAAAAAACATATAATCTCATTTTTATTCGACCAGAGGTGACGCAATATAAAAAATAATGTTATAGGACGCCATATAAAAATGGAAAGGCACCTCTTGCAATATTTGTGTATCAAAACTGAAGCGTTTAAAAAAAAAAGTTTCGGGCCAAAGATTTCCATGTATTTTTGTTGCGGCGAAAATCCAACGGGAATTTTGGCATAGAGTCAAGCATTGGTATTAGCCGAAAAATATTGTCAATGAATTTGACCCAGCGACAGCGTCACAGAGTGTCCGTGCACGTGGTGTGCACACCACCCATCAGCTACAACTGCACGGAAACGATGAAAAATCAGAGAAATATTCTTTCGCACGCTCGTTATGTGTAAACACGAGAAATCATTGTTATCTCGCATCGTATATTCAGACAAGCGTTATGTTTCTATTGTGTCAACAGTTGCAGAAGAATCCAATGGAAAGTGCTTGCATAAACGAATTCAACAAATTCTTACGCACGAATGTTGGCGTTTCATTTGTGCAAGCACATCCGGAAATCCGGAATATTTTATCGTCACCCGAACGAATGTGTTTCTGCGTCCAACGTTTTTCTTGCACGTGTCAGTGCATATAATGCGCTTGAACCGCACCTCGGTGAGCTTGCTATATTCGCTTGGAAGGTTGATCACCTCGGAACGCGATTTTCCGAAGAAATTAAGTCACGTTTCGCTCCGCTCTCGAGATCACGATTAATTGTGTACATTCGATGAATATAGACCGAGTGAGGAGAGAGCTTTCTATACTGACGACAAACAGCTTTTTAGTACTTATATATAATATATGTGTATCAACAACTCGTCATCAGATTTTCTAACTGTAATTGTAATTGTTTTTTAATTGTAATTATAACAGCTCTTTATCAGATTTTCTAATTGTAACGACACAAATTGTTTCGTACACAATCGCAAAATATATTATGAGAAATTCCATACGAAACATGCCGTTATTAATTAAGGTGTGCACATAAAAATGAGAAACACTGTTTACAAATTGACTGACCATAATGTGCGACGATTTGGTCGTTCTATGATGTGAAATTATAGCCGATCGGAAGAACAGGATTTTAGCACGCCGTGAAGCCGTTAAGCCGTGAAATTTGCTGGATCTTCGAGTTACGCGAACCCGCCTAATATCGTTCTGGGACCGTACAAACGACATTGGCACGAAATCTTCGGGCTCCACTATAATGGCAAGAGAAGCTGTGCCCGTTCTAAAGTAGAAGCGACTACTGCTTTTCCAACGGGGGGGCTTAACGATCGTCCGTTACGAGCGAACTTGTACAGGCGCGGAAGTATTAGTGATGTGTGCCAGAACTAGTTTCACAACCCAGCTGCATTTCCTTCGTTACCCTGCCCCGCTTCTAGTGTAGCAGAACGATCTCCACTTATACTTGTACCACTAAGGATGTTCCGAGGCAATAAGGACCAGGGGAGATGCATTGGTTTTCGCCACTGTACCAGTAGTAATACAAGTAATTTATTAGCAAGATGTTACAGTGGTTATCGATCATTCAAGTATGATACAAATGCCTTGGTGATTACATTAATGTATGGTCACAATATCTGCCAACGAGCCATCGACCTTGGTCCTTCAACTCTTTCTGTACCATTTATGGCCATTTTTCACTATTAGTTATTTACAGAATTAACGATCCGATTTCTTTTCAACTTCACTGTATTTGGGCTGTTGTCCAATCGGACACTGGAGCCAAATTGGACCAAAGATGGCGAAAATCGGCATAACCACGCTATTTTTGAGAATTTTCGAGGTGCCGAGCAAAAAATTCCCGTCTCAAATGGAAGACGCGGGTCCGTTTTGCCCCACCGTTCTGTTTAGACCTGCTCTCTCCTACTAATACTACTATCACTACTCGTACTATAAGACGTGCTGGTGAATTACATTTGGCAAGGTTTGCCCTCGACCCGTTGCCCGAAACTTAATTGCATCTATTTGCAACTCAGGATTCTCGTGTCTCGAATTTCGCAATCAATATCAAGACGGTTTTATTTTTATTTTTTCGTTGCAAGAGGAATCACAAGTCGATAGTCGTAATTCTTGACTATATTCAATAAATTCGAATACTTTTTATTCCGTCGGAACAATTGATTCAAAAACTACTCGGCATGATATTTTAACATCAGAAATGTTTTTTTTTGTCTTCCAGTATTTCACAGCCCATTGCACATTGCGACCTTAACTCCAGCTCGTTTTCACTCTCCACTCCGTATAGGCTAGAAGTGGCGAATACGGACCATCGTTTTTGCTGACTTTTCCATGTTAAATTGGATCGCCATATCCAGCACTTTTACCTTATACCCTTTGGTATAATGTGGGTACAGAGGTCGGTATGGATGGGAAATCGAGTCGAGATTAACGAATCTCCGGTATTCGGTAGATATCCCAAGTGAAATCCCTGACTAAGGGAATTCCTTGAATTGTTTTCATTCCAACCTCGAGTCTGACGTTGGTGATGCTGGAACGAGAGGCTCCCCCTCTCAGACAGACTCCATTCCAGCGTCTTCTATATACGTTGTCCAAGTTTCTTCCCCACAGTTGAGTTTGAACGTTACCTAATATAATATTTATTCTTGAAATTTTTTTTACCAAACTCGAGAAAGTGAGTTTCCTTCTTGATGAGAATTTCCTTCGACGAGCTTCTATAAATCACCGAGGCATAGCGTGGCGTTTTTTACATGAAAGCAGGTGAAAACGAGCATCCCTACTAAAATCCCTTCTAAAATCCCTACTTAAGTAAATACGAAGCATGAGCCGAGGCTCTTTAATTCGTCACAACGTTAGTCGAAGAAAAGTCCAATTTCGACATTGTTTGAGAACTAATTATAACAAGGGTGACTCCCACAACCCGACGATCACCTCCATACCGGAGAGAACCCTACGTCGGGTCCCTTTTTTGTTATTGTTATCAAGCTAATAATGAATTAATGATTCGCTGATTTAGCTCGCTTGATATGGATCTGTGCGAGCCCGCTGACTAGGCTCTCCACCTTCGTCTCTCGTTTAACATTGGGTAACGATGAATGATTAATTCTCCCCATTGAACTATATTTCGAGCCCCCTCGGCCTTATCCCCGCGATCTGCAGACTTTGCAGAAAGTTCTATTCATTAAGTTTCCTCACTTTCGAAGGTGATGGACGAGGATGGAGAGTCTCCTTTCTTCATCTTGTGAGTTAAAAGCAGAGCCAAGCATGACAGTGTGTTGAAGTTCTCTCCGTCTGTGTGTGTGGGTGCGACACGCCACCCAAACCCAGCCGCGATCATCTGGCTGACCGTATTAATTATACATAACTACCCATGTACCATTAAGGATCATTAGTCTCTGATATATTAGTTCGCCACCGAGGAAAACCCTCCGGCAGTTTACCTAAATTATAACTTATAGGGAAACAGGGATGAATTTTGTCGCGAGAGCTTTAATGCTCCTGCGAGAGGTCTGCGACCACTATGGCCTCAGGTCATCGTATATCTACGGAGGGTAATGTGGTATCCGTATTTAAAACGTAATCTCGACGAAACCGGCAGCGTACCGTCACCCTTCCTAATCTTAATCTTCACGAAAGGGGTGGCCAAGCTGCATTTTCATTATCATGATCGCTCGCTTTTATCGCGAGCCGGCTGCGTGTCGGCGATCGTCAAAGAGATTTCGACAGCCAGCCTGCCTCGCCGTATCGTGGATATGCTTTGTTAAATGTATCGCGCGATGGAAAATATATTAACAAATTCGTAATCGTTTGAAACACATCGCTGTACATTGGGAGTGAAAGAAAAATTGGATATCACCGTCCAATTTCCGGTACTTCAGAGATTAATTTCTGGGCTTAAGGCTCAAATCCGTATTTCATTTTTTGGCTCGGTCCGACATCGTGCACTGCATAAGTCGGGCTTTCACAAAGGTCGTACGTATGGGGAGTGGTTAAATTTATTTTGAAAAATTTGTTTTGCAACCTCATCGCTTCTCTTAATATAATAAAGAGAAATTACTCTTTCATGGAGTTCTCGTATAATCGGCTCTGGAATGGAGCATTACGATTTGTTCCTGTTCGATAAAAGAAAGCTCGGAGAAGCTTTTATTCCCGTCAGGGGGTCAATTAAATTTTATCACCGAGTGCGAAACGACGATTTGCCCGCAGGCTTGCTTCCAAAGAGTACTAGATATTGTCGCCCATGCCTCGGACTATTTCCTGAGTTACTTTTTGATTGAAATAAAGAAAACTATACCCAAAAAAAACCAAATTTATCGAATTATCCGGATAACATTATTAATGCTTTTTTTAATAACTTTTTTGTCCGCTGACAACTTTTATTAAAGTAGATAAAGAAGAATCAGAGTAAGATATATGGCAGTTCTACGTTACAATAATACATGGTTGTTTTTTATTTATTTTTTTAACGCACGGACGTGACGGCTTGACGCTTCGTAATAATTCTGTAAAATTTAGAGTCAGGAATTTAATTTTCATAATATCCGCCGCCGTACCGTTGTAGGATGAACGGGCGGTTTCATGGGTGCACACGCGCGTTACGGTGGGCCAGTGTACATGATAAAATATAAAATGCCTCGTGGCAGGCCGTTTTATGAATATTAATAGGAGGCAGACGCATCATGGCGACTAATCCCGATCGCGTGGGCAGCTGCGCTTTCTCTCTTTCTCTCGTTCCTCGTGTTATTTCCATTGTTATTTTATTTCATTTTTTCACTTTGCCATCGTGTGCCAAAAGTTCAGAACTTTTGATACAATCCGTATTTTTTTAAAGCCAAAAAAAAAAAATCATTTTTGTTTTTTCATGTTCCAGCTTGGTCATTCGAGTTGCAAGTTTTAAGCTCCATCGCACTGCACCGCTGACCAGAGTAGAAGTTTGTTTGACCTGACACCAACGAGGTCTGGTGCCGTTCTATTTTTTTTTTTTATGCATTTGTACTAGAGACGTTGAAAATTGTGCAATTCTTGCACAAATGTTTTTTTTTTTTCGCTCTTTGTACAACGGAAAAGCAATTCAGCGTAGTAACGAGCTCAATTTCTCTCGCAATTATAACGAACGCCAACGAGTGTCCATTCGTGACATTTGACGAGCCGATATCTTGAGACCCAAGAAAAACATTTTGTTCCTGGGCTGCTGCAGGGAGGAAAAAAAGTGAATGAGTCACCACTCCGACTTGAACAGGTCGTCGGCGCCAACCCCGAGCTTTACTTTTCCTCCAGACTCGAGAGAAAGCAAAGAGCACCAGAGCGGACGGAGAAACAGTCGAATTGCTGAGTCTGATACTTTTCTTTTTCTCTCTCTTTCTGTCTCTCTCTCTCCCTCAACTTCCCGTTTCTGCACTTCTGGTTCTCACTCTTTGAGTTATTTTAATGGCTGAAATAATGATTGAACATTACGGTAACGGTATTTAACTTCTACCTCTTGGACCGTGTTCCACCCTTCAGAAGCTCGTGCCGCAAGGGGTTGCGCCGTCCTGTTAGAGATGAGAAAAGTTGAAATGGGAAATGGAATTGGATGCATAGACGGCCGGCGGGTCGAACCAAGCGCGAGAATCCGGAGCGCACAGCTTCCTCCGTCGCGGACTCTACCGCCGATGGTAGACACTGGTGCTAGGGCCAGAGAGAGGAAAAAAAAAAAGAGGAAAATGAGAAACGAGATCGAAACGCCGGAAGCTAGGGCTCATCCGAACCGTGTACACGCCCCAGCGACTTTTCCGATATAAAAATCTTACGTCTCAACTATACCTTCAAACTTGACGGATACGAAACAGTCTTACGGTTGACCCGACACTGCACGAAAAATTGGAATTTGGAATTTATGATCATAGACACGAAAGCGGCGACGACCACACCGAGCAAACAGCTCGTAAAATCAACCAAATCTGCAGTTGAGGAAGAAGCAATAACTATTCGGTTTGATTAAAAGGACTTGCATGGTTAAACTGAATCTTCGGACGATCAACTAATTTTTCATTCAATCAACCGAGTCTTCTTTGAAGACGATGTAATTGTTTTTTTTTCACGAGTGCTAACCATTTCCGGTTAAAAGCAAATTCTCACATGACACGGATATTAATTCAGCTTCGCGTGAGATTCTGCTTTTGACCGTCCCAGGTCAGCATCGTTGAGAAAATGTATAACAGTTTTCATTACCGACCGAGCTATCTCACATCTTATTGAATCGGTTAAATATTTATTTCGTCTCCGGAACCTGAACGTGTAATTGTTTTAACCAGCCTTTCTCCGTGTGCACTCGATATGAGCCCTGCCGCTGCTCGATCTCTTTTTGGAAATCTCTGGTAATCAATGATTCCCAATTGTATAAGAAATTAGGAATATCCCTATTGGTTTGTCCGCCGTCCAGTTCTACCCATCAGTAAATAGAATCTTTTCACAAGAGCACTCGGCTAATTTACACGAGAGGATCTTCCGCCACTTCCTTCAGTAGTGTTTCTACACTACGTCAAGTCCTTCGAATCCTGGAACGATGTGCGCCACCACTCAGGACAGCACAAACCTATCGGTGCAATTAACCCCCCGCGGCCCTTGGCGCACAGGAGAGACACAGCATCAGAAGCAGTTGTGATGTCATGGCATAACGGGGAGCCATTAAGATAACGTGACTGGTGGTGATTAGCCAGCCTAATTACTGCTCGGGCAACGAGACGCTGTGTGCCGCCCCCTGTACGGCTCTCCCGGCGTTTCACAGTTACGCCAACGTGTATACACTGGGCCGACCATATCGCTCTCGCAGCTAGTGTTCTCCACTTCAGTTCGCATCCCTTGTACTGTACGGGCAATGTTGCCCAAGAACACCCTGCGGGCTTGGTCTCCGGGTACTTCTCCTCTGTTTACCTATCTATCGGTTCAATCTTGGACATTGAATGGCCGAGAATCCCTCGCATCCTCGTACGCCAAATTCGTGGATGATAACCGTGTCCATCAAATTCTGCTGCACTGGGAATCGCGCTTGTTGCTAGTGTTGTCTGATGACTCTGATTCGAAAATTACGAGTCCGACCAATTACGGTACGAATTAGAGGACGAATAAAATTCAAGATAAATTCCAGAGAAAAATTTGAACATTCTATGTAACGTGATTTCCGGTTTGAAAGACTTACTCCTAAACTTCATATGACGTAATGTCCGGTCGAAAACTGAGATTTCGAAACCAACAGTGACGTTACTGAGAAGCCTTTGTGATTTTTCTCTGTAATGCGTCTCGAATCCAGCCAGTTACATACATGTGTGAATTAAGGCGGAAAGGAAAGTGTGCGAAAGAACGCGTGTGATTCGTCGCAAATGTATTTGGAATTCATCTCGAATCTACCATCATTATAGAGGTGGTTCTTAGATCTAGAACAGGATAATCAGACCATCCTGATAGGATGTTTAGAGCGTTACATGGGGGCCTGATGAGGCACTGAAAAAGCCTTGTCAGGACTTCATCGGGCTTTTTCGAAGCCATCAGGGCCTGATGTAACGCGGTCAAATTTCAACCGGGGCAATCGTCGCTCCAAGTCTTCCTTCCGCTCGATTGTCGTCGAGATTTGCGTTCGAATGGAGAGTACGACAGGAATGATTCAGGAAACTAGGACGGCACATCTGTACGGGCATAAATTTGTAGATCCTCCGACTAATTGATTTCGAAGGAGACAACGAGAAATGTCAGACACGTGTTACCTCAAGTGCGTCGGGACATCGTCGATGTGCATTTCCATCCTACGTTTCTCGCCCCGATACCGCGAGGGTCTCAATTATCCGATTGAGATTCACTAATCAATTAATTCAGCGAGTCGATCTGTCTGACGACATCGCTCGAGGCAACGTCGGAGAACGGGGCACACGTGAGCGATGGCTTTTATAACTTACCCAATAGATCTCTACTCTGCATCCACCAGTCTACGAACCCCGATGCTAATTGTTCTCCCATTTGGATTAATTAATCGCGTGTCGCTCTGTCAATGAATTACAGTTGTCGGCGCGATTCGGCACACCGCCCCATCGTTCCTCGTCGTGTCTCTCGGCGACGTTTGGTTGCATTCAATCCTGGCATACAGAGAGTCGACGAAGTTCAGGTAGGTTGAATTTCCGTACGTCTCTCATGGGATCGAGTAACACAGCTCTCTATGGATAGCCGAAGGCCAATGTAAAATCTTTCACTTAACGAAAACTCGTTACGCCAAAGCTGGAATAGATTTGTTGTTTGAAGCAGTCAAAAAAGATGCAAAGTAATTTGCACATGACTCCCTCATTTACCACAATTTTTCCCATAGCTGTAACGCATTTTACTCCTAGCTTGACATTTAGTACAGAAACCCGTGTCAGGAGTAAACTTTTTTTTTGGGAAATTCAAAATTTTCCAATGTCCATAAAATGTAAGCGGTTAAATCAATTTTCGCCAAGTATAGTACAAAACATTGTAGAGTGTTAGTTCATTCCCGTGTCGATTTTTAAACGATGCAAGTCTGTCACACACATACATACATCCGAACGTCAGCTAAAAATTGAATTTCAAACTTGCGTTTTAGACTATTTTAAGTATTCTGACATTGAAATCGCGTTTTCCTTTTTTTTACAACATAACTTCGTCTATGAGGAGGCCAAAAATAACTCATTAATTCGAAAAATAATTTCACGTGGCAAAGCAAGATGAATACGATTTATATCTTAAGATTATATCTTCACTGGGTCTTACAGTCTTATTGGGTAGTAGATTAATTAGCAGCGACGGAAGTCGAGACCTTTCCGGTACTGTATCTACCCAATAAGCTCGGCAACATCATAATGCCAGCGAGAGATAAGTCAACGCTAATTATTGACGATAACACGGACATGACCGTCCGTTCGTATTAATTATGCTAATCGTTATGGTAATGGCCTCGGTAGCGGTGTGTATTCGGCGGTCAGGTTTATCATGTATAGTTTACTGGGCCAGGCACCGTTCTCCAGCTCTCCGTTCAGCTATCGACTCCGTGCACTGTATGCACGCGGCTACAAAGCTGAGAAAGGAAGCGAGATCGGTGTTATTTTTTATCATCGCGCGTTCCACAACTCAAAATAAAACTCTACCGGAATGGAAATAAAATTCTACCAGAGTTTTACCGAGACTAGACGGTAGCTTTGTATTTCGGTAGAGTTGTATTGTAATCCGGTAGAGATTTTTTTGATTCTAGTAGAGTTTTATTTCCATTCCGGTACAGTTTTATTTAAATTCCGGTAGAGTATTATTTCGCCGCCTTTCGTTATATCTGAATAGGCTTTTAGGTCCGTTTTTTCGAAGTCACTTATCTCTGCCACTTCGCATTTATTTTTCTAACCCATCGCTACGAACCCACTCCCGCATCCACAGAACTAGTGTCCCAATTCTGTCAAGGGACATTGAGCCGTTCAGACAAACACTGCAGACAACAAAAACAACTCACTGAAACGCATAACTCCCATCTTTTTGCCCTGGCGGGCAGTCGGGAGTTAAAAATGAAGATGAGCCAAAAAGTAAATTCTAAACTATTAGGATTTTATTAAACGACAAAAGACCAAATTATCTCGAGTGAAAATATTATACGAGAAAAATACCGCAATGTTACGTGATCGCTGCCAGCGATGGGCAGAGCCTGGAGCCGGACATTCGAGAGTGGGTCCGCTTGTCTGGCAGTTACCGTCGAGTCGGTGCAGAGATCGTCGAGAATCCGCAGCATCAGCGTGCCATCGGTGGAAGGGGCGAGCACACGTCAGCAATTACGTGCTGGATATTCGGGTAGCTCCAGCTTAGCGGGCACGCAACGGCACGGAGAAGATGGATGCCGTGAAAGCAAATTTCACCAGCGGAGTCAGAACTAGATGGAAAGTAATAGTGAGAGAAACTCGCGCGGGTCAGGCTGAACGGAGCGTCCGGCGAAGGGGTAACGATGCTAAATACGTAGTTAGCGGAATTTCAGGTAAAATCCTTGACATCTGTTCCGACGCTCGAGGAGTCGCTCTGCCGGTCTCGCCGATTTCTTCCTTCAGGAGATCTTTTTTTTTTTCTCGCTCTCCTAATAACGCGAGATATGTCTGATGCGGGAGGGCGTCTTCCAGATGAGGCCTTTTGCGCCTGCAGTTTTTCTTCACCCTCCCATTCTCATCGTCCTCCTTCCTTTCGACTCCGTCTACGAGACTCGGATAACTAATTAATCGTCGATTGGCGGCGCGAAGTTTTATTTCCTCTTCCCACTCATTCGCTCCTCTTTGGCTGCTGCCGCTGCTTGCTGTTTATCCGACATTTTCATCAGCGCGAGGTCCTCGGATTACGAATCGTAAATTAATCCTCCGTCCACCCGATCGCCGGAACGGGGATTCTATCGAGGATGTCGGTTAATTATCATTTTTCATCCAGCGCTCACCGATCGCGACGGGAATTCTACTGTCTGCGGATAATTTATATTTTTGTATAATCGGACATCTAATATTTGTCTCGCTTTATTTTTATTCTTCCTGCCGAGTGAACACCATCCGCTATATTCCGCCGGTGCCGCTGTTGAAAATTGTCAGCGAGAAAGTCCGCTGATTGAGAGACGAGCTCTGGAAATCACGAAACTAGTTTTCGCTTCCCAAGTTTCACCCCCGAGCAAGGAAAATACGAAGTGAGGTCGATGCCAGAGACGGCCGAAGGTTTGTCGCGACAGGGGTAAGGCAAGACAAAGAGGGGTTAGTGAGGCTGCGGAGACGGATCTGCATAATCTTGAAGGAGCATCGAGGCACGGCAGGGCCGCCGAGCGAGCAGCGGACGGGATGAGAGGACGAGAAAACCCCGAAAGACTGAAGAGCCTGATTCACATTCGTCAGTGTTATAAAGCGGCGAGACAGAGTTCTCCTGCGGGAGACGAAGACAAACATCGTACGACAAACCCGAGAAATTCTAGCGATCGGTTTCGACGTCCACCGCGACGCGAACGAGTATTTGTCGCTGTCAAAAACCTTCACAGTAATTTTTATGCGTTAGGTGCGCTGCCTCTGAGGACCGTTTCGCCGCTGATGATGGGGCAAAGCAGGGTTGAAAATCCGGATGTATCGTTGGGACAAAATGGGGCATCCAAAAATTATTGGAAAATTGAGTTTTGAACTCACTTTCCCGTTTTGCCCCACTGTCCCATTTTGCCCCGCTCTGGCCTAGGCCATTTTTTCCCGACTATGCCGAAAAATGGCTATATTTCTATGCCTGCAACGGAGATCTTAAGGAGCGGGAGGTAAAGTTTCACTTCTCCTCGCGAAAACACCTTCCCTTCCTCTAAATTACTTTTCCTCCCAAGAATCGGCAACTTTCCGCCCCCGTTGCAATAATGAAATAGGGCCTTTTTAGTGCAGTCTGGAAAAAAATGATAATTATCGGAACAGGTCGCCTATATCGTCGTCTCCGAAAAATCGGTCATTTTGACTTTTCTCTTTAAATTTCCTCTCCGAGCTAACAGCTTCGCGTGAAGAAACCGTCGTTCAGCACAGCAGCAACAAGTACCAATTACTCCCCGACTGTGAGATCCGCGAGAAAATAATTATCGCGGATCGCACTGCGGTGAGGAGACCCGTCGAACGAGGTAATACGAAGGAGTTTCGAGATGGAGAGCCGTCTTTCCCCGGAGAGCGACGAGAGTGTGGTTAGCGTTTTTTCATCAAAGTTTCTTCAGTCACGCGGTTGAGACCCGCGATCGCGAGGTCTCGAGAGAAAAAAGAAGTATGCGTGTCGTGGGAATGAAAGAGGGAACGACGATAGGGAGCGAGGTAAAACGGGGAAACGCTGCGAGGAGCAAGTCAAATGCAAAACGCGATAAGAGCGGTGAGCCGTCGCGGCCTGATGACGCTGAGAAATAGGGTAGCACTCTTCTGGTGCGCTCGAGAGAGCTTGCTCGAAGAAATACCGGGGATAGGAAGTGAGACAGGACGGAACGAAGGAGGTCGAGTGTGCACGCCGGGCGTAAAAGTGAGGAAGGAAGCCGGAAAATAAAAGAGCGAGCGAGCTAGCGCGAGAGGAGGCGAGGGGGGGTGGAACTGTTTTAGACGAAAGGGGAAAGAAGGATGAAGGAGTTTGCACTTTATCTAAACATAACGTAGAGTTAGGTGATGAATCGCTGCCGGCTTCTTCAGCCGCTAACTTGGTAACGCTCCTCTTCTTGGCACCTCACTTTCACGGGTACGTCGCTCGAATGCACTTTCGAACGAGTTATCTGACCGTGATAGCGATAACAACTTACTCTCCATCGTCCGGGCTCTTCGAGGCGACCCGTGTGAAACGCGACTCAAATGTACGTAAGATCTACTCGAGAGCTTGTCTCGCCTCGGGTTGGAAGAAGCGCGTGAGGATCGGCTACCGGATAGCCAACGGTGAGGTTTATATCAGGTGCACTCCTGCACCCCTCGAGGTGCTGCCGAGGAGACACGAGAGCTCCGAGATTCGCTTCTACGCTTTGCTCGCAGAGTCATTCCGGGCGATATGGTGACGCTTTCTTTTCCCTCTTTTTATGTGGAAAACGCGAGATACGTTCTCAAAACGTGAACCGAAGATTGGCAGCGAACGACTCTATGAACACCGATGTTGGGAATTTTATGCGGAATATTCGATCTTTTTTTTTTCTCACCCGGGAACTTGAAGAGGCGGGAACTGAGCTTTTCTATCCGCGCTCATTCCCCGATATCTCTTGCTTATTTATCAATCGATCAGCATATCAATCTATCGTTAGATTTACTTTATTTTTACTTGCAATAAAAACAGGACGTAGTAAAAACAACCCATCGATCCATCTATCACCTGGGCGCTATGGATGATATGACCAATAGAAGGAGATCCGTCAACGCGCGTCAAGGGTGTAAAACAAGGTCGAATCCTTCCATATCTCGTCCACCTTACGCAGAGCAGATGAGCATTTCCACCCATGACATGTCTTAGCATGATGGTCGATTAGCCGCGTCACTCAACACGCTACACACTGAATAAAATCCATTTGATGCAAGAATATTCTACTTGTCGGGAATGACAATCCACTTGCTGCAAAAGGTTTCTCCTGTGTGATATGGATTTTATTTAGAGTGCATACCAAGCAGCCTCTGACATCAATCAAAATCGGTGCACGTTTTGTCTTGTACTTGGCAGGGGGACAAGTTTCGTAATTTGTGCTTTCGGATCTCGAGCATAAGCGCGTTAGCGTATTTCCTTTTGAATCGAATGAGTGAGGGGCATCGGCTTTCACCGTCCGAGAAACTCGATCGGAAGGCGGACAAGATCGACGATAAGCGAATAATGAACGCGAGGAAAGTTTCTTATCAAGGAAAACCATGGATCGAGCTGCCGGAAGAAGTTTCTTTTTTTTTTCTTCTCTCTCTCTCTCCCCTTTCTCCATCACGGTCTTTCTCGGTTGGTTCTCGGTCTCTTACGGATTCCTACGCCATTTTCTTCTTTGTTCACTCCGCAGAATAGATGGTTGCTCCAGGGTATTCCACCGTTTCGCTCGATTGTTCGTTTTTAACGACGCTTGAACTCGATCGGGAAAGAGAAAGAACGCGATCCAGTACAGAGAGTCGGAGCGGGATAGATAGGGGGGATTCATTGAAACTTAGCGGAGCGAAACCTTGCGCCTTGCGGTATATAGCTCGAAGGCGCCGGGCGTCTATGTAATGGAGGCAATAAGCGATCAATGTGTGTGGCGAGAGGTTGGACTTTAAACAATCTCATCTTGGAAAAAGTTCCGTTTCAATGGCGACGGAGAAGAATCGCGAATAAAAAAAAAAAATGAACCTAGATGAGAAGACCTGCTATGACCTGGATGAACATCAAAGACGTGGCTGAGGACACCGAGTATCGTGCAAGGAACGAAGCGGAAAATTACGAATTGCAGATCTATCCCGAACTCATGAAAGGAGGCTAAGAACGGATTACTTCGATCACCGTTGATCTTGGCCCGGTCTCAGCAGTGTGGAATGCACAAGGGCAAAAAGATGGACAGTTGACGGTCTGAGAAGTCTTGGAAGATTCACTGGATATCCGTTCGGATAAGCGGCGTCGCCGGCGTGGTCGTTGCCGGGCGGGAACATCCTTTGACCTGTTGAGTCGATAGAAAGCTTGATGATTTATTCATCAGGAGACAAAACCGCGCACCACTCGATTTTCCTTTTAACGGCCGACCAGCCACGCCAAGTCTGGGCGGTATCTGGCCAAAGCGGAAAGCAGTGCGGATGGATGAAGACATTTCGGATCGGAGCAGCTGGAGTGGACTAAGAAGGATGCGGGGAACGAGGAAGGAATAACGAACGCTGGATAAGGATGAAAAGCTCACGTGATGTTAAGATAAAAAAAAGAGGAAAGCAGGGAAGACGACTCGAGGCATCTGGAGGTTCCCGTTAAGTCCTGACGTATGGGTATTATCCGCGTGGCATAATTGCCTCGTAACTCAGACGCTGCAGCAGAGCGGAGGCCTGGACAGCCTCCATCGCTTTCCTGATAATGATTGTGCCAGGCCACCTCGATAGAGGGGCACATTTTGACTGTGGAGAATTCGATTAGGCAGCCGCAGGTATAATTTTTACTTAACGTGTACGTTTTTTTTTTCTCCTCGCCATGTGCGCTCGCGGCAGTTTAGAGTCCAGGTAGAGGTCGGCTCGGATATTTCATGTTCATCTCATCGTTACTATCAGCCCATTGCAACAATTAGGCCCGTTGTTTTAAGTGAAATTTTTTGAATAAAAGGGGACCAAGATCAGTAGTTAACACGAGCAATGAGCAAGTCAAGGAATCACAATGAAGTTCATCGATCATTTCAAATTGTGAGTCCTCGTCAAAACACTGGTTCTCTTAATTCTGGTCTTCTGTAGGATTCGCAAAACTCAAGATAGCGAGGGAAAGAGCAAGAGAGTAAACGAAACAGCAGAAGAAGAGAGACGAAGCAAAGTGGCACGAGTACTGGTGGAAAAAAGTACCAAGTTTCGGTCCATGCCTCGTGCCTCTCCCCGTTCCGCTTAATGTAATGCCGAATAGCCCAAGTTTCGTGGGACGCTTTTACTGGCTTTTTTCCCCCTCAATTTCGTCTCATCCCCCGTTTGGTCTTTACTGGCTTTTTCCTCGTTGGAAATTATTACCACGAGAAGTTCGGAGACTGGACGAGAGAAATGTAGGCCTTCTGGGCATGGCTCTCTGGTACCGCGGCAATAGATGAACTCGCAGTGGTGGAGCTCGACGTACAGTCGGACAAACGGTCGGCAGAGAGCGTTGCAGTCTCCGCAGGATTTTTAAGAGATCGCCAGGGAAGAATTATCGTCGGCTAAGAGGGTAATTGCTTTTTCCACCAAACTTACACACTACTCTTCCAACAATACGTACTTAACCGAAATTTACAGAATGTGCGGTTCTTCTCCAGTCTCCACGGTGCAGTGTATCGGACAGAGTCAGATGTGTATTTGGGTCACGGTGTATGTGCAATTGTACCGGCGAAGCCTCCTGCAGTGCCAATGTAATGCAATCCCATGCGATTCGAACAGTGTAACTACGGAAGATCATTGGAGTAGAGATGGACACAGTGTGACATCCGAAAGCGTGATGCTCTGTTAATTTCAATCATGGCTGTGGACCATTCATCTCGAATATTGCCAAGAACTTGAATTGTCAATATTCGATTGTCAAACTTAAAACGTAAAAAAAGGCACATTGCTGGCTCGATACTGACTGTCGTACGCCAAAACGCCATATCGGTCCTTCTCCGGCCGGCGTAAGTAGCCAGAGCGAGGCCGACGCTCTTCCGAGCACCAAAAAATAGTGGATTATGTACTACGCAACTGCTTAAGAGAGAATTTTTTTTTTTATTCTCTGAAAGATCACTTCCGGTTTTGAAATATTCGTTTTCGACCAGGAGTGACGCCATGCCGGAGAAAGTCGCTTCCAGTTGGAAAAAACCTTGATTTTTTTTTACTGGAAGTAACGTCATAGAGGAAAACGTCATTTCGAATTTCAAAATCTCATTTTATGGGTGGAAATATTTCACTTCCGGATTGAGAATCTCATTTTCCAACCGGAAGTGCTGGATTTCGCGTATGCGGTAAGAAGAATGATGCTGTGTATAACGCAAGAAGAACTCGCATTCGCTGAAAAGGGCCTCCTGAATTGTGCCTAGAAGATAAACGCGAAAGCGAGGAAAAGAACTTTATATATGTATAGACATATATGTAGAACGTAGAAATTCAGTGACTAGTGTGGGAACGTGGCGAGGAGGAAGCGGGCTCTGGGAACCGAACCACTCCAGAAACGAGAACGATAATTCCAGCGAAACTTTTTCACCGCCCCCCGGTCGGGGCGAGTCGGGCGTGCGCTGCCGACTAATGTCCGAAAAGTCGAGAGTTTCGCGGGAATCGCGTCGTACATCGAAAGCTTCACGTAGAGGAATGCGGGCTGGTATAGAATCGGGAATGTCGTTGGCGGCCCCGGTCTCTTCCTCTCCGTCCGGGTAACTGGGTCTATGCGGCAACGGCGCCAGAAGAGCGGCCACCGCCATATCCTGTTATTCGTACGACCGTAGGATCGAAAAAACATCGAATAACGAGCCAGTGGGACGGCCACAAAGAGACTGGCGTATATCGGGTATGTACGAAAGGTCTTTGGAAAAATACTAAAGTTGCGAAGTTGGTTCAGTCGATGAGCAGACACTCGGCAAACGAAGTGAAAGTTAAGGGCACAGAGAGCGAAAGAAAATTCCCAATAATTTCCCATGTCAGCGATACTTTTTTCTAAAGTAAAACGCTAGGTGACGACACAAAATCTTGACGAGCTGGGGTTCGAAAACGACGCACACTGTCACGTCAAGCCTGAGAGAGGAGAAACTGGTAATGGAGGCCGATTAAGGGAGAATACGGACGTTTGAGTGAAAAAGAAACTTTTCGCAATAAGCCAACCATCAAGGGGGACCTTGAAATGTGTACTGCAAGATATTCAAAGGACTTTGAATAAAATAAGCAGCTTGTCGTTGTTTTTTTTTCATATCACCTAAATGTGGCGATCAATGCCAGTTCTGTTGAAGTAATCGGGTTAAGCCCATTTACGGTAATTAAAGCAACAAAAATATATTGGTGTCGCAATATGTTTTCAGTTAGTTATAAGCTTGGAAACGCAATTAAACATCGTAACAAATAGATTACGAGTCGTGGCAAACTGTACAAGACCATAATCCAGAATTGCGTAAGCCTTTCACTGTACACTGTGAATCCCATTAGACCAAAGTGCCAATTAGTATTTGAGTACCTATTGGATTGATATTAATTAGCGTATTGACTTCTACCACAGTGCAAACAGATGTTGAGAGACTGGTCCAGTTTGGAAGTTTCTATCGCTTACACTTCAAGTTACCAGAGTTTCTGTAAATCACTTAGCAAAGTTTAACTTTTCTTAAATGAGAAGCACTCTAAAATTACTGTTCCTTGTAAAGTCTACATTAAAGTAGATACAAACATGAGTCAACACTCATATAACTTTTTTTAGACTCGACCATCGATTATGGACTCTCGACTGCCGACTCTTATATGCTGCTTGGATTTCCAATAAGAAATCTGCCTAACGTATCGGTCAACATAGAAAAATATTTTACTCGGCAAATGGAAGACATAAAAAGGAGATTGTTCAAGAAGTAACAAATTTCCGGGTTAAAAGGTGGGTGTAGTGGTGCCTTTTTCACTGACGGAATTTCAACAACGCAATAGTGTGAGTGGAAAATCTTGATTCTGCCCTTTTGTACGCTACGAAATACGTAACTATTCAGTAATGGTATATGCAGAGTGGTACGCGAATGGTAGAGAGATGTTTGAATTGCGAAATTCTTAGTGTTGAAGAAGTGTAAGAGAGCAGCTTGCCGATGCGGGTGTATCGTTCCATCACAGCGAGCTCTCGGTTGCAATGGACCTGCGGTTATATAATACTGAAATAACTACGGTACGTACCGCATTTCTATGTACCAAGAAACGCAATGCCCGTTTGCAAAATCATCAGCCGGAGCCTTTCAAACGGAGATTTCTTTTCTTTTTTTGTTCGTACTGTTGGTTACCACAAATAAACCTATCGCCCTATCTCGCTGTGGCGGCGCATATCAGATTTCTTGGATATTTTTCATGCATTCATATTTGTTATGAAAAGGATTCAAGTATTACCCATTGCGGTAGCCAAGCTCAGAAGGCTCTCAAGATTTCCACATGGAAAATTGTGAAGTGCATGCTTGCACGCTTTGGTAAATTATATCTGTGCCATCTTCGATATACCTAACATATCTTACGTACACCTGGCTCTTAACTCGAAACGACCAGACATGGGTCCGTTGGCACCGGACCATTTAACTTCCAGCTCCAGTGACTTTTATATTTCTCGCCACATTAAAATGAAACTTCCATAGGCATGGATGATGATTTTGTCAGGGGTGCAAACAAACACGCGGTCTTTCAGAATAGCATGCACACAACTCGCGATCGCCGATGTCCAGCTGGTGAAAAGAACCTCGAAAGCATGCACAAAGCGCGATACAGGGGGTTGTAAAGAATCGCCCCTAAGCAGGCGACAGAGCCGGGAGAAGGAACAACCCTCGGCCCGCCTAATCACACCGACCGCACTCAAGGAGTTGTTGGCGGCAATATTAACTTTGATATTGGATGGCGTCAGGAAGAAACACAGCCCATGGTTGGGGTGTACGAACTGAGAACGCCAGCAGTACCGCGAACGTGCGGCGTGCGTCCAACGGATATCCCACCAACGGTCGAAGCTTTATCAGAAGCACTCCCCCCTTTTTTCTTTTCTTTTTTTCTCGTCCCCTTTTTCATTTCTTCGGCGGCGGACGAGGGAATAAGAGAACGCCGCTCCACGGCTTTTCCACTCTCTTCAATAATCGTGGCGACACATTACAATAAGAACAAACTGGTCTACGTGCCGATATTGAACTCACTCTTACTTTCTTCCTTTCTCTCTGCTCGAGTCTTTCGCTTCACCCCTTGTCGTTCATGTACACACACATACATACTTACACGAACAATCGGCGAAGCATATTGCGAGAGAACACTCCACGGGTGCGTTTGTTCCGTCGGTATGCGCAGACTCGGTGGGTGTGTGCGCTGAGCGTTCGGCACATGCACACCGTACATCGCTGACTATACCGTTATAGTTCAAGCACAAAAACGCTCATATACCACGGTATCGAGAGGCACGATTGCCTATTCGGCTGTGTGTCCTTTTAATTTCCCTCGCCCACTATACCGCCGCCGAGACGTCTCGCGTGAGCCACCAATTGTTCTCTTTTCGCTTCGGTGCCCACTTTTTGTTATTTTCTTGTTTTGTTGGTTTTTTTTTCTTTTTTATTGCTTTTTTTTCTTCTTCACTTTCCCGTGGCCTCGCTCCACCTTGTTTTTCAATTTTTTCACCCTCGAATCCACGTTTTGTTCTCTCTTCTTTGTCTTATTATTCTCCGATGCTCCTCTCCTACGTTCGCTCGTATTTAAGTGACGCCGGTACCTCCAAACTACGTAGTGCCAATTGTACTCCACGTATCTCCCGTTCCCGTTTTATCATTTTTCTGTGTTACGCTTTGCACTTTTTCCGGTCTTTGTATCAAAGAAAGTCTAGGGCGATATTGAAGATAATAAAACACATTGTCGCTTCACCGATTGTCTCCACGAATCGCAGATTCTCAGTCGTTGGAAGTTGAACTTCGGTGTCGACAATGAATGAATCCTTTGCCGAATCTTTCGAAGAAGCTCTTTTTGGCTCTTTCTTTTTCTTCACCCGCTACTTCCTACTTTATTCGCCCGTGTTCACCGGCAGCTTTTAGTTGCCGGTAGATTTCCCAAAGAGCGATGGATCGAAGAATACTTTCGCAGATAGGACGCTGCATCGCGTTCGTATTACACTCCGTCCGTACAGTAAAGCTCAACGACTTGCTACAGTTTCGTTTTTTTTTTTTTTTTTCTGTAGAGTTAATAGCAGAAGTTGTAGAACTTCGGTGAGCCTTGCCGTACCGATCGGCTATACCAGATGCGAGCTATACATTATCCAGGATCGAGGAAGCCGGGGAAGCAGGGAATTGGGATTTTACGATGGATATCGGCGAAAGTGCAACATCCCGGCTCGGTCGTTCGATACACCCGCTTCCTTTCCACCCGAAGGTCTTTGTTTCTTCGTCGCCTCCTTTCGTAATTATGTGAAACAAAAGCGTGCAGTTTCGCTTCAACACCGTCCACGGACCTTCTGGTTCTCACTCAAAGGGACCCCAACTACCCCCCCCCCCCCCCCCCCTCGCCGATAGGTATATTGAAAAATTCCAAAGCTCGGGCAAACGCGCGAACATCCCGGCCGGCAGACGAAGCTAGCTTCAGTGCCGGCGGCATCGGTGCTGCTCTCCGTACCCCGACAGAGATTGATGCGGGGAATGCAATTTCCTCGGGCACGCCACGTTTATCCTCCGGTGCACACCTTTCCGAACGACCCCACCGCGGCCGCTCCCCCCCCCCCCCCCCGCCCCGCGCTCCCGACAACTACTGGGACGATCTTTCCCGCCAACTTTCGCATTTGTATTAATACGATCCTGGTCGGTGATTCGAGAGGAAATTGTTGCCGCGCGAAGATTGGAAATGGAAAGGATACGAACGAAGGAAAGTGTCGGCGAGGTGAGTTGGGAGGAAAATTATCCTAAGATCGAGCTAAGACGAATCTGCCATTGTCACAGACGGACCAATGCGGACGTTAGAACCAACTTTCGCATCGAGGAAGCAAAGGGAGTAAATTTGCGGCTTAGTTGCTGCTGGCGTAAAAGTAATTCGTGACTTTCTCATCACATTTTTTTTTGTGTTAAGTTCTTGTGTGATTATTAAGATAAAATTACGAAGGAAATGTAAAGAAATGTTTGAAATCTTGTATGACAGTAATCCACGTTCTTCGGTTGAACGTTTGAACGTCCCGCCTCGGGCGCTCGCCACGCCGCTTCTGGCCCGTGAGTGAGTTTCTAGTCAGGACTCCTTACGGTCTAGCGTAAAGGTCTGGAAACTCTAGTGGTGGACATAACATTCGTTGGTGAAGACTTTTATGTAGTTACAGATTTCTAGACAATAATCTGAGTAAATTTTTTTTCATATCACAATACTCTCCTCACATACTTCTTACGTTATAAGAATGTAAAAATATCCGGTCCATGGATAGATGACCCAGAGATAAAAATACCGGAGAACGGTTTCGCAGATCGGTGGTACACACTCGATCGGACGTTAGAGAATTATTTCGGGGCGTGGCGTTTCCATTTTCATTTTCTCGCGGCATTGCACTCGAGAGGAACGCAATCTCGTTCGATAAATCGAAGGTTTTTAAGATGTTATACGGCGTCGTTCGCGGTACACGGCGGGAATCTATGATAACTTTTTCCGTGGAATGGGCTTTCTTCTCCCCTCCGTTGGCGTCGAGGGAAAACGCGTGCGCGCAATACAGACTTTCTTGACTGCCGGGTACTTTTCTCCATTTATAGAGGAGCACGTGATTATTTTTTTTTTCTTCTCCTCATTTCCTCTCTGCGGAGCTCTTTCGGTTTCTCGGTGCATCCCTTCCTCGGTTTCCTTCTTTCCCCATCTCTGTTCTCCACTTGTACGTCTTTATCCTCATGAGCAGCGGCAGGAACAGCCTCGTCTTCAAACATCCCCGCCTGATCGTTGTTATACGCAAGTGGAACGAAGAGTCCGCACACTTTCTTCCTTTTCACTCCCCAACTTCGCGATAACCGGCGTGCTCGTTCATTCGTGCGCCTGTCCGTGAATACCCGATACAGAATTACGAACATTGACGATCCTCTTTCGCTCGGTACTCTGGCCGCCTTGCCGATGCTATTAGTCACTATTTACACGGCTGACTTTATTTATTATTTTTTTTATTCGATTCACCGAGAATCCATCGGAGCCGCTCACCTTCGCCTCGACGATCGTCGACTGAAACGAGCTCTTTCAATAATTTAGTCGAGCTCTTCGCTCCACTCAATTCACTGATAAATTACGGGGGCTGGAGGGGGAAGGGAATGGTTGCTTTATTTTAAATGTAAAAAGTTACATTCCCACGGCCGAGCGCGTTCGCCAATCTGCCGAACGAGAGCATTTTACGATTCTCGAATATAAAACAATTTGATGGTTGATCGCTCGAATAAAAGGTGAGTAAGAGGTTCTCGACCGAAAAGGTTGTAACGGACAAATCGAAACGAATATTGACAAAATGGCGATGAAAAAAAAACTTGCCGATGACACGTCCACTATTTCACATCGGAACGTAACGTTTCCTCGTGCACTGTAAAATAAGTACCAGCGTTTCTTGTCCACAAACGTCCACGATTGTTTTCATGTTAATGTAAAAAAAAAAATCGTATCTATTTCACAAAAATGTGTGTTAGTTTCACGAATGTATTTTTATAAAATTAACTACACCATAGTTAAACTACACAATAGTGAACGTTTGTGGATAAAAAGCGTTTGTGAAATGTACAAATATTTTTAACTGTGCATTTCGTCACTTACGTAACGTGTTTTGGCGTACCGCAGCCAGCGTCGGCCCAGTGATGTGCCGTTTTTTAGTTACGGCAGAATCTCACCCGAATTATTGAGTTTTCGGACGGCACAAACAGACAGGCAGAAATGGAAAAATGGAAAAAGGGAAAATGGAAAGATGGAAAAATTGAAATTTTTTTTTTTTCTATTCTACGCTGAAAGAAGGATCTAGTAAAAATTACTATCTCACTTGAGAGATATTACCATAGCGCATAGTGGTAAGGCGCTAGGGCGCCACCTATGGTAGTAGTACCGGATTTATAAGAATTTTTCTTTGATATTATGGTAAAAATTCTTGGAAATCTGAGACTTTCCGTCATAGGTGGCGCCCTGACGCGCTACTACTGTGTGCTATGGTAATTTTTCTTAGATGATCGGTGATCCTTACTAGACCTTTCTCTCAGCGTAGAGTGTGCGAAAAATATGTTTCCAGTCCATAATCTGACAACAGATTTCTTTTTGTATACAACAATTTATCTCCTTAGATAGTTCATACAGGACAATGTAAAAATGATGCCATCTTTCCCGTCCGAACGCGAGGTGTTCAATCGGCGGAGGTCGATCAGGAGCGTGTAGCAGTCGTGTTTTAGGTGGAGCAATCAGTCATTCGTTACAAAAGAGCACACGCGTCTGCGCCAGAGTGGGACGCGTACAACGAAATTCACTCAACCCTAATGACGAGGGCGCGAGTGGTCCCGAATTATTCACTTAAGCAACGATCAACCCTAGACCTTCGAGGCGAATTAGGTGCCGATGAAGCGTGCCGATTAATTACCCTCCTGGAATAATCAACGAACCACCGCGCAACAACGATTCTCCGTTGGGTTTCATTCGGCTCAAGCCCGTTCAAGAATACACCAGTCGCCCCACCAGGAAACAAGAAAACTTCTTCTGCCGAGCAGACAGAAAGCAAACGAAACGAAAAGAAAGAACAAAAATAAATAAAAAAAAACGCTCCCTCTTTCTTCTCGTCCGTCAAGCTCTACGGAACAGTCTTGCCACCCGATAGCTTCAGCTATAATTATAGATTTTTAATCAACACATTGAAATGCAAATATTCTCGATCGCGGGAGGGACAGTAAAGCGCGACAGCGAGAATCCGAGCTTCCGACGAACAAAGGAAGACAGCGACATCTATGCTGGTGACGCAAGAGATCGCGAGTTAGCAATGCGGGGGAAAAGGGAGAAGCGGGTCTTCGGCGAAAGATCCTCTCTGGCATCCAACTTGGTGGATGAACGAGACAGTATATAACGAGTATGCGACCAGAGGAAAGCCATGTCGACGGGAGAACGTCGCATGAAATCCGTATACACCACGCTGGCATAAAATTTGTAGGGTGAGGTGGAACGAAATCAATACTTCAATATCCGTAGTAACAGCAGCTGGGGGGTTAACAAGGGTCTGATTGAGCTGGTGGTGCTCTGGAGGTGGTAGCCGGTAAGTTGGAAGAGGAAGAACGAGAAGAAAAGGAATAGCTACCTAAAGCCCGATACTCCGTTTGGCCTTTCTCTATTTCCAGCTCCAATTCTTACATGTGCGTCGGCTACACAAGATTATTTTCTCCATCTTGTCTCAAGACTTTATCCAATTTTATTGCTTTCTCACGGTATCTTATCGTGTCCGATATCAATAACAGCGCCCGATTGAACGTTAAAGAGCCGTGCGTAAATGATGGGCGCATATAAAGTTTAAAAAGGGTTTGTACATTTAACAAACATTTATTGTCCACAAGGATCGACGATGGTATTCTTGTTAATCTTAGAAATCCTTTTTTTTTGTTTATTTTTTTTTTTTTTGCACAGACCGTAATTTTTATTAAAAGAAATTGTGAAACTGACATGAACAAAGTTGTGGAAATTTGTGGAGAAGAAAAGTTTGTTAAGTCTACAAACGCTTTCATCCTACCCTAAGGCCGATTAATCTCGAAAAGGGTGTGGAGAATTTTTTATTCGCAAAATCTGCTATAAATTTTGGAAAATAGTTTGTTCGTCCCATCCCAACCCCGCAGAGCCCTGAGGTATGTTGGACCCCGTCGCCCAAAAACAATGTTCGTATTACTGTTCGTATACAGTTCGTTAAAATAAACGAATTCCACACGATTAATTTCTATCAGATAAATTTTAATTGTCGCACAATATCTGGGGCAAATTCATTAAAAATGATTTATAATGACGTTAATTGCAATTAGTTACTCATTACGAGCTCGAGAACCGTGCAAGCCGCAACAAACTGCTGTTATATTACATTTTTGAAAAGTTTACGCGGTCTCTGAATATCCGAGTTTTTCAGTATTTGTAAATTAAAGCTGAAAACTGATAACCGGTCCGCCGCCCGCTCTCGCTGTTAGCTTGATGTGGGTATCGGTGAAATTCCCACGAAAGAGCGTCGAAGTTGTATACGACACATAGAGCGGAGACGCATACATTCGCTCGGGAATAAAACGAGTTCACCGAGGCTGCTCGGAGAAAATGGTGAGATTATAATACATGCATGTATGTGACGCGATGCGAAGAGAAGAGCAACTATAGCCGGGGGGAAGGTGGCATACACAAGAGGAGAGGGGAATCTCGAACGCCCATTGTTCGTAGATCCTGACCAACCGATAATTAAAATCTAAATGGCAAACTACCGGATCGATACAAGCGCCGGAAAATACGGCAGGTTGGAAACACGTTTTCCATTCGTTTTATAAGTGGTGAAATATGTGGAGGAGATCGGTGTGGAAGTACGTGACTTTGAATAAAACGAAAAATTGGGAGGACTGCTGAGGAATTTAATATTTTCTCCAACAGTGTATTCAACTATTTGATGTTAATTGAAAATTCATTAGATACCAAATTTTTATTTCAATACAAATATCAGAGGGAGTAAAAGAAAACCAGAACGAAAAAATTATTGAACCTCGATCCGTTTTTTGTAAGTAAAATCTTATCATCTCCGATCGAACGTACATTTCCAATTCCAACATTACCGAACGAATTTCGTCGAAACGATTTTTCAGATATTTTTTAGACTACTTTATCATGTAAATCAATGACAAATGGACCGAGCCATGTTGACCACTTTCACCAAATCTCTTCGTGAACGAGTCGCTTCCACGACAACTAAAATTAATAAAAATTGATATTTACAATTCTTCCAAGCAAAGTAGTTCGTCGATAGAAACGAGCCACCGGCAAGTGACTGGAAGACATCGCAACCTTTGACGGTCGCTTCCCTCGTTATGTCACCTAAGCAAATGGCTCGCCTCGTTGTATACCGAGTTCAAAATGTTGCGCGACTAAGACAGTCATCCGGTGTTTCCGGTCGCCCGCATAATTAATTCGGGCCGGTCCCCCGCGCGAGTTCAATTACAGTATAACGTGTGTACGTAAATGCCCGATACATGCATACACGAAGGTGCGCATCACAAAAGTTTAATCCATCTTGGGAGCGACATCGCTAGCAATGGAGGGTAGTAACAAACCGCTACAGTACAGTGTACCGCCGCGTTCTCCAGCGGACCGTTATAGTGCACGAGAGGAGAGGAACGAGAAACAGAAGCATAGCGATGGTACTGGAGTTTCAACGGTGTCGGGGGGGTTGGCTCGGTTTGGAGGGGCCGCAGCACACCGGCAGCGGCCCAACTCTCGCACAATTGGGGTGCGATGCTCAGTTGATTAAACGCAGTCTGAACTGTTGGTGCATAACACGAAGGCGGAGTAGGAAACGCGCGACGAGCATCGCCAAGCCGCCAAGACATTGTGTTTCCGCTTCTACCGTTGTTACTCGGCTGCCCGGCGCTCCTGCGCTTCGTATTTCCACCCAGCATTTGCTCACGGGTCCGACATCCTCTGGCAATAATTTCGTGGCGTGTGGCGTGCGAGTAATTAAGAAGCGAGAGAGGGCGGCCGCGCTCGCGAGGAAGAGATGGAGGACTCGAGCCCCGGAACTCCGATGTGGAGAGTCGACGAGGACGGAAGAGGTGTACAAGGGAAGGAGCGATGTAGATAGAGGGTGAGAACATATAACAGAGGAGCGGGAAACATAGTGTCTGGAAATGGAAGGGAAATGATGGAGAATTGCAACGGTTGTAACAGCGCACCGCGGGGGTGCGAAATGGGGCTGGTAATGCCGGTGGCAAAAAGCACGGAGGATACGTGCTTCCTCGAAAACCTATACTCTGGGGAAACTACTAATATACGTCTGAAAGCAAGAAGGATATCACATGCTGTAATTCGAAACAAGGGAGGGGGAGAGATTGCGGGTGTTGGAGATCTTTGGGTGTAGATAACGTTAAGGATCGCGGCTGGTAAAAGCAATCGCTGCTGGATGGTCACGAGCCTGCAATCTGGTGAGTCCTTTCGCGCAAGTGGTGCGGCTACAGTTAAGGGGCTGAAGAGGTATGAGAGAGAGAGAGAGAGAGAGTAATTTAAAATGTTGAATCCACTTTTCTCCGAAACGATTCTGTACAGTGAAAAACTAATTGCGGCGCCTCACTGCGTTAATCAAATAGGCAGTGAGATCCGCAATTCGTTTTTTTTTTATTTTCTAAAACTGTTTCGGAGAAAAATGGATTCGAAATATTTCGAGATTGTCTTCATCTGTAGCTCCGCCTCAAAACTCGAGAGCGTACTTTGGCTAAGTGAAATCTTGGAGAATACGGAAAACATACCCGATTGATGACTGATTCGTTCGTTTTATATGATTTTTGCCGCATCGTCCGAGAAAAGACCTGCTTCCGATAGCGCGGAGGCTCGGTTAATCGAAGGCCTGATAAAGAGGGTTTTACTGTAAAACCTATATTCGAAATATCGATGGTCTAGCAAAAAAGGGTGGATGAAGTATGCAGAAGCTATGCTTATACAATTTTGGCGTTTTAACTGCCTTATTATATTTTAAGATATATATAATAAGATAGATCCGAAATATAAACATTTTTGGGGAAAATATATTCCATATATCACGGATACATTTTTTTCGATGTGTCACATTTTTTTTTCCATGCGGGTGAGTACACTCCGGTAATTGGAAATGAATGGTTTGTCAGTTTCAGTGCATCGATGCACGAAAGCCAGCAAATCGCGTCCTCCAAAATTTTACGTAACGCTTTTTTTTGTCCGAGAGATGAAAAATAATAACGTAAAAAAATTAATTCCATTAACTATCATCCATGCTTTATACTCGTGTATTATCTGGTACCCGAAGCACGTACAGCCCAGATACACAAACGCGAAATGCCATTGTGCCAATATTGATAATCAACGAAGCGATTTTACTCGGGTTAAAGATTGGTTTTTTTTTTTTTTTTTTTCTTGTCGTCAAGCCCTTTTGTGAAAATGATAAATGTCGCGGTCGAGTAATTCACGATGGACGATGACGGGCGTCAGCCACCCCGTCGAACACGCTTCGCAAAACCTACATGACGCAGGCAATTTTTTTGTTCTTTTTCGTTCATTTTTTGTTATCCATTTTTTTTTCGCTCCCTTTCATTCCCTCGTCACACGCACGAAAAATGTGTGGTGACATTACAATGCGGGGCGAGCGGACTACCGGGAAGTAGCGTTGAGGGGGTCGAACCATCCCGGGGACAGAAACACGTTACGGTGACCCGAAACAAAAATGGCCATTAAAAAAAAAAAAAGAGGCGACAAAACTGCCCGATCTTTCAGCAGCGTTTCAACGAATTTTTCTAAGAACCGCGACAATCCGATGAACAATCCTTCCATTCTTCCCTCAGAATTTCTTCAGGGTTTTCCTCTCACCGCATTCGCGCCCTGTAAGATACTCAGTGTCGGGAAAAGCTTACCCGCAATAATGTCCCAAAACGGCGTACACGTAATTATACATTGTTATTAAATTATAATTGCCAGAGAGAAAGAAAAAAAAGAAATAAGGGCTCCGGGAGCAAGCGAGAGAGGAAAGTCAAAAACAAAAATAAACAAAAAAGCAAAAGGGTAGGCCCTAGAGGCCAAGGGTTTCGAGGGTGTAAAAGGCTCGCAGTCATAGACAAAGACTAAAAGCGTCGGAGGTAATGGGTGCGGAGGGGGGGGGGGGGAGGGGGGGGGATTAGAGAGAGGGTTCACGAAGTTGGGTAGTCACCTGTTGGCACAGCAATGGAAAAGCATAAAGGAGCCGCGGGTACAGAAGCGAAGTGCCAACGCTCCTACCGCCACTCCTACTGGTAGCACTTCGACTGTTAGCGGCTGTGCATGTGGAGCGAAGGTAACGAGACTGGCGGTGCACGAGTGTCTCGTTAATTTACCTCCGCAATTGTGACTGCCCACTTTCCACGAAAACGATGCAAAAATTTACGCCACGTCGAATTAATAAGCACCTACCTTCAGAATTCTCTCACGCTTTTTGTTTTCCTAATTATGCTTATTTATGAAGATATTTACGGTCACCATTGCATTACGATATTATACAATGATGTTATTTATGGTCACCAATACGTTATGATAATACCGGAAGGGCACATAAACATGAAAAGCCCACCTGAATTGAGGCCGTTGACCGATATTCAGTCTTCGGTAGTGAACATTGTAGCTTCCACTTTTGAAGTAGTTTAGGTTTTATAAGAAAACAAAATGTATAGAGTTTTTCATTGAATGTTTTCGTGGCAAGATTCTTAAGGCAATCGCCACTCTTGGTAAACAAAAAGATATCAATCGCAAAGGTCAATAAAATTCGTACAACTTTTCTTGCTGTGAACAGTTGGCGTTACTTAACAAAAAAGTACCCAAAGATCCCGGGCTAACAGTGTTTATCATAATAACATTCTTAAATACATTCGATCAATAGCATTTTTTTACTTCCGCTCCCTTCTTTAGAGAACCAAGCTTGAATGCATTAAAACAAATCGCTTAGAACATCGGTTACGTAAAAAATCTTATTGATCCTTGATTCGAATTAATATTATACAACACAGCTCTCTACACTGTTGATATTCAAATTTGATATAATATTGCGATGTTTAGCCTTTTATGAAATCATAATACAGTGAGTTTCAATGTATCTGTAAATGCCTTTCAAATCTGACTTTCCATTCGTTAATCTCGGGACCAGTTTCAGGGAAAGAGATCGAAGTACTTTTTAAGAATATATTCTTGAGTTTTACGACCCCAGCAAGAGCCTTACCCAAAAACCGGAAACGCCGATGTGGACATATAAGGTCTTCGTCTTCGTCTACGGGACGAAAAGCAAAAACAATCAGTAAATCATTGAAGATAACATCGTCGACGTCCTTAACTGAACAAATCCATAGATCTCCGTTGTTTCCGTTAGGCCAAATAGAAGAAGATGAACTTTAGGAATAAATCAAGAAGGACAGTTGTACAGTGAAGTAGATTCATGACTTAGTCCATTCCTCTTATTCCTTCACCGTTATCCTAGCTCCCTTCTCCTCTCTGAAGGTAAAAAAACGTCGAGGAATACAGTAGATGTGGAAAAAGCATAGAAAGCTGCAAGTTGTCGATTCCACAGATCTCTTTGGTCTCGGAGAAGGGGGGTGGGGATAATCCTCCCTGGGATTTTGGGGGATGATAGCTCGAGAGGAAACGAGGGAAAGACAGAAAAATTGTGGAGGAGTAACAAGAATGCGGGGATTGACCAAGGTACGGAAGTTCCGAGGGTGATCCAAGAGAAGAGAGAAACTCGTGAAGGAAAATGGAACGAGAAGGAGTAGAGTAGTTGGAGCACAGGGGTATAATACAGATTGCAGATATATCTACGCGACGAGACGAAAGGAGGGCAAAGGAGGGTCGAGGTTGCAGGCACCAGCAAGAAAACGAACGGTAAATCTATCGGTGGGAAAATTCCTATAGCTTTCCGAAATAAAGAATGAAAGAGGTGGATCCACCTATCTTCCATCGATTGTGAAAATTCGGATAGTATTACTGAAATCGCGGACTCGCCCTGTGCTAAGAGAGCATAATGCCCTTTCAGCACTCGATTCTATAGATGTCCGGCGGAACGACAGACCGACAGAGACGCGGAGCGTTCGAATCGTTCGGCGAATCAATTTTTCATGTTTCCCGGACCTCCAACCTCGACCCGAACCTCTGAATCAACAGTCGTGTTTAATCGATTTGGAGAATATATGTATATACGATATAGGTATATACGTACGTATATACGACTGGCAGAGGCGCATGCAGGGACGCCTAGACTTCGATGAGATTTATGAAAACAGTAACTCGAATGAAACAATACATTCGACGGTTACTGCACTATACATTATACATTGTATATGTACACTTTCCCGAAGATGAAAATCAAGCCAGATGCAAGAAAAATGTTTACCGACATAACAAAGCTTTCTCGCTGTATCCTGCACCGAGTCTGACGTACATGACGGTGGGAGAAAGTGAGCGAAACTTTTGTTCCGCGAACCCGATCTATTATGGAGAAAGTATGAAGAATGAACCGTGTCAATAATGCACAGGTGAAGAAATTCGAGGCGAGCCTGGGATGCTGACACGGTGAAATGATAGCTTCTGGCATTAAATCGTATCGCCAGGTTTTTTACGATGGAATCACACTTTCTCTTTATCGTAGGTTTTCTACGATGGAATCACACATATCCCGTAAAATTGTAACCTAAGATTCGACTCCTGTTGTTTTTAGGGCTAACATAACCCTTCGATCCTCTTCCTATCCCGATCTTTATTCCGATACTCGACTATCTTACGATGATAAAATAATCCTCACCAATCTTCGACAAGGTATATTTTAATCAACTTATCTTTGCGTCTGCTATACATGGGTACAAAGATAAATGTTATACTACCAGATGGCTATGAACTATGGAATTCGGAAACCGAAAATTCAGATTTCCGGAGATTCACTGGAAATACGTCACTTTCGGTTTGGAACTCGTATTTTCATCCCGGAAGTGACGTCATACCGGAAACGCAAACCACAATTCACCGAGATACCCAGAATATAACCAGAATAGTGTAATAGGGGAGTAGTTATCAAGGCCTTTGGATTCCCTTCCAAATCAGGATTTGGAAGGGAATCCTCTAGGTGGAATAATCAGAGCCTGAGCGACCCCAAACGGGACCTGCTGGATTCTTAAAAAATTGGGACAAACGAACAAACAAGCAACTTTCTGAAATCTATATAGGATATGTGTATATAAATTTATATAGAAGAGTTGAAGCCATCGGCTGGAGAGAGCTAGACCAGAGGGCTCCGAGGACACGAGAGAGTATGAGGGTCGCTCCGGGGCTTCGTAGCAGTCGGAGTTCAACGTATATTACACGTTGCAGCAGCACACAGCACCGAAGCTTTCTCATGATATACGGTAGAAGTTATCCGGCGAAGTCTGGATATTGGAATTTTAATATACGTTACAATCGCTGCCGCCTACCATAGCGCCAACTTTTGCCCTCGAAGCTCTTTCTCTCTCTCTCTCCCTCTCCCTCTCTCTGCCACCCCAGCTACATCCACACCACCAAACAGAAGCCGTGGAAGCCAGCAGCAGCTACCTAGCTGGAACACCCCCGATGAGCCAGCAGCATCCTCCTACGAGCCCGATGGCGGACGTGACCCAAACTGGGACGCCATTAATCCAAGGACTCTCGGGTGCACATCCGCAGCATGAATCGACCCTTCCGCCCAACACCCCTTTCACGTCTTCGTGTATACCAGAACTGGAACGCCCTCCCCTTCCTCTGTACGCCTCTGACTATCAGACACTCTCGCAAGGTCGCAAATCAAACGAGAATTCCCAAAAACGGTACGCAGGTAATTTATGGATCATATCGACAAGTAATAAATTTCAGACGCTTTTTGAGCCATGCTGTAGATCAGTTTCACGCACAATGCATAGTGCGGTCAAAATTCAATCCATAGTACGGCCAAAATTCCGAGATACGGTAACGGTGGTGAAGCTGGAGGGAGCGACGAAGAAACTCGAGGTATCGAATTTTGGGATTTCGAGTGTCTTAGTCGGACATCGAGCAACCGTTGTCATTACATAATGCGTAAAACTTACGTGAAACTTTTGGGCTTTGTTGTTATAGATAATTCATCAACTGTAGTCACATACCTGAAACATAAAGAAAACATTAATGTAGATCGCAATGCACGAGAAGCTTTTTGATCATAAGCAGCATCAACCCGTTTCGTGCGCTCTTGAACGTTTTGAAAATGGTAACCAAAGAAAATAATTTTTCTCTTTCTCGAGTGGCGACTTCAGTCGATCAATTCTGCCCGATAAGGAAAATACTTATGTCGGCGCAGTGTCGCGTTCTTGCAGCTGCAAGCCTAGACGACCCATGCGTTGCACAGAGAGCGAAGCTGGAAACGTTCAGGATGAAAAAAAGGTGATGCAGTAGGCAGTCGAGCAGTGGGACAGTTTTCTATTTATCGGAAAGGAGGACGGTTTGTTTCGTCTATAAATCAATTGTCCATGCATGCGATGCATCAAAATGCGCAGGTATGCATTCGGTATGCATAAAACGGTCAGGGCGATTCGCTATTCCCGGCACATCCTCCGTTCCATGGCTGTTCGCATGGCAAGGCGCAGCCATCCTCTCCCGGTCGCCCCTGTTTTCACCTCTGGTTTCCTCCCCCTCCGACGCACCAAGCCCATTTCCCACCCGCCACCCTTGTTATATTGGGCTCCATGTATCACCCTTAGACTTCCTTCGCGCTTCGCTTTCCCGCTGCTGTTATGGTATTCGGAACTGTTAATATACACGGCTAAACGGGAACACCTACGGCAGAAGCGGACAAGTACTCGTACGTACGTATACGCGGACACAGCCGGGCAAGTCTCGCTAAGACCTCCGAGGAGCCTCACTCGAGTATGTAAAGCTCCGTGATTGTATTCGCCATGTGCGGCACAGCGGGTAACTTTGCATGTGGTATTTAAATCGGAAATTGAGTTCACGGTCCATTCTATCGGTAAATACCGCAACCTTCGCAACACCTGTCAGCATGATAAACCCCGGAGATTTTTCTTTTCGACAGAGTTGAGACGATGAGTTGGAGCGCATGCTCGATGGCTTGTTTAAATATCTGTTCACCCAACCTATCTGTTTGTCCTCAAAAATAGACACCGGTACTGAATATTCCCAGTCCGCGCGGGAGGTCCAAAGAGATCGGTAAGAATAACCTCAGCCGCGAAATGGGTTCTGATGCGCTCTTGTTACTTCTACATAAAAATAAATACTCACTGCAAGCGAGCCACAACAACCGGCTCGTGTGCCATAAATTGTAAATTGAGAAGTAAGGTTTTATTTTCGGACGTATCGACACTCCTGTCGAATGAAGAGCGTGCTCTTTCGTTCGGTTCTCTCTTTCGCTCTCCATGTCCAGACATGCATCTCGCTGTCTTTCATCGTTACCACGAGCCTCGTGCTTGGATCAATATTTTTGCACGGAATGCCCAGAGCAACATGAATTATGGGCATAATAGGGTGTACGCTGTGTAAGTATTGTCGCTCTTGAGAGCATATATCAGCAGACTGCGTATGCGGACTCCAGCTCCATGGGCAGAGCTAGGTGGATCTGCACTCTGTTGGTTCTACCCGGCTATGGAGACCGGCTAGCCAGAAGCCGCGCGCGACGCTGTACATCACTGAGAGATACAATAAGCAAACGGTTGCCGTGCGCGATACCTTGCGCATAACTGGGATTGCGATTGCAAACCGACGCGTTAGCTGCCACGGTACTCGAATACGTGGTGGACTCTGGAGCGCTTGTGTGATACGCTCGAGTAGGGGCGTTTCATACTTGAATACATCACACACAACACACACAAGTACATTTTTTTTATCCGCTCTCGGTCTCCAAGGAAAACAATAGATGACGCGTTCGGCTTTGAATAATCGGAGTAGTTTGTACCAAATGCCGGAGCAAACTGTTCCCTCGGATCGCGTTAATCGGCAGCAGGTTTTAGTGTATGTTAGAAAGGACATCATCAAAGATTTAACGAGACATAGTCTTGTCGGATGTCCTGGCGAATGTCCTGCCGGATATTTTTTCGGATGTTTCGCTGGATGTCTTGCAGGATATCTTTAATCCCGTTGAGGCATTGAGGAAGATATCCAGCAAGACTGAAAAACGAACCAGTATAGTGGAATCATGATTATCTGAACCAAGGCACATTCGCATCTCTACCACTCACAACCCTACCAGATAACAACTCTACCTATTAGAACTCTACCAAAGGCTCTACCAGAAAGTAATAAAAACTCTACCAGAATTAAAATAAAACTCTACCAGAATTAAAATAAAACTCTACCGGACTTGAAATAAAACTCTACTGGAATACAAAGCTAAACGGAAGCCGGCATAAGTTTATCGTAATTCCGGTAGAGTTTTATTTCAATTCTGGTAGAGTTATTTTACTTTCTGGCAGAGATGTTGGTAGAGTTCTAACACGGTAAAGTTGTAATATGGTAGAGAAGTTTTCTGGTAGAGTTTTGAGTGGTACAGATGTAAATGCGCTTGAACCAATCGTTCGGGCAATTAAGAGTTCGGCCATATCCTCGATGACCGTGTTCATTGCCAAGAAGCATTTTTCTACTAGGCAAATTTTTTCATCTTTTTCTGTCTCATTCATCATTGAACTTGATTACTTTCGCTCGAGTACATATTTTTATAACTGAACAAGCATACGAAGAATATGAATAAACACATAGCTTAACGAAAGGTCCCTGAGAACCCCGGGCTGTAACGCGTTGCACGGTGATATACGTACTCGGTATTTAATAGACGTTGTTCATTAGCAAGCTTGAACCCTGCGAGAGTCGAGAGCAAAGAGGGCACTTTCACGCTCAGACCGGCTACGCTCAGCCTTCCGAGAATTACGACGCGGATGCTGACGTGCCCCATGTCAACGCGCCGTATGAAATACACAGTCAAGTCCCGGTTCGCTTTATGCGCGAGGAAAAGACTTTGTGCATTTATCAACTCCTCGCGCAAGCCTCCACCCGTCCCTTACACTGCAAACCCCGGAAAATTCGAATGACTGAAGTGAAAGTTGAAGAAAAAATAACACAAAAACTTCAAGCAAAAAAAAAAAATAATAATAAAAATGAACTACAAACAGAAAAATGTCAACGATGCAGAAGAACGGGTTTGCAGCTCCGAAGAAGAATCCGGATGTAAACCAAGGAATCACCAAGATAATAATGGGACAGCAAAGACTATTTCCTTCTCGCTAGGGCACGCCTTGTTTTCCAACTGCAGTAATTTAGTTTTACTTTATGCCTTATTTGCTTAGCACAAGAGACAAGAACAAGTCCCAAGTGCACAGAGTCCAAAGTGCCGCGGTAGTGAGACGTAATATCTTGTGTCGCAGCGACGAAGGGCGGATTATTGCGGTAGCCGAAGACGAAAAACACCGCCGTATTGCAGGTGGCGGCTGTGTGCGTCGGGGTGGAGGATGCTGCAGAGGGGCGCGAAGGACCAACACGCAACGGAGAGCCGGAAAGTGCCGCTGCTCTCGGGCTAAACGAAAAACAGTCGGGTACACGGGAGGGCAGGTGTGCGTAAGTATACACAAGCCGTTTATATTCCGGCCACACGAGGCTTGAGTAATGCAGGTAATCACCATTATTTTTAAATCTCATTAACGCCTCTGTGTATACATTATTCTCCGCGGCTGAGCAAACACACATGGGGCCAGTTATAACGGCGGTGGAAACTCTCGGGGCAGACGTAGAGCGGCGGCATAGGTGGAGGCAATGGTATATAAGGTGGGTTGGGACGGGAACAACCGTGTGGGAAAACGAACGAGGAGGTTTGGAAATCCTGCTGGAAGTGCAGTTGGACCCGGAGTGGCAATGGTCGAATCCACTGTTGTTAAATACGAATATGTAACGATATTAAACGCATAAATCGCGCGATAATGAGTATAACCCGGGCGTCCCGAGCGCCGGTGGACAACGGAGGCTGATTGGCAAACAAGTCATAATGTCCCGACCGCGTGGTGTTTTCGACGGTAAATCAGAAATCATGACGTTAACTTTTTTTTATTTCGTTCGCATGGATTGAAATTACAATCTCGTGGCCCAGGGGAGGGGGGTGGCTTGTAACGGTAAATTATTGTTTCACTCGAAGGACGATATAACAGCATGAAACGAGGACACTGTCTTGCGGGCTCGCAGTATGCAGAGTAGCCATGAATAATCGTGTTTAATAATACAGAATCGTTGTCAATATTGTTCAGGACGTAAAAGAAAATAGGTGGAGTGAAAAAAAATCTAATGGACTTTTTTTTTAATATAACGGAGAGAAAATAAATTCTTACTCGAGATGTTCGGGAGATTATTTTTGATGACATATATGCCGATAATTAACGTGATTTTCGTTCGATAATGTAGGATGAAAGTGGCGAATGTGGTGACCCGGATTGACATGGAAAAGCCATAGAGAAACGTTCTAAGTTTTTTTAGGACCCGAAAAAGATGCGGTAAAAGAGCGGACCAGAACTTGACAAGAGCCCAATACAAGCCTCTAAAACTTGTACTAGGGAAACTCTTGTTCATATTGACCACTCGTACCACTTGCAATTCAGTAATGCTTGTACGAGTCGGATAGGACTGCAATAGGCGAAAAGACCAGGCTTTAATGTATAGTATAACACGCTACTTGTTGGCGACAGAAAATTAACGTTTAATAATAAACAACCTCGGTGGATTGTTTGATCGAACCCTTCCATAATATCGATTCCATTGCATGAATGCATCGTAACGCTGGACCCATGAAATGTAAAATGCCAATATGCATTGGAGAACATTGACGTTGCTTGTCGAACAGCCATGCCGTTAATAAAACGCTGCGATTATGCATGCAGTCGAAATAGGCACGAGTCCACGGGCAATTTTCAACAATATTCTCAGTCGGCAAGGACAATTACTGATTTCAAATATTGTCAATTGATAATCGCGGGCTCACTTCGAGCCTTCGTGTGCTTCGACACGAGGTCATTGCGCAACCAACGATCATCGATCCGCGATCTCCTTGGAAACACGCCTCAATCAAGTCCTCCTCCCGAAAGCGCGGAGAAAGAGTAAAAGTGAGAAACGATGAGATTAAAACTTTGCAAAAGTGAAGAAAAAGAAAGGAGAAGCAAAAAAGGAAATAAAAAAAAAGAAAAGAATTGAGCGTTGTGGCGAAGGAGTAAGTGGATCTGTGAGAAGTCCCGCATCGCGGTATATATCTCTGACATCTGGATAATATACGGGAGAGCCCGCGACAAATACTAAAAATTGCAACTCGGTAAAAAGCTCTAAGTAGAAAGTTTGTAAACGCGGGGGTGGGGAGAAGCTCGTCGCTCGGGCTCCCGCTCGCTCGCTCGCTGTTGGGAGTGGCAATTCGCGAGCGCCCCAAGAGTCTCTCTCGGTGTTGGGCTCTCGACTCCTCGCCGACGCGAAAACTACATCGGGAGGAAACCACTACCACAAGTGAAACGGTGCACAAGTAGGCGGGCCATCACGTGAATGGAGAAACGGAGTACCCCACGAGCACCCAGGATAAATATAAACAACTTAACTTCCTGAACCGTCTACGCGCTCGCTATGACATAATTTAATACCCCCCTCCTCCTCCTCCCCCCCCCCCCCCCCCCCCGACCGCAAAGTTTCACGCTTAGCCATCGACCGTGGAGATTTGTATTTGGGATAGCTCCTCTGTCAGCGAGAAACTGCTCGCATGGAAACTTCCGTGAAACTTCGGAGAAACGCGCAGCCCGATGGTGCGACGGCGGCTGTTGCTACGGCTGCTGGTGCTGGTGGTGGTTTTCTTGCTAATATATAAAACACGGTATTGTACTTCGCCGACTCATGTCGGTTCATACATCACAGCTACGTCAACACTCGGGGTTTCTGTTGGAAGTTATTTCTTTCTGTTATACATACACCGACCGCTGTTGTTTACTTATTTGGAATTCCAATTGTTCACTGGGCCAGTGTTACCGTCTTTAATTACTGGCTAGCTTAATTACTAGCGAAAAAGTGCTCGCTGCGCTCGAGCTCGTCCAATATCTTTTCACGTTTCGCGACTAGTTACGCACCTGTTCGTGTCGTTGAGTTAGCTCATCTTGCTAACGATAAAGGACGAACCCGATGGTGTTGCACATCATGTGCATGAAATCGTCGCTTACGGTTTGAAAATCGCAGTTTTATACCGGAAGTGACGTCATAGGGGAAAAAGACACTTCCTCTAGTGTGGAAATCTCACCTTTCTACCGGAAGCGACGTCATGGGAGAAAACGTAACTTCCTATTTGCACATCTCTTTTCCACGGCAGTGACCTTATAGTCGAAAACGTGAGATTTTCGATCCGGAAATGACGTTTCCCCCTATGACGTCGATTTTTGTTACCGACCGTGTTCGGGTCGAGCGGGGAGAAAGGAACGTCGCATCACCTTAATCCATCCTAATTTGCGAAGATAATCTTTACAAAATTATCGACCATATTTTACGATTTTTCGTTGATAATATCGCTCGTATTTTCCGGCACACGGCCGAGCCCGGCAAGGAGGATGCGGGTTTTTCTGTTGTTTTTTTCCTCTCCATAATTTGACTGTATTTTTTAAGCCCTGCCAGCACTAGTAGAGCGCGAGTTCGGGGAGATTTAATCCAGTCGGGGCTCACGGGAACAGCTAGTAGGGTAGAGCTAGGTGGCCTTAAGGGATGATAAAGATGAACAACCGTAATAAAGGGGAGGGATTAGTGCGTGATGGTGAGCAAAGCTGGGCGCTGAGAGTCAAGAACCGAGAGTTCAGTTGCGCGAGCAAGGAATCTACACGGGAGCGGAAGAGTTTTCTGTTGCCAACCGAAAGGGGGAACCTCGCTCAAGATGCGGACGGGACTTAAAGGGTGTAAATGTATTATCTGTTTATCTGGGCTCAGTGAGAGCTTCTCCTTTTGTCCCGCTCGCTCGAGTGCCGCACTGCGAGATGTATATATGACTACCGGAGCGCTCCTCGCTATGACGCTTAACTAATTACTCAATAAATTATGTTTAAAGCATAATTTGACCCTAATGCCTGAATGCACTAGACGATAAATCAAGGCCACGTTGTACGGTCGGAAACGTATAAATTGGTTCATCATTAATCGTAAAACTGGAGCCGACCAACAACTGCGATTTTGGATTCAGTCGCTTTGTCTGCATGTCCGTTAAGTTCCAACCCTTTTACAAAATTTCAAACGAGTGAAACGAAAACAAAGGGAAAGAAAAATGGAGAGGCAATTTAATTTTCAGATATTGCACAGAGCGAGTTTATAACGGACCTTGGACACGTTGAACCCCGCCAAACACGACGATATATTCGAGATTTTCGTGTGTATTTTCGTGGCACAGTCGGTGCATGTGAAAAGCTTACAACATTCGTTATCCAGTTCGGCAAGGGTGAAAACGCGTATTCCACGCATTGTGTACTTCCGGACGTATTCATATTGTTGAGCGAGCATTGTCAGCTTGCACAACCATTGGCGCTATTGCTGGTACCATTTATACCGCCGACGAGACATAGTGAACGAATCACGAAAATTTACATGGGTTAAATCGGGCGGGGTTGTGAAATGTCGGGGATGCTTCGTAAAATTCATGGCTATCGGGCTGACACATACCGACGAAAGTTATATTTGCTCGTTTCGTTCGTTGATTTAATGGGGGGAAACAATTCATTCCCGATTCCTATACAATTGAATCTTCGGAACCTTACGCCCAATTATCATATACGAACGTCGTAATAAGTAATGCATTTTTCCATAGTTGCAGAATCTAATCCATATATATAGATTTTGAATCTCCATGTTTGTTACAATGTATAAGTGGAAGTCTTTGACAAAGTCGCTCATATGTCACACAACTCACAGATGCCAGTCATGGAAAAAAGTATACGTGAAAATATATTTTTCGTATATTAAATATACTTTTCGCGAGATATTGTATTTCCACGTTCGCATCGATCGCATCGTTTATAGTATATGGAAATCCATGCCATATGAGATTTTCGAACGGCAAGTGACGTTTTCCCCTATGTCGTCATTTCCGGTGGAGAAACTTAACTGAATCCACAATTTTCCAGAATATATGCAAGATAACAGATATGCTATGAGATATATGGGATGGACATACCCGAGTTAATATTTTTTTTAAATATATTTTCACGCATACGAAAATTATACAATTCACATATAGAATATATTGTTGTGTGCACTTTTGCAACCTGCTCCGAAAAACATGGGGCGTGAATATCCCACGTCGCTTAGGACGTCCCCTTAGAATAATCTCCGTGAGAAGAACAGATCAAGATAGACGTTGTTGCATCTATAAAAAAACAAATACTCTCTGCGAATTCACGAGCCACGAGACCCTCCTAGTAATAAATAACTTTGTATCGACTGTCGGTATTTCAGCATCGGCAACAGTTCGCCCAAAATTGTGAGCCCCGAAGATTTTAGTACAGTACAAGCAAGTTTAGCACAGTGCATTTTAGTGTAGCGCAGTGAGGCAGTTTCGAACACGTTAAAAACTGTTTTTCTCTGGGTTTTTATTTTCACACGTTTTTAGGACTCTTGACTTGAGTTTACCAGCACAGTTTAGTGTATGCCTCGAAGGTAACAACTTCATGGCTGTTTTATGAGGCGGATAGGTCGTTGCGAAAAAGTTTACTATATATATCAGAAGAAAGAAACCGGTGGGGTATGAAGAAGCAGGATGGCACGCACATGGAATGAGCAGCGCAAATGTTCGCCTCGTATAATATTGAGCAGGAAGAGTGCGCCATAAAACAAACAGAAAGTTCCGCGAACCCTCTCGGATTACTGTACTGGGACTGCGTTGGTACTTTTCGATAGTTGCGTGTGTACTGCATCGATAACGTAGATTTAGATACTCTCCAACTCGAACGAGATCGCGTACGAAATTGAAAAAAGAAAAATCGTATGTCAGGACATTTTGCTCACGATATATTCGACCAGGGGGGAAAACGAAACACCCCGGTTAATTTCGATTCCTCGTGACAATATGAATTACCGCGGTCGGTAAAGAAATCAGAGAAAGTGAAAATTTATTGGAAAAATCAAATGGTCATCGGAAACGTCTATCAACGCCAGGTTCGTAGACGCTTTGTCTTCAACCGAATAGTCAATCAGGGAGAAAAAAAATACACGAGGTAAACGAGTAAAATGAGCAATAAAAGAGAATTTATAAGGTACGTGGATTGAAGGAATGAAACTCGCTAATTCAATAAAACTCATGAATTCTCTGCCGGGCAATCGCTTTTACAATATCGCAAGAGTTTCTTTGACACAGTTCTGTCTTTCTCTCCTCAGCGACACTCCATTTAGATCAGAGAGAATTCCTTTGGTGCTTTGGTTTATCCTTTGCGCCCTATCGCTCTCCTCTGCCTTCCACTTTTTCGACGACAACTCTATCACGCAGAGTGACCCCCTGGGTCGCGAAGAAATTACCTTTTGAAATGGCTCGAGATAGGCGCGAACTCTGCAGAGTATTCACGAAAGAGTATTGACATGAAGAATCCGTACGGGAGTGAGAAACAAATTTCAGAGATGCGCAATGCAGAGCGACGAAATTAACTGAGAGCAGAAAATCGAAAACGGAAAATTGACTAATAATAAATAAATGACGCTGCGTCACATAAGTTAGCCTAGAATCTTACACGACGTTTTGCCAGAGCCAAACGTAATCGTCGCTAACTAACCTGGCTCAGGCTAACCGCAGCTCCCAACAAAATTGTATGTAATTTCATTATTTTTCATATTTCACTATATTGCAGTATATATGTGTATGTATATAGCTAAGTCGGAATATATGAATCCAAAAATGCGGGGTTCGAGGGAGCTGGGGCTGTTTAAAATTTTAATCAAGAATTTTATGTCTGCCGCTCGCCGTGCAGGGAGGGCGTCTTTGCCACGATAATAGTCGTGGCTATCCACCCACAGCATGCCCCGGACCATCGTCAGACGTCACGGATGCGAGGAGCCGTCCTTTAACGAGATATGACCGACTTTTCACAAAAAAAAATGTGGCTCGACTGACTACTCTGCTACTTTTCTTTTCACTCGTAAAGAGTGTATATTTCATATTCTACGTAAATAATAAAAAGAAAAGGGGGAAAGAAAAAAATAAATGTTAATTTGAGTGCTATATTAATAAAATGGTGCAGCATCATAGATGTTGTAAATATTGTTACCGGACCGGGCTTTATGAAAATATAATACTGGAATAGAAATTCCAACTTTTCTTGGCATGTAACTTCCTTCCGCGTGTAATACATACCTGTACGAATTCCTCGAAGGGATGAGCTTTGTGAGCGAGCAGGGAGAGAAGGAGAGAGAGATGTACGTAGTACACGTAATATTAATTTCGCTTGAGTTGCGGAACAGCCCGAGGCAGGTCACACACAGACACAGGAGGCACGAGAATCTCGTGCAGGATGGTTCTAGCCTATGGTATAAGAGAGCTTCGATGCTCTCATATCTAGGCGCAAGACAAACGACCGTTGCGAGCACGAACAATGGCTCTCGGCAAATAGGTAAAGGCTCGTACGTGCCTGGCTCCGGTAATCTGGCCCTATCATTGTCGGCATCTCCGTTGTGTAACCGTCTCGTACGAAGGCTGCGAGCGATCAACGGATTTTCAAATTATTAATAATGTAAAGCCATCGACGACTCGCTGCCTTTATTTTTCTGTGACACCAAAGAATTTGTCGAAACGAATTTTGTCGAAGGACGTGTTTTTTTAAGTTTCTCAAAAATTATTATTAAACTGTGTTCCATAATTTTTTAAATTAGGTCAAAGGTATCTTAGGTAAAATTTGATAGATTTTACCTACTCAATTTTTCGACTCGTTCAAAGTCGCTAGTTTAATATTAGTATTGGAAAATAGTTAGGTTAAAAGTAATATGGCCCGGTCTTAAAAATATGTCACTGATTTCGGTCCGAATTGTGCTGAATCATTTTCACCACTTTTATCCTACATGAATTATATGAACTCCTATAACCAGACAGCTGAATTCCATCTAGAATTTATATCATTTTAAATACTGTCGCCATCATATTCGTGCAAATTTATGTGAAAAAAAATAAATAAAAAAAACGCAAAGTGCAGACCTTGCGTTTTTGGAGGGAAGTATCATTTTTCATCGCTGGCGTACTAGAGTTCGCATCCGAGTGGCAAAGAGCCTCGGTAGATTCCTCCGTTGTTACAAAGTTATCGCGGAATAAACTTTATGCCGCGCCGTATAACGCGGAATAGAGCGAGCACCAAGTACCAGTAGGGTATCAGATAGGTACGTGGATGGGGGAAAATAGTCCTGATACGGCGGATGGAGGCAACGACGCCCTTTGTAACATCGCAATTTTGTCATACGTGAGAGAGGGAGAGAGAGAGAGAGCGACGCCGGGAGGCGGCTCGTAACTTTTGGCCCCGAAAAGGATATTTCAACTTCTCGGAGAAGAATCGTCCGCGACGTCGAAACTTAATATTCGATGTAGGTCGGTTCAACGGGCGAAGAAGCAGGAATCGCGAAGGAAGCTCCACGGTTCTGAGAGACACAGAGAAAGAGGATTGAGGAAGGATAGAGAAGCGAATAAGGAAAACTAAAAATGTGCGGCGTACAGTGACCGGGGAACTTTCGCCGATAGACGAGTTTCACATCTCGAGCTTATTTGCCCGTGCGAGCCAACCCTTCGTGCCGCCCCCTGATCGATAGACGCTTACGATAACGGCAGTATGAAATACCGTATACCGTGGAATATACTTGCCGAAGACTGTGCATAGGAGTATATAGGTATACGGCGGTCGGATAAGGATATGGAAAATGCAAGAATCTCCTCCCCGGGGACAGATAGTGAGATAAAATGAGAGTCAAAGAGAGCGTAAATTTAACGACGCGAGTTCCGCAAGTGATCCAAAGTCAACTTTCCGCATACATAATGCATTTTCGCGTACTTGAAGTGCCATACGCCGAAGTATACGAACGTTTTATACCACGCACACTGTGTATCAGTCATAATTCTTTGCGACAAGCGATGTCTCCATTGAGATTGCTCCCTGGTGCGTCGCAGGATTCCGTATCGTTTTCATATTTTTTGTTTGTTCTTTCGATTTTCGAGAAACGGAATCTTGGCAACGCTGTCCACCTTTAAAAACAAGTTATTCTTTCGCCAGATGCCAAGCGGGGAAGCGCTATGATAATTCGATATGAGAAGAAAAAAAATCACATAAAATGACGCATTTGAGCGCATGCCCTGTTGGCAGGACATCGCGAAGGATTATCTACTTCAGAATACACAGTAAACAAATATCTGTACCTCTAAAACATCGTTTTTGTCCACAAAACGTCCAAAATTATTTTGTTGTTAATTTTACAAAAAATATTCCTAAAATCAACAGACATTTTTGTAAAATGTCTAAGATTTTTTTGTAAAATTATAACATGAAAAGAATTGTTGGAGTTAGTGGACAAGAAACGTAGATACTTATTTTAGTGTCTAGCTGGCTCGTCATAGATAGGCGACTTTCGCTGGTCGTTTGTTCCGCGAATGAGGAGACAAAAGCACCGTAGCGTTTTCCCAGAGTTTACGGATTTGCGGAAATTTCTGACTGCGGTGGTGCGCCTATAACGTGCGTTCTGGAGTGGGTGATGTGACGCAGCAGGGACGAGGAAGTGACTGCTTTTAAAGCGTCGGGGCTGCGCTTGATTGATGGAGTTTCCTACGACTGAATTGCATCCGCGGGCGTGTGGAAGTACCAACGCGAGAGCACAGAGACGGTAGAGCTACGGCTTCCGAGGCCTCTGCATCTCCAAGATTCCTGCAGGAACAGCCGCGAATCTGGATGAAGGGCGGGTTTAGAGTAATGGAGAGAACGGGTAAGGAGGAAACGCGAGATTCTGCAGCCCTTGCGCGGCAGTTTATTGGGGGATGGAATACGCGAGACGTGAAATCTGTTCACGGCGAATGCGAAAAACCTAGATAAATCGGGAAACGTCGGTACACCAAGTAATAGCAGGAGAATTCCCGGTATCGCTGATGCAGTAACGCCTCTCGTAGACATGTCATAGCCCGGGTGGGATTTAACCATCGGCAGGAGTGCGGGATCGCATCAGTTGCCGAGTGTCTTGTGAGCCCAGGTCGGTAACCGCCCGAGCCCGGCATTGAGTCGGACTCGACATATCGGCTAGACGAAAAATGTTATCGCTGTGTCTGTACCGGGTACAGCATTGGAGCCCGTTATTTGTTTCGTAGATTCATGATCTGCGAATATGATTCGAAGACGATGAATCTGCTACATTTCCGAGAACATTTTTCAAAATTCTGTGTGATGTCACTTCCGGTTTGAAAAATCCCACTTTCCAACCGGAAGTGAGACCACGCAGGAAAATTTGAAAAATTTCTTTGTGATTTCACTTCCGGTTTAATAATCTCAGTTTTCAACCGGAAGTGGCGTTATATGGGAAAACGTCAGTTCCGATTTTAAAATCTCACCTTCCACCGGAAGTGACGCCATACAGGAAATACGTGACTTTTGGTTTGGAAATTGCATTGTTCCGGAAGTGACGTCGTACTGAAAATGCGTCAGTTCTGATTTAGAAATCTCACTTTTCGACCGGAAGTGACGTCACACCGGAAAGACGCCACTTGAGGATTGAAAATCTAATTTTTCGACCTATAAGTGTAAGGACGAAGAAAAGGCGACAACGTGGAAGCCGATGGGAGCGTGCAAAAGTGGAAGGTTGGCCGGAAGCGATGGAAAGAGAAAACCATCGCCCGTAGGACAGAAAGAGTGAAGCGTACCTGGAATGGTAGGAGGCGAGCGGTTGTGCCCGCCGGTAACAAAACCCGTGCAATGTAAATGTATGTAGATTGGTCGCACTTTTTGCTTGCGCATCCCGTGTGTGCATTCAAGCAGCAGCGGCAGCAGCAGCATCAGAAGCATCGGCGTGCTCCTGGTGGGCTCTTCCTCTCTATTTTACCAGCCGAGTTTATACGCCCTCGCTAACCGCACAGAAGCACCGACGACGGCGAGTACGACGACGACGACGACGACCAAAGCTTCCGAACGGGTCCCTTCCCATTCTCTTTACTGGTCTCTTCTCTCGTTCTTCGCCGCCCCCGTACGACGTATAATCATCCCCCTCGTGTAATTACACTCCGCTCCTGCCGCTGACCCGGAGCCTGATTTATACCGGTTTCCTGCTCGCTGGCGTCTAACGACCGAAACACTAGTACAACCGAACGCCCGTTCCTACGGGCGCAGTGAAAGACCTGGCGAGTCAATACTCGCCAGGTTCGGTATTGGTAACCTGTGATAAGGAACATTTTTTTTCTTTCGTACCTGCATGCTTTCTCCCATTTGTTGGGCTTTTTTTGTACCCGTAACGCATAGAAATTCAATGTCCAACTTCGGCAAGTTTCATGCACTACGCGTGATAATTTTCAGCACATGACAGTAGTTTCGAAACGCACAAAACACAACTCCGCTGGCTTCGCGTTAATTGTAATGCGGTCGCTCGTAATGCTCTATCAGTTTCTGTATTCCCGTAGCAAGTACTAAATGCACGAACGTACGTAGATCCTGAAACGACCGAGTTATCTGCGGAGGTAACTCTACGTTCCGCGCTCGTTGTTACAGCGATAACTCGTCGTTCGGTCATTGGAACGCGATCATTTCGCAGTCGGATCGCTGTGGCGAATTACGTAGCATGTGCAAGCCTGTTTCTCGATACCGCTGCAATCCCAACCTCGCTACTGTGATACATAGCTGCGGCATAGGCAAATCCGGGCTCTTTGTTGTCTCCCATGCTGGATACGCCTGTAATGCCTTATTTGTCTTTGACTTCGCTCATTTTAATTTGCACTGAACAAGCTCGTCGATAAAAACGAACCAGCCGTTCCAGAAAGGGCGCACACGTTAATGAGACACATCTCGAAATCTACGCGAAGCTCGCACACTCGGTGGATAATTCGTCGAGGAAACGAGATTAGCGGCCGAATTCCTCCCCCGGGTGCTCTACCGACTGTTACTTCGACTCCCGGGACGTTACACACAGATTTTGGAGGGTCGAAGGGATCGGTTGGCAAACAGATTGAGCGAGACCTATGAGGACCAGCTAATGACTAGTTACATAGATTTTTTTTGGACCGCGATAGGTCGGTCAACGACTGGAGGTGGCCAACGATTGGGCCGATCGCAGGCCTCTACGTGACTACGAACGAACGAGGGGCTTGTTTGTTCGCCAGCCAGGAAACTACCCAGTGAGCCAGCAGACTGCTCTGGAGGACTAGAGATTTTTGTCGTCAGGCAATCTGCATAGATTTACATCCGTTTAGTCGCTTAGTTAAGCGCGTTATCAAAATCGCTCTCGCGTTCTCCTTCGGTCACACGTCCCCTCGGTACCGCAGCATCGTACACACCTCAGCCCGTTGTGCGGCACACGGGGCCATCCTCACATCCTCGATCAACCACCCCTGAGGAGCGCTTAGACGTAATGGAGGGTCATTTATCCGAAACGCGTTGCATATAACCGCAGCCGAGCAGTCTACGGTGCCTCGCGGACTACCAACGGATGAGAAAATCTACTAAACACAGGTATACCGGATTTACCGAGTACTCGGTTTATTACTTTAGCGAATAATGAGAGTCATGGGAATAAATTTGAGAGGCCTCGGAACGAGAAATTTTATGGAAATCCTGATTGGACCGCTTGCGACATTATCATGCGAAGTTCGTTGCGATGTAACGACATTTCTCTCATGGTCGATGATCGACTCTGATTTTTTTTTTTTTGCGTTTCTTGACTGAGCAAGTGGTACCGATTAGAGACTGCGGGCCAATCTCGAATGGAAGTTCACTCATCAGCTGCAAGAGGCGCGACGAGCACTGGAAGTCCTCCAAGTGTAACGTGAGGTTCAAAACAGTTTACCAAAAAGAACACCGATTGCAATTATTAGCCGAGATTGAAAAGTTTCTATCTGATTGACCGTAATTTTACATCACTAGCAATTTTAGAACAACTTCGGGCTGACGATAAACGTGATGAGTTGAGCTTTGAGAAAATACCGGGATTGGGGAGATTTACCTTTTTCTTGATATTTTACACAATGAAGGAAGGTCTATTTCTGCGGAAGGTAAGAATTTTTTTGCCGGCTCAAGGTTCACTCTCTGCGGATTTATCAGCGAGAATCGTCGCGGTACTTCGAACAAAGAGGGGTCCGATATTCTTCATAAAGTCCGGCTGGACAGAAAGTTAGGGAGGAGCACGAAAAGGGGAAAGAATACTGGAAAAATTGTCCGCGAAGAAAGATATACACATGGAGGAACGGATACAATGTGGAACACTGTTCATTTTACATTTTCATATAAACTACTGGCAGACTCTTTTAGATGCAAATACCAAGCGGGTATTTCCTAACCCGTCTGCAATGCATCATCCCGTTTTACCTCGCTTATTCTGGAAGATCTGCGAGGACGAGCAAGCGTGCGAGGGTTTCAAGCGGCAACAGCAGTGGAAGAAAAGGACCACCAGGCATTACTTGCTTCGGCGTGTAGCGTGTCAAAATCTCGAAATTCCTAGCCGATATTCCAGCCACGAATATTCTATGACGATATTCTAAACAAATGCAAAATTCTGAAAAGAATATTCCAAAACGAATGCAAAATTATGAAGAGAATATTCCAAAACAAATGCTAAAATTGCGGAACATCGCGGCCAACATTTTGACCTCATCGCTCCAATGACATTCCGCAAAAAGACGCAAAATTCCGCTCGTAGATGACAAGTGTGATTTCAGTGGAGTAATTACAATCACGGTCCTGTGCCGGAATTTCAGCAGGAAAGTTTCCATCACGGCCCGGAATGAGAATTGCATAACCCGACAGATTTATGCATACGAATGCATACATACAGAGTGTATAAGGAAGATTCCCGAGGAGGGCCGAAAGCGCGTTTTGCGAAACCGCGCACAGGCACATACACCATGACGAGGGTGATGGTGTATTTGGGGAGAAACTCGGCGCACAGAGCCTCGGCCATAAATCTCGAACAAAACTAAGCTTCGGCAACCCGTCGGGCGATACAAGTTTAAAGCCTGCTAAGTAATTATTAACGTTCACCTGCAAAGCTATGTTAATACGAGACTGGGAATGGCGGTTGCCGAGCGGTGGGCGCTTCGGTCTAGACTGCAACACCACCTTTACTTCCGTATTTTATAATCCAGGAACCGTTCAGGGTGGGTCCTCCATTATCTCGAAATGGTACGAACTTCCTGAAATTTAAGCAGGACGTTCATCAAGTAGTGTCTTCATTAAAACGTGACATTGCCATTGGATTACCAGCACTGAGTCGAAGATATTGTCAAAATCAAAACATTCAACATTTGACCTTGAGAGATAAAGAAATAATGTTTGGTGACGCAACTTGAAAATGAACCCTGCCAATCGATCGTGCATACTCTCAAGGGTAACGCAATTAATTTTTAAAACCGACGTCAACTTCATTATTGACAACATTTTAAAGTTAAATGTGACGATGAAAATGTTGAGTCTTCTGACGCTCGAAAACCCCTCCTCGTCTCGGGATCCGAAAGCGAGTGTTAAATAAAGATGAAGCTCCAAGAATACCAGGCAGATGGTATTCTCGGCGTCTACTATCCCCTGGATATTCCCTTTAATTTGCAAGAAACTCGTCGTTACGTTTCCGGCACGCTGTTCGACGATAATTATTCCTCGCATTAGTGGAGAGACTCCGCCCGCGCACCCGGCAGTCTCGAAGCACAAAATGTTCGGCCATTACAGGTCGGCGTTATCCTAGAGACGATAAAACGAACTGTAACTGCTGAGAGTGGTGACTACGTCGAACGAAGCGAGAGCTGTAGCCAAGTAGAATGGTAAAATGCCACGGATCGCTGAGGTGTAAGTGGAATAATCGAGATTTGGCGTGACGCTAACTACCAGCGACACCGGACGACTGAATTAGTTTGTTTTGTCATTAAAAATTGGCTCGTGCTTCGAAGCTGATCGACCGAAGAGATTAACATTTTTATTTTAATATCATCGAAAGAGCCCCGAGAATTCTGTAGATATTACTAAGGCCTCTCTGAAGTACGACTATAACGATCTGACTATAAAACAGCGAAACTGAGGAACGATCGCTGAGCAACGATAAGAATTTTATTTCGCACGATTCCGATCCGCCACTCCTTTATACAACAGATTGGGTGTACCCGACAGTCTCGCTTTTAGTCTAATGAATTAACCGGGATTGAAATTGCATTGAAGAAAAGCAGACATGCTCAGCCAGTTTTCGAATTTAGTGCCTTTTTGATGAACCAATGCAAACTTAGTGAACGCCAATTGAAGCCCAGGTGAGGTCGGTCCACACACCAGAATTAATATTGACTTGTTGGCATGTGTTAGTTTTTGCAATGTACATAGTATCGTGCTGCATGAGAAGCATTTTGACTTCAATCTATAATATTTCATTATCTATAATATTTCATTCGCCCCACCTGCGACTCCAAATTGTTTTCAGAAAAAATCTAACTATTCAATGAAGCACTACATTAACTGCACGACAACTCCAGCGGAGGTTTACCGACGTTAACTCGGCTGCTTGTCTTTCACCCTAATTCACTTGTTGCTACCGAAAAAAGGGTCCGGAAAAATAGCACACGAGTACTTTCGACGGAAGCTCCTTTGTTCCCTCGTTACTCGTATTCTCCTTTTTTCGGCAAGCTCATATTTTAAGTTACAATACCACTTAAGTTTTGTGCCCGCGGTGAGCAAGACGGGGAAAAAAAGGGATAGAGGTGGCGTTGTTGCACGGCCCTTTAGGGCTTAGCAAAGGCTTTAAGAGGAACCGGGGAGAGAAGAGAACAGGGAGAAGAGACCCGCTAGGGTCCTGAGGGCTGAGAAAGGGAATAAGTGTGCAAGTGGAAAGAGGTCATGACGGGATGGCCTGCTCGTCCGCCGTAAAATTACTCCTGCTTTCCTCTTCTTCAAGAACGTTCGCCGCGATAGAGAGCTAAGAGAGGAAACGAGGGTGAAGGAAAAAGCAATGGAAACGCAGGGCAACCGCCGCACCGAGAACGATCATGGGGCCTAGACGGTGGCTCTACATACACTTGATACCCTCGCTCTATCCGGAACAAATTACTCCAGGGACCGGGAAATTAAGTTGACATCATTGCAAAATATATTGTAGCCTGGGAAATACAGCCCTATCGAATCCATGGGGGAAACACTGGAGGAGAAGATTTAAAGTATAAAAATAACGATGTTTAGTGGCGCTGTGAGTTACTACAATGGCAAATTGAAATTTCATGATTTTCCTACCTTAACGTGATCATCACACATATGAGCTCAACGCTTTCTTCAATATGGTGATTGAAATGATATCGCTGGATGTACCCAAAATCAAGCGAACTGATGAGATCTAGCTACCAATCTGTTAGTTCGTAAAGGAACCAGACCGTCGCCCTAAATTTTTGGTAAGCGCTCGATACGCAGCAGTGGTAATCCGTAAAGTGATGAGGTGCGAACTGGAGAGGGCCGATAGTCACCGACAGATCGACTTGTGCGACGCTTTAAAGGATCAAAGAAGATTGCCGGGTTTCTGCTGCTGTTGGTTCTGTGTGGAAGAGAGTTAGCCGAGATGACTGGAGGAATTGGCAGTGCTTTGCGCCTGGCGGGAACAGCCAAAGCCAAACTGAAACTGAATCCGGGTATCTGGCCCTGGTGCTGCTGCTGCTGGAAATCAGCTAAGCCAAGACCATTCGTAGAGCCGGCTAAACGGCAAACTTATCTAATCCAACTTCGCTCGCGCTACTGCTGTTGCTGCCGGCAGCGACGTGCCGGCGCTACCGGGAAAGTAGCGGGTGTAGAGCTTTTCGCCGATAGATGATACCACCACTAGCAACAGTGGCATCCAGCATTTCCTTCTCTCACCACACCACCCACCACCCGACGGTACTTCTGCTATGTGCACACCAAGCTGGGTACACAGACTTCTCTATCTCTCTCTCGGATTCCCTTTCCCAACTCGCTCGGATGTACCTGGCTTGGCTCTTTAATTACTCCAAACAGAACATCTCGGTGTTTAATCAGCCGATTCGCCGCACGCTGCAGAACCGCTGTACAGCGGCTCTCGCTCGGAGAGTATCTCTTCTTCGAGAAAAGTGTACTCCGCGATGCTACTTGTGAGGCTTTCAGTAGAAGTGCTATTACCGGCTATGTGGCGCAAGAGGCTTTTTCGTTCACGGCTGAGGCCCTCTCTTTCTCTCTCCAGCCTCGAAGCTTTCCGAATGGTGGAGGCGGAATGATCATTCCTTAATATATTACCCATTCACAGCCTGAGAGAATCCGAAATGGCGCATATAGAAATGTACTAGTTGCGGGGCCCCAATCTAGCCTACTAGACTCTCCTCCTTCGAATTCATGATAATGATTATAGCCGGCAATAAGATCGTGATCTAATTGTACGAAAATCGAGAGAGACTCGGACGGAATCGGGAACAGTTGGGGAGGTACGACAAGCCAAATGGGGGAGAGAGGGACTGAGGGTTTAGCTGGAGAAGCGCATAGAGGTCTTGGCTCAGCGTCTAGTGCGGCACGGGCTTGGTCCCTCGGTTGGCAAACCCACGCGATTTCGAGATAAGGCCTCGAGGCTTGTTGGTGCAACCTGACCAACGTTAAAGCCCCAAATCCCCATGCGACTATCCAAGTTGAGCCCTGTGGTGTTGTGGCGGCGGGCGCGCTACTATTCCTCCCGGTCGGAGACCTTCCCGCAGAGGATCTATCTCCCTCTGCCGCGTGAAACCCTCCCCGGTGTTCGCTTCGTCCTTGCGGAGCTTGAGAAAGCTCCTTGGACGCCAGTGTTGGTGGGCGCTGGGTAGGGTTAATCGAGCGATCCTCAATGCGCATCAACCGCAGTAACCGACCTCGACGGTTCACCGTGCGATCCAACTTTCCTTCGAGCTGCGGCCGACTGGGCAACGACGATCAAACAATTATTGCTATAAGCACATCAAGGAATTAATTTCCGGTACACAACTCCAGCATGGCCATTGTACTTGGAAAGACTTCCCAGGTGAAATTTAACCATCGGCACGGTTACAGGACCGCATCTGCGAGTATCATTCGAAGACCATGAGTCTACCTCGGATCCACTTTCCGGTGTTCCTTAACTGACATGTTTCTGTAATTAGCTCCCCACGAGATACATTTCAGACAAGAATAACCAATTTTCTATGTAACGTCACTCTCCATTTAAAAATTTCACTTCTAAACTGGAAACGATGTCACGCAGAAAAAAATTGACAAATTTCGTTGTGACGTCGCTTCTGGTTCGAAAATCTCATCTGGAAGTGACATTTTTTTTGTATCAATCACTTCCAGCCGAAAAACGAATTTTCAAACCGGAAGTGACATCACAACGAAATATAAAAAACAATCCGGTTTAAAAGTAAGATTTTCAAACCGGAAGTGACGTCACAGAAATAATTTTTTATTTTCCTCTGCCAAGAAGTGGCATTTTTATGTGTCATTTTTCCAGTTGCAGCAAAATCCCACCTGGTCATCCATGATTCTCATTAATTGATGTTCAGACGTATTTTTATAATCGGAAAAGATTTTTTATGCTGATAAAGAGCCGCACCCTATATATATATATATCTATTTCGTTGAGTGTGTACTCTGCCATCGCTTTGTACCGTCGATAAGGCAGCTGTGCTACTGTACCAAGTTTACCACCTATACCCCTGAATACACCTACCTACTAGTTATCAGTATAAAGTAAATTGACTCTGCCAAGCCAACTCTATCTCGCGATCGCGTGTGCATCCCCTTCTACGCCCTCACGGACCCTTCGTATCGCCCCCTTTTCGATTTTTCCCTTTCCCCGGACTGGCACACGCACATACGAAACTTCAACGTTCCCCCTACCAGCGTTAGGCATTGAAAAGCTTCATCGAGCACTGGAAAATTCGCCCCTGCGTGACTTTCTGATTCTGTTATGGGTACGTTTTTTAAAAAATAAATCATCGGCGACTGAATAGTACATACATTATCCGCTGGCTGCGGAAATCGAGAGGGGAAAGAGAAGGGCGTCGAAGTGCGAAGCGCACTTAACGCTCTCACCGATATTAGCTCGCTGAAGCCTCGGCCTGGTTCGCCCCTCAATGACGAAGACTCATCGCGACACTCACGCTCCACATCCATCCCGTCGTATATTAATGCAAACCCATTCGGGAGGCGAAAATCCAAAAACGCTCCGGATACGCTGTTATTCCCCTGTTCGCTGGTGTGCCGAGGACCCCGCGGATATCCGCGAATGAGCGTCACCGAGTCTCCGACCACGGTGATAATTTTTCAACAAATTCGAGATGGCAAGCCGTGATGAAGAGCCCGAACATCGTTTCCCAGTTATTATACAGTTTCGTGTCGTAACTCCTGTTCACGGATCCTCCCCGTTCGTTTGTCCAACACAGCGTCCTCTTCGGCATAACGTTTTCATCGCTATTCACGAGCTTTCCTACATGCTCATCGCGCTCGTCCTTTCGTCGGTGGGTCCTGCAGCGTTAGACCCTGTCAGACTTTCCAAATGGATCCGAATAATTTATAATATTAGCTTATCTCCGGCGAGGGGACGCCTGGCTCGCCGAGTTGTTCCGGGTTATGATACGTCCAGTTCTCCAACCACTCTCGTCCAAGTCATCAGCGCCGAACCCCTCGCTGTCCTCTTGCCACAAATATTCTCGAAATTGCTGCCACTACCACTATCGCCGCGCTACCTGCCGACTTAATTTGTCCCAAAGTCAGCTTCATTTCACTGCCCGAAACAGTTCCGTCTCGCTTCAGCTGCTTCCGCGAATCAGCCGGCCAGTGGAATTCAAAATACGCCGACCGAAGGACCGGGATGACTCGTTTGCCTCGCAGGTAATCTAATTCTGTGCACCGAATCATTCTCGTTTGCGAATATTTCCACGGGCCATGAAACTTTTCGCCTGCAACGAGATATGCTCGTTATACGCCAACCAGGGTAGGCTTTGGGCGCGGCTGGCTGTTGCATCCCAGCACTGGCACGGGACTGGCCGGACTCTCGAGCTTGGGACGGTTTCGTACCAGTTACTGGGATGTAATAAGCGCTCGGACATACCTGGGAATCGTGTACATCGACAGATTTCGACCCGCGTAAAGGTAGCAGAGCAAAGTCTCCAACATTACTTTTTCGATACGAAGATAAAAATTTGTGTGCTCCTGTCGTTTTCCTAGAACACTTTTTTCCCCTAGAAGTTTGACTTTGGCACACAATTAGCACATAAAATTTCTTTATATAGTAAAAGTCATTTTGGAGAATTTGCTCTGTTACCTTTACGTGTCATTGAGAAACCTACGAAAGAGAGCATATTCGTAGCCTCACTCTTACAGTTCTATCTATGTGTCCATATCCCAAGTCTCTTTGTGGCTACATAAATTAAGGTTTTCTTTTTTTAACATAGCCAGTGGTTGGAAAATATTGGAAAAGGAGCTTTTGTGACACCCACAATTCACGTGAAAGAAAAACCACCCCTTCGCCGGTGTAAAAAGTGATCGTCTACCCGACCGCTCGCACTTTGCGTTACAACGGAGTGTGATTAATCGATCTATCACCATTGATTACCGTGTCACTCGCTGTCAGAGTGTCAACAATGTACCTTTCGCTCGAGGTGGCGAGAGGAAGCCGGGAAGGGTGATGACTCCACGTTAAAGTACGGCAAAAGCCACGCGATAAAAAAAAGGACGCAGGTGTTTGCCTGTGTCGAAAGCTCGAATGCACAATCGTGTTCCCGCTGTGTGTATACGTGCTCGCTTATAGACGATAGATCGGGTCGAAGCTGTGTTTTACGGGGAACGAGTGGAAAAACGGAGGTATGAACGACTCGAACGGGGGAGGCTGGTTGATCGTGGGGTTTCAACTATAATGGGAATGAAATTAATGTTTGTTGCGTCCGAGCTTTTTACGGTCTGATCATGGGGAATTGCCTTTATGGGAAATGGCGCTGACGATAGGACGCACGGTGGTCGATGAACGCGGCGTTAACTTCGGCCATCCGACGAGTGGCATGATCGCGTTACCTGCTCGCGGCCGGCTGCCGCGTTGCTGCTGCTGCCTCGTAAACATGTTTGGCTTTAACGTCGACCGACGGTCGAGCTATCGTTGGAATTCGCGGCATGAGTTTCTCTCGGTTGACGATTCTCATTCGCCTGTACGTTCCGTTCAACTTTTTATTTTCGCACACTCGCAAGTTCACCCTGCGTCACGAAAAAAAAAACGAGCAAGATATTCTCAGGAGGTTTTGCCTCCGGGGCGAAAATACAAGGTTGGGAGGTGACTTGGTAAAATCATGACTTGAAATACGGCACGCAAGTGCCCGGGTGGGTGAAGTCTGGCCAGCGGTTATCTTGCCAGGAAACGCACGAGGCCGCGCCAAATCCAGAAGTTGGGCCAGTCTTGTGCCAGTACTGGCATGCAACAGCCAGCCGGAGCCAGCCCTACCTGGCTCTGGTGAATAAAACAACCATAAAAAAATAGTTGCCAAGGGGAAAGTCTACATTTTATAGTTACGGCAATGACAGAAAATCATGGTTGCAGTCATAATGATAGTTTAACCAATTGAATATACCATCAGAAACTATCTATATAGACGTTCCCCCTGGGAACTACTTGCTATGGTGAGAAACACTATCCTTTTTCTCTCCTGTACCTTAAAGGTCTTAATGGGCCTCATTGTTTGAAAGAGAGATTGCCAAAAAAAAATTGTTACAACTCGTGTAGCGGCTTGCGAATGGGGGAGAAAAGCGGGTTAGCCGGAGCCGGAGTTTAATCATTGAAATTTATAGGAGAGACCGGTCGTACTGGCAACGGCTGATGGGAAGTTTGAAACGACCTGTATCGAGGACGACGGAACGGAATTGGCGGAGAGAAAAAGTAATAGGGTTTTTCGCGTCTGGTATTCACGAGTGTCGAGTCCGGTGCTGGTGTACAGTGTTACAGTGGGACAGTATAAAATACAGTGCAGCGACGCGGCCGTAGCTGTAGCACAGCTGCGCGGAGGACGCAGTTCGGAACTCGGGTAGTTTTACCGTAGGGCCATCGCGCGTGCGAATGAGCGAGCGAGACGACAAGCGGAGGAGGTAATTAATGGCGGTGCCGCGCAATCGGTCACGCCGTCCAAATTTACGGCGAGCGGCCGCGAAATTGGCTGGAAGGTTAATTCCCGTTGATTCCCCGGCTACGAGAGAGGTGGGCTTCTTCGATGCGTGTAACCCCGCTAGCCGATAGACCCACCGAAGCCTTTTCTCCCCTTTCGCTCATCCGAAAACCCGAACTCGACCTCTCACCCCTTTATACATGGCTTTCCAAGCAGCGCGACTCGAGTGGATCCCGCAACTCCGCGCGAAGCGGAGAGATCGCGTCTCGAGGCCAAGTGTTAAGAAAATAATATTTCTTCTGTTTATTTGTTTCGTTTTACGGATTTCTCCTTTTGCTACCTGTTCACGATAGATCCTAATTCAGAGCTCAGAGTAATACATTATATAATAATAAATAACAATAAATTAAGATGAATAATACAGAATAGAGACTAATACATTTTATATATATAAATAGATAATAAATTTAATTAAATTAACGCGAAGTTAACGAAAGCCACTGGTTTTTCTTTTTCGAACAATTGGAATTAACAGCTAGAATATGCACGGTTTGACTTGTGACATCGAAGTATCCGATTTAATCACTTTATCATCGAGTAACATACGACTAGACTTGACCCTCCTGCTTTCTGCCCTACCCTACTAGTTTTCGAGTACGACCTTATTTGCTGCTTTTTTGAAGACCTCGAAAGATTGATATATTATTTTTTAAATTTTCTACAGTTGGGAAAGTCCTTCCTCAAACGACGCCTTAAGTTTGCATCTCATCACTGTCGTTATGTCGTAGATAGACATTGTGTTTTTCCCAAAGATATTGTTGCAACGGAGCGAAATAACGAACGCGTATCTTTCGTGTTGGGACGGATATTATTGATTACATAGACCGCCAGTATTATTTAATCCCGATCGCCATCCCTCGAAAGTTCGCACGGTATGACGCTCGAACTGACCCTCCGGTCACGACGATCCTCCCTTCGTCCGTTCGATTCCCTATTCCCAAACCGAGCTATTCCGGTTAACACTGTATTTGTGTCTCTCAGGACCTAATCTTCGCATTCGCAACAATACGTGTTCCTCGTATTCGCGAGTCAATCTCCACCGACATGCGAGTCAAGACATTTTCTCGACGTTGATTCATTGACGAGACACGCGGAGGACCGATGGTAAAGTAGAGTATGCGAATCGGGTTTCCGAATTCAGAGCTTCGTCGATAAAACGATACGACGATAAGATTCCCTGCCCGGTGCGGTCTCAGAGGACTCCGAGAGCACTCCTACGTGCTCGCTTCCGCTTCTATATCGCCCGCGATAAGTTTCTTCTCCGCGCGACGCATCAGTTCGAGAAGAGTTTCGCCCGTTATTCGGCGGGGAAGATCGCTCGGATACGCGGACCTTGGAGAAAGGCCGCGCCAAAGGAGCAACGAACGCCGGAATTCGTCCTCGTCCTGAGGGGGTTGATGCGTCCGGGCGAGTTAAACCATTGAAATGGAGGGAAACTAGCCTCCGCGCCGGTGTACAGCGGCAGCGGGAAAGGGGATGGACGTCGTCGAGGGCGTCCGCGGAGAAGGCGGTTTGCGGTGAGATGCGGTAAGGGGGCAATGAATTAATCGCCGTGAACAGTGCAAGCTCGGTTCCAACCTCCGACCAAAATCCCACGCTGGTACCACTCGACGGTGGCCCCGGGGGGGAGAGCGGGGAGGTTCAAGCGCCGTCACATTCTACTCTAAAGCCCCTAAACCCCTAATGCCTTCGACCACAGCCACCACCTAACGGCGCTCCGCCGTTTCGGCCTTCGCCGTTTTAACAGTGCCCGCCGCCGTCGCCCCGACGCTTGGCATGGCTCACCCCACGGTCATACCTGCGAATAGGCCTGACGCGCCTCGTGTTATTAGCAATGTGGAAGCCTCCAGCTGGTGTATTTCTAATCGCCGCCGTCGAGCGCCGAGCGCCAAGTGCCGTCGTTATTGCCAGGACCACAGCCAGCAACGTAAGAAATTGTTTGACTAAGTATCGGTGAACAGGGTGGACCGAAATTGGAACGAGGAAATTGGCGCAGTAGTGTTCCGCGAGCGGAACTGAGGAAACTTTTCCTGGAGCAATTTCAACTTTTGTTTTTTTTCTACGGTGCAGCGCTTGCGAGATGAACCACCATGTCGCGCGTATAGGTGGGCGTTTCTCTGATGGGGTAAAGAGTTTGTGAAAAACTTGTCGAACCTTAAAACTGTTCACTGGGCGAATGGAAAAATCAATTGGTTTTGAACGCTGGCTAGTCCGGTATAATGTTTTATCCCAGTTTTGGGACATTGTGTATATAATTATATGAAATCGGTGTTTCGATGGAAGTGAATCGTCGAACTAACTGATTTTCGTCTGTAAACACAATCTTCCGATGTACATCAATTTTTTTTTTTTTTTTTTTCAGTGCGTTTAGCTTGCAAAAAATATTATCATACATTTTACGCTTTTTCCATCACATTTCCCATGTCCGTCTCGAGTCTCGAGTCTGCCGTGCACGCAACAAAGCTCCTTACTTCCACTCCACCGAGCTCTCTGTGCTGGCCATGCTGCAATCACCGAACACAAGACTCTTCGCGATAATACCGCATCTATAGAAAGAGAACCAGTGCAGGCAAACTCCCTCGCGAAAATTTAAACTACACGCAACGGCCGCTCCACTATTCGCTATCGCACTTATCTTATATCTACTCCAGTTCCATACCCAATGTGCAGAATACAAATTTATTCTATGGATCGGGGTTACTCGGACAATCATCGTTCCGAGCTATATTTTTACAGTTAGATTTATACAACCATGACCGAAAGCCATTCATTCACTTCACGATTCCGAGATATCTAATAACCATAAGTGCAGCTCTCACTTGCCAAGAAACGTCATTGGTGCCGAATTTATTCTTCGAATGAAAAAGTACCCTGTAAAACACTTCGACCGATAACTTGCTCGTTTTGCCATTTACCTTGGAATGTTTGATAAATGAAGTTCGGACTCGTCCTGGTCGGAGTGATACACCGGACCAGTACTGGCCCAGAGTCGGCCGTTGTTCGCCCAACGTCGGCCTGTACCAGCCCTGTCTGTCAATCCCACTAAGGTACCTAAAATGAGTTTCTGCAGGCTAACGAGAGACACGAAGAGCTCTTATTTAAACAACAAAAAACTAGATTCTTGCGAGTTTCTGTTCCATGAACTTTCCTAATAGCAGTTTCACAAGACTTTACCAAAAACGTTGAAGAGACGCTTCCCCGTTATCTTTTCGCATTTTCAATAACTTCGAGACTAACCCGAACTTAGTCCCGAGCCGCGCAGTGCTCGAGAGCTCGTAGATAAACGGAAGATTCGATTTCATCCCCGCCGGATTTTGAGCGGAAACACTCAAAGAGGTATCGGAGAATCGAGCATCTGCTAGCGAACAAGAAGAAACTCGAAGAAAATATTCCAACTACACAGCGAGTGACTTTACCCAGTTGCAGTATCCTCGCTTATCCGAAGCGTTCCCGGCGAGTCCATAGCAATCGAAACCCTACGGATTCTCGCCGCCGAGACTGCGGAGAGAAATTCGCTGCGGGACTGCGGAAGAAGCTGCATCAAGCCATGGGGGAAAAGGAGTAACAGAAATGAAAAGGTTTCGACAAAAAGGACGACGAGGATCTGGCGAGGAGAATCGACTTAGCGACAGAGAAAAGTCGGTAAGTTTCGCCCGAGTTTGGGAGCCCGGAGAAAATCGAGCTCCGCTCCGTAGCTGTCGACAACCGGCTATGTACTGTCTTGCGAGAGTTGCCGCTTGTCCTTTGCCCGATTTCGAAACTGCAGAATGGCGGCTGAAAGAGACCAGCGCGTGACAGAAGAAGAGGAAGAAACGCTCCTTCGTCCCTCTTGGAGAACAAGCGAACAACTTGGCGATACCGCTCGCGCACTCGCCCAGGAACGGGGATGGGAGTGAAGAGATGAGGAATAAGAAAGGAAATCATCTACAGGAACTTCTCTGAAAGAAGCAGAAGCGACAGAAGTAACATCGCCAGGGTCTTCGTTCCCATAGCGGAAACTAGGAAAAACGAGGACTCTACAACCCCAAACTCTTTTTGTTTATTTTCCCACGAAGTTCGACAATGCGGTACGTCGCAACGATATCCTTCGTCGTGGAACGGATACAGTTGATACAAGCTCATCGACAGGCTGCCGCACAAGCCTGCACAAGTAGTGTATGTACGATGGGAATACGCGTCGTTGGAATAAGCGGACCAGACCAATAGTCAGGTGATGGCGATGGGAATGAAAACCAGGATGAGAACGACGAGTGGCTTCTTCCTTGCGGCGGATTCGCTCGATTCCTCAGCGCTGACCTGTACCCCACTATATCTCGCGCGTCTTACAAGTTGTAGCAAGAAAGGCGACAGATACGTCGCTTCTCGTAACATCGGGAAGTCCCTCGAAATGTCGTTTTTCTTCGGTTTTGTTTTGTTTTTTTTTTTTTTTTTTTTTTTTTGCTTTGCCACACGGGTTCCTTCGTGCAAGTGGCAGTGGTGATTCGCCGTTGCCTCTTCAAAGTACGTGATCGTCGTAGAAGCAAAGCCATAAGCGAGGACGGGGTGACGCGTCATTACTGCGGAATAGCCCGCCGCTAGTGAAGCTCTCTTGGCGCGAGTGGAAAACGTGCTGAACCGATAAGAAACAGCAGCAAAACGGAGAATTCCGATTCCACCTGCGCTTTCTGAACGCAGGAGCCATACACGCATATACACTACATTATTCAATTGACGAGCTGCTGGCGTCATTGAGGCGTTGTGAAACTCAGACTCAGTCGGTAACAAAAACTTTGGTCAATTTGGTCCAATGATCTTTCGCGCTTCTAAACGCAACTTATTATCGCTTTTCGATCGACAATTTTCAGCAGACGATAGTAACGTGGTTTTCCTCAGGAAAGTCTGGTACCCCGTCATAAAAAATGGACACAGTTTTTGTTACCAACTGCTCACGAATGTAGGTTTCGCAGCGCCTTAGATTCAATGCCGAGATTTTTGTTGTTCTCCGATACTTCTCATTATCAAGACGACGTCATAGACGACGCACTCTTCATAATCAGTTTTAATCAAAGCCCGGCAAATACGCCAAGTACTTGAAGTACGTATTGAAGTATCAAGTACTTGAAGTACTGAGCGCAAGGTAGTTTTTTAGTACTGACGTATTGAGTACTGGCAGAACTAAATTGCTGAAGTTCTGATCACTGGCCACTGAATCCGTACTTGATACTTCAATACGTACTTCAAGTACTTAGCGTATTTGCCCAACTCTCATTTTAATTAACCGATTTGAATTGAACCAAAAAGAAATCAGTGTTTAGAAGTTTCCATCAGCCTTTCAACCATAGGAGATGTACAACGCTGCGAACATCTAACAGGGACGCGTGAAACACAGAAACGTTGTCACGTCGGTAAATGTGATTTCGATGTGAAATCCTATCCAGGGAAATCGTATCTGAACAAACCCTGTTACAGCTCTGTTTAAACTTGGCGCTCGCACACAGTGACGGGAATTTACACAAATATAGAGTTAGCGCGCGGGGCCACGGTTGGGGATGAAGGGGGGAGGCGATGGAGGTTGAGAGAAACTGCGACAAACGCTGACACGGATTTACAGTCGACGCAATAAATAATCGGCAGTTCCATTTCCCCGTGGGATAGCAAACTGGGTATTTGCATACAGGGTGCATACATCCACCCCTATAGTGAAACGTGTTCGTATGGGGATTCACTCCTATCTTACCTAGAGCACTGTAACAGCACACCAGTTGTTTACCTCGGTTCCCGTCCCTTCGTCGGTCCGCGTTTCCCCTCGCGCTTCTAACTCCCGGTCGCTTTTCTATTTATCTTCGTCCGCTTTCCCGTCTGTACGCGGGAACGAGGATACGGGACGAACAAGTGTCCCACCTACTCGAGTTGTGCTCCCAGCATCGAACTCGTTTAGACGTATGTGCGCAAAAGTCGTAAACATAGCGACGTGTGCTCTGCACGAAACAGTCGCGAGCTTTGGAAAAGCGTTTGATAGGGCCGAGGAGGAAAACAGGCCGGGAAACCCCCAAGAGATGGGAATGGAGGATGCAAGGAGAGATAAAATGAGAAACGGACTCCGGTGGTTTAGCATCCGTTCGCGACCGTTCCTCGGCTCTCCCGACCATCAGTTGATCTCTCCGAGCAAGATCGCTTCGCGAACCACGACCGCGAAGCCGAGATGGAAGATCAACCGGCACTTGATACAATCTTTCGCTAAGAACGGACAACAGACGTAGGGCCGTTGGTCGGTCAACTTCAGAAGGCGGTTTCTGATCAGGAACTTACGCTATCCTGAGCATTGCGTAATGAACGTCCACTCGTGATATACTCGGGACACGAAAACTTTTCGTCGTCACAAAACACGGTTCGGCTTCGGTGGTTCGACATGCGGGAGGCACTTTTCTTACAACGTCAATGTCGTTGTTGTTCTCTCATGTTCTTGGAACTTTTTCGACTTCGCTGAGTATGTATCGGCGACGACGAGTGATATCCTCTGCAGCTACACAATTTTCGAACGAAAAGATTCTTGCGTAACTTTTTTTTTTTTTTGTTCGCGTCCTTATAGCGCGAGTAAGTAGTTCGGAAAAGTTGTTCGATTCACGAATACACGAGTATGGCGAGGGGGCGGGACATTCGCGATGCAATGCCGAATGCGACTAAAGGAAGAAGCAGGAGAATGCTTTTTGCAAATTGGACGATACCCGCGCCCAAAGACCTAGGTGAGATTTTACCATCGGCACGGCAGCTGCCAAGGGTCTCGTACTCGCCCGACGTTCAAGCCTGTATCCGCCCGATCCCGGTATCGAGTCGGATCCAACATATCGGCCAGTCGACAAATGTTATCGTTGCGCGCCTGCCGGGCAGAGTATTGAAGCCTAGGGTCGATTCGGTGAATTCATAGTCTGCGAATATTATTCGAACACGATGAATTTGCCTCGGATCCACTCGAAATACATTTGAGATATATCACCAACGTTCTTTTAAACCTTTCCTGTGTTTCTTGATTCACACGTTTCTATCACTGGCTACGTTCGAGATATGTTCCAGAGAAAAATAACAAATTTTCTAGCAAATGTAACGTCACTTCCGGTTTGAAAATCTAAAAATAACAGATGTAACGTGACCTTTCGTTTGAAGATATCATATTTCGAGCCAAAGTGACGTCATACCGGAAATAGATCACTTTCGGTTGTAAAATCTCAGTTTTCGACCAAAAATGACGTCATACCGGAAATACATTACTTTCTGTTTTAAAACCTCAGTTTTCGACCGGAAGTGACGTCATACCGGAAATACGGTACTTGAAAATAACATTATTATGGAGAATTGCTCGAAGGTCTCAAAACTGAGGCCTGTCGTGAGGACGACATCGAGTCGTAAAATCGTTAGTTGGAGAGGAATTTACGACGGACCCGCAAATTCGACACCGGATCCTGTCTTACTGTGCCAATGCTGAGCCAAGGCAAACAAACCGTATTTCCCTCGTTGCTCTATAAATACTTAAGTTGAGTGTTACTCGATGTTTCCTGCTGCTAGGCTTCTCGAGACTCTTTACTTTACGAACTCTACCTGCTGTTTCTTCCGTTTCACTTTAATCCTCTCCAGTCAAGTAAGAATAGCTTGGCTTCTTTGCTCCTTGAAAATTTGCGTCCTTCCGTCTTCTCCAGCCTTCGCCAGACTTGTTCACTAGGTTCATTCATGTACTACGAAAACTCCTCCCGCTCGGGAAGCGGTGCTACTCATGAGAGGTAAAAACAGAGAGTATGAAAAACAAGAACTACGTGCCTCGAGCGTAATAAGGAGGATTCCGTGTTCTCGCTGCGAGAAAAATACCTACTGGAGCAGAAACTATTGGAATGCCAATTCTACATGTAATCTTTTTTTTACTTCGTACTCACAGATCAGCTTTTATAGACTATCCGCCCAAAGAATATCCGGAGAATCTCCGGAGAATATTAGACTTGGTTCAAATTTCCCCGTCTCTGAATGTATCCCATCAATGCCAAAAAAGCACGAGCTATTAATTCGAAAATGTAAAGCTACCTAAAAAATATCAAAATTTTTTACCCCTGATCACGAAACTTCCACTTACTCGATTCCTAGCTCAACAGTTTGCATGAAGTATCGACAACCGAACCCACAAAAATATCATTTTCGGTATCTCAAATTTTTAAAAACAATTTCGGTTCTTAGAACGGCTGCTAGTTGTTAGAGAAATCGGCAAAAGGTTGACATTTTGGCTTTTTATCATTAGCGGCGCAATGCCTTATCAATTATCTTGTTACCGTAATTATTGTTTTTTCGACTCTCAACGGAGGACTTCGCAACGACAAGTGCATGAGCGATGTCAGATGTATAGTGGGGGAAAATGGCGGAATTGCTAGAGCACAATGCTCTGCCCGACGGCTTTCATTATGACGTGTATTTACATAACTCGACGAATGTGCTGAGAATACTATATAGATCTAGTTTGGAGCATCACGAGCGTATAGCGAACCAGCGAGAGTGACTCGCGGTGAGGATTTCTGCCTGCGCGCTCGTCGCTAAATACATACAACATACTCGCGAAACGGTGGAGGGAGGAAAGGCGGTGTGTTTCTGTACTCCACCTACGAGCCGGCGGACACTGACGAGCAACTGTCGAGGCAACCGGTATGGAAAGTGTAAACTATTATAATTATCCTGCGGGCCGCGTAGCACCACGACGAGGCACATACTAGTTACGCCGAATGCCGGAATATATTTCTCACCGTACATGGTTATTACCTGCACGTATGAGATTGTGGTTAATACGCCACCAAGTACTATTTTACTGTAATTTAATTATGGTATTTTATTAATGACTCTGTGACATGAGGATTGTCGGCATATCGATAAAGTAATCGCTCAGTTTCTACGGAAGCCAAGGCCACATTCATTGCATGTGAAAGAAATCATAACAAATCATTTTACTGAAAGACCTGTGTGTATCTTGCCGTGGGGCAAAAGTGATGAGCACGGGCCACTAAAAAGTCATAGCCTGTATCTCCTAAATCCAGAGGCAGATCTGTAATAAATGTTGTATAAAATAGATAAATAAAAGACAGGGCCTGCCAATGACGATGCGCGGTGGTCCATCTTAGTCGCTTTCTTTCACATGGTAAGTAATATGAGCGGTAGGGGTCGGCTAGTAATTTGTGACAATCGACGAATGTCCCGGAAAGGCTTAGAGGACACATGGTAATCGAATTAAAGTTTCTTTCGAACGCCAAATTCTAATGGAGATAAAATGAATTTCACTATAGCGACGAGATAAATTTGTGTTCCACATTACCTAACTGCGGATAGTTCGGGAAAAATGAAGGAAGCTCGTGCGATATTTTTTACTCTTGTAAGGAGCTAGGTTTAACACTTAAAATAGTTTCTTCAGTTTCTTAATAAGTTTTTATTATCGTTTTTATTAATTCTATCGAATTTCTGATGCGAAGATTGAAAGGGAACTTCTAGTCCGTTCCTGTACCAGCGTAGACCGCACCACGAATCTCGGTAAGCTCGCGATTCATCTCGCCGATCACGCTCGCTCCGGATCATCCATGGAATTTAATTATGGCGCCGTAGATTCGAGCGCACACCTGAACTGCAATATTGGCCCAGGGCCGGGTTTAACGACCCGTGCTTCGATCGGGCGGGGATCGCGAGACAATAGCGCGTGACTAGCTATTATTCCCAATAAGGAACTATCTCGAACTGAGTCGAGGACTGTTTCGTATGCGGACCCGGTAACGAACCTATAAGCCAAGTACAGTTGCCCTAACTTATATTGAAGATGCTTTGATGCGTTTTGAGTTTCAATTGGTGTTGCCGTGCACGACTCTCGATACCTTCCCTCCACACCGCAGCTTTCCTGACGCCTCCGATTATATCGCTACCTCGTGCCTAATACCTTCCCCGCTATCTTGACTATCGACATGCAACTCTACTCTGCTCCTGTTCCCGGGAGAGAAATTTGCCGCTGCATTTCTGTACGATACAGGCATACTACATATCCGTCTCGGGCGTGCTATTCAATGGTCAACTGGCAATCTGCAATCTGTTAGGAATAATGAACACACAAAGCCGTTTTTATCGAAGCGAAATGCGCACTTCATTTTTACGACACCGGGCAGTACGAGTATATTAATGAGTTCCGGAATGTTAAAGAACAAAGCACGAAAATTGATGAAAAGAAAAAGATCTTGGCGTGATTCACATGCGAGGAATTCGCCATATTTGAGGGAGCTGTTTTTTGTCGCGAAATTCAGGTTGTGTCATCGAATTGCACACGTCTAGTTCGAACGTACGATTTCCGATTCTCCGGGCGTAGCGGCAGTAAAGTTTCAATCTTCGGAATATGGCCGATTGAAATTCGCAGGGAATTTTACGTCAACGAAAACACGCTCCGGCTTGATGATTCCGCAGTGCGGTAAACTGTCTCGGGAAGGGGGACGGCACGGACATAATACAGAGGTCGTGAAGTACACGGAAGCACGTATCCGAATTGGTGGGACGCTGTTAGGTTGAATGGGTGTCGTTCCGTTCGTACGATTCCCTTCGTTCGATTCTTGATATTCCCGCGGGAATATCGAAATTTTTCGCGACCCTAACATCTTTTTTTCATATTTTTATTGACCTCTCGAAGGAATGGACCACATTCATTTGTCAGCGATACGACAAGGAACCGCGGTGCTGCGGTTGAAATTTTTTCTCCAAATACCAGAATACATAAATATAAAATTTATATATGGAATTATATGTGAATCGTATTATATAATTATATATAGAATTATATATCAAGTCGTGTGTTGTAGCTGAGGAAAGTCATCTTCATCGAACTCATTCAAACCCTAATATCTCGACGGCAATAAAATCTAATGAAGTGGGCGTTTGCGCGTCGTAAAGAGAGATTGTTACCCTTGAAAATAAGATGTGGTTTTAATCGATGCAAGTCTGTCACACACACATACACATGTACATCCGGACGCCAGCTAAAAATCACATTCCTCGACATTTCAGACTATTTCAAGCTATCCAACATTGAAATCTTAATTTTTTTTAAAACGAAAACATAGGTTTTCTACGAGGAAGCAAAACAACGCATTCATACTGAACATGTGGAGATAACAGTTGGATCTTCATGCTTACGATCGCGACTCGACGTTCGCGAAGAAAATCGGGTGCTGGCTCGGGTTTGCTTTGGGTCATAGCAGGATTCTCACTCCAGTGCCCGGCTATCAGTATTGGTATCGTCGATTGAAGCGGAAGGAAGGAAGGAAGGATAGAAGAACGGAAAGAAAGTAAAGCAAATAATGGAACGGGCTCGTGGCACGTTCTCGCTTTTGGATGATAGGCCGCTGCAGAGTCAAGTGGCATCGATTCTGGAGTTTAAAAACAAAACAGAAACGGATTTGAGAGATGAAACAAAAATACCGTGAAATAAGAGAGAATCAACAGATATTACGAAGAATGTTGAGTCTTCTGCGTATTGTCGTTTCCAATAATTCGGTCGATGACCGAACTGCGGTACACGTTTGCCATACGCATCTTAAGATAAGGAATCGATGAGCGTGAGAACACACTCAGGGGCGGAATCTCAGGCAATGTCTACAATCATCACTCACCTATAATCATCATGACTCTCGTATGATCACATTTTCAACGTCTATACCATAGAGGGGACGTCGCAAAAGACCAGTATTGTCACAGTCTCGGCCAGATTCGCCCAATGTCGGTCAGCACCTATCCTCTGTATCATTCCCACAGGACTAGGGGAGAGCGGGGCAAAATGGGACAGTGGGAAAAAACGGGACAGCGGGGGTAAAACTCAATTTGCCAATAATTTTTGGATGCCCCATTTTATCCCACCGATACATCCGGATTTTCAACACCGTTTTGCCCCACTTACCATCACTCCCACCATCCAAAAGTCTACCAAAAATCCGGCCACTTGGACGATTAGGGAATTGTCCAAGTGGGCGGATTTTTGGTAGGCGCACACAATAGGTCTTGGACAGGATGAGGAGATTCAATGAGGCAGAATCAATGTCGCAAGATACCCAAGTAATCTCCTCTTCAATCGCGGCTCCCGAATTACATCTTTCACTTGCTTACCCCCAAACCGCGGTGCACAAAAACGTACAATTACGCCAGTCACTGATTCAGCGGCTATATCTCGCGTACGTAATTCACGCAGATAGAGACCCTTGCCTTCGACGAGTTTCTGCCTCTTACGTAACCGTCCGGGACACTGCGAGAAGGTCCCGCAGCTCAACCTACCTACAGAAACGGCGTTACCGCTAGGATGGAATGTCTGCTAATCCTTTACAGGGAATTCAAGTGATAAATTCCGTAAATCCCTGTTCAAGCAGAGCCTTCCAGCGAACCATCCTCCGGGCCTCTCGCCATTACTGTACGTGGGTACCGCGAGAACGAAGAAACGGAGCCCAGAGACGGTGGCTCCTGCTCAGGGTGGTCCAACGCCCACACAGCCCTCTAAAGCTTCCGCGACCCTCGAGTCACTCTCTCCGCCTTTCCCTTCTCTTTTCCACATCCAGATATACTGCAATGGGTTAGTTGTAGAAGCCATGAACAAGTTATAACTATATATACACATACATATATACAAAAGCCCAGGACCACCCTCTTCCACCCGGCGACGCCACTTCCACCCGCCTCTCCCGGAAAAAGTGGAAAACTGCGATTACAAAGACTTTTCTGCACACCCTGGTCTCTCTTACCCTCTCGGCGAGCCTCGACATGCCCGCCACTCCTATTCCACCCTCCCGCCTTTCCCCGGGGTTCTTGCGATCCCCACCCCTCTATCGCTGAGTATACCACCAGTCGGGGGCGGGGAGGCGAAAAAGGGACGAGAGATGAACGGAGAAAGGACTCTGGCGTTCGCTCCATCCTGTCGTCGTCTTTTCCCTCTTCTCACCGTGAGTTTCTCGCCTTTTCCTCCACCTTCCTATTCCCGTCTACCTCGTTCCGCCGAGTCTCGCACTTCGGGCCCTCCTATCCACCTTTCTCTCGTCTCCCTCGCTCTTTAACTACTCCTTCTTCTCGGATTAAAACTTTAACACTTTGTTACTTTATTTTACGTTTTTTTTTTTCCCCTCGGTGCGCCCGGTTGCCGCTGCCGTTACTGTTTCTCGAGGGTGCGAGTGCCAGGCCGTGGTGGTCGGGCCAGGGGGGGGGGGGGTTGAGAGGAGGTGCTGGCGAAAATAAACGGTGGGGCGATGGATATATAGGGTAGCCGTAACAGGAGCACGGGACGCGCCCGCATAATCCGGGGCTTCCGCCACGTTGGACAAATTTCAGTTTCCTCGCGCAAATTTCGCTCTTGATAGAATGCTCTATTTTGCATTTAGGTCCTCGAAGCGGCGGGCTGTTTTCTTCCCTCGCAGGCGACCACTCGCTTCTCGCGTCCTGTCGGCTTTGAGCCTCGGACCCGACGCAACTCTATCTCTATATCCGGTACGTCTCGTTCCCCGTGCTTTCGCGTTATCGTGGATCAAGCCTGGGCCGCTCTGCTCCGCGGTCGCGTTGATTACACGGAAAGAAAAGTGACGCTCGTCTTGGCACGCCATTGGATTGCGTATCGCCGGTACCGAGGCGACCTACGGTAGGTAAGGCAGAGCGCTGCACATCCGTACACTGCACGTATTCCCGCCCTATTTCGTTTTGTCTCACCGAGACTCCGGGCTATCTCGACTCCGATGCGACTGTTACAAATACGGAAACGTTTGCGCTAAGACGGAAGCTTCGCAGACAAAAGGGACGGTCGTGGAGATGCAAAGTCTTCACCGACCACTCGCGAAGACAGATAAGACAGTGAAAAGGGGATTCTCTGGCAGAAATGTTGGAACGTTACATCAGGCCCTGATAAGATCCTAACAGGGTATTTTCAAGACCTTATATCAGGATCTGGTTTAGATTTATCTAAAATTTCCACCCGAGTCCCGGGAAATAAATGTTTGTCAACGTTTTTGTTATTATCTTGATAAGTATTTTGCTCCGGGCGAGCGCTAAGGCTTTCTTTAGATATCGAGGCAAAAGTGCGCCAGCAATGAGCCAATATTTTATACAATATGGGGTAAAAAAGTAAACCGTGCCGCTAAGAGGCCCGGGATAATAGTGCTGACGGGATAACAGGTTATCGTCGATATTATTGTGTATTCGTGAAATTGAAGGCCGGACGACGCGAAACATTCTCTCCGATATAACGCTCTCTCGCCGGAGGGTAATAAATCGTGGTAAAAAGTAATATTCCACCGGGGACAGCAATATTATGGGTAATATTGTCCAGGGTATAGAAAACAGGCAGATCGTAAGAGGGGCTCGCAACCCTTGGCCTCTTCTTCGATTCCCTCCATTATCCACTCGACGTTCCATTTTCATTTTCTTTTTCCTTCAATCTGCGATATTAAAGAAAAATCCGAAAGCTACGAAGCGTCCTGCCGTAGTTTCCGCGCGGAGGAGACGCGCCAAGGCGCCGTTCGAGACTCTGCCGCAGAGAGACGGGGAGCTTTGTCGCTAATGAAATTTATGCGCGAATTGCGCTCGCGCGATGACACGCCAAAAGAGCCGAGAAGTTTCGCGGATGAGTTGAGAATTTTCGGGACGGGGCTGAGAGTGCCCTCGACTCGGTCGCGAGTACCGAGATAATATAATGTACTCGATAATTTCCCGGGCAGGTGGTATAATATTATTCGATAGTCCGGTGTTATCAGAGTAATTGGACCCTCGACGCTCGGCCCTTTTCTCGGCAACATCACGTATACACTCTATATTTATCCTCTTCTGGCCGTACCTAGTTTGCGCCACTTCATCCTCTCTTCCCCTATCGCTTTCCCCCTTTCGCCCCCTGATGTGCCCTCGCAGCGCCGCGTTCGGGCTCTTCAGTCCTTTCTGCTCAACCACCCCCCCCCCCCCCCACCCCGCCGACACTCGCCTAGCAACCCTATAGCTTTCCTTTGCTCTCTCTCTCACGGCAACGCTCTCTCCAACCCTAACTCCTGTACGCAAGCAACGGTTCCCGCCCGCTCAACCTCCAAAGGCCTCGCTAGCCGGAGATATATATCAAGTGGATGGGAGGGGTCGGTACCTACTTAAATGCTCATGAACTTAAATTTAAGTGCAGAACCGGGAGTTGTTAAGCTGTAGGTCCAGTGTACGTATATATCGTACGTATATACGCCATGGGTCTGCCATTAGGAAAAACTGTGGGGGGCGCGGAGTGGCGATCGCGGAAGAAGCGGCAGAAGCAGGAAATACCCGCCATTGCCGTCTCTGGCTTCGACTACCATCCGAAGCGACTTCGAGGTGAAAATTCTCATCCCCCAGAAGAGGAACGTAATCTTGTGAAAAGATCACTCCGCCGTTGCAATTTCGCAATCAGTCGCTAATGCTCAAAGAATCGTCCTCTCCGTGGAGGAGAGGGCCGTTATCGCCCCGGTGAATCTACCTTCGGCTATATTCCTTTGAGTTCGTAGCTGCCGCGAGCGCGTCTCTCTTATTGGTATCTGGGGTGTCATTATAGCCTCGAAACGGAGCATAGCGTGTCGAAGAAGAGAGAAGCGTGAAAGAGGTACGCTGATTCTATCAGAGAATATCAGAGAATTAACGTCAATCTAGCGGGGCAGATCGGACGGTCTTGGTTCCTCTTTTATTGTTTACTGATTCACAATCTATCGAGGCTTTTGTTTCTGATCCGACGGGCGCGCGGCCGATCCTTTGGCATCGGTGACGGAGGGCTGATCATTGCTCGTGGAGAAAATAATTAGGTCCTTCAACCGCGCGCGACTGAAAACGCGCCAAGCGGTAAATTTGGTTGGGTGAAGAATCGATTGGTTGCGACAAAAGATTTGTTGGTTGAAGACCAATGATTTGTCGGCCCCCCCGTTTGGATGACGAAGCCAATCAGTTTGTTGGCCTGACCAATTAATTGTTTGGCAACAAGCTAACGCGTTGCTGCAATTCATTGATCGCAAAGCAACATCGCGCCGCGATGATCCACCGACAAAAACATCTCAATCTTGGCTCACGATTCATTCGCCTGTTCCGTTAATTTTGATTTCACCATCGACAAATTTATATTCCCCTTAATTTCTCGACATCGCGACCCAGCACGTTCTCATCCCTGAGACCTGCGAGAACGAGAACGGAACGGCGATGGAAGGAGGAACGGCGGAGCAAAAGGGCAAGACGAGAGGACGAGAGGCGACCGTCGTGTACGCAGCGAATGGATGAGACATTAGAGGGGCCAGCATCGGGCACGCGAGCTTGGGTTTTGTCGGTTGGCACGGGAAACTTTGAGACTGTAAAAATCTCTCGCAGTAATTCCGTATGAAACTCTCCCAGCTCGGGAAGGCTCTAGATCTCAGGAGTTTCCGGTGGTCCAAGCCGAAAAGAAGGCGGCCCGCTGGGTGGAGAAGTAAATCTCCGAGCACGTACCGCAACCCTTCGGGGCAAGAGGGGCGGGAACGACTCTAGCGCCGAGAGTACAGAGTGGAAGGATGGAGAAAAAAAAGGCTCGAGAATAAAAAAAAAAAAAAGGATGGAGAAAGCCCAAAGAAGATATGTCTCGTTCCACCGCCTGCCTTCTTAATAAATTCTCCGAGTAGAGTTAAACTAATTAGGGGTACACTCGCAGAATTTTAAATAAAATCACTTATCCACGAGAAGGAGGAAGTGGAAGAGACCCAGAGGAGAGTTGAGGGTGGGGGGGGGGGGGTGTTACGATTCCCAGCGGACCTGGCGGACGTCATGAAATACGAGGCAGGTTGTCCTCTTGGCAAGAAGTTCCGCCCACACGCTAGCTTGCGTCCATAGATCTTAGAGCGGCTATGCACGAGTCGGATTTGAATTGCCGCGGAACACCTTCTCTTCATCCTCCGCCGTCAAGATCGAGTCGTTTGCATCGAGATGATTTCTCTTTTATAATCGCATTGCCGTTTCGCAACTTTCGACAAATCGGCCGAACGAGCGCGCGTCGCATTTCTACAAAGGTCGTCGAAGAGATCTTCGCGTGTGTGTTCTCTTGAAAAGAAAAAAAGGACGAAAATGCCGGAGCGGAAGCGCGATCGGATTTCAGTGGCGAAAGGCAACAAAGCCTTTCGAAAAACTCTAACGCGGCAATAGGAAAAAAATAAGTTTCTACTGTAAAAGCAAAGACAAATTAGAGAGAAACAAAGGAATGCCGCGCGCCGTTGGAGCTAAAGCCGGTCCGGCGGTAGTGCAGCAGAATACACAGTGCAGCCCTCCTTGACGTGGTTCCGCACCAGAATTGGAAGCAACTATCCAATTTCCGTGGAAACGGGACAAGGAGGATTGTGTAATACGGTGGCCCCTCGCGGACCCGATCGAGAGACCGAGGAGGGACGAGGGAGGCGAGCCGAATCGTTGGGAAAGATTTCGCTGGAAAAGAACGAGGACGACGGGAACAACGAGGAAGAATCGAGACAAACAAGAATGCGATGAGAATGGATATGGATGGAAGGCAAGGGAAAAGCAAAGGATTCGGCTTAGGGGTCGGTGACCCGGAAACTGTCTATCCATCTCTTTTCCGTTCCTTCCACCTCCACCGCGGTGAACCTTTGACACATCTGATAAACGCTGACGTCAAATTTTTATATTCTCCAATCGCGACCACGATTCTTCATCCCTCTCCGTTAAATCGAAGGCGCAAGCGCACAAACGTCATGATATTTCGTAATCGGTTCTGTGTTACCGTGTCTCTCGAAAATTTCTCCGAACCAAGCGTCAAAATTTGGGAATGAAGTATAAACCATATCTCGCCCGTTCAGGCGGGTAATAAAAAAAAAATATTAATAATTTCCGCAATATCGACTGAACTCGCTGCAGCATTGAGGTCCAACAATTCGGGACAAGTTTGAAGGTTTCCTTGCTTCGAACTGCTGCAGATATACCTCCGAAATAAATCTCTTTCCCAGTCATCGAGGGGTAAAACGCTCGTAACGTTTTTGCCTCGCGTATCCGTCACTCTGCATTCTCGTTCTAAGCGCTCGCTGTACGGCCGCGCTAACGTAACGGAGGTTTTTTCTTCCCCCCCGTTCCGTGGATTTGGGATTAAACGAGGTCCGACGTTGAATTTGTAGCGTTCCACCGTAAATTGCTCCAAAGAATTCAATATTAACGGAGAGCGGATAGGAGGGGAAGCGAGGAAGAAGGTGAAGGTAAAGGTGAAGGGATGGTTGAATGCACCAGACCTGGGTAGAGAGGGTTCCGTTGAAGCGCGGCAACCGAAGGAGCAAGAAGCTTGAGACGGAAGAAGGCGGGGGTCGAAGGTATTAATGCTGGTGGTGGTGGTGCTGCTGCTGCTTGCGTTCACCTCAGACGCCAACCGAGCTGACAAAGCTCTCGCCGCAGTCTAGCGAGTTCGAGGAATTCCAACGAGAGGATCCATCGCAATGGATGGTGGTGCAGCGCTATACAACACCGCGCCACATGAACCAACGTATAGTCACACACGCACGAATACGCAAGCCTACCTTCGACTACGAGATACAACGCCGAGTGGTACCGAGACCTTCGAGCCAAGGGAATCGGGGAACCACCAATCACCACGGAACGTCGGATAGAAGTGGTGTGCAGCGAATTTTGCGGTACGCGAAAAAATTCTAGGAACTTTGCTCTGCACGAGAATCGAGGGAGGAACGAACGCTACGGAGGTGCGAATACGATCGTTGAAATTGCTTTCTTGAGTGTTTGAGATTCGTAGTAATTTTTTTTATTTTTTTTTTTTTTATCGAGATATAACTTATCTATATTTTGGAAAGTTGTATGTTTGTCCCAATTTTCAAGAATCCAGGAGGTCGTTCTAGAGAGCGCTCAATCATAATTATTACACTGGGGAGACATGATTGGATTCGTTCGAAGGCGGTATTTGGTTGGTACAACAAAAATGTTTGTTTGAATCGATGAATATTGAATTGATTGAAGCAAATAATCGTTCAACAAAACGATGCTTTGTTTGTACCAAACAAACAATAGCTTCGAACGTGTGTTCGAAGCTGTTAACTTACGCAGTAAAATAGACAATAAAATAGACAAAACTTACACAGTAACATAGATACCAACGTTTCTTGTGCACAACCGACCACGATTTTTTTCATGTTAATTTTACAAAATGGTCTTGTCCAATTAACAAAAATGTCTGTCAATTTTACAGATATTTTGTTTGAAATTAACAACAAAATACTTGTGAACGTTTGTGGACAAAAAAAAGTTTGTTAAATGTACAAATCTTTTTTACTGTGCATTTTTCAACCGGCAGTGACGTACCAGAAATACGTCACATTCGGTTTGAAAAACTCATTTTTTCGACTGGAAGTGACGTATTTCGGGCTATTTTCGATTAATAATATATGCGAATGAAATTAATAATATTCATTCGTGAATTGGCCTTTCAGCGATGAGCCAGGCTCAAGCTATAATCCAGATAGAAGCGAGATATGGCGAATATACGTGCGCACGAACGTAATAGATACGTGAACGGTGTTCGTGGTGTTGGCGCTTTGCGCTCTAGACGTTAGTTCCAAGCGATTTGGCTCTCATGCGATTTAACACGAGGGCTATTATAACTCTATATAGATATATAATGTCGCTTACCGATGGCTAAAGGTGCCGGTGGGTTCCTCTATCTATCTCTCTCGCCGAAGGGCTCTCACCGCCCCGCCATCACCGCCAAGCAGGGCCATCCTCCGGCTCGCGTTATTATGTGATGCGACTCTCCGCGTACCACCAACTATGTATACGTATATAGGCAGACAACCTCCCATTATATAGTTTAGGTTCTGGAGAACGCTCGTGAAGACTCCGTTCGAGCTAGCTGCCCCGCTTGCTCCGGCCGACGCCGGTGAATATCGAATTGGCATTACCGTTTCCGACATCATTTTAGATAAGGCAGACTTTCTTCTTCGCTCGGAAAACCTACGAGAGTGGCAACTCGAGTTGTATATTACCCCGGAAGTGATGTAAAGCCTCTTTCCCATCGACGTAGAAAAACGAAGAAAAGAATCGAAAAGAATAGTTCGCCAGACCTTGCACATCGCTTCGGTTCTTCCGGCTGCGCCTTAAGGTAGTCCTTGTGAATGGTGTTCACTTCGCATAAGTTTCAGAAAAATGCGAGGGAATTGCAAACAATTCTAGATGGTATAATAATCTGAAAAAAAATCAAGCATATTAAAGGCGCTGAAGAGATTAATTTAGCATAATAATAACTCCGAAATGTTATTAACAAATTGATGAAAAATAGAATTGTTCAACAAATCTCCCAGAAATATAACTTTTTTTTAATGAAAATTATTCGTTCATTTTTCTGAATACGTATGAATTTTTTCAGATTTTTAAATTCACTTTGATTTTTAAAAAATAGGAAACACGTGTAGAAAGTCACAAAATTCAATGTGAATTTAAAAATCTGACAAAATTCATCCGTATTCAGAAAAATGAACGAATAATTTTCATTAAAAAAAAGTTATGTTTCCGGGAGATTTGTTGAATAATTTTATTTTCCATCAATTTGTTAATAACATTTAGGAATTAATATTATGCAAATTTAATCTCTTCAGCATGTTTAACACGCTTAATTTTTTTCAGATTTTTATACCATCGAGAAGTGTTTGCAATTCCCTCTCATTTCTCTAAAACTTATGCGGAGTGAACACTATTCGCAAGGAGTGTTAAGGCTCTCGAGTCAACAAAAAATAGTTTTCAAGTAGAATTGCACATGGATTGCGATGGATTCAAATATTTTACACAAACCCATGTAACACTCAATCGCACTCCACTCGCATTTTCACAACTTTAAGGAGACTCAAACTCCCCTTAGGGCGAAATTATTCGTGGCGAAAATAGTCAATCCTATCATCCAGATTCTTCAATATCCCTCGAAAAACTGCACACAAAAATTGTATCATTTTTATTTTGCACCTTCCGTTCTCATTTCCTATTTTTTTCTTACCCAATACCCGTTTCCGCGATCCGCGAGGCGAGAGCAGTGCGCAATAATTTCCGATTGATTTTGCATGCGCTGCCGAGAGTTTTACGCTCTCTCGCTGCCACCGGTGCTTCTGGCATATTCAAATAAAGCATTTAAAAAATATATATAAATGTAGGACGCTGGAAATTTGTTTTTCCCGTCTCTTTTTCATCCCCCCTCACCGTGCATATCTTCTTTTATTGAGCGAAGAACCGCTTTTCTAGTTTCTCCCATACACCCGTTCATTTTTCATCGTCGCTCGCCGCAACCCCAATCCTCCTCAGTGTCATTCTCCCCTCCCCTCCCCCCCACCCTGCAGACTTCCTCTACTACCAAGTTGCGCTACGCTTTCACTCGGTGGCGTTCTACCCAATTCTAGTTTTCTTCGACACTGTATCAAAAGCAGTGCCACCTCCCGCTGAAACCGCCGTTCCGCACTGTCTTTCGCCTAGCGCCAATTCTCGTCTCCTTTTGTTCCACAATAATTATTTTATGGTAGCTAAGTAGTTGAATGAAATTAACAAACTATTAGAAATAATTAGATATTCGCCGAGCTCTCGCCTCGGTGAAACCCGCGGGCCGCGCCCGTCGGTTTAAATTTAATGGCTCTGGGCATCAACAGCAGACGCTTCGGTTGCGCCCTCGCTCTTCGCCCATTTAAACGATTATCCCCGCCACGTTCCGAATGAAAGCGCTTCATCGTTAGACGTAATTGGTTGAAAATTTCCGAAAGTTCCAATAGTTTTCAATCCGAGCGCTCCAACGGCATAAGATTCCGCGCGGCTCCATCGGACGGAGTTGCGGGGCTAAACGGAACACCGAAACAAAACGGAGTACTTTTTGCCAATTCGTCGCAGCGAAAAAAAAAAAAATAGTTGCTTACATCTGGTATCGATATCACTGCCAAAGTGTCGAATTTTTTAAATTCCCGGCAGAGTATCGGTGAAGACGGGTGCGGGTAAATGGAATACGTTTTAGGAACAATTTCCCATCCAATGTGACGTGTAAGTGAGAAGTTGAATTGATGAACCACTTTCATTTCTGGGCAATGCGTCAAGGAATCACGGCGCTGCGAGTCAAGCTGCTTTCGAGATGTCGAAATGCAGTGATACATTAAATGTCAATTGAATTCATTGGCGGAAAAGACCGACAGCGGTGGATGCGCGGTTGGCGCACGGCTCTGGTGGTCCCCCAAGTCAAGCTGATTCGTTCGCGGTCAGTACTTGGATGGATGACCGCTTAGCCGTGCGCTAGCTGGCGCATCGACCGTTGAGCGGGAGGCGCTTTCTTCTGAGACTTTGGTGTTTCTGCACTTTACTCAAGTGCAAAAATACCAGTGGCTCAGTCGAATAGGGCCGTCTGTATCGGCACGGGTTTTCCGTAGTTTCCCCGTGTCCTCGGCAAATGCGGTACAGTGTAGCTAAGTCGGCTACGGACGCACTGGAAGTTAGGAAGCTTAGCTGAGTGCGGGTAGGGAGTGATAGGGGGGAATCGGGCTGGGGTTCCGTAAAAACCCGACAGGGTATACGGTGGAAAATGGAACGAATATACATTAGCGGAAAAGGCAAAAACACCCGTATTTCGGATATTTTAGTTACATTAGAAAAAAAAAAATTGGTAATTAAAATAAAAAAATAAAAATCCGAACGTAGAAAGAAAACAGAGTTGGTTGCCCCAACGAAGAGCGTTGGCGGGGCGAATTAATTGGTTGGCCCAGCAAATTAACTGGCTGGCAATCAGCTATTTTCTTGCCCAACAAAGTAAATCGCCTGAAGCGTCTCTAACGACGCAGTTCGAGCAATTAATTACGATTCTCCACGCGACCAGAAGAAACGGGAAGGGTGACGTAAAAACATTTCTCCGTTACGATAATGCCACGTAATAATTAAAACCCTGCCGTCCCTCATCCCGTATGATGCAAACCCGTCGTAAGACCATTGGTGCAAATAAACAAGATTCGAACGATTTACTCAACAACTTCAACATCGCGAGTTGCGAGAAGCGGAGTCATCTGCATAAATTCTTGAGAAGATTGTAACCAAACTTGAAGCTCAAGTTTTCGACCCGAGCGGAGTCGAGGCTCCTGCCTGTGCGTGTCCACGTTGGTTTTAGTCTAGCCGGAGGTTCCTGCTGTTGGTGTTGAGGAGCAGGTTGGATACAGTGCCCCATGCGAAAACGAGGAAAGTTTTGTCGGCAGGGTTAAGCCCCCCGCCCCCCTCCGCAAAATGTAGTCTACAAAGCGTCGAGAGGAAAGCGGACCGGTCGGGATGGCGGAGTTAAATCCGGGAGGATGGGCTGAGGGCAGGAAATTACGTCTCCGGACGTCCGTTCGTTCGGCTTCAGAGGGTACACCGGGCTCCCTCACTCTGGCGGCGGCACCGTGGGCGGTCTGGTGGGCAAAAGACTTGAGAGATATCCAGAGAACGATGTACCTGGATGGCGGATAGGAGGATGGAGTCCGAGTCTCGAGGTCGCATTAACAGTAGCAAGATCTCTTCACAGAGGACGAGAACGACTGTGCCGTCCTCGAGAGAGAACTCCGCGCGACCGGAGTCCGGTTCAGCCAAAGGAAAAAGAATACAAGGGCGCGAATGTACCTCGCTTCTCCGAGCTCACCAGGAAAGAGGATCGCTATCTGCTTCCCCGCCAGAAGGATCTTCTAGCACCGGTAGACGACACTATTTATAGCGAGGATCTAAGCACCGAGAGCGAATGGAAGGATCGAGTGGCCTTCAAGGAGATCCGATCGACTATGGAAGATAGCGCCCGGATCGACGAAGTTTGAGAAAAGAAGTGAATAAATTGTCCACTTATCCGTTAAATCGCATCTCCAAACACTTGGAGGAAGTGCAGGGACATTTGTGAACCCCGAAACTACCCTATCGGCAGCGCCACACGGGACCAGCATTGGCACGGCGTCGGCCAGTGTTCGCAACGTTGGCACCGGTCTTGTGTGCCATTCTCACCAGGATGTTCCTACAGTGTAAAACAAAATTGTCAATTTAATGCACCGGACCGGAAGTTTTTATGCGAAGACTGGTACATTAAAGTTACTGTACAAAATCGTGATGAAAAATTAATATACGTCTTCATTGAAATTAAAGTAAATTATTTAAAATTGAGTATTCACAATGTTTTTAATATACTGAACATTATTTTTTTTCATCATAATCGTACATGAAATTCAATATACCAGTTTTTGCATGAAAACTTCCAGTCTGGTACATTAAATTTCATACACATTTTTTATACTGTCTTGCGGAATATCCTTTTTTATACGATGCAGTTTAAATGACCGTGGCAATGTTCATTCATTATTTTCCGTTGTGCATTGAAAGTATCGACACGGAATAATCGCCTTTCCTGTGACCATCGTAATACGCTAAGGTGCGTGCAACTACAATAGAGTGCTGTAAACAAAAGTCTTGTTACACATCAATCCTGAATTGTTTATTGTCGCGTCCAGGAGCCCTGGTAGGAGTGACACACAGGACCGGTGCTGACCGACGTTGGGCGGACACTGGCCGACGCTGTGCCAATACTTGCTCTATGCGGTGCTACCGCCAGGGAGAGTTTCGAAGCGTACAAGTAAGATTGTACGTAGCTTAACAACGCCGGTCTACGGGAGTTAATAAGCGCGTAGTGTACGGTTCTAAATAGAGCGGAGGTAATATCCGGGGGCTGTAGAGCGATTCTACTGAGAAGCTGAGACGGAGGTCACGTCATCTCTACCACACGCCAGAACCGTGTTCGTGACGCTTAATCGAGGTTGTTCCAAGTAACGCACGCCCCAGTTTTACCCTTGCTCAAAAGCCCTTGGAAGAAAGCTCAACCACAGATTAACCGAACCATTGGGCGAAACACGCCAAAGACCAGGGTGGAAAGAATCAAAAGAGCGAACGAGACTTGCAAGGACGCTCTGGTTTTTCGATGCGACTTCACGAGGTAGAAAGCTCCGTCTGTTCCTATTCTCGGATTCAGCTGTAATTACCGCCGTGTAATAACATCCGGGATTACCCAGCTCATGTTTCTGCCAGCTGGCGAGGATCGATGAAAGTCGAGGAAACAAATGACATCGAGAAATTGCTCACACTACGAGGTTCGATCTTCCGCCCGTGGAGCAAAAATGGCGTTGCGAGGGCGGGCAACGACCCTCCGAGTAGAGTCGACCCGGATTCAGTAGCTCGCAAGAATCCGAAATTCGATTTGAAAACGAACGGTAGGAACGACGCGACGTGGCTGAACGATGAGGAAGATTGGGTCCAGGGTTAATCTTGGCTTCCTCGAATCAACTCCGGGTCCCTTCGAACGTGCGCTGAGCAAAAATTGCATAGTTCCAGTGACCATAGTCACATCTACTATAAAATAAAATCCTCCGATGGAACGTCTGTATTTTATAATTATGAGGGGAATTATCACAAATGATAATAGCAATTATAATTATAATTATTAATTGTTGAAACACACACAATTTTCAATTGTGTTGGTGTTTCATTAATCGCTTAAACTATAATTTAAACAATTAAACTTCTTTCAACAGAAACGATATGTATAGACGTTTCTTTAGGGAATTACTCCGTGTAGTAAAGTCGGGCATGAGAAATTATTCATCAAACCGGCTCAACATGTTCTTTTACCTATCAAGAATAGCTCCGATTAATTGTAAATTTGTTACAAAAAAAAAAAAAAAAAAAAAAAAAAACTGAAGTTAGTTTACGAAAAATTTTACAGAGTGACATTGGGGTCGTGTTTGGCCCTTTTCCACCAGGTATTCAATATTTTGCCATCGCCATAGCATGGAATTGATTGGGAGGAAATGAGATCGTTTAAAGAAAAAGCTTTCGAGGATCGGCAACGGCGGACACTGTGGCGGACGTTCAAACGGAACTGGATAATCATGGCGGAACTGAAACACGATTTCGAGCTGCATTCATGTTTCAGTTCTAATGTCGAGCTCGAAAGTAAACGAGTGTGCTTCGCTTACCGATTGAAATTCCACACGATACGGCATTACAGTTGCGGAGAGCGCTGAAGAGCGAACTGGAAACGGGACTGCTTTCAATGAATGCCTGAAAAGGCACGGTCGCCTCCATTATAAACGTTTACGGTTTCTTCCTTCCTGCCTGTAATCTCGTCCTCACCCCCTGCTCGACGAGACCATTCGATGCGCGCGATTCAACGGGTAACGCGAGCGCGCCCTGAACTCTGCTGGCTCGTCGAGAACCGGATATCAAGTGCGAGAAAGACCGCGAGGAACATATTGAGGTTTTGACATTCCCATTCGATAGGTTCTTTTTTTCCCTCTTTCGGACAAAGAATTCTTTGCGCGGAATTTCTTTTATCAATCTTCAATATATATATAAAGTAATTCAAGAGAATAATGTAGTCCGCATTTTGCATGTATTAATGCAAGAAATAAGACCGAGATTTTTTACCTAATCGAAAGTCAACTCACACTTTCAGGTTTAAGGGAAAACCGAATATTAGCGGAAACGGGAGCATGCAGTGGTCAATCGAAAAGGACCCGATGGACCCGTTTTTCCAAGAAACAATAGTTAACAAGTGTAACAATAGTTACGTAAGCTTGTAAACTGATTTTCCCCGAAGGTGCGATGGCGAGTTAATGTAACGCTATCGGTGAACATTTTTATTGCTGTCCTGCTTATGTGTGAAAGTAGTTTCTCGCAAGCTGCAAGCCCGTTTGCAATGAACAAACGATCTCGAAGTGATACCAGTGAAGACTCGCGCACCTATCAGAAAACCGTGTCGCAGTCTCTAACGCGACGGGATTTGCAAAACGCCCGCGATGTGTTTTATGTTCGGGGTGACAACGATTCGGTACTTTGTCCGTGCTGGGAGGAATAGGGAAAATACTGCACCGGCAACAGTCACGGAACAGTCGGCAAGTTTTATTGCGTACCTGATCTGTTCGTGAAAACCAGTTCGCGAACCCAAGTTAGGGGGGCTTGGACGGGGAGCGTAATAACTTTTTTATCGTTCCCTCGACGTACGTACGGGACGTACCGGGTTCAATCAATTCAGTAGCGATTTGGTGCTCGTTGCTGTGTTTCACACTGCGCTCTCGCGGTCTCGAATTTTGCCACGATAACCACTGATAATTCTTTCCGTCATGTAACAAGCTTAATATTCAAACACGAAATTCGATTGGTCGGTAACAGAAATTGTAATTAGTTTTTTTATCACGGGTGCCAACCGTTTCCGGTTGACAGTAAATTCTTAAATGTGTCGGATATGAATGCAGGTTCATGTAAGAATCTGCTTTCGAACGTAAATGGTCAGCGTGGCTAGAAATTAATTCCAGTTTTTGTTACCGACCGTGGTATTTCACATCGCTTTAAGCGAGTCGCGTTTTCCAGTGCTGCTTTCTTCTTACGTGATCTCCGATAATACGCGAAGACTAGGATGAGTTATCGATTTAAAATACACTTTGCAATATACTCGACGATAAAGAAACACCGCCATGATTGGAAGCTCCAACTTTGCTCCCGAGTCGACGAAACAAAAGCTTCGAATCGAAAATATTACGGTATGGCTGTTGATTGTTGGGTCACTTACCTTGGATTTCCACGAAGAGCTGCGTGATGGAGAGCGTTGAATCCAGTGTTGTTGGTGCGGGTGATGTCTGCTCCATGGTCCAACAACAGAGTCAACATGTCGTCCCGTTTCTTGGAGATTGCGTCGTGGAGAGGAGTGTCACCTTCGGCGTCCTTCGAACAACAAAAAGCAACACATTTTCATAGAATTCTTTATCCCTCTTCAAAGTATCATTTTACACTTGCATTTTCAATCTCGATTTAACTTCTTACTTCGTGCGACTTCGCCGGAAATATCTCAAATTCGAATGCAAGGTACGCAAACGTAATCGCACTTTAGAAAAATCCTGATAAACTATTGTCAGAGCCTCTTATTGTTCCGCATTAAAGTTTCATCAAGCTGAAGAAATTGGTATGGAATAAACAATTTTCCGACTAACCCCACTGTCGATTATTTGTCAAAATTCCAAAAATACAAATTGCGTTGAGAGAACAAAATGACATTGTCGGACTGTCATCAAAACGGTCATGTATTCATTTTCACTCAATCTCTGCTGAACAAGTGTTGAATCTTATCAAGTTGAGCTCTTTTTTTTAATCGAATTAGCTGAGAAGAAAAAACAAATTGAACAAAACGACCAAAGTTCGGGAAACTATAAATCGTAAAACCTTTGCTGACCTTTGGGTTTTCAAAACTACGAGATGTATACGGAACACGTATACGGCTTTTCATACATACTGTATTTGGCCCAGTTAAATTTTTGATATATTCGCACGAACAGCCCTGAGTGGTTTCGGATTTCGTATAAATGGTAATTAGCATTGCTGTCGGGTGATTGTACGGTACGCCTGCCGCGATAAACCGTACGAGAATGGAAACCATCCATTAATTCTAAATGTGGACACGATACACTGGGTCGGTTCTCCTATTGTGACGAAAAAATACGACAAGCCGAAAAACAAATAATAGAAAAACACGGAAAAACGTATGCTTATTAGTGTATATCAATTGAAGCTCTTAAGAAAAAAAATCGTCAAACCTTCGCTGTCCCTTGCGTTGTGCGAATTACCAGATAGGAACATGTATACGACTTTTTACAATTCATAATGTTTTTTACAATGTTCGCATTTTTCACAATGTTAACATTTTATATACGCGTACACCAACAGCCCTAAACAATTTCGTGTAAATGGTACGCAGTAAAAAACGTTTGTACTTTTTACAACAACTTGTATCGCAATTGTCTACAAACTTCCACAATTTTCTTATTTCTTAATTGTCCGATCGCAACATACAGCTCCAGTTTTACATACAAAAGTACAAAGTAAAATTTTTAATGACGGGTGAAATAAAAGGTCAGGTTTGTTACATTCAAACCTGAAGAAACGAGATTTGTCACTTATCCAACAAAATTATTTTTACGAAACTTCGTATTCCGATGTTACGAAATTACGTTTTACTGTGTAACTACTATTCCAGCCTGGTGGCCCAGTATGGCACTCTTTTCGCGATAAACCGTACGAGCACGGAGACCATCCATTAATTCTAAATGTGGACAGGATACACTAGGTCAGTTACCCTATTGTGACAGTGAACTCACTGTCTGCTGACCGTACGTCAGGGCGAAAAAAAAGAATAAAAAAACACGAAAAAAACATATGCTAATTGGTGTATATTGCATCCAGAGAATCGAGCCTAGTGGGCGATATAGATCATGATGGGGACATATTATTGGGATATGGAACGAAACATAAACTACTCCTCCCTTGGCCCTCCCGATGTTTCTGTCATTCCCTCTCGCGGAACGATAAACAACGGTCCGGTTTCTACCGAATATAACCCGAGAGTGCTTTAAAAGCACGGACAGTCGAGAGACCGCCGCGAGCCCTCGGAAAACGTACCGTCGAGCCAACCCCTCCTAATGGCGAGAGTTTTCGGAACCCAACTGGACAAATAATAGAGGCATCAGACGCAGATACTTTATGGGGTCAGTTGGAAAAATCCTTTGTATAACTCCAATAACCGTGGTATATAAATCTAGGGGGAGCTCGCCGACTCGAACGAAGCCTGGGAGGTCCTATAGGTATACGGGGTGTCGCAAGGAGGCATTGAGAGGAAGAAATGGGCAAGGTTTGGCTCGAGGTGCGCTCGTCGGGGCTCATATCTCGCGCTATAAATGCCGGCAATGTGTCACCCGTTTTCGCATGGGGAGGCAACGACCGAACGAAAACCGTGTTATACGAGTCTCCGGTATCACCGGTGATGTCAATGTTGACTACAAAATTCACTACAATGTTGACTACAAATCTGGATCTGTCGAGAGTTCCAGCGTGCGTTGTGGCGTACAATTGAACTAATCATTTCTATTGGCCAATTCGCTAATGGGAATGTCACACAGGGCCGGTATTGGCACAGCGCTGGCCAGTACCGGTCTTGCGTGTCATAAAGTTTGTTTTGATGTTTCCTTGAATTTTTGTCCCTGGAGCATTCTCACACCTCCTCGCACCTAACGTAGGGTGTAAACACAAGGTGCGGCGACGGTGAGGACTGCGCCATTTTCGTGCCAGGTCGCGCGTTGGGTCGTTTACAATCGGTAGCACGACATCACGTTCTAGCTGTCTGGATCATTCGGGCGAAAGGCTCGTCGTAGCGGGAGCAGAGTTATAAATGAGAAAAGACAACAGCAACAATGCCAGAGGACGAAGATACAGAGGAAAGACCCGTGAAGACGGATCGAGAAAAAGGTAAGACAGGTATGGTTGAAAAAATCTGGTCACGGTGGAGGTGTGGGTTACAATCAGTGCTGTGCACGCTCGAGGCTCGATAGTCACTGGGAAGGGTGGTTCTTGGTGCGGTGTGATTCTAACGGGATGCAGCATAGTCGGCAGATTTACCTTGAGCTTTGAAACGAGCGGGTGTAAGAGGGGTTAAAGGCACTCGCGATGGGATCGAAAGTGCGCTGATTGCACCGCAAATATTGACGTGGCTAATTCTATCTACCCTGTCTACCCCTCTTGTTCGTGCACTCCGCCTGTACAGGCGAACCGTCCTATCGAAGGTGACGGGTCTACCCTAATGAGGGCCTTAAGATGTTCCCGAGACGGTTGGAAGTCGGTGAACTGCTGGAATGTATACGACGGTAGTTAACACACCAGTATCCATGCTACGGATGCTCAGCGGGTAATGTATCGACTCCAGAACATATACAACAACCAACTCCTCTGATACTGGCGAAGTCGGCTGACAAACCGCGAGGAACATTTGTGCGCCCAGAATTCATTTATTTTGTCGTGGAGTCTGATGGTCGCGTTGGTCCCCTAGCAGGACCTCCACGCAGGACTAGTATTGGGTGTCGTCCCTTAAAGTCGGCGAGCACCAGACCCATGTGTCATTTCCACTAGGTTAACGGCATAATCTAGTTGTACACCATCGTATCTATAGCCCGAATACCTTCCGTGTGGTTATTGGATTCACATCCAGATAACGACATCACCGTCGCAAGTGCCATGCATCTCGCCTACATCCCCTAGTCGTCTCTAGAGTACCAGCCAAGAGTTTGCTGCAATCGGGAGGAGGATTGTAGCTCCCTGAGCTGGAAGAGACACCTCGTACCGGACTGTGAGAAAATCATGAAGGAAGCGAGGAATCCGTGAAGTGGGATCGGGACATCTGGGAATGGGGGAAAGAGATAGTGCAAAAAAACGTACGAAGCCGAAAGTCCATGTCCGCACTTGATTGCAAGCTTCCACTCCGGCAAAACGGACATTACGCAGGTAGCAGTAGAACTCGGATAGAAGTTGCGAGAGGGATGGTGTTCAGTTTGCACTTTTGAGGGGAGATTCGCAGCGCTGAACTGGAACCTCGGGAAATCCTTTGCTCAGTGCACCGTTGAGGTTGAGGGCATCGGGTGGATGACGAGGGTGGCCGACAGGAAAGGGAACGTGAGAGGGAAAGGAAAAGGAAGAGGCCTTGGGTATACGGACCGAATCCGCTACTACAGAGTCTGGAGAGCACAGTGGTATGGACGAGGCACAAAGGAAGGTACAACCGGTATGCGGGTCGTGTACCAAGCCGTCGGCTGTGCTCGTTCACGGTGCGGGCTATCCGGGAGACTCCGAGGCCAGCAGTACGCGACATGGCGGTAAGAAGAAGAAGAAGTAGAAGAAGAAGAAGCCTAAGCTAGAGGGATCCGGGGTTGGCTCTACGCTCCTTCCACTTTCTTTCTTGCTCACCATCGTTCTCGCAACCCCGTCACAGGCTCGCCTCGCCACCCCCACCCGGAGAACGAAGTTATACATGGTACATGTAGGTACGAAGCATACCACGGAGCAAGTGCTGAGAACAAGAGTTGTCCAACTCGTTACGCAGGCCGTGTCGGGACTCCGTTATTCAATTGCGAGCGTACCTCGAGATCTTAGGTTGAAGCAGAGGCTGCAGAATTATCAAGGATAGTTTCACGTTTCGTGGCGCGAGGAGTCTTCGTTATCAACGTTGCTAGTGGATGAGACTCACTCGACGGAGCATTGAACGCCAGTGAACGACTAAGGCGGAAGTGAAGTAACGATCGTCGTTGAGTTTTCTTGATTGTCGGTGTCGCCGATGACGCTGATCACAATTTTGTCGGGGATTTGTGCGAGCTCTGAGAGAAAACCCGATCCGCAAATCGATTGATTGGGCGAATCGTTGGACGATGCGCGGTATCGGAATTGCAATTTCAATGAAATAAAATTGCGCGCGGGTGAAGTGCAAGAGCGGAAGGGTAAAGCAGGCTAGTTATGAAACAGTCGAAGCGTAAAGTAAACGCCCTACTGTGCACACTCCACAGACGTAAACGATGTCGCTATGGTGTTTGACGAACGACGTGGCGACGGGCAGTTAGAGGACGTTGAGTTCAGGCAAGCACAAGTCACTGTAACGGAACGATGTATTTGCCGTGCGTATTGCGGGATGACGGATGAATTACCAAACGTGCAAACACGACACACTGAAAATAAACATGCAAATTAATAATTGACATCAATTAACATCCAGCCAATTGCCGAACGGAATGATCGCTGATGCACAGACGAGCACGTATGCATTACCTAAATACGCGTATCTCACACATCTACGGATAGAACGTCATGCTCAAACGTACAGCTAAATCGCACGATAATTTAATTCCTGTACCAGCGGGAAAGGTTCTCGACAGGTAACGAAAAGCCAATTTGCCGTGACCCCGACAGAATCGTCGGAAATTAAATTCATTCGCTAAAATTGTTATTCCGATAAATCCCAAAGTTGGAACGACCTTCAGATTAATATTTTAATCGAAACGAAGAAAACCTACGTCAACATTCGGCGACTATGGATTGACTTAACCACTGTCGGAGGTAAGATACGCAGCTATGCGCCGAGATTTACCGTTATTAGCTCGTTTTTAGTCACGCGATGAAAAAGTGTCGCTATGCTTAATCATATGTTTCCGAGTATAACAATAGTCGACACACGCGGGGCCATTAGAATCGGGAGGCGAGCGTATGCGCACGCGCATAGAGAGTTACGTGAGAGTTTAAACGGGGGTTGGTTGTTACCGAGTTACATGATGGACCGAGGAGCCTTAAGATACTTTACGAGTGGCGTCGGGCCTCGGGTAACGACCATAACTGTGGGACATGCGTGATGTTGACCCCGCGCGCTAGCAGCCTTCGAATATGTATATACGCTCATGGCATGCTACGTGGTATTGGCGTTTCGTATGACCGGTTCGTGTGTACCAGGATCCAACTCCAACCGCTACGATATCTCGCTCACTCCCATTGCATCAACTCTCGTTCCTCGCCTTGACTCGGTCAGTTTCCGTCTCGCTTCGCACGAGTAACTCGCACGGCCGGCGGTTCGGGCGTCTGCACGCATTAAACTCGGTCGCGTATGTGCCACGGGCGCATAATGTTACGTTTATACCTGACATTCATCATTAGTCCCGGTAATTTATGTTGGGCACGAATACGCCGAGACCCCGTTAATTAATATAAATTGCCGCTCACGAGAATTACAGGCTTCTGAGCAGACGTTCAGTGGGTCCAGTGTACACACTGTGCATGTGCACACCGACATACACGAGCGGAATACCGGCCACCGACAGTATCGTCGGGACCCGGCGATCGTTTTCCTTTTCGGGGGATGACAAGTTTCGTTTGTTGTTTCTGGTGATCGCAGCGATCACCCACCGTCCAACTTACCAGCGGTTATTGCAGTACTTTTTGGTCCACTTTTGCCCGGTGATACTTTTCTGCAGGGGATGAGCGAACGGGGATGCGCCCGAGGTTCGGATGAAGGGTGAAAGAGGCGGGTGCGGGAATCGCGACGCCGTCAGCTACGCGCGAGATCATCCATCAAGGAATCTCACAGACGCGGTACGGCATCATTCCACGCGGCGTCGACGTTGGGCTGTCTCGCTCTGTAGCTGCTAGACCGGATAAACGAACGGGGTCGTAACGGACGAGAGACGATGCGAGGGCGATGGGGGGAGATTCGCTTCGCTCCGTCGTCGCCAGCTCGTCGACGTCGATCAGGCCATCAAACCGTCATTGTCGGCGTCTATTGGTACGTTTCTCCTCCGACCCCGGAGCATCGTCATCCATCAATGAAACGTCGCTGGAGACTCGGGGCAATGTCAGTCTGGTCTCTGTTTCTAAGTCGATCCCGCGAACCGCTCGCCAGCCTCGCTGCCTCCAGCCGAACCAGCATCGCATTTGTGATTTATCGATGGAGAATCCAATATGAGAGGCTAGGTAGTGAGCGCTCGGAGGGCACAAGTCAAACTCCGCATTCGTGCAATGAATGGCAGGAGCTTCTTAGGGTTTCGTGTAATAGGCAGCGAGACCTCAACACAAACCGATCGGGCCCGGTACCGGCAACTTGGCTCAAGAGATCGTGCAGTTTAGTACGGTTGGATACGAAGGACGAAGGGAAACATGCGAGAGCTCCTGCTGTGACATAGGGGAGAGCGGGGCAAAATGGAACAGTGGGGCACAACGGGACATCGAGGGCAAAACTCAATTTTCCAATAATTTTTGGATGCCCATTTTGTCTCATCGATACATCCGGATCTTCAACCCCGTTTTGCCCCAAAAACCACCATCGCCACCATCCAAAAGTTATCGGAAAATTGCGTTTTGTCTCGTTATCCCGTTTTGCCCCCGCTGTGCCATTTTGCCCCGCTCTCCCATAAGCGGCAAGATACGTAAGAGGAAGGAAATGCACGAAGATCTTACCACCGGAAAGTGAGCTCTCACTGGATACTATGTAGTGCCGGATCCGTATACCGTAGTAAATGAGTAAGAGAGCGGGAAAGGATCTCGCAAAGGACGGTAGTGCCACGTCACCGACAACCCAGCACGCTGCTCTGCCTCCAGCAGGACCTGCTGGCAGTGGAGGTGCTCTCGACAGTTTACGGTTCCTGGTGCGGCCATAACTTCGCCCAGACAATTCATAAACCAGAGGGCCTCCCGTGCCTTCCCCGGCAGGAAAGAGAGCGAGAGACAGGGAAAATGGACGGAGGAAGGAGGAACTATAGCTGCGCAGCTGCAAGTAACAAACGAAGAAGAAGAATCAGAAGTGGAAGACGAAGAAGTGGAATAAGATGAGAAGTATGGGCGAGACAGAAAAGGTGGAAAAGAGAGATCTTTCGGATGGTTGGTCGGCGCTTTGGTGGTGGCAGTAGCAGTTTCCCGTCCCGGCTGCAAAATACACAGAGCCCCGTGCGGATCCTGCTGCCGGTAGATGTTGGTTAGGCGTCGTCCGTAACGTCGGTGGGATTCTCGAACCTCTTGTGCAACGAGGCAAAGGAGGCGGCGCACCCAGAGGTGTATACGGAAGCGAGCGAGTGCGCAGCGTTTCATGCCAGAAGACCGGTAACGCCACCGCCAAAGTGCTCACTAAATTATTCTCTCGAGCATCATGAACAGAGCGCGCGTGGTTCTTCCGAAGTACGCGAGTATCTGCAACTAGGGATCCCGTGCGAAAAAGTAAAAGATGGGCGACGCGTCTCTGGCATATACGATCTTGTTAGAAGGGAACGTCAAGGAAAGAGCGGAGAGGTTTTGGTTGGGACGCGAAAGCTTCGTTAGAAAAAGTCACCGGGCCTGTTCGAGAATGTGAGGTGAGTTAAGATTCGTGATCTTTGCTTACGTTATGATAATATTGTGCGTCAGAGTTGGAAAGAGCTGAGAAGCGAAAGAGTCGCATCGATGGCTCACCCGTACGTTGAGGCAGATATGATCGTCAGACGGTTCCTTGCACAGTCGACAGGAGAAACTTCTCATGCATGCCCATCCTTCCTTGGTAATTTTCCAAACTGAGGTAGTCCACTTTTCATCCGGGACGGGAACAGACGTTGCCCACTATCGCCGACTCGCCAAGACGAAGAAATAATAGAGAACGTGGTATAAATGGCGAGGGAATAAAGAACGATTGCGAAAAATCGTGTTCGAAACTTCTGCAGTTCATGGCGATAGTTTCGGCGGAAGTTTGAGTGATCCTCCGCTAGAAGAAGGCAGACTGAAGGACTTAGGAACGCATGGCTCGGCACAATGGAAGGAGTCTTTTTGGTGAATTCTATGCCATCACGAAATCATACGACGCTTTTAATCTCCGAAAGGAAAGGAACGACCGAAAATAAATGTCGACGCTGAGGCGAAATACTGGCGACGCGGGGACGTAGTGTACAGCTTGTAAAAGCCGATCTGGATGTATCCGCGAGAAAGTAGTTTATGTTCTCACGTATACAGAGTCAACGCAGGCCAGTACAAGTGCGACCGTATACCTAATAGAGATCTCGTGGCACGCTCGGCCAAGGATTTTCGACCTTCCCAGAGCGCTATTCCTCGGCTAGTTAAGAAGTAGAGCTTACCAGCTTACTTCTATCGAGTCTAGACGCCGTGGTCGGGGATTTGCCGGGTTGGCTCTGTATGTGCTATTCTTCGCTGCGCAACTGTATCTCGAATGGAAGGAAAACGTTCTAGCAACGTCGACGACGACGACGACGTCGAAAGTGGGGAAAGAGGACTGGCGAAATCTTGTCGAGACAAGGAAGAAAAGAACAGCGCTCGCTGCTTCACACCGTACTCAGGTATACGGCGAAGAGCTAAATGGCCGAGGACGAAGTAAAAGGGAAGAAGAGATGGTAGACGACGAGATTAAAGTATTTGCAACTGCGAGAACGACGGGTCTAGAATGTTAACTGTTGAACATGTATATCCTTGCTCGGCTCGCGCAGCTCTAACAACATCCTTGTACGACATCCTTCGGTATTGTGCCTGAAGATTGTACGAATGCACCTGGATTCCCACCGTTAAAAACGTGTTTTGTCGCAGCGCGAGTGCACGCCGATTGGAAACCATGGAGACTACGACGAATCCCCGCTGGGCAGAAACTGATCACCAAAGTTCCAATCCCTATTTGTGATTAAATCAGCTCAGAATGTCCTGACATTTGACCTGAAATAGCAGAAGGTTAAATGGCGTTAAGGGCTGCTAATGGCATTGACCCAACAAAGATTTCCCTTGAAAGTTCGATGCGAAAGTCTCGACGGCTCATCCTTACCGACAGACAACATCAGTGAATCCCAGAAGCGAAGGAAACCCGAGGGACGCACAGCCCTCAGACCACTCAACCAGTCATATAACGTTGTTTTCGTAATAACGGAGCGGTGCAACGACAAACTGGAGAAGTATGGAAGTAGCTGGAACTTTACGTTGTTACACGAAAGCGAATTTTCCTTCTCGGCCTCAGCCCTTAGCACTCTCACCCCGGAAACTATCCAGCATCGGGACAAGCTCGCTCGCCCTACCTACTCATGCTTCCTTGCACACTAAGCCCGTTACTTTCGCCGTCGTAGCTTCGTAATCCTCGCCTCCTGATTTATGCAGTATATACTTCAGAGATAATACCGCTTGGCACACCGGTTCGACCCGTTCGCTGCGAGCGACGGCCAAGCCAGGAGGACGAAGCTCAAAGGACCCAACAATGTTCGCCACACAGCGCGACGAGGAAAAAGGTTCCAAATTATATAGTATTAACAGGCTGTTGGAACTCGGGCGCTTCGCGACTCCCTCGGTGTGGACTATGAAATTTAGAAACCTGAGATTTAGATTTCCGGAGTTTTAACAGCAACATGTCACTTCCTATTTGGAAATCTCATTTTTTGACCGGAAGTGACGTCATACCAGAAATACGTAATTTCCGGTCGAAAAATGAGATTTTCAAACCAGAAGTGACATTTTTGTGATGAAAAAATGCTTTTTCATCACAAATGTTTTCATCACAAATTTTATTTTAAGGGGACTTAGAACAATAACACCCCCACAGGGTGGAATAAACATACCAACAAATTCCGAACCTTCCAAAATTTATAATAGATACCTATAAAGAGTAACAGCTCGTTTTCATTCAATGGAATCGACACCAGCAATGCTGACTCAGGATACTTCTCCGATTATTTCGTGTTAATCGATTTTTCATTCGACACTTAAAAAACGATTATAAAATCACACCACGTAGCCGAGCTACGGCCGTTGATTTAACGAGATTCCGGATTAAACCTCGATGGCAAAAAGATCACCTCTGTCGATCGTTGGGTCATCGAGTTTATTCGATACCTACAAACGATAGCTATCTCACGAGCTAACAGCTGGAGGCCATAACATACCTACCGAATTACCAATACGCGCGTGTGCGTGCGTGCATGTGTGTGTGTGTTACGTACGTATATATCTATAGCGATTAGAAATTCGCGGTGCACGAAGGTATAAAAATAAAAGCGGTGGAGGTTCGGAACGAGTGTACCATACGATAGCGCGGCTAGGGTTACAGATTCGGAGGGTGTGAGTAAAAAAGGCGGACCGAGTTCCCTTTCCTTTCCCGTATCCTACAGTCGCGCCATAGCCAGTGCGGCGTGTGTTCGCTATGTTTACGGCGGCAGTTACTGCCCGTAAAGTAGCACCTAACTGGACCCACTCGCACACAATCCCATACCCCTGCAGTATACAACTACCCGGTTCCGTGGTAGCTCTCCCAGTTCCACCGTCCTTCGTTCCGGAACCCCTTTTTTTCATCCCTTCTGTCCCCCAAGCTTCGCCTAGCCAGTGCGCGAGCACCACTGCGAAACGTATATTCCAACCGGCTTTCCACTACTATCACCCATCTATCGCATCTCCCAACGTGTCGGTGTACGAGACTCGGTATATGAGAGCGATTCCCTATTCCTGTGTTTACGTCACCTTTCTGGCCTCTCGCGCTTTACGGTCCAAAAACCCCGTGGTCTCAGCAACTCTACCGCGTAAACGGGGATAGGGGCAGTTAAATTTATTGGAATCAGCAGTTTGAACTCATTAATGTGCTTCACCTGATCGGATCGAGGTGCGCGTAGACAAAAACACCCTCCTTTCGATGCGGATTGTTCTCGACACGACACCGTGTTTCAGCGATTGTTGTTGGCATTTCTTGACGATCAAAGGGCCGCAACCGATAAACGCTTGCTACGGTCCGGTTCGTGTTAAAACTGGCAAGTTGCCGAGAGATGAGAGACGGTGTCATCTGGTTCGCTACCTCTGTCGCGACAAGTGTCATATCTATACTCTTATACGCGAGGTCAAGTACGGGCATGTATTTTTGACGGCGGACGCGCCACTCCCTAACAAATTATGAAACGAAACAAAAATTTATCATTGACGAACTTACACTCAACAATAGTAAGTAAAATCGAAAAAGTCTCATGTGGAACTGTGGTTTCGATCACAGCTGGCCAAATGCAATAAGTGCTCGAATTATGCATTGAAGTAACAAGTACTGAGTCCGTACCCAGTACTCAGAACTTTCGCAGTTAAGTATTTTCTCTCCAAGCTGCGGCGGCGTTCCGAAGCCACAGCTTGGAGAGAAAATATTTTACAATCGGCCACAACAAACATAAACACATTTTCGCAGTTAAGTTCTGCCAGTTCTCAATACTTTAAGCACTCGGTACTTCAATCCGTACTTCAAGTACTTCAAGCACGTGATACTTCAAACACGTCATTCAAGTACTTGGTACTTCAACACAGCCTTCTAATACTGACATTTCAATATGTACTTCAAGTACTCGGTACTTCAACACGTACTCGAAGGACTTGGTACTTCAAATACTTAGTACATTTTTCCGGCTCTGGGCTTGATTACCGTACGTTTCAAGGTACCCGCAAAGTTCAGTTTAGAAAAATTTCGAGAATGATGTTTTCATGGCAGCTCAAAAAGACGCTTTGCATATTACGGAAACGCTCGGGACCAATGAAGACTTCCATGTATGCTGCTGGCACACGGGGATACGGAAAGCTTCTCTCATAACTAATTTATACCGCGTACTCGATGTTGCGAGAGATGAGACCAGGGACAGCGTCAGTCTCGCGTGCCTTGTAATTTCTCATATCGTCTCATACCTATCGACCGCGCTTTTCTCCCCGACCCTCGTTGTTCCCTTATCTTTCCTTCTCCGAGTGCGTTTCTTGTTCCGTCTTATCTTATGTCTTTTTTCTGACTCTGTACCGCGCTTCCTAACTAACCCCTTTCCGCGTATCCACACTCCGTCTCTCGTCTTTACAGCTCCCCGGGATTCGTGCTACAGCACTCCAGGGGCTCGATGTGCGCGACTCACGTACCTACAGCTTTAATGCGGGACGAATTTCTACGTGCCCGCCACTATCCGACAGTCCCGAACGTAATATTAGTTATACACGCGCACATGTCTACTGTATAATCGTCCGTACTTCCAGACAGCTCCTCATAGTTCCTCGAGCGATCCGCAATATTAAACGTGGTACCGTTATCGACTGCCGGCTTGGGAGCGGAGAGTCGGCGATAAATTTGAGTCGCCTGAGAATCCGTCGATTTCGGTGAAGTACGTGTCGTCTCCACGGCACGATTATTGCGAACTTGTCTACTTGACTCACGATATAAATGACTGGCAAAACGCGTCATTGGTGCTATCTCAAGATCATATCGTGTCTACTACAGTAATATGTAATAGACATTTTTTCTCCGTTAAAAAAATGCATATGCTGGTATGCCGAGTTGGGATAGGTCTGGTTGGCAGTTACGTGATGGCACATTTACATCGCTATCACTGACAACTCTACCAGAAAACATCTCTACCATATTGCAACGCTACCGTATTAGAACTCTACCAGAATCAAAATAAGACTCTACCGGACTTGAAGTAAAACTCTACCGGAATGGAAATAAAATTGGACCGGAATACAAGGCTAGACCGTAGCCTTGTTTTCCGATAGAGTTTTATTTCAATTCCGGTAGAGTTTTATTTTGATTCTGGTAGAGTTTTTTACTTTCTGGTAGAGATTTTGGTAGAGTTCGAATGCGGTAGAGTTGCCATATGGTAGAGATGTAAATGTGCCTACAAACCAGCACTGGCACGAGACCGCGCCAAGCCCGGGAGTCTGGCCAGCCTCGTGCCAAAGCTCGGATGTAACAGCCTGCCGGTCGAAACCCTACCTGGCTTACCTGACTGTTGTCAGCAAATGACAATTTAATAAAATTAAGATGAATCTACCTTTTTGCGACTGTACGATGTTGTCGGTCATTGTTGCCAATGATTTCATGCTTTGTGACCAAAAAACAAAAGCGGAAAAAAGACTCTCGAGGAACAAGCTTCGTTTTCCTTCGGAACGAAATTCCGTTCGCGACTGCAGTAAGAAGAGGGGGCGCATTCCGAACAGTTTCGCTGATTCGATCTATCGCGTCGCGTCGCTCCTCGGCGATCGTTCCGCGAAGCTCATCCGCAATGTCCTACGAATACCCTCGCGGAATGCAATTCGCGTAGCGCAGCAAAATTCGTCGCAGCTCTTTGCGACGATGTGACGATGGAATGGCACGAAGATCGAAGAAATCGCGCCTGAATGAGTCGAGATCGAGATTGAATTTCTTAGAATTCTCGCGTAAATTAGAACACTCTTACCCTTCTTTTCGCCACAAGCATAAATAAACATTTTTACGAGTACATCCCTACTCGTAATCTTGGAGTGAGTACAATTACCCGGACTATCCGCCTATCATCGGACCGAGTGGATTTTGCTGATGGAGGGCTCGTACTCCGTAGAAAAGTTAACGTCCTATAGGAGAGATAACCCGACGGATTTAAACTGCGAATACGTCGTTCCGGTGAATCTCCGGCTGCATACATAATACTTAATGCAGTAGCCTGGCTGGTTTGCCCGGGCGAGCGGTGTGACTACGTAGCGCAGCGAGGCTCCGCTTGGGGCTCCACCGTACCGTAAGGCGCACTACCGGAGGTTGGTCGGCAGAGACGAGAGAGCGGTAAAGCAAGATGGAAGCTTTCACCTCCGCAACTCTCGCAGTAACCGTTTTCGTATGGTAGTGCGATGCTAACACTCCGCTCCACGATGGAAGACGAGCGCATTCGGCTCCGGTCTGCTACCGCATTGCCGCCGCCGTTGCCGCGTAACCCTTCCTGATATCACACGCTCGGACGAGTTTCGAAAGCACTCGAGACCACTTCCGCTTTCTCCTCTTCTCACCATCGCCCCCAGACTGCCATTCCCGTCGATCTTCGCTTCTCTACGTTTACGCCGCAGATCCCTCCGACTTCTCCCGGAGCGTACGGCCCGATGAAGGACGTCGAAATTAAACGCCCCGCGCTAATACCACGGCCCTTGATGGCCGTCGATAGCGGGGCTTACATATCATCTAAGATATTTGGGCAATTCACGTACCATAATATGGAAATCCATTCGACGTCGCGACCTTTGCAATTCGGTAGACTGCGGCGGCTCGAGCCGTGTTCAACGTCGGATGGACCGAATCGTTCATGCCGCATCATGCAAATTTCGCAATGAAAATCGAAGCTATTTGGTCGTATCGAATAATATTAGATTTTAGATATTCTGTTGTATGATTCTTATGTGGCGGAAATGTAATATCTTGTATATAAAGTATATATTGTTTGATTGGTTGTTTGTTCCCAATTTTTCAAGAATCCATGGCGACCTCCAAGCCCTGATTATTCCAAGTTCGGCCTCCATCCCTGATAATTATTCCACTGTTATACTATTCTGGTTGTAGTCGGTGCGGCCTGGTGAGTTGTGCACGATACACTGAGAAAAAGGATGGTATTTCCTACTATAACGAAAAGTTCCCAGGGGGGACGTCTATATTTGATAGTTTGTAATAGTATATATTCAATTGATTACACTATAATTATAGTTACAACTACAATTTTTGGTCATTGTCGTAACTATAAAATATAGACGTCCCCTCTGGGTACTATTTACTATGTAAGTTTTTCTCAGTGTAATGCAGTGCACAACAGCGATGTCCACAATCGTCATGTGCAAACAAAATCATTTATCGGCACCTTTACATCTCTACCCCTCGCAACTCTACCAGATAACAACTCTACCAGAAATAATCTCTCCCCAAACAACTCTACCGAAATGGAAACGAAACTCTACCGGAATACAAGGCTACCGTCTAGCCGTGTATTCCGGTAGAGATTTATTTGAATTCCGGTAGAATGCTATTTTGATTCTAGTAGAGACTTTGCCAGAGTTCTAATAAGGTAGGGTTGTAAGAGAGATGCAAAAGTGCCCATTTTTCGACCGGAAGTGACGGTACACCGGAAGTAAGGCATTTCCGCTAGACCGTAAAAAATCTAAGTTTCCCATTTCTAAAATTCATAGTCCCTAGATAAGGCTTCGCGCCCAAGCCACAACAACCTGCTAGTATATTATAAAATATGATATATATTAATAATTGCAATGCACAAATATACATCAGGCGTATAAAACTAGTAACAATGTTACATAATGTATAAAACTCGAAGAGCAGTTAAAGATAAGTAGTTAAGAAGAAAAAGCCTGAACACCCAAAGAGCCAAGTTACACAAGCGAGCAGATGTAAATTTCCCGAAGCGAGTTTCTGGGCGAGAGGTGATAGCGTGATAAATTGTTGATTCATGTAACACGCAGCAGTTTGGAGACTCGCTGCTTCCTCTCTCCGTCTATCCGCCGTGAGTCTCCATTCTCCCGCGAATAAGCCATTTCGCCCGACTCCCTCATGCGGTATCCGGACGGTGCGAGTCGCTACGAAGCGGGCCTCGCTAATGGATACATCCCCGAGGAAACTTTACGACTCTCTAATTTACGCTACGTCCAGGAATACAGAGAGCCGGCCCCAACGCGCGAATGATAAGATAGAAGCGAAGAGCCGGGCGAACGAGTCTACCGCGCGCAAAGGCAAAATTGTGCTCGAACCGAACGGTGGCCTTTGATGTCGTTTATACGACTCCGCGACAGACCGTTGGCCATGCTAATTGACAATGTTCAACATTTGAACGACCAGCGGTTTAACACGTGAAACTGATTTACTCGGTGAATTATCTTCCCGGTTATACGCGAGGGGTTCGGGCGTGAGACTGGAAGAGCGACAATTGCCGGATCGAAACCCTCCGCGGACTCATGGAGAGCGTTCGTGTCAGTTGTCCTCTGGACCACAGCGAATGGTACCGATAGACACAGCAAAGGCTTTGACAAGAGAGGCTTCGCAGTTTGCACAAGGATCGTTCTGTTGTGGCGAGCTTTCCAAACGAGTTTCGAGCGAATCGAAGAGTAAGCGAGCACACATTGCTTGTCGAGCAGTATACCGAAGTTAATCGACGTTCAGGCTCGAGAGTAGATTAAGAGCGCGTGATGCACACTCAGTGGGTAACGAATCGGTTCTCCTATTTTCTCCGCTACTATCGATATTTCGGACTAAAGGAAATAAGGGTTTCGTGGGTTAGATAGATTATATCTAATTTACAACGTGTTGGATAGTGATAGAGGCATGAAAACCTAATTTCCTTTTGCCCGAAGTATTAACAATCGGGGAGAAGATAGGGAAGCCGATTTGTTACCGGCTGAGTCTGTATCACGCCCTCAAGCGTGGGAGGCGGGATGGACACGGACGCAGCGATTCACTGCGATTTTTTACCGACTTTGTGACGCCATTCGGTTCGGAACTGTTTCGGATAAAAAACGGGGACTGGGAGATGTTGGCTTTAACCATGGCTGGAATATTGCGCAGTAAGAAAATTTGGAGGTTCACAATTATTTATTTGTTAATTTTTCAATCGCACCATCCGACTCTAGTTTCACAAACGAGGGTACAAACTAAAATTGTCAATGACACGGGAAATGAAAGAACAGGTTTGTATGTTTAATCCTGAACAAACTAATTTGCCACTTATTTGACAAAATTATTGTTACTGCAACAAGAATAATTAACAAACCTATATCCTTTAGTTCCGGTAAGAGAGGAAAACATCCCCATTATAAGTTTGAAACGATCCTTTCGTACATTTCGCCCGCACGTAATGTAACGCTAATTGTTCACAGCGAACGCGGAATCTCCATACCTAGATGGCTGCATAGTTGACACAGCTATCGCAGAGAGTTCCGCATCGAGGGTAACGGTTGCACAGGTATACAAGAATTATTCCCACGTGCCCAACAACTCGCCTAGCGTTGCCACGTAGGGGTCATATAAAGCTACCTTGCGCCGTCCCCATGGCGCAGTACGGATAATTTGTCGTTAATGCCAGTCGCCGAACTAACCATCTATGACTGTTTGCGGAAAGTTCGCCTCCCCCCGGTTTTCCGACCGCAATCGTACGCTGCGACGCTATAACGATATCTTACGTAAACGTGTGCATGCGCGATCTGCAGGGAGGGTCGCAGGTGCAAATCCCGATAACATTGCCGAGCATTGTAATGAGCGCGCGACGTAATTCTAGCCGGGTTCGCAGATTGTCGGGTCGGGTTTATGATAACTTATGTCAAAAGCGTTGCCTGTTCTGCTGCTACTGCTGGCTCGTGCAGCCACCACGACTACAACCCTTCCGCTCTCTGTGATGATAACTTTGCACAGAAGGCTGCGGGCGGGATTCATTCTACTATTAATAACGAGTTTCGTTGCCGGTGAAGCGAATCCTACCGCAGACCCTTGCAAACGTTTCCGTGCATTCGTTTGTACGCAATGCAACTTTTAGCTTGCCTTTTTATACCGCGGATAATTAATTATAAACTAAGCTCCTTCACATCCGTCCATAGCGTACTCGACCTCGTTTTGCTCGAAGTTTGAAAAAAGTCCGTTTTAATACAGAAATCAAAAGAAAAAATGAAATGAACAAACGTTCGGATCTCGTTTGTGCATTGCTTCCTCGTTCTTTCAAGTAATTCACGTAGTTTCCTCTGTGAGGAAGCCAAAATGACCGCAAACAATACGGAAAAGAATTGTGCTAATTAAATTCGCATCTTCAAAAAAATGTTTATAAATACTAAAATATAGAAACTTAGAAAACTGAGAAAATGGATTCAATTTTAGTTCAGTGAACATCAATTTAAAGGATCGGATTTTAAGACGTTAGTTTGAACTGAAGATCGCTCTTGAGATCGAACTTAAATGCGAACTTAAGCATGAAATCAAGTTCAACGTAAGGCTCGATCTTAAGTTGAAACTCAAGGTAGATCTTAAGAATGCAGCACATTTCGGGCTAATCTTCGATCTTAAGTTGGATCTCAAGAGCGATCTTAAGTTTAAACTAACGTCTTAAAATTTGACCCAAAGTCAGGCAATATTACTTTGAGCCAAGGTTTAAAAAGGATGGATTAAAAAAAACTGCGACGACGATCAATTACATTATCTCTATTACTCCAAGAGGGAAAAACACGCTTGACCATCGGATCGTATGTATCCATGGGAAAATAGCATCGATGCCGACCCGGTTTCATTCTACTATTTTGCGAAACGTGCCCGTTCGTACCCGCGGTTCCCATCGGCATTCGCCCCGTTTCGACGGGATGGAGCGGGGTTGGTCGCACGAGGAAGACCGCGGAACGGGAAAAGATTAATGCAAGTCCAGGAGCAGCCGAGTGCCGGTGCGTCGAGCGTGCCTGTAATTTTAAACGATATTTGTGCGCGAGATCCTGGAGAGGAGTTCGCGCCACGGCGATGTACAGGGGAACTCGTAGTGTTCTCCGGGGGTGCCCAGCTGGGAACGGCGTCGGGTGTCTCCTGTTATAACCACGGAATAACAGAGAAAGACGCGGGGCGTTAGCACGAGACTTGCGCTCCAATGTACACAGTGGCATCGAGGAATGTATACAACAGGGGTGAGAAGTCGCGTGCGAGCCGGCATGTATAAAAGTCTCGCATACGATAAGGAACTGCAAATACGATTTAAAAAAATAGAAATAATTGGCTGGATGTCCAACAACTGTAGACGGACGTCCAAATGAATCGTTGTTGAAACTCAAAATTGTTGATTGCCTCAATCATAGTTTGGTCGACTGAATTACGAAATAGTTGACAAAGTACATAAAGTTTTATTTGAAAGTATTTTTATTTAAAAGCATTTTTATTTGAACTACTTTTTATTAAAATCTATTTTTATTTCGAACTACTTTTATTTAAAAATATTTTTACTTTAAACTCCTTTAACCCTTTATAAGTCACAGCGCCCGAAACCGTACCGAAACGGGACTAGCAGCCGCAGAGTGGGGGCAACGCGTTGCTACGGTAGCGGCTAAGAGTGGGGACAGAGGTGTGACTTATAAAGGGTTAATTTAAAAGTATTTTGATTTTGAGCTACTTGTATGCGAAACAATGGTTATTAGTTTTCGGCAACTAAAAATCTAATGTAAGGTGTGTGAACGCAGGTGTCGTGTGTCCAGCAGAATATTTCTTTCTCGGTGCATATTTTTTCACCCAATCGTCGATTATCACAAATCCACCGTCGACTTCGGGAATAAAAATTGTTCACGAAAACAAAAGAAATACGTTTTTGAAGACAAACATATCACTTCGGTTTTCAAGGTCCTCGGGTCCGGGGTGCAAAATATTTTTCTGGGTTAGCGGGAGAGTTGAAGAAGAGGAATCGATGGCCGAGACGTAGCCGACGGAAAAAAGGATCTCTTCGCGAAGGGACATCGGTGCGGGACAAACAACTGCGACGAGGTAAGAATGGTGGCTGGAAAAACAGCAAGCAAAAAAAAATGCAGACGGGCTGCTCTTTTCCGAGTCTCGTCGCGAACATAACAAGGGAGAGCGTAACTCGGTCGCGGAACGTCGAGTGGTTTAACTGTGGAACGAGAGAAATGTGGGGGATGAAGGATATATAAACGGCCGAGCGGGGAGAATGTAAAACGCAAGTCGTGCAATATAAGTAAATAATGAGATTCCAGAATGTGGCTGTCACGGGCGGAGGCGGCGAAGGACCTCGGAAGAAGAAGAACCGGAGACGGAGAGAAAGGGGGAGAGCCAATGTGAGAGAGCCCGTTGGACAGAGCGGAACGATGTATATAACTACGTAGATTGGACGAATAAAGAAGGAGGAACGAAAATAAAAAAAAAAAAAAAACCGAAAAAAGAAAGGAGGAGGATAAGAAGATGAAGAGAAATGAGGACTGCCGGCATGAGAATCTTGGCGGTTGTCTTTCCGCGCGGTAAACATTTTATGGAGGAATAAGCATTACGGTGCATAAAATTCAACAAATCAGAGTATAATTTGCACGAACGAGCGTAGCGTAACAATGTCGGGGAAGAGTGGGAGGAGCGCTGTTGCGGTCGAGGCTGTTCCTTGGTCCGTGGATTGCTCGTCTTTTCTGCCAACCGGCTGTTGCGCTCCTCGGCCTCCCGTGCATATCTCACGTTTAGTTCGTTTTATTTTCTACGCACGCATTTTCCGCACGAGCCCGCGTCCGCTATGCACTCGCTCGTCGTACTCGCGCTTGGCTACTCGCGGACATAATTTTACACTGGAATACATAAGACGGGTCCTCGAGACTGGCGTTTAATACCGACCAGGTTGTTCTCATTCCATATTTATTTTATACATATTATTTTATTTTATATATTATATGTGTATATTTTCTATAAATAAGTCTACACCAGGACCTCGATTTCGTTCCCAGCGGCGGGACTGGCTTAACAAAATCCAGGTTGCGCATGCACCGCCCATACTAACTGTCGAGCATGGCTCATAGCTTTCTGCGCCGATCGATATTGGCTTCGTGGTGGGGACTATTCAGGAAACCGAGGGCACAAAAATCGAGGTCCTAGTGTTTAATATTTATTTATTTATGTTATAATAATGATTATTTTTTCAACCCCAATTTCGACCAATGAGAGCGCGGTATTTGACATCACGTGGTACAACTAGGTCTAAATTATATCGATAATTTTTCGAAAATTTTCCGGCTAGGTTGCTAGGCGATAAACATTAATTTTTCTGTCACTTGTAACCTATGCGAATGATTAAACGTCAAATTGCCATTCACGAGCATGGACATGAGTGAGCGAAGAAAGCGATCTGGTGATGAATCTCTAGAGAGCATCTCTAAAAAAATCAAACAGAATGTCCCGGCTAATACAGAGAAGAGCAAGAAGTCGATTTGGGCCCAATTTACTGGATTTTGTACAGAGAAAAAATATGTGCTGGATGCAACAACCTCAGATGAAACCCTAAATATAAAAATATTCTAGAAATTCGAAATAAACCTTGTCAGGAAAATGTTAAATACCACAATCTCATTGGTCGAAATTGAGGTTGAAAAAATAATCAGCCGAATACCCCTCAAGCTTAAAAATTAATCGGGTATTTCCCTCTTGTTTCCCTGCGTAGCATCGATCGAGATAAGTTTTGCTCAAAAATCCCTCGCGCTGCGCGCTCGGGATTTTTTTAAGCAAAACTTATCTCGCTCGTTGCTACGCAACGAAACAATCGGGAAATACCCGATAATTTTTAAGCTCTCGGGGTATTAGAACCGATAATTTTTTTCATTGATCAGTGTTGTACAAATACGTCTCTGTTGTCATCATCAATTTGAAGCATGCCATTGGATCACCTGTTAGCCATGTGAAGGAATACTACAGGAATTTCTTTTTAGACTTTTAAATACGGAAGGCAACGTAACAATAAATACTGAAGTTCGCTAAATCGAATGCATAATCAACGTAGCGACGATCGATGGCAAGGAATTATCTTCCTGGTAGGAATCAACGCACAGGACCGGTACCGGCCGACGTTGGGTGAACACTGGCCGACGTCGGGCCAATACTGGTCCTGTGTGTCGCTCCCGCCAGGGTCGAAGAGAGTGCATCGACTCTTTGTGGAAAAGGTGCTCGATATGATGGCGAATAAAGGCAAAGCGAAAAGATCAAGAAACACCGGATTAGAGTCGAACCCGGGCGAGCGCCACGCCTCCCGGAGGGGGGGGGGGGGGTGCGCACGTACGACTCGGTTGTACACGAGACGAAAGAGCGGCTCGCGAACGCGTTCTTTTCATTTGACTCCGTCGGAGCGCGCATCGCGGTCCGGCTACGTGACCGGCTTCGCAAACATTCAATGCATAAGAAGCACGCGATCGAATATAAATCATGCCTTTTGTATTTTTGCCCGGTAAACCCGCAGAGACAGTTGAATAATTTCTGAAACGCCTTCCGTACGTGCCCGCGTTCGCAGTGTCTGCGAGAGGAGGAGTTTTCGCCTCTCCCGGCAGTTCCCGCTTCTCCGAGCCGCGTATAATTTATGACACGTAGAAAAGACCAGGAGCGAAGCTCCGATCGCCAACCGGAGAGCGATGGGACGAGAATGAACGAAAACCGATCTAGCGCATCCCTCTTTCCAGCCTGGCGGGAGTCACACAGGACCGGTACTGGCCGAAGTTGGGCGAACGCTGGCCCTGTGTTGAACTCCCACTAGAGGGCATGTACGTTGCGAACGTGGCATCCACTCCGGTGGGCTTTAGATCTCAAAAGCTCGCGCTCACGCATATAACGGAGCCAGCATGGTTGACGCCGTCGTGGTCATGACGGTGTAAAGCGATTTCTCCCTGCTATCTCACCCATATAACCATCCTGCATCCTAAAAGAGTCCGAGCCCAAATCGACAGTCGAGCTTTCATCGAACGGAAATAATTTCATTCCATTTAACATTCTATACAACGCGGTATGTACATCACCTTATAGATTGGAGGATTTAGGCAGATTGAAACGTTAGGACTCTACGTGAGACCCTGATAAGGCTCGAACAAGGCCCGGGCCTGATAAACAACATTGGGTGGGTAGTACATTTTTTTGGAGGAATGCAAGAGACGTTGGGCAAGAAGGGCTCAGTAAATTGGAGCAGAAGTTCCCGTTTCATGGTTCATTGAGCCACGAATGATTGATTTTTTTTTTTTCCTGCAGGGAACTACGAACCAAAGTGAAGTCAGTTGGGACGAAAGGTAAGCGGGTGGAAAAACTTGGACTCGGGGTGTTTCCCCAGGGCGCACGTTGGTATACAATGGTACCAAAGGCAAAAGCGTTGCAAGCTGTACAAGCACGAGCGATCGGAACCCTCGCGAACGGTCAGCTAACGTTACGTACGACCGCTCGTAAAAAATTGATAAGACCCCACCAGACGTCCTGCGGGAGTAACTGGGATAACTCGAGACAATCAAGGGGCTTATTGGAGTAGCGGTGGTCTCGGGCTGCTTTTGCGAGTTAACTGTCGTAATTGCTCGGAGCTTATGACCCGACAACTCCCCCGTTGCCCCTGCCGCTTTTTCGAGCCCAAAAGGGCGGCCGAAAAGCGAAACCACGAGCCAGTTTTCTACCTCAATTGCAACGCCGACCCGAAGGTAACATCAGACCTTGATGCTAACGGACACTTCTGGTCCGTTACATCAGGTTTAACATCAGATCAGATAAACATTTCAGAACGATAGATCAGGCCCCGATAAGGTCAGGATCGCGTTCCTGATAGGAGCGCCACACAGGATCAGTATTGACACAGCGTCGGCCAGTATTCGCCCAACATCGGCCAGTTTTCGCCCGTCGTCGACCAGCGCCAGTTCTATCTGTGATGCCCACACAGGGCCTGTTTGGGCCGTGACAAGGCTCCGATTACATTCTTCAAAATTTCTATTAGAGTAGTAACGCAGACTTAAAGCCATTACTTAAAGAGTGATAAGAGGAAGCTTAATACTTTCTCATCATTTCGGATTTCTGAAAGTCAATAAACTCCGGACAATTATGAAATCCAATAGCTTGGAAGGTGGGAATATGTTCACCGGTCTTCATTAATGGCCGGTCTGTTTCACTATAGCAGTTCTATTCGGCTCGTCCAGGACTTACATCTTTATAAGTCACAGCGCACAAATCCTACAGAAACGGGACTAACAAACCCAGAGTGGGGGCAACATTTTGCTATGGTAGAGCGCAGGGGTATCCCGAGAATGGGAATGCATCCCCACTCCTGGGCTGTGACTTACAAGGGGTTAATGAAGAGCATGGTAAAGTAAAGTGGAGTCTCGATTATCTTCCAGTCTCTGAGAGTAACGGAGAACACATCGGGACCGAGAATCTTAGCCAACTCTTGTTGAGGAAGTCGGTGCCGCATCCATGACTCGAAAGATTGCGCCAGTGCGCTTTGATGTGGGCCGAAAGATTTGGGGCATGAGAGACGAGAAATCAGCCAGATGCCAGAAATCCAGATGTTCTTTTGGGACTCGGCGCTGGGCATAAACCTGCCGGATAAAGTATAAAGAATAAGGATAAAAATCGAGGCTCCACTGTAGCCGTTTCTGTATTGGGAAATTCAAAGGGTGACGCACAGGACTGGCGGAGTGTATTTCGAAGTGTATTGGCAGAGTGTTTCAGGGAAGCTGAATAGCTTCCCTGCCATGACTCCAAAGGTTTGGGATGTCGAAGATGCAGCGTCACGAGCGATTATGCACAAAACCGCTTCTCGACTCATCGCTTCCTCGATAAGACGGAGAGAAGTTTCTCTCATTGGCCCCGTCAAACATCTCCTCGTTAATATTGAAACTCGTAAATCATTTGCAGCACACTCATCCTCGTTTCATTTGGCACGGAACCTGGTTCGCGCGTAGCGCTCAGCCCCGAACTGATAACCTGTAACTTGAAAGTCGAATGCCAGACATAATGATCTATAATAGAGGCGACTGACAAACGCTGACTAACGGAAAAGTGTTCCGGTAATTATTGGCGTATCCTTTGCAGCACGGAGGGGAAAACTGAAAACTCCCGGCGAGTTTGATAGTAGGAACGGCTACAAAGGGATGAGGATATATGAGATAGGATCCAGACCGAACGAGTCGTTTGTAGCCGGGCTAAGATAGTGGAAGGTCTGATTAGAGGAGGATTACTCGGCGCTAATGCCGGGAAGCCCGCGTGCTGTGGTCTCCGAGGGATGACCGTCCTCACGTGCGAGAGAAGAGAACTGACGACGAGAAGTTGGGATGCGAACGGTGGAACGAACCACGAAGGGCGAAAGGGTGACATCCCGCCGGGCCGTCAGGGAGCCAAACGAGCAAAAGGGGTAAAACCGACGGAAAGTGCGATCGGGTGGCAAACTGACGCGATTCCATAGTCCGCACAGGATAAATTGATTTGCTTGGCAAAGATTGAGTTACCGGATTAAAGCGACCGTGATTTACTCGAGATTCGTTTTGCTTTTGTGTCAATTTTGAATTGCATTAACGAATGTAAATCGAATTCGTAATTGCACCATTGTATTGTTCATTTTGTTATTCATTGCTTAATAGGGTGAAAGTGGTGTGCATGGACCGATCCATCCATAATTGATTTACGTGTTTGATTATCGGGCTGAGAGTTCGGGGGATTGTTCGGGGCAGATCATGTAAATGTTGGTCCAAATTCGGATGATGAGAAATATGGTGATCGCCGGGCTTCGAACCCTATCGTTGCCTGCATCGTTGAGCCATGTGGATCCAATACCCATGAGTTCCCATATTGATTGAACCATATTCGCCACTTTTAACCTATATATTTATAGGTAAACTGAAGGTGATCCCATTAGTCAGTAGAATAGAATATGGACCTGCTTTGCAATTTGAAAACATCTTTAGCTAAATTTCTGAATAGATAGTGTCCTTGAAAAGCATTACGGTCCGGCTCCGCGATAAAGATATGGCGAACGATATTCAACAAGACATCGAGCAGCATAGTCAGAACGATTCCGAGCAAGATGTCCAGCAAAATATTCAGGCAGATATCTTGCACGATATTCAGTAAGATATTCAACAAGATATTGAGCAAGATATTCAGTAAGATGTCGAGCAAGCTATTCAGAAATATATCGAGCAAGATATTCAGCAAGATATCGAGCAAGATATTCAGCAAGATATCGAGCAAGATATTCAGCAAGATATCGAGCACGATATTTAGCAAGATACGGAGCAAGATATTCAGCAACATATCGAGCAAGATATTCAGCATGATATCGAGCAAAATATCCGGCAAGATATCGAGAGAGATATTACCCTTTCCCCTCAGATTCCCATTTCTCCTTTCAGCGAAACTTCAGAACCTGTGAGTGAATCCTTGAAATCCATTGTAGCACCTCTGTCTGAATCATCATACATTTTTCTTTAAATCCGCCCCGCCGATCCCAAGACTACTGAAGATATGTCTCATGAATTTTAATGAGTGCAAGCAATTGTACTACCTGCTTATCTCTCAACTTTCATCAAGACGAATCGTTTGAACGTTTCTCACGGAATCACGTCAGAATCTTGGTGTGCATCAGACTCAAAGACGAAGATTGCAGGATATTTCGTTGCAATGAAACGTGACGGGACCGTTTCGGGTTAAAGTTGATAACATGCTCGGACGTCAGCTTGACCGAAGGGGTCGAGCTAACGTTATCGTTGAGGTGGCAGCGGGGAGCCGCACGCTGACGGAATCCTCTAATTGGAAGACTAATCGATTTTCGATGGGCTCGAGAATGTCTCGACGGGCGAGAACATCACGAGCGCCACGTACACGACTCGATTGCATGATTTATACCGGTGGAAAAGCGGCATGCACCACCGACCCTACCAAGGTTTACCTCGAGACCGGAGACTACGTGACGCATACCGCCCTCCGCTCAGGACAGATGTGCTGACAGAATCGTAAATTATCGAGACTCAAGATTTATATAGGTATACATGTAGACATCTATGATATTTCATTAGAAATTCCATGGGGGGAACACGCTCGAAACCTGCGAAGGTACCCGAGAGGAATATCAATGGTGAACTTCATACTTTTTTTTTTGGCTTCCACTCACACATCTTGAAGACATTCCGAACGAAAGAAAGGAATGTTCAATAAACAAAAATATGTGCTTGACCCTTACGCGAGATGGAAGCTAGACGAAGGGCTCGGTTTCGGAACGAGAGTAAACGAAGCTACATTGATCAATATGATTCGCCTTGTACGTTGTACATTTTAGGTACTGGTACGCTGATTTCCGACTATAAAAGTCGCTGGTGCTCCGGGCCATTTACCCGGAACCGAGATCTTGCCACGTAGAATCCGAGAACATAACCGGAGATCCTTAAAGGGATGAATGGTTTTGTTGATAAAGTTTTCACTGAAACTGGTCAAAAAGTTAATATCGTGCCAAATTTATTTTTAAATCCAGCCGCGCAAACCAAGCGTAACATATTAATTTTGTGTCTTGAAAAAAATAAAAACATGTCTCGAACGACATAACTTCGGGAAAACTTTAGCTGGTCCATTTTGCCCCGGAGTACATTGGCAAATAGGCGAATTTTCAGGTTGAAGGGATAAACGGTCTTGTCAAAAAAATATTGACTAAAACTGCTGCGAAACATTTCGTCCCAATTGTTTTAAAATCCGGACGCGCGCAAATGCGTATAACACATTAATTTCGTCTCTTGAAAAACATTAAAACATATCTGAATAGACAAAACTTCCTGAGTTCCTCAGCCGGTCCACTTTGCCCCGGTCTCCTCTGCTCTCTTCTGCATTCCCTACAATTCCCGTTTCTATATTCCTTGGATTAATAATCGTCTGGCTCCCTTGTCCAACGGTACTAATTGGAATCCGATTATATATAGGAGAGGGAGCGAGCGAGAGCATTCCATCGCCGATTGGCATCAGGAATGTGGCACGATCCGATAGAAAGTTGGCCGCTCTTCTGAATGAGCTTCGAGCGAGTCAGAATGAACAGGTTCGCAGTGAACCGGGCTTGTACGAGGGTACTCGGAATTATGGGAATGCATTAAAATGAAGTGCCCTCTGTTATCAAAAGTGGTATGGAGTGGGAGAGGCAGGGTTGGTACACAAGGGTGCAATACGGAGGATCGAAGAGGCTGCGCGATAGCGGCGCACATACACGATGATCCACCGATTGCGAAGTGTACTATAAGCCGGGTACTCTTTCGAAACTGCAGCAAATCGGATCGTTCCGTCGAGGGAGATCGGAGCAATTCCGTCGACGATGTCCAAAAACGTAGAATCCGAGAACATAACCGGAGATCCTTTTATACATATACATATGTATATATATGTATATATAAGTATATACATATATACATAGATGACAGTGTTGGCCCATCGTTGTCGTACACGTCGCATCGCTGCTATCTGTCCGGCATGGAAAGAAGAACCAATCTCCGGCATATCGGGACGTAAAAGTTGCTATAAAATACCGATAAAAAGACGTTGTAGAAAAGTTTTCGGTAAGCTGGGGGGGCGCGACCCGGAGGAAGCTCGAGGACCGCCGCGCCACTGGCTGTGTTCTCGCTTATACGCTTTTCGTGCTCTCAGCTTTTTCGTATTGTCTCGACACTCCGTCTCTCGAGTTTTTGTGGAAAAGAGCAGCCGGTGACACGTAACACATTCCGAGCATCGAGGACAAAGTTCGAGCATGTCGCCACGCCCCCCCCCCCTGCCCGCGCTTGCGAGGACGATCAAAATTACATTTTTTTTGTTTTTAGAATTGCTAGGTTTCCTCCACATAAAAACCCGTTTTGATTAGTTTTCTTTCCGCGGTTCCGCGAGTCTCGGAGTTTTAAAAATCTTCCTACGGAAAGATTCCATTTGGAAGAGCAATTTGGTCGGAGAAGAAAATCTTCGAGACGGACCACGACGGATTACGAATGAATAATGCGCAAAAGACTGGAGATATTTCTCGGTGGTTAACCGTAAACGAGGGAGGAAGCTACGGCTACGCGGTTGTTCGATCGCCAAAAATACAGAGCGGGGCCAATCAACGAAGCAAATGACACGGAGGGACATGCAGATTCGTTGGACGGCAAGATGAGACAACCGTAGAGACCTGCACAATGAGAGATGGTCCGTAACAAGACCTTACCTACTCTTTGTTCCGGCAGAGGCGAACGGTGAGGAATTGCCCAGTACATAGTACATGGACCGAAAAAAAGTCTCTCTATATACGTCAACTGCTAAGAAACAGAAGGGCGTAAACCCCGTCGTTTTGCATGATGAATCGTGTGGGATAAGCCCTTTTGTTTCTTAGCGGTCGATACATGAGTACGTAGATATACGTATAATCCAGAACACCGGTATGAATTCTCGAGGACTATACATAAGTCTATATAGGCGCCGAGGGAGGCCAAGTGAACGAAGACATCTCGGAGCTCTAAAATTTCTGGCAAATTGAAATTTTACGAGGGTTCTGTGGTATGGGGTGGGGGGGGGGGGGGGGAAGGTGAAGGAGCGTCCTGGACGTCCGCTTATCTGGAGAAATTTGGTGGCCCGCGGCTCTCTTCGCCGAGCATAAAGTCGAGTTTCTGTGCCCACCGCCGATCGTAAGTGGTCGAGACAACGCAGTGGCTCCGGGCTATGACGCTCTATACGCGCCAGTATGTATGTATAGTCCTTCCGTCGAAGGAAGTGCGGCAGGAAGGAAGCTGGAGAAGATAGTGCCATACTATCAGTCTCGGGTAGCCTCGGGCTCGTCAACACAAAGCCCGCCCGCTTCATCTTCGGTAAACGGCGTGAAGCGCAGGAGCAAAGGGAATACCGTTCCGTCTGTCGCTCGTCTGTATATTAAGTCCACGATGTCTGGATATGATTTTCCGTCGCGAGCGAACGGTACAGGAGCACGGAAATTTGTACATGTACAGGGTGATCCATAAAGTTTTTGGCAATGAGCTAAGTTTCGCGGCCATCTAAAGATACCGTTTTGTCCGTCGCTCGTTTGTATATCAAGTCCTCGATGTCTGGATATGATTTTCTGTCGCGAGGCAAAGGTACGCAGCAGGGGAATGTGTGTAGAGGGTGATCCAGCAACTTTTTGCCAATGGGCAAAGTTTCTCGGTCGGTTCATGAGATACACTGAAAAAAAAGCGTTTGAGGGCTGCCAAAAAAATATGTTGTTGTTCTAACTCTACTTCTAATTGTAACAATTCCATACGGGATTGAAACAATAACGTGTCACTTCGGGAGTCTCGTCGTCGTTATTTCAATGTCACATGGATTTGTAAGAATTGAAAGTAGAATGAACGAGTGAAAAAAGACTGAGTAACTTTACTCGGGGTCCTGAATGCCAACATGTCAAGAGGAGGAAAATTTTCGCTGAATCACCCTGTACATAATAAGCGAGAAACGGGACGGTGTGACATATTAATAATCCGACTGTGAGCTTGATCGAAATATCCCGCTTGCACTTTGGGTCGTCACCCGCGTAATGAAACTCAGCGATGAAAAGAGATGATATAAATGGTTTCATTATTTCAGCTGTGAGAGAAGGTGGACGCCAGGACAGGGAGGTGAAGGGCGAGTCGACATGGCGGAACAACCGGCGCTAAGGGATGACACGCGAGTATCTCCGTCGACTTGGGTCGAATCCGGCAAGTGACGTAACAAACGATAGGGGGCGGCATTCCTTGGGAATTAGATACGTCCGTCCTACCCGGAGGCAGTGGAATTATATGGGAGGACGATGCCGGAGCCGGAGATCACGGGGTTGTTGCAGCGCAACCGCCCGAGAGACCGAGAGTCGCTACCACGGGTATAACCGTAAGCGAAACGGGACAGAAAAGAAACATCGCACGATATAAAGGACGAAATGAGGAAAGTCGAAGTAAATGAGAGAGAGCGGTGGGAGTTATCAAAGCCCAATAATCCTTACGGCGTTATTGCAACGGGTGCGGCTTTGTAATCGTAATAACAACAATGGTGCAGTCGCAGGAATGAGCAATCGACGAGAGAGTAAAGCCCACCTTAAGCCAACACGTTTTCATTTTTCCTCGTAAGCGCGGTAGGGCGAGAGAGGAACATAATGGAACCTTGGGGCAAAAACGGACGGTTTTCAGCCAATTTTTCGCAGGACCAAAAAAGTTCTCTGAAAAAGAGTATGTGGGTCCATTTTGCCCCAATCTCTAAATAGTGTCCTGCGTCGTCAACTGTCGAATACTCAGAGTGACGCGAGCAGTGAGGCGAACCGATGAAGGGGGAAATTAAGGAAATCGGGATTGTTGGCTTGATAACGAATCAAGTAAATCAGGCAGTTGAGTTGATGGACGTTAAGGAAAGCCCAACTGTACATTGCCCGTCATTGAAGCCTCTTTGTCTTTTTTACTGGATATCTTGTTCGATGTCTTAACGGGATCGGAGATATGGAGCAAGACTTCCGGCAAGACATCCGAAATGACGTCCGACACTGGAGTCTTGTCGGACGTCCTGCTTGATATCTTTGATCCCGTTAAGACATCGAGCAAGATGTAAAAGAATGAACCATGGATCAGTGACGAGCTGTGTACATAAGACGCGAAACGCAACAAAGAACGTATAGGCGTCATATACCACCATGAATTGACCAATTGTTTCATGTGGTAGAGCGACAAAGGAGGCCGAAACGCAGTAGCGCAACAGGGTGAGGCGATAGAAGGCAGCCAGAAATCCCCGGGGTCTCGAGGAGACTCCCGAGGCGCCAGAGTACATAAAAGGTGTACGAGCGAAACGAGCTTTGCGTGTGTCACGAAGTCCTCTATTTTTTCTTTCTCACTTTCGGAAGGGGGAGAAAAAAGCGGCACGAAGGACCCTCGTCACTTTTTTTTAATACTATTACACGGGGAAAGAAGTGCGCAATGTGATGAGCGTCAGGGTGGAGTGGTCGATGTAGCGAGACGCGGGAAGCGCGTGGACCATTCACCCTCGAAGACGTTGACTCGTTTGAACGTCGTGCGAAGTGCAGGACTCTGAAAAAGCACGGTTGTTCGTGCTATGGTATTATGGTGGGGTGTCGCCAGAAGAGTAAGAAGGAAGCGAAAACGTAGGTAGGGTGGTCGGGGGCGAGACGCGAGAGAAGAATGAGGAAGGAACCAAGATTCCTAGCACGTGATGGCACGGGAGCCTCGCTTCCGGACTAGAAGGAACGACGCGAGACACGGTTGCGAGCACAGTAGAGAGGAACTGCTTGATGGAACGACGGACGTAACGGATAGTGACGCAGTTACCAAGTGGGGCGCGGGGGTTGGATGGAGGAAAGGAGCGACGGGGCAGTTTATTGCTTGGGATTAAACCTCCACGTGACTGGAGCCTCGGAGACCTGGTATGTAACCTTTTCTCTCCGCCTCTGGATGCGGACTACGTAGCTGGCTACCATTCGGTTACTGGAATACCGGATGTAACGGATACGTACTACACCTTCTACGACCGTGGGCTATTCAGATAAGCCGAATCTTTTATATAAGCATCATCGTCTCTTCCCTGCAGGACACTGAGTCAACTTCGACAAAATCTTGATCTCTGTCCTGACGACCCTTTCATAGAGAATCCAATTCAATGAGTTCGATGAGTGGAGGAAGGATAACGACTACTGTTGGTCATACGTACCAACTGCCAGATCATTGTTGTCTGGTTTTTCTTGCTGGGTATCTTGCTCGACATCTTAACTGAATCAAAGATATCACAGCAGTCATCCAGCAGAACTGGACACCTTGCCGGATTTCTTGATAGTACCCACTGGCTCCTTGCGCTCTTTGGTCGTTGTCCAACACCGCTGCCGAGTCACGCAGCAACAGTTAACGTGCCGAGGACGGTGAGCATGATGGCCCTTATTCCTGCGAGTGCCATGAGCAATCCCATTTGTACAACGAGCTACGTTGTGCGCCACGATAGGTAGATGGAAGATTGAGAATGCGGCTGGATGAAGAGTGTGCGTTGGATACGGCTAGAGGGAAACATGGAGTTCGGAGTCCATTGAGTCGAAGCGAGCTAAGCTGAATGGATTGCAACATCGGGAAGCTATTTTGTTCGCTCCGAACAATGGACGATCTACGAGACCCGGCAGCCAAAGACCGAAGCCAATGCCCCAACCCTGACCAGGTACAGCGCAACGGGGGATCGCCCGGTGTACAGGAGTCCCAGTAGTGCGGATCTATCCGGGGGGGCAGAGAGTAGTCACCAACGATGGCAAACGTTACGCCTCGTCGGTATTAAGATAAAGAGAAGCACTCAGGATCGGCCCAATGCACTGTATCAGGAGACTCGCGCGTCCTCTAGATCAAAGTCAACCCCCTAATCCGGTGGGACGAAGAACCTGTGCGGGGTGCCTGGGAACGATACACGGGACTAAATACAAATGGGACTGGGACGTCGATAACGAACTCAACCGGCCAGGTCAATTCTCCCGTTAAATCCTCCGATTCCTCCTGCTATGGCTCTTCGCCATCCATAGGTATGATTCCCTCCAACGTATGGCATTTTTTTTTCCCCAGCAAACGCCTAAAACCCGCATCTCTCGTGGGCCATCGCGGGCACTGTGAATACAGGGGCTCATTTGCTCGATATTGGATTTTCCGGCATGCGGTATGAAAATAAAAGAAGAAAGACCTCACAAATACAAACGGCTAGGAAAGACCATATTTCACTTCTTCCACCGATCTCTTCCCACGCTCCTTTTTACCGGTCTGTTTTTTTGCTGAAAGTGGTCGCGCGGAGGGACCCAAGATCGAGGTGAGAGACGTGTCGGAGAAGTCGCAACACAATTGCGCGGAGTTTCCACGACCAGGCATGCACTGACCCCAATAACGTCGAAGCCACAGCGAACGTCGAGACGAGAATCGACTTCGTCGGTGAGACGAGCTGAGAAACCAGAAACGAAACCTCGGACCGGACCGAGCAACGTCGCGATCGTAATTTTCGTAGTGGGTAACCGCTGCACTCAAGTGCCAATCGGACTCTTTCGTGGACGATTGGAAATGAGTGGAAGTTGGCCGGAGGAAAATTATTGGTTGGCGGGAAGGTGGTCTCCGGCTTCCGTTCTGTTGACCGTCTCGTACGTGACTTCTCCGGGAGCGCCTGACCGACGAACCGGAATTGGACCACGTTCTCCACCGTTCTCACATCTTTTCGGACCATCGTATAACATCTACGTTGTACCTTCGACTACACGCATCTCCGTCCTTCCCATCGTAACGTCGGCGTCGCGGCGAGGACGGAGGAGAGACCGGAGTGGACGGCGGGGAGAGGCAAGAATTCTTACTCGCTCCGGGCGCATCGAAAGAACCGGAAACGCTGACGTTGCTGAAGCTCGAGTAATAAGTACGGGGGAGCACGAGGATTCCGAGATGGAGCACATCCGGCTGGCGGATCTTCGGCACGTCGCGGTCGGTAAGGAAGAGCCGAGCCATCAGCCAAATCAGAGAATTTGTATCTCGGTCTCGAATTCGCGAGACAAGCACCGGAGCCATTCGCGTGGAAGTCTCGATCGTTTTTTATCGTTCGACCGAGACGAGCTCGGACAGGTACATCATTCCGTCAAGAGTCGCCCGATTCTCGAGGCAAGAGATGAGAATGGCGCGAAGGGTCGGCGATCCGGCGGGGGAAATTCTCCCTGGTCCGAATTGTCTCCCGGTATGTCGTTCGTGCTTCGCCATCGGGAGGCAAGTCGGAAGGCTAAAGCGCGTTCGTGAGTGGGTTAGAGAAAGCGGAGATCCAAGAAGATGGAAAGACGGCGAGATTGCACGGCAATTTCGCACAAGAGCGCATACGGGAAACCCAATTTTCTCTCCAGATACGTCCGAAGCGTGCCGGGCGGAAAAACTTGAGACGGTATGCGAATGCGAATATAATGGGAAGGGCGACGAGATGCGAAGAATTTTTTTTCGAGATCTTTTTCTGTTAGGTAATTTTCGCTTTGCCACTAATCTGGGACGCGTGAGGTTGCGTACCGTCACTGTTGGGTGGGGAGGCTGAGGTCTTGAGAGCCTTTGCCGACCGATGGTAACGTCGACGAGGAGGAGAAGTCAACGGAGAGCTCCGCGACTAATTAGAGGTTGGAAACTGCCGGTAATGGGACGAAGGAGCTCGAAACTCCCGCGAATTAGCGACGGAGCGGGGAAGGAAACTTCGCCTTCATTTGCAGCTTCTGGTCATCGGGTGGATAGTGGCCTCGACTACGTAGCCTTCCAATGAAGCCACGGAGTTTAAATAAGAGACTACGAGAGCGAGAGAATGGAGCCCAGACGATCCTATTGTCGATCACATTAAATTCGCGCGATTGGGAAAGTTTCCTTTTTTTGTTGCTAATTTAATTTTCATTGGAGCGATAAAGGATATAATGAAAATTGATAAAGGATGATAATGCGAGGGCTGCTGAGTCAGGGCGAACTGCCGCGAAGTGGGTAATACGCTAATTCACCATTTTTTTTTTAATTTGCGAAAGATGCAAAGAATGTGAAAAAAGCACGGCGAGGAAAATGTTATGGCATGACTTTGAGTTAAATCGCGGATACAAAAAAAATTATGGACGACAAGAATGAATATGTTATACCGCGCGGAATACGAGTTTGGTATCAGTTTTGGCCGAAAATGAAGGCGGGTTGGTAATATGGCAGAAATTTTTTTTTTTATCCTCGTGAACGTTGATTTTAATTCTTTTTGGGCCCTTTTCCTTAAAATGGTACCTCGAATATGGCAAGGCCACGAAATCGAATATTCGCAAAGCTTTGTTAACTCCTCGCCTCGTAAGTATACGTAATTACACAGTAAATTCCAAAGAAGACCTTTCGGACTCACTCCGCATACGTTTTTGGCCTTTCATTTCATTTCTCCTGCTGGGTTTTAATTAGTATGCCGGTAAAGAAGGTATCGTTCGGTCTGACTACTAGCCACCCTCGGGGGTTGTAATTTTGCAAGGACTGCGACGCACACAGGGACGAAATGAAGATACAGCATAATACGATCCTCAAATTTCTAGTCCTCCTGCCGCTGAAGTGGAAAATCATTGTCGTGGAGAAATGCGCAGGCACGCGACAGAACGATGAAATTCGACGCCCGTTGAGCTTTTATTTTCATCTTCCCCATCGTGGACGTTTTCCAGGTCTATAAAAGTTATTCTCGTCTTTTGCAAATTAATTACTTTTCGGTGCAGAATTATTTTCTTAAGAGAAATTATAATTTCACATTTTCAAATAAAAATGTATTATTATAAAAATGTAAATATACATTATTATTCTAATAATTAATATTATTATTAATTGTCAATTCTAATAATAATGACATAATGTACTATTATTAGAATCATTATAATACACTATAAAAATTTAAGATTAAGATGAAAATTAATTCTTTCTCTATCTTCATCCGCGAATCCGTCTGCACGATTATTTACCCAGTAACGTGTCTTATTTTTTTTTGGGAAATCGTGAAATTTTCTGCGACAGTCTCGCTCGCTTTATCCCGGCTTTCGGTCTTTATCTCGAAGCCTCGATCCGACTCACGAATCGCGAGTAAACAAGAAAACCGCGGGAGCGTATACAAAAAAATAAAGCCCGGCCACTTGAGCTGTCGAGCGGCAGGCACGACGGGGAGCGAGAGGAAAGGAAGGAGCGAAGATAGCGGGGCTTCGTGCCCACCCGGGAGAGCGGGCATATATCCCTTACGAAAAAAGCGGCATAAATTCATCAGAGATAAACACATCTCCCACTGTTCGCTACGGAAATGACGCCTGGACGGCGAGAGCACGGAGGCTGGCGATGCCGCGCCAGGCTAGAAGGAAAAGGCAGAGGAAAGAAAAAAAAGAAGCAATGAAAGAGATCTCTCGGGGTATCTGACTTTGGCAGACAGCTACTGCAAAACCCCGTAGTGCATCTTCGCTAGGGCCGGAAAACGGAATGGAACGTTTCGGGCTTCTTCCGTCCAGATTAGGATTCTGCGCTCTGCCTGATCTTTCGACTTCTCACGTTTTTAAATTTCTTCGAAAAAAAAAAATAAATAAATATAGTCCATTAAGAAAATCCTGAACTGCAGTTTTTTTTAGGCCGGGAGCTTCAGTTTGTTAATCTCTTTCATACAATGACAAAAATGCGGTTGAATGAGGCAAAGATACGGGAAGGGACGTTCAAATAAACATTTAACTGGTCGAAATAAATATTTTAATAGCTCGAAAATGTTACGGTGAAATAATCCAAAAAATTGTTCAACTAAACAATCTTTTAGCTGAACCAAAAAAATATTCGTTTGAACGTCCCTGCCCGAATCATTAGTTGATTCAACCGTATTTTTTATCTGTGTGTAGCATCGAGGCACGTGGTTCGCCTAAAAAATGCGACACCTTTCTTTCCCACTTACCTCTGGCTCGGTTGCTAACAAAAACTGTATTCATTTTTTTTTTCGCTATATCTGACCATTTCCGATTAAAACAAAAACGGACATTCAGGAAACGGTTCGGGCTCCGCCCGTTCGGATTAACGATTCATCGCTCTGCCCTATCTTTCGACTTCTCACTTACACTTTTAAATTGCTGCGAAAAAAAATTAATAAATACATTTTAAAAATTCTGAAGTGCATTTTTTCTAGAGCTTCCGACTGTTAATGTGTTTCATATAGTGCCCGAGGCACGTAGTCCACCTAAAAAATGAGACACCTTTCTCTCCCATTCAACCCTGGCCCGGTCGGTAACAAAACTGTATTAATTTTTTTTTTCGCAAATTCCGAACATTTCCTGTTTAAAAAAAAACGGAAATTCTCGGATAAAACAGATGTTGATTAAGCTACGTGTAGCAGGAATTTTCTCCCGACTGCATATTGCCGGAACGTCAGTGGAAAATAAAAATGTGTACAATTTTCATTACCGACCTCGACACTGCACACGCTCCTAATATAACCGAACGGACATAAACGAATTCGAGAAAAATAAACTTTACACACACATAATAAAACACGCGAAATATCGCGGGCCTGTTTAAAAAATAAATATGATAAATTTTCACCAGTGTCGAGAAATAGCAAAATAACAGGGGAGAAAATACGTACAATCCGAGCGTCGGAGAGCCCGAGAGCGGCTTAGCATTCGAAAGTCTTTCAATTTTCGTGGAATTATAAGTAGGCAGTATAAGCTCCGGATATAAAAACGAGCCGCGAGGTTGAGGGAGAGGGGGGTGGGAGGGAGGTTCTCGTAGCAGTGGCTTTCTCGGTATAATGCCATGAAAAACCAACAAAATACCCTCGCGTTTATTATACGAGGACTGCTGAGTTCCCAGCATCCCCCCCCCCCACCCCGCTCGCCGGTATTCCGCGTGTATATTCACGCTACGAAATAATACAGAAAATCTTCTCATTCGTATTATTTTTTATGCATGTATGTTCGTTCGCATTTATACGACTTACCGTGTCGTATTTCCTCGGGGTCAACGGAGAACTATGAGATAAAAAATAATAATAATAAAAAAATGATATATATATTTTTTACCGGTAAGAAAAAGTAGAAAAGATATAATGAGGCGAGTCAAGCTACCATTTCGAGAGCAAACAAAGGGCGAAGAGTTACTTGTTCCTGGGACCTCCTCGTATCATCCTACCATATATATATATATATATACATATATACATATATACGTATCCACATACCAGGGATAATATCGTCCGTTGTACCGATCTCGGCAAAATATTACCAACCCTTAACCGCAAGTATATTCATATTATTTTGAGCCGCGCCGTTGCGCGACCGTACAAAAAAATAAATAAATAAATAAAGTGAATATTCGCGAACGAAATAGGTCGTTTCCTCGAGAAAAATAGATCGCACTAAAAATATGTATTATGCCATCAGCCGCCACCGGGAAATAATCTTCTCGACGGAGAGAGGGAGAGTGAAAATAATTTCCTTTTACGGCAAACCCCCTCGACCTTTTTCCCTGCGTCACCGTCACCGTACAGACAACTGTGAATAGGTGAAGGAAAGGAAGAAGAGGAAAAAAAATTTTCCTTCAACGTCATAACCACCGCTCATCTCTACCATTCATTTTTATTCCAATGAGGTTTCCTCGCGTGTGCAACACTCCATCTTCCCAAGAAGTTTCGGTTAATACGTTCTCAACGAATTTCGCGCTCCTCGCGCTCGCCCGAAAATAATTATAAACTAACCATCGCTCTCGGCGCGGAGTTTAATCTCGAAAGCTATTTGCTTAAGAATAATACTATAGCGACTATTTAACAGGCCATATTTGTCTACCAGCTCAGGACTTTGATGAAATAACAGTTAACTAGTTACTTTATAGAGTATCTCTAAACCTACGGAAATTAGTAGGTCGACCTTAAAAGTCCTGAAAAAAATCCTGTAAAATCTACTCAGTGGACACACTGAAAAAACGTAATCGACTTATTTTGCATATTACATAAATATCATATCGCATATTTGACTAATTCTATTAATTATTTTATGTTATTAATTCTGTTATTTCTAATTCATAAAATTTCATACAATTCCGAAACGATAACGTAACATCCTGCGATCTTTTTACGTTTTTTGTCAATTTTGCATGCACTTAAAAAAAATTTGTACATTTAACAAACTTTTTTTATCCACAAACGGTAACAATTATATTGTTGTTAATTTTACAAAAATTATTCATAAAGTTAACAGACATTTTTATTAAATGGATTTTTTTGTAAAATTAATATTAAAATAATTTTGAATGTTTCTGGACAAGAAACGTATTTATTTTGCTGTGTAAACCAGCAAGAATTGAAAGCAGAGTTGTAATAATAAAATATATCGCTAAACCATTCACCGGACGGTGTTATCGAATCAATCATTTTTTTTTGTCAGTGCAGTTGCTGCCAAGCCTGATCAATATCTCCCTGCTCATTATCCCATTTTTCCAGGTGTCCGCCGATGCGCCGAGGTCAGACCCATTGCTTGACTAGTCGCGTCACTCAGCACTTTCCACCCTTTAGACTTAATCTCCTCTCTCGATTTCCCGTTACAAAAATTTGTAAACATTTAAGTTCCTCAAAGGTCGAAAAAAATAAAATAACATTAAAAGAAAAACCGTAAAAATAAAAAAAAAACGGTAGCGTTAGTAGCAGGGGTGGGGGTGGAAAATTTTATCGCTAAGCGTGGCCGTGAGCGTTTTTGGTAACTTCTATTTTATTCGTCGTGAAAGTCGGTACCGCGTCATATATCGGTAAAGAAACTCCGTTAATTGACGGGGCAACGATGAAAACTGGTTGGAAATGGGGTTGACCTGCGGCATGCCTGTGTATATTATAAGAGTCGAAGCTTTATTCAGGTCCTCACGAGGGAACTTTGACTCGTTCAAAGAAAAAGAGAACGGAAGGGGCGCGGCGGGGCGAGGCGTTTAGCTTTGAAATTCTCATCGCTGTTTTGTGATGAACACAGGCTTTTTCCAGAATGCAAGCGTAGGCGGTACACCCGCGTCACCTACCGCGCCCCCGCTTGTCCCATATACCGGTTTTGCGGTCGAGCGTCGAGCACCGCACATTTTATTGTCGAGCGGGGAAAATTTGCCGAAGAGCCGAGAGTGCAACATCGTGGAGATATTGAATATCATTCTCGCGTCATTAGTTATTTTTTTGTGAAGATTTTCTTAAATTGTAAGGAGAACCGAATGTCATCCTTGACATGGGCGCTCGCAGATTCGAGTTAGCGAGATTAAATCTCATCCGCGAGATACAAAGAATTGAAATTAATGATTATTATTGAATTATTAAAATGAATTTAAAAAAACTAATCTCCCCTTTCGGAAGAAGAAATATTACCGACTGAGATAAGTCTGAAGAAAAATGAATGATGATAGAATAATAATGATAATCTTGGTCCTGAAAATACTCATTATACGTGTGCCTTATTACGACAATAATTTAGATTGTACGGAGATCCAATATTACAGACTCGCAGATTTAGGTACGTGAGTTTAAATCTCATCTAGGACGGACAAAGAATTAAAAAGAATTATTATTATTAAATCATTAAAATGAATTTAAAAAACTAATTTTTCCTTTCCGAAAAAGAAATATTACCGACTGAGATAAGTCTGAACAAAAAATAAATGATGGTAGAATAATAATGATAATGGATCCTGAAAAATACTTATTATATGTATGTCTTATTACGAGAATAATTTACCCTGTACAGAGACCCAATTTTAAGGGCTGACAAATTTAAGTAGGCCAGATTAAATTTCATTTAGGGGGTACAAAGAATTTGACTGAAAATAGAAACTCAAATTCCGTGGCGCTGCAGTGCTCATTTCATCGCTATAAATGTACTGCTGGATATTCAATCTCAAAAAAAATTGAGATCAGCTATCCAGCCTTTCAGCCCTTTGCGTTTTTTTTCTGTATTTTTTTTTCTTCGAATCGAAAAAAAAGCGACTGAGATAAGTACAAAAATTAAATAATGGCAGAATAATAAGAATAATGTATCTTGAGAAATTCTCATTATGCATATAGGTATTTATGATTATAACATGAAAAAGTGAGAAGGAACGCGCGTGAATCGGGTTTCAGGTTCGTTAGGCTTGGTGCTTACTCGCTAAAAAGTTCTGGCTCCCCGAGCAGTGTAGGGAGTATAGTAACACGGCTCAGGAGATGAGGAATGAATCCAAGGGATATATAGATAACGACAGAGTGAAGGAGATGAGGAGGGAAAAAAATAATAATAATCAAGCACGTCGTTAGAGTGAAAGAATGAGTGAACGAGCCTCACAAATAATAAGGATGCAGTCCCCGGAGACGCGAGAAGTCTCATCTTCTTTATCTCGACGAGAAACTTTCCGAGAGCTCATTTCTTCTAGGAAAAAGAAAGAAAGAGAGGGAGACAGTGCAATTCCACCCGGAGAGTAATGAGATTGAAAACTCCGGTAATGACCAAAATGCGCGAAAGCGACAGTGCTCTTTTTTGACAGCTCGGAGGAGATACGTCTTTTTTTGCATAGTTGAAGAAAAATCGATTTTTATACTAATTGACGAACATTGTTACAGACCAATGTGAACATTTTTTTTTTTAACCATTATCGAAACGTTCGATTTTAGCCGTTGACAGAAAGAAATTCAATGGTCGCGAAAAGTACCAAAAGAGCCTTAAGACCAGAAAAGATTTGCACATTTAACTAACATTTCTTCAGCACAAGTAGCCAAGATTTTTTTTTACTTTCGAGCTTTACCATTTTGTATCTTATAAAGTTTACGATTTTTCCTGTTGTAATTTTTATAAATGTTTCTGCTCTAAATTTTACAATTGCTTCCGGTGTAAATTTTATAATTTTTTCTGTTGTAAGATTTATTAATAAGTGGGAATCACTTTAGCGTCGCGGATATTCACGTGTACGAGGCAAATCCTAGTTAACGCTATGGTGCGTCCCTTATCGTCCTGGAATTTTCGAGATCCCGAGGAAACGAAGCTATCCCTTTTGCGAAGCTTGTCGGCACTGAGCTCTGCAGTTCACTCTACCGTGGCCGAGAAGATAGACTTGGGGGATATTGTTAAAGAGAACCGGCTTAGCGCTCCCACGGTAATCGTCCAGAGAGCGCTATAACCATTCTTGAAACGGAGTGCAGAATCCGTGGGAGGATGGAAGGATCGTTCTCGCCGCTCGTGCGTGTCTGCACCGGAGTGCAAGATGGCACCGAGGTACGTGCGAGAGACTGCATCGCATACAAAACCGGGGAAATTGTCGAACGTTAAGTGCGAAACTCTGGGATCGTCGAGAAAGGCGTTTAATCTGACATTGCCAATAAAGACGTTTTCCTTATCTACCTTCCTATTATATATTTTTTAAAAAAATTTCCTGGAAAATAGGTATCATGACTTTATCCAAAAAAAAAGTTACGCTGTTGTCTATAAGAGAAGCATAAAATTCCGGGTAATTTTTTTTTTTCAAAATCTTCGACATTGAAGGTCAACATATTAAGTCTCGAAGAAAAAGGGGAGGACGATTTGTTACCGATCGAGCGGGAGAACGATAGGCGGGAGGATATGTCACTGGGTCCCAGGAGAATGTGAAATATCTCTGTCGGTAATAAAAATTGCAATAAATTATTCTTTTTACCATTCGTACCATTTACCTCAAGGTAGTACTTGCGGACAGCTAAAAAAAAGCTAGGATGCCGGGTGATTTGTTGCGAATTTTTTTTCATTAACCTGTTGATAACATTTTGGAACTATTATTATGCAAAATCAATCTTTTCAGGACCTTCCATATGCTTGATATTTTTTCAGTTTTTTATCCCATCGATGAGTGTTCGCAATTCTCTCGCACTTCGCTCTGAACTCACATGAGGTCGAACTATCCGGAAGTACTTCCTTGAAAAGCAAATTCTCGCACGAAGCATAAATCGCGGTTCTTGCGAGAATTTCTTTTTAACCGGAAGTCGTTAGCACCGGTGAAAAAAATAATAATTACAGTTTTTTTTTCCGATCGAGCCCGAGCTGAGCGGGGAGGAAGGGATTTCGCATCGCCTTACGGATCGACCTTCCACATGCGTCCAATCTGCCTTTATTGGAAGTTAAGCGCAGGAAGGGATCATTCGCCGAGTCAATGATCGTCGGACGCGAGTAGTTACGTGGATATTCGAAATCCGGTTGGCAACGGTACAGCTGGGAGCAATACCCACTAATGCTAAATACAGATCAGATTCGTCGATGTCGCTGTCGGTGAGCCGGAGGGGGGTTAAGCTTCGTTGAGATATCGCTGTGGACCCGAGATCACGAACAAGAGCCTCCCCCTAGGTGGATATAGGTGAGCTTTTGTTAGTATCGGACTCAATCGAGTGAAGTAGAAATAGGAGATTCCACCGAGGCAATCGCGGAGGGCCCCAAGAGTTTCCTACTCATTTTCCCGCTGATCCCTCGGTCGGAGGGATCGTACGGATAAGGATAGCGGCTCTCGAAATTCACTGTCTTGCCCTCCCCCGCCGAGTTCTACCGACCGGAATCAATCCCATGCTCGCTGTAGCACGGCCACATTATTCCGTATGTTTTCGAGACATTTCCGAGAAATCGACTCACGATGGATTTTTTTTTTTTTTTTTAAGAACAAATAAATAAAATCTAGACAATACGTATTCTTGATTATCGACCCTTCATTGTGACACACCCAGATAAATAATTAAGTTGGTGGGCACCCGCAAGTAAATATTCTTTTACTTGAACTAAATAAACGGTGGCCGTCAAATACATTTTTTTTCTGGGTGTGGAATGAGTCTCAACAGTTATTTTATAATTTAAGATGATTGACGACATTTAAAAAAATATTGTATATTAACCACACATGCTGTATATCAAATTTCAGCGTGATCGGTCGAGGCATTCTCGAATTATAGCGATTTGAATCGTTCGCGTCTAAGTCACACACACACATACCAAAAGAAAGCTTTCTCTATGAGGAAGCGAAATAGTATCGAATAAGTATCGAAATGTGTGTCGCGTGTCGAGCAAATTTGACTTGCTGTGACAACAAATTGTTGATATTAGCAATATAAAATTATAAAGTTGTTTTTTCTATATAAAAAAAAGTGGAACGGTCATATCTCAAATGTTTTACACGTAAATGTCTCGTTGGCTCGGGCATCGAAACTTTACGAGCCGGCGGGAACGGCGTAACGCGAACTTTGCTCGATGTTTTATATTCTCTGTACGAAGTGATAAAAATTGCGTTTGTACGGCTATGTAGCGAGAGAGTGGACGGTGCTTGGCTGTCGTTCGATACCCGCTGGGTATAAATGACACCTCGAATGGTCGTTGAGAACTGTGATTCAGTGGTTTATCACCGCCGGTGTTCGCTCGATCGTTGTCCGCCGAAATGGCACGCCATTCCGTAACTTTCGCAAAGTACATAAATTATATATTAAAAAAAAAATACACACACACACACACATAAAAAGGGAATTCCATTTAAAATATACTTAAAAAATGTTTGACCTACAAAAATTTCAGGATTTCAATCCACTCGCAATTGTGCGATCGTAAGGACTTTGTTCCCGTTATAAATTCGTTCTTGGAGGTGAATTTTCGCGTTGCGGTGACGCTGTCCGATAAACGGCCGGCGAACGTCCTCGCCGACACTTTTTACACGGAGTAATTAAAAGATAAATTAATTTAATGAAAGACCGCGTGACTCTCGTGTGAAAAAAAAGAGAAAAAAGAAAGAAACGAAACCGGAAATGGTAAAGTACTCGGCGCTCCCTCGGCGTACCTTGTACGTGGATAACAATATGAAAGTGGGCAAACAGTCGTTAAAATAAACGACCGATGAGTCGAGAGACGTATTATGGTGTGAGGGTCGAGGGTGGTTATTAGTCGGGCAGCTGTAACGACGACGATTCACCGACAAAACACTCGTGCTTTTGCTCTCGAAGCTTTCCCTCCCACCTCGTACAATTTCACTCCACCGAGAGGGTTCTCTTTGCCTCCGTCCAGTCTCTCCCTCGCATTTTCCACACCCCCCCCCCCCCCACCCCTTAAAAACCCCCCTCGCTGTCACTCCTCTCGCTAATTACACCGCACGTGAATTCTCACAGCAATGCAGAAAATTCGAGTTATCTCCGTGCTTGCGCGAATGCTTTTCTCCCGGCCACAGCTCGGCTATGCATGTCCGGAATGTTTCTCGAAATTTTGATAATTGTTACTTACCCGGAAGAAGCGCACGAGGAACGATTTGCAATATAGGTAACTGGCAAACATACCTGAAACGAAAAAAAATACAATCATAAATTTCGCTCATATGTATAAAAAAGAAAAAGGATAATCTACTTTTAAGATAGTACGAACACGAACTGCATTATTAAATACAATGCACATTTTACATATTTTACAAACAATGCATAGTGGATGAGATGTCTGTAAAAGTTCAAGGAAGATCACAGGCTGTTTACTTTACATGAATAAGTTTAATGTATCGGACTGGAAGTTCTTATGCAAAAGCTGATACATTAAATACAATGTACAACTGTGATGAAAAATGAATGTACTTTTACAGTCAAATTAAAGTAAATCGTTAAACGTAAAGTGTTCTAAAGTTAAAAATACATTGTACCTTAATTTTGCATCGCATTTTCACATGAAATTTGATACACCAGTTTATGCATAAAAACTTCCAGTACCAGCGCGTTAAATTTCATACGATTTTTTTTTGACAGTATGTGGTTGTCCCGACGTCTTCGTCGTCGCGCAACTTTGTCAAAAATGAATATTTTGCTTTCTCATAGAGGATGTCTAACTTTCTATGTCTAACTTTAACATAGTGAAACCGAATTTTGAAATCGAATTAATTGTAGTGAAATCGAAGCGCCAGGACATAATCAATGTGCATGTCGAGGTGACAAAATCGATACAGTAAATATAACAAAAGTTACACGCGTTTAAAGAATATCTAAAACGAATCAAAAGAAGAAATCAATATTTTCTTGATACAGCTGGAGTTAATCGATGAAATTGTAAACCCGCTCGGAATCTCGAAAGATCGAATTACCTCAAGGAGCAAAGCTCTCTCTAACTCGCTAGCCGAAGACAATTTCAAGTTGGACCTTAGAATCGGCGATATAGACTGTCGGAAGGCCGGAACTGGTAGCCTCGAAATAGCGGCGATACACGTCCGAGCCACACACAGCCGACGGAAGCAAACAAGTGTGGAGAAAAGAGGCGGGATGGGGAGAGGGGTAGCTGAGGATACGGAAGATAAAGTAAAGAGAAAAGTAAGAAAAGCGCACGGTATGGCCGGGCAACGGTCCACAAAATGAAACTCGCATCAGTTTCGCCCGGACGAATCCCGAAAGTGTTCCAGCTGCGAGGGCAGCGGAGAACTTTTGCCCGAACGAAAATGGCTCGTCCATTGCTCTGGTCTAGTGGACAGATTGCATACAGTACCCGTGTTATATACCGCGTATGGGCGCGGACCCTTCGTCCCTTTGGCCCACCGTTGCCGGACACACACAAGTCCCGACGGTACGGTAAATCTCAACTGAGTCTCGAAGTTCCGAAAATTTACGCGTTCGCGTGTACGAGAGTCCGGCGAACCGGAAACGAGGACTCAAGGCCCGGGACGCGGGCCCCGAGCTTGCTGGAATAAGGGAGACGGAACGAGAGCAGGAGGAAAGACGAGGGCCACTGGGGAATCGCGACTTGGTGACCACGGACTCCCGCAAGAGGCGCATTAATCCACGTTAAGTCGCGGGGTTAAATAATTGTCATCGGAACGAGACGTGCTTATGCAAGTCCCCGAAAGCAAGAGTGCTCTGTGAGTGCTAAATACCTCGCTTCGATCCGCAGGGTGGAAAGGATCTGTACTATTTATCAGTGACTTTATAATATACTTTATAATAAACTTTACAATTTTTCTCGTTACATATAAGGTTTGTTGGAATCAAAAATTGAAGTTGACAACAAAAATTGTAGACGAGCGACTGTAGAATTGTGGACAACTGAGGTATTTTTTTTATACCTAAATACATTTTTTTTTATATACCTACTTATATACCTACATTATACTAATTATACTACTAATTATATACCTACATACCTACAAAAAAAACTATCATCCCAGAGTGATGAAGCCGAGGCTAAGCCGTCTCACCAGCAATGACTTCGTATTAAAATTCCACGTGCACAAACGCACAGAGGAAGAAACACTCCAGTGGCTAAAAATCGAGTACGATCCGCGAAATCTGTTTTACCACGGGAGCAGGAAAACTTGTCTCGAAACAGTTGAAAAATAAAAAAAAAGTGTTCGGCGCCCTCGTTAAAACATGAAACATAAGAGATATAAAGTATCTCGTTAATGCCTGATAGAACCGTTGGCCGGAGTTGCAGTTGGGCGGGGGCCGGAACGGAAGTTAAAGCTCTCTGAGGATTCGGAATAGGTAGAGATTCCATAGAATTCATGTTACACCGTATATTCGTTTTCCTCGCGTCTACCGCGTTCGTTCAGCGGCATGTTTATGACACAGGGGCAAAATCCGCAGGATTCACCTTCCTGAAATTTCAGATTTGCCGTCGGGTTTTACCACTCCTGCTGCCGCTGATGCCGCTGTTGGAGTGGGGAGGGGGAAACGGAGAGGTAACGACGCGAGAATTGCACAACCCCGCGGGATGTTACGGGGTATGACATTTCCGCGCCGTTACCTGACGAACAGAAAAGTGTCAACCGCAGACCGCACGAATGTGTACGAAGCCCGCCGACCTTAATATCTCGCAGTGCCCGCTGCTAGATGGAGTCCCCCACTCTGTCTGGTTCGTCCTGAGGCGAGCAGGTTGCCAGACGGGACGTACACTGTTATCTCCCGAACGGGAAAGAAGCGAAGGAAAGGATCGTAATAACACATTTTTTTTCTTCCGAATTACGGATTAAAGAAGAGTTCGACGCTTTCAGCCGAAAAACGCCTATTTATTTTTCATGTCGTTAAGAAACCAATAAATTTGATTTAAAAAATCTCGTGCGGTGATCGCGTGCAAAAAATCAACAGGTCCAAGTATAAAAAATTGTAGGAGTTTCAATCTATTTTAAATTTTTGTTATAGAAAATCTTTAAAATATTATATTCAAAAAAATGTAACTCCTACAATTTGTTAAATTGGGACCAGCGAACGATCTATGCGGTGGAATTGTCGACGCAATCTTTTTTTTACCGATAAAAAAAAGTACCGCTCCTAAAACAACATCGTCGGATCGAGCAATTACGTTCCAAAATCGAGTTCTCCACTGCGAGATCCCTCGCGTGCCATCGTCACCCTCTGTGTAAGTTCCTTCGTATCTAAAGCATTTCCCTTCCCGGAAATCGCTCCGGTTACGGGTCGGTTTTCGAGTTCCTGCCGCGGGATATTCCCGGAGTTTAAGGAAAACACACGAGTATTTTCTTCTCTCGGTTCTACAATCAGCTTCTTCCCTCGGAAGCCCCGAAAAACGGTGAACACTCGACGAGAACGTCCCGCCGATGTCTCGTCTCTCATTTTTTTTTTCTCTAACCCCACCCCCCCCCCTCTTCCACACCTCTCCCACACCCCTCGACTACGAATACCGGCTATTAGTTTTTGCCGAGTCTAAGCACGAGAGTTACCCGTCGAAAGAAAGGAGTGAGATAGTGCGAGGGAAAACAGAACTTAGCGAGCTCGCAAGGACCTCGAGAGGGGACGGCCCGGGGCAGGACCTTCGTGGGGATGGATACATCATGTAGACAAATGGGAGGACTATCTTTCTTGCCGACCAGAACAGAAACCGCTCGAGGATCTGTGAATATCCTTCTGCCTCCGTCACACACACACACACACACATACATACGTGACTCGCGCTACTTCGTCTTCTCTTCGTTCTTCTGCTCGATGTCCCCCCAAACGCCCGCCCGCCTCTGCCTTGCCTCGTGGCCGTAAGGAGTTTGGGACAAATGCAATTACCGCAGCAAAACATTAAGTTCCACGAAGTGCGGTGGAGAAACAGACGCATACAAACGCGCGCGCGCGCGCACACACAGAGACGGAGAGTCGAGGAATACAGCAGGAGGCCAGTGATGCCAGATTCCCCCACTCATTTTCTCCCTCGCCTATCCCGTACCGTGTTAAAAAATTCCCTCCGAGGGAATTTTCCCTCCGATCTGGCATCACTGCAGGAGGCATGCGAGAGGTGAGGGAAGAAGAGGTATGAGGAATGTTTGCTAAGTCGTCGCCTAACTCTGAGTATTCGCGGGTGCAATTCGCGTGATAGAAGTTAGAAGAGCCGAAGGAATAGGAAGGAAGGAGAATCGTAAGATGTACACATACGCGTGTGCGTGTGCGTGTGCGTGTGCGTGTGCGTGTGCGTGTGCGTGTGCGTGTGCGTGTGCGTGTGCGTGTGCGTGTGCGTGTGCGTGTGCGTGTGCGTGTGCGTGTGCGTGTGAATATCGAGGACTGAAAGACGAAACGACGTATCTCCTGTGTTAAAACGTACGGGTTAGGCCCTTTTGGTTCTCAGCGATAGGTCCATGTTTATGTATTGACGAAACGTAAATTCTTCTATAACTGAGTGTTCAGAGGGTTCGGAGAACACGAAACGGGGATAAAACTGCGCTCGCTATCTTTCACGATTATTCTCGAGGCAAGTTCTTAACGATATTGAAGAGATAAGAGAACGTCTTAACGGTAAGATGCTTCAGACCTATCGTACTTTGATGCTTATGGTCCTTCTAGTACTACGGTGTGCTGCTGAGAAGACAGTGCATGCTGGATAATAGGGGGGGGGGGGAGGGGAGGGGGAAGTTTGAAAATGTGTGGGCTTCATGTGCATCGTAACGACCGGGCGGTAGGATATTATAGTGTAAGTAAGTGTAAATTTAGTATTAAATCCAGCTTGGTACTTTGGTACTAAACCCGATCATTTTTCTGCAACGGTAATAGTCGTGAAAAAAAAAATCCCGACTTCGCTGAAATAACAGCATTCCTGGCGTGCAAAATCTCCTATTATTGACTACTGATTATTATTAACCTGTACGCATGCGCAGTACCGTTTCATTACTCCCAGGAAAGTAACGAACAAAAAATCTTTCCTACGCAAAAAATGTGAGTATTTTAATGAAGTTGGAAAAAAGTACCGTGAGGGAGCGAATTTTTACTTCGTGGGATTCCGACCCCGCTTCGCTCGGGCAGCCAACTTCACACTGGGCGAAAATCGCCCACGTCCCTACCTTGCAGCATAACATACTATTTACGATTCTGGCCGGAGAGCCGGATATTCTTTTTAAAAATTTCATTTTTCTGATAAAACCTGTTAGTCAGCTTAGTGTGGGACTTAAAAGATGACCAAAGAATTTTATGCACACATATGTGTAGAAATAATTTCCGGGAATATCGTAAAATGTCTCATAAATCTCTCGTAGAATTTCAATTTTTTATAGGAAACATTGAAAGTGCAATAAAAAAAAATCAAACTCTATGCACTCTTTTGCGCTGAAGCCGCGTTCGGCATGAATTTTGAACCCGACTCAAACACTCTGGTGATTGCTAAAAACAATTTTTTTTTTTTTTCTTCATTAACATCCTTTTTATCAGTTTTCAGTTTCGGTCTCGTGAAGCGGCGTCGATAATTTCGATGTTGTATTTCTCTACGCCCCTGATAGTTTAGAGGTATCTTCTCTTGGTCCAATTACCACAAAATTGTGAAATTTCATTCGATATCGGACGAAAATAGGATTGGCGATATAGCCTGGTTTTGGGCTAACCGAGAGCGCGTATCGGTTTGATTTATTCCACGCAAATCGTATTAATTTAAAGCGAATGATGGTGGCTCGGCTTTCCGTGCCGCGTTTCGTCGCGGCTGCAGGACCGTCAGCCTCTGCGTGAGCCTCCCTGGCCTGCGTGGCCAGGGAGGGCCGCGCGGGATTCACACGCGTGTACATATATTTTCAGGGAAAATGGAAAATGGCGAATTATCATTAATCATTGACACCGATGTACGGCAACGCGAATTCTCTGGTTATGGCGGAACGCACATCGATGCCCGTTTGGCAGGAAATGCGTATTTCAAAAACGACTTCGAGAACGATAGAGCCGGGCGTCACGCCGCAATTGATCGTAAATTTTGTTCGGCTCCGAATAGAGAACCGCTCTCGTAGGCCACGGTTGGCCGAACTCGACAGCGATCTCTGCCGAAGTCGAGAAATTTTTTTTTTCGTCCTTCAAATTTATACGCAAATTATTCGACCGTAACAAGCACAACGCTGAGAAGAAAAAAAAGTACCGATTCACGGAGGTGATAACAGTTTTGCAGCGCCATAAATATCACGACTGGGATTTACTCCCCCCCCCCCCCACGAATCCCTCCGAAATTTCAAATATCCGTATGACGCGTGCAGTCGCTCCAGTGACTCGTAAATTTGCCAATATCTATTTTTTATTTATTTTTTGTTCTCTCTTATTCATTTCCCGATATCGTAAAAACTTTTTCATCGGGACACCCTTCCGAGGATCGCAATGATTTGTGTTTTTACAAAATTAGCGAAGTATCGTAAAAAAAAATACACTTTCTATCAAAAAAATATATATATGCGAAAAATATTATGTGTATAATTACGAACACTTTTCGAGTCGTACACGAGTAATGGACAAATATCCCCGAGGCTTCCTCGACCTATGTCTTGGAAAAGATATTTCTAAAAAGCAAAAATAATTTCTCTCGACATCCTCGATCCGTCGAACTTATCGCAGTGGGACAGGTGCGTCTAGGTAGGAAAAAAAAGCATAATAAAAAGAACTTCGATCCTTGGGATGGTTTTTCAACGAGCTCTTCGTTCTCGAGCAAGAAGCCGGAGATCGGAAGATCGGGAGCTGGAGATTGGGAGGGTTTTTTCCCTCGTCTATCCTTAATAGGCTATATCATCTCCCAACGGAAAAGTCAGGTAATTTTAAAAGTTTCCTTGTATCGCTCCCACGGTGTTGCGCCGTTGGTGTAGAACCATCGAGCGCCTTGTGGATAGTGGCAGAAGCGGCAGAAGTAGTAGTAGTGGCAGAAGCGGTGTAGTTGCATTACTGTATAAAAAGAAGAACGGGGGAGAAGCGGACTTCCGACAAAGATAAAACGGAAGCGAGTACCTGTGTGGAGTGTAAAAAGGGCTCTCCGTTGCATTTCGCCCAGAGGCGTTTTTTTTTTCTCACTCTTGCGTAACGTCGGCAACGAAGTTGCACGAGGTTGGCAATTGAAAAATTCGGAGGGCGACGCTGCGATAAGAAGTGTGAAACTGATAAGACAAGACTCCAAATAGCATTCTCAAAAATGTTGAGAAAAAAAAAAAGTTTAAACATCCGCGGATAATTTCGAAGAATCGGGTGTAAAGTTGACGAAAAGTTATATCGGAAATTTTCATGAATTGTCGGTAAAAAGCGACTGCATTGTAAATGCAAAGTCTTTCGCTTCACTGGAGGCCATTCGAGCGAACTTTTATCCGCTTTCTTCCGGCCCTTTCATGTTCGGAGGAACGTAAGACGCAACTTCATCATTCGTCTCTCGGCTATCGTGCTTCTCGATATTCTAGCTTCGCGAACAATTTACAGTTTCCTAACAATACGAAAAGTGATAGAGATGCAGATTGTACGCACTCGAACGACTCTTTAAAGTGCGATAATACTAGTACAATGTAAAGCTCCTGAAACGCGATGCTTGCGAGACACTGTAGCGTACTTCAAACGCTTTTGTTCCTTCTAACAATCCCATCTTCCGTTACCTCTGTTTCTATACCAGTTAAGAAACGGTTTCAAAAATCTCTTTTTGTTCGATGAAATTATTTTTCAGACTGGTTTATTCGAACGACACTCGATGAGAGCAACATTTTATTACGATTCTGTATGGAAAAATATACTTGAAAAAAATGTCATGTTTCCGACAAAAAATTTATAGTTAGCTGGTAGTGAGGGACTGATGATTTATCGAAGAATTTTTACCGTCAATATAGATATAGGAATAATTTTCGTGAATACGTTAAAAATTCTCACAAATCTCTCACAACATACCTTTTAATTCCTTAAAAGAGACATTTTAATCGAAATACCTTAAAATTTTTCTTTTGAAAAATCACATCGCTAAAAAGATAAAACGAAATAAACAATTGAAAAACGATATTACGAGCATACTGTAAAGGATGAAACGCCGCCCTTCCGCAGTACTATGGAGTATTCCGAACGCTTTTGTTCCTGATAATAATCACATCTTTCATTCCCCCTGTTTCTATAACAGGTTGCGAAAAAAAGGTGTTACTTTTTTCGATAAAATTATTTTTCAGGTCTTTTTTCAAGCAAATACATTTGCCGAAAGCAATATTGTTTTGCTTCTTGTTTATCCTGCTTTTGTTCTCAAAGAAAAGAAAAATGTTCTGTTAACCCTGTTTGACTATAGCAGTTTGAAGAAATTTAAAAAACGTATTTTTTTTCGATAAGATTATTTTTCAGATTAAATTTCCATCGAATATGTAAAATCCTATGTTCGCAGTATCGCGCAAAGGAACAAACGGCATGAGCCGCCAATATGAAATTGATAATATCGAACGTTTATTCATTGGGAGCGAGCTGTGTCAGCATTGACAGAAGCCAGAGTGATTAATGATGGTATATCTCATCGCGGTGGAAATTCGGACGCGGAGACCGATAAATCTGTACATCCGGTTAAAAACGGTATCAAAAAAAAAAAAATAATGGAAAAAAATGTAGAGTTCTGTCGATGCCGTCGCTGCTGCTGTGACAGTCTGTGAGTGGGGTCGACGAATCGCATTTTCAAACTGTAAATTCCGTGGGAATTGGTCCATAATCCAGCAGCGCGGCAATCATTCGGGCGTAAAAATGAATTTGCAATGATAAAATTTTGATTGTTTTTTCATGCCTCATGAAAGCGCGTACATGAGCTTGCGCCGGCTGCTTACACGCATGCCGATGGCCCAATGCCATAAAGCCATAAAGGCTTTGTATTATAAGCTTGGCTTACATAGATATATATATATACATATACTTCGTCGATGGTAATTAAATATAGGTTGCAACTCTATATTTCTTTGATGGCGCGTCAAGGGCTTGTGAAACGCCTCAGTCGGTAATAAAAACTGCGATTAATTGTCTCGACGATTCTGACCTTGGCGGCTCAAAAACATATTCGTACATGAAGTGGAATTGATATCCGCATTACGTAAGAATTTCCGCCTGGCCGTTCGAGACCAGCATCGTTAAAAAAATTAATTACAGTTTCTGAAACCAACTGAGCCGGGGGGGACTTTCTCATTACCTCAGGTTGTACTTCTCTCGCATAGCGAGTGTAACCTTCGATAATTAGACGTTAACGCGTGCAAAGTTCGAATTTGCACGATGGCGATTACCGGAGTCATCGGTACGTACGAGAGTTGATTGGGGGATAAATTCTGTACGAAGTGTATCAATGAGCACACACAGCGAGGGGAATCCCCCAGGGAAATTCGGAAGTGTCTGTATGTCTCTGCGGTATGAGCGTGAAGCATCTGCGCAAATTTGTTAAAGGATCGATCGACCGGTCAGCGCAAAGCCGGACACGAAGCTGTGAGGAATTGGTGTAAGCGAGCGAGCGCGCGAGCGTGCCAGGCGCAAGCAAGCGCGATATCGAGAAATCGAGAATGGTGCGACGGTGATACCGACTGGTTCTGTAATGGGTGGATACAGCGCTGTCGATCGAGCTGGAAGCTGATGCGTTAAATCGCCAGGAGTAATTACATTGGTTCTTGTTCGTTTGTTCGAATGGGTTTACCCTGGACTGGGGGAAAACGAATCCCATCGAAAGAGTATTACTTGTAACGGACCACAGATCAGTAAGTGTAGAGAGCTGCCGTCGAGGCGAGTATGGGAACAATGTGGACATCTACAGCCGATGAGATTGAGGTTGGTTCGTGAAACGCGATGCTAAGAAGGAATTGGAAATCGAAAGATGCGCCGAGAAATAACAAAAAAAGAACGTGGTATGAGAATTCTCTGTGGGGAATTATAGTTCGAAAGAAAGAAACGCGGGTCCGCACCGTACGACTTCGGAAACGAATAGAAAAAATGTATTTTCTCTTCCAAGTATTTTCTCATTACTCTCTCAGTCTATTCTCAGTCTCTTCTCAGTCTCTTCTCAGTCTCTTCTCAGTCTCTTTTCAGCCTCTTCTCACTCTCTCAATTTGCGAGATCTTCCACTATATGATGCTTAACTTTTTACATATATGCACATTATGATTATGAGAAAGGGTCAATCAGGATATTTTTGTAGAGTGGAGTATTTCTCGGATCAATGAAGAGGGTTTTTAGGCGCCACCCTTCCATCGTTTGGAGGCAACTGGTACACGAGAAAAGGAGAGGGGAAACTGATCGCAGTGTACAAGTAGAACGACAGAGATAAGCGTAATCCGTGGTACGTGTCCCGATTGTGTTAGCTTCTAATATCCCGTGTATAAATTTCATGGTGGAGTGCACCGTGTGAATTTACGGCTCAAGTTTCTAGACTCTCTCTCGCTCTCTCCCGCTGCCTCTCTCCTCCGTTCACCATTACAAGTTCGCCGTTGAGTTAGCGTCAAGTAGCAGCAGCGGCGGCGGCGGCAACGTTACAATCGGGCTAGAACAGCCCGCCTGAAGCGTGCACGGATAATCGGTAGAACGTACCCAGAACACACAAAGCTCCGCTCTCGTTGCGCTCGAGCGGACCAGGGCGCACAGATATTGCTCCTGACGCTGGGTTTACGACTCTCTCCGAATATCGAACATTGATTCCTGGAGCGCCACTTCGACCCGCCAACTTCATTCCACATTTGGAAACTTTACCCGCTGGAGAGCGGGAGAACGTTCGCTACTTCGCCCGAAATCTATCGGTCCCTTTCCTACCCCGCTATCGTTACATTTTCCAATTCTCTCGCATTCGTAATGGGAAAATACCGAGATTACTGGGACGTCGCGGATACCCTGGCCAAACGAATCCGGTCGAGACTCTCGGTCTGGCTTCTTCGCTTCTTTCTCATTTCCTCAAAATAAAAAAAAATTTTATAAAAAGAAAATTTAATGGGGACTAGAAATGGGCCAAGAAACGTCGGACTGATTACAATGGATCTGAAAGTGGCTTTTAATTAGAGCATTTTTTACGGCCCTAAATCCTCGTAACATAGCTTTCATATTCATTATTATCTGGGGAAGATCCAACGTTATTACCTTCTTGTCTCGGAACTTGGGACGTTACACTCCCTTTTTTTATGCCAGTTAGTATTTTTATACCTTTTTTTAGGACTATGAAATAAAAAGAATAATTTATGAAATAATCATTTTAATTCAATTAAAGTAAATAAAGGTATACGTATTTACTCATGTGAAATTTATATGGTACATCGAACGTTGTCCGAGCACGAACCGGAAGCAGATCTCGTAAGGCGTTGTGCGATATCGAGATACACCAGAAACTTCGAAAGTAGTATGTTGATCCTACATAATTTCACAATTGCTTAATCCCCATTATCCCCTTCTCTCACCAGCTCGGCGCTCACCAAGTTCTGAACTCCGAGAGCGTAAACACCGTTGAGTTTACGGTGAGATTAAGAACGCACGAGACAAGCACTGTGCTTCCGAGCGAAGCTTTCAACCTCGGTTCCTCGGGCCTGATGCTAACGCGATGGCATCTTCGCTGCCACAAATACCACAGTACGACGTAACCCTACGAAATCTTGCCGGAATTTTCAAAGTTATCGCTTCGTTTCAATTTTAAATATGCAGTTGTACCGAGCGCTGGAATTATGCCTGAACACGCTATGGCGGGTGCCGGTAATTTAATAGTGATTATTACCGACGCTCGTTTTTATCGTCCGGCCCGTACTAACACGCGATTCATGACGTAGCGGTAGGCTGAAGCGGCAGATTCTCGTGCCAGGAAAAACCAGGATCTTGCACGGTGAAGAAAGAAAAAAAGGTATAAAAAAATTTACGAAAATGCATTAAATAATTTAAGGAAATTAATTAAGAGAATTTTCCTCCGTATGAATCCGGGCATAACTTCCTCGAAGCGACGCGACACTCAGTCGGTAACTAGAGCTGAACTTTCTTGTTTTTGAAGCCTCTTCAACATTTTTTGCTAAACGCAAGATATCCGCATTCAGCAGTTGCCCAGACGCTAGAAATTTGATTTTTATCAGAAAATTTCAACGCCCTTGAAGGAAAGAAATGGATTACAGTTTTTGTTACCGACCGAGCTCGGGCGCATTTTTCATTCTCTGACGACCAACGTTTATTGTACACCTTATCTTCTACTCCCCCGCAGGCACGAGGTCCTAAAACCGTAGGGGAAAGGGGGGCAAAATGGGACAATGAAGCAAAACGCAATTTTCTATTCATTTTTTGGATGGTAGTCGTGGTGGCAAGTGGGGAAAAACGGTGTTAAAAATCCGGATGTATCGTTGGGACAAAATAGGGCACCCAAAAATTATTGGAAAATTGAGTTTTGCCCCACTGTCTTAATTATGCCCCGCTCTAACCTACTTTCGTACAACAGTAAGAAAGACCGCTAGAGTGACGTTGTATCTCCGTCAAACCCCGGTCGGTAAAGAAGGACAGGACATTCCGGAGTGCGAGACGAAGTCTCTTGAATAAACTCACGGTGCAACCTTCCGGTAAGGAAATTTCATATTTTGTTGTTGTTCCTTGTTGTTGTTCTTCGCTCTCATCGTTCCGCTACTTTTTATTACTTCTGTGCTCAGTCCTGCCGGGAAGAGCTTTCGGACGTCACCCTAATAACCGGTGTAACTTCAACGTTGCTTTCAGCTTAACACATCCTTTGTGTGTCGCTCCGTACTTGCTATTTCGTTCCGCCGTGTTTCCCTCCACTATTCTTCGCGTTGTTCCCCCTTCGTATGAGCAATGCGGTATCTCCTTTGTGCCTCCGTCTCTGTCCATTCCGTTATTGTTGCAGCCTTGAGCACCGAAAGCTTTTTAGATATTCCTTCGTGTTACAGGACGTTCCGCCGAGTCCGACGCCACCCGGAGGTTCCACGATGTTTCGCTGACTCTGCGCACGTACGGGGAACGGCTATGGCAAAGTTTCGCCAACTCGCGCGAATCGTGTACTCTTCCATGCGAACGAAAAGTACATTTTCCGCATCCGCCAGAGAACCTCCCCGCCGACCGAAGATTACGAACAATGCACACTTGGCTCTGCGCTACCAACGTTACTTTCCTGGCAGCAACTTCTCTTTCGAGTTCCAAAAGCAATATCTTCTTTTTAAACGAAACTTGGCATAAAAAAAATGTTTCAGTTCTTTTTTTTTTTTACTAAACAAATGAAATACTTTTTTTTATTACCTGGTGTGTCCTGCGCCAGATTGGTATGACAAATAAAAGCTAGAAGAAATTTTGTGAAGATGTCAAGAGGCTTAAGATAAGGCGTACTATATACACAAATTAAAAAACTGAAAATCGTTTTTTGCAAAATTCGCAATTATCGTGAGCGTCGGCGGTGACCATTGGGACCAAAATGATTTTTAAATGTTTTAGATGTCTCTCGAATTTCATAGCTCCAAGTCCGCCAAAGCCACCGCAACCGTACGGCGAGAACAGAGAACAGGAAGAGGATAGGGAAGCGAGTTGAAGTGGAGAGCTCCGGAGCGACAGGGACAGAGGCAGAAATAATACGCCGGGGGTGCCGTAGAGAATATTCGACTGGAATATTGGTTACGCACGTGGCAACACGTGCGGCAGAGATACGTGCCTCGGCGATACTACTGACACTGCCTCGGTGTTTGAGCGGGGTGGGGATGAGCAAAGAAGACGGGGGCACACAGAGAGGCGTTTCCCCATGGCGTATTTTACGTCGGACGCCGATAAGAGGAGTCTTACGACATAGCAAAGAGTACGATGGCCCGGGCATGTTATACGACGCTCTTGTAAAATTCGCGGTTCCGAATATCCACGAAATATGGAATAAATTGTATCGGAGACCGAGGGAACCTTCCTCGGGATTCCACGCGGACGGCGTCGATGCCAGAATACGCCGGTGCTACTTTTGATGACCGAACCCCCCCCCCCCCCCCCCAACTCCATCGCCCCTCTTACGATATTGCCACGAAACCCAAACTCACGCTCTCACGACAAACCGCACGTTCCCTCGTCCCTCATTCTTTTCTTTGCTCCCCGCGAGTGATAGCGCGAGGCAAACCGCCTATCTAGCCGAATAGAGAATCAAAGGCATAAAAAGACTCCAGCAGAATTTACGAAGGATGGTTTTATCACTCGTTCGCGGATAACTCGGACGCTACGTTTTTTTTTTTTTTTTTCTACCTCGCGATAATATATTCGAGTCGCGAATATACGAGAGAGGGTCGGAGAGCTCGGTCGGAGGAAAATGGAAAAGAGGGAACCGAGGAAAAGAACGCAGCGCTTCTTCGCTTTAACTCTCTCACCCCTCACCCTTGTTCTATGTCCATTCCCGCCCCCCGAGTTTTCCAGCACACGAACGACTATTTCCAGACTTTACAGCGGGGTCCATCTCGCTAACCGTTCGCAGTGCGCTGCCGCACGGTACATATCGCGGTGCCCACATTGTAAAGACCGTACGGACCGTATAACGGTAAGAATAATCAACGTGTGTTCACCCCCTCGGACTCTCCAACGTGCCGAGCTACTGCACGCCGCCAGCCAGCAGCCACGCAATATCCTGGCCGCTTTACGATCCTCTTTTCACGAGAGACCAAACCCCGTTACACGCCCTGCTACACAACGAGATACCGTATACGATAACGCTGTCCCGCTGCCGTGAACCTCACGACCCCATCCTCCGCAGATTTATCTCTTCACTAACGTCTGGTCTACTTCCTGCGCAGAGAAGAACACAGGTCAATGACGGTAACTACCGGAGAAAAAAATGTTTCACATATTTTACTTCGAGCGTAGAAGCATTCGCCCTCCCGTCCAACCGCTCGAGTGACGAAGGTAATGGAGCCGTTGTGCTCTGCGGTACGAGTGCGGTAAAGCGAACATTATACGCAGGTTGTGAAGCGCGATCCACTTCACAGGCTTCGTATAATATTCGCTACACCGCAGTAGCATCGCATGATATTTTACTTCACTCGGTGCGAGAATTGCAGTTTTAAGCACGCTTCGTAAAAACTCCAGTTTCACGGCTTGTGAAGTAAAATTTGGTACGATACTCGTGTGAAAAACTTTTTCTCAACTGGTGTGATTGCAAGACTCGCGTTTTGCTGGTGCTGCAAACTCACGCGCGACAGAAAAAGTTTTATCGTAATAGTAATTTACGATACCAGTGCGATAAAACTTTCTCTGACGAGTGTTGCAATCATACGAGTTAAGAAAAAGTTTTTCATCATAAGTGTCATACGAAATTGTACTTCACAAGGTGTGAAAACGAGAGTTTCATGCACACGGCATGAAACTCTCAATGGCAGTTTTACACACGTTGTGTGTAAAACAGCCATTTTCGCACCGACTGAAGTAAAAGAGCAAAACATCTGTTATTCAACCGATCTTCGGAAGCGCGGTTACTTCGAAGGAACAGAACAAAACAATTAATTACAAATGGTCGTGCAAAATTGGAGTATTGGTGCTTATGGACCTATAAATAAGAAAACACGAAGACGTTTCTTATTAGCTAAACAAAATGTCTGATAAAATTCAGAATGATTTCGAGATTTAGTCTTTTTTTTATGCCGGGAAGAAATATGTTTTATAAACCATCGATGATGGTAATTGTAGGTCAAAGAAAGCGCGTAAAATTTTTTACCGAGAAAAAATAAAAACGTGTCGAGGGTGCGGCAAGAATCGAACGAAGTACCACATCGGACGTCGTGCTTTTCCTTCATACTCGGTGTTACGACCTCCTTACATCCACGTTCGTTTATTTGTTCCGTTCGACCCAATTATACTTTCCGTTTTACAATGTTGAAGAAACGCCATAAAAATAGGCGAAACGCACGATGCGATCGTGAGTCCTAGAATTTCATCGCAACGTATGTATGTCTGTATGTCGGGCGATGGAGAATTCAACAAAGTTCGTAAAAAAAGTAAATTACTCCGAAGACGATTGGGTCGAAGTGGGACGTTCGAGGGCAGACAGCGAGTCGCGGTTGCAAAGTTCCGGCCGATATAGTGTTCTACGATCTGTACACGGTCGAGAATTCCCAAAGTCGTCACGGACAGAAACTTCTATTATCTCGAATCGAAGACGATAGTCTCCGAAGCTGTGCCTGCGCTTCGAATCCGTTTACCGCAAATTTCGATTTTCCACTAAATGGTCCGAATCTTGTCAAAGCTTGCGTGTCTCGTTCGTTTGACACGATAGAGAGTTTGCATTTAAGGTGAAGTAAAAGTCACGTGACGGAGCAAGGAGTGCGAGAGCGACGGAGAACGTGTCTCACTTCACCTTAAGGCAAAGTCGATTTTCGCAGTCGGTATTGAAAACTGTGATGAATTTTGTTTCCCAAGATAGCTGACAATCCAAACGGAAATTTGTAAGATGTGTACAAATTCCCCTTGCGAATTTGTAACATTCTGTATGAATTTCCCTTTGATAGGCTATAATCGCTGACCCGGAATGAAGATCATTACAGTTTTCGATACCATTTTCGATTTGCATTCGCCTTAAGAACATGTGAAACGACTCAGAAAAAAAAAAAAAATCTAGAACCATTGAAAAAAGTCAAATGTTAGCACCCGTGAGAAACATAGATTACAGTTTTCGTTATCGATCGAGTACTCGTATCACCATCAACCGGTAGAATGTCCGCTGTACGGCAAATGAACACAAGTGTTCACTGTTAAGTTTCGATAGGTTACGAGTTGACCGACGAAGTTCAAGTGGAACAGTTCGAAGTTTAAGGCGCCGACTAGGGCTCAGAAGAAGAAGCAGAAGGTACACGACGAAGTAGAAGGCAAACTACGCAAACCAGCTCTCGCAAGAAAGTACACATCGGGGTCAAAGGTAAGCCGGATCGACTACGTGGTTTGGCCATCGTCGAAATGCTCTTTCGCCGTGAAGTTCCTGCAGGTGCAGCTGATGCATGATGCATAGTGAGTAAGTTGATAGATACTATATAAACTTGGGGATTCCAGCGCGGTGGAACAAAGTTACGGGGCAGGGAGTGCCAGACAAGATAAACGGTAGAGGGTCGTAGAATGGAAATTACGAAGTACGTCGAGGAAGGAAGTATGCATCAGCATCGCAGGTACGAAGATCCGTGTGGTCGTAAAGATAAGATCGGACTTCTCAGTTCTCGCAGTTGCGCCAAGGATACCGCCACCGAGGACGAGCAAGATAAGTTTTACAAATAAAATAACGAATCAGCACGAAGTCGGCCAAGCTCGGAAAATGAAGTTTAACAAAATCAAGCCACGGGGCGAAAGTTCAACCTCGAGCGAAAAAACGAAATATAGTTGCCAACCGAGAGAATAGATTTGCCTAATGGTGAAACGGAAAATTCCGAGCTTTCCAACACCAGCTTGATAAACTTCGAGGCTGAATATTGTAAAGCATAGCGAAAAGCGTTTTCTCAAGATAAAGTGGAAAAAAAGTCGGTCGGTAACGAAAAATGTAATTCATTTTCTTCCACGCTCTTCACCTTTTTCAGCTACAAGCGAATCGTCAGCATTCTCAACTAAGAATCGGGCAAACACCAGTAATTAGGTCTTCCTCGAAAAACTTTAGGAATTAAAAAAGAAAATAGATTACAGTTTATATCACCGACTGAGTCGCGGTCCATCGAGTAGGTTTATCATCGCTTCAAAGAGATTCGCTATTCAGATTTACATAGGATGTGAAAAGTATCCCAGTAAAATACGAATTACAATGTAGACAGCGGAACGCTGCGTGGCGAGAAGTAAAATGCGTCTGTGCTGCTGGCGAAAATGCTATCTAACTCGTTTTACACGTCTTCGACACCCCTGAGGACCGGGTCGGAAGGAGCTATTTTCCTCACATTTACCAACCAGCAGCGACAACTTCTTCGCCCAAACTCCTCGCAACGACGAACTGTCGATTACTTTTGTCGAGTCTGCAGCAGAATCCAGCGACAGCGAGGGAAATATTGTCCCTGTCAGCAAATATGTTTTATAGGAGCGCGATGCGCGACTCTCGGGTCTTTGCCACGACGTACGCCAAACCAGCCAGTCAGTGAGATAGCTTCGGGAGTATTGTATATAGGAGCAGCAGAGAGGACACCTCCACTACTACCTCACATATATATATGTATACAATATTTTATATGTATATTGTATATACGAAGCTGGGGTTGTAGATGCTCCTTGGGTATTGGATTTGTAATAGGGGCCATACCGGGCTATAGGCGTACCCGCAGCTACAGCCTCGAGCTTTTCTCCTCCATATCGAAATTGCCCGCGAGACTCTTTATCGTGAAAAGGGGTAGGCTTCTCGATGAAAATTCGACGGAGCGAAGGAACCAAGCCGTAAGTACTTCCCGACACTTTCGGATATATTATAACACTCGAAAGTCGCCTACGATTTACGATTATCTAACTTCTGTAGTGAAGAAATAACCATACGAACTCGGTGATAAAAAATTCAATACAAGGAACGGTCCTTGAGCGCCGAAAATTCGTGGAAAATAAAAATTTAATTTCTTCGTTCCCGGTACGATTAGAAAAAATATCCCGAACCTTTCGGATACTTCCGAAAGTGCGAGGATTTCGGGGGCGAATTAAAAGGACTGGGTGAATCGATTAATCCTCATTGACTCACCGCGCACGAGTTTCCCCTCCGCATTCTCGGAAGGCATGCCGCACGCCCGACGACGTCGGAGGGCTCGGTGCGTAGGACGTCGGCTTCGTCGTTCCCTCAGCACGTGACGAGATTGACGAAAGCCAATCCTTCGAGAAGGCGGAAGGAGGAACGAGAGACGGTAATAAATAAATGGAGAAAAAGGAAAAAAAAGTATCCGAAGAGAACAATTGAAGCTCAACGTGTCGGAGTTCAACACTTAACGCACTTGGCGTCTCGATTTTTGCATTTTTCCTCAGCATTTAATCGACTCGGGTCTGGCTGCGATTATTTAAAAAATATTTTACGAAAGTACGGATAATGCGCAATTGTTGTGAATTATTTGAACAGCAAAAACTCTCTCCGTCCGACTTCCCTGTGCGAAAGGGCAAAGTCATTGAGGAAGTTGGGTAATACTGCGATAGAGGCGAGAGAGCTGCGTCGCTCGGTCCCTGCAGTTTTCATAATCACCGTAGAAAATTGTATAAATTAACAGTTAACGTAAATCAAACACGTTTTCGAGCTTGGAAAACATTCGCGTTTGGTCGTATGGGTTACGTCGCGTTTTGAAATATATCGCGTGACTAAAATCAGAAGGACATATTTTCTACGTACTAAGCCTATAAAATACGTCCTTCCGGTTTTAGTAACGCGATATAGCTCGCTATAAAATATACTGTTTTGCAGCCCACCGGCGTTGGGCGATAAACGCACGAGGTTAATTCGCAAATTCGTTGTGGATTTATCAAGCCCCGTATGATAATACGATCACTTACAAATCAACGTTATTCGAAAAATTCTCTGGATCGTATGAGATATTACAACATCCTCGTGGAAATTTCATAATAATTTTGCTGATAATTTTCTAATAATTTCCTAATAATATCGTAATAATTTGGCAATAATTGTCGATACTTTCGGCACGTATGTGCGACCGATCGTGGGACGCTTCCGGCTAATCTCGACGTTCGAATTGTTTGTACGGACAATTTTAAGTGGTCACGATGTTGTACCATGTCGCATACAGATGCGCAGCCGCCGTACGTACCCGCACGACTAGACGCTGCGCATACTGGTGGACGAGGAGTGCGTCTTGATTATGCATGACGCGTATTCACAAACACGACCATCTTTCGAGGTCGCGAACGACACGCGAATTCGAGGCTTCGTTGTGATAACCGGATTAATTAGGACGCCTGCAAATGAGGAGATATCGTACCCCAACAAAGCTGAATTCACACCGTTGTTTTCGGAAGAAAATCACGACATTCTACCCTCCCGAAATTTCGAAAACAGGACCATCTCTGCCCGGTGTATCTCTTTCGAGGTTCCGTGAAATGGAGGCGCAGTCGTCACTGCAACGAGATGAAGAGATGCAATTTTTTAAATTAAACCTCTTTCAAAGGCCGAGCTGACCTGTGCCTCAACCGGAAGTAACGTTGCCAGTGATGAGAAATTTGAAGAAAGTCGGATGAAAAGTTCTTTTTCTGTTGCTAAAACAAACAAAGGCCATGTTATTTTTGTAACAGTGGTAATGACGGCTACGATCACGATACAGTAGAACCTCGATGATGCGAACCCTCAATTTTTCGAACGATGACTCCGTTCATCCGAACGCTCGGTTATACGAACTGTAGCGCGAAATATTGTACATCCTCGGTCGCTGCTGCGGGATCCGTGCCCATGTTCAAGAGTATTGAAGCGCTGTTTTCCTTTTCCAGCGCCAATCCGATCGCACACTGGCTTTCCCGCGAAGTTTCACCCACACCAGCAGAGCCGCACAGGGCTTAGTTTTAATACCAAACCGTTTGAATCGCCTTGCATGCGCAGTTAATCCTACAGCGGCTTTCGAGATTTCTCAAAAGCCCGTAGCTAGCGCTTTGGTCATTAAAAAGTAACGATTTTGTTTCACAGAACCTTTGAAACAAGACTTCGATGTTAATATTGTCAAAAATATGTTTTGGAGTTTAATACTATTATTTCATTTATATATGTCTGATTTATGTTCGTGTTATAATACCGCAATCAAAAAAAAATTACGTTTCGATTATCCGAATTTTTTATTATCCGAACTGGACCCAATCCCGACATTCGTATAAGTGACGTTCTACTGTAGTGATTCTTAACAATCGAACACTGGTCACCTTTCTCTACCTACCCTTTCCGTTCGGTCTCAATATTCTTTTTACGGGCCTCATCTACTTTTCATGAACTGTGTGGGTGTCAAAGTGCACGAATTGTACGTCATCGTAATGCAAATAGAATTCAACCAGAGGGTAAGATCCGTATACAAAAAATACACCGATGTGAAAGTCAAATTTTTCACTGGCAAATAGCGACAACGTCGGTGATAGTAGTGAGCTTGCCAATAGAGAAGGAAGAATAATGCGAAGAAAATATGGAAATGGGATTCCCTTTGTTTCATCGCGGAATAACTAATTTTCATAGGGGATGCGTATCAAAAGATACACTTCCTCTGGAAACACTTCGGATAATAAAATACACAATCGCAAAGCGTGTCGAGCGCTGCATTCTCTGCATCCACTCACCCGCACCTCCCACTGTAAATACAGCTCAGACTATATTTCGCGGGTTTCAACGCTACATTCGCAAATCGAAATGTTCGCAAGATTCGTCGGTCCGAAGGAAATCGACGAATCGGGCGATAACCCGGCTTGGTACAGTTTAAGCATAAATGTAAGAATTTCCTCGATTGCAGCTGATTAAGTGAACCGCATTGTATTATTTGTGGATTCCGATATGAAATGTCTGGTCGTAAATGATCACCGCTGTTATATCTTAAATACGATCGCTGGATTAGTGTGCACATATTTAACATTGCGTAAATCGATATATTTCTCAGCGACGTCCATTCGTCTGTTTCTCTCATCCGAATACGATCGTTCCGATATAAAACGTGTTCGTCCGAGAAATATGATTTTTCCTGCGGCAATAATTTCTATAAATCTTACCTGCAGACTCGGATGACAGCCCAGCTCGAGGAGAGTGCGCACTACGCCGGCGTGGCCTTTGTTGACGGCGATGTGAAGAGCAGTCTGGCGACGTTTGTTTCGAGCATTCAAATCGGCTCCCGCGGCAGCAACGAGAGCCATTACGCCGGACTCGTCGCCGAATGCTGCATGATGCACGGCTCGATCACCGTCTTCGTCCTGCACGATTAAAAATTGCACGAAGGAATTTAATTTTCGTATCGATAAGCAGACGAATTCTTTTTTTTCCCCCGCTTAAAATTCCGCCGTTTCTGGCAACGCGGATGCTAGTGCGGATAATAGAGAAGGAGCGCTCACCTCGAATTCCACGTCCGCTTTATAACGCAGTAAAACTTTAATAACTTCGAGATGGCCCTTGTGACTGGCCGCTTGAAGTGCGGTGTGGCCGGCGAACGAGCCGTTCACATCGGCGTCCGGCCGCTTCAAGCACTCCTCGCATTTAACAGCATCGCCGGTAGCCGCATTCTTTACCAGTTCCTCGTTTATGTCACTCGACACGTGAGTCTCGAATAATTTCTTCAGCATTGCCGACAAGCGTTCTGTAATGAAAAAAAAACATATTTTTACAAAGATTCAGTATTTTGTTAACTTCAAAATGTTATCGTCGATACATTTCACGCGTGTTATTGGTCCGATAGCTCTACAGCGCGAAAATCTCATTGTTCACGTGCGATACGCTTTCCTGAAGCATTGTACGACAAAATGTAATTTAAAACTGCGATAATTTCTTTCTCAAAATTCGAAATTGGCAGCCTGCCGTGATTATTATTGACGTTAATTGTGATAAAAAATCAAAAGAAAACAATTGTCTGCCTTGTTTCGATTATACTAACCACCACTGCTAATTCCGGGCGCGCTGCCGTCGCTGCTCGCAACTTTGATAACAGCCTGAGGATTGTAAGTCCACGAGGTACTGCAAACGTCGACTTTTAAATCGCCGTCGTGATATATCTGTTGAACACGACCGATTTTTCCTAGAGTCTGTGGAAACGGAAAAACGTTCTTAAAATGGAACACCACATACCATTATGAATTATAGCACGGTGTGAATATAATTTAATCGCATGATATTTACCGGTGCCATAGCTTCGGCCCATTCGCCGTGACCCCGCTGGAGTAACTTAATTTTCTCCAAGTCGTTACATATCTGGACCAAATCGCCGACGGCGAATCTCTGATTGTCAGAGCTCGCACTGGTAACGGGAACGGGCACTTGGACTTTCGAGAGTACAGCTGGATTGAAAGTCCAACGATTGCCGCTCGGATACGACGCGACGATGTCGTGATCCTCGTCGATGCTGACGACGATTCCGGTTGTGCCGAGGCACTCGAACATGCCGTCTGTCCAGCTACCGTGACCGTGCTGCAGGGACTGCACGATCTCGAGTTCCAGATCAACATTCACTTGGTCACCAATCTGAAGACCGTGCGGGCCCGTTCGTCCGGGACCTTGTTCACCCAATAGCGGCAAATGATCGCGATATACCGTCTGTCCCTTCGCGTCACTCACGACCTTAAGGTCAGCCTGAAATTTTATTAAATTTTATCAAGAAAGCTGATTTAAAAAATTGTCTAACCCGCTATAATGTAAGAAAAATGAAAGCCGCTGCTGACGATTGGCCGCGAATGTGTTTTAACAAATAGAAACATAAACTAAGAAAATTATAATACGCAAACGTTTTCTTAACGAAGTACATTACGCAGAATCCAGAATGGACAAAACATGAAATACGTGGAATAGCACGATAAGCGATGTATCGAAAGCCTCACCATTCCCTCGAATCCTACGCGATACAAATTTTTCGAGCCATTGTCCCAAATAACGTAAGCGGCGGACCGCGGGCTGGCCGCCGACCAGTCCTGTATCTCGTTTACTTTTCCCCTTCGACCGTTCCCGCCGTCCTGATCTTCCCATTGCCAGTCGACGCCGCGGACCACCCTGGCCCCTGGAAATATTCCTCTGATCGCAATCTGGAAAATATTTTCGTTCGTTTATCATACAGATCGTTCTTCTCATAGACGAAACATGAAATATAACTTGCAGTTAATAATGGACCATTTACAATTTACCGGAGAAAATCATATTGTTAAAAATACACATTAATAGAAATCATTAAAAAAACAAATAATAAATTATTATTATTATTATTATTATTATTGTTTGTGTTACTATTAATAATGGTACCAATAATTGTAATTATTTATATAAAAAATAATTAGGTAATTAGACATAAATAAAAAATATAGCAAAGCAGTGATACAACATATATTGTTACGATTAATAATTATACTCCCCGCTATTCGCCCCTGGATGACTCATAGCGAATGTGCAATACCTTTTTGCTTTTTCTTCTGGGCTCCAGCATAACACGCTCGCTACCCGGCGTGGCGATCCGATAAAATCTGTGCCTCAGATGATGCTTATCGCCGTGATAACATATCGAGCACAAATCGTAATTGCTGCATTCCGCGCATTTCCAGCGAATGCCAAAGATAGGCTGCTGCCTGCAAGTATCGCACATTGTACCGTCGTGCTTGACGCCAGTAGTGGCAGAGTCCAATATCCGAAGATCGAATGCTCCGGAGCATCGATAATTTGCCGCGGTGCCGTTGTCCCATACCACAACGACTTCCTCCGGGGACTCAAAATTCCGCACAGTCCCGACGTGCCCGTCGCCACCGTCCTGTGAACATGAAAAACCATTTTATTCTATTTGTTGTTTTTTCTTGTACCTCAAATCTGGCGCATCTATGCAATAGTCGCGCCATTTTTCGAGGTTAGAAAATTCGAATCGTTTACATTTTACGAAGAACGTAGGGAGGAAAATCTAGTTGTAAAATTTGCAGACTAAATGTGAAAGATACCCGAGTTACGAAGCATTATAGACAAAGAACAGTGCACACGATCTGACGAACCAGAGGTATTCGTTATTGCTTACACTCCGATGATAAACAATATTTTTCAGCTCGATTTTGGCGAGATCGAATCGCCAGGATGTGAGCAACACGTCCGTTCGTCTGCCATAACGATATAGTGAATATTACAGAAGTTACATGCTTCGGAGACAGACCTAAAACGAATAATTGTAAAAAAAAAAAACGTTTTCTTGAAACGGGTCGGCTCCACCGAACCCACGTGTCACGCTCCAGTACCAGCGTTGATGGGCGAAAGAAATGTTTTTGTCAGTTTGCCGATTGTTTAATCGACGATGCATGGACGTTCGCGACCCGTCGTCCGATCTCAATGACCAAACAATCGTTCGTCAGTCAAACCGAAAATATGAAAGTTTCGGAGTGATGACAATATTTCGAATTAACATTGTCGGAAAGCGCGAATCGACAGGTGTTCGACGACGCATTCGAGAAATCGCTTGTGCAGCTTCAATGTACGTTAATCGAACGAATATAAGGTAAAAGTTTATGAACGGACGAACGTTGTTTCTAACCTGTTTGCCCCATTTCCATTCGGGTCCACGAATAACACGCGCACCGACGCCTTCCATCATGAACCTCGACGTACGGACACCGGCACTCGCGCCAGCCTCCATTATTTACAAATTCTTTCTTCAACGCTTTTTCGATATATTATAACAACGTTAATAAATCCCGAGAGCGGTATCACACGCACGTCGACCGAAAATAACCGCCATCTTACACTAATGTCAAAACACGTACTACCACCCGCGGTGAATGTTCAACGCTAGAAGGTTTTAAGGGGAGGTGAGGGGGGAGGGCGGGCAGAGAATGTACTAGAAAATGCCGGCGGGATACGAAATCATCATGGTTCGAAACATTTTTTTCCCGAGATAAAAGAGTAAACGGTACGACGAATAACAAGGCCGTCGACAGTCTTCGTCGTGAACCTTGACGTACAAGCGACGCCGTTTGCGGCATTTACAAGTTTTCAATACTTTTCGTACTACAATAAAGTTAATAAACCGCAAGAGCGATGCAACGCGCGTCGAACGAAAATAATCGCCATCTTACACTATAATAATGTAAAAACACGTACTACCACCCGCTGAAAATGCTCACCGCGGAGGGACTTAAGGGGAAGCGAGGGAGTATATAGAATATACTAGAGATAATGCCAGTTGGATACAAAATCATCGCGGTTCAAAGCGAAAGTTTTTTTTTCTCGAGAGAAGAGCACAAACGGTGCGACGAATAACAAAGCCGACTACTGCCTGTATCGTGAGCCTTGTACAGACGACGGCGTTATCGCCATTCTTAAGTATTCACGTGTTTTTAACACGTTTTTGAATTACAGTAAAGTTCACAACCCGCAGAAGCAATGCAGCGCGCGACGATAAAAAATAATGCCATTTACCGTATCATCAAAATACGGACTACCAGACCGGGTTTGGGCGCGTTTCAATCTTAGCTGCTAGATCCAAGACACCGATTGATGTTTTGAATTCGTGGTTTCTCTCTGACTGTCGCAGAGTGTGTTCAGTGTGCTTCTCATTCAAATCGCATATGACGTCGTTGACGGATATCATAGCAGATTGGCGACAAGTCATTCTTTTTTAATACTTAGGTGAAAAAGCTCTGGAACTTACAATCGGTACAATGATCAGCGACATAAAACCATCCGTAATTAAAAAGGTATTCTAAGAACAATTTGAACCAACGGCTCTCTCCCAACGCCGGTCACAGCGCACTAGACACTGATCGATCTTCGATATCGGTCCCTGGTGACTCGTGGCTAACTTCACGATAGTGAACATTTTTAAAAAGTACCGTTGCTCTCCCCCAGCATCAACGGCTTTGAACGGCTTCTTCGCTTCCAACAGTATTACTTGACTCGCTTGAATGCAAGTTTACATTAAATAGTCTTATATTAATGTTTAAAAAAATTAAAAATTAACAAAGTAAGTATTAAGATAAGAGAATATCGACGAAGCATCGTGATCGGAGAATAACCTCGCTGGTCGAGTGTAAATCTGCAACTAAAGTGAGTAGAACTCAACGGATCCTGTGCACGTTTGTAAACGCTAATGAGAGGAGAAAAACTTTTCGATTTTTCGCATTTTTAATGCTATAAAGTATTTTTGTGCTAATAACTTTCGACAGCGGTCACAATGAGCGACGACACGGTTCGCGTGGCAGTACGGATCAGACCGCTTGTTCCTTCTGAGACGGAAAAAGGCTGCCAAACGTGTATCGGAGTCGTTCCCGGCGAGCAGCAAATCCAAGTGCGAAACACGTCCAAATCGTTTACATTTAACCATGTCTTTGGCCCGGAGGACGACCAAGAAAAGTTCTATGAAACAGCTATTCGTGGCATGGTCAACAAGATCTTCAAGGGTGAGTCGCTTTAGTCTATCTATAATATTCTCGTACAAAATTTTCTGGCATACAAAACAGCGTACATATAAATTTTATAATCACTTTTAATATATTCGTAAGAATTTTTTTTCTGAGTAAATTCATTCCAGTATAGCATCGATAATTTGCTGCAACCTTGAGAATCATAACAAAGTCTCAGAGAAGTCCTTGAACTTTATTTAGAACCGATACTAAATGCCATGACACAACTTGGTATTGAAGATTCTTAAAAACATTGAAATTTTGGTTTTTGATAATTTGATTATTTGGTAATTTTTTACCTTGACGGATTTCTCATATAGAATCGGTATGTGATAAATCATAAATATTAGAGCTCCTGAATAAAGAATTATAAAAGTTGAAAACACTTTTAACTTCTATTGCGATTATTGGTAAATTTTCATAATCCTTCAATCGAATATACAATAAATTGAAGTAATCTTTCAACAAAAAATATATTACACAAACGCTTTAATTTTCTTTCTATGAATTTCAGAAGAAAACAAAAAAATTTATCAAATATCTGTATTGTAAATACCCAAGTAGCAGTTTTTCAAAAGTTCCAAAGAAACTTGTCTGTTGGTTTACTTATGACTGCCAAAATATTATCCATAAGCTATCGCATCTCCAAAGTGGACTTTGAGACATGCGATAGCTTACAGATAACATTTTGATGGTCACAAGTCAACCATGGGACAACTTTTTCATAACATCTGAAAAATTGGTGCTTGGGTAGTCATGGAAAACTAACAATTAAAGGGGGAATCTTTGAATTTACAGGCTACAATGTAACGATCCTGGCATATGGTCAAACGGGCAGCGGCAAGACCCACTCGATGGGCACGAATTACTCCGGCGAGGAAGTCATGGGCGTCATACCACGGTCGGTCCACGAAATTTTCAACATAATGGAGACGATGAAAGATCACACGTTCAAAGTCACCGTCTCGTTCATGGAACTGTATCAGGAGCAGCTTTACGATCTGTTGTCGGAAAAAAATCGGAACGAGCGAATCGTCGATATTCGCGAAGACACGAAGGGCGTAAAGATCATCGGTATTACGGAGCAGGAAGTCACCAATGCCAAAGCTACGCTGGATTGTCTCAGCAGAGGCTCGCACGAGCGTGCGACAGGCGCGACGGCGATGAACGCTCAGAGCAGTAGGAGTCACGCGATCTTTACGATAATGATATATCAGATAAAAGACAACGATCCGAACTCTGCGACGACGTCGAAATTCCATCTCGTCGACCTGGCGGGTTCCGAGCGTAGCAAAAAAACTCAAGCGACCGGTGAGCGTTTCAAGGAGGGCGTCAACATAAACAAGGGTCTTCTAGCTCTTGGAAATGTGATATCCCAGCTCGGAGAAGGCGGCGGAGCGAGCTACGTCGGTTACAGGGACAGCAAGCTGACGAGACTGCTGCAAGATTCTTTAGGAGGTAATTCGATGACTCTCATGATCGCCTGCGTCAGTCCGGCCGATTACAATCTCGACGAGACGCTGAGCACTCTGCGCTACGCCGACCGCGCTCGTAAGATAAGAAACAAGCCGATTGTAAATCAAGATCCTAAGGCCGCTGAGATTAATCGCCTGAACAATCTCGTTCAGCAGCTCCGACTGGCAATGGCTGGCCAGGAGCACGGAACATCGACGTCGTGTCCGCCTGAGCACGCCGACCTGCTAGAACGAAACCGTTCGCTGCAAATGAAACTTCGCGAACTCACCAATCAACTCAACGGCAACCTGATCGAGATAGTTAACATGCACGAGCGGGCCGAACTCGCCGAGCAGGCACGGGAGAACATGAACTTGACTATGTCGAAGATATTGGATGAATTAAAAGAGTGTCTCAATAAGTTCGATAAATCGTCGAGCGAAAGAGCCTTTTTGGAGGATCTTTACAAAAAGATTCAGGATTTGCAAAATGATCAAAAAAAGACCGCTGAAGAAATTATTCAGCACGAACTAACCTCGGCATCTCTCAACACAAACAAGTCTATCGGCGAGGAGGATCCGGCTCAGGTCTCCGTCGACGGCGACACGTCTCAAACATCCGTCAACGAGGTCATATGCGATTTGGATGAGAAGCATACTGAACACACTCTCCGACAGTCCGAGCGAAACCACGAAATTCAAAACATCAATCGGTGTCTTGCTCTCAGGGAGGAACTCATAACAAAGTTGCTCAAGGAATCTTTGCCGACCGGTGAACAGTCGAAAGAGTTGCAGGACATGGAGAACGAGATAAAGACCCTCCAGGCCGAGAAGGAAGAACTCATGCAGGCTCTCCAGAATCATCAGGCGAACAACGCGAGCGCCAAACTCGCGCAATCGAGGCGCAAAAAGGTTCAAGAATTGGAGAAGAAGATCGCCGAACTCTCGCGAAAATGTTCTGAACAGATGAGAGTCATTAAAACGAAAGAGAAGTCCGATCAGCAGATCAAGAATCTTTCGATGGAGATACACTCTTTGAAGCAGGCGAGAGTCAAGTTGATAAGAGAGATGCGCAAGGAGGGAGAAAAATTCACACAGTGGAAGAGAGCGAGTGAACGAGAACTAGGCAGACTTAAGGATCAGGATAGGAAACGACAGAATGAGATGGTCAAGCTCCAGACTCAGCACAGCAAGCAACAGAATGTTTATAAGAGGAAGATGGAAGAGGCTTCAGCTATAAACAAGAGGCTCAAGGTTCGCAGTACAGTCTTCCGTTTTGTATTTTGCAAAAAAAAAACGGTTGTGTTTTTAATATTACAAAAAAAGAATCTTTATGTTTCATAAAAACGTATGTTAAAAAAAATCTTACAAAATAAAAATTTGTATTACAAAAAAAAAATTACTTTGTTAGGAAGCCTTGGAGTTGCAGCACAAAGCTGCGCAGAGGAGGGAAAAGCAGGCAAATAGCAAGGAGAGCGGCATTCAAAACTGGGTCCAACAAGAGCTGGCAGTTTTGGTCAGCACGGTAGACGCCGAATGTTCCTTGGAGAAATTGATGCAAGATCGAGCTCAATTGACACAGGATCTGGAAAAATTGAAGGGTTCAGGTTCGGATGATCCAGAATTGAAAAATCAGATCGCCGAGCTGACAGAATATATCGAAGTGCGCAACGCTCAGATCGCCGACCTTCAGCAAAAGATCATGGAATCCGATCAAGGTAATGTCGACAGACGAAGGAAATTAACTAATCGTCAAGATTCCTTGCAACATAAATTAAGCCTATATTTGCATGTTGTGGCTCTTTCAGAGAATCGAGCAAATACCAGATGGAACATCGTACAGTCGATGGCTGATGCCAAAACGGCTCTGAAAGCACTTTTCGAAACGACAGCATCGGATCGAAAGAAAAGTTACATGAAATCGCAGGAAATGGATGAGTTAATGGTAATAAAAGATCATTGCATAAACACGTGGAAAATACGTAACCGATTCTATTCGATAAGTTCAAATATAATTGTCGTTTTGTACAAAAAAAAGTGTTTCACATTTTTAAAAAATGCAACATGAACCATTTTTTTTATGTTACCGATTCGTTTTAGGAAAAGTACGATGCCGCTTTAATGGAAAAAAGAAAGTACGAGCTTCGCGAGAAAAATAATTCTCCAAGTTTGTTAAAAAGATTGAATGAGGTCGAGGCAGAGCTGAATGCCTACAAACAGAAATACGACGGATTCGAGGAACAGGTTGGTGAATTATGCAGGTGACATTACCTTGATCGGATTCCATGATCTCTTGCTGAAAATGGGCGATCTGAATGTTGCGCCCTTCGATATATTCCGTCAGGTCGGCAATCTGATTTTTCGGGTCTGGATCACACGAGGCGGAGACCTTCAATTTTTCACGATCTTTTGTCAATTTTTCCACGGAATATTCTGCGTCCACTGTGCTCACCAAAACTGCCCGTTCTTTCTAAACTCGGTTCAGAATATCGCTCTACTTGCTGTGCGCCTACTTTTCTCTCCTCCGAGCAGCTGTATCTTGCAACTCCAAGGCTTCCTAAAAAAGTGAAAACACAGTTATTCAAATTCTTTAAATAAGCAGTAATATTCGATCTTCGCTTCGCCTCAATCAACCATGGAAATCGGTGTTTTCAGCTAGTTCATGCGCATTTTTTAATTTGTCTCCGAAGCACTGTAACATATGAATTTTGTTTTATTTTCCTCGTTTTTCTGTGAAGGCGGAGCCACTGATTAAAGCACAGCGCAAAAAAGCCAGGATCCAACCGCGGGTCCGACAGTTGTCCGACCAGACTCACAACGAGTCGCATCATATGACTGACGACAGCATAATCGAGGAGGAGGACGACGTGGACAAGGATCCAGATTGGAAGAAAACTCCGCTTTACGCTCGGGTCCAAAAGATAATGGTACGATCGTCTTGCAATCAATCGAACTAGATAACGATATAATGAACTATACAAATAATTCTACATTTCAGAACACGACCAAGTCCAACAATCGTGATTCACAGCTGCCTCCGAAACGTACATCAGACGGCGAGATAAAGTGCGCGTGCAAAGGGCATTGCTCCAGCAGGCTGTGCACGTGTCGCAAGAACAGTTCGATTTGTACGAATTGCAACTGCAATCCCGAGATCTGCCAGAACAGGGCTAAAGAAAATGTAAGTTGAGAACAATAAACCTTGCAATCACACGAACAATTCATCCAATAAAAATCTGGGATCATATTTTGTTTCACAGGCGGTTAGGACGTTATTTAGCGATGAGACCATACTCGAAGTCAATCGTATTGAGGAGCCGAAGAAGCGCCCGAGGTGAGCGACCTACTATTAGTCGACGATCTCAGTGATCGAAAAATTAAAAACGACCTCCAAATTATATACTTAAATATACGCATATGTATAGATGTAATTTTTTTTCATTGCAGACTCCAGTCGTAAATGCAGAAACGCAATAATGTTATTAATTGACTCCTATCATTGACATCAATTTTTTATTCATACGCCACCATCGATACGGTTTTTTAAATATATAATCGATCGGGAAAGTAAGATTTTCGTTTCCCTCTCATCGAGTGGTGTTAACTAAACGAATCTGATTAAAAGAAGACTGCATCCCCTGGGAAACGTAAGCGAGCGCATTTTTTCATGTACATATATAATAAATAAATTGTTTGGTATTTTTTTTACGGGCCTACGTATGGCCCACATGTTGCCCGTCCATACAAATGTGATAGTTTCTTAACACAGCTCGTATCTTTCAATACCAATTTCGAATAAACTTCGTGCCTCAGGAAAATCAGCAAGATTTATTGCGAATCCAATATACAAAGATTCCTTGGACGCTTCCGGAATATTATTTTTTTGGCCTGAGACGATCACTTTTATGATGCGGCTCGTTGTGTTCTTTGGCTTCCAGCACGTCGCGCAAGGTTTGTCGGAGGGTCGGAATTTTGCTCGCATTGCTTCCCCTCGCGGCGCCGAAGGTCGTCGGACTTTCGGGTGGATGATGCTTTATGATTATTTTCCAGCGCAGCATCGTGCCCGCCAGATTGTCTATTCGCGACTCTCCCAACGTCCGGGAAACTCCGTCTGTCGCACATGCAGCCAACGTCTCTGAGTCGTTTTTCGTTTCGGCGCCTTCAGAAATCGACTTCTTACGATCGACTTCTTCGGCGCGGCACCGATCGTCTTGTATAATTTTTCGTACAGTTTCCAGGTTCGGCGACGTATAGTGCACTTGAACCGGCGCCACAGTGAAATTCTGATTTTTCGACGGACCTGACGATTCCCCGACATCCTCGAGAGATCTTTCCGTCCGGGGGATCGAAGCATCGTTCTCTTCAGCGACACGGCTCTCGGCGGTCTTCCAACCGAATGGAAAACAACTCGCTGCCTCCTCACGATTGGACGATGATCGTTTGGCTTCCGATTTGTCTCTGGTAGGAATCTCCTCCACGGCCGATATAGCTGGATGGAGAACAAAAATGTTTAAATAGAAATCTTAACCCTTCACGTACGGGATCCTTGTTTAACGAGGAGCTAGAATTTCCCACGACGCACCCTTCGAACAATTCGGATAACAAGTTGATGTGCTAAAAAAATCAGTAAAAATTCACAGTCGTACATAGAGGTATCGTTTTTTTTGTTTTGATAAAGCAGAATATTTATTACGAACATCTGTATAGTCTTTGTGCTTAAACGAAGGCATCGTCGTTCGCTCTCGTCAAAAAGTCCTCCGTACTTGAAGGTTTAATGTATCTATTTGTTTTTGTGGAATAATAGACGAAACCATTCTTTTTATCAGCGACAAGTTCTCTCGAAGGTCCGGACTGAGCGGTGTAGACGCTTCCGGTCGTTAAAATCTCAGTTCTCGCACTCTCGTAACGTACATCCGTTTTATCTTTTTTCGCTGCTATTTCAGATATTTCCTCGGCCAATGACCGACGACTCTTCGTGGTGTTCAACGGACAGGGGTCTTTAGGAGGACGCTCGGATTCTTTGAGATTAGGATGCAGCGCTGTGAATCGATTGAGCGATTCGGCCTCGCGATAACGACGTTCCATGTCGGCTCTGTAACTGCCCGTTGGTACGCTCAGAGGATCGTCGTCGCCGAACACGTCTTCATTTCTCGCTAAACGAAGAGGTTTGCCGGAAGGTCTTGTGGGAAATCCGGACGCTCCGGCTCCGTTCGTACTTGTGTAGAAGAGTGACGAATTAACAGCGGGAACGATGGAATAGACTGCCTCGGGATCGGGAACTACGACGAGACGTTTCCGTTCTGACCGGCGACCTTCGATCGCGTCCTCGTAGACGTCGTAGGGCGTCGCGAACAAACCGATCGGCACGCGTTTTACAACGAGCTTTTCCACTATGTAGTCGAACTCGTTGGAATTAAAATCCGACGAGTTTTCGTGAATCGTCCCGCTATTCTTAAAACAGCAAGCAAACAGCGATTTACATCTCGATCCAATCTGGTCGTCCCCGCCGACGCATGTTCCTCCACTGTTTTCCGCATACTCCGGATCTTTTGTCGAACGCTTTCTCGAACTCATTGTCGCCTAGTCGATAAAACATCATGCGCGACAAATTTCATATAGAAAAGTTATTGTGCAGAAAAAAAAATTAACGGGTAAGTAAATATATAAATATAAACGATTCAAAATTAAACTGAGGATAAAAGCGAATTTTGGGAAAAACTGCGTCGAAGTTTGAAGGAAAGGACTGTCCGGACGAACGGTCGATCGTGCCTTATCATTTTTAAAAATCGAAATCATGCGCGACAAATTTCGTACAGAGAAGGAATTGTACGGAAAAAAAATTAACGGGTAAGTATATATATAAATTTAACGATTCAAAGCTGCGCTAGAAGAAAAGCCAAATTTTGGGAAAATGGGCGTTGGAGTTTGAAAGAAAAAAAAAACTTGTGTATCGTTAGTCGGGGAGATGTAGTTGGATAGAATTACTTATCGTCCATGCGAATGGAACCATTGAACTTTTTCAATCGTCCCTTATCAATTCTTTCTCGTAATATCCAAAAATGTAACATAAAATCGAAATCGAATGTCGCGGCTAATTCCACAAACTTTCTGGGGATGTCTAGTTTTTTCAAATTATTTAGATACCAATTCAGTAGAGATAGCCTGCAGTGCGCGAGGGGCGGCAACTTCAAACTGCACGTCACACACAATAGCGAGTTCCCATCACGACGAGCTTCCGTGACGTGTCATGGCAGTACGGTCGAGGTGGTGTGAGAGATATGTCGTAGTGCTCCGCCGTTAACCCGTTCACTCCCAATATCCGAGCAATCTCTTGTTGTCAAAACTTTCACCGGTATATTCTGTGAAAAGGAAGTTCTCCGTTTAACAATTATCATCTATGTAGCCGGAGTGTCAAGAGAAGGTTGTCGTGTTTTAAAGTGTGCTGCGTCAGACGTGGTAACCACAAACCTCCGGATACGATGGTGGAGATCACGATGGCGATTCGGCTGTTATGTACCTTGTGCGTGATTCACGGCGCTTCGACCTTTTATTTGCCGGGACTCGCTCCTGTTAATTTTTGCAAAGCCAGAGAGGAGACCGCAACATGCAAGGTTCGTATATCTCGTCGCTATTGTTACCTCATCGACGGAATGAAAAAAAAAAAATCAATCCGAATTGCCATGCTCGTTTTTTGTGTCCGATAAAAAAAGGTTCGGCTAAACGTGTCTTTTGTCATTTGACGTGCACAACGGTGAAACGTGACGTCGCACACGATGCAATTGATTACAATTTAGTGTTAACGAATACCCAAGGACGATCGTCGGCGATAGCCTCACCATTTTCGTTTTTTTACGATAGAGAATTTCACTGTTCAACTATCTGCAACCTCGGCGATAATTTATCTGTCGCTGTTTGACTGTCCGACACGCAAATTCGTTGAATAATTTAGAGTGTCGGCGCGTGCACGAATTACGAAAGATGGCGAGGCGCGCGAGTTTGTTTTTTGCCTTGTACTTTTCTTATTAATTTTGTATCTAATTGTCCGACGTTTATGAACTTTTAAAAATGCCTTTCAGTCGGAAATACAAATGTTTGTCAATCGCCTGAACACCGAGGAGTCCGTCATCCCGTACGAGTACAATTAGTGAGTGTTTCCTTTCTTCTTAAATGCCATTGTCGAAAAACAGCTTTCTTGACGTTTCCTGCCTGAGAGCTATATTTATGATGTCTGCGCCATTTGCACTGCGTCTGACTCGATCGAGTTTCCTGTTTGCAGCTTCGACTTCTGCGAGAAGGACGGGGGCCAATCGCCCGTTGAGAACCTTGGGCAGGTTGTATTCGGAGAACGCATACGACCCGCGCCTTACACGGTCTGTATTCGATATATTTATATACATATATTATCTTCTTTCCATTTTCAAAATTTGTCAAGACATTTTGTTAACGAGCAAAGCTAATTGACTTTCAGCTGGAGTTCCTGAAACCTGTGGAGTGCAAGTCAGTTTGTACCAAAAAGTATGTGGGTGGCAACGCTATGGACGAGAACAAACTGGAGAAACTGAAAAGGGGAATGGCTCTCAACTATCAGCATCATTGGATTGTCGGTACGGTGATAAAAAAAAAACTTTCTTTACATATTTAGTATGTGATAAAAAAGTAATAAAAATTGACTTGGAACAAAATTTCCATTTGACCATTGTCAGTAAACAAAAAATAGTATCTCTCCTTATATACTTCGTATGCGATGAGAAAACGATAATGATTAACTTGGAACATAATTTCAGTTTGACTCTTAACAGTAAAGAATTTTTTTTTAATTACAAGTATGATTTTTTGGATTGACCATAGACATAAAACTCAGATCAAATGACGATAAATAATTGTTTTGTCTTTCCGTTTTTTTCAGATAATATGCCAGTGACATGGTGTTATCAGTTGGAAGATGAGAGACAATACTGCAGCACCGGATTCCCGATGGGTTGCTTCTTTCGCGAATCCCGTTCGATTCAAGACACATGCAGCATCAACGTGAGTGTTCACGAACCGTTGTATTATTATACATTGTCACTATTTTTATCATTGTGCTTATTCAGCGTTAAGCTACGTCATTAATTACGACGGATCTTTCAGCCGCTGTACAATAAAGCGAGAACTTATTATATCTTCAATCACGTGGATTTGACGATAACTTATCACAGCGGTGCGACGGAAGATTGGGGAGCTACGTTCAAAGATAATGGCGGACGAATAATATGTAGGTATTTCTTTTATAAAAAAAAATCCTATTCACGTAAATTTAGAAATTTGACGATACGATTTTATTTTTTCGTCTAGCAATCAAAGTTCTACCACGAAGTATCAAACATACGACATCACCGCCTGACTGTTCATCGAAAACTCCTCTGGATATTCCGTACGGTAAATTACCGGATGGCCAAGTACTCGAAATACAATACACCTATTCGGTCAAGTTCCAGGTAAACGAAACCTAATATGAGCAATGAGCGATGTGAGTTTCCGATTGCCCGTTAATCGATCCACGAATTCTGAAAGGAATTAATCATTAAGTTAAATTTAACACGCTAAGAATTAAGTTAAGGTTAATTTAAACAAAAATTTTAAACGCCCCGGAGAGAATTCGTTAACGCAGGAGTCCAGAGTTGCCATCCAGAGTTAAAAATGATGTTTAATGAGTGATTGGTAACGGGACGTGAAATACGGGCGATGCACTAAATATTCCATGCTTTACAGAAAAACAATACAATCAAATGGTCGTCTCGATGGGATTACATTCTCGAATCGATGCCGCACACGAAAATTCAATGGTTCAGTATTCTGAATTCACTGGTGATCGTTCTGTTCCTCTCGGGAATGGTTGCGATGATCATGCTGCGTACGTTGCACAAAGATATCGCGCGATACAATCAGGTATGTCGTCATTAACGCAAATGTACGCGAAACATTTTTCCTGAAAACAAAAAAATGTCTATCGATCATCACCACGATCTCCGTCGTCGTTCTCTGCACATTTAATTGTCACGCGAAACATCGTTATTGTTCTCCTTTCAGTCTTGCCATTTTAATCATTGAATCACTCAGTAGTCATTGGGGAGTTTCATCATTGAATCTACTAAGCAAATCGCAAAACTCCATACGGTGATGGGTTCACGAATGTTAAAATCGAGCATAATTTAACACACTAGTGATAACAATCGTGTCTGTGTTGCGATAACGCAGGCCTATTTTCAGATAGAATCGGGCGAGGATGCGCAGGAGGAGTTTGGCTGGAAACTCGTTCACGGTGATGTCTTCCGGCCGCCGAGAAAAGGAATGCTGCTCTCGGTTCTTCTTGGATCTGGTATTCAAGTATTTTTCATGACTCTGGTAACGCTGGGTAAGTCGTTTGTGGTAAATCTTTCGTTTTTGTTTTTCAATACTAACTCCCAAATTTATGAATATGACGACGAATCTGTTATAACGCGAATTTCTTCGAAGCTTTCGCTTGTCTGGGTTTTCTTTCACCCGCGAATCGCGGCGCTTTGATGACCTGCGCGATGGTACTTTACGTGTGCCTGGGAACACCGGCTGGATACGTCTCGGCGAGAATCTATAAGAGCTTCGGCGGTGAGAAATGGAAGTCCAACGTTTTACTCACATCGATGCTCAGCCCCGGGTAATTGTCAATAATTATACATAGATCTTTAGCTGTAATAACTTAGTTGCTATGTATATATATGTATATATTCTCCGAACTTCAGTCAGTTCAAAAAAATGAGATTTTCAAACCGGAAGTTGATATATTTCTGGTCGATCTCCGGAAATGTAAATTTCCGGTTTCTAAATTCTACGATAGCGTGAGTGGAAAGCCCCAGAGCCCCAACGACGTGCTAGTTAATATGATAATTAAATAACGCTTAAAGATAAAACTTATTACCAGCTTTGATAAATTGTTAATTTCAAATAACGCTTTCTGTTGAAAGGTTTCTTTGTGAATCGAAATGTTTTTTACAGTACAAATATTGCCGTTTCAGAATCGTCTTCAGTCTCTTCTTTATCCTAAATCTCATCCTGTGGGTCAAAGGAAGTTCAGCAGCGGTACCTTTCAGCACACTCGTCGCTCTTCTTGCACTCTGGTTCGGGGTATCCGTGCCGCTTACCTTCGTTGGAGCTTACTTTGGCTTTAGGAAACGAGTAAACCATATTTTCTTTTTTTCACATATTATTATTGTCGAGAATTTGTTCTAAATTAATTTTTCAAATTTTTGTGTTTCAGCCTCTCGAACATCCTGTCAGAACGAATCAGATACCACGACAGATACCGGAGCAGAGTTTTTACACTCAGGCGATACCGGGTGTTGTGATGGGTGGTGTTCTGCCGTTCGGTTGCATATTCATACAGCTCTTCTTCATCCTCAATTCGCTCTGGTAATTGAACGATACAAAGTACTCGTTGAGCGAAACAAAATTAACTTACAATACATTTTTATCATTATTCGCTTTGCAGGTCGAGTCAGATGTATTATATGTTCGGTTTTCTATTCCTGGTATTTCTGATACTCGTGATCACCTGTTCGGAAACTACGATTCTTCTCTGCTACTTCCATCTGTGCGCCGAGGCAAGCATATCAATAATATATGTATATAAAGATGTATTCGATTCAATGGGAGTTATTGTGTTATGCCGGTTCTCTTATTTTTATTTTATAATAATATTTTTTCATTCGACAGGACTATCACTGGTGGTGGCGCAGTTTCCTCACTTCCGGTTTCACTGCGTTCTATCTGTTGGTCTATTGCATACACTATTTCGTCACGAAGCTTAACATCGAGGATGCAACATCGACTTTCCTCTACTTCGGTTATACGCTCATAATGGTCTTCTTATTCTTCCTTCTGACGGGTAAGTCATATCCACAGGGATTAATTATCATATAAAACTTGAATTTTCTTTTTCTGAATGTTTAAAACGTTTCGGACACTCTGGCTCAGTCTCAGAATTTGTTTTTCTTTTCACTATGACAAAGTTATCACCGTAAGGAGGCAAACGTTATATATCGTTCTGGTGAGGGAGAAAAATGGAATAGGAAACATGCTTGAATTTTGTTTTTTCGTCTCAGGTTCGATCGGATTCTTCGCTTGCTTCTGGTTCGTCCGAAAGATCTATAGCGTCGTCAAGGTCGATTGAGAGCGTTGAAAAAAAAGAAGCAAAAGAAGAAAGTGAAACAACAGTGATAAGAGAAGTAAATTGCGTGCGAACTAATCCTGTGAAACAGTGTTACCTGCGTCGAGTGGCCCCGACGAAGCAGTATGTATCACATATTTTTCCTTTGCGTTTTTTTTTTTATATTCTCGTCTCCCGAGTCGCGATCGGATCGTGAAAACTGATTGAATAACTGACTTACATATCGGGCTATCGTGACGAAAATTCGACTCGACCATCGCGCAAACTTCTCTGCTTTCTTAAATGTGCACACTTATAACGGGCAATGCACAACGCAAAAAAGGAAACGAAACAAAAAATCATGCCTGAACAATTTGTCTCTTATCAGTATTCACAAAGATTCTTCGATGCCATCAGTTTTGTTTACACCGGGGTGACGGTGGCAAATTAAAACGTCGTACCTAATGACTATTAAGCCTTCTATCCCAGCCCGATCGCGACGCCGAGACGCGCAAACACTGATCTACAGTGTACATATTTAATTTACAAAAAAAATAAGGAAAACAAGTGTGAAAAAAAAAATAAAAAATTGCAAACCGGCCACGACTTAAAAACCTCTTCTGACGAGACATCGGTACGAAGCGTGAGCAGAGGCTTAGGGAATATTCATCCTAATATTAAAAGGTTTTAAATATTATATTCATAAGGAATATATGTGACGAAATACGAAATAACAATAAACTGTACAAATCGCTGATACGTTAAAGTACAATACGGGACTCCGAAGAATCTTTCTACTCTCACCGGTAACGATACTTGTCGCGATAGATCATGTTGCCCTTAGTGAAGAAAGACATGGGTGTTGCGACTTGAGGCGGACATGCACATTCTGTAATTCGTCGATTTTGTAAATTGAATCCTTCTCCGACCGAAAACAGGTACAACTAAGAATGTTAATAATATAAATAAAGATACGCGATAAGTTTAATCCTTCGAGGGGAAAAACAAACGAGTGGCATGTTTCGTCGCGCGCAACTCGGCTAAGTCCTTCGTGCCCGCTACGGAATATCCCTGGTGACGATGAGAAAAATTAAGCGAATGGAAGGAATTTCATAAAAATGTTCGACAAACAAAACACAAAAAATTGATTTATCGTGTTTTTGGTGTTTATTGATAATTCTACACGTACATCATGGAATATCCGTCATATTTATTTACAGCGGGTTTTTGTTTCCTTTTTTACCGTTTGTTTGTCATTGCGATAGCGCTTACAAGTCTCAATTATCTAGAGAGCAATCGGACGCTGTTAAAATTATTTCCGTCGTCGATTACATTCGTTTATCACGAAAATTCTAATGAGCAAAGAATTTCATCGTTGAGAGCTCTCTCTCTCCCTCTACATCCGTTTACGAGCGAATATCTTGCGCGGATCAATCGACGGATGCGGACAGCAGTTACACATTTTTATAATACGCTCACCCGCCGAGTCCAGTTTAATATATATAATATATATATATGTATATATTCATATTTATACGTACATATAAATATATATATATATAAACGAATAAATTTAGAATCGCTTACTGTTAATTTATATTATTAATAGTGGTACAAACTTCACCTTTACTTTTTTTCTCATATTCTCTAACGAGAGTTTCTGTTCGAATATTACTTATTTCTTAGTTCCACGACACGCGCGTATTTTACGCAAGATTCAGCAAAGTGATATATTTATATATGTAATCTTTGTTCTATAGATAATGATTCTCGGGTGTGAAAGATCAATAACATTGGTTTTCTTTTTTTTCTGCTAATTATTTAATGTCGCTCGACATGCGAGTGATCGAAGCTACTCTTGAAATACAAACCCTCTTGTCTCTATCTATAATATGCAATTCGAACGACTCGTTCGATTTTTTAAACTTGTTCGTCCGTACAGCTAAGTCCAATTGTTTACACGTACGCGACACTTGCTTCGTTTTTTTCTTCTTTTTGCTGTTTTTTTCTTTTCGATATTTATATAATTCTCTTAACATTCTAAGTGTCCCACGTTGTTTGCTGCTCTACGACAATCCGCAATAATCAATAGCGGTCCTCCGCCTATCGCAGCGAGATATCGCACTAATGTGACGCCAATGACGAGAGTAAGGGGCGGACGCGACCTGCAAGAAGCACGCTTTAATGCTGAGAAAACGGGAAACTGGATAGAGGCTGGATTTTTTTTTTTCGGGGCCTTCGGCGTCATGCACGCGGTCTTGGTGATTTTTTTTCTTCAGAGTTGACAAAATATGATGTAATCCGATGAATCAAAAGAAAAAACAGAACTCGACCGAATTTCCGAGCGAATTTAATTAAAATGATAACAATGAATAAAAAAAATTATCAGGAAAGTAACAACTTCGCATATGGTAAATTAATCGTTACAGATGCCTGTCGGTTATCGGTTAAATCTTAGGAACCGCGCGCGAAAGATGTACAAATAATGAAATAAGACTCTCTTTTTTATTAATAAACTATTCGAGTAAACTCAGCAATGAAACAATACCGCGTGAAACGTCAAGTAGAGGAGCTGGGCGTCGCGTTTCTTTCGACGAACGGAGAAAGATAAAGAAACGCAGAGTCCCACCGAGTCGAGTCAATGTTTTGTTTAACTTTTCTTTTTCGTCAACGTTCGTAAACTCGTCATTCCGTTCGAGTCTGGGACGGCGGTGGGTTCTGTGGCTTGGTGACGATTGTGAGAGAGAAATAGAAGATTAAAGGTAAACAAAGAAGAGGAACGGTGCTGATTTTATTTTCGGGGACTGCGACGACGGCGTCCGTCACGATTCCTCTCGGCGCGTCTCATCTCCTCCAGTCTTCTCGCGTGTTCGGCCATGTGCTGTCTTCGCATCTCTTCCTTCACAACGATCTGAAAAAAATAATCCCGAAGGCTGGGTGAAAAATGTTTAGAACAAAAATAAGATGAAAAGCAAAGTTTCTTCCACGTGAAAATCGTTTCGATTCTGGTTTAGGTGACGAAGATTTCAAAATTGCGAACAACAGTCCGAAAAGAATTAAAGAAAAAATAGAGCAGAGGAAGGTGCGATCGAAGAAGCAAATTTTACCTGCTCGTTCGTGAGCGGAAGCCAGTATATGCACGGTGTAGCTTTGGTTTTCCTGAAGAGATCGTCGAGCAGCTTAGCCGGCGGTGGATCGTCCTCCTTCTTCTTGAACTTGCGTGCCGGTGCCGGGAGATGCGCCTCCAGTGTCGGACTTCGACTTCTGAGTCTCCTCTTCTTATCGTGCTCCTTCTTCTCGCGCTCTTTATCCTTCACAAAGTGTTGACCATCCTCCTTGCCCAAGTCCCACTCCCTGACGACCGTGACCTGTGCGGCAGAAAATTCGTTTGATCAGCATGACATGTAACATTATCGATATATACTGTGTAAAAAAAATGAAACTTTGTTTATTCACTTTTCTCACCTTCGTCGCAGAATTCGTTCTCTCGTCTCGGGCCCAGTCCTGCTGCCAGCCATCGTTAGGTGCCAGTGGTTCGGTCTTTCGCGATATTGGCTGATCCTTCGATAACTCGCGAGCCAGAGTCATGTCGTCCTTCGTAGCGTATTCAACTTGCAATCTCTTCGGATTCGAGAGCGGCCAAGAAATTCCGTGCAGGGCTTGCCTCGTCTCGAATGCTTGATCCTCGTTAGAATACTGAATCGGCAAGAAAATTCGTAAACTTTACTATTTTAAATATATATCGTATAAAATATTGTTAAGCATAATCAATTAATAGAAAATTAACAACTAATAGCGTGTCGAACATAACGTGTATACCTCTACGAAACATTTTGATTTGATTCTATCCATCCAGAAGCCGTTATCCACAATAGTTCCCGTACGGGACAAAAGTTCTCTGATTTGATTCAAGGTGAACGGTCGAACCAAGTTTTTTATAAGCAGAATGCTCGTGGGAACTGCTGCTGGTGGACTCGGTGACTTCGTATGTGCTGTGTCCTTGACGATCGAGATCTTCCGCCTCGATGCTATGAAGTGAATTTTTTTTTTTTTTTTTTTAGATTAGATCGCATGACAAACGGCTTAGGTTCTTTTCGTATCGCAGCACAACCATTATCAAAGCAGCTATGATTGCATGTAAATAGAGTGTCATACGTTAAGTTTATTTTTAACAGGGACCGTCGTTCTTGAAGCAAAATGTTATATTTAAAAATCAGATATATTGGACGGAATGAATGAGCGAAGAAGTCTACAATATTACCTCCAGTATGTTTTCGTACATTCTAGGTTAACGTTTTGTATATTAATGGCTAGTCACGTGTTTCTCTTTTTTTTTAGAGGACAAGCTTACTTCAAATGTGTCGCTTAGCGACACTAAATATTTCATAACCACTATTATTTTGCTGCATGTTTTCTGTTTTTGCTTTCGAGACTTTCTTGCTCCGACCCGAATTTTTATGAATTCGAGGCATAATTAAATATACGAAATATACGGTGCGATTTATTACCCATGTGATTGTCTCCTTTAGCATCTTTCTTAGCTTCCGAGTTCTTCGGCTTCTCACCGTCCTCCCGGGTCTTGTGATCGCCGCCACCAGACTCACTCGTTGTGTAACGTTTGTCTCGATTGCGACGTTCGCGATCCTCATCGTCGTCCTTGGAGAGACGTACTTCGTTGATCGACAAAGGTTTAGCACCGGGCACGAGGACCTTCAGTGAATCCGTCGAGACGGAAAAAGCAGGTGTCGCATCCGTCGAACTAAGAATTGTTCCCCAACGACGCTTCTTTGGAATGGACTTCGGGTCGACTTGCTCGATGCTTGCTTGATTCTCCTGCACCGACAAAAATATTACATTTGAATTCATTTCGATTATTTCATTTTGCGTAATCGTCATTTTAAGCGCTGGAAATCAATATCGAACCTTATCTTGATTAACAATATCCTCGGCGTGATTATTAATCACATCTTTCTTCGGTTCGACGGTATCTACCGATATTCTGGTAGAGCTGTAAAAAAAACAAAAATCGTAAAAATGAACTAAACAGACAGAAAATGTTCCTTTTTTTTGCTTGAAGAAAAAGTATTGAAATATTAATGATTCGTAATTTAGCGTTCAATAGAAAATCCCATATTCTTTTAGGAGTAAGCGTAATAGAAAAAGTATAATTAAAGAGATATCTTTTTCTTCAATTTCAACTCACAATGATCTCTTCAAGTTGACTTTAGCGGGTTTCGAATTGGTCTGCGATTGTACAACCGACGGTGTGACAGAAACGACTTTGTCGTGTCGTTCGCTCGTGTCTTCCGACTTATGTTTATCATTTTCAATCTTACTATCGTTTACCATATCCACAGGAGAAGTGTCGTTTTCGACCGACGTTTCCGGTCGCGCCTCAGGTGTCTTCGGTGTCTCTTTCACCTCTTTTGTCTCCTCAACGACTTTCGTATCCTCCCGTGTCTCCCTGGTCTCCTTCTCTACCTTACCGCCTCTGTTATCCTCTCTCTCGTTATCATCCTCGGACTCTCCGCTATCCGAATTCGATGAGTCCCGATATTTGTCACGATGCTTTCGGCGACTAGTTGTACGCGGCAAGGGTATTCTCGCGGTTTTCTCGTTTCTACCAACATCGGAATTATCCTCCGAGCTATCGCTACCCTTCCTCGCCGGCTTGTTACCGATGCCGTTTTTATTATCATCGTCATCGTCGCTGCTCGCTTCTTTCGACGGTATCGGCTCGGCTACCGTGGGCACCGCCACCGTAGGCTCTTTGACCTCTTGGCTCTTATTCCCCTCGTCCCCTTTATCCTCGACAATCGTCTCCACATTCGTCTCGACAATCGTCTCCACCTTCGTCTCGACAATCGTCTCGACCTTTATTTCGGTACTCGTCTCGACGATCGTTGGTACAGTTGACGTCGCGTCCTCATTGGGACTCTGATCCTCGCATGTGTCTCCGTCATTCGTCGTTGTTAAAGTGCCGCTTGGCTCCGTTTTAATCGTCACGCTTTCATCGACACGCTCAACCGCGGTACATTTCGGACTCTCGATCGTCTCACCTTGTCGATCGTCATCTACGTTTGGTTTATCGTCAGACATTTCGACCGTTGCGATTTCGGGCGGGAACTCCTTGCTATCACTTACCTCTTCGCTGGAGTCCCGACCTGGTGGAGCGGAGACGATCTCGTCAGTCGTGTCAACGCTATCGGCAGCCGTCTTCGACGGTACTGACGAACGCTCGTCGGCCGAGTCGATCTCCTCCGCTACACCCTCGCCACAATCTTGCCAGTTCTTGTTAGTTCTTTTCCTACTAGACGACGCGTCCGACGTTTCTGACATGTTACGCTGTCGGCATAATTTCAATTTCTGTATCTCTCCCGGCGAGGCGTCCGCTCGCGCTACTTTCCACACCGATCCGGCGTCATCTTCCTCGTCCGGCTGCTGCTGCTGCTGCGGGTGAGGCGGAGTCTGCGGCTGCTGCTGCTGTTGCGCCGTCGACTTCGGTATCGTCTCGCTTGAGGACACCTTGCTCTCAGGCAATTCCTCTATCTTCTCGCATTCCTTCCCTTGTAAACGCGTCTGCGTCGTTGTTGGCTCCCCGTCGTTCTGCTTCGTCGACAACGCTCCGGCGTCATTGCTGTTGTCCCGCTCCGGCGAGGTTGACGGCGATCTCTTGCCTCGTCTGCGCGTTGATTTACGCGTCGGCTTCTCTACCTTCTTCTCCGGTGAAGCTTTTGCCTTGTTTCTCTCGCTTTTGCGCCTCATACCTGCAAAATTTTAAAAATTATTTTTTAGTTCATTTATTTACATTGAAAACTAACATTTTTACGGGTAAAATAATATCGATTGGAACTAATAGATAGATTGGAAACAATTAAGAATAATATTGATCGGAACAACGCGACCGATGGGCAGAAAGGGTTTGAGGGTTTTCGCTGCAGCTGCACAAATTTATCATAACGAATAATGTAAATGTTTCATAAATTCAGGCAAGTCAAAAATTCGAGTAAATCACCAAATTAATCCCATAAATTATTGTTAGAAAAATAGCTTCTCTCGGAATTACAATCTGTTACTATACATTTTGAAAAACAAAAACTTGTTCGCCATTGGATCGTTATCCTGTGCACTAATCCCGTACGCTGACATTCTTTTGAATCGTTGGTTTTTTTAATCACAGCAAGGTATTTTTGCAAAGACTGTAATTGTAAGGCTGGCGTTTAAACGCTTAACAATCAAAGAAAAAAATTCAATCAATAATATGCAAATGGTAGCGTAAAAACTTGAGTAAAATAAAAACTGTAATTTGTACAGGATCAATCGATTTAGGATCGAATCTTCGTGCAATATACGTATCGCTTTTTAGGTTCGACATAGGCAATACAGTTTGCGGCAAGCCGAAGCTCGTCCGAGTGCGTTACCGAGTGATCACATTACCGTTGATTCACCAGAGGGAAAAGTTCAATCGTCGTGCCGTTATTTCTCCGTGATACTTCCGTAGTCTGGAGTATTTTCCCGTTTCCTTTCTCAATAATACAGCACGTATTTCATTTACAACACTAAAAAATGTTCTTAACGGCCATAATAATAAAACAAATTTCTCGTGCTGTATCAATTTTTTTTACAACCATTCGATAATATATACTCGTTTTGGCGATAAATTGTAATAATACAAAAAAAAACTTTATTTCAAGAGTTGATTTCCGATCCAACTTGTGATGGATCCAACGTAAACTTTGGCTTCTTATGTCTTATGGTCGTTGGAGCCGACCCACCCAAAACAAACGTGCCAAAAAAAAAGTGTCTCTGTGGGTGCCAATAGCGTGTCCCGCCTGCAGCTGAAACTCGGTGAATAAATTGGAGCGTAATCGGAAACACGTTCAAGGCCACAAAATTGTTAAAATTACGATGCGAACCGTTGCGGGTGTCGGGCCCGTTACAGCGTTAATGACGGTAAGCGAGCGATAAGGTTAACACCGATATCGTTCCGGCGAGTCGCTTGAGCGGCTATGTTTTTCTTCGTACTGAACGTTTGAAGGCGGGCTACAGTTTCGACAACGATTATTTTTGTGGTTACACGAAGCGACCGAGAGAGAGAACGATAGCCGGACGCTCGCCGTTCAGAGCGACGCCGATAAAATCCTCTTTATACTCACTCCTTCGACGTGATCCGTTTTTACACCCGTTTATCGAATATGTTCGTGCTCGCTTTATCTTAACGATGAGCTCTCTTGGCGATCAAGTAAAAACATGTAAGATGGTAACCGCGAATGAAGAGACGCTATTAGCAATCGGTCGGGCCACCGCAATCCTTTACCATTGCACCACGAAATCGTCGGTATTGCTTGAGAAACGTATCCGAGGCGGAATTGACGAGTCGGCAGGGCGTGGAGTGGGGACGGTATGAAACACGGGAAAATTACCCGTCAGATAACCGTTCGCGTATCTTTTTTGTTTGTTTAAAAAAAAAATTTATATATGTTTGTTTGAAGTTTTTTTTTTTTTATATATAAAAAAGATAAATCATTGTCTCATTGCAGTAATATTTCGAGAAAGAATTTCCATTTTTTCTTACGCTTTCGTCGCTAACACGAGAACGAAGGAAGCGATGTTGCCGGAGGTTAATTTCTCGGCTCGCACTGTCAGTGCGATAGAGGCGTGAATGGTTCTTAATAAATAATTAATAACTACATTTATATGTTCGTGTGCATCAAAATAATGTATGGTACCATTTTTACTAACAATATAGAAGGCATATGTTTCGTTGCAGTGTTCGATTTTCGAGAAATAACGAAAAAAGAAAAGAAAAATATTGCAAGTCGATACTGATAAAATATCGATATCCAACAATCGATTATTGTCCTCGGGACAAACTTTGTGTGTAAAGACCGAGAACAATCGTCGTCTATCGCAGTCAACATTCAGTCGGCCTCTGGCGGCGATGCACTGTAACGTTGGATCCGTCGTTCTGGCTTGGTTGAGAGGCGAGTAGTAGAACCAGCGAAACAGCGGCTCGTGGTGGTGCGGGAGAGCCGCGCCAGAAGAGTTACACACGGTGAGGTAGTAAAAGAGCTCGAGAGATCAGCCCCGGTGGTGTGTGAGCATAGTGACTCGTTGGCTTCGTCTCCCTCACGTAAATATTCCAACAGCCCCGGTGTCGCGTATTGTGCCGTGTAAAAATCCCTCGATTCCAACAATCAACAACGACAGAAACGTTCGCCAGCCGTTCTCCAAACGGTGACTTCGACTCGGTGTTTCCGGTGGTTCCGTGTCTCCGCTACCTCGCGTGAGTGTTTTTTTTCTCTTCATTTCCCCTCCAACCCCCACTCCGTCTCACCTGCTCCGTGCTTCAACCCTTCGGCGGTATTGTCGAGAACGAAAAAAAACAAACGAAAAAACAAACCACGGGCAATTGTCACGTTCCTGAGTGTTTATGCAACATTGATACATCTATAGTCCTACACGCGCAACTCGCTTTCGTTTTAACCTCACCGCGAACGCACAGGCTGCGTCGAAGTGGAAGCCGCGTGAGGAGGTTGAAAAAAAATACAACAAAAAGAAATATATATATACATATATATATATATCAAAATAAGGTTAATGAAAACGGATAATTTTCTCAGTGGTGGCAACAGTATAACATAAGTGATGCGAGCGAGTGGGAGAGATACAACGAAGGGAACGCAGAGTGAAGCGAGGATGGAATAAGAAAGAAAGAAGGGAAAGAAAGGAAAGGGAAAGAGTGCGTGCGCCCGGTGTAGAGGTACGCGTGTCCAGCGGTTGGTGTGTCACACAGTGTTGGTGTGTCCTGTGCGCGCACGGAGGCAGAGCAAGAATCGAGCGTGTGTGCGTGCCGCGTGCGTGTGTCTCTTAGCAGCTCTCTTCTCGCGGTGTACATCTGTGTAAGCCGTGTATACGAGCAGTTCTCTCGCTGCGTGTGTGCTCTTTCTCTCGGCTCTGGCCAAGGCAGCGCGGCTCGACTCGACGCGCACACGTTCTCAGGAGCAACGGATAGCATGAGGTAAGTCACGAGCGAGGCCGATCCCCCCGCGAGCTCTGGCGAGGTGAGAGTGCTCCTGAAATCGCTGCAGATATATATTATGTACGTTAAACCGCGACTTCTCGAGAGTGTATTATACTGTTAAAATACATCCTCCCCTCCCTTCCTTCGAGCTGCGTTTCGCACGGTGAGATTTCTTTGTACCATCGTTGGGCAAATTTTTATTCAAACTTTGCGAAATTGAATTAACAATTTGAGGCAAATATTTTTTGTTTTTTATGCGTACTAATCGGACGGAATAATAAAAAAAAATTATCGCGGGAACGTACAGATTTGGGCATGAAAAATTATAATTAAAAAGTAACTCTTCTCTGCGTACGTTCTTAATCTTTGCACGATAATTGACATTTTCGTAGAATATACGATGCTCTGTGGCTACGAGAATTTTTTGCTTGTGAATTATCGTTCTGCAGGTGACTCGTGACATAATATCACTTTATGATTTTGAGCAAAACGTCTTTATATGTAGTTCTCGTACAGACAGTGGTTCGCAATCGAATCTGCTGCAATTTTACTTGTTACGATTTGTCGTATATTGACGAGAACTACACGGTACGAATAGTACTTGGGGGCAACACGTGATTTTTACTGTAGTTTATTGCAAATTCGTTACACACACTTGGACAACGTAATTTTTCTCGTTGACCGCGCTGCTATTGCACGCATGTCCAGCCTCTCACACGTGATGCACCTGACAGCGGTGTTCGCGCATGCGCTTCCTCGCTCCCCTTACAGCTTGATATTATAATTACCGGACAATCTGCCACCTGCCCAAAAGTCGCGATCCCGTTTCCCCCCACACTTTTGATTCTCTACCGCTGGTCGTAAATAATACGATGAAAAGATGTTGCTAGTCAAACCGGTGAAAGGATAATCACAAAGAAACGTCCGAAGCACCGACAGAGGGACGAGGAGGCTCGCAGTAAATTTAAAAACAAGTTACCGATTGAGACGCTCCACCGCAGATAAATATAATGTTTGTTTTTAAAACTTTTCGAAGGTCTGCAATAAAATTTGAGGCTTTCGTGACCGCGTGCTGTAAACAATTCGAAGTTCTTCAGTTATGAAAACACGAGAAAGTGAAACACTGCAGAGCTCCTTGAGGGGAAAGTAACGGAGTTTAATATCGCTAATTACAGTATTATTAATTCCAATCGCACAAGCAACGAAACTAGGGAGATTGGCAGTCAAGAATCGGGGTAATTTTAACAATCTCACTTGCTGTTTAGTTAACCCTATGAAACATCTAATAAACAATATTGCTTCGAAAAATATTAAACCTTGTAAATATTACCTGAACAAAAACAAGGTTATTTTCAAAAAAATATCTCGATACTATGTTATCTATCGATCCCTCCGAGAGTGTCATACCAATATGTTTACTGTTTTGTTTGAGCTGTTAAAAAATTAAGGTACTTTGACGATGAAATAGTGATATACTGCACTCCTCAATGGAATTAACGATTGATTCAATGATTTTGGAAAATGATTATTTCGTATATTTGTATATGAATTAAAACAATACAATTCCGAGGGTTTTATAACTTCATCTTAATTTATTATTCTTAAGTTATTCAGAGCACTAAATTAGGATTTACTGTACACTGGTTGTAAAGGCGGCATCCGTCAAATAAATTAAATTAGTAAATGGGGATTTACTCATATACAAAAAAGAAATCGAATCAAGTTACTACATAAATATGATCGATCGTTAAATTTCCGGATTCGACTTGAGTAAAAAGAAAACCGACGAGTAGTTAATAGAATTCGAGAGCCAGGCGGGACCCGATCGGGTATCGGAGACGCATCGTGAGGACGCGGGAGATAAAGTGAACGAGTGAGGAACGAGATAGCCGATAGGTCGTCTAAGCGAGAGAGGAAACTCAACGTCGCGCGGAGGGAAGTGGCCTGAAAGCAGGCGGCTCGTTTTCCTCTCGTGTTGATATTTCGGCGCGCTGAGGCTTCTGGCCTGGCTGACAGTGCGACCGGCCTTGAGCCTCCCCCGGCTCTTCGCCTCCCTCAGTCTGTCCATCCCTTCCATTCGCTCTATGCTCGCTCTGTACTCTACACAGGCCACGGCGCGACCGAACACGAATCCTCGTCCGGTCTCTCTTGATCCTCCCCGTATCTCTTTCCCCGTTGTTCGTCGATTCTCGCAGATTATGTCTTTCTTCTTTCGCCCCCCCCCCCCCCCCCCCATTGGGGTATTTCTTCTCCACCACACTCAATAGGGTTGGACACTCTCCTTACTTTGTTATCAATTTTGTAGATGAATACGAATTTCTAAACAACAATGAAGACAAATGAAAAATATTTTTTAAAAATTAACATATAAATAAAAATGTATGAAATTTGGTTACATTTTTAATAGATATATTTACCTACTTAATAAAAGGAGAATGAAATATCTTGCTCTGGAAGTAATGTGTTTTTACTGCCGCAACAATACGTTATTAACGATGGAAGTTTTGTTAGGGAAACAAAAGCATGTTTCTCCGTGATGGGATGTAACGTCGTGCACAGAGAGATTGCAGAAGTAGGGAAGGAAAACGGGAATGAATAGACGGTAGCGTCTTCATCGTAGTTCGCCGGTGTCGTTCGCGTCCTCTCCTCGTCCCGATCGCCGTCGCGGTGGCCTAGCGGTATATCGCGGTTACGGTAATCCTATTGGTTCAAACTCGACGCGACTATCATCCGAACACGATTCCTCCTCGGACAGTTTTGCTCCGCTACTTACTTGAAGGCTCCGCGGAGACACGACGACGATTATATAGTTTCGTGGAATTACGAAGCGTCGTTGAACAAAAGTGCGTGCGTATCGCCGTGCGAGTCTCTCTGAGCTATTTCCACGGAATCCATTTACACAACCGCGTAATTTTGATCTTGTTTGAATAAATAAAAATTCAATTAAAAAACTATTTTTTATCGAAAATATTTCAACGTTTCCTTTTTGATAAAAATTTTTCATTGGGCTTGCATCCTCGCTATGAACTATGGAATTTCGTGAACCGGAAATTGAGATTTCTGAAGGAATATCGGAAATACGTTTCATTTCCGGTCTCGAAATCTCATTTTTCGACAAGAAGTAACGTCGTACCGGTAATACGCCACTTCCGGTAAAAAAATAAATAAATGTCCCAACCGGAAGCAACATATTTCCTGTATGACGTCACTTCCGGTTGAAAGATAAATTTTCTGGATCGGAAATAATGTATTTCTGGGCGATTTTTTTTGCGCACAACTATGGTGCACAGCACTGTTGTGCACATCTCACCGAGACATAGAATAGAACCAGAATTATACTCATAATGGGGAAATAGCTATCAGGGACTGGAATGAATGCCCCCAGGGGGATTTAGAATAATCAGGCCCCCTAGGGGGACCCGCTGGATAATTGAAAATTGGGACAAACAAAGAAACAACTTGTCAAAATATATATAAAATATATGTATATATTTATAGCTGCCACGTCTCGTCTTGTCGTCGTAAATCCATCGCCAACACCATAGAGTTAGCTTCTATCGCTATCGCCTGAAACCTTTGGCTTCAGCTACTCCCCGCTGTTGTTAGCTATGTCTGCGGTAATATACCCACTGCGACTATCTTCACCGTGTATATTCTCTTTCTCTTCCGCCTCTCTCGAGAAACTCATGCCGCTGGTTGCCGTTGATCCTCGATGCTTTTTTATCGTTTCAGGTCTCGCGCGCCTATGTGTTCCCCAGGCATCGCAGATGCCTCGATGATCCCACGGGTTCTCTGTTTATATGCCTCTATATATATTTCGTACGAAATTTTTCAGCCGTACCTTCACGATCTATCACGTCCTCGTGTGGGAGCTCTCGTGCGTAGCAAATGCGATTTCTTCGGAAACGCAACCCCGTCGCTTTAGACTTGTTGCATCAAACTAAATGAAGATAATTTTTTGATTGCAATGAGAACGGTTTTTTTTTATTGTCCAAACTGTGTTTTTCGTTATCTTCAAAGTTTCATAAAAATAAAAACAGTAAAGTTGTTCCACAAGTAATAGTAAAGGACAGTACAGGGACGAGGAAAGTCCTCCCAAGCTGGGCTCAGTCGGTAACGAAAACTGTAATACATTGTCTTTTTTTTCAAAGATTGATAAACTGTTCTGAGGAAAACCAAATGATTAGTCTTTCTCCAACTGTTGCATGAAGAGCTTTGAAAAAAGAATTTTTAAATGCCTTATAGTTTTTCGTTACCGACTGAGTCCGTTTGACATCCCCTTAACTATTTATTTATCGATTTTTTCCTTATTCTTTTTCATGGATCTCGATATGTAGTCGCGCTACGCTGCGCCAACCAGCAACCGATGTAACGCAATAAATTCGATGATTTTTACACCAGTATGGGAAACGACTTATCACCGCGTGCTCGTTGATTCATAGCCACGCCAATCGCTTGTATATCGTTGCGTGAGTCTGGAGTGTACAGACTATGTGCTCCTGCTGCTGGATTTACAGTGTATACATATATACATACATACATACATATGTACGTATTTGCGTATATATAGTATAGCATGCAGTATTATAATATCACACGCATTGCAACCTGGATCTTGAGTCTGTGCCGACTGCCCGAGTTGATTCATAGCTATTGCTTACCTCGGCTTCCACATATCGTATGCACAACACGGTACAGCACCCTACACGCATGTAACAGTGCGAACTCTCTCGCATAACGTGGAATAAAAGCTGTAACAGCTACACAAGTTTTATAGCTCAGATATACGATAGACAGCTCTAAAGTTAATTAAAAGCTGTCCACGGGGTAACGGGGGTCAGCTAAGGGTTAATCCTCGTTACTTTTATACCGATTTTGTTCTCCATGACATGAAATTCATCGAAACTGTTGGATGGACTGTCGACCGAGGCGGAAGCTAAAAACTCCCCGCGCAGAATTTTCTCCGCAATGCAAAAAATAAAATAAATAAAAATAATCACCATTACCAATGTACTGCTAAAATATTTTTCGTCGAAACTCTAACTTCGTTTTCATATTACAAAGGAAATGAAAATATATTAATCTCTGCGTTTCAAGGTCATTGAGGAAAAAAATTGCTCTGGAAAAAGGAGCTCGCATCGGCATTGACTCGTATGTCCTCCCGTCGATTTACATTGCCCCAACGCCCCCTCACAATATATACATACATATATTATACGCGTATATATATATATATATATATATCCCTCGCCAGTTTCTTGAATCTATGTTTACTGATTGATTCACACGAGCGGCGTCGGTCTCCGGAACGGTGATCGAGTTTCTGCGCTGGTGTACATAACTCGCGTACAGTATGCCAATAAATTTTTTTAAAAAATCGTGTGCGATATTCTTGATTGGAATTGTTCGAAGTCCTTCTCTTTCTCTCGGTTCGGCGTTCTCGTTCCTCGTACTTGTTTACTCGTTACTCTTACGAGCGCGCCTCTCGAGCTAGACGTTTCTCTCCCGGTAACCACCGGTAGGGAACGAACTACGTGGACCCACCGCTGTATCGCAGGCTCGCTGGGAGTCTCTCTCTCTCTCTCTCTCTATCTCTCCGCCGGCTTGGGTTAGCTCCCGTAATCGGCCCGTCGTCGGTTGCGCAAGTTCGCCAGCAGATCTTATCGCACTCACCTCTTTCGTACGTACACTATATACCATACATATACATGCGAATGTACATATATATATATCAGCCGCATATATATACGTATATATAAATACATTTTTTCTTCAAACTTTCCATCCACCTTATATCTTCTATTTTCGAATCGTCCGTAATTCGATGCCGCCAATGTAAAACAATTATTAAAATCCCTACTGGCGAAAGTAGCGTTCCCCCGTATGTATACTATATACCATACATGTACAATGTACATACGTATATTATTTTATTGTTCAAATTTTCCATCTACCCTGTAACTTCTATCTTCGAATCGTCTATAATTCGAAACAGCACATCTAAAAAAAATGATAAAAATCGCCTATTCGCGTAAATAGCGTTCTCTCGCACGTACACTATAGAAAAAATCTCGAAAACTAATTTTTTCACGAAAACAAAGCTTTCTCTACGAGGAAGCAAAAAAGGTTTAAAAATTATATATACGTATGCATATATATATATGCAGTATACCATACATATAAATGTATATATTTTTTTTCTTCGAACTTTCCAACTACCCTATATCTTGTATGTCCAAGATTCTATTTTCGAATCGTTAGTAATTCGAAGAACTGCTATATAAAAAAAAGTAATTAAAATCACGACCGCATAAAGTAGCGTTCGCAATGTGCTCTACTGTTGCGAAGTTAACCGTTCGTTGTCTTCGCATCTTCGTCTCGGTGTACAGCTTTTCCACGTTTCTTTCGACTCGCATCCTGGCTTCCACCTCGTGGATAACTTTTTGTTTTGTTTTTTTTTTCTTTCGCCTCTCTCGGTTGCCCCGCGTTTCCTAGACATATCTGCACGTCGAACGTCCTGACCCGACGTAACGCCCGGCAGCTTCCCCTCGCCGACGTCGCGCCACCGCCTAGTCTGCCGATGGTTCTTCGGTCGGCTACACGGCATCGTCGTCGTCGTCGGCCTCGTATCCTCGTGTAAGTTACGCATACAGTACACCATACGAAACACACACACATATATATATATTTGCACACATAAAGGAGAGAAATAAAGATAGAGACATCGAAAGAGAGCCGACCTCCGTGGCGGCGTCCACGAGTGTTCTCAGCATGTAACTGTACTTTCTGCTCACTCTTCGCCCGGTGTGAGAGCGCGGAGAGTCATCTCTCCCTCCCTTTCTCTCTCTCTCTCTCTCTCTCTCTCTCTCTCTCTCGCTGCCGATGAGCGAACTCGACCGTCGACCTTACGACGCTGTCTGGCTTCATCCAGCACTCTCGTGACCCACGATTCCGTTTACTCGTCCGACTGTATACCCTCTGCCTACCTATACGGAAGGTACAGGCATCTCCTCTTTCGTCCTTTCATCAACGACCGTTCCTTATAACGTTGTTTTTTATTTTATTTTTTTTCCTTATTCTTTTTTTTTTTTATTTATTTTTTTTCGCTTGCGATTCTTCGTGCTGCGCGGTAGAGAAGAATGAATAAACGGTAGCGACAATACCGGTCGTTGGATTTCGACCGATCGGGAGCAGCTTCGATATTAAATAACACTGTGAGCGTGTCTGTGTGTGTGTCTATGTTGCGGAGGCGCGGGACAGTCAAACGAGAGTGGGGGCGGAAAGAAGGACGCTCGTCCTTTCGATTACGACTTTGACATCGTCCTCGCGGCGGCTCCGAGCGGCATTTACGTATTCACGATTGTTACGCAACTCTTCTCTCTCGGAGCTATTTCTCGTATCCGTGCGAGGTTTTTTTTTTTGTGTGTGTGGTCTCTCGTAACTTGCGTGCATAGTCGACGGACTCGGAGAATCGCGAAAGGAACGGTGCGTGACCCGAATTGAATCCGGTATCGGCGACGATCGCAACTTAGTCATCTTCTTTTCGGCGAAGCCTCCCGCCCACGCTGGTTCCGCTTCCGGTCCTAATTCGACTTTCGGACGATCGCTCTTGGGCATGAAAATCATTTTTAATTTCGAGAATTTATTTTTTGAAGTTTTGTTATTACATTTGTAATTTCATTTGTTATTTCATTTGTTATATCATTTGTTATTTCATTTGTTATTTCCGTTTTTGTAGGCGCAAGCGGAGGAAAAATGTTGTGGATTTTTTCGTACCGCCTGGCGATATCATTCGAGCAGGAAGATTGAAAATGACTCTCCTGTAAATCACTACGTCGGGCCGAAGAAAAAGCTGCCGGCGAACGAGAGAAATTTCGTTTTTTGTGAATGATCCATACCGGTTGTTACCGGCGCTGCTGCTGGCGCGGGTTCGAACGACGGAGGCACCGGTTGATACTTGCCGGGGAATGGGGGGGCGACCGGTCCGGTGCACCGCGCGGCACCCGCGAACTCAAAAATTGCCCCCCCGGCATGAGAGCCCGGGTAATAATAATTTTAATCGACACCCAGCAGCAGCGGCGAACCAACCCACTGGGCACACAACTATGTGGTACTTATACACACCGTAACGTTAAAGCCTGGGCCCCCTCGAGAATGGACGACCGAGCGGCAACGGCAGCAGCAATACAAGTCTTGTAACCACCGCGGCAGCAGCAACCGCGGGGCCTCCGCTAAAGAGCAACAGAGAAAAATATATTAAAGATATGCGGTGCCGCAGCGGCAAGGCCCAACTCGCGCCCGCGGTGAAAGGAAAACACGCACACGTTACATTTGCTACAGTGCGCTTCAGAATTGAGCGACATATTTACTTCGTATGTTTTATTTATTTTTTCTCCGAGAAACCTTTTTTTTTCATCGTAATCGAATATGATATTTAGTTCAAGTATAGCTGTGTTTGGAGCTCCGAACGTCGAGAGCTTGAAAAAATTATTTACATTATTTGAGCTCGAATGGAAAAATCTAAAAACGCCGATCGTATGAAAAAATAAAGACACGAGGAAACGACTGTGGACATTCTGAGACAAGGATTTTACTGAGTTTGTGAAATGGCCATTTAAAAATCAAGTAAACACAAAAATGTTAATAACTATTTTTTAAATATTCTTACCAAGGTTGTTTTTCGCAGTTTACATAACAATTTGGATAAAAACTCGTCTCTTTATCTATTTGGACTTCGTATTCAATTTTCACATAACCGCCGTGCATCCCTGCACAATGTACGACGTTGTACGTATTTATCTATCAAGAATCTCGCTGATATCGCTCCTAACTCGATATTTTATATAAAAATTTCCATGAGATCCAAAAAAAGTAAATACAATAATTTCCAGTGTCGATCGTGTAAAAAAATGCTCTGCAAAAAAAAAAAAAAAATCGGCGGATCTTTTGCTATAAAAATAAATATATTCTCGATACTGAATCGTCCTGTACACAGGCACTTATGCGCGCGCATATATTTCTGGACTTACCGGAGTCCGGAGGCCCCTTAGTGTGTCTTGCACTTCTAGTCGGAGAATGATATATGTATCCAACTGCAGACACACACTCACACCCCACCGACAGAACATCTGGCATTTGGACAATAAGTAAACGTAATTCACGTATCCCATTGCATACCCTCGGCTCGAAACGCGAGATAATCATTTCGCCCGTAGTTTCATAATTGCGTTACGAATTTCACTTATCCGTTTAATTGCGCAACGGACGTGTTATGTGCGCGAGGCGTGTAAAAAAAATTCCTACGATAACTTTTTTTTCACATTTTTTGACAAAAAAAAATGTCGATATTCGACGAACAAAATAGATTGACTTTTGCTGCTGTCCGAAAAGTGCCAAGCTGCATTTCCGACTCCTGCCTCGTGCGCCATTTCTCAATAAATCTCATACAGTTCAATCGCTCGCGTGCCCTCTAGTCATGTCGTTCGCCATCCGAATAGTACTAAATAAAAAAAAATTTATTATTCGTCTTTGCGAGCCGGCAACGATAGTCCTGGTGATGATCTTTGCAACGCGAGTAAAAAAAAATCCTCCTCAAAAAAATGCATTTTCACATTTTTAATCGATAAAAAAAAATTAGATGTTCGACGAACAGAATGGATTGGTTTTCGGTGCTGTCCGAAAAGTGCCAAGTTGCATTTCCGGATTCCCGTCTCGATCGTGCTCGTACGGTTCAGTGGCTCGCGTGCCTCCTTGTCGTGTCGTCTGCCGTCCAAATAGTGGTAGACTATGAAAAAAAAGGTTTACTACTCGTGCTTGCGCGCCGGCGACGATAGTCGTGGTGACTGACGATCCTCGCAGCGCGTGTACGTCGACGCCGTCGTACCGGCTTTCGCGTTCGCACATGCCCTGGGTGCTGCCGCTGCACACTTCACCATACGCGCTGTGCTATATAGCTATATAACCACCTTAAAATAGAGACGTCGTGTTCGTCGGTCGTCGATCCCGCGCGTCCGCACCACCTGCCATCGGCTCGTGTTCTTCGGCTCTTTCTCACTCCCGTTTCTCTCCTCTCATCGATGTCTCTCGCTGTTATTTACCACCGACGAGACAGGGAGGGACCCCTCTCGACTCCGCCCGCGCAATTGGCGGAAAAGCAAAAATCGATCGGCGATAGCTCCGTGTTCCGGGCGCAAAACTCGAATCGAATCGATGTACAGTGGAACCTCGATTATCCTGGAACGACACTACCGAAGAAAACTTCGCCATGGAGACAAGTGCGAAAAAACTTCATCTTCGTTGCCTCTTTGAACGGTCGTTTATTTATATATATTTTTTACTGGATTAAAAAAGTTTGATTCTTCTTTTTTTTTAACTTCATTTTTGAATCGCTGCTATCGTCATCTGCCGGAGGTGTAATATATCGATAAAAAAAGTTTCCGCATTTAACAGTAATTTCTTGTCCGCAAACGTACAGCTTTTTTTCTTGTCGATTAAAAAAAATTTCGATTAAAAGTATGGTGTGTTAAAATAAAAGCAAAATTTTAGGGTTAAGAAGCGAAAGATTGTGGACTTCTGCGACCAAGAAATTACAGGGTTAAATGTACAAATCTTCCTTCACTCCATAATAGTGTATTATTCAAAATAATGAATTACGATTTGAATATATTTTTAGCTTCTTTATGAGCTTTATGAGCATTTATGAGTAAATGATTTGTGTGTACATGAAATTCTTATCAGGGTACTCGTTGATAAGAAGGACACGTGCGAAGGACTGAAAAAACCTAGGCTCTGTTAATCCACCGCCGGGATAGCTGAGTCTCTACCGTACGGAGAGCGCTAAAAAATTATAGAGAAAGGAAAGAGCTAATTGACGCGAATCAAATATTTGAAGTGAGTACATAATTATTCGGAGTCATTTCTTCTTAAGATTTTTTTTTATAACAGTTCTTCTTGCATGATAAAATTGAAAAATAAGATCAACTTCGTATCGTCATTTTCTTAATTGCCAACTATAATGCTCACATGATAAATTCATTATTTTTTTCTCACGAGATATATTATATTGACGAGATTCCGATAAGCAATTAACCAAGATTGATCGCGGATCTCGGATAATTATTTTTAAAAATAAAAAATTATCTATCGATGAAAACGAGCGTTTAGCATTTATTTGAAATTATTAACAGGCAAGTATTTCGCAGATAATTGCATCAGCCGAGACAGTTACAAATTATCGTATTTCGTGTATATTACCCCGCTTCAAAAGCCAAAGCACCGCCGCAGAGGTAGCTCCGCACGGCGCGATCTTACGTACATATACAAGCTCCTATAACTTCAACGGGACGGACGTGCAGTACTTCGCCTCGCACCTATATGTCTCTCCGTCTCTCTTCCTCCCTCTCTCTCGGAACATTTTGCTTCTCGTACTTCAACCCGGGCCCACGTTCCGCTCAGGCTATACGACTATACTTGTACATACAAACTACATAAGCGCAAGTCGGCTGCAGTCTGCAACGCCATATACGATCCTCGGATAAGTACACGAGTATATCTCATGCAACTCTCCGCGCGTATTATGTACCTATGTATAATGCTACTCCGACACTGCGCACACATACGCGCACACACACACTTTCACGAATATCCTGGAAAGTGCGTGCTCCGTTCACACAAGCAAGGCCGGTATCGAATTTCATAATTAACGTTTTTGTTTATTTTTTTTCTTTCAGACCACAATTTCTTGCTCGTTCATTATCCCATTTAAAATGAAATGAATTTGCGCGTGTAAAATGCAAAAAAGAATTTAAAAAAAATAAGTATACGTAACGACCTACATAAAACGCGAATTAATTGCGAGCTTAATGCAATTTCTTGTCTCACGGAACGGCACGCTCGACAAAATTATTAGCGTACGATTGATCTCGTTACTTTGCGCAACAACAAAGAATTGCACAAAAATTAATTCAATTTTCTTCAGTGCTTTTGTTTTTTTTTAAGTAAAAAAAACACAATAGTATCTTTGAATACCTTATTTATTTCGAAATATTTTTTTACGTTTGAACTGTCTACTAAATGTCTGCAAATTTCGCAGTCTTAGTTTTTTAAAGAAAACAATTCTATTTAAAAATATTGTATTTATATCGAAACATTTCATTACAATTCAGACCGCATAATTTCGTATAAATCTCGCAGGAGTGGAACTAATTATTTTGTTCAAAGCTTCGAAGAGAATTCTCCATTAAAGTCCCAGAGACATAGTTATCGTCGACTTTTTATCCGTAACGACCGCCATGCCAGATTCCGCTCTCCCGTACCAACCGTCTACGAAATGTCTGCAAATTTCGCAGCGTTAGTTTTTTTTAACGCTTTCCCTTTTGATAATCGCTCAGCCACGGAGTCAACTTCGTTCGAGCCGTAGTAATAGGAGGCCCCCGTTATACGTCGAATTCGTCGCGTTCAAGAATCGCAACGTGATGCACCGGTGCTCCCCCCCCCCCCCCGACTCACGATTGTGGGATTCGGCTGTAGTGGTCTGTAACCATGCGCTTTATGCACTCTCAGTCACTATACAGTCCATTGTACAGTGGATGCGTGTGTGTGCTTGTAGTCGAAGCAGTGTGCGCGGTGAGACTCAAGTGCACGCGGCCCGACGAGCCGGTGGTGGGGATAGGGGACCTTGAGCCGCGTCACGTGACCCCCAAGGTGCATAGGGGGTAGGGCGTCGAGGGCCTTGACCTTACCACCGGTGCCTGGGAAGAGGAGGCTGCCGCTGCCGCTGCTGCTCCTCCGGCTACTGCCGCCACTGCCGCTTCTTCTCTGTTCTCTCCTCCTCCATTTCTCTCTGCTTCGTTCGTCTCTCCGTTCCGTCTCTGCTCTTAGCTGAAACTGAAGCTCGGCACCGTCGTCGTCGGGTTCGTTTCCAGCTCGCTGTGTTACTCGCTCGACTTGGCACTACGCTCGCATCCAAAAACGTAGACCTTACGCACACCTCACGCATTACGTGTCCGGCTAATGCTATTTCGTCAAAATTTATGAACGGCAAAACGAGATTTTATGGAAATCATCGGTGAATTGTATTTTTTTTATTTTCGGTGTTCGAGATTTAGCAAAAATAGACAGTAAAGAAGATTTGTGCTTTTAAGAAACTTTTTTGTCCGCAAACGTTGAGAATTCTTTTCTTGTTTATTTCACGAATTATATTTGTAAAATTAAGAAGAAACGAATTGTGGAGGTTTGTGGACAAGAAACGTTGGTGCCTTTTTTTACTGTGTACGAGCGTAAGGCCATACAAAGAGGAGGGTGTCACGTGCGGAATGCGATTTGGGAAAAAATAATCAACTTTCATTGCTGTCGCCCGCAATTTTTTTTTTTTTTAATTGACATGAAAGAAAATTCTTTTCAATAAAAATTGAGTTTATTTTGTACCGTACCGTTTTACAAACGGTACGGAGATATTTTAACACCAAGTAACTCGGTGACTTTGTCATGATTGTTCGATGTATGAAGCACGCGTTCGTAAGTCGCTTGAGAAAAAAAATGCAGCTCGTCGCCTCGATGGGACAAGCTCGTGGAGACTATTGTGTTGAAAAACGTTTCGTTCACTTGTATTATTGAAGTCGACTACGTGAGCTGTTTCCAGATTTCATCCAACGTATATACGTATATAATTCGCTTATACGGAAAAAAAAGAAAGTAAAAAGTAATAAATCCCCCGAAAAGACTTCACACCGATATCTGTTCTGAATGGGCGTTTTCGACGCTTATGCCGAAAGACGAAGCGATTATGTGTCCCCTCGATTGTACGAGAAAACGTGCTACGTGTATGGAAAATAAACTTTTAATAAGTCTAGACGTCTAGCTCCGCCGATAACTCGGACGATGTAATATCGAAACTTTTATTATTATTATTATTTCTATACAACGCGGCTGAAAGAACAAAGGAAGAGAAACGTATTTTTAGGACGAAGTTTTGGAACGGCAGCGAAGCCCTCCTGGCATTATTCTCGCGTCGTCTCATCCACGTAGGTGTGTCTCTTAATGCTTCTTATTCTTTTTTCTTCTTCTTATTACTTTTATTCTTCCCCGTCCGAACGTCTGCGGTGTAGCGTCACTCGAAGAAAGAAACCGAGATTGTGAGCCGCGCAGGGAACAAAAAGAGAGCTGCGCTGCGTTCGCTTTCACTTCGAAATTCGTGAGAGCGAGAAGGACAATGAGTAATAAACGCTGCCTGGTGTTCCGTCGGTGTCGGGCTCGAGAGTCTCGACGATAATACACGTATTTTTCTATATCGGAGATCTCGCGTCTTTACTAGTTCCATTGTGCTTGCCGAGTGTGTGTTTTTTTCCTCTTGGTCGATCTCGCTGCCACCTGTAAAGGTTACTTTTACGTTCCTCAATCGCAATCACAATAACAAGTTTAAATAAAAAAACCAATTCGTCAATAAAAAAAAATTCCGATCAGGTATTTTGCCGACTAACCGCTCCGCAGTGGACGGATGAGCCAGCTGCGCAGTAGACGCGAGGAGACCTTACGTTATATTGCACCATACATGATACACTGATGATACACTGTAATAAAAAAATGGTAAACTTAATGTAGCGGTATCGAAGTTTTTATTCAAAGTACATTAAAATTAATGTCCAATTTTAATGAAAAAGCAATATGCTTTCTCAAAGAAATTAAAGGAAATTATTGAGACTAAAGTATCTCCAATATTTTTAATACACTGGACATTAATTTTTCATGACAATTGTTCGTGAGATTTAATGTACCCGTTTATATACGAAAATTACGTATGCTTACATATTTCTTACATACGAAAATTACGTATGCTTACATATTTCTTAAGCTGTTCCCGGTTCGATCCTACGAGTAAAATGGAGAAAACTAACGTTTCGAAATGCTCCACGAGAAAGGGTAAATGCGAAGCGTGAATATTAGATTGCGTGTCAAGACTGATAATCCGAAACATAATCTTCGATCTCGCCAACACTTGCACAGATTACGGTATCCGCATGTTTGAGGAAATTTCGAAGAAAAACTTTGCTAGCTACATCGGTGGGTCATTAACTTAATCAAACTGGGGATGGAAGCCGGTAAATAATAGGTTCATTAACCGCGGCTACCAACGTATTTTATCGATGGTAATTTATTGATTGCGTGGTTGTCAGTTCTGAGCCCGGCAAAAATTGCGTGTGCATAATTATTTCTTACGCTGCTCCCGGTTCGATCTTACGAGTGTCGGAAAACCGCAGAAAGCTATTGTTTCGAAACCCTTCGCAAGAAAGGGTTGATGCGAAGCGTGACTATCAGATTGCGATTCAAGACTGATAATGCGAAAGTTGTTTTCTACGGAGTGTCCATTCATTCGGCTACTTGTAAAAAAAAAATCATTTTACTCGGTGCGAAAATGGCAGTTTTGCACATGCTTCTAGTGCGTAAAATATCCATTCTCACACCTCGTGAAATGAAATGTACGATACGCGTGCAAAAAACGTTTTCTTAACTTGTAAGATTGCAACGCTCGCTTTCGCTTTCAATACCGTAGAAATTTTACTAAATTAGAATTGGAAATAAAATTCCAACGATATGCAATAGCGTAAAAATTTGAAATCCATGACCATCGGTTAACAAGTGTCATCAATTAAATAACCGGTTGTTTTACCAGTAAAAATGGTTACCAGCATTATAAAGCGGCAACTTCACAACACTAAATAAAACCGAGTCGATTAAACCGCAGTACAGAATTCTGGTCCAAACCACACCCTTGGATCGGTACCTGTCGCCTCTCACCGACGACAATGAAAAAAAAAGAAAGAAAAAAAAACATACACAAACAGAACAAGAAACACAAAAGAGAAAAACGTGTGCTACGATTAACCGGGTCGCCTCTATCGAACAATGGCTTTCATTCATCCCACCGTGAAGCAAAGAGCGACGGACGATTCTCTCTCCGAGCGTCCGAGGTACACACGCAGGCGAGGTGTGACCTGTGAGGTACGCGAGGTTTCTTATCCGTGGCTCGGAGCTCGAGGTATTATACCGGCTACAGCATACTTCGTGCCATACTTTATAATTATAAAATACATTGACACGGTGTAACGGAGTTAAAGAAGAAAAAAAAAACAGCGGTTGAGAAACAACCACGTCGAACACAGCGTGTGCAGTGAGAGAAGCACGAGAGCGACGCGTAGAGTGAGAAAAAGAAAGCTCTGGACATGCGTGTACAACGCACGCCCAATGGAGATAGCGGCTCGGTGAACGCGCGAGAAGTCTCGGCTTGATTCTCGGGCCCGAGCGACAGGAGTCCCACAACGACGGCGACGACGACGAGAGTCGACCGCGGGACTGCCGGTAGGTACGGCTCTCGACGAGTCTCGACGTGCCGTGCCGCTGCTGCTCTCTAAGGCCGAGAGAAGCTTCTCGCGCAAGGCAGGCAGAACCGTCGGGAGTTTGCCGTGCGCAGAGGAGGAGAGCCCGCGGGGATGTGGCGCCGCAGGAATGCAGGTCCTCTTGCCGTCTGTGCTACCCGCGATTATCTATTTATTTTATTAATCGATAAAAACTGCGAGAACAGGTTTCCGGCAGGCGTGTCGCGTCTTCGTTTTAGCGCGTCTCGTCGCACACGAATTCCCGGAGAATTTTCACGTCCTCGAACGACGGTGTCCCGCGATCGGGAGACCTTTGCATACTGCCGAAATTAAAATTCAAGTGTAGTCGATGTTGGACGGCGAGGAATAGAAATTAAGATAAAAAAATTGGTAAAAATATATATAGTTTGCACAGACTGGTGAGCGGAAAATACACCAATTTTTACGGAAATCGTACAAGGATGTAAAAAAATTTATCTCACGATATATATTTATCTTGGGGAGAAGAAAATTATCGTCCTGTCTTAACTACCAAGTCGTATCAGAAGTTAACAATTTCTGCTCGACAACGAAAAAAAATCAAAATAGGAAATTGATAAAAATAGATATAAATTACACAGTAGCGGAAAATATACGAATTTCTACGGAATTCATACAAAAAAATGTAACAAATGATATCTCACGAGATATATTTATCCCGAAGAGAACAAAATTATCGTTCTGTCTTAGTGACCGAATCGTGTCAGAAGTTTAAAGTGTCTGCTCGACGCCGAAAATATAATTTCTCAGACCAAATGAAAAAAATGTGAAGAACCTAATTATCCGAATTACGGATCTATCTGAACTTGTCCGCGTTCTACCCGTATAATATTTTTTCCAATGAAAAATTCCTCCACTTCCGGAAATTTTCGTCGCCTCGAGATTTTACGGTAAAAGGAAGCGAGCCTCCTCTCGTGCGTGTATCAATCGAGAGTCACGATGCGCTCGGAGGATCGGATGCAACGTGGAATTCTCCCTTCTTTATCACTTTTGCATTCTTCATTTTATATTTCTTCTCTTCGCCGAACGAATTTTAAGCGTGTGTGCACGTGTGTGTGTGTGCGCAGTTATTTCTTTGGCGACAGAACACACGTCGCTGCTCCCTAACTGTTGCCCTACCTCAGGGCTCGCGTCGACGAGGATGCACGCCGGTGGAAGCTCGTGTGGGTGCGTGATGCACTTACGTACCGGGAGGCGATGGGTCGCTCCACGCTTCTTCTCCGTGTACGTGAGCGTCGTTATACCCGCTTTCTTTCTTCCTTTCCTCTCCTTTATTTCTTACCTTCTCCTTCTGCCTCCTCTCTCGTTCTCTCTCCTTCTAATATTCCTTTGCCTTCGACATCGCCTCTTCGTCGTTCCTCTCTACCTTGAGAGCTCGAAGAACTCCGGAGTTGCTCCGTGGCGCGCTGATGCAGCGCCACGTATTCCCTTCCACATCGGGCTTTGAGAAACCTCCGTCAGACTTTGTAGAAAAAACCACGTTAAAACGGAAGATTCGACTTACTCGATTCGGTCGTTTTAATGAAAATCGGTCGTTTTAATGAAAAAAAAAGTTCATCGTACATTTTTATCCGTTTAATTCACTTTGTTGAGGGCATAGATACAGACTCAGGACAAATCGGTTTCTTTATTTTTCACGATTATTAATATTTCGCACAATAATCATTTGCAATACAAGTGCGTTTAAGTGAACTTTATACGCGCGCTGTGAAGTGAGTCATTTTACTCACTCGACAGTCAGCCTATAATGTTCGTTACACCGTACTCGTATCGCATTAGTAAGTTACGATACTAGTGCGATAAAATATTTTTTGCCTGCTGATTGTGACGACGTACAGCAAAGCCTACCTCGCATGCACCGTACTTTACGCACGCTTCGGCGTGCGTAAAGAACGGTAAGATCGAACCGATGTGCGCATGCGCAGGGTATTTGTAGTATACTAGACTGTAAAGCGCCACTTTCGCTACTCTCGACAAGCACGATAGTAGTACTCTTCATGCATGCGTTACAAAAAATATATCGACGTTTTCCGAGAACAATGGCCAGAACGAAGTTTCATCTAATCACCTCTGGCTTCTCGCAGATTACCGACGATTCTCGAACGACGGAATTTTTCTCCGGCAAATTGAGGTTAGGAATCCGCCACTTGTCGGCGTAAAGCCGGTAGAATGGTCGTCGATGTTTTCGATTACGAAGAACAGAGCGTAGGTTATAAGTTTTACACTTTCCTCTCTCTTTCACTCGGTTCGATCGGGTCGAGAAGAGCAAGAAGGGGTTCTCACTCAGGATCCCTTCACCGAATCGATCTAGCCACCCGAAGGAAACTTCTCTCTTTCTCTATGTGTTCGACTCCGTCGCCGTGTTCACCGCGTAAAACGAGCGGGCGCAAGAGGCGGAGAGAGAGAAGGAGGCACATCGAGCAGCAACCGAGAACCGGCAAGCCAGCGTAAGCGCGAGCGGGCCCGAGCGCGCGAGCTCAGGAATGCGTAGAATATTCTCCCTGTCGACCTCGCGTCAAGCCCTCTCTCTTTCTCGCTTTCTCGATTGGTGATACATGTCGCGGGGCGCTACGTTCGCCGCAGCGGTGGCCGAGCCAGCAGCCGTGAGCGCAGACACAGCGACGAGGAAGGAAAAACCGTGAGGCGAGAGGGAACATAGCGGCTCTCCCTTTTCGTCTCGTCTGCGTCATATCTACGGGGAGTTCACCGTTTTTTTTCTTTTCATTTTTAATATCGTTTAAAATTGTTCCTTTAAAGCCAAGGCAACCACCTCGGTCGCTGAGAAAACACAAGTCTGCCTGTCTGTCTGGGCTTGTATAATATACTTCGCGTTCACTTCAATTTCTCGTTAACGGAGAATGCATATGCGCGTTGCGAAACTCGTTACCCTTGGTTTAACAATCTTGAGTCCCTTCGGCATACCTTGGTTTTTCGTTCGACTCGCAACGCGATCCGTCGGTAATTACAGGTCACTGTAATCAGCTGTTGGTAATTTATTTTTTAAGGCCATCCGCTGGCGAACAGATGTTTATTGTGAACCACCCTGTACTCGGATATTTCTCGAACGAAATCTTACGTTAACACTGCGGGACAACACACGGTCTCGTAATGCCTCTCGGCACGTGAATTCGCGGAGTTTCCTCCTCCTCCTCCTCCTCGTTCGCTTCCATGCAGAAATGCGCGCGCGCCTCCTATCTCTCCCCGACGCAAATCCCACGTATGCGTAGAGCAACACTGTTTACAGCGTGTGTACAAGAGAGAAATAAAGAGTGTGGGAGAGAGATGTATTTATAACGCGAGGAGTCGCGCGCGGGCGATTCCGTCGTTGTCCCGCATGTGCGTGTCCGTTTCCGCGGCGAAGGTCGTCCGCGTGGACCGGAAGTGGGCCGGCCTTGTCCGGGACGACCGTTACGCACGCTCGCCGGAAAGCGCGTCGCAGGCCTCCTCTGTTCCGTACAGTTAATAGTATCTGATTCGTATATCAAAATTTTATTTTTAATAAAGTAGAATGGACTTTTTTTTCACTGAATTATTATAATAATTTGATTTTTTTTATTTTTTGTTACAGATCTCAATTCAGCGAGGTTCGAAGAGTCCTGTGATCGTAGATTTATAAGTTTCTTCACTCGAGAAGCATAGAGATTTTATTGTAATAAATAGAAGAAAAACTTAAAAGATATACATATATATATATATATGAATATATATATAAAATAAATAACTCTCAGAGAGTTATTCGAAGAAATTGAAAGCTCGCGGAAGTATAAGAGAGCGGCTGCTCAGGATGCTGAGCTTGCCGGTGAGAAACGACAGGCCGTCCCGTGACGATAACGCGCGAATCGCCTGGAGGATAGCCAGCTGAGAATGTCGGAGCAAAACGGGCCCACGGAGGGCCCGGGCTGGTGGCCTCCGGCGCAATCGTGGAAGTCATCCACCACCTCGTCGTCGTTGCCGATTCCATCGTCCCGCACACTCGAGACGGGAAAGAACGTTTCCGTCACGACTATCAACGTACCACCGGCCCAGGAAATGCACGATGGTACATACATTACAAAATCATATTTAAAACGAAAAAAAAGAATTTCCTTTTAAATAATTGCTAAATTCGCTAAGAGTTCTGATAACAATACACGGTTGAGGATTTGCTTGTCGAAAATTTCTGTATGTGTGTGTGAATCAGACGCGAAAAATTCAAACCGCTATAACTCGAGAATGCCACGGCCGACTAAGCTGAAATTCCACGCACAGCAGGTGGGGTTAAATGTCAATGATTCTTTAAAATTTAATGTAAAAATGTTCAGTTCTTTACGCTTTTTTTAACACTGTACGTAAACGTTGTTCGAACATTGCAAAATAATTGTTTATGCTCTTTAGCATCAATTTTTTTCCCCCAAATTATCGCATTTTATTTTTCGCCACCCATGCGTGAATTTTATCATCCTCGGGACTCACTCTGGTAAAATTGAATGTCAAAGATTTATTTTGCATAAAAAACAAAGAAAAACACTTTGATAAGAACAAAACCCGTCAAAATGATTCGCGCCGCCCTTTCGAAGTGTGCAAAAGTAATTTTATCGTTCTTATCGTTGTCAAGCGTATCCCTTCGGGGCAATCGCCGGAGGAATGTTTACTCTGGCGCGGCGCCTAGCTGGCGTGATGGCCACGTGTTTGGTCTCTCAAGCACGTTCCACCTCTCGGGGCTCGCGAGGCGGCAAAGAATCGACGATTATTACAAGCTCCTCTCCGTCAACCCCCCCCCCCCCCCCCCCCGCTTCTTCTCCTCGTCCGTCGTCTTGTTTCCCTTTTGCTCAACTTAACCGGGCTCCGCGTCTCGCTTTCCCCACGTTCGCATTACGATCGAGCTACCGGACGGTTAACTGCCTACCTGACTGTCGAACGTTCCACTCCCGCGCGTATGCTTTAACAGCGTATCAAACTCGCCGGGCGATACTCCCGGGTGTTTTTAGCCTCCCGAGACCACCTACCAACCCCCGTCGGTAGCCGCACCGCTCCGCATTCCGCGAACCCCAACACACCCACAGAGAAAAGAGACTCGTAACCGGGCAAACTCTCCTGCCTCTTTCCCCACGCGATTCCAACAACCTTAATAACTACTTGTACACCGTTGGAAACTATTACTTTTACCCTTCTCCGCTGAACGAATAACGAGGAAAGAATTTTATGAGCTTTTCTCATTATAGAAAAGGAAAGAAGAAATTATTGTTTAGTATTTAAAAAAAAATCCTCTATTGCCATTGGACACTTTACAATTTATCTTTACATCGGTATTTTCTTTCGAATTTCAACTTTTTGTTACATCACGAACTTACTCAGTATAGGAATTTTTATTTTTGTAAATTTCATTTTTTTAAATTTTTATAGTGACTAAAAAGTTTTATTTTGTTGTTAATAGGTAAAAGCGTCTGCAAGTTCGTGGGCGGACAGAACGGCGTGACCGTATCGGTGGTCTCGAGTTGTGGCAGCGGTACCGGCAACGGAATGGGCACAGGACCCAGCGGAGGCGGAGGAGGTGGCGCGTCCTCCTCGTGTCCGGATTCGAGTTCGCTCGACGATCTCGAGGACAGTGACGGTGAAGTTAGCAAAATCGACTTTCGCGGTGTTAATCTGCGAACGAAGAAGAAGCGCGATGCCTCCGGCGGATCGGAGAACGAGTGCGGCGCCGTCGGCGCCGACAATCTCGAGCAGCAGCAGCCCGAGAGACCGATGTCATGGGAGGGCGAGCTTTCCGATCAGGAAATGTCGTCGAACACGATCACCAATCAGGTCGGTTCCTTGATCCGTAATGCCGAATAATATCTTTTTTTTTCGGACTCGTCCATTTGCCAAAATGTCCTAAAATGTTATGCATTTTATTTATTTTATTTATTATAAATATATATTTAATATATATATAAATCTAATTTAAGCAATATATTTAATTGTATTTATCATATTTAAACAAAAATCCAACAATAAATTTGTCTATGTGTTATTTAGGACCACGAGGAGACATCGATGGAGGGTGTCCAAGTGTGCGGAGCGAGTCCAGGACCTCAGGAGCAAAAGTTCCCGATAAAACCGGAGCCGGATTTTCGGTCGAGTCCAGGTCTCGCGATCGGTTCGCACAGCGACTTGAACCTGACACTGTCGCACGCCCAGCAGCTTCAGCAGCACCAGCAGCAGCAACGCGGCATCGACACTCTCGAGCAGACCCAGCAGAGCGACTTGCCGTTGCTCGTCGGCAAGCTCCTTGGCGGTTACAACAGTTCGACGCCGAATCACAGTCCGATACTGAATCCCCGACATCACCTCACGAAGCACGGTCACACGAGGTCTCAGGTGCCGTCGCCGGATTCGGCGATACACTCGGCCTACAGCGTATTCAGTTCGCCGACCCAGAGTCCTCACGCTGCTCGTCATTCCGCCCTCGGCCCCGGTAGTCCGGTGCCGTCCTCGTCTCTGTCGCTCTCGCGTCACAGTTTCAACAACTCGACGTCCTCCCTGTCGCTGTCGTTGTCCCACTCTTTGTCCCGCAACAATTCCGACGCCTCGAGCAGCTGCTACAGCTACGGCTCGCTCAGTCCCCCGACGCACTCGCCGGTTCAGCAGCCGAGACACTCTCACGCCCAGCATCATCATCACCATCAGCAATTGCCGCAGGGCAGTCCGTTGCATCTGCCCGCGGCCTCGGTGAGCAACGTTCATCACTACTCGACACCGGGCTCGGAAATTTCCTCCGAGGGCCATCCGGAGGACCAGGAGGATTGCAAGATTCCATCGGCGCCCTCGGGAATATCGACGAGGCAGCAGCTAATAAACAGTCCTTGTCCGATATGCGGCGACAAGATCAGCGGTTTTCACTACGGCATATTCTCGTGCGAGTCCTGCAAGGGTTTCTTCAAGCGTACCGTGCAAAATCGAAAGAATTACGTCTGCCTGCGCGGCGCCGGCTGTCCGGTCACCGTCGCCACGAGAAAGAAATGCCCCGCTTGCCGCTTCGACAAGTGTCTCAACATGGGTATGAAACTCGAGGCGATTCGTGAGGACAGAACGCGAGGCGGCAGGAGCACCTATCAGTGCACTTACACCTTACCGGCGAATCTGATCGGCAGTTCCGCCGGTGGAATGCCCGGGGACAAGATGACCGGGGGCACGTGCAGCCCCGCCCCGCCGGGATCCGAGCATCATCATTCCGCGAGACATCACTGGAATCACTCGCACAAGATGCAAGTCGTGCCCCAGTTGCTGCAGGACATAATGGACGTTGAGCATCTCTGGCACTACAACGACAACGACAGGACGTCGGTAGGCAGTCAGAGCTCCGGACTCGGTGGAAACGGCGGCGGAATGACAAACGAAATACCCGGAGGACTCGGGGGTCTCGGTTCCAGTGCTGGCAGTGGAAGCGGTGCGAGTAGCAACGGCAATGTCGACAATCGTTGCGAACCGGCGAGATCGGGCCCGCCCGGAAACGCCGGCAACAACGAGCATCAGCAACAGCAGACGAATTCACCGACGAACAACCAATCGAGCGGCGGCACCAACGCCACCAATCCTAATGGAAATTCGACTCAGAATCCCGACTTCCTGTCGAACCTTTGCAACATTGCCGATCACAGATTGTACAAGATTGTTAAGTGGTGCAAGAGTTTGCCACTCTTCAAAAATATATCGATCGACGATCAGATATGCTTGTTGATTAATTCGTGGTGCGAACTCCTGCTCTTCTCGTGCTGCTTCAGAAGCATGAGCACTCCCGGGGAGATCAGAGTCTCACTCGGCAAATCCATCACCCTCGAGCAAGCGAGACAACTGGGACTGGCCACTTGCATCGAGAGGATGCTCGCGTTCACGAATAATCTCAGGAGGCTGAGGGTCGATCAGTACGAATACGTGGCGATGAAGGTGAGCTTCATGTTTTTTTTTATTCGCGACGTCTTATTTTTTTTAGATTTTTTTTTCCAATTTGAAAAAAATTTAACTGTGCCGATTATTCTTCGTCGATTATTATATTGGATCTCATTCGCTAATAAGGCATGTAACGTTTGACTTTTCGTCCGCAGGTGATAGTTCTGTTGACCTCGGACACGAGCGAACTAAAGGAACCCGAGAAAGTACGAGCATCGCAGGAAAAGGCTCTGCAGGCTCTACAGCAGTACACGATCGCCAAGTATCCGGAAATGCCGGCAAAATTCGGTGAGCTTCTTCTGCGGATACCGGACCTGCAGAGAACTTGCCAAGCCGGCAAGGAGTTGCTGAGTGCTAAGCGCGCCGAGGGCGAGGGCAGCTCTTTCAATCTATTGATGGAATTGCTGCGTGGAGATCACTGAAACGTCCAGACTCTGCCGTTGCCGCAGGTACTACAATTTTTTATCCCTGTCATGGTATAATTCATCGTTTTCAAGACAATCGGGAAATCACATTTAAAAAGAAACAATAACAAAAAAAAGTCCGAATCGGTGCGTTTAAAAAACATGAAAACATGAAATTCAAAAACGCCTGGAAGTACCACGCTGAAATTTAGTCACCTTATAGAGAGACGTATTTTGTTGACATTTCATTTTTAGTCCTTACGGAAGAGACGAGAAAAAAATTCATTGGCAGCATTTTTCATTCTTACAATATTTTTTTCAGTTATAACGCTAATAATGTTTTTTTTTTCTTCAGATTCCATGCTTATAGGGTCCATAAGCTCCGGGAATCAGGTTGTAGTAGGTAAGAGAAGCAAGACGATGTTTTTCTTATTAAGAAGAGAAGATATCTAGGAAAAAAACGAAAAAAAAAACGACTGGTAACTCGCGCATAGTCCGTAATAGCGTTTAGGCTCATGGTGAGGGGACTACTTTCTGATAGAACTATTTTAGGTATAGGCTGATAGAGGACTTATACGATAATATATATACATTATACATACATATATATATATATATTATACATATATATATATTTTCTACCGAAATGCTTCCATACGAGGCCTGCGCTCTTGCATTCCTGCCTTGATACACAGGAGTTTCTGCGGCGGCCTATTTGCACCTTACGCGTTCGTAACGTCACAAGCGTGCGTACGAGAAGTTGCGAGTGAGACTGAAACTTTGGCCCGGAGCGTCAGATAATTAAGAAAAAAAATTGAAACACACGACAAAACTAGAGAGATAGTTATTTGATGTAATTGGCAACTGAGATATTTTGCCAGTTACATTTGTCATTAGTGATGTCCTGAGTGTGCAAACTGGCATGCGTGTTTTGTGTCGAATCTATATTTGAATTTTTTTTAAATGACGTTTACGACGAATCACCAGTATTTTCGTATCGTTTCTTTTATTTTTATTTTTTTCTCTTTTTTTCTCAACATTTACTTAAGAACAATGCATAATTGTCTTGTGTCCCGGTAACGAGAATGTACTTAAAATGAAGAAGAAAAAATATATATTATATGAAAAAGCACTGTTGAGGATCGGCGGCGAAAACGAAGTATCTAACTCTTAAAATATGCTTGTACATTTTAATCGCGTACGTATTTCGGCATACCTCTATCGAGGTAGCGTCTCTTGTATTCTTCGTTAATTGCAAGCGGGAGATTCAATTTTACCTTCGTGTTTTTACTTCTTTTTTGATTAAAAAAAAAATTAATTCTCGATAACTGTACTCCGTACTTTATATACTTTTTTATAATTCGCGGGTGAGTCTTGATGACGTATGTTCTGGGATATAGATCGTCGCGCATTCCGGCTTTTGGAACGCGAGATGAGGTTGTATTTGTGCCGACGGTATATATGTACATATATACTTTTTTTAGCGTGCGTAGCGTGCCAATAAGTGACTATAATTTGTTATGCAAGAAGAGCGTACTCTAAAAACGTAAAGAGAACATTGTGTAATTATTCTATTTTTATTATTTTTTCGAGAATTTGTAAAATGCGATCCAGTGCTAATTTTTTTTTTAATCACACAACACAGCAAAAGTGTCTCGGACGTGTATAATCCTAATGGAAAATCACTAATGACATCGCGATCCATTGATCTCTAACTCTGACATGTTCCAATATTATTTGCAGCCACCATTCACTTCGCTGGCAAGTTTTAAATTTACGGAAGATACGATTTCGTATCACCGGAAAATATTTTTGCCATTTTACCTTTAATACTTTGCGAATTTATACGCACATTGCGTACTTCCATAGATTGTCTATGTTTCAACGATCGAATTCCCAATTTAGCAAATATCGCCGAACGATAACTATTTTTTTATCGAAGTCGAGAGATTGCACTAACGCAGTGAAAAAGTTCGGGTACACTGAATTGGGAATATTATTGTCGAAAAATAAAATGGAAGTTGCGGGGAGTAGTGGCCAAAAAAGGGTTGAATCGTTAAATGCATTCAACCCTTTTTTATCGACTTGATTGGCGGAGAAATAGAAAAAGTTTGAGAACTCAAAAATCGAAAAAAAGAAACGAAATTAACACCTGCAGTGTGCAACGATTACATTTGAAATTTTATTCGTGATTTTTTCTTCTACGGATAGAGATCTGTTAAAGTGGTACGTGACAGAATATTGACACAAAAGCCTTGTTGACTCGCGGTGAAAAGGTAGTCTTTATATTGTGTGTCGATTATATGTTTCACGCGCCGCGTATCTATCGCGATACGCGTTGCGGGCGTGCGTTGTTGGCCTTTTTAAGCTCGCCTGGCATTCTCAGCGATGTCGGTAGCGGGCGAAACCTAGTTTGTAGGAATTTAAAAAAAAATACGGAACAAACTTTTTTAATAACAAAAATGTCTTTAAGCAGTAATAAGTACCTTATTGTGTATGCCGATGAAAGACTGCATTGTAACGGGAGAAGTAGCTTTTTCTTGTGGTATAAGAAAGCTCGGTAAGGCCCGAACGACCAACACGATATGCATGCGTGCACGGGGACAAACGTGCATTATTATTCGCAAAGCGAAAGAAAAAGAAGAAAAAACCAACAATTCGATTACTTTTCATAATATCGCATAGATGATACATTATTCGTCGAGTTATACGTACGCGCGGATACATCATTTAATATTCGATAAGGTCTATGTTCCAGTAAAATAAAATTCGACACCGTCGAGGTAACTTCGAATGAAATTTTTATCGTTTTGCTTCGTCATAGATGGAAGCTTCGACTTGTGTTAAGTTTGTAATTTCATTATCTGTGACGCGTGGTGTGTTATTTCCTGAAAAAAAAAAATTCATCGAAGTTGCCGCTTTCGAGGCATTGAAGGTGACAATAAATTATTATTTTTTAATCATAGTTCACTATGTGGAAATATTTTTTTAAACGCGATAAATACGATATTTTGTAAACAAAAAAAAATCCTGCTACGTGATTTTCAAATCATTGGGACATCGACCTTTCACGAAGATATATACACAAGGAAAATAAAAATATACTTCCCGAACAAAAATTGTCAACTGCGGGCATGCGAGTAATGATAATATACTTAAATATTAAAGATAATAGATGAAAGAATCCAGTATTCCCGATGATTCATATATTTGAATTGGTATTAAAGAAAAAAAATATGAAAACGTTGAACGCGAGTATAATTGATTAGTTATGTAATGCGATGATGTACATATAAGGAGAAAAAAATGAAATCATACCGGCAAAGAGATCTAGATGAAAACGTTGTAATACGCCGGAACGTGCGGGCGTCGACTACAATGTGCTAATTGTGAATGAGAGAAAGTATGTGTCGAGAGTGAATTTGCAATAGAGAGAAAAATCTTTCTCGTGATCGTTTTGTGATCACGAGATCGAGTAAGAAAAACGAAAAGAATAACGAGAGGATGAGAATGTGCGCTTAGAAATTAAGATATAGATATTTGCCTGTTAAAAAGTGACTATTCTATGTTTGTATTTGATAATAGCTATTTCTACAATCTTTTTTTTTATATAATATACTTATATTTGCAATTTGAGACAGAATTCTCAAAAAAAAATTTCTTATTCTACAAATGGCGGAATTTAATATTGAAATTAATTATTTATCGGTTTCGAATCGTTCGACATGATTTTTTTTTTAAACGAATTCCACTCTCGTTTGACCTTAAATTCGTTTTGCAGTCGTTGCTACGAGAATAATTGCTTTTTATATTTTCGCCAACGATGACAATATTTAGGCAACTCAAAGAGAGCAAGAGAGAGATACGCAAAATGTGTTTTAGGAGAGAAGAAAAAAATAAAAAGGAATCATATTAGATATTCGAAGAGCTTAAAATACAACAGACTGTAACGACAATTATTATATGAATATATATGAAATACTATATACAACACAGAAATCTAAATACAATATAGTATATACATTTAAGACGCATAAAGTTTAAGAGTAAAAGAACAGTGTAATATTAAACGAAAAACGATATCTCCCCCCCCCCTTTTCTATGTAATAATCGATTTTATAGATACTCATAACGTAAATAGTATTTCTTAACGATACCGGAACAAATACGCCACAACAACGGAGCAAGCGATTAGATTGATTTCTTTTTCGTTTTTTTTCTTCTTCCTTTTTTCATTGTTTTGTTTAAGTAGGAGAGATTATATCGAAAGAGAAGCTTTGATAATGTGACTGATTCACTGATACATTAAATGACATTGTCGAGTTAACGTGGTCGTTGCTCTCCCGCCAGTGCTTGGGTCCACGTTATCAACGATTCCGTTCTCAAGGTAGGAAACAAGGCTATTCGAGCAAATACAATAGCTAGAGCGTAGTTTTATACATACGAATTATCATTGCAGAATAAAAAAAAGAAAACTTTTTACACAATCCGATTGCCTTATCAATTCCCTGACGTCTCTGTGTTATTTTTTATTTCGAGTTTTCTTTTCTTCTTTTTTTAATAATAAGCAAATAAAAAAATGTGCACACACTAACGTCGTCGGTTCTAAAGTGGAAAAAAGTTGCTTTAACCGGAAATAAATACAAACGCGACAGATTGCTTTACTTATGGAGACTGTAATTAAAATCATTTTATATACATAAAATAAAAAAGCAAATAAAGCCCAAAAAAGGCTTTCTGCACGGCCGAAGGGCGACGTGACAGTCTATCTTACCGACTACTGTATGAATAAAATTTGGAACTGAAACTCGAATTCTCATTCTAGAAGGTAAGTGGGCAGTATTTCAAGTGAACACAGAAAAATGAAACACGACAACTGAACACGAAGAGTTTACACCGTGAAAGTGAACACTCGATATCTTACCACCAGTCGGCTGTGCACCAACAAAATCGATGAAAATCTTCGTTTTTAACCGGAATTTACGTCAGAATGGAAATACGCCTTCCGGATTTAAAAATCTTATTTTCCAATCGGAATTTCATTTTTCACTATCGATTTGGAAACTTTACTTTTCGACCGGAACTGCTGTCGTACGCCAAAACATCACTTCCGATTTCGAAAATCTCATTTTTCGACCGGAAGCGATGTCATACAGGAAATACGTCATTTCCAGTCGAAAAAAGAGTTTTGGAACCGGAAGTGGTGTATTTCCGTGCTCGGTTATCATGGTGTGGACTTTTCTCAGTCCTAATCTGATTATATCGCCGATTAGTACTCCGTCCGCCGTAATTCGGTTGAAATGTTGTCGATTATTTTTCATCAATTTCATTATCCTTATAAAAACATTCTGTCTTAAACGAATAAATTTAAAAAAATCTCGAATCCCTCCATACTCCCGCCGATTGTCATGGTGATAAAAAAAATAAATGACCAGAGTTTCCAAACGACAGGAACCGAATTATCCGTCGTGGTGGCAGCAGTGGAATCATCTGGGTCTTGTGATCGAACAGCTGAACAGTTCGACGGGGTGCACGGAAAAGAGTTCCGTATTTTCGTTGCGCTACGTAGTTGAAAGTCAAGTGAAACGCCTCGAAAGACGAATTGTTTGACGTCGTAACAGTGCGACACGTTAGATCGACGAAATGGCGGTTCGCCCTAGCATAAACGAAATAATTTCAACGCTGCCAGATGAAAAAACCGGTAATTGTTTGCACGGATCTACCTCTAACTCTTCTCTCTGCTCGCACACATGACACTGCCACTCCCACTGTATCAAAGCTATTTCGTTCGCTTCTTCGTAACATTGTCGGCACGAGAGCGAGCTTCGGCTTTTCGTGTCTACTGACATAATGTTTTATACGAGATGAATGAAAGAAAAATTAAAATCCATGCAAATAAATGAATTTCAGAAATTAAATTAATACAATACGAATGATCTTCCTGCAGATATCATCTCGGCGACCAGCGTTCTGCAGCAGCAAGCCGCTGATATAAGGAATCAACGCATCAACTGGCAGTCCTATTTACAGTAAGAATACTTGCTTTGGATATTCGCCTCCGCATGCATCGTCCACAGAGGCACTGATTTTTAATCGACACCCTCTTTACTCAGATCGCAGATGATCTCTCAAGAGGATTACGTCTTTATCGTGGGCTTCGACACGAATGATTCGGCTGCCAGAGATGCCAAACTCAAGGAGAATCCTGGGCAAGCTGCAAAGACCTTCCTCAACTTGCTCGGACACGTGTCCAAAGATCAGACCATCCAATATATTCTCACTATGATCGACGACATGCTGCAGGTAAATTTTTTTTCCAGATCCAAGGTTTTACAAATAACCAGGATAGAGCTATTTAATCTGAATTCGTCGCCGAATAGAGATAAATGGTTACCATTTTATTAAAATTTTTGATGATTTTATTTATGGTTTAAAAAACAATTTTTTTTTTATCGTGACTATTTTTCATTGAGGACATTCTGAACAGAACCAGAAGTGTATTGCAGCTTGAACACTCACAGTACTGTCATTAAGGGTGCAGTAATTGTTGAAGAAAATTTAAAAAATGTTAACTTCACTGATTGAGAGCAGCTCAAATACCACGGATGGTAATAAAAACGGTAATAAACTTTTTTCGAAGACGGCGGTAAGGGCAAAAAAAAGTGTCTTCGAAGACGGATTTCAAGGCAGCTTCTGACGACACTTTTCTTTTGACCGTAAATGCTAGCAACCGTGAAAAAATTGATTGCAGTTTTTGATACCAACTGGGCACGGGAAGTGAACAATTTTTTTTTCCTGAAGTCGTGCATTGATAAAGGCTTACCAAAGATGAAATTTGATGTCATGCAGATATCTTCAGGCTCATATATTTATTTATTTTCACACGAATTAACGTTATGCAAAGCCCGAATTAGAAATATGATATTCTCGATAGTTTTCGGAGCGTACACATTTATTGTTTCGTATTGCTCGCAGGAGGACCGAAGCCGCGTCGAAATATTTCGCGAGCACTCAACCCGAAAGCGCGAGTCGGTGTGGGGACCGTTTCTCAATCTGTTGAACCGACAGGACGGTTTCATCATGAACATGACATCGCGCATTATCGGCAAGCTCGCTTGCTGGAGCCACGAGCTCATGGAGAAAACCGATCTGCAGTTCTACCTTACATGGCTCAAGGATCAGTTGAAGCTGAGCGTAAGTTACGCATCGAATCCACGTGTATGAACTACTTTACTCAATCGTGGTGATGAAGAAATGCGAAAGCTACGACCTTTCTTTTAGCTCAATTTATGTACGAGTTTTCTTAAGTTTTTACTTTTTTTAAATCTTCGGACGATTAATTCGTTGTTTGTTTCAGGATACTGATAGATTATCTTTAGAATGCTTTTTGTTTTTTATTATTTAAGATTATATAGCATAGTCGTACGTATCGTCGCTTCTCCTCCGCATGCTTGCCAGCCTTATTCCGGCTTTCGTAGGATTACGTAGATATTCATTCCGCGACTCAGGGACTCCTCCTCGACTAACAATATTTCGGGGTTGTGGCGGATGAAGTTGCGAAAGGATGGCTGGTACACTCCGATCGAATTTGCCATTTCCAATGTGCGCACACTAAATAATTTTTTTTTCTCATCCTCGCGCAAAAAAATCGGATGATCATTGATCGAGATGAGATTACGCTGCAAGAAATGCCGGTAATTTGTAATGTTTAATTTTTTTATATCGACTTGTACCAGCTGACCTTTTCCAAGCTGAATTATCTCTCTTTCTACGCGTTGTCCTCATTACTGTGGTATTTCTCGGACTATCTATCTCCCGATAGAATCACACGTTCTTGCAGCACAACGAAACGTTGCTTATTTTGCGAGGTTTGCGGTGTTGTTTGTTCCTGTATTTATCATTGGTTTCTCAGCAAAATCTGTACTACAGAGACGTAACGGACGAACGATCGAATGGGTTTTTTAGTTTGACGCCGTACAAGAGGCAAGTTTGCATGCTGAGGTTGCGCCAGACACCGCACCAGCCGAGTCTGGAGAGGCAACTGACCTCCAAGAGTTGTCCAACCCGGTTGGTTCCGTAGAAACATCGTTAACATTTTAAGTCAACGAACCGTTCGTGAGAAAAAATTATAACGCGTTATATAATAATTATCGCACAGTTGTTTTTGCTCGTTTACCACTTACTCCGTTTAATTTCGCGCCGTAACCTAATCCTCGAATAACAATTTTTTTTATTTATTTTTCTTTTACCTTTAACAAATGCAGGGTGTTGCAGGATTAGCTCGCAAAAAAGTGTAGTTTCGTATTGACGGTTCCGAAATTGAGTTTAAAAACCACTGTTTAAAAAATTCGTATAAAATTTAATGTACCGGACTAGAAGTTTTTATGCAAAAATTGGTATATTCGATTTCATGCGCAATTGTGATGAAAAATTAGTGTTCAGTGTATAAAAAAAACATTGGAAATACTTTATTTTTAATAATTGACTTTAATTTCAATGAAAAAGTATATTAATTTTTCATCACAATTGCACATTAAATTTAATGTACCAATTGTTGCATAAAAACTTCTGGTCCGATACATTACATTTACAATTTTTTTATAGTGTATAAGACGAACTGAGTGCAACCAATGAGGCGACACCGATAACGCGTATACGTAATTCATCGAGTGGCCTTACTGGTTGAAATTTAATCACCACTAAACTCGACGGTCATGCACTGTAATTTATCTTCCTAAGAGATCTAATTTTTATTAGGATATATTTTCTCAATTTCGAACCCTGAATACGCCGCGCTACATTCTGCCGATTCTGGTACACCATTTGTATTTTTTTTCTACATCTGTAATTTCTTTGAATCCCGAACAGAACAACGAATACATCCAATCGGTAGCGCGATGCCTGCAGATGATGTTGCGCGTCGACGAGTATCGTTTCGCCTTCGTCTCCGTAGACGGCATTTCGACTCTTCTCAGCGTTCTGTCAGGTCGTGTCAACTTCCAAGTGCAATATCAATTGATCTTCTGCCTCTGGGTCCTCACCTTCAATCCTCTGCTTGCGGAAAAAATGAACAAATTCAACGTCATACCGATTCTAGCTGATATACTCAGCGACTCAGCCAAGGAGAAGGTTACCCGCATCATTCTTGCAGTATTCAGGGTAAGAATCGTTGAGCAATGTTTATCTTGAAAATTAATACGAATATATTCGTATTAACAAACGAAAGTTCTATCAGAAAGAAGTAGAAAACAATTGTTCTTTAATAAATAATGAGAACAATAACTATTATTACTCATTATTAGGAATTTTTTTTAGTACCGTAGTAGTATAAATATTTGAATATTCCCATGTAAAGTTTCATTTTTTCTTTGCATCCGGTGTAACTTTATGTTTTCACATTTAAACAAATTTAGAACCTCATCGAGAAGGTGGAGGATAACCAGGTGGCGAAGGAGCACTGCATCGCGATGGTCCAGTGCAAGGTTTTGAAGCAGCTTTCGATTTTGGGGCAGCGTAAATTCGACGACGAGGATATAAACGGTGACATCGAGTTTCTGAACGACAGGCTCCAGGCGTCGGTGCAAGATCTGAGCTCGTTCGACGAGTACTCGACCCAAGTGAAGTCCGGACGTTTGGAGTGGTCACCCGTCCACAAGTCCAGCAAATTCTGGCGTGAAAACGCCGGCCGTCTCAACGAGAAAAACTACGAGCTTCTCCGTATTCTCGTTCATCTGCTCGAGACCAGCACCGATGCGCTCGTTCTCAGCGTTGCTTCCTTCGATATCGGGGAATATGTTCGTCATTATCCTCGTGGCAAGCAGTAAGTTATTATCGGAGTCAAACTAACAATCATTATTGGTTATTTTTGCTAGCTAGCAGAAAAAATAACATTAAATTCATGATTTTTGTTTTGAAAAAAAGAAAATTCTGATAGGAATTTTATTAATTTTATACGTCGAAAAGTCAAGATAAGGCGCACCGGACGTCTAGGTCGCATGCAAAAAAATATATCCACCCAAATACTCCATTATGCCTTTTTTGAAATTAATGAATACGACTGTTCTATAATTGTAATCTGTTCTCTCCGAAGCATCATCGAACAACTCGGTGGGAAGCAACGAGTGATGCAACTTCTCGGTCACGAGGATCCCAACGTGCGATACGAAGCCCTCATAGCCGTTCAGAAGTTGATGGTTCACAACTGGTGAATTCATTTGGACTATTTGCTCCGACTGAATTTCGCTTCTTTCGCTCATCGTACTAATTTATTATAATCATTTCAGGGAATACCTTGGCAAGCAATTGGAGAAAGAAACGACGGGTGCAACTGGAGCGTCGGGCACGAAGACCGGTGCGCAAGTCTCAGCAAAAGCGTAGAGTTCTTCGGTCGCTCAAGTATTTCGCGTCGTGTCCAACCCCTACTCTTCCCGAAAAAAAACAACGGCAAAGAAATTAATTCGTTCTTAAAGTTCGTATGCGGGTGAATCGCAGCTTAACAATCCATAAACCGATCGGACCCAATTCGACGTTTACATTCCATTATTCGTCACCAGCCCCGACGGGCCTCCTCTGATTCGAATACGAATAGAGCAAAAAAAAAAAAATGCAAAAAAAATTATCGTTGTAGCAAAGCCTGGACGAAAAAAATGTACAACAATGAAGAAAAAAAAAAGAAAACCCGCAAAAATCGCACTCCTGAGCTTGTCGCAGTTTCCGCGTTCTTTGGAGAAAAAAATGCATTACGCTCTTATCTTACTTTCGCCGGTCGACAACAGAAAAACGATTGAATTAATTATTGTTCAAATATGTAAATACACAATTGAAGTATCCTGCAAGATACCATGGCGTTTTAACGCACAGAAGGATCGACGAGAGGGTTGCGTAGAGAAGGAGATTTAACGGCGGCGTGTTACGGTGAATGTGTAATATAATTATTAGTGACGCTGTTGTAAGTAGAAATGAATCTAAGGAAGCGTTTTCTCGTTCTTTTATTCCTCTTTTCTTTTTCTCGTGAAGTATTGATATCTAATAAACAAAAGTAATATGGTTATGTCGTAAGTATACTTCGCTAACATTGACGATGAATGTGTATCACCGTTAGCGAGGACAAAATTTTATTCTCGTTCCTCGACATTCATTGTGTTCAAAAACATGGAAAGTTCTTGAGTCGCGTGGAGACACGAAAACAAACAATAAAACATTATGTATCGTTGAGCGTTGACAACTTTTTTTTTATTTCGTTGTAATTTCCGAAATCGTTACGTTTCCGTGAAGGCAAGTTTGATGTTAATGTTGCACGAAGTCAGCTGGGTAACGAGGTAGCGGAATATGTAGGGTATGTCGATTTCGCCGATGCTATCATCGCTGCCGCAGAGTCTGCAGCGCTTTCTGTTCTCGTTGGAGCCGATGTGATTTACCACCAGCTCCATCACGGGACCGAGCAGTGTACCGCATTTTCTGCATACCAGAGTCTGCAACGAAGAAAAAAAATATTGATAGCAATAACATCTCAGGATATTAAACGGTGCACGGAATGTGAAAAGAAAACATAATATTTTTCCCGACGTCGCTAAAATAACCACATTTCTTGCGTGCAGCACGGGCGGCAAAGTGCTTATTTTTAACCAATGATTATTATTAATCTGTTCGCGTGCACAGTACTCTTCCATTACTGCCTAGAAAGTAATATGGCTCATTACTCCCTGCGAAAGTACTATTACTTCCGGGTCAGTAATGGTCATTGGCGAATGTGACGATATTGCGACGCAAGAAATGTGGTTCTTTTCACGAAATCAAAAAGAAAAAAATGTATCGTGTGTTACATGGAGGGGAGCGGATTTTCACCTCGCGAGATTTCTGCCCTCGCCTCGCTCGGGTAGCAAACGTCCCACTCGGCAAAAATCGCCCACTTCCCTTCTAGCATAATAGACTACTTTAGCGCTTCGGATTAATAATTTTCCGAAAAGTTTCGAGTTCACCGACCGTTGTCTTGTCGGAGCCGTGGAACAGTCGGTCTTGCAGCAGGAAAGCACAGCCGTGCGATATCAATGAATCTCGTTCCATCTCTCCGAATCTGACACCACCGCCTCTTCGTCTTCCTTTTATCGGTTGTCTGGTTAACACGTCGATGGGTCCGGTGCTCCTCACCTGCCATTTGTCCGACACCATGTGCCGAAGTCTCTGATAGTGAACGACACCGAAGAATATATCGGCGGTCATCTCTCGACCGTCGATGCCCGAGTACATTCTCTCGGTACCGTAGTAATTGTAACCACCGTGTTCCAGTAGCTTGCCAAAATATTCCACGGCCGTGTCGTCCTCGGTGAAACGGAAGGGCGTCGCGTCGTGCACGAGACCGTGAACCGCCGCGGATTTACCGGCCATGACTTCGATCATCATAGCTTGAAATAAGAAACGGCGGCGTCACAGATTGAATCTCGGTATTCGGGTTTATTCTCGAATAGTCAATTACTAACTTACCAATTGTCATACGACTTGGGAAACCGTGGGGATTGAAAACGATGTCGGGAATCAATCCGGTCTCTGTGAATGGCAAATCCTCGGCTGGCCATTTTTGCGAACATATACCCTTCTGTCCGGCTCGAGAGGCGAATTTGTCGCCTACGCTTGGATTACGCTGCAAGACAAAACGGCCAATTATAAACATTTCAAGCACCTTAGGAAAAAAATAAAACATTTTTTTATGCATCTCCAAGGTTTCAAGCCTAATGAGAAAAAGAGCACTCACAGGAACGCGGAACGTTATGCAAGCTCTGCGAGGTATGTGGCTCTGCAAGGAACCGCAGAGTCTGACATTGTCCACGTAAATGTCTTCTTTGCCCTTGTACTTCCCAACCATGTAATTGGACTTTTCTGCCTCGTAGAAACTGCAAACGAGAGATTATAACGTATAATGGAATGACTCTGATCGTAACGACGAGAGTGCATCGAGCATTTTGAAGTTCTACTACCAAACCGCTAGTTACCAGTAATAAGGATCGCCGTCTTGGAGGAGAGTTCCGGGGATCGGCAAACCGTCGGATTCCAATTTCTCTGCGAGCTCTGGCTTGTCGGGATTGCGAGCGAAGTAACTCTTCGGATCTTTCAAATCGACGAACTCAGACTTGTAAATCATCCCGTGAGCGAAGCCTCTTTCGTACGCCGATTTGTTTATTATCATCGCGTCTTCCATATCGTAACCCTAGATTTTGTAAACAAAAAAAAAACATTTGTATGATCATGTGATGTTTTTTTGCAATAATCATAGTAATGATAATGACAATGGAATATTACAGTGTACGAAATGACGGCCACGATAGCATTGGTTCCCATTGCAAAGTCGTCAAGATTAATGTTGTCGTAGTGCACCGGTCTGAACAAAGGAGTTCCCGGTGTCTGAAGTCTGTACAGTTTTGTCTCCGACTGCAGTTGCCACGTGTGGCAAGGTGTGCCCATAGTTTGCTTACCCATCTGTCGAAAAAATGTTATTCAATATTTTTTTTCAATTTAATTTTCAATCTTTGCGGATCATCGCGAATCGGTATAAAAAATTACCTGACACTGGTACATATTTCTGGGACTCTGATTGCAGTCGGGCATCGGAATCAGACACGCGAGATTACTGAGGAACGACGTTTTCGCCAGCTCCTGATGGGTGGTCAACTGAAAGAGCAATATGAAACGTATTTTTAATCGATCATAAATTACCGATTGTACACATTCTTTTTAATCGATTGCGAATTAATAACCTAATAATTAGGTATTAATTAATTAATCGGCAACATTTTTTTTTATGATGATACGCACCCCTTCGTAAGCTTCCGAGGGAGTGACGCAAACGTGCATGTAAACTTGTTCCAGAGTTCCTACGAGCTCGACTTTGTTGGCGGCTAAATTGAGGACCGGTCTCATCATGCGAGCAGGTCCGGTGATCAGAAACAGTCCGGGATACTGCGCGGGCACGTTTTTCTTCGGTATCAAAACTATTTCCATCGTGTTCGGTACCTGAGTTAGAATGGCGAATTAGAACGAGTAGGCAATTTTTAATGAGAAGACGAACGTACCTCTTCTCCTACGATCTTTAACAAGCGAAGCTTTTCGACCACCCGCGAAACTATCGCGTCTTCGATAAGGCCGATCACTCTACCGTCGAGTACAACCGTGTACGAGTTGTTCCAGTTATCGGCGATCGCGAGTGGAACCATGCCGAGGTCCAGTAAGATCGTGGGAATCAATGTCTTGAATTTTTCGTCCGGGTGGCGGGTCACGATACAGTTCATCGTCAGGTGATTGAGCAGACCGCAAGGCGCACCGTCCGGTGTGTGCACAGGGCAGATGAAGCCTGAAAAATATACAAGAAAATTACGATTAAATCAACGTATCATCAAGTACAGATATTTTCAACTAATTTTTTGTTTCGATTGTAACTTTTGCATAATGAATGAAAATTTGTTGAAAAAATAGCTTGCTTACAGAAATAGTAAGTATAATAGTAATAATAAGAAATACTAATAATAATTATAAGAAATAATAGATGTAACAATAAACTTCAAAAAGTAAAAAACTAAATAAAATATTCTCCTTCGTTAAGAAATACCCCAAGCATCCGGCAGCAGCTGTCTCGCTTCGGTAGTCCTCATCTCCTGGAAGAAAGATCCTCTGTGTATCGCCCGAAAATGGCTCATGTAACGCATCCTATTGATATTTTCAGCGACGATCGTCAGACCGGTGCTCTGCATGAGACCCAATCCCGTCGGGGACCTGATGTTTCCGGTGGCTAAGAAGTTCTCCATCTGGGACTCGAACGTTCCCGTCTGCTTCATCGCAGCGAGCATCTCCTCTGTGAAGAAATGAACGACAAACACGATCTCGGTTATTTGCTGATTCGTAAATTTACGCAGCAGCTCATCGTTGGGGCGGCGGGAGAGAGATCGAAAAATACTTACGCACAGTCAATTTATACCTGTTGCCCGAACTCTTGGCGCGTTTCATTATCACCATCCTCAGAGTCGTCAGCCACAGATAAAATTTTTCTTTCAGTACTTGGAGGTACAAGTGACCGCCGAGAAGACACTCCTGCATCATGACCGCGTCCGCACCCTCGACCGCGCACTTATTATTCGCCAGTGCGAAAAGCTTGCGAGTCATGAATACCAGCAGATTGAATTTATCCATTGGATCGTCAAGATGTATCGCTACACATTTTCTGTAATATAAAAATCCTCCTATAAAAAATAAATCAGGGTATCGAGTCTGTGTAAAGATATCGCAAAAACGTACTTTACGATAAAATCGCAGACTTGGATGTCCGTTGCGTCAGCGGGTAACTCGTAGAGTTTGATCCTGAACATTTTTCCGATATACATTTTGCACTGATCGTGCGAGTGCAATCCTTCCTGGTGCACGGCGCGCAGCATGTTAAGCACGCATCCCTTGTAGTACTCGTCGTTCTCGGCGCCGACAATCAGCGCATTGTAGATGAATTTGTCGGACACCTCGACGAGACACTTGAGTATCAGTATAAGCGGCACGTAGTACAAGATTTTTCTGTGACTGAACATGAATTTTGCTGAGCCATCGGTCACGTAGTGCAGCGTGTTCGTCTGGAAAAATTAAAGAGAAAAAAGAAGTACAAAATTGTGATATTGGAAACTGGCTAAAAAAATAAAACAAAAACAATTTTATAAATGAGCCACCCGGGCAATACCTACCACTGCGGTATTGTCGTCCCGTACGCTTCTCAAATAAATACCGATATCGCTGAATTGTACTCCGCGTCCTTTCCATGTTCCACGCTTTATGGCAATGGGGTAATTTCTTCTGGTCATCAGCAGCATTCTTAAGAGCCTCTCGTGTCCCTTCACTATAAAATATCCACCCCACTCTTGCTCATGCTCACCGTGCCTGACTAGCTCGGGCGGATTCAGTTTGTACAAGTGGCAACGATTGGACTGTGGACATGAAAAAATATCTTAAATATTCAAAAGCAATCTTAATTTACTAGCGTGCAAATTGATATTTTTTGAAAAAATTGAAAATGTCACAAAACCCAAACCTCTAGACTGATGGTTACCAAATTCGTTAGCAAAAATAGTTTGATGTCAATCTACTTGTGTGGAAAGTTTCAGCCCCATAACTCAAAATTTACGAAAGCTAGAGCATGGACACACTTTCTCGTAAGATTCAAAATCTCATAAAATCTGAACTCATGTCTCAATTGTTGCGTAAATTATAACAAACAGAAGCATTTGACTGCTCTACTCGCGTGCCAAATTTCAACATGATTGACAAAGCCAGTGTAGAGTTATAGATTGTTTAATTTTGCCGGCCTGATAGACATACACACAAACATCCGAACATTTTTTTTCAATGTGATTTCTCAACATTTTTGAACATTCTGAATATATACATCAAATAAAAAAAAAAAAAAAAATTCATGAAACAAAACTCCCTCTTTGAGCAAGCAAAAATGATAAACATTATTCAAAAAGCATATCTGTGTCTATCAATGCCTCTAAACTTTGGCAATGTTGACCATCGACTATTTTACCTTCACCATGATGGGTACATCACCCAAATCTTTTTCGAGGTGCTCCTGGTGTCGTCCATTTATCGACCAGCCGATCTTGATAATCAATTTTCCCTTGTAGGAGGCTCCTCTCTGTCTACACTCGGTAGGATATATTTTGTGATTTCTGACGCCTATAGTCCCAGCTGGAATAGTGGGTTGATATATCGTAGCGTCTTCCATCCATAATTCAATCTTGTCGTCATTGGCGAGAGTAAAATACACAGGTAGGATATCTTTCAGGCAATCCGTGAGTCCGTTCCCAAGCATATAATTGAAAGAATCTATGTGAGGCGTTCCCAGCGTTTGCAACAACTAAAAAAACAAGAAAAATTGTTCGGTCAATCGCTCGATCAAAATTACATATACAAATAATATAATCAAGGAAAAAAAGAAAGAAAATGATTTACATACAGGATTCTGTTTGTCCGGAGGTTCGCCGAATTTCGGCGACGTGTTTGACAACTCCGGCTCCACCAACATATTTACATCTATCGAATTATTTGTTTGTAATATGAGTTAAAAAATTAATGTCGTGCACGTTCGTCGGTTTCGTCTAACACGTGGGTACTGGATTTTGTCTTGTATTCGACACGCGAGACGGGCGAGTAACTGTATGATAAAAGAAAATAAAGTGACACCGTCGATAAGTTATCGCGCGCCGGTAATGCATCGATTTGCCATATTTCACTCGAAAACTGTAGATTATTTTGACGTTAATTTACGTACAGTTTAATTTTCGTTGTTTTGTCTTACACGCTCGAATTGTGGGAACGCAATTTAGCTAACGTTGTAGATTTTTTCCGACCGAAAACAAAGACCCTGCGAAGGGCGGGTAAGCAACACGGCGCTTCGACGTCCTCCGACGTTGAAAAGATTTTTCGTCAGCTGGGATCTCGTAAGTAAACAATCGTCGCTGGAAATGCCTGAAAGGGAGCTGGAAACTTTCGGAGGTGATTTTTTAGCTCGCCACCGAACGGCTTTGCTTCGACAAAATAATGCAGGTCAAAGCATGTTTGATGTACGGAGATTCGACTTCTCAGGCAAGAATCTTTGAACGTTACGTACGAGATTGCACAAACAAACAAAATTCGTTATTTGTCTAAATTCGTTGTTCGGTAAAAGTATCTCGTTGATCGCAGATTTCTGCGGTCACGTGGATAAAGAATGAATTGACCATAGTGTAGGACAGAGCACGAGAATGTCTTGTCGAGGCGCGGATCGCGTCGGACGTTGCCTAGGTTCTGTGCGAAGTACTCGGTGCTTCGAACAGCGAAATTTTCACGTGCGTTATCATCTTAACCTTTGTTACTTTGACAAAAATTTTATAGACAACGCCCGAGCAAGAATGATCGTGTCCGACTATGAGTGGATCCACAGGGTCCACATACCAGTATTACCGACTATGAGTGGATCCACAGGATTTGAAGTATAAATATGTTAAATATGTACTAAAAAAAAAACAAATATAGCGATGAAATGAAGTCTCGTTTCGGTCAATTTCAATCGCGTCGTTTTGATATACACTTCTACGTTGAATGCACTGGATGGAGTACATGGCCATTCTTGACCTGAATTACGTACGAAACGTGAACGCTGCAAACAATTATCGTGATTTCCTATCAATGCTATTTTTATTAGATTTTTGTTTCCTTTCCCAGCGCCTTTGGCATTTAATGACGTAGGATTAACAGAGGGCAGTGAATAATGAACACCACAGGTCTTGTATGTAATTTTAATTTTTATTGACAACATTGCATTCTTGTTTACAACGTCTGATGGGTTACACCTTTTCTTTAATACGCAAGTAGATACATTATACAAGGTTTTTTTCTTCATTTAGATTATTTTTAATCGTCAGTAGATGAATAAAATTCACCGACACATTCGGCGTTATGACACGATTTTTCTTTATCAATCATCATCAATTTGATCAAACGAACGGACGATCGATATAATCGAAATAATCGCATGTCACCTACGATTATTATTAATATAATATCTGCTGTTATTTAACGCTCTCGCGATCGATTCGGTGAAAGACTCTTTAACGCTTGGTATTTATAATCAAACCGACTCGTGCGCGGTCGAGTTCACAACACGGCTAAGTAAATGCTTCACGGGAACGAGATCAGAGCTCATCCCATTCGTCACGGTAACTTTTACTCGTAGTAGATATCTGTTTTCTTCTTTGTATAATCTTTTTATATCATGACAATTCGTTATCGTGCGACAGTCCCGTATCGTTGTGCATTATTTAAATTCTCCACGGCTTTGTATTTTTTAAAATCTTTTTTTCTTCATTTTTTTTGTCTTCCTCCTTTCGCGAGTATATCGTTTAATATGGTCTACGAGTATCGCATCAACAGCGTCTTGGGCGAGACCGTCTCGAATGAGATTCGCCGGCAACACCGGCGTCAATGAATATAAAAGTTTACAGTGAAAATCGAGTAACTGGTCTATGCTAATGGTAAATGGTATTTTTTTTTCTTCTTCGGAGACTACTGTGCACTTTTCTCCAAAGCGATTTTTCTGTTCGCTTTAATTGGATACGATGCGCTCTACGGTGCCTAGATTTATTATCGAAAATTCTGACGAAAAACGAATGGCTTGTCGTATAGCACAAGACTTTCTTCTTTGAATTTCTTTTGATTTATCTATTCACGCTATGTTACAATGCGGTTAACACACCGAAAATCCATGTTCAATCGTGTCAATACTACATAGAGAGAGGTAAAGCACGAGCGACATACAATCTATTAATGCTTGATAGACGTTCAACGATAATAGTCGGAAAGGGTAATAGAACATACAGATAACTTGCTATCTCGTATTTTTTTTTCTTCTTTTGTATCTAAACGATAGCCTCTTAATTTACGCGTTACGATGATATGGTGGTACGTTTAATTGGTGGGAGACTACGACACGTTTTTCCAAATGCACATAGATTTGCGTTTACGCCATAAAAAAATTTCGACTGCCTCGTTCATTTGTTTTCTACCTTTTTCTTCTTCTTCCTTTACCAACGCGTGCAACGAATTGCCGGTGGCTCAATTATTATCCCATGGCTCAGTTGTTCATGTCATCGCTTGCACATCTTTAAACCGACAGATTGTACAGTTCCATCTAAGCAAAGTTTCGACGAACGACAATACGAGAATTTGGTTTAACTGGGGAACAAACGTTTGATTTGCTTATTATATCTTGAAGAAGACACATGTATTATCGGGTGGGGGAGCGCGAAACGATACACCGATCGAATCGTATTTTGATCGTTTCACTCAGCATCCTCCGGGGGGATAACGTTTGATGCAACGAATTATTTCAGTTTGATTCTTGTGCTCATTGGTGATGCATCGATAGAACACTCTCAACCGAAGATCTCGCGATTTGGATCTCGCGTGTCTCGTTGAATGAAACTTCAATGTTCACGGACCATTAGAAATTTTGTAATTACATATTCATTCATAAATTAACAATTGTGAACCTACGTCCTCTCCCTTTCGATATTTTGTGATATATTATTTTCCTTTTTTTTGCTCTTTGCTTTAATTATCTTCCCTGTATGCGGATAATAATCTGGCGCGTATAAATTGAGGCTTTGGGCTCTCAGGCTCGTTGTAATTCCTCACTTTTTTTTCTTCTTCTATTTTTTAAAATCTAAATATCGTGGAACAACGAACGATTTAAACTCGGACATAATACGTAAACGCCGATAGCGTCAAAAAGATTTACATCCAGTTTTATGTATTTCAGTTTTTTTTTCCCTTTAATTCTTACTTCGTACGTATTCTGTGTTATTTCCTTTAGATAACGATTAACATGTTGGTTTTTTTTTGTTGGAGAACCACTAACAATTGGAAAGTCGATTATTGACAAGCTCAGGCGGTTCGTGCACGATTTTAACTCGACCGCGTGAGCGAACAACATTTGGCCACAGAAAAATTGGAGGATCCCTCAGATTTGATACATGCAATCGTCAACGAAGATTGTTATGTTCATTATTTAAATTGTACAATCACGGAGAAAACGTTCGCGCGAGCCTATGGCGCGCTTCTCCAAAAAAAAATCTTCTTTTCATTGCTGCTTTTTGCGATTCTATAAACCTGACCGGAAGTCTGCTGTATGAATTTTTATTAGTTAGTATATTCTGTATGATTTGCGATCGTGGAGACAAGGATCTTGGATTTTCATTGTCCATTGCCTGAGATAATTACGTTCCGCAGTTCGCTTCATTCTTTTTTTTTAACATAGAACTTAATGTTATGTTTTACAGCTTACTGCTTTCCAGTCTTCTTGTTTGATCGATCACCTGGAATGCGAAACAGTAAACATTTGTCAGTCGCAATGATTCTTCCCAAAAAAAAAAAATTACAATCAATTTATACGAGTTATGATCGTCGAAGATTTTGAGTCTGCTGACCTTTGTTAGCCTTTTTAATGTTGTTCTCCGGTTTACACCTCTTCGTGATGCGACGACTCGGCTCGCATGTCGGATCGCTGTTAGGTTTCAGGGTATCGACTCGTGACATCGATAGATTGACGCATCCGCTAAACGTACCCTTCTCGTACCGACACGCTGCACCCCCAGCGACGCATGTAATCACACAATGACAACATTTATCATTACCATCGTTTGCAGATTTTTATTCGTCAAAAACAAAAAATAGCTTTTCATAAAAAACGAAATATAAAGAATATGAAGAATATAAAGAAGGAGAATTCGGAGGTAGACCACATCCAAGTGGTCTACTGACTAGCTAGACGGCAGTCCACGAGGTCGCGGGTTCGATTGCCTGGCCAGGCCTCTAGATGTTTAGTTTCGTACTGCGGTATAGCTACGATGCATATGCTATAAGTTTGGCAACTTATTCTCTGTACACCAATAATAATAATAATAATAATAATAACGTCCAGTACCTTTCTTGCATTTCTTCTGGATGGTCTTGGTCTGCTCACACGACTTGTCGCCCTTTTTCAGTGTAAGACTGCGAGACCTGGTGTTGGTCTTCGGGTCACAGTCGGACCAGGCACCCTTTACGTATCTGCAAGATGCCGGACTCCCGGATGCTGTTGAATAAAAGAAAAAAAATAAAAGAAAAAATAAGATAAACGAATGCTTCCAGACGGAATTAAATTGAATTGGTCTCTATCACAGAGTCTCATTCAGTCGTCGAGTACAGAGCTTCTCTTTGTATCGAGTATTGATATTGCCCGATCGACGCGGATGAAGAACAAGAATGTTGGACGAGGTTGCTCACCGAGAATCACGCTTCGTTACCCAAAAAAAAAAAAAAAAACGACTGCCTATGAATGTACCGAGGCAATATCGCTTGGACGGAGGCGAAAGAGACCAAAATGTTCTCTGTTTCGTTATCATTACTTTGATGCCGGGGTATTTTAACGACTCAATGCCCGGTACGATCTTTACAATTGGATTTATCTTCTAATATTATTATTACAGTACCCCGCTCCTTGGTGCCGCGAACTGTCCGGACGAGAACCTCCTTGTCGTCCTCCTCCCAGAGATCCGATTCCGCCGACGCCGTAATTGCCATCATCGACAGGGCGACTCCCGTTACCATTATCAAGCTCCACCACAGCTTCATTTTGAACCTTTGAAAGAAGATAACATTAAAAAATTAGTGTTGTAACTCGGTAATAATAATTCACGAGGAGAGTGGTTATTGGGTAAAGTTGGTGAATATGAACCACCTCCATTAATTTAATAAAAAAATATTAACACATAGACCGGTCCATATTCCACACTTTCACCCTATTATATAGATATTCTGAAGATGCGTAGGATCGATTGTGCCCAGACGGATAATTTTCTTCGTATGAAAAATATCAAATGTCTCAAATTTTTATAAAATCTTAGAGCCGCGAAGGAAAACCGAAGATAATTCATCATCGATCTATCAGACTCGCATCTATAATAATATAGTTAAAATTAGCGTTGTAACTCGGTAATAATAATTAACGAGAAGAGTGCGTATAGGGTAAAGGTGATGAATACGGACCACCTGTATTAATTCAATATATAGACCGATCCATATTCTCCACTTTCACCCCTACTATTTTACCCAGACGGATAATCTACTTCATATAAAAAAAATATCAAATTCCTCAAATTTTTATAAAATCTTACAGCCCCGAAGGAAAACCGAAGATAATTCATCGTCGACCTATCAGACCCGAGGCTATGGTAATATAGTGAAACTATAACGTACGTTACAGCTCTGCGCCTTGAATAAAGCGGATCTCACCGTCCGGTCGTAGTATGAGTGTGGGTCGATAACTGTGCTCGCAAAAAACATACAGACGCGGCACCGAGAGCGAGTGTAATAAAACTCGAATACATAATAATAAATTGCGCTAGTGTTGAGGCCGGTGGCTGCGGGACAAGTTCCCTACGATGAATAAAGCGCCTATTTAAACTTGAGGACGGACCTTGGCTATGGTATATATACCGTGTACTAGCCATACCGAGGGCATGCTATACTTGTCTCCGACACTCGTATGCACGCTGGTCATAATACGGCATCGCATACAACGTATAAGTATGCAGGCCGAGAGCGGGCGTTGTTAATTAATAGGGAAGTGCAGAGGCGGCGAAATTACAGCAACCGTTCTGCATATATATATGTTTTATATATACGTATAAATATGTATACATATATAGACATACAAAAAATACATGTATATACAGAGGCCCGCCGGCGCACATCATCCGCCGTTGTATTGTCGTTGCTACGTATCCCTGGGCGCAAGACCTCTCCGTGACGACGCCGTTTCTTCTTTTTTTTTTCTTCTTACTGCACCAGACAACGAGAGAGCCGGAAGAAAGAATGGAAGTGTAAGATATACATCCGAAGAGTTTTTTGTCATATCGTACTCGTGTGCGTGAAGCATAAGCCACCGTTACTCGGCTTTGCGACGAGAGAGCTATCGAAAGCTTCTTCTTCTTCCATTTCTTCATCCTCTTCTTCTTCGGCTGCTGGCTCGTCCGCTGGAGCTTGAATTATCTACCTCAGCGAGCTCCGTGTACCTCTTGCAGCCTTAATGAAATATCGACTGGTAGCTGCTTTCGCGATGGAACGACAACAGCGGCTGTTATGTGCCGGATGCAGATGTTGCAGCTCGTTCTTGCATTGAAAATTTTGCTTGCCGGAGTTCGGGTGTGTTTGCCGTTTCTCAAACGAATTTCCAGCCGACCATGGGGGAAGTCACTTTATGCCACGATCCTCGGGCTTCGTACGAGACGGTTCCCGATGCCAGTAAATCTTTCTGCAGGGCGCTATCTCTATCGGTTTCTTGTGCCTCTTCTTTTTCCTCCTCCAGTCATCTTCTTCTTCGTCTCTTCTGGGTCCCCGACGGCCGACGGGAAGCCGCTCGAGTATCCAACCCTGAATTCTTTAATAACGATGGGACGTCTCGATAATTTATGCGACCAATTACACAGTCGAGAGGCTCGAGCAAAAGTCGCACAGGGTCGCGAAGATTCCACCGAGCGTTTTGCAATACCGAACATAGCTTCGTCGAGATCGTCGTGGATCGTGGGGAAATCGGTGCCGAGGAAAGTGCCTCGAACGAGTCTTCGGTCCTTTTTCCATCAGTGATGATGATGTTTTATGATGTTTCGTTAAAGATCAGCTCGTTCGCTCTCGTCTCAGGTCACATTACATTCATACAGCGACCACTTGTTTAAACCCTCGGATGCCTGCTAGGGCAAAAGTTACGCGTTTCATTGAGAGTGTTTGTTGTGATAGATTAGGAAAATGAATGTGAAGTGGCAGAAGTAACTGACTTCGAAAAAACTGGCCAAAAGTCTGTTCCAGATATATCGAAAGGCACCCGCTATTATTTACTATTGCGTTTGCGATTATTTGTCGTGTGCTATAAAAATACTGTAGTCTGTGTGCTACACTACGGTGCGTTGAACTCGCTCGACGCGTAGTATAATGTGAAACAATTCTATAGCTCCACAGTTCTAATTCGATCGCTGTAGGGTAACCTCATATTCGCAAAGTGATATTTCTCGGCAATATAAATTTTCTGACGTTCCGTTTTTCCGATACGACTTTCTATGAGTTGTTTTTCACCGAGACAACTTTTTTTTATTGTTCAATCTCTTCGATACAATATTCTATGTGTCGTTATTCTCCGACACAATTGTCTGTTTATCGTTGCTTTCCGTTCCAATTTTTTCTCCGAGTTCGGATATAGAATACAATAGGGTTGTTTTATTCATATCCTGAGGCAAGCCAGGGAGCTTACCCTAAGGACACCGTGCCCAAAAAATTTTACGGAGACGGCTGACAACCAAAGTGCCCCAACAAAAAATCCGATATAACAAAAAATAAACTTAAAATTAAATTATATAACCAAAAGATCATCATATATACCATGTATATATCATATATAAATCTGTGAAAAAACACTCTTGTCCATTATTAGCAAAAAATAAAATGGCAAGCATTTTTTTTTCTCTAAGGATGTTCCTTCCAGGTCGTGAAAGAGCGTGATAACCGCGTTCGCAGTACGATAGTCCTTTATCTGCCGAAAAGAAGAAATAAAAAAGAGCCTCCGTGTCTCGCGTGCACCGCACATAGAGCCGCTGATAAAGACCACAGCCGCTGCTCTCCGGCTGACGATGCATCGCTCCGAATGCTTTTTTCGTGTTCCATAACGCTCGATGATGCTCCTCTCTCGATTCCCCGAAAGCCATCCTGCTCTCCAATCATTTAGTTCCCTCACTTTCTATATATCTCTTTTACTGGCAGCACTCGGTAGTTTTTTCTTTTTTTTTTCCAACGACTCTGCTATCTTTCCGTTTAATAATCCTGAAACTCCAAAACCAATATCGGTGATTACTTATCGCCGCATCCCCGTGAATACCGCGCAGGGGCGAGGGGGATGGAGGTGGAGGATCGCGCAACTGCGGTTCGACGCTCCGTGTCTCTCCTCGCCCAGCATATATCTAGATACACTCAGCGATTAGTGTAATCTATATATGTGAAGTAGCTATATGACCATCGAGTATATTCCAGCGATGCTCCAGCAGCATCTCGGGGACTCGTGGCTTCCCTCTGTCCCTCATTGATCGTTATTCTCTAGTAGCGAGAGTTAACTTTAATCTTCGTGAATTCAATTCCAATCGGATAGTGCGCGAGCCTGCCAGAACTCTCTCTTCCGATATACATATATAACATAGGGAAGTGCGGTGCAAAATGGGACAGTTCCGCAAAATGGAACGCTGGGGCAAAACGCAATTTTCCAATAACTTCTGGACGGTGACCGTGATTTGAAGCGGGGCAAAATGGGTTTAAATTCCGGATGTATAGTTGGGACAAAATAGGGCATCCAAAGATTATTGGGAAATTGCGTTTTGGCCTATTGTCCCGTGTTGCCCCGCTCTCCCCTATTCGTATTCCACAGTAAATACGGTGCATCCCGCGTGAATCCGATGAGAGTCGGAGAGCGGATCGTTAACGGGTTAATGGCTCCGGGTTGAGGGTTTCTTGCGCTCTTTCATGCCTTCCGCGAAGCCGCGACCTTAATCGGTAGTCCGGCAAGACGTTCTTGTATACGCGCGTCCCCTCCCTCGCGGTTTCTTGATCGAGAATCGCGAAGAAGCGAGAAATAAGCGGGTACCCGCACAGAGCGTCACTAGTGGATTAGATGATCGACGATCGGTTCTATCGGTTCGCGGTACCGTGGGACCAGTTTTATCCGCAATAAAAATGTCTCTTCGCACGGTAGAAGCGTACCAAGTAGTATACTCGTCCCCGTCTACGTTGGGAAATTCTCGGGTGAACGGCGTGCATACCTTCCCGCGCACGATGGTCGGACCGCGGCTCTCACGCTCGATATATCGACAGTCTTAAGGGGGTTGACGGTTTCTTCTTTTTTTTTTTTTTTTTGATGCCATAGTATCGGTAACAGATAATAATAGTAAGAGGGGTACGTTGAGTTATCGAACGCAACGCCATCAAGAGCCGAGCTACCCTAGCAACTTTAGTAACGGTTGTTTTTTTTTCTTTTTTTTTTAAGAAATAACCGTAGAACAACCAAAAAAAAATTACGGTAGTTCTAGGTCACTTTTTACTCCGTAGCATATAACCGAAATAACAGTATGTCAATTTCTGATCATGCGCTGTTAATGCTGCGGTTATTTTTTCGGTTACTCAAACAAAAAAACGATCGCACTGGGAAAAAGCGTAGTATTGGCTATTATAACCAGTAGTTTCCAGGGGGAATGTCTATATAGATAGTTTCTCATAGCGCGTATTCAATTGGTTAAAGTACAATTATGGTTGCAACCACGATTTTTTGTCATTGTCGTAACTATAAAATGTGGACGTTCCTGTGTAGATATTTTTGTTCCCCTTTTGAATTATTTTTTATGGTAAAAAGTCAGTATCGGTGCTTTCACCATGTACTTTTTTCTCGGTGCGTCCGCACCTAGCTAACACAAAAACAATTAATTATCAAAAAGTTATCTCAATGAGTTTCATATCGTTCCGTCTAGACGGTATTCGAAAGTTGCCCGGTGATTTGTTGGGAATTTTTTTGTCGTTAATTCGTTAATAACATTTTGAGATTATTATTATACAAAATCAATTTTTTCAGTACTTTCCATATGGTTGATTTTTTCAGATTTTTATCCCATCGAGAAGTCTTTGCAAGTCTCTCTCAATTCTCTCTGAACTCACGTGAGGTCGAACTGTCCGCTACTACTACTTTATCATCCGAACGGTCACATGTAACCCATTTAGATCACTCCTTTATACCAGATGTTTTTTTCTACCCGGGCAAGCACAGGGAGCCAGAGCTCTACTACGCGCATTAGCAAAAGTTGAAATATGCATATTTCTGCCATTAGCTTAACGGTATTTAAAAGTGACCTGAAATTACCGTAATATTTTGTTTAATTTTTAGCATTGCCAATGCTGCTGGGCTAGTGAGCGCCGGACTGCGGAGTTCAGCGTCCGATAAACAATTGTCCCGCAGACTACCAGATGTTCGAGTCACCCGATGCGAGAGACTCATCCGTGGCCCAGATCTAAGATGTAACAATTGCCACTGGCCGGTATCGGGTTTCGCGATTAAAACATTGCGGCGAGTAACGAACCGCTTGTCTCGCGACGTCCCGCATCAAGATACGACCGGGGGCTCAAAGTTCATCGGGCGACGCTCGACGTTTAAGCCCGCCGAGAGATCGGTCATACGAAAGCAGCAAATTAGGTCGCGCTTCGTGGTATCCAGCGTATCCAGCGATTTAATGTAAAACGGAGACGCCGCGAGGTTCTTTTTATTTTCTAAAAATATTTTTATCTTATTTTTTCTTCCTCTTTGCTTCTTCCTCTCAAACGAAGCATAAAGCGAGCTTCCCCGTCGTTGGAGCCGGTGAGCTTTTGCGCCGGGAGTGGCAAAGACACCCGGTGACCCGTCTCGCGCTCCCGCGGCCACGCTGCGCGGGGCTAATTACCCCCTGAGAGAGAAGCTACGTCGGATGGCTCGAGTCGGATGGAGGGGTTTTATTAAAAAGTCGTTATACCCTCGTTACGGTTTTACTTAACAGTCGGCGAAACGCACGACGGAGCCTCGAGAAGTCCGTGAGGCATTCGCTCTTGCCGCGGACATATAAATTGTGGAAGGCGCGGGAGAAAAGCTCTCACGGTTGCATACCGGTCTCTCGGCTCAAAGTCGCCGGAGAAACCGTGCGGGCACGGCCGAAGAGCGAACTCGAGTCTACGCCTGAAAAATCGCTCTCCGTGTGCGGTTGACGTTCCTGGGGGTCCGCCTCTCCCCGAGGGACTAAGATGGAACGTTGCTTATATTAGATCTTTTCTCCCCGCGGCCCTTCCCTCTTCATCGCGTTGCGTTGGGGAAAAGGAATCTCTCGGCGCTGAGAGCACACACTGCATCCCGGCGTCAGCGCCAGGACGGACCGAAAGATCCTCCGGCTACGAAATAATGTCCCATATCTCCAAGTCACAAACTCTTCCTTGCTCACAGGCATTCTTATTCGCCTATTTCTTCGCTTCATTTTTTATTCTTCTTTTTATTCCTCTTCTTTTCCTTCTTCATCTTCTTCGTCCTCTTCTTCCTCCCCTTCTTCTTCCTGTATTTGACTCTCAAATTGAATAATAACTCTTTGTCCACGAGGAAAACGATTTCGGTGGACAGAGCTTGCGCCTGTTCTTATCCGAGTCCTCAAGCTCCGGTCTCGTTCACGGTAAGATGCGAGAGCTTTCTTCCTTCCGCCGTCTTCGTCGCGATCCCCGAGTTCCGGCTGTTCACGCGCGCACGTACTTTCGACTCGTGAAAATGCGCACTCTCCGGTACTCTAGGAACTCCAGCGAAGCTATTAACGAGAGGGTAGGCTGAATCGTCGTCCGGGTTTTAACGCGGAGTACGCGACCTGTTTTTAGAAAGAATAAAAAGATTCTTAGACACCGACACGTGAGAACGTTTAAAGTCGAGAATAAAAGGGCCCCACCCCGGGTGTTCCGGAATGAAATCTCGGCAGTAGCGCGTTACAAAAGCGAAATTTTAACCGTCGCGAATAAAACTCACGTTTTACGAGAGTGGGTTGAATCTTTCTCCCGGTGCGTTCGTTTGTGCCTATCAAAAAAAGAAAAGGAAGAAAAAAAAAATTTTGCTATCTTCGCCGAGGTCAGATACACAGTGCGGAGAGAATCCATCCGGAGCAGCCTCGTTACGTGGACACGACGAGAGAGAGAGAGAGAGAGAGAAAGAGAGGAGAGAGAGAAACAGGAAGAGCCAAAGAGATTGAGAAACTCTTTACATTTCTTTTTTGTCTCTCCTCTCTCTGTTTCAACTGGCCTGGGCACTTCATGACGACTCTATTGTTAGAAGAGTGTGTTGGCCCCAACGAACTCCGAGGGGTCTATAAAGCAGTTCCGACGAATGATCGACTCCGCTCCATTATAGACGAGAGGCAGAAACTCTCTTCCGTCCATCCGAATTGATATTATATCCGGACGAGAATAACGAGAGCGCAGAAGATTGCCGAGACGAGACGTGACTTTGATACACTAATTAGGAGTCGTATCGACCGATCGTGGAAGAGATAGATTTTGTGTTTCCTCGAGCAAATACTATTATTCGTCGTTATTTCTTCTCGTAGAAGAGTCCTTCGCCACACTCGAGAAAATAACATTGTGCAATGTCCAGGAGAGCGGTAGGAGAGCCGAGTCCTTTGCCGCACAGACGAACAGGGGAGACATTAATATTATAGAGATAAAAGCGGAAGTGGCGAGGAGACGGAAAAATTGAGAGAGAAGCGGACACAGAGTCAGCCACGGTACCGAGACCAAAGGCCTCCGGCGACGCCGGATTAATTTTAATGGTGTGCGGACTCACTTCGAGCCTCCGCCTGCCGGCCTCCGCCTCGGCGACTAATTGTCAGTCCGTTTGTAGCGAATCTCCTCGACTTCCGGTCGCGGCCCGCCCGCACAACTCGAACCGCGACCGGACGATCCTTCGCGATTCGCTTGTTGTTTCGAACTCCGACGACGATTGTTGTGTTTCCAACCGGCGGAAAGTTATCGCCTCTGTCCCCCTTTCGAGCCGGAAAATCTACCGAATGCTTGGAAACAAATCAAAACGAACCCGGAGAACGGCCACGGAGAGAGAATCGGCTCGTGAAGTGGAGAGAAAATAAAAGGGATGAGATTGATCGATGTGGAAAGAGTGAATTAAGATGAAACGAGCTCGAAGCGATCGACACTTAAGATCTCGAGGGTTTCACGAGGAGCCTGCTCTTTCCGTTTGAACGGGCGCCCCCTTCGGCGTCTCACGTGCGCAAATTTAAGAGCACCCTCGGGCCTCGTACGTGAGCTGCGAGCTTCTCATCTGCCTTCGGTAGCGGCGGGGAGGAGAGAGAGGATGGCCGGAGAAAATCTGTGCGTCCGAGGAAGAGACCCTCCTACGGCTTTCAGCGCACGCAGAAAGATAATCTCTCGCTCTCTCATCCGAGTTTGAGGTCTTCCAAGGGGGGTGGGGGAGGGGGGGGGGGTAGAATAACTGTAAAAGTCGAGTGTAACGGGGACTGTTTTTCTTCCTTTATCTCTTCTCCAGGCACGCTGTGGAATCTTGGAGGGCTTCTGGCTTGCCGGCTTCGAATGCTCTCTGGCCACCACGTGTTTTCCTTGTCAACTTCGGCGTTCCCGAGAACCGGCCCGAGGACCTTGCCATTCCTCTCTGTGTTTGTTCTTCCCTTCGAGCAATATCTCGGTCCGCTGCTTCGTGAAAATTCTTCTGGAGTATCCACCAGGTAGCGAAAGAAAAATGTCCCTGAAGATGTCTGCATGAGACTGAATTTCATCGAGTTACAACAGCCGCGTTTTGCATCGTACAAACTTCACTCGGGGAAGCTCACTTTGAGAATAAAATTCTACAAGTGAGCAATTTTTTTTTCCTCTGAAACCGTGCATCGATAGACTTCTTCAGGCTCGCAAAGGAAAAAATGTCTTGGTCGAGCCGCTCGGCAGGCAGATGTAAAATAATGGGATCCACTACGAGACCGCAGAGTGGTCGACGGTTTTTCTGCAGATCGAAGCACTCGAGGCTTTATACCTGGTAACAGTAAGAATAATTGCAATTATCCAGAGCGAAATTTATAGAATAGAAAGAGGTGATGACGACGAACCGAGAATCCCGTCGACGGTGTGAGCTTTGTGCACAGCTGCAAATGGATGGTGAAACCTCTGTGAGTTTCAAGCCCCCCCCCCCCCCTCCGAAACGCAATCAGCCTGATGCACTCCCAGACCCGAAGCGATTCATTTGCATAGGTCCTCTTATTATATCTGTTATGCGGCGCCAAGGATTTTCCTATCTGCTCCTCTCCTCTTCGCTATCCTCTTCTCTTCTTCCGTTCTTCAGGCTTATACAATGCCGTGATTCCATCTTCTTGAAATTCTAATTCCATTATACCTCGACGTACACTTTAATGGTAACCCCCCCCCCCCCCCACCCCTTCCCTCAACCCCTCAAGAGCCCGCGAAAAACTGTTACTATCCGCGCGGCAAAGGAATCCTCGAGATACAGCCGCACAGAGAAACTTTTACGTACGTTGTGGAAAAAAAAAGTTACTGGGCTTCTATATTCTCTATATTTAATCGTGATGCGCATGAATTCAGGTCCGTTGTATGTTTTTTCCACCGCCCATCACGATAACGATGTTTATCTTGGCTCCCGGCTCTATGTCTGGTAGAAAAAAATCCGTGCTACGATGGGAATTTTAAGCTTGACTGGAATAAAACATTACTTCGAAAAAATCTAAACGCCGTCTCTTTCAGCGCAATTTTAAGCTTGACTGGAATAAAACATTATTTTTTAATCTACACGACGACTAATGCGTCAGGATATATTAAATTATTTATTGTCGCTTCTGAGTTGTTCCCTTCTGGTATTTATTTGTTTCTTCGTGAGGAATAAATTTTCGTACGATAAATTAAAGCTTTCTCAGCAAGGTCACTTATCAAAAAGTGTAAAAACCCTCGGAACATAGTAGCTCGATCGTTCTCCGGTCCCGCTGTTTGTTACAAATTTAGACGGGAGCGATTGTCGTGTCTCATTTAAATAAGAGCGTAATCGCAGCGAAGAACCGTGAGGGGGAAGAGAGTGCTCGACGGCGGCAGCAGAAACAGCGATCCATCTATCGCTGCGAGCTCTCTCGCCGGCCGAGTACGAGTTTAAACTGCGGATGTTTTAAATGGTACGAATAGTGATAAAAGAATGTTACTCTCCGGACGTTATTCGACCTTAGAAATGAGCCTAGTTTTATGCCACTCGCTCATTTTTCCCTAAACGGCTCATATTACTTTCTTTTTTAACAAGCAAAATAAAAACATTTTTTTAAATGAACGAGTTCTTCGCTCGAGCAACAAAACGAACGAGCGTATTCTCTATAATAGCTCGAGGGAAATTTGAAAAATTACTCGTCGCCTTTTTCCGAGAGTAAAAGAGAGCTCGCATCCCCCTCGCCAACCCCTTCGAACGGCGATCCCCGTTGGGAGAGTAATATTCCTCGTCCCATTGTTCACTGACCCGAATTCGAAATTCGCCAGTCGAGCGAGGAGCGAGAGACGGGGCCGGAGCTGTGACGGTGAAATAAAAAAGAGTGCCCGAGAGAAAAAATTAAAAAATAGTCCCGCGGACGGAGATGGTAGCGTGATCCGTCGGCGTTATATCTCTCGAAGTTTCGCCTCGAGGATTCACGCGCGCGTTTCCAACAGCCAGAATAATTGAGTCCCCGTATCCCATTCGGCGCTCCCCACCCGACACCGAATAGACCCGAGTAACGCCGTCACGAAAAAATAACACACAATTTCGGTGATATATCTGTTGGAAAAAAAATGATCGTTTTTTTTAAAGGGGTTGTTTGACAGAGGTACGGGGGCGGGTCTCACCCGGAAAATCAATGAAATCGCGTAGGCAACTCGACTCGGACTTGCCTCGATACTCCCGTGCTCCAAAATGTCTATATCCATATGTATCGAAAATAAATTATTTTCCCACTCCTTAAAAAAATAAAATAAAAAGAAATAAAAAAAATAAACAATAACTCGCTATCTTTAGTCCAAAATGTATCGATCAACAAAATCGTGAAATTGATATTTTCGAATACGTTCTTTTTTTTTTACCGTCATCGGAGTAATGTCTCGATTAATGATTTCGAGGATATAACGACGATGATCGCGATTTACAGGGGGTGGACTCTTGTACTCACCCTCGCGGTGTGTAGCGTCCTGCGTTACGTCGTTCGCAAACTGATCTCCCTTGTGTCGCGCGCTCAACTCGCTGGGGCACCTTTAGCTGGGGGCGACAGTTCGATGCACGACCGAGGAGCCGATGGATATACGTCTCGCGAATAGTGTACAGCAGTTGATACGCGAAAAGCGAGAGGCGTCGGATGGATTCGTTCGACGGTACTCGGTCCAACTACCGTAACGCGACTGCGCTCCCGGCTAGCTCAGCTTCTCTTCGGTACCCCTTAAACGTGCACTCTCTCTCCACGAAGTTCCTTCCCTCCGCTCTCGCTCTCTCCCTCTTCGGGCTTTATTCCTCACACACTCCTCGCCGCTCTCGCCGCTTCCACCGTCCGTATTTTCCGAGCTTTCACGAACGGGCACGATCATATTTTACCCCATCGGCACGAGTAGCGATGCTTCTCTTCTTTTATTCTCCAAGATATTCTTCAATCGCGACGTAGTTACTGCGAAGTAAAAAAAAAATAGATTCACGCTTCGATAGAGGCAAAAAATATTTACTATTTTTATCTGAATCTTCGACGCTCCTTAAAAATTGTTTCCACATTTTTAATGATATACTTATCACCGTGCTACTTTGAATTCGTTGCGCATCCTACCGTCCTCATTCAACCCACACGAGCCTTCTTCTGTGGGTTAACGTAAGGTTTTTTTTTTGCGATGCCATGCAGCATCGGAGACGAAGAATTGCTCTTGATACGACGCCTCTCGTTGATCTTGATGGCCAACCAGCTGTCGAGTACGGTACGACACCGAAGGCGACAGTCAGGGACGGAAATCATGCTGGCATTAACACAATTAAATGGAATGATTGTCGTCTGAGTTGGTTGACATCTCGTCCAGTGAGTACCGAGGCATTTGCGAGTCTCTCCTCACTCTTCCGACATCGGTTTTATTTCGGGTCTCCGGGTGTGCTTCGTCCGATACAGGCCGACACTCCTCTTGTTTCCACTCGGAGAGCATAACGTAAAACGGCTTCGTCGGTGTGCACCGACAGAGTTTAGCCACTCTCGGATCTACAAGTTCCTGCGTGCCTGGCGAACCCGCAGTACCGTCCCCGTCATTCTACTCTGTGGTCCCCGCAATTGCGAAGGAAATGAGATCAAGTTTGAGTGATTGCGGACAGGGCGTCGAAGAGTGAGTTAGAACGACAGCGATCTCTCAGTCTCCTCTACGTCATCCACCGCGCTGCTGCTGCTGGTGTGTATCGTCGACGATCAATTCCGTTAATTCTCTCTGCGTAACAGAGAAAATCTGCGACAATCGGTTATGTAAAAAAAAAAAGAAAATCATAATTTCGCATGATCGACAAATATTATCTCACTGTTTAAGATTGCTTTCAAAAATAAACATTTATTTCAAAAAATGAATGCTTACGAGTTGTACGTAATCCTAAGATCTAAGAGCTCTATCCTATAACACCGACTGTGTTTAGGTAAATCATTCCTTCACAGCGACATTTTTTTCTTTTTTTTCCACGCGCTCATTCATTTAGATTGTTTACAAGATTCTTAGGTTTTGTTTGTTTTTTTCTTTCTTTTCATTTACGTTATTATGCCATTTCAATGTCGCTCACTTTAGCATTATAGTACCATAACGCATCGTTCGATCCGCGCGAAGCGAATTTTTGATGCTTTACCGATTTACACGATCACATGATTCGTACGCGTACGTATATTTTTTTCTTATTTATATTACACACTCGAATTGTAGCTGCCGGACGACAAAGTCTCTCACGATTTTCTTGCGTACCGACTGACTTAAATCTCTTACCAAAATCGTTCGAACGTCTCTTTCACGCTCTCTCAACACCTTCGCTTCCGTAACACATCGCCCTCCGTGTATTTCCGATCGGAAACTTTTTTTTTCTTTTCATTAAAATAAATAAAAAAAAGAAAAAAAAATCGATCTCACTTCCCATCAGTTTCGATAAACGTTCTTCAAATCATAGTACCGCTAAATGTTCATATCACATTCATGGTTTCCTGATGTAAACTGGCCTCGCGATTTTTAAACTTCTAGGCGGCGTCCTTCGACGCTTGCACGAGCTCGCCAAACGAAGATTCCAGACACTGTTGCAGCTCGGCGTAACTGACCAAGAGGACGGTCTGCTCGTCTCGGGACATCAGACATATCTGTTCAGAAATAAAAATAAAATCATTTTTATATATACATTTTTTATTTTAGTTATTTATTATTTATATTTTTTCATCGGATATCCGATTTGTTGGATTTACCCTGTCGGGTGAGCCGCAATCGAGTTTGTTAAGACAGGAAACGACGTGTGCCATGTCCAACCAGGGCCTACCCTCGCCGGTGACCTGATGAAAAACGTAGTCCCTAAATAATTTGAGCATGTACCGATCACCAGTCTCTGCCCACGTTATATCCATATTAAGTTCGGGCCTTTCGTTAACCGTGCCAAGTTTAACGAGTAACCTGAACAGTCTGCCGTTCTCGAGTTCTTTGGCAAGCTCGTTCTCGAGCACGTCCGAGCGAAGCTGCACAGCGTCCAATTGCGTGTAGAAACGCGCGCCGATCATCGGCATAAGATCCGTGACGCTTTTTCTCGCTTGATCGGAAAGCAAGTATCTGAAAAAAATATCGAAGAACAAACAGTCAGTCAACAGATCGAGAAATCGGCTAGCGAGGATATTTAAAACAGCCGCGTGTGAAACTTTCCAAAGACAACATTTATGGCATTCTCAAGTTTTATGAGGTAACTGCGGCAAACAGAATCGATACGAGATAGTCCGGTCGACCGGTAGCACATTTGCGCTTTGCTATTGAAGAAAAAAAAGTAATGCTATACTCGAAGCGAGAACAACTCATCGAGGCTTTTAATCGCTTATTTTTTCACTCACACGCAAGTAGGCACCGGAATGACCGGACTGAGAAGAACACAATGATAATGTATATGGAAAACAAAACACCGATTAAAAAAATAAAAATAAAACAGTAGATGAAATATAGTTGATCAAAAAGTATACAAACAGAATGAAGTTTCGGAGATCGGTGGAGTAGGAACGTGCGACGAGTTCGAGAGAGGCTTGTATGTTGTCACGATGGACGGCAAGAAGGTTGCGACATGCTAAGGCCAGTACCAGCTTCCCCAGAGCTATAAGATCCTCTTGTTGATAGTGAAGTATGAGGGACAGAGGATTAGCGGCGTTTCCGTCGAAGGTGACGACGTCCGGTACGGCGGCGCAACTCAGACGCAAACGAGTACGTGAGGTCAGCAACACTTTCGTCGGGTCCAGGCATCTGTATGCCACACCTGCGATCACGGAATCTCGAGATAAGAGAGATCTTAGATGGTAAAATTACAGAAGTCTCGATAAATTTTATTCACGCACCACCGGCGTGTATAACGCGAAGCGCAGCGGTAAGCTGTATTATGTAACTCCAGATTACGTTCTCCGGGAGCATGCTGCTCTGTTGCTGTCGAAGAATCGTATTTTTCGTGTGGCTGTAAGGCCGCGGGGCGTTCGGATCGGAGCAGAAGGGATCCGCGTAGCCGTTGAGCTCGGAGGCGGAGAAATGTTTGTTCAGGAGCGTCTCGGAGCCCGGATGATAGTCGTAGACGAATACCATGGCTGTAACGGCGCTTATTCAGTAAAAAAAAAACAGGAGAAATTTTTCGTGTACGTCATAGCGGGCGTGAAATACTTAGCGGATTTACGGACAATGATCACCAAATGCCTTGGTGGTGAAAACTTCTAGCAACTGGACCAAATTCGTGTGCGACAGCCGTTTCCACATGTCGACGAGTACCATGCACTTTGTATTGCCCAATCTGAAGTCTGTTAATGTATGCGTGTTTTAACGATAGTCGAATAACGGATTAGTAATCGATGAAAATCATATTTAAAAAAATATTAGCATTAAAAAAATTACCGTGAACTCGTCGGAGACAGTAACGCTGCCCGTTCTTCAGGCTCGTGGCTTTGTACGTCGAAGTCTGGTAGCCGAGTACAGTGGAAGCCGGTTTGTGGATCGGTTCCAGCGGGCACAGCTCGTGGTAGCTGTCGACCTCGGCGGGCAGGTCGGGAAATTGTGTTGGATCGGGCTGCGTCATGGTCAACGAATTCTTGTGGAGTATGTCCATGCGGAGACCGGCGCTGACGAAGAAGCTTGGACTCGCTTGCGGCGGAGGAGTCGTTGGAGCTGACGAACTGTTGGACGTCGTTGGCTTTACGGGCTTGACGGCTTGAAGATGAGCCGGTGTCCCCGGATAGACGTAGTTCACTTGGCCTCCCCCTACGTTCCCGATCTATCGACAAAATTAAAAAAAAAACCGAAATATCAATCAACGATTCTCCCGCTCCGATATAGATGCGTATATTTAAAAATTAAAGTGACACGACTCACGGGATCCTCCTCGCTCGTGACCGACTGCTCAGTCGCCGCATTGCCGACGTAGAAATAAGTCGTTCCACCGACATTCTCCTGGGAATGATAGGAATTTGTAAATAAATTCGGTGAACTGCTGTTGCTACCGGTTAGCCCCCGTCCCGGCACGAACTCGGGACTCGCCGTCGCCTTCTTCTGAGCGTCGAGCGAGAGATTCGATAAGTGTTTTGTCACGGCATTCGCGTTCAACGTTGTAGCGGGACTCTGACGATTCTGTTCGGTTAAATCGAATAATGATTATTAAAGAAAGATCTCGTGAAATACCAATGTTACTCGCAATGTATCTACAACAATTCGATTCTCCTACCATATAAGTAGCAAGTTTGGATTCCAGTGGAACTACGTTCGTTTGTGGGCTGTACGGAACGAACATTGATGGATCCATTTTATCCTAGGCTTCGGCATTTACCGCCGCTGCTGGTCTCCGTGCCCCAAATTCCGAGTTTCGCTCCCGACTCTCTTATCAGAATCACTTTGGTGGTCCCGCTCGCGAATATACGATCCAGCTGTAATTCTCTCCCAATCCTGGACAGCGGAGAACGCGAGGATTCCTCCAAAGCCACCGGCGTTGCTCCGATCTAGAAGGATGTAATTGTATCTTATGAAAAAGAAAACGCAGATCACGGTCCGCACGAAAGATTGACAAACAACTGTATTATGTAACTGAGCTTGTTTGCAATAACTCATTAAAAAAACAAGTTATGTACAGCTAACGAACGTATGCAATGCTCTCTCGAAGTAGAGGTGAATATATTTTCTGGCGCGAAAATTTATTCTCTCCGAGCGACCGTCGAACGAACACAGCGTCGAGCGATGGTCTGAAATACAGATGGGAAGCATCGGCGTGACAAAAAAGTGACCCCTGCACGCACCAGCGTGCCAATAGTCGCAACAACAAACTGATAAAGAATCGCGTGGCGACAGACGCGCGAAAATATACGATCGAATACGGAAGGAGGAAAAAATCCCGGAAATGAAGATGTAATTCGGGTGTCATAACGACGGCGATGAGCGAAGAGGGAATTTGTAATGCGCGGAGCGAGAGATATAAAAACGAAACAGAGCCACCACAAGTCGACACGTACGAGCACGGCAATGGCAGCTGATTTTGACAATACTCCAAAAACTTCGAGGACTATAACCTTGACAGTAAGAAGGCTCGTACGGATCGCCGGAGATTCGAGCCGATTACCGTTTAACGCGCGAAAGCTTTTTTAACAGCTGGACGTGGCCCGAAGGAGGCGATGGTATCGAGGAAAATTTGATGCAACGGCAGCATAGGGTACGCGTACGAAACATAACCCATCCGGGCTGTCAGTGACGTAGCGTCAATTGGCGGAGGCGCGAAAACACTGCTTTCACTTTCGGATGATAATTTTTTTTTTTTTTTACGCGCTTCCGAATCGAAGACGCTAGACTAGGAAGCAATTTTTTTGTGTCTGTGTGTGTGTGTTTTTTTAAACAAACAAGTGGATCTTACCTAAATAGGTTTTACGAGACGTTCGATTCCTTGACGCAGGACAAAGGAGAAAGCACAACCAATCCGATGTTGCGTGTTTATGGTGGTTCTCCCTTTGGTCCTTCACTCTTCGGTAGTCGCCGTCTCTTTCGGCACCGTCGAACAATTTCTCCGTTCGATCGCAAAACGGGGCTTCTTCCACTGTGATTTCCCGGCACGAGAATCACCAGCTGTGATGTGCATTTAACTTTTTTTCGGAGTACACTAACACCCGACGAAGAACGCTGGGGCCACGCATACGAGCGGCGTTCGTTTTCGCGGATTGGCTCGAATTTACTTTGGCGCAGTTGCATCTCGTGCCGGAAATCCCGACGGCCTTTCAAGCACTCCACCAGAGTACGCTGATATTTATTTTTAAAAGCCTCTCTCGTTTCCTCGGAATTTAGAAACGCGGATTGCTAGCGCGTACGGATAGATTTTGAAATTTTGGGCTTGTCGAAAATAAAGTCGATGTAACGCGTGAAGAGGCAGTGAAAACAATAATGAAAAAACGTGTGTTCGATTAGTCCCATTCAAGTCTCCAATCTAAATAAAACACAATGTTTATATGATTAATTGCCGTATATATATTTTTACGTTCTTTATCCCTATGTTCGCAGGCGAGGCGACATCTTCATGGGTACAAGTGTTCGAGAAGCTGATACATTTGTATAAGTGTATTCCGACTAAAAAACCGAAATCGAGACGCACCCCCTTAACGAAGTAAATTCTGTAAGAGATAACTTACTGGTCACTCGCACATTAACTCATGTACAATTTCGAGTAGCCGCAATGTCTTCGTAGACATATTCGACATTGAAATGAACTGGTACAGTGGACACATCTGAGTTATACAATATGTATATTATTATTTTATTCCATGTACAGTGACATTCCGAACAAATTAATCATTAATCGAATATCTCGCGTGCCGACTATACCCGGAAGTCTGTCGGGGTATCAACGCGCGCGGCAATTCAAATTTTCAAACGAATTGAAAATTACGGATCAGCTTTATTCATACATTTGCAAATTTCGTGTGCAAATCACTATCAGTCTCTTTGCACTATTGTTCGAGAAAAATTGATCCCCTATTCAGCCTCTTATGTACACGTTATTGCGGTCGTTCTTACGAGAATGCGACTACCTTCTTTGTTCGTCCCGATAACGAACGGTTTTAGAATCTCAACGAGTAAACGAAATAATTGCTTATAGCATTACAGGGTATACGTGGCCAGTGATTAATGGAAAAAAATGTAGTCATTTCGCGAACATCGTTTTTAGATCATTGGCAAGTTGAAGGATGATAAATGCTACCGGAAGTAAGTACGACAATACATAGCGATAAATCGGCCGGTGCCAATTTGAGTATGCTGTTCAAATTATCGCGACTATTAGTTTCATCAACTCTTAATGATTTTAATGAACTCCCAAGTCTCGCGAATAATGGATCGGCAACTAAATATTTCCGTCCGGCGATAGATATTAGGATAGTTTTAGTGTTCTTCGGATGTACAATGTCGAAACGGTGTGCGTCGCTCTTGATATGACATGACATGAAAAAAGTCGTTTTTTTAAGTATTTGGCGTCGAGACACTGGCGCGTCTTTACGCGGCAGGGTCTCGACGCCAAGTACTTAAAAAAACGACTTTTTTAACATTATTTTTACGCTACATTGCGTTGATTGAGATGTGTTTCCGGTGGTAATTTTTTGAATGAAAAGTAATTGAATCCGACGGGTTAATTCAAATTTATATTAGCGCAGATTTTATCCTAATACTTAAAGGGACGCGTGCCGCACAGGCACATCCAAGGATCGATATATCTATACTGAATCTGACACGATTCTGGCACATTATTACAGCCGAACTCTGGTATAGCTTAATCTCAAATACATCCAAAACGAATTAAACTAGAGCGCGAATAATTGGCGGTTGGTTTTTTTTTCTCAATATTCTTTGTGAAGCTATTATTGTACAATGATGTCTTAACGATATCGATTAATTTTATTTCTTCGAAGCGCACCCCCATCGAAGTACCGTATCTTTTAAACGGCCCAATGAATCTTGTGAAATTTGTGTGACACATAAGAAAGGTTTACGTGTCTATCCGAGATTTTTGTCGAAGTATTTTTTTCAAGGTCAGCCATCTGCTGTAAAGGTTACACGCCGCCGGAGAGTTTCTACGGTATACGAGCACGGATGATACGATTGACGATATAGGCCTGTTACGTATATAAAGTACAGCTTTCAACTTTGGCATCGCTAAATTATTCCATTGCCTCGAAAACTGTATCAACTTCGACCGAGTTTAAGAGTTTGGAGTTTGATCGTGAGAGCCGTGGTCTACTCGCGTATTCGTTCCAATATAAATAATGGAAGCGAACGTTTAAAAATAAAAGTTTCAATCGAAACAAAAATGCGACGCTCCAACTCCTGATTAATGCGATGTAATTAACTGTCCCTAATTGCAAATGATTTGCGTATATGATCCAATGGTTGTGCATGAATTCATGATGACTTTGTTTTAACTGACATTTTAGTGGCCAGCGAGTAAACATGGGGGAATTCGTGTACAGCCAAGTACACGATACCTAAGTACACCATTACAGCCATTGTGAGGAAGAGATCGAACACCGCCGGCTTAACGCTGCAAAGAGAGAAGTAATGATTCAGTAAAGTTTAAATCACGCAGACGGTTAATAAAAGTGTGAGAAATATGCATACCTGTATACATTCATGGTAGTTTTCGTAACGTCGTAGAACACGAACTCGGGATCACGCTTGTCGGGACTGTGAAGAGTGACCTTGACGTCACCGAGATAACGGGACATGGCTTCGTGGAGGGAATTCACTAACAAATCGTTCTTATCGGCTAGCAAGGAAGCGGCTCGCGGTTGGGAAGTCAAGTAATTCAACCACAGCGATAAAGAGTCTTTCGAGATAGCCTGTAAGAAAAAAGAAAAAAAATACACGCCGTAAGATTAAACTAACTCTGCAGTTTTGTGCGTTAATTAGTTAAACATTCATTTAATATTTTTTACCTCAGCATTTCCGAATATATGACTGGCGCTCAAGTTGTACATAAACTGCGCCAACGTCTCGGCAACGATTTGCGTGTGTCTATGCAGTCTATCCAATTGGCCACTCTTTGTCGTGTCGAGTATGGACATTCTGCTCGGATCGTCGTGGCTCTTTAACGTCGACAAGGTCGCAGCGGGTAATCTCTTTATGCTGTACCTCTCGTGCTCCCATGCCAGAGTCTCCTCGGCGAGGTTAATCTTCTTGTGGATGCCCTCTACGTTAACAGAATGTAAAGACTCCGCTACGCTCTTTAGGTTCCTGTAGAACATTCCACCAGACGAATTTTCTTTCGGCGGTTTCGAGACGTGAACGTAAAGATTGTCAGACGCTGAGAGAGAATCCAAACAGATGACGTAGGCGGCATCCTGAAAAGTTTGAAGGCGTATTAAATTTCGCGGAGTTTTGTTTTTTCAATCAGTCGAGCTAAAAAAGCAAGAGCGTAATTCACTTGAATAATCGATCCCTCGATTCCGTCGAGCTGATCCTCCAGCCACTTTTTGCTGCCCTGATAATTCAATTTTCCAGCTCCAGTCAGCACGAAAATCAAATTGTAATGTGGCCTGGATCGGCTTATAGCGTACAGCGTCGAAAATATTCTGGCCAACTCCAGTAACATTGCCACACCGGATGCATTGCTCTCTGCTCCAAATGATAACTCCTGTAAGATTGAAAGAAAAAAAATTAGTACATTACGAGACTAGTGCGAAAAAACTTTTTCTAGCCAGCGTGAGTTTGCAGGGCGCGCCGAAGACGAGTGTTACAACCACACGAGTAAAGAAAACGTTTTTCTTACGAGTATCGTACAAAATTTTATTTCACGAGGTGTGAAAATGAGTGGTTTTACGCATACGAAGCGTGCGCAAATCCGCCACTTTCACACCGAGTGAAATAATAGTAATTTACGACACTGGTGCGATAAAACTTTTTCTGACGAGTGCTGCAATCACACGAGTTCAGAAAAAGTTTTTCGCACCAGTATCGAATAAACTTTTCCTTCACAAGGTATGAAAATGGGGGTGTGCAAACGCCATTTTCGCACCGAGTGTAACAAAGGGATGCACAGCCTGCGTGAATCGACGGTAATCACTGGCTGGATGAAGAAGAAAAAAAAACATTGGACGAGATATATCTGTGAACAAGATATACTCACTGGAGCTACTCCAGCACTGTCGTAATGCGCGACGAGAGCGAGAGTCGGTATTTTCTCTTCCGCTCCTGAACCAGTCAATTTGCCCTGCAGAGTGGCTACTTTAGCATCGGTCTTTGCCACCGCTTGACCGGAAGCGACGACGACTTGGTAACCGCTGGCTGAGACGGAATTTATCATTGCTTCCATGGCAGAGCCCTTTTTGTCATCTCCTATAAAACTGCGAGTAATGTCGTCCAAGATAACTTGAAGATCCGCGTTCCAATGCGTGAAGTACACGGGGATCATTGTTTCCGGACCGTAAATCATGGATTCTTCCAGTGCCATGATATGCTGCAAATTGAAAATTTATGTTTGATGATGTTGAACAAACAATCGAAAAAATTCGTGTATTATTAACATTATTCAGTAATCTTACTACAGTTACAGGACTTACTGTAAAAAACATTTGTGTGTGAAATTTAATGTACCGGATGGGAAGTTTTTATGCAAAAACTGGTATATCAGATTTCATGTACAATTGTGATAAAAAATGAATGTTCAGTGTATTAAAAACATTGGGAATACTTTATTCCCAATTTACGATCTATTTATTTATCTATTTTTTATAATTTACTTAAATTTCAATGAAAGAGTATATTAATTTTTCATTGCAATTGTACATTAAATTGACAATTATTTTTTACAGTGTACAGGGATTTATCTTCTATGGTTAACAATGAAAGATTTTTGTGCTCCTGTACTGTATTCCTGTATTGGAGTACAGGAGTACCGCAATATCAGCATTTTTTTTCCAAACGATAATCTTGAAAATGTATCTTTGATGACGTTGAACTAAAAACTAAAAAAATTGGTGTCTTATTAACATTATGCAGGAACCTTAGTACAGTTACACAGCTGCAGGGGTTTTATCTTCTATGTTTAACAATTGCAGCTTTTTGCACTCTTATATTGTGTTGCTGGATCGGAATAATGGTTATCACAGTATAAAATTTTTTTTATGAACGATGTATTACCTGTTCCTCTTCCCTGGACAGATTATTCATATCTTTTGGCAAGACTATCACCAGAGCTCCGGCTCTGCTCCTCACAGACTGAAATGTATCCGGCGCGAGATCCATGGCTCTCACGATGACGCAGTGTCTCGACGTGCTCCACCCAGTCATGGAACGCGCTTCCAGAGACACCGCGGTGCTCCGACAACCTGCAGAAAAAAATTTGTATTATCGGACTAACGATTCAGCAAACAGAAATTTTTCAATGAGTTCAACGTACCATGGGGCACTCCATGCAAGTCATACTGATGCATACGATAAACCGGAAACTCGTGAGTCGCAGCGACGGGATTGACCGGCGAAATAATAATAAATATCGGCAGGACTATGAGTAAATAGTAGGGTAGATAACCGCGACAAAGTTCGGCGAAACTATCACACTCCTCGACCCACATTTTTCTTTGTACTATGTGTCTTATAAATTCAACGGTTGGACAATATTCTCATCTGTCGTTCGTTCTAAGCCACCCGTGGTTCAGCACAGCGCAAGAGAACTTAATAACGTTACGTGATCCATAATTAAATCACACATTTCATTCTTATTTCACATGGGTTATAAGGATTATAAAGACGTGATAGGTTTATCGAATTTCTCCGATATTTAACCTGAATATGAATTTCGATCTCAACGACGATCGTAGATGGCGCTTGGAGATTATTCTCAACGCGCCATGTAAATACCCGCCTCGGAGGGAATTTTGACCCCCTACTCCGACGCCCGAGGGAATAAAAATTCCCGCATATTAGGCGCCGCCCAGCCAGTAATGCCAGATCGGCGGGAAAATTCCCTCGGAGGGAATTTTGACCCCCCACTCCGACGCCGGAGGGAATAAAAATTGCCGCATGCAGTTATTTGTGCGTCGCACGTGATACGCAGATCCACGACATCCGCAGATATCCAGAGTGCACAAGTTCATGAAACCGTGGAGTGCCGGTTCGTCGCTGTCTTCCAGCTGCCGACAAAGAGTGATAGTGTATTTTATGTCTCCAAGTAAGTTTTTATATAGAGATTTGAATGGATAAACAGAGTTAGTTATCCCGTTCGTAACTGTATCGCCTTTAATCGTAGGTTTCGTCTCCCGTCACGGTGAAACATCATGTCGAGGGTCTGTCAATTATCCATACAGGGAATAAGGAACTTCGATGACGAAGGCCAACCATCGACGATCAAATTTTCCCGTCCATTGACATTAATTGTCGGGCCGAACGGCACTGGTAAAACGACGATAATCGAGTGTTTGCGCTATGGCCTTAGCGGAGAATTTCCACCTGGCTCGGACAGCGGAAAGGCTTTTGTTCATGACCCGATACTGAAAAAATCACGCTGTGTGAGTGGTATATTTAGAGCTTGAGTCACAATTGAATGAAGTCGTTTCATTGTTTATCGTTTACAGCTACAAGTTAGAGGCAAGGTCATGGTACAGATCGCTGATGTCAAAGGAGAGAAATGGACTATCAGTAGAACTATCAAAGTTACGCGTACCAATGGCAAGTGCGTCCTCAATGTTCTGGACAGCTCCATAACAAAAACGGATAAAAGTTCAAAAGCGGTAATACAAATGATTTTCGTTTACTGGGAGTATCAATTCGAAGCCATTAGCTAAAAAAAAATTAAATAAAAATAAATAAATATTTAATTTTAAAAAATCTATACTTAGAAAAAAATTTAATTAAAAGTACAATTTCTGTCTGTTGTAGAAAATATCGCATCCAAGAGCCGGCGATACAAACATCGAAGTAATGGCATACATGGGCATTTCAAAAGCTATTTTAAAGTATGTGCTCTTCTGCCATCAAGAGGATTCTAACTGGCCATTGGAACAAGGACAGAAGTTAAAAGAGCGTTTCGATGAAATTTTTGAAACAACCAGGTACAACAAAGCCCTGGACTGCATCAGGAAAATAATGAAAGAGAAAAAAGTTGAAATCAATCATGTGTTGCGCGAACAACAATACCTTGTGACAGTCGTCAACGAAGTGAAATCCAAAGAAAGGAAACTCGAGGAGTGTAAAGAGAGGAGCGACGAAACGCAAAAAAAAATTCAAGACCTCACGAACAAGCTCAAATTAATCTATGATCGTTTGGAGCAGATCAGAGAGATAGAAATAAAATACAGCCAGTGGCACTCCGACGATGGTCAGTTCTCAGAATTACATAATTTCTGAGAGTATTTTTATTATGATTATTACTATTGCAGGCAAAAAGGAAGTGGAATACAAACTCGCGCTGCAACAGATCGCGTCCCTGAAGGAAAATATAAAAAATTCGTACGAAGGCTCGACAGAGGAATTGGTCAACGAAATAGCGTCTTACGACGAGATACTGAGTGGCAAAAATAACGAAATCGCCCAAGTAAATAATCGTCTCGATAATTAACTGGTCGATGGCTTTCAAAATCCTACCGTAGTTGCGCGAAATTTTTAAAAGAGAATGATACATTTTTTTTCGACCACTCGGAATAAGAATTGTGTTGCGTGATTATACAGAATCATGGCTCAATTCCACATCGTTTATTTAACAGCTGGAACGCGAGTTGCGAGACTCGTGCGATAAAGAAACGAAAATATCCGATCGGATTGCCGAAAGAAGAGTGACCGTTGGTACCCTGCGACAGCAGCTCCGCGATCAATCAGCGAGGGTTGTCCAACGAAATGAGGCTCTGAGGAATATGCTGTCCGTGTGGGACATGAACGAATCGATTGGAACGGACGTAACGGCGACAGGTATTTCAATGGACGTACATAACGCTTTGCCTGATGCAACGTTAATCTACAACTTTAAATTTTCATTTCCCTAGACGCCGATAAATTGATTAAAAAGTTCGAGGAACGACTGCGCCAGTTGGAGCAGGAAGTTGAAGAAAAAGGAGCCGAGCAAGACAGAGAGCTGGAACGATTGCAACGAAAAGTAAATAATCTACGTACCGAGCGATCCACAACGGAATCTCAGTTGGCGCACAACGAGAGTGAATTGGTAAAGACCAAAGCGGAGATGCGCACCAATCAGGCCTTGTTAAAGCAGGTATATTTGTTACTGGTAATAATTTATATTTAAAAATTAGGAAGATCAATAAGTAAGAGTACGATTTTTGCAGTCAGGCGCGATGGAACAGCAACTGACCGAAATTGACTCGAAGTTTGACAAAGCGGACAGAAGAGTCGAAGAGTTGCAGAAAACGATCGACATCGACGGTCTCAAACGACAAATACGCGAGGCCGCCGCCAAAGAAGAGGAATACGAGACAAAATCCAATCGAGTTGAGAAAGAAATAACTCAACTGCGAGAGCAAAGCTCGGTGCACATTAAGTTGGCGTCCACTCAGTCCGAGTTGGCGGATAAAGAGAAGGAGTTGGAAGCTTTGAGGGAAAAGCACGGTGATAATTTGAGAATGCTGCTCGGTAAGAAAAATTTCTCCGAGACCAATATGACGAAGACCATAAACGACGTGCAGGAAGTACTGGTATGTCAATTAAGAAAGTTTAATTGTCCGTCATCATTTTTTTTTTGCTTGGCAATGTGAGTAGCTGATGGATCTTGTTTCAGAACAAGCGAGTGGAAAAACTGAAAAAGGAGATCGAGTCAATACAGTTTGAAGCGATGAAACTCGAAACATCTGTGAATCACAAGAAACAGGAACTGGAGAAGAAAGAAATCGAAATTCAAAGTAAATAACCATCCAATGCTCAGGATCAATCTCGTTTCGCTGATCGTTCATGTACGCTTTTCAATTTCTTTTTTTCTACAGACGACAAGGAGAGATTGTCCCTGCACTGCAAGGACTACACAAACTACAAGGACGTCATCCTGCTGCAATCGAAGAAAATGAAGGATCTCGAGGACGAGAAAGGGATTTCCGCCTATCAGGGCGTCGTCTACAAGGAGTATATAAAAAAATTGACCGAAGCAGATCCGTGTTGTCCGTTGTGCCATCGAGGATTCCAGAGTTCGAAAGATGCGGTGGAACTCGCAAAGGAATTGCGAAACGACACGACCGTAAATCCAGATCGTTTGAAGAACTACGAGAGAGAATTGGCAATGCAACGAAAGAAGTACGATGCGTTACAGCAGCTCCAGCCAATCGTCGAAAAAATTGAGAAATTTGAAAAATCTGAAGTTACACAAATGAGGTACGCACGAGAAAAATTACAAATTTTTCATCGTTCCTTCGTACAGCGCTTGTTCTGAATCATTTGTCGAATAATTTTTTTTTTCGTTATGCAAATTACTCAGGCAAGACATAGAAGAGGTGAAGAAAAGCTTGCTGGCTTCGCGACAGAAAATTAAACGTGTGCAGGATGCGATGGCAGAGCCCGAAAGCAAGTTGTCCATCTGCAAAGATATGATCGGAGACATGGCCTTGTGGGAACGTTACGCCGATGAAGTCGAGATGCTCAATGTGTCCATCATCGAGATGCAAGATCAACTAAGGCACGCTGGTCAGTACATCGGTACGCTTACTGGGTAGCATAAATTTACGGTACGTCTTTACCAATGTTCGTTTCTTTTCGATAGGCGTGACGACTGGCAAAACTATGGAAGAAGCGGAAGGGGAGCAACAGGAACTACAACAAATGTTGAAAAAAGCGCGCAACGATATTAAAAGCTTACAATCAATGCATGACTCTCAAAACGAAGAACTACGTCGCGCCACGGACTGCAAAACGAAAATATTGGAAGAGAAGCTGCGAATTCACAAGGACATGCAAGATATAAAACAGGCGAAGAGTACACTGGAAGGACTACGTTCGAAAGAAAAAAAACTAACGGAAACAATACGAGAACAAGAAGAGCATGTGACGAACGTCGATAATCAGTTGGAAGTTGCCGTTAACAATCTGGAACGTGTTAAGGTGCGTTAGGCATCTGCTGAGGGGAGGCCACTATTGAGTTTTTTTTGAAAATTTTGAATGGTCGTTCGATTCCTTAAAAATTAATAATTTGTTCCGCATGTTCGCAGCAAGATTTCCGTCTTCAGCAAGAGTCCGACAGCAAAGCAATCCGAGACCACGCCAAGGACTTGGACAAATTAAATTCGATCCATGCTGATGTGACTCAGTCGCTCTCTCGAAATACTGGAGAAAAATTGAAGATCACCGAAGATCAGCTGGAAAGTGCAGAGAGAATGGCAGCGAAATTCAAGAACGAACGCACGGCTCGTGAAGCAAAAGTATCGAAAATGAAAGAGGACATCCGATTCCATGACACGGCTAAGAGGGATCTGGTGGATAATCTCACCTTGCGTCGCAAAGAAATCGACGTCCAAGCGCTGAAAACTGCCCGTCAGGAACTGAAGAAGAAACTCGAATCGGCGGATTACGCAACACTTTCGAAAGAACGACAAAAGTTGATTGAGCGTCGAGGCATGGCTGAACGCGAGGTATTCGATATATAATATTTGTAAAGTGCTTGATCAGGGAATACTTGTGCCGCTTTGGAAAAAAAATTGACCTGCCGCTTTTCTTTTCACAGAGCAACAGGGCTCAAGGTAACTTAGAACAGTTGGAAAAGAACGTGGCGGATCTAACGCTTGAGCTTGAAAGCGATGGATACCGTCTTGCCCGCTCGAACTACAAGGACAAATGCGTAGAGTTAACGGTAACGTTCGCTATTTGTTTATTATAAAAAGTCACCTGGAATTTACGTTCAATTTACACTAATGAGCGATTTTTATCTATCAGATACTTCGCAAATGTGTGGACGATTTGCACATATACAGCAAAGTACTGGATGCCGCAATGATAGAGTATCACGAAGAGCGCATGAGCACCGTCAACAAAATAATGAAAAAACTGTGGGGTCTGATTTACAAGGGAACCGACACGACGTCGATTCAAATTCGGACCGAAGCCACGACAACGAGCGCTGACAACAGAAGACAATTCAATTACAAACTGGTGCAAATAAAACACGGCGCCGAAATGGACATGAGAGGCCGATGCAGTGCAGGACAAAAGGTGAATAAAAAGAACCTCTTACGATAATTTCCCATCAATCCAATACTATTGAATTGATTATTAATTAAATGACTCCGTTAAAGGTTCTCGCGTCAATAATTCTACGCCTGGCATTGGCCGAAACATTCTGCGAGAAGTGCGGTGTACTGGCGTTGGATGAACCCACCACCAACCTCGACGAGGAGAACTCCAAGAGTTTGGCAGATGCTCTTCACAAGTAAGATCATTTATGCGTTTATGTATCGGCAAATTAGGGAGAGTAGTGGCCGAATGGTTCGGGCGCGTGCTCACACACAGTGGTCCCGGGTTTGATTCTCGATCAGGCGCGAATGGATTTTTCTATGCGCTTTCTGTAATCCCGGTGGCTCGGAACTCACCGTAAAAAGAGAGTAGGTCCAAAAGGAAGGGACCAGCACCTTGGTGTGGTAAACCAAAAGACTGGGAGACTTGTAGCAGGTTTGATTCCCGAGATCGAAGCCCCGTAGGTAAAGGCAACGGACAAGGGCCTAGCTCCGAACATAGCACGTAAACCTTACGACTATAGCCGTATGTCTGAAGACGATTCCTAGAGGGGCGCGACGAAGCTCCGGGCTCGAGAATTGAACCGGCGGCAAACGAATAAGAAAAGAGTACGAAGAGGTAGAATGCCTGTAACCGTTAGAGGATCGGAATATAAATCACAATACCAATAACAATTTATCGACGTTTCTACTCACTGCATCGTTCATCATTTATCCTTTCGTATGTTTGTACAATTATTAGGTACGTTAGCATCCGGAAGGCGGAAAGAAATTTCCAACTGATCGTCATCACCCATGATGAGAACTTTATCCCCCAACTGAGCCAGCTGAGCAGCAAAAATTCCTACTACGAATTATACAGATGTCCCGAGTAAGTCGTGCCGCATTTCGATTTCCGTCTGTCATTTGATATGAGCTTTGAATAATTAATTTCCTTCAACTTGCTCGTTTCAGTGGATTATCAGGGATCAGAACCTCCGCTCCGGACGAGGACTCGTCCGAGGACGAGAGCAAAGACGGTGAAAGCGGTGACCCCAAGCGGAGAACCAAGCAGTCTGGCGAAGAACAACCACGGAAGAAACACCGGTTTGAGTGAAACATTCCATGTATTTGTATAAGCTTTTGTTCCTTAATGAAAAATATATGTCCACACGGTGCTGGAGACACCAGTGAATGAGAAATAAAGATTTATAACATTCGTAATTTATTGTCTACTAGCAAGTTTTTATGACTCGCTACGGACTATGGAATTTACAAACTGGAAATTTGGATTTCCGAATATTTTCCGGAACTACGTTACTTTTGGACTGGAAATCCAATTTTTCGGCCGGAGGTGACGTCATTCCAGAAATACGTCACTTCCGATTTGAAAATCAAGGATATTGGTCGATGATGGAATAGGAATAAGAACAAAACAGTAATATTTTGGGGTCATGATGGACGATCGATTATTATTTAAAAACCATTGTGAGTAGTACAGCCTATAGAGAAAAAGAACAGAATCAAACGGTATACTTATTTTTACGCGAATGAGACTTACCGCGGTACTGGCTGAAAATAATGTTTGCATTTGACTCTTAATTATATGATTGGTATGTCGAAGCATATCAGTCCGAGTTACAAATCACTGATCTGATTATAATCGTTATTTTGGTAATATGCGTCCTTCTAATGGTATTCTCAAATAAATCAAATTACGTTTACACCCCTGAAAACATTTTTCCCCACGGATTCTCGTAATTCATGTATATTTCTACACGTATCCCAAAACGATCTCCATCAAGTTTCATTAAGTGATTGCATTGTGTGCCGCACTCTGTGGACCATGATTATTCAAACACTGTCCATAATTGTTCCGGGTGCTTTAAAATAAATTCCCCTAAATAATTCGCTAATACCTCAAAAAATTTGTTTTATCATTTAATTCAAATTTTCGATATAAATAAATTTACTGCTACTTGTATTCTCCGCTCACGAACCTCGATTGTTAATTTCATTCAGCTGTACTATTCAGATTCGGAACTGAAATTGGCTAGATACGATCATTGTCTGTGTACGATGCCGGGCGAGTTGGTAGCGTTTTTATGTTCCAAAACTCAAACTCGATCTATCTGGCATATCACTGATATCTGTACATCACGAACGTTTAATATAATACTTCGATGAATTCGGTCTTACAGGACAAGTCTTACCGACGGTAACTTATCTGCCCGTCAGTAGCAAAGTTATATTTATACAATTTACATAATAATAGCCTTGTGCACGATCATTTTACTTTACTTTTTTTCTTTTTTTTTTGGCATAAAAAATCTATAATCGTATTAATGAGGTATCGATAAGGCGTAATCAGTTCATGTACAATCTAAAAGAATGTTTTATCGATTATAGAAATTTTCTTCGTCGCAATGTTCTCGGTACAGCTACAGCAATATTGCATAGAATACTCGACGAAAAGGAATTTATTCATACGATTCTCGAGCGCGTTATGAATCACGCAAAATATTTTAGCAGAATGTAGTTAACTGTGAGGCGCCCACGACGAGGCTATCGAGCAACTTTCAGTTTCATCACTGTGCAAGTGAAAACTGGGCTCCTCAGAGTTCCGTGTGCGGTTCTTCATCGTCGTTATCACTGCTCGATGATTCCTCTGTCTCCGGCTTCGTTTGAGAATATTCATTAGCATCTGTGTCATTCCTCGCATCTGCGCCAACTGGCTCTCCATCTATGATCGAGTCGTGTGGTGTAACCGGCTCGCCACCTGCATCAGCGGATTGTGATGCGAAGTCAGGATTCACCTCAGCATCGTCCGTAACGATCTTCGATTCATTCGCAGCCGGACTCGGCTTCTCTTGTTTTGGCTTCCAGATCTTCGCTTTGTTAACGAGGTACTTTACTTCGCGATCGAGGATTGCCATTTTATTGGCTATGTCCCGAACGCGGTATTTTATGGGGGCGTTCAGTGGTGTTTCCGAAACGGATTTGACGATGAGATCGTGGTAAGCCTGAAAATAATGAATTAATTATACATTATCTTTATTATCAATACACGACAAAAGAATTGGATGCCCTTGATATGAATTGCAACCCGCAAGACCTCGACCTATGCTGGATGATGCTCCAACTATAGAAAGGTGTATCGGGCCAATTTTTTTTTTTTTTTTAACATTCTCAATACGTTTTTACACTTTATAAAGTTACCTGAGTTTCGTTGATAACTCTTTCCAAAGTTTCCATCTCGATCTTGGTGAAAATTTCTTCAGCCTCTGTAATGTTCTTCATGTTTCTCAAGAAGACTGAACTTCCGTTAATCATAGACAACATTCCCTTCAAAGCATCTGGCCTCTCGCGATGTTCAAAGACCCTCTCGTAAAGGCCGTCCGTTAATTTCTTCACGGACATTAATTTTTCCTCGTATATCTCGGCCGTTGCGTCGAAGCCCTCTTCGTAGAGCCACTCTACGATTTCATTGCAAAGCTTGGCAATCTTCTCAGACTGATCGGCAGACGCTGCCGCTATGTACTCGTCCGAAGTTATTTTCTGTTGCGCGTCGATAACGAACGACTCCAAGTTGTTCAATGCCGTTTCGCGACGGGTCCTTTCTATATCGTAGATATTCAAAGTCTTGATCCTAAAGCGATGATTAATCGAGCAGTTACAATCGATGAATTTAACGGAGGAATAAAGTTATTGATATATTTTAAATTTATTTACTTTTCGTGAGATTCTTTGAGCTTTTCACCCTGCAAAATTTGCGGTCCTTTTTTCTTCTCGATAAAAGTGATTTTGTCCTTAATTGTCGTAACTGTTGGTTTCTTGTCGACTTTCTCGGTTTGATTAACCGGTTTATCGTCGCTCGTCTTGGTCTCATTCTGTACGGCTGGTTTATCTCCCGCGTTAGGACTCGGAGGTGGAGTCTCAGCGGATTCTTCGTGAACTGGTTTGATGTCTGGCTTTGGTTGCGACTCTACTTTCTCCGCCATTTCATTGTCATCTGATCCTGTGAGAAGACAACTTTTGAGTCTGTATTCGATGAAATATGCTGGGACATCCAAGGGATACGTCAGTCATGCGAGGAACATACTATTAGATTAACGCTACCAATCAACTAAACTAAACAATACATTTCCGTGGCTTTGATAAACGGAAATTCCACAACAGCTCAAATAAGTACATACTGCGTAATAGATTGTTCAGACTGCGTATACAAACCTGAAAACAGTTTGCTTATAGTTGAACCAAGTTTAGAGAAGGTACCTTCTTCTTCGTCAGGACCAGATTGACTCGACTTCTCGGATACCAGTTCCACGTTCAGTAGGTTTAGCAGACCGCTATCGTCCATCAAAAAGTGTGCGCGAATGCCTTTACTTTCAGCTTTTTGTAGCGCATGTTTTTTGTGAGCTTCAGCAACGCCGGTTAACTCTACATGCAACAAATTTACATTCCCGACGGACCTGCAAAAGTCATGTAAAAAGAATTAAAACTGAACAAAAGAATAGCAAGTAGCACGCTTACAATAACTCTCGCTCAGGTAAATGGTCCATCTCCGCATAATTAACTCCGAATCCAAAATCATCTTTGTGCTTGTTGAAAGTAATGATCTTCTTCTGTGGGTATGCATTCATTTTACTGAACAGCGTTTTGCGAACCTGTTGAAGAATTAAAATATTAATTGAGGTCCCGAAAGAGAATGTCGGCTAGTCGTGCGATGAAATCGGGATAGTGGATAGTTGTTCGCACCTGTTTCGTCTTGTCGTCGATGGTTCTGTCGAAAACTACTTGAACGGGAAACAAGACCGCATCCTTAGTGATGAATTTCTTTACTTTGAAGCCCTGACTGAGATCTGCAGCTTTGTAGACGGCTCCGAGAACCGCCGCTTCGTCGGTATTTATGTTTTTGGAAAGCTCAGTTTTTAGAATCTCCGTCAACTTATCCTGAACTTTGGGCATCCGCGTTCCGGCGCCGACCAACACAACTTGGGAAACTATGTCCATCGTAAGAGCTGAAATTTTCATGAGCAAGACAATTAAAACAAAGATGTACCACTGAAAATAAAATTGTAACGAATATAGAGATGAGGATTGACTGAGACACACGATATTACATGGAAGACTGCAATAGCTCGGTATGATAAATGAAATCGTAACTTTGTTTTTCTTTCACCAAAACAAAGCTTCCTCTATGAGGAAGCAAAATGTCCAGATAATGTATTGATGGGATAACGAGAATCTGAATCGTATTTCGAAAGAGAACAGACGTCTAACAGTGCGTAGATGACACAAATAGTGATGATTGTAATTAATGATGTATGCCCCAAAACTGAATATGCGTGTTGTTGATTTAGCTCAGTCGTAATATTGATTTGGGAAGTTTTTAACGATGTTACAGAGGATATTTGTTCATTTCGGTTAAGCGTGTTTGACAAGAAATTATATGAAAATTGGGAAACTTGATGGCTCTCGCATAACGAAGAAATGTAGTGAGAACCTCGACGGCTCTCGCAGGGGGATGGATTGAATGGAAAATCGAAACCTCAGGAAAAACGTACAGATTATCGACTGACGAGATCGCGGGAGTCTTGATCGGATTTTGAACCAGAGCAGATGTCTGACAGTTCGTACTTGAGGTAAATAGTGGTGATTGTAAGTCATAATATCCGCCCCAAAACAAAATACTCGTGTAAAATGAGCCAACAATTTCTAGTGTATGTATATATATAACTATCAGTTTGTCGTGGGTCTTCACGTCTTCGCTATAAGCGACGGAATTTAGAAACCGGAAATCTACATTTCCGTTATGCCATTAGTCCCGGTTGGAAAATAGGATTTTCAAACCGGAAGTGATGTATTTCCGGTATCACGTCACTTTCCCTGGGGGAACCACCTGGATTCTTGAAAATTGAGACGAGCAAACAAAGGACTTTCCAAGGTATGCATGAGCTGAGATAAACAGGACTTATAAACGCACCTGCAGTGTCTAGTGCCATTTTGATGACAGGACTGATGCGTTCAAAAACATCAGAACACAATTCTTCCAGTTTTTCTCTAGTTACTTGCAGCCTGAAATCTTTCTCATCCAGCAGCCCTTCGACTTGAGCGTAGTGATCGAGATTGGCGCTGAGAACGTTCTTAACTCTACCAGCCTCTTTGAAAAGCTTGGCCATTGCTCGGGCGTTTGTAAACACAGAATTCTCAGTTTTGTTCATTTTATCAAATTCCTCCGCCAAATACTTCTGAAGCCGAACTTGCATCTCCAGCCCTCCCAAGCTTCTGTCGTACCCTACTCCCAGTACGCTGACCTGGGGAATTATTTCAACGAAACCCTTCTCCTTAGATTTTACGTTTTGATAGCCGACAACCGTGGCGGTTGTACTGCTGGCTCCCATGTCGAAAAACATCATGTACTGAGTAGAGTCGTTGATCTCCTTTCGCCGAAAGATTCCATAGTTGAGAGCAACAGCCGTGTTGTCATTGATCAGTTGGAGTACTTTGAGCTCCGCCAGCTCGGCCGCTTGGAGCACCGATCGTCTTTCAGCCTGATTAAAAAAACTAGGCACCGTTATAACAGCTTCATTGACCTTTTGCCCTGCAGAGTTCTCTGCAAATTCTTTACTCTTGTGCAGCATCTGTGCCAGCAGCTCCTCCGGCGTGTATGTCACGTTTCCGTCAAGTTGAAAAGCTATCGTCTGCCTCTCGTCATCGCTGATTATATCGTAGTAGGGAAATCTCTGTCTGTACAACTGAACCATAGGATTGTCTATGGGCTTTCCCAACAGATCCAAAATATACGAGAAGCTATTCTTCGGAGATTTCAGCCCCGCGATCTGGGCGTCCTCGCCGAATGTTCTCTCCTTGCCTCGGAACGATATAGTCATAGGAGTTTTCCTCTTCGACTCCTTGTTCAGCGCAATTTCCATGGGTACCCCGGGCTGTAAGGAAACGTTCGTGGAATAAGCAGCAACAAAAAGCTACGGACGAGTCCGAGCGTAGTCGGAGGGAAGTTGACTTGCAAAAAAAAAATAGAAAACCGAAAAAAACTGTTCGACTCTTACCGACACAATAGCGACTTTCAGCCACTCGCTTCCGATGTCAATGCTCATAACGGCAACTCCATTTGTGCGCTCGACGAGGCAGGCAACCCCGAGAAAAATTAGAAAAGTGAAAATTCTTCGGCAAACCATTTTTCTTCCGACGACACGTAGCTCAATTTCACTGTGATCGTGTATCATCAGGCGCACGAGGTTTGTGCTTTATACTGCAAAAAACCAATATTCAATTACACTGCCAGTGAGATATTTTCGTGAAGACCGATCGGTCGGATTTGTGCTCACTATTGTTTATAGATGAATTATCGATGTCAGAAGCGATTCTCTGTGCGATTCTATATTATTTAACCATAAGTAATGTTTGTTAGTGCACTTTGAATACACGAGACATAAAACGCGAACCGGCTGCTCTAAAGGGGAATTGTGATTCGTGATGTGGTCGACTATACTTCACTTGGTGTGGCGACATCCCATTGGCCGATTAAGATTTCGTGTCAAAAACGTGTGATGACAGCAGCTAAGGAATGCCGGGTTCATTCAACTATCATCGGATTGACAAAAAATTATTGTATCGGTATTTTTATACTAATGAAAATATTCGTACATTAACGTTGCGACAATTTTCATTATAGTATCAAATTGGTATACAGTTTCCCCACTCTTATAATTAATTCTGTGGTCACCAACACATGCATAGACAACCTTATATAGCATTGTCGAAAGGCAGTCGATTTACCGCGCCGATTATTTACGAATAAAAATTGCTTATCAATGCACAGAAGCATTAGCGTTTATTTCATCTTTATTTTATTGTGTCACGGTTAAAGTTATGTAATTGATCAAATCTATTATTTGTATGTAAAAAAAGTGTTATAGGCAATGCTAGATATGCTACCTCGATACCAATGATTTCACGATTTTCTTCACGAGAAGGAAAAAAGTGTGCTGCTAATTGATGTTTTCTTTTTTGTTCCATTGAAATATTGCTGGAATCCATATAAATTAACAATGATTTAATTGTCAAATCGTAAGCTTTGTTATAAGATGACCGTCATTTTACATTTGCCGAGACGAACTTACTCCTTCAGCCAATCAACGCGACGGACACTCCGGTGCGGCACTTCCGTTCGTTATTCTCATTGGACGACCAACATAACTGTCGATTGCTGAGTTTCCTCGAAATTGCCATTATCGCAACAATTCGACAATTATTATGGCAACATGAAAAACTGCTGATCACGAGTGATACGGCCGATACTGCGTGTGCCCTTTGAACTTTGAATGTCGCTGCGAAAAGGCAGCGAAATGGACATTGATCCTCGATAATCGATCTTGTGTTAAAGTCCAACGGGACCTTTAATCAGACCGATCATCATCGGCGACGTTGTTGGAGATATTGTTTGATTGTTAAGGGGCGTAGTTGATAGATTTCCGCAGGTGCGGTGTACAAAACAATAACAAAACAACTGAAAATGTCAAACGATGTGCGTTTCGACGGTCGCGTCGTCATCGTAACGGGCGCCGGCGCAGGTTATTTTGCAATTTAATTTTTTCAAACTTATTTTTATTGGTTAAATATTCGTGTTTTTATTTTATCATGCAAACGTATTTGCAGGATTAGGAAAGGCTTATGCTATGCTGTTTGCTTCTCGAGGAGCCAGCGTTGTCGTCAATGATTTAGGTTCAGGACGAAACGGAGATGGAAGCGATTTTAGAGTAGCCGACGCAGTCGTTGAAGAAATACAAAAGCTTGGTTTGACTTTTTCACTTTCTATTTAGTAATATCGATGAAGTTTATTGATTTCATTTTATTTTATTTAATAAGCATCCGGTCGTACAAAGGCCAGTGCGGATAATCAATTGCTGGTTCTTCCAAATTGTCTCTGTTAAATAATACAATGAACGTGCAATTGATACTAATGAATTGCCTACATAGTTGTATCATGACCGTTATACTGTTGGTGGACGGAAAATAAGATCGCAGCTTGTTCACGCTGATTGACAGAAATGGCAAAAGGATACTTGTGCACTAATCTTAACACACCAAATGCAACTGTTAATGGATGCATGATTTTTATTCCATTCTATGCAGTACAATGGAGCGTAGTTTGCCTTTTATTATCTTATTACCTACAACACAAAAATATCAAGGCGTTTCAAACAAATTAATTAAAGACAAGTAATCTATGTAAAATTTTTAACTACAATAAAATTGTTAGAAAAGAATGTATTAGTTCAAAAAAGGGATGAATACCAGCAATGCCATTGAGTGGGGGCCTCAAGGTGAAGGTCTTGAAAGGATTACTCAAATGAAACCTAACAATGATTCCAGGAAATTTCTGCATGCAGCAATAGAGAGCAAGAAATTGCATTCTTTGAAACTATTCTGTGCTGCGATATTCGCGACCGAATATCCCGTCCCAATTTTCTTTGAAAATTATTCGAGAAAGGAGAGATAAAATCCAAGAACCATCGTGAAAATTAAATGGTCTAATTATTTTCTTAATTTTCATTGTGGTTTCAAGGCTCCATACCAGTACCAGGAGTTCAATACCAGGAGTTCAACAGAATTAAAAGACTCATGAAACCTGAAATAAATCGAGAATCCGCTTTATCATTTCCGTAACGCTGATTGGGTGTTGTACTCGATTCGATATATCGAACGTAGATCTCCCGTTGCGATAGACGCGCCTAACGTACAAGCGCGCGCGTCCTCGTGCACGCTCTAGTCGTATCCCACCTGTTTAATTTATTTTACCGGCCAAGTATTCGACCGGGATGCTATATATAGTTGGTCATATACCTATCGATAAAAAAAATCGCAAACTTGTATTGATATGTTTAAGATAGTTTACTGGCAAGATCTTAGCCCACTATTTTTATTTTAGGAGGTAAAGCCGTTGCGAATTGCGATTCGGTTCTCGATGGGAGCAAAATTGTCAAAACTGCGATCGACGCCTTCGGACGGATAGATATTGTTGTTAACAATGCTGGAATCTTGAGGGACCGAAGTTTCGCACGGATGTCGGAAGCCGAGTGGGGTACGTGCATTCCGTATTCCCCGTACTATTTTCCGATAGTATAATCTATAATAATGTCTGACGGTATAATCTGGTAGATTGGCGGTCTAACTTCGATTCTTTATTTCAGACATTATTCAGGACGTTCATGTCAAGGGAGCAGTGAAAACCACGCAAGCTGCATGGCCCTACCTCCGTAAGCAGGGTTACGGCCGTATCATCGTCACCTCGAGCAACAGTGGTTTATACGGAAATTTCGGGCAAGCCAATTACTCTACCGCAAAGTCTGGGCTCGTTGGATTTGCTAAGACTCTGGCAATCGAAGGAGCAGCCAATAACATTCACACGAATGTCATAGTTCCCACAGCTGGTTCTCGTTTAACGGAGGATATCGTTCCACCAGGTCTGTAAAACATTACACTTTGCTGAGCGTCCCCGTGTCGTGTTAATCTATAAGATAACGTGTCCATTTAATGTGCCCTTATTTGCAGACTTTTGGAGTCAATTAAAACCTGAATTAATAGCTCCCGTTGTTATGTGGCTGTGTCACGAGGAATGTACTGAAAATGGAGCCATCATCGAGTCCGCTCTTGGCTGGGCTGCAAAATGTATGTTTGCACGCAAATTCCTTCTTTAAACTATTGAAACGTCGACGTTCGCTTATCGGCTAAAATAGCGCGACGTGGCTTTTTAATTAACCGAAACATGGACGTAATTTTTAGATCAGCTAATACGATCTGTGGGCTCGATTTTGCGACAAGACATAAACGCACATGTCACCCCGGAAGCCGTACGAAATAATTGGGAAAAAGTGACTGATATGAGTGAAACAAAGCACTGCGAATCCATCCAGGTAATTACTTCCAGGAGAATTTAATACTTCGACTTGTGAGAGGTATTCTGAATCGTCCATTGTAAATAACGGACAATGTAAAAAAAATTTAGGAAGCTACGGGAGATTTACTCAACGTGCTGGAAAGTTTGAAAAGCGACAATAGAACCACCAAACCGGTAAGGTCTCGAAACATATTATGCTAAGCTTAGGGTCCACCACAATGAGTTATGTTTTTAAGGTAAATACCACGCTGGTTTATTTGTTTATGTTTACAGAAACATATACTGAAACACAGCTACAACTATCGTGACGCGATTCTTTATGCAATCGGAGGTAAAATTGGTTTAAAAAAATGTATTATCGCGATGACTTGTTCCCGATGTTACCCAGACAAATTCGATCTGAGTTTGAATCTGAACTTTAGATCAACCTATTTGCGCTTTAGCAACTTAAAAATTGCTTTCAGTTGGATGTAGAAAAGACGAAAGTTCTGACTTTCGCTATCTTTACGAGAACCACGAAAGTTTTGCCGTTTTACCGAGCTTTTATGTGATATACGGCCCGATGAGTTGTGTGACAACGTCAGTTCTAGAAGACATACCTGGACCTTCGCCGAATCTAGCAATGGTTAGCTTTTCGTAATCATTTAATTGATTTAGCATTAAAATAATTCATAGATTCTTGATCTGCGGGATGCTTGTCCGAAATTGTGATACATATGTTAATTTTTCAGATTCTTCACGGAGAGCAGTACTTGAAGGTACTTAAACCAATTCCCACGGGGGCAACTGTGGAAACTCGCGTGAAGATCCAGGACACACTTGATAAGGGCAAAAATGCTGTTGTTCTGATTGAACGTAAGGCGGATTTTTTTAGTCGATATTAAAATAAATGTAACTCGCACACAAAAAGTTAGCTAGTAGTGATGGGATGTGAAAGATTAATACAATGTTGCGTAACTTTCAGACGAAACATTCGATACGAATAGCGGCGAGAAACTCACTACGGGACAAATGACGTTGGTGATAAAGGGTGCTGGTGGCTTTTCGGGGCCTCGTACGTCAGCCCATGAAATACCGATAGCTCCCAGGCCAACTGGCAAGCCCGATGCCGTGTGCGAGGAGAAAACAAGTCGTGATCAGGTAATATTTTTTTCAATACCTCATCATCAACATCAGGCCCAAACGAGCAACACAAGTTTTGTTTTTTTATCATGAGTTTGTTAAATCGTCGTGCCCGAGCATGAACATTTGACCAGAATATTGAAAAAAAAACTCCCAGACTGGTGTAATATAACATTCACAGAAATATCTTCGTTTTCTTTTCTTACAGGCAGTTGTGTACCGATTAAGCGGAGATCCAAACCCTCTGCACATTGATCCAGCCATGGCACAAATGAGCGGATTCAAAGAGCCTATTCTCCACGGACTGTGCTCGCTTGGATTCGCTACTCGTCATGTACTGAAGACTTATGCTGGTGGAAATCCGGAATTGTTCGATGCAATGAAGGTATAGCAGAAAGTGGTAGCACATGTTCATTCGAAAAAGCAACTTTATGGAAGTATCTTTGTGTTCGTACTTTAGTGTCATCGACATATTTTATATCGTGTTACAGGTTCGGTTTGCCAAACACGTGATTCCAGGTGAATCGTTACGTACCGACATGTGGCAGAGAGGATCTAGAATTCATTTTGAAACAATTGCCGTCGAACGCAACGAACCGGTCATAACTGGTGAGTATAATTTGACAAGTCTGTAAAGTTTAATAATAATAATGAAAATTAATTATTTGTCAAACCTACTGATGAAGCATTCCGATAATAATCGGAGTCCATGTTAGTGTGCTGATAAGATTAGCTTCTAACAAGCTCTATTCATTTATTATCCTACACTTCTGAACACTGTCAGACTCATTGTTATCTCATTGATTTCCGAGACTCCGAGATTCCTAGATGGAGAAACATGTTTTTAGCGATTTTTTCTACGTCAGTACTTTTCAATAATCTTGCAGGTGCTTATATCGATCTGAAGAGGGTAGTGACTCGTTCACTGGAGCCTAATAAATGCTTTATGAAAGAGAATTTGGAAAGCGACGCTATTTTCGCCGGCATGATGGAGTGCATTAGGAAAAATCCGAGTCTTCCAATGCCACCTGGTGGAACATTCCTCTACGATGTGACTTCCGATGGAGAAGTCAAGCGGCGATGGAGTGAGTAGTCAGAATTTTTGTAAATCGTATAATTCAGTGTTCGATGTCACGTTTCGATGTGACAATGATCAGAACCAAAATTGCGAAAGTGCAAAGCTATCGGATTATACAAACATATAAAATCGTAAAGCAGCGAGGAAGAATTTCTTCGTGTCGCAACACGAAACTCCACAAGTCGTCGTTAATTCATATCACCCTCAATGCTCGATCAGTCACGAAGATCATATCAATGTATCCCGCTTTGCTTTATTCTTCTTTACAGCTGTGGATTTGAAGCGTAGAGAAATTTACGAGGGTCTACCATACGGTGTTGCACCAGACGCTGCTCTCCGCGTAGACGACAGAGTCATAATTCGGACGGTGAGTATACTCGTGGAAATCATTTCAAAACAGATTATCCGATTGACACTACCGTACTGGAATAAAACTAAGCGCGGTAAGGTAAAAGCACCAGATCAATAAGGGAGCAGATCCAGTCCCCGGGCGTACATGAAAACAGTTATTTGTATGGCAAGGGCGTTTTTGATGAGTGTGAAAATGCACGAGCCGAAGGCTAGTGCGGCAGTCACACGAGTCCAGACTCCCTTTTCTACACACATGCTATTCACACAATTTGTCCTAACAAATCCATCAAAAATCACGTTTTTCGTTTCTGGGAAGGGTAGGCAGACAGGCACTTTCCCGCACTAGTGCGATAAAAAAGACCATATTGCGTTTGTACGCATGCGCAGTACTTTTCTTGCACGCGATGTGAAAAAGTGCCGTTAGGAAAATCGTATTTCCGTTACACTTGCTCGCATGCTTTCTCTGCCCACTCGGACGCGTTCTGTCACTGGGACGTTTACCTTTTGTGCTGCCGCGTTATTATGAAGAAACGTACCTACCATTTTAAACTGACATGACACAAACTTCGCTCGGCGAAGTTCACTTAGAGAATAAAGTCCTACAAGTGAACAATTTTTTTTTTCATCCTATGACCGGGCATTGATAGTGACTTGCCAAAGACGAAATTTGGTGTCATTCAGATATCTTGAGGGTAATGAACTGACAGTTTTTATGCATTGGAAGTAATTGGAGTCAGAACTCCCATTTCTACTCTCATGCCATTCACATAATTTTTTCATAACTAATTCACGAAAATCACGCTTTTTGTTCCCGTGAAGTGTGCGTAGAAAGGCACTTTTCCGCACTAGTGCTGGAACAAAGACCATATTTGGTTTATACGCATGCGCAGTATTTCTCCTGCACGCGATGCGGAAAAGTGCCTTTCTGCGCACACTTCACAAGAACGGAAAGCGGGATTTTACGTGCATGCATTAGGAAAAAAATGTTGTGTTGATCCGGGGTATGTACTGCCTTTGGGGGGTCTTCGGCTTTCCTCTTTTTCTTCGTTTTCTTCCTTAAGTCGGTGCTTGGATTCATATAGTTCAGAGGAGGTGCAGACCGGCCCGTGACGAGATGTCGCGCCGTCCATCTTGTCTATTTCCGTAGAACCCGATAGACACCGTGGGTTTTCCCGAATTCTACCGTTCAAATGTTTATAATCCACTAGCAGTGGACAGTCACAAATAATAGAACGCATAGCTGAGCAGATCTGCATTCAAGATTGCACCTGTATTGTTATGACTGTTAAATAGCATTCGCATAATAGATATGTATATCGTTTATTCCATTTCAGGCTTTGGGTCAGCTAGATCTGCAGAAACCATTCCTGGAGAGAGAAATCGGTCTTGAGGGTGACGTGACGCTCTTGCACACGTTGAAGCTTCTAACCGACAGCTGCAGGCCCAAGCTGTAGGCGTATTGAAAATCCGAGCATAAAAAAATAAAAATGCAAAATATCAGGCAGTGCAATATTATGGATCTGGTGTACGAATACTTCTTAATTTCTGTATCATTGAGGATGCAGCAGGTGATGGGATAGTATGGTCTGTATTGTGGTCAAAGGATGCTGAAATATATATGCACAGAAGTCAAGAGTGCATAAAAAGAGCTTACACAGGTTCAACCTAACATTTTATACTTTATTGGTACCATGTTAAACAATAAATTATGCGAACGTACTACTATTTCCATGTCTCTAAAAACCTGAAATCCTCTTTCACAATGAGTAACATTTCCAGTGGTCCTCTGGTTCGTACCGCGTACCGCTAAAACATTCGAAAACGAGAGGGCAATGGTGATCAGCTGCTGTTCAAAGGAACAGCAAGTCCTACAGAACTAACATAGAGTTTGTTCTTTTTGTAGAGTTCATTAATAAAATTGACGATAGTGTTAGCCGCAATTATAAAAAGGAACTGTAGGGCTGGAAGGAATTCAGCTTGACCGCGAAACAATCAGTTAAAATCAATCTTTGAGGTTAGGATTTTTAAACTTGTAGGTAAAAAGGATGGCGGCCGGTATTACTGGATTGACATGGTATAGCGGAGGTTATATTCCTACTACCCCGACGCGGCGGCCGGGCCGCGTGTCCGGACAGCAGACTACCGAATAACTCTTGCTCGAGCCAGTTAGTGTAAGTGGTTCATCAACAATTGCAACACCAACAATTGCAAGATCAAGTGGACTCGTTATTGTTTCGTGTAGATGCATACGCGAGAAACAAGTTTTGCCGATTCGTTCGGCGACTAGAAGAACCGTGCCAGTTCATGCCAGTTGGGCGCCCGGTATTCGATTGCGTGCGGTACGGTGCGCGGAGCTCTTTGTTCTCGCCCTGAAAAAGTACTCGAGTCTCGCGATTGTAGAGGTTTAAATTTTCAAATTGATGAAGATACATTTTTTTTTTGACGTGCATTGTGAAATGGGCTTCCAGCAACATAGTGCAAAGCTTGTGAAGTCGATTCTACTCTACAACCGTCCGAACATAACCTCATTTGTCGCGGGACACAAAACCGGAAGACGGCCGTCCCTGTGTATCGAAGTTTCAACAAGTAGCTGCTCGGATCGTTGAGTCTTCTCATTGATCAACAAACGTATCTTTTCAACTTCGAGTGAGTATGTTGATTTATTCCCGTGTTCAAAAGACTAAACACGCTGATAAATAATAAAAGTGTGGAAAACTGTAAGGTTATATAAGTTAAAGTTGACGTTATTTGTAGGGGTTCGGCACAATGGCGGCCTAACGGCGCCGACGAATACATCGACAATGTTGGAATTTTACTGTATCAATAGGAAAATAATGTGTGTCGTCAGACATTTGTTTACAGTGATAAATATAGTATTTATGACCGTCATTTGACAAATATAGTATTGGTCCAATAACATATTTCCAACTGATTATTTTAAGGTTGGACTAAACATCAACATAACCTCAAAATATTTTAAATCTATTTTTCTAGAAAACGGTGATGTAAAATATAAAAGGAATTGCTGGGCGCATTGCGTATTTGATTAACGCGGAGCGCACCGCAATTTGTTTTTCATTTTATACAATCAAATCAGAGACAAATGGTTTCACAATATTTTGAGGTTATGTTGATTTTTAGCCCCACCTTAAGGTGAAATGAAGGTCATGTGACGGATCCAGGAGTGTGAAGAAGGTAGCGGCGTTGGTTTTACAAAAGAGCGAGAGAGAGCGACATCTATCGCGTTTCACTTCACCTTAAGGAGGATCGACAGTTTCTTTGGAGTAAAAAATGTGATTGAACAAAAATGAATGAAAATTGTCTCGAATCGCATGCAATATTAGTAAAATGAATTATGCATGCCATTGATGGTGTATATTTTGCAAAAATTATCCGTTTATCGAAGATTAAGAAAGTAATGTAGTGAAGTTTAAGGATCTCACTCAATAACTTCCGTATCGTCATCACGTATTACTGGCCAACATTACGAAACGAAAAACCAAATGACAAATCATTTCCCGAAACTTATATGAAATGTTTTTAAAGAATATTGGAAACATAAAATGATTGATAAATTGATAAGTTTACCCCCTGGATTCGTGAAGTGTGGTAAAACACTTAGAATTGGACGTGTATTAAAATGGGACTGAAGTGAGGTTATGTTTGGTTCTCCGAACGCATCAGCTTTCGACCGGAAAGGTTGTCGAGCCTGGCACTGATAATTCGGTTAAATTGATACTGCAATGACAAAATAAACTATGCATCGATAAATCATTGAGTTTACGCGGTAAACTGCGGATTTTCGCATTTATTACATAATCTTCGATCCTTCGTCTACTCGAATCTAGTTTTTCAAAGCTCTAAGTTCGTTTGATAGTAGAAAAATAGTGATTTTTTATCCCGGAATCGACCGACTCCAATGTTAGTATAAAAATGACCCAATTATAGTTTATTGCTAATAAACTATACAGTCAAAATTGTTCAGACTTCGGGAATAGATGCGTAGAGCGTTCATGTAGAACATATTAAAAAATGGAGGCCTTAAGTTGGATTTCGTCTGATAGTCGACTCTTCTTAATCTAATCTAAAAAAAATAATTCACCATACATTGACATTACACTTATAGATAGTAAATTTAATTAATTATATCTGCTTCAAATTACACAATTAAGAGTTTTCATACAAATGAGTGTCAACTAAGCGATTTTTCTAATAGAGTTGACAATTTTTGAGTCGATGATAGTAGCCAATAAAGTTAGATTATTGATCAATCACCTACTTATAACAGCAGTCACAAGTTTGAAGAAATATATTCCAATTTTAAATAGAAGATCTCTCTGTTTCAGACCAAAATAATCCGAATGCTGTCCATTAATCAAGAGACTGATTCGAGACCAACTTCAAGGAGCCACACCCGGTATATTCGATAGTTTGTAAAATTTATAGAATGTTCTTATTCTTCCATAGATGTTATGGAACCCTAGATATACAAATAAGCAAGGTAGATTTTAATGCATAGAAGATAAGCGAAACCTCGGCTACAACAGTCTGAATGTTTTTACTCCCTGCAACTTGTTGTATGCAATGAGAAAGTAAAAATGGCTCAGAAGCCAACTCGAGATTTAGGCGTCAAAGAACGTCCTACACTGGCACAAAAGCGTAGTAGATCGGATACACGACATACAGAAAACATTTATGCAAAATTTTATAAGGGCAAATTGAACGTAAATAATATGCTGCAACCACCGGGTTTGCAGAAATCGTCGCGAAAATTAGTGGTCCGTAAAACTTTTAAATGCGGAGTTTGTCACGTGACATTCTCGTCGATGCGCATAGCGTCGCGTCACGTAGAGTATTATCGTCAACCGAAGTATCCGTGCGAAGAATGCGGTACAAAATTTGCCGACACGAGACAGTTGGAATTTCACGTTACATACACTCATGGAGAGGTAAAGAACCTGGCAATGTACAAGCTGCAGTGCCCGGTCTGCAAACAGATGGCTGGAACAAAAACATTTCTGCAGTCCCATCTCTATCACTACCACAACGAATGGGCAGTGAAGAATCCAATGAATCAAAATACATTTGCTTCAAAGTCAATATCGGAAGGTACGAAAACTTCGGCCGATATCGAAGAGGCGAAGATAATGAAATCGCCCCGAATGATATCAATGTTGAAAGACCCGAAACATACTTCACGCTCTTCAATGAGCGTTCCGCGGGCCGGAAGCGCGAATTCTCAGCAAGCTCGTCACACTTCAACATCATCTTCATTTTCCAAGCAAGACATTGGTGTCCCTCTTGCCAAAACGCATGGAAGTCCAGTCGTATTCGAAACTGTACTGAACGGCATAAAGGTGGAAGCATGTGACGACGAACCGGAAGATTCGGGTCGTTTCTCGATTCCCAATCGTCCCAGTGAAAATGACTGCGACGAAATGCTGAGAGCGCTACACTCGTGCAAAGAGTGTTACGTGCCATTGCCGAGAATAAGAGTATCGAGGACTACGACGGAAAAGGAAAAGCGACCTGAAGAGGTCGAAAAGGAAAAGCGGCCGGAAGAGACCGAAGAGGAAAAGCGACCGGAAGAGACCGAAGAGGAAAAGCGACCGGAAGAGATCGAACAGGAAAAGCTACCGAAAAAGATCGAACAGGAAAAGCGACCGGAAGAGATCGGCGAAGTCGCTCGAACGGAAGACTATTCAAACGACTTTGAAGCTACATCGCTCGACGAACTGTGCTTGGACGACTGTCCGATAAAATCCGAGCCGGAAGAGTTCATGGAGAGCACCGCCGAGTGTTTGCAACTGCAGAACACAACGTTTTCTTCTCGCCCCGCGAAAACTGCTGCATCCAAATCAAAGAAGAACCACGCTGTCGTGCGTATCGCCTCAAAAATTTGCGACAAATATTTCCCGAGCAAACGCGCTATGCAGCGACACTTTCGTCAACGGCACATGATAGTCGCGGAGGACGTGGTGTACTGCGTTTGCGGCAAGACGTTACCCGGTCGCAGGGAGAAGGAAAAGCACTTTTACGATCACTGCGGCGAGATCGTTACAGCGAGTGCCGCCGACACGATTCAATCGGCATTCGCGTCTTGCAGGCTGTTGGAGAAGAAACACGAGTGTCCAAAGTGCGGCGAGAAGTTCTGGCTGGAGACGTGCCAGCAGGATCACCAGGACCGCTGCAGATCGGTGAAAACCGGTGCGAGCGTGCGACTCGCCTTGACGATGGAACTCCATTGCAGATACGAGCAAATGTCCCGTAGCTCGGCGCACCACGTTTGTACTCAATGCAACACGGGATTCAATTCCTCGTCGACGCTCTGGCAACACAAACAAAAGTACGGCGGTTCCGAGGGTCATCAATGCCCGATCTGCAAGACCTTGTTCAGCGGCCGGCGCCTCCTCAAGGGCCACATCCAGTCGGCCCACGAGTCCAGTCGCAAGAAGCTTTACTCAATTTTTTGCGAAATTTGCAACCAAGGCTTCACGAAGAATCTCTACAAGAGGATTCACATAATGCATTGCCACTCGATCGAGGTCGAGAAATCGATCAAAGGTACCGAGCTCATCGTCGTGAGATCATCGCTGCCCGAGCCTCCGAAGATCGACACCTGCGACACGGCCCAAGCCTCCGACGCCCCTTCCGAAGCCGAGGAGACTCCCGCGCCTCCGACGCCTCCGAAGTCCTCCGGACCCGAGAACAGATGCCCCGTCTGCAATATCGTATTCGTGAGTCGAAAACGTTTCATGGATCACATGATCTATTACAAGAAGAACGAGATTGTGTACTGCGGCATATGCAGCAAGGACCTCAGAGGCCAGTACGTCGCTCATCATCACAACAAAAAGTTTCATTATTCCAGGGACATGCAGAATTCCTACACTCACCGCTGCACGATTTGCCAGGACGGTTTCATGTACAGGACCCACCTGCAGGCTCACGTCTCTCACGTCCATGGCAACGCGTTGAGAAACCCGAGTCTCCTGAGCGGCGAGGACCGAAGTGGCGCGATACAGAGCTGTAAACCGGAAGCCGTTCGGAGTACCGTGAGACACTCGTGCCCGGTTTGCGAAATCCTCTTTCCAACCGCCGCTGCACTGATGAAGCACCAAACGCAGTATTCCAACGACGGCGATTTCGCGTGCAACCAGTGTCCAAGGAAATGCCCGAGCGCGGCGATGCTCCTCGACCACATCGCTCTGAACCACTCCGACGGTGTCGTCGTTGACGGTGGAGTGAAGTGCAGTCGCTGCAACGAGTATTTCTTGACACGAGCTGGTTGGGTCTCGCACGTGAAGCACTTCCACAACAGCGACGGCGACGAGCCCTCGGAGTTCTGTTTCGAGAGCAACTTGACGTCGTCGAGGGAGTTTGGAAACGTCGAGATCGAGTTGATTCCCATGAACGACGCGATATCGAGCGGTATGAGCTACATCAATTATGGAAGTTTGATCGATCTTACGGGCCGCGAGGGCGCGAAGCCTGCATGCAGCACGAGAGTCGAAGCGCTCGGTCCGACCTCGACCACTTCCGGTACGAGGAATGAAGGAAAAATCGTCGAGAAGATCCGGACGAACTGCGGTACCTGCGGATTCGCTTGTTCGGGTACGGCTGAACTCGCCGATCACATGGGTCTGTACTCGAACACCGGTCGCTATAAGTGCATCATCTGCGACAGGAGATTTCTGTGGCGGAGGTTCTTCGAGGATCACAAGAAGAAACATTTTCGTCATTCGCCTGAAGACGTAAATTTCTGTCGGACGTGCGGCGAAGGCTTCGAAAAGATCGCCGACATGAGGATCCACGAAGTTCATCTTCATCGAGCCTGCAACGACATCGACGAGACTAATGGACTGCCCGCTGTAAGCTGTACAGAAAACAGTGCTGCTGAATCGACGAACGGCAAGGATCGATCGCAAACGGAGCAGGATAAAGTACCGTTTGCCTACGAATGTCCCATTTGCAAGAGGAAGTTCCCAACGGAAGATGCACTGGACGCACATCTGACGACCGCGGATAAACACGAGGGTGAGGGTCACTCGTCGAACAGCGGCGAGGGTCCAGCGATCTGTGTCATCTGCGATATGGTATTCGTAAGTAAGAAATTATTGAGGATTCATGAAAGTAAGTTCCATTCGTCAGTTGCAGCTAAACCACCAACGCCAAGGCAATGTCCCGAGGCTGGCGATCGTTTCTACGTCCTGGCCGGTGCTAAGATACTTCCCGAAGCCGTCGAAGTACTGAAGAAAAATTTTGATCGATGCAACAAAAGGCTCGGACTGACGAATACGATTTATCGATACGGTCCGTCGTACAAGTGCGACATATGCGACATCGTCGTCTCCAGCAAGGATTCTCTGAACGTCCACCAGACGAAGATCCACACGGTATCGTCGAACGTTCGGATCGACAGTGAAAACGAAGAGCAGAGCTCGACGGAGATAAGCGTCGTTGAAAAAACGCTGCCGGCGAGCTCCGGCTTGGGTGGGAACGAAGCTTCGACGCCGCAACAGGGCACGGTCGACCCACCTAAGAAAACGGTTCTGCCGACATTCACCAAGAGCATTCTAAAATCTGTGTCCACGATATCGGAGACTCGAGTCACGCACTACAGATGCAAGATCTGCGATCTTATTTTTGTCAACAAAAATTTGTTGAGGGTTCACAAGGTGAACGGTAACTGTGTTAAGGGTTCGATCGAGCGAACCGACGGTGATCGGCCAGACAAGGAGAAGGCGTGTGTTACGGAAGAGCCTCAAACTCTCATGAACAGTCCACCGGTCGAATCGGAAAAGACATCGGTCAGGCCAGCGGTTGGGCCAAACATCTCAACTTTGTCGCCGAATCGGATGCGGTTCATAAGCCTACCACCAGGCAACTATAGAGTCGGAAAATTGAACGTACGACCGTTCGGCAAGATAGTTCAGAACTTGATCAAACAAACTGGACATAAGAGAAAGAATGAGATCGCGAAAAACCCGGCGCCTGTGGCAGCAAAGCGAGTGAAGAAGGTATTCGACCCTGTTGCGTATCGGGAACTCTGCAGACAGCACAACTTGATACCCACGGCTGTGTCACCTGAAGTAACAACGCCCAAAAACCTTTGCGAGAAGTTTAACTGCACGGATTGTTGCGCCATAAACCAATTTGTTAAAGAAAAAAAATGTCCAATGTAGCTTGACACTTTGTATAATCTAGAAGTAAGATGGAAGGAAGGAAAGAGGATGTTGAATTATTGGATTCATGAGAATCATTGTTTGGTAATGAAATCCACCTGTTGTTTTATCCTTCGTATAATATTACAATACTACCGAACTCTTTTTTAATCCTCGGCATACATTTTTGCGTCACATTAACATACTTCAATATTCTATATGCGATATGCTGCAAATCGCAAATATTTTTTTTACAATACCGAAATTGTTGCAGCGTACAACCTCAGGTCATTCGATTTAGTCATACACATGTAAAATAGCGAATAATGTGCCTAATGTGTAAACTGCTGCGACAACAACAATAAATCAAATTAAATCTTTTTTAAATCCTTATGAGTTATCTACCTCTACTTATATAATGGAATTTGTTAAAGTTCCTAGTATCCTAGTAATGCATGCATCGACCGGAAGTAGCGTTCGGGTAACCGATTCTCGAATGAATACTTCATAGTGTCCCGGCCATATTTGCACCTGAAATTGGGTCTCGAAAGCTGATATTCATACACTAGGATTCACAAAATATACCTTTACTTGATAAAAATCAACGCTAATCTTATATATAGATCGCGAGAGTGTGAAGAGCCATTCTCATAACGACAATCGAATCAGCACGATGCGTTGCCGTATACGGGCGAGAGGTCTCGCCTCGATTCTTCTGTACCGGAAACGGTTCTGTAACCCTATAAAATACCTATTAGGCCTAAGATAATAATAGAACAGAGTGGAAAATGAAGCCCAAAATTACCTCGTAAGTATTAACTCGTTGAATCAGCCTGCAGTTTGGGACATTGATCGTTAAAATGCGCGGTCTCAGCACGTCGTTCCATCTGATCCTGGCTCCTTGAGGATTAGACGCGGGAGAACTGCTGACAGTCGCTTGTTCCTGAAAAGGTAAATATAGTCGAGCGCTTTATTTAACACAAGCCCGAGAAAATATAAGGACGGATAAATAAATGCACATCGATACCTCAAAACAACCCGTGTCAGTCAGTGGTTTGATCGTTGTTGATCGATGTTTACATTCGTATCGTACGTCAAACGTAGAGTGCTGCTCCGTCGCGAGTGGTTCGTACGATGTTTCCTCATTCGTAAACTCGTAACACAAATAAAAATAATTCGTAACACTGATAAGAATAATTAATGTTCACTTGCATCGCTGTATTTACGTACGATCTTTCGGTTCACCGCCGAATGCAACGATATTACAGTCTTACAAATATCCCGTACATTGGCCCGCTCAATTTGAGGTTATGCACTGTTGGGGTTGCGAATCCCTCTTTTATTTTTATTTTTTTTACATTTATTTTACTAGCCGCCTTTACATAAATATATGCATGTTTTTAAGTATAGTAGATAAGATCTTAATTAATACCAAGAACAACCACTTTGCTACTCCAAAATTGTGTAATACCGACCGAGTAGCCTAATGACTATCAATAAAAAATCTCGTTTCTAGGATTAATGATTATTTCCACTTGCGTCGGAACTTCGATACGTTTGGTAAATTTAATTATTTTTTTTCCTTGTTTCTCAGATGACGAAGGATAATAAAGGATCAACTGCGAGGGAAACTGTGTACGATCGTTGTGCGTACGTGGGATGCTACAATGGGAAGTTCATCAATGGCCGAAGACTCTTCCATTTTCCGGCTGAGACGGATAGACGGCTTGAGATGTGGATTGAGAGAAGCGGTAAATCTTGAGAGATGCGCTCCAGTCATGACTACTTGACGGCAACCTTCATCTCCTGAAATATTGCGGTTCGTTGTGTTTTAGGAAATTTTCGTTTGCGGACTTGGGCGGCTACTTCGCTACGCAAAGCAGGGCTTTGCGGCGATCATTTTGATGAAAAATGTTTCACCAATGCGACGAGGAAAGCCTTGAGAAGAAACGTCGTGCCGAGGCATTACACGGAGGATTTAAAATACAGAGAAGCAAATAATGGAATCGTGGAAAATAACGAAAGTACCAAAGAAAACTCGGCCAGTGAGGAGGAGGACGATCCAATGAATTGCGATCGTTTGTCGCCGCTCGGCGAATCGGCGGGTCAAGCGAAAGAATGCGGCATTGAAATTCACGACGAATCTTCCTTGCAGTCCGGCGAGTACATTGTAGGGGATCCGCTCAAAACGTCCACGGGCGATCGATCACCGTCGCCGGTCGTTGAATTTATCGTCGAGGAGCTCGACGAGAGTTTAATATGTGATCAAGCGGAGGAACCTGATGAAAAATCGATATTCGAAGAAGAGGCGGAAGACGACGACTTATCGAGCCGCGATGTGTACGAAACATCGCCGATGAGCATGGGGGAATCGGAAGAGACGATCGAACCTGCAACCGGAGGAGCCGGCCTGAGAGTTAATCGATCGAACTCGGACGTACGAACGTATTATCGTTCGAAGAATCATCATCCGGCGAACGGCGACGAAACAGCACAAGTAAATTCTGAAATGGCATCTGAAGAATCGGAGCCGGTCACGAACGAGGACGAATCGGCGATGACGACATTTCGAAGCTCAATCACGGGATGCGGAAACAGACGTCATGAAAAAATGCTGATGAATCTTCGCGAAGAGAACAAAATGTTACGGAAGAAGATGCGACTTCTAAAGCAAAATCTTCGACGGTCGAAAGCTCGTGAAGCGAATTACATGAGAGTCCGCGATATGCTGAAGGACGTAGATGAATTTCTCAATATACAGGAGTGCAATAACCCGGTTGCTCGGGCGATGGTAAAGCTGGCTCTGCACAAAAACAGGAGTCCTTACACGAAGGAGGAGAAAGACTTTGCCACGCAGCTGTATCGACACTCGGCGACCGCTGTCGTTCGATTGCGAAGAGCGGGCTGTAATTTTCCGGGAAAAAACACGATTAAACGATGGATCGCCGAAGACCACGGTGAACCGCCGACATTTAACTTCTTGATTGCGGATGGAAGTGACGATGCTGCCGAGGACGCTGGTGTCGACATGGATGACGCTGATGATGATGTGGTGGAAACGGTCGACTACGTAAATGAACCGGCTGATAATGTCGAAGACGTGGTTGAAGATGCGGAGGTGGTGATCAATGATTTGGTCGAACACTTGGAAGAGGTGATAGATGAAGAGGAAGAACATCAAGAATACATGCAAGTCCTCCCAATCAATTTCAAATAGAAGGTAATGAGCCTGCGAGGCACTCGTACAATATCAACGAAGAATTTTATGAATAGTGACAAGACAAATTTTTTAATGATTCGAACGAATCAATGCGAAGGTCGTTAGCCTTTGGTTACTTATACGCACGTGATTGAGATCCTAGGAGTTACAAAAGTAATAAAGTAATATTAATATTTTTATGACAGTATTGTTTATTTTCAATCTCATTTCTACTTTCTCACCACATACGAAGTTTGTAAGGAGTGAAAGTGTTTCAATGACGTCACGCCTGGTAGAAAAATGTGATTTTCAAACCGGAAGTGATGAGTCACAAAACTAGCATTACAGTAGAAACCGTAGTAACGTAGGAACGTCATTGTCATTCCTCCTTTCCCACCACATATGAAGTATGTAAGGAACGAAAGTATTGTAGTGACGTCTCATTCGGTCGAAAAATAAGATTTTCAAATCGGAAGTGACGTATTTCGAGTATGTCGTCACATCCAGTCGACAAGTTAGATTTTCAAACAGGAAGTGACGTATCTTAAAAGTAACATTACAAGGGCCCGTTCACAAACTTCATTTGAACAATGTAGAATGAGACAGAGTGCTGCGCTATTGCAAGTGCCAGAGAGAGACGCCATTTACCCTGATATGATTTCTGAACGCGGCCCAGTAGAAACCGTGCCGACGTTCAAATGTCAGCTGAGTGCTAGCACCCACGTGATGATTTTGTAAACCACGGCGGACCAACCGTGTTTGTTATTTCGTCGGGTGAAGCATATAATTAACCATATCGATTAATCATTGGAAATAAATTCACACGCAAGTAAGTAAATTCATACTAAAAAAAAACCCAAATATCCTCGTAATGACAATACTTCATGATCTTGTTACAAAATTTATACCGCCTAACCTAAAAATGTTTATGTTAGATTAGCTAGCAGGTTATGCCTTACTGGTTATATTTTTGAAGATGATCCATAAAGACAGTCCACCTGGCTCACCCGAAATGGAAGGGGGCCTGGATGAAGAAGATCTGATCTACATCGGCGATGTCGACGAAGTATTGGAGGTTTTGGAAGGCGAGGACAATAACGAAGAGGACGACAACGAGGATGACGAAGGGATGGAGAAAGAGCATCCGGAGATGGGGAACTCACTTTGCGTATTCAATAAACACGAAGGTGATTTACTAGTCGTCCAATTAAAACGCAATCGATTCATAAAAACTTTGTATTGATAGTGAGCTAAAATTAATTTTTCTTTTGAAGGTTCTGTATTTTGTGGGTCGTTGAGCAAAGATGGAAAATTGGCTGTTACGGGCGGCGAGGATGACATGGCATACGTATGGGACACAGCGTCCAGCCAAGTTCTTTTCGAGTGTAAAGGCCATGAGGACAGCGTTATATTTGTTGGATTCAATTTCGACGATTCATACGTCGCTACGGGTGATATGAGCGGCAATATAAAAGTTTGGAAAGTCAAGGACGAATCGACAGTCTGGGATTACAATATGGGAGACGCCACAGTGAGTACCGAACAACAAGCAATTTGACATTTTATTAAATACGATTTTTTGAATGATTTTACAGTGGATGCATTGGCATGAGAAAACCAATGTTTTATTCGCCGGATCGGTGGGCGGAGATGTTTACATGTGGCACATTCCAGATGGAACATGCAAGATCTTCCAAGGATTTGGCCAGAGAACAGTGACGGCTGTGATACTCCCTGATGGTATGGGCAGATCGCTACAGTTATGTTAAGGATATTCCAGTAAATCGTTTTTTTGGTAAAACCATCAACGATTGGTCATATTTCCAAACATCCCTCAGATTGGTTCAAAATTTCCCATGCTAGCTTGTGATTTACCTGTTGATTTATTTATTTATTGCTTTATTTGTTTATGAGACAAGCCCTTTTACAAAGAAAATACAGATACAATGAAGAAAGTATGATTGCCCCTTAGTATTCCAGATAAAGGAAAATGTTGATGGAAAAGAAATTCGGGAAACAATTTAGTAGCTATTCGTAGAGTAGAACTCGAGTAGATAGTGAACTTGTATAAGTAAAAATTGGTCTGCCAAACGTGTGGGACAGATCGACCCTGTTTGCGACGCTAGTAAACCGGTAATGTGCCGATCTCTCTGTGAGACCAGAACTGATTTTTGGGGTTCTAGAGGAGATCCAGGCGCTCCTTTGTCGTTCCGGGACAGTCTCTCGTAGGCAGGGCAGTCCATTATCCCCGACATGATTTTAAAGAGTGCGCGGTGATCGTTGAACGCCCTCAACGATTGCAGGCTCGGTATTTGCAACAATTTTTTCAGTTCGATGTAGTAGACTTATGGTATTTACTTTTTTTCCGTGTTACAGGCATAAGACTGGCCGTTGGATACGAAGACGGTACAGTACGAGTGATGGACCTGAAAAGTGGCAAAGTTCAATCGTCCAGTGTACCGGGCACCGGACATTCTTCTGCAGTCACGGCTTTAGGTTGCCCGTCGAACGGCAAAGTCATAATCTCCGCCGCTCTGGACGGAAAAACGATTTTGCGAACTACACAAACGGGCGTTGTACGATTTTTCACATTTATCGTAGTGTCTTTTTGTAACACTAAAAAGAAAAATTGTAACACTTGTTTAAAATATTTTTAGGTCGTGGCAGTGCTGCAAGAGCTTCAGGAAAATAAGGCAGTAGACGTCGCGCAAAGTGGAGAAACCAGTGCGATGGAAACTGACGAGAACTGGGTAGAAGCTGTGGCGATCTGCACAGACACCGAACTCGATTTGGCAGCTACGGGAACTATCAACGGAGAAATATACATCTGGGACGTTACGAGAAAGGTAGAAGCGAGAGACATAATAGTGTCCCGTTACCAAGTTGAAGAAAGCTGGCGAGACAGATCGTGTTGTTATGCCAAAGTGGTATTTTTTAGGATCTTTAAAAATTTCAAATTGAAAAATATCGAAAAGGAAACGTTTTTATGCATTTTCACTAAGTACTTTTATATATCACGTATATAGTAATTGCAGCGGAGGCGACAGTTCCGTCGTCATACAACTGACTGTTACATCATCGTTGCAGGTAATCAGGCACAAAATAAGTCAGGACAGCGGAATAACCAATCTCGCCTGGAAGCGAAAAACTTCGTTTTTATTCTCCGCTGGTCTGGACGGTGTACTCAGGTGTTACGACGCACGAACGGGCGAATGTATCAAATCGTTTGAGGGCCACAACGAAACCATTCTCGACTTGAACATTTCTGCGTGAGTTGCTTCAAAATCCCCCCACGCGCTTTGTACGAACACGAACGATAACGATTATTCTTTCAGAGATGGAACGCGGATATTGACGACCGCGGACGACTCCACGGCGAGAATTTTCGACATTACTATGTGCTAACGCAGAATCTTTCATTCATCTAGATTCAAACAGCGGCATTTAGTCGTTTATTTGAAAAAATGTTCGATACGCGTTGATTAAAGAAAATTGTTCATATAAGTACATATACACATATATACATATATTATTTGTAAGTTTATCAATTAATTGTTATAAAAAACGGTTTACAATGTTTTACTTTGTTCCCAATACAGTGCCGGCGTGCCATTGGGTATCCAAAGTATAACGTTTGCCGTTCCAATTGAAGTGCGTTGGATCGGTTCCTTCTCCGTGTTCGAAGTCGAATAACTCACTGAATTCAATCGCGAGCTTTGATCGCACCAGGCCAACGCCGCCCAATTTGGGAGATGCCGGATGGTAAACTCTTCCGGATGTTACACTCATGCAGAGCTTTTCCGGCTCAAATGGAACCTGTAAAAACGATTTAAAAAAAACATGTTTAGTCAGGATCTTTTAACGGACTTGTTACCGACGATAATCGTCGATAATACAGACCATCAGAAAATCATCCGCATGCGCGTAACTAAACCAATCCTGCAGCAGTCCAGTCTCTTCCGACTGCTTCTTCAAAACGTGAGTATAGACTATCGGCAAGTCGTCGCAGCGTACGAAATTTCGCTCGCGTCCGCATATCGACAGGTATGGAAAGTCTTGTTCGTACCGACCCGTGTTGTTCAGTTTCAGTCTCTTGAAAAAGAACGCCAAAAACTTCTTTTCTGTGAACAGGGTGAACGATCAGACTTACGCAATGGAGCGATGAACAGGGTTCTCGCAATAATAATCTATAACTATACATATTATCGGCATCACAGATAAATTTGTCGCCGTACAGCGGGTTCTCCGAAGCTTACTCCGTTGGGTATCGAAAGGCTTATCGTGTATCATTCCGAGAATATACCTTTGAAACATGACGTGAAGTTTTTCATGCGAGCGTCGTCCAGAAATAGCTGTAAACAAAAGTCGCGTGACATTGAGCTAAAGTGTAATGTATCATACGTAGGCTCTCTTTAAATTTTCATTTACCATTCCTTGATGGTCGATGTAATAGAAGTATTCCCTCACCCGTGGCTCGGGCGATTGGCCCTGCACGTAGGTAGCATAATTTGTACGAACTATCCTCGATCGCAAAACTGCCCGAAAGCTCGCCAACATTCCGACTTCTTCCGGCAGTTCGTCTGCAATTTTGGTATCGGGTTCAAGAGTTCAACATACGGGCCGTTACTGAAGTATCGACACGACACACATAACTATGCTAGGTCGTAACCGAATATGAACAGATCGATAGGGGGAAGGGGAAGACAGATATTAAAGGTATTAGTGCGGAAGAACAATCGGAGCTCTATCATCAATTATTGAAATTGTTGTGTGGATTTTTTTCCAACAATTAAGCCTCTTAATTATCGTGGACAAACGAATTTATTACCGATATACTTATCGTCTTTCGTTCTCGTACTTTCTGGGGCTTAACGTTTCATGAAATTGATTGCAAAGTTTTGCTATTTCCGGAAGTGCGCTGTCTGGCTTTACTATTTGTTTATTTATCTTTACTTCCACTGACGCACAAACGCCGTGCTATAAGGGGAGAAAAATGATGGTCGCGACGTCTGACGGGATCGATAGGCGAGTGTCCTGCTTCTTTGAGAGTCGCGCCGCGTGTGTTGTGTGTGCGGTGGCTCTCATCGAGACACTCGATATTTTTCTCAACGTCACTTCGCTCGCTGCTCCGTTGTTGCTGCTCCGCGTTCAATCCACCACCACAGCCATACACAGAGGAGCTCACGGAGATTCAAGCAATGAGATACAGCGAGGAGGCGGAACGACGAGTTTTTCGTGAGGATCGTGAAAAAACAAAGCTCGAAATATTAACGTTGGCTTGCGATGCGGCTATTTACCTGAGTGACCAAAAGCAGAGCGATTAATAAATTAAATATAAAAACGCAAGGATGACCGATTCGAATCCGACGACGAAAGAATCGTGCATCCGCGGGCTGAAAACTCGATTTGTTGTCGCTGCCAAATAAGTCGTGCATCAAGGAATCTAACGTTCTCAGGAGAATGGCTTCGTCCACCAAAAGATCCTGGAAACTCCGTGAGTTTATTGTCAAATATTTTATATAACCCTTTTTCCGTAAGCTCAACAATCGTGCGTGTCCCAAATTTCGTACATTTTTTTTACGCTCGATTCGATGATATTTCCGTTCGATAAATAATTTGCTCCACGATCAATTCACCGTGCCGAGGAATTTTTCGCAGTTTCGAATTGTTTCGAGCTCGCGAATTAACGATCTTTTCATTGCCAGTTGCTATTAAAATGCTCAGTACATTTTTCGCGTTGTATTCTTATCAAAGTATTTAGACGAATGTTTGTTTAGTTGGTACTCAAAAAAATGTTGGTTCCAGCTCGTACACTCGAATTGGATCACTTTAATTGCTGCAGTCTTTATAACCTCAGCGCAATTCTCGTAATTAACGGTGCTTTGAACACGTATGAAATTTTTTGCTACTTTGCATTTGTCGCAGAGGATTTTGTGGCCCACTCGTCCAATGTCAACTGTCTGGCTCTCGGCCACAAGTCGGGACGAGTACTGGTTACCGGCGGCGATGACAAGAAGGTCAATCTGTGGGCTGTCGGCAAGCAAAATTGCATCATGGTATGTTCAATTGCATTTTTAATGATGGCACAGGCATGAATTTTGGGTCTACGAGAAGAGAGTAACATTTTTCTTTTTTCTGTCGCAGAGCCTGAGCGGTCACACGACTCCGGTGGAATGCGTCAAGTTTGGTCAGACGGAAGACCTGGTGTGCGCCGGTTCTCAAATGGGAGCTCTGAAAATCTGGGATCTGGAACACGCCAAGCTCGCCAGAACTCTCACCGGGCACAAAGCTGGAATTCGCTGCATGGACTTTCATCCTTATGGAGAATTGTTGACTTCCGGCAGTCTGGATACTGCAATTAAGCTCTGGGATATCAGAAGGAAAGGCTGCATATTCACATACAAAGGTCACAATCAAGCCGTCAACAGTATGAAGTTCAGTCCGGACGGCCAGTGGATCGCCAGTGTTGGCGAAGAGGGCATGGTCAAGGTGCGTTTCCTACTTTCCTTCGGCTTTAAATTTTCCCATTCCCAATATTATCAAAAGCTGCTTGTAGTTCCTCAGTGAAACATGAAGATCGCTGATCTGGGAGGTCTTAAAAGACACTTTCTTTGTTTTTTAGAGAATTTTTGTAATTCGTTGTTAATTAAATCAAACGCAAAATCGGTACATATATTTTTACGGGACACTGCATTATGTAGAAGCAGATCGATAAGTGGAAACTTAAATTCTTTAAAGAATAATAATAATAATTTCGTGATTATGTCCGCAGCTGTGGGACTTGCGAGCGGGAAGACAATTGAGAGAATTCTCGGAGCACCGTGGCCCGGCGACGACGGTGGAGTTTCATCCTCACGAGTTCTTGTTGGCCAGTGGAAGCCTGGACAGGACGGTTCACTTCTGGGATCTAGAGTCATTCCAGCTTGTATCTTCCACTGACCAGACGCACTCAGCGGCTATCAGGTAGAAATCGTTTACCGGCATCACGTTCGTGCAAACTACCAGTTGCCTCGTTAACCGATCGTCACGATTGTTTTCCGCTTCCAGATGTTTGTACTTCAGTCAAGGCGGCGAGTGCCTTTTCGCTGGGAGTCAGGACGTTCTCAAAGTTTACGGGTGGGAACCGACGAGGACACTCGACACGATACCCACGGGATGGGGCAAGGTTCAGGATATCGCGATAGCGCAAAATCAACTGGTAAATACAGCTGAACCCTTTTGAAAGACACGTAAAGAAAAATTGCACGTAAAAAATTGACCCCACATTCGCGCTCTCATTCGTCCAGATCGGCGCCAGTTTTCACATGGCTAACGTGATGCTGTACGTGTGCGACTTGAAAAAAATTGCGCCCTTCGGTGGAGTCTCCACGTCGGGAACGTCGTTCAGTCACGGGAATTCGTTGAGAAAGAGTTTCTCGAGGGAGAGACCGCCCGGCTTGAAGAAGCACACGTGAGTTGTTCGAAGCGCTTCAACATTTTTATTTATTTGTTTTTCTGTAACGGATTCAAAGAAAAAAGAAACCAAAAACATTCGTTCTTATGTTACAAGTCTAAACGTTAAGACTATAGAAGAAGCGGACAAATCAGGTACGGATCCCGAGGACGAAGCAACCTTCGCCGATATTCCAAACGTGACTGAGTATCAGGATGTCTTCCAACCGAACAGATCACGTGAGTGAGACATTTAATAAAGGCACTATCGCTTTCGCCGAAAAAACGCAAACACGCGCTGTCTGCTTTCTTGTGCATTCGTCAATGTTTTTCACACTTGTTGTAATCCAATACCCGCCGCAGTGTAAGCATTTTCTAACGATACTATTATACGATTTAATCGCCTCGAGAATTCATCGATCCTCGAGGTTATTAGAATTTATGTTTATCGTAACGATCTGTCTGTGAATGAGCATGCTATGCACGGTGTGTTACAGTGTCTCGCACGCCACCGCCCGAGATCGAGGCTTTTCCGGAGCCTCATAATATAGGTAAGTATTGCGTGGAATGCCTTGTTTTTTTTACTTTCCCTTCGTAAGTTCGTCCCTTTTGCATGCATCGTCATCGTCCTTGGTGTTTCTCAACGCAGTTGCCATAATTTCAATACACCGACATTTTATTCGCATTCAATGTTGAATCAATGAATCTTTTTTTTCAGACCCGGCAAAGCCGCAAATAATACAAAATTTATCGGAATCGATGACGAATCTGGCGGCAGCCGAGAGTCCCGAGGAGGAATTTGTTCCACCGTCACCGGTGTCCCCGTTACCGTCGCTCTCGTTAACGAAACCCACGCCGGTGCGCGTTCATCCGATTAAATCGTCGCCGCCTGTACAGAGAAATGCCATAACTTCGACCAGTCAAATTCGTGCGAATCTACAAGCGAACAGCGCACTCGGAAGGAACATGAGGAATCTTGCTCAAATACCGCCTGTCAGGCAAAGCATCACGCCGCTTCCGGGAAAGAAAATTGGTTCCATGAACAATTCGGGCGTAGGCGGTCATCCGCAGCCGATGGGTCCGCAGAGATCGAACTCCACCCTTACGCCGAGGGTCGCGCCGATGGCTGCGGTGTCGCCGGTCATAGACGATGGCAAATTGAAGAATCGTGCGCCAAGTCCCGATTCACCGAAGTTGTTGCTCAAACGGCAGAGCAGTTGTCGGGAAGGCGAACAAGGCTACGAGAGTGATTATCCTGTACAGTAAGTTGCCGATCTATGAAAATTCGTATTATTGACTTTGATTCTTCAACCGAAATCGACTAAAATCAATTTTATTTCAGAATCAGCAGTATAAGACACAGTCCCTCGGATCCGCAGTTGAATCGACCCAACACCGGACAGTCCAGAACGACGACTATGTACAGAAACTTTATTGGCAATGCACCGTTGTCGGCGAGGAATGTGTCGACGACGAAAAAACCGACAAAGGCGCAGATCCCGACGAATCCGAAGGCAGAATCGAGAGTAGTACCGCAGCTCAGGCCGAGCGTGGATGACACGGAAAAGGCCGAATTCGTGCCCATGAGCGCGGACAAACCTTTCGGCTTGGATGCCGAAAATTTCTTACCCGTAAGTTCGATATCGATCTGACTAGCTCATGTTAACTTTGTGAGGATATCGAACGATCTGTGACGTTTTTTTTTCTTCTTTTCATAATTGCAGAATAAATATGGTCAAACGTCGGGATACACGCAGAGCGGAGTTCTCGGAGAAATGTCGGAGGCGGAGGTAATCAGTAGTATGATGCGAGGACACGACTCTATGATGGCGGTCCTAACTAGTCGACAAAGATCTCTACAAATCATTTATTCACTCTGGCACAACAAGGACCTTAAGGTGAATACTTGAGACTTTCATGTGACTTTTACATTGTCGTTTCTCGTTGTTCTCAAAGATTAATCTATAGCTCCTCAATTTTTAGTCTGCCATCGACTCGGCGGTGGCCATGAACGATCTTTCCGTCATCGTAGATCTCCTTGGCGTGCTCACCCTCAGGCCGTAAGCTAATTTGATCTTATATACATTTTAAAAAATTGTTTGTTTTTGCCAACTTTCAAGAATCCAGGTGTTTCCCCTAGACAGGTCCTGATTGTCTCCCCCGGTCGAAAAATGAGATATTCAATCCGGAAGTGACGTGTTTCCAGTATTACGTCACTTCCGCTCGAAAAATGAGATTTTCAAATCGGATGTGACGTATTTCCCGATTGATGTTACTTCTTGTCGAAATATGAGATGTTCAGACCGGAAGTATTTTCGAAGGCGCATTTTTGGAAGATGTCACTGTCGGTCCAAAAATTAGATTTTCGAACCGGAAGTGACCTGGTTTCGGTATAAAAACTTCGATATCCGTAATCAATATACGTGTCTACTTTCATTTTTCAGGACGATGTGGAATCTGGATCTCTGCAATTCCCTTCTCACGCCAATAGGAGAACTGCTCCAAAGTAAATACGAAATGTGAGTACATTTCCAATTCATAGCATTTAATTTTTACGTTGCAACGTTATGAAACTCGATAACGCTCTCGCTTCGTAGTTTTCGGATCCAGTAGGAAAACATGAATATCCGTGGGTTCGTTGCGAATAGTCCAAATATTATAATGCAAACGATATTCCGACAGCCGGAATATCTTTCGGCAGACAGTTTTTAGTTTTATTTTTTCGTCGCATCGGACATACGCGAAGGCTCTGAGATTACAAGACCGCGAACAACCGTGGAAGGGTCTTGGATGCTTTGCGGTCATGCCACGCCGCAAAGTCATCATTTTTGCACGTCGCGAGAAAGTCGGATCGCCAGATTTATCGCCTCGCCTGTTTCACGTCCTGAGCTCGGCAGTGTGAAACGGTTCAGCGGCCGTGAAGAGTCCCTTGGCGCGCAGTCTATTCGTGCTCGTCGATCATAAATCTTAAATCTGTCGGCTCGAATAGACGATCACATGTTATCTTCAGAATGTTGTGTAATTTTTGAAAATTACGTTCTTTCATTAACGAAAAATGCAATTTTAAAAAATGACACGAAATTCTGAAAAAACTCATACGTATTCAGAAAAATTAACAAATCGTTTTCATTTTCTTAAAAGTTAGGTTACCGGGTGATTTGTTGGGAATTTTTTTTTTCGTTAATTTGTTAGTAAAATTTTGGAATTATTATTATGCGAAATCAATACTTTCAGCACCTTCCATATGGTTGATTTTTTTCAGATTTTTATCCCATCGAGAAGTGTTCGCAATTCCTCTCTCAATTCTCTCTAAACTCACTTGGGGTCAGACTGTCCGCAAATACTACCTTAACGCACGGCTTTAGGAAGAGAAAAATGTCATTCGCTGAGTGAACTTCCCCGAGCGAAGTTTGTGCGATGCAAAACACAGCCGTTACAACTCAATGAAATTCAGTCTCGTGCAGAAATCTTCAGGGTCATAATAAAAATCGGTCGCCGAGCGGCGTGATTCCCCTCGGGCGTGTGGCCCTTTTCGAGAAGGGAAAGGGAAAAAACCCCATTCGTTGAGCCGGTGCATGGGAATGGCCAATGGGTCGATCGATTCGACGGCGGGGAGGCTCGAAGTGACGCGCCGAGGGTTCCTCCAAATTAGCCAAGACAATGAGAGACAGTGGCAGATGCAAATTCGAGAACGAAACCTTTCGCTCGCGAGCTCGCCAGCGTGTGTGTATTGTTCGAAGTGGATTGAAATTTTAAGGGCTCCAGCCCTGTTTCTTTCCTTCGCATATGCCAACGGGGATTATCTAAAAATCGAGAGGACACAGCAATACTCGCGATTCCCCTCTGCCGCGCCGGGCTAGGACGTGTGTCTCTGCAGTCCCTTCAATGGCCCGTCCGTCCCTGCGAATTCGATTCCGCACGAACGTCGAAGTTACGACGTTGACGGCCTGACACTATCCAACGGACTTGTCACACCCGAATGACAAGCGTTGTTGCAACATCAGTGCAACGCGCACCAGCCATACTCATTTATTATCGTCGCTGCCATTCACTCATCTTACTATATAACATGGTCGATAGCTAAGAGAAACAGTAAATAATTTTTTTTTTTATTTGTGTAGACGAGCAAAGTCCTTTTTATAGAAAATGCACAGTAGTGAGTGAGAGTGTTATTACAATGGTAATTACGGTAGCTTCATCTAGAAGCCTGGTATCCAGTTTTATTAAGACTCTTTTAGTCACAATAACACGCTTATGGTCGTGGTCTGAGTCAAGAGGCTCGAAAAACAGTTCGAGGGATTCCGAGTACCTCCTCAATATTTTCAATATGGTTTGCCAATCAGATAGCTCGTAGTTCGTGCGGTATGTTGGAAGACCTCGGAATTCCGCATTTGTAATATTAACGGATAATCGTATTCACTGTTAGCAGAGTGAAGGGCCTCGGCAAGCATAACGCGTATAATTATGGACGAATGAAGAAGGAGCATTTACGCATACGTCAGGATTGTCGGGAATTAAAAATGAGCCAATTATCCGGTGTTCAGTCACAAGCTGTTGCCCCCGATATGTGGCATTACAAAACCGGCACTTCCGGTTTCCACCCCTTTTGGAGCCGAAACCATATAACTCTTATAGTTGAGAAATGTATCGAAAGCTAGCGAATTCACACTCCGATCGTGGCAGTAATTGTCGTTTTAACTACGTTAAATACTTTTTATCGGTAATTGTTTACTTATTTATAAACTTTCGATCCAATGGAATATCGTTTGGCGCAAACCAATCGCAGCGATTAGTTGACCGGGAAATTTGTAATTAGCCAGTCCCGTGGACGGCGCTTTACGCTTGATGCGCACAGTGGCCACTATCGTAATACTGTAAAAGTGAATTCGACTAATTATCAACCGCCTGGCAGCTGTTGCCTAATCGTTTTCGTTCGGTTCCCTCGCCAACTACCATAACTCCCTTTCGTTCTCGTCCACGTTCTGTCTCTGCTTCGATGTTCGGGTACTTTTTACTGTGGCGATCCTGCATGGCACTTCTTAAAATTAATCTACCAATTAAAATTAATCTACCAAATCGAGTAAACATAACTGAACGATAGGAAAAAGTCGTTAAGCGAAATATAGCTTGTTGCATCAAAGGGTAACTATTTAAATGTTTCTGAGTAAAAAAAATAGAATAATGACCGAGAACAGAGGATTACAAAATAAGACATTTTCCAAGATTTAAAGAACGGATGTTTTGTATATTGTATATGGGATTGACACAAATGTAAAATTGGTTCTGAAAATTTTTAACATAAAATGCCGAGAACGTCTCCGTATTTGCATAATTACGCGATTTTTTAATCTACCAATTTTCGAGTCTTAATATTTGAATGATACAAAAAAGTCGTTAAGCCAAATATACCTTATTCCATTAAAGGGCCACTAATGAAAAGTTATTGACAGAAAAAAGAATGACGACAGAGAACATACAATTACAAAATAAGTCATTTCCCAAAGTTTAAAGAACGGATAGTTTGTATGTTGTGAATGCGATTGACCCCATGTTAAATCGTCTCGTAAACATTAAAACACAAAATGCCCGTAACGTGCTCGAGTTTGCATAACTCCTCGTCGTTTTCACGGTTTATTCGTCACGGCACCCTCGGAGCCGTGAGAAAAAAACCTCGGCAATGAATACCGAATCTTATTTATGATTCACCCTCTCTCGTCAAGCGCTCACGTGCTTCGATCGACGAGCCTCGTGTAAAAAACCTTTTTTTTTTTTTGCAAATCACTCTTTATTGGCAATGCAACAAGATTTTCCAGATTTTTCATGTGACACGCACAAATTTATGAAAGTAAGAAACTGGATGCAAAAAAAACATTGAAACGTTTAATTTTCAGTGCATTGCTCCGAACGAAAAGTTTCTTGCGCAAAGTGAAACAAATTAAGAAATATTTTACGGCAAAATGCACGTAAATTAATTGTCATTTTAGCGGGGCAAATTCGTACTATCGAGCGACAAATATCGAAATGTGAAAAAGTAAAATAACGAATAAAATCACACAAACCGACTGGAAAATTTAAGGGTCGATGCGGAGCAGTAAGCTGGCCCGTGGATGCTTCGCGTGTATCGAACACGAATTCATTGTCCCCGTTTTGATTCGACTCGCCGATTCGGACACGGTGATCGCGAACCCTTTATCGGTGAACGGAGTCGAGCATGCCGAATCCGGACGAGCCCGTGGCGTGCCCACGTTATTTATTAGGATCGTTATAACGTAATAAAGGGTTTTTGGAGCAACTGAGCGTGACACGGTGGGTGGCGTAGAACCAACGGAGCGTTCCAGCGACACCCGGCTATGTGAACCTCGGCAGCTCTTTCGCTCAGAGAGATCTTCAATCTTGAGATTCATTCGTTTGCACGAAGAGTGCGTACACTTTTTTATCGCTGTAGAAACTTAGCCAAATAAAAAGGGTGCTCCACCTGTAACGGAAATTATATTCGATCAGTCGACGATTTCGGACAGCCTAGATTAATTTATCTATCAACTTTATTACCGTTAACGTTAGAATATTTTTCTTCAGGTATGTGACCACTGGCATTACGGCGCTCAGGCTGATTCTTCGAAACTTCGCACCGGTCATAAAGTCGAACGTGGAAGCTCCGTTGCACACCATCGGCGTCGATGTCTCGCGCGAAGAACGGTAATGAAAACCAAATCACATCACCATGACAACACTTTTCAGATTTGCGCGAATTTGTACAAAAATTGTAAACCGCCCTGTACAGTCAATTGTGAAAAGTAAATTTCCAGAATTAAGAATACATGTTATTCATGGAGGCCGCGGTGGGTAAAAACCGGGAAAAGTCAGAGGAATTTAAAAATTGGTCAGGAAAAAAGTAAATTGTCGCTGAACCTTCTATAAATGAATAAAAAGTACATAAAAGGAAAACTTGAAGAAGAATTGAGAACATTTTAACGAAAAAAACAGAATTAAACATTAATACAATAATTAGGCATTTTCATTTGCATCAGTAATTTTTTTTAATAGATGTTATTAGAAGTTTGACGAGGGAAAATTTTTAATTGGTCAAGGAAAAGTCAGGGACTTTTTTCCGGGGAAACAACGGCCACCATGTTATTGTTATTTTTTAATATTTCAACCGATTTGGCCCGCTGTGAGATAATTTACAGGGTTATACATTATCCTTGCAGATATCACAAGTGCCTATCCTGTTATGATAAGCTCGCGACGCTGCGAGGTCTAGTCCAGAAGAAACAGGGAATACCGGGCAATCTGGGCGCTTCCTTTCGGGAGCTAGGCATCCAAATGAGGACACTAGAGTGACCGCGGCGATTGTACGCGAATATCCTTGATTCGGCTGCCAAGAGAACGGTGCTGATGGACGAATGTGACTCAAAATGTGGTACCTGAAGAAGAGGTGTCGCGTCTTTCCTCCGTATTTCACACTTGTTCGCCTCTGAAGCAAAAAAAAAAAAAAAATCAACAAAATGCTAAGAAGAATCAACGAACAAAAAAAGATCGTCTAAACGCTAACGTGAAGAATTATAAATATTAATGTGAGATGAAGATAAACGTGATAAATTTTCATCGATTTGCCCTATTTCGCTGAATTGAGCTCAAAGCATTGAAAAAAGACAAATTTCCGGAATCTCTTCGGCGAATGTAGAATTGTGTAGTCCTTGTTGAAATCGTCGTATTTATTCGCAATTGTTTTGAATGAACAAACGGAAGGACAATAGGAAGATATTCGGGATGGAAACACGACAGTGGGAACAATTCTTAGGGTCGATTGGAATAGCTTTTACTCGCCTTTCGTTGCCATATTCCGAGCGTTAAAACCTCGCGACAAATATCGATAAAAATTAAATTCCCAGGAGCTCGATAAAAAAAAAAAACCAATCGCGTTCAGCGTAAATGTTATTATTGATTGTCGTCCTTCGCTCAAAGAGAAAAAAAGTAGTTTATGAGGGGCCTAAGACGAATGATTTATCGGATAAATGCGAATAAGAGAGACGGTAGCGATGTGAGCTGCGAAATGAATGATAGCTGTGCATGGCGGTCTCGTAATCACTTGCCAATATCGCGCGATCCGATCATGCGTCGAAAATTTAACCGTACGAATATTTCTAACCCTCTCCACTTAATTAAACAACAAAAAAACAACATGAATTAAAAAATAGGTCGATGCCCATGTCGATGATAAATTTAATGAACAATTAACTTAAGTGGTTAATCATTTTAAGCGTAATCGAAAAAAAAGAAAAAAAGAAAATGTATTTTTTCATAAATCAATGGGTCCGTTCATGAATAATAAAGTGCACGAACTGTAATCAGAGTAACCGGTGGTATGTGTGGGGCCTTCGACGGAGACTGACCGTGCCGAAAAAACGTCGATGGAGGGCGATACAAAACCATACAGTATGCGTTCATGTTTCAGGCGAATATTTTATCATCTTTTTTTTGTATCGCTTGCATCGTACTTTTTTTTTGCACGAAAGTTTCGAGTCGGTAAAATATTTTGACTAACAAATCGTAACAATCTTAGGCGGATTAACGATGACGCGCGTTCGTCGCGTACAAAAAACAATACAACTTAAAAGATCAAATATTTTGCATAAAAGTATTGGAGTATCGGAGCTCGATGCATCGTACTGCGGAACGATAGATCTAATAGTTTTGTATTAACTATTGTTACTGCTGATAATATTAATACGATGTTCCTCCCGACCGCATATCGTTAAGCCTTGTGGCACAATATTTTACTACACGAGAGTGGCTTTGACAACAAAGATCGAGAACAACCTTGAAACAATAGGAAAATCGCTACGGGCCATGACGAAAATCGATGTTGCATGGTTTTTTTTTGTGATCCTCGAATCCGTCCAAAATATATTTTTTAAATAATCGAAATCCAGTTTGCGAATGGATGCGATGGGAAATGTTTGCATTTACCGGCATCAATCAATCTGGATCCACTTCCGGCGTCAGAACAATGTGATCGTCTACGTTTGTGCTTCGAATCACAAAGTTGATGGACATTTTTTTAAAGGGATATAAATTTATATCGATCGTTGTTCAACGCCAAAAATTCGTATCTTCGAAACTTTGGTAAACAGCACAATATTGTGGACCTCAAATAAACTGCATATCTTCCAAACAATCCCGAATTCAAACGCGGCAAGCAAAGATGTGTTAGTTCAATGGCCTTTTTAACTTTGCAAAATGTTGTAAATAACAAAACAATATGAAATAAATAACGGCAATAACGTAACAAAGAAAGATCGTGGGACTGTACATTTTACATTAAAATATGTTTCATTGAATGATGGGAGATTAATCGTTGCGTGAAAGACAATGTGGTTATGGCATCGGAAAGAAAAATAAAATAAAAATAATTTTTAAAAATCGTACAGATCTTTGAGGGACTTGTAAGATAACGGGCATCGTCCTTCCCCAAAAGTAACCGGTACGATATCTGCAATCTTCTTTCATATGTTTAATCTTATTTCTTACGAGCTTGTCGAATGGTCCTAATGAATTAATGCGGTACACGACTTGGAATAAATGTATTTTTTTTTATTTCCAAGTCGTTCGAAGCTTGCGTGCGGCTTCGTGTGAACTGCTGTTGTAAAAAGTAATATTAACTATAATCGTATTAATAATGAATAATGACATATATATACAAAAAACAAAAAAGAATAATAATAATAATTTCTCTTACCGAGTAAACAACTGTATAGTGAGTACATTTCATTCTTAAACCCGTCTATCTGATAGAAAAGTGCATCGAGGGCCACAAAATAATCTCGGCTAAAAAAAAAACTAGCTAATGGAATTATCGATCGGATACGATTTCTCGCAGTCATCCATCAACTGCAGTTTTTTATCAGTATTTGGAGGCAGCAAAAAAGCACCGCGCGGAGAGTCTGCTCGGATCTATCGCTGTTTACATCAGTTCTCCGACGACTTTCGTGGGGGGTCCGAACGGGGATTGAAAACAACTGAAAAAAAAAGAAAAAAACCTGGATGGACGTCCGATAGCCAAGCAAGTACAGAGTCAAGCCACACTGTAATAATATAAATTATAAATTGAATGTCCTGGATCTTGAAGTTTGCTTACATTACTTACATTAATTGAACATTAATGTACTTTTTTGTAACATTAAAATACCACATATAAAAATTTCAAATATTTTGCATGAAAAAAAGCTTCCAATACCGTTAATTAATTTCCAAACAACATTTTTTGAGAGTGCAGTTCGCCGCACATCGATAAGACTGCAAGTAGATTCTTCAATCTCGCGTGTTACGTACTTAGCGTATCGGAAATCCGATGACTCGGGACATGCGTAGGTCCTTCGACACGCTCAATATAATAGAAGCGATCGATCTCGTCGATCGTAGAGAGCGTGAAATGCCCGAGCAAACGTTGCGAGCGGTGTGCATTTAATCCGTGAAATATCGCGGGCATAAAAAATGCTGCGAACGCGTGCCAAGTGTTTGGTCCCGGGATTTCGTATTCATAGGATTAAGTCCGCGGGTCCTCGGGCAAGGGTGACAACCCTTCGTGTGCGAGCGGCTCGCTATCGCAACCTTTTTTCGCACTGTACTCCGCCTTCTTTTCGAGCCGCGTCGCAACGCAAATAACTCTGTACAGATTCTTCTAATCTGCATTAGGTTCGTGACAAATGTTACATATATAAAAAGCCGCCTTGAGAAAAATCTTGAGAATATCAAAGTGTATTGTCAGTGGGGAAGACGTTTAACGTATGACTTAATTAAACAGCCAGTAACGAAAACTGTACTGCATGCCGTTTTGCAACCGCAATACGCCGAGGAAAAAGAAAATTGTCTTTCCCTGGGAAATCGGCAGACGCAGGAAAAGACAATTGTCTTTTTTCTCAGCGGTCTGCGGTCTGAAAATAGCAAGCAGTACATTTTTTGTTACCAACTGGACGACTTAGCTTTTCGTAGACTATGCACAGATGCACGAAAACCTGATTTCCTTTCGTGCGACATATTAATAATCGCTGAAAAAATAAGGAAACCGATTTTTAACCGACCGAGAATTCATCGCATCGAGCCGGACAGTGTCGCAGAAATCTGTGCCGCGTAAGAAACCCGGCCTCGACTGCAGGTTCCTCCGACGATCTTCGTGCCTAATACCCTGGGAAATCGGTGGGCGTCAGGTGCGTTACGAAACGAGAATAAAACGGGCTCTAAACAGGATTGTCACAGGGATTACGTAGTTCGACGGGATGTTCTTCCTATTTTCTTCCCGATGCGCTTAGCGTTCGCGATGCCACTGGAAGAATACTTACCCGGTGGATCTTTCTACTGTTGTGACGGAGATAAGTTAAGTCTCTTCACGACGCCACCTCGAGCGACGAAAATGCTGTTTTCTCACAAAACGTGGTAACAATGCCACCGACAACGCACCGGAGACCCAAGGGGAAACCCCGCTCTCCCTCCCTCTCGTTCGACGCAGAGGAAGAAAGCGACGACAGGAGAACCGACGGGCGATCGGAGATCCCGCGTAAGCGGATTAACCCGAGTAAGCGATACGTAGCATAGACCAGCCCGGTATACATATAACACTGTGTTACAGTAGGTACACACGACTCGCTTCCGCCACGTCTCATTTGCCATTGTACTCGAGGTGAAAGCCATCCACTGCCGATTTTTTTTTTTGGACCTTTCAATCTTTCACTCGAGCTTGTTGGCCGCTTCTTCCCTTCGTCGGGTTCTTCATCTTTGAACGCGCGTCGCTTCAACTTTTCTTTTCTATTTTTTTTTTTTTTTTTTTTAGTACTCGAGCGTCCGATGTCTCTTTCATACTATCGGACCCATCGGAGGAATTCGCAAGGGTCTTGCTGTGTTCATTACCGTGTTATAGTATTTTTTTCACGTACAAACTCTGTTGAAATATTACTTGCAGGTTTTTGCTTCCTTCGATCATTCGCATAAATCGTTAGCGATTCGAGACTTCCGGTGCAGTTTGCAGTATAGTGTATTTTATTTGCACGTACAACCTCTGCAGAAATGTTACTTTTAGGTTTTTCTTGCTCCGACTTCCTTTAGAAAGACTTCCTTCTACATTCGAAGAAATCCTTACCGATTCCAGACTTCCGGCACAGTCTGAATAATATTCTGAAGTACAGTGTATGCTATATTGAAAGAATGTAAATATTTATTCTCTAATTTTCACAACGATCTTATTTCCAATATTAACTCGAAGGACACTCAAGTCCGTTTATTATTTCACTTCACTCAGTTCGAAAATGGTGCTAAGAATCTCATTTTCACACTTTGCGGAGTAAAACTTGGTACGATACTTGTCCGAAAAACTTTTTCTCAACTCGTGTGATCGAAACACTCGTCAGGTAAAAGTTTTATCGCACTAGTGTCATAAATGACTATTTTACTCATTCCAGGAATTTAATATATTCCAGGAAACGTTTACCGTACCCGCGACCATTATTGCACCCTCATCGATCAAAATATCAAACTGCCATAAATTGCAATCCGCGCACACTCGCCCATCAGCTATGCGCGAGTATATGCAAATTTTATTTCGCTAATGCATCGCCTTACGCTGCTAAAACTATTGATTATTCATTTGCGATTCGCGGGGAGTGAGCCGGGCTCGGAATGCCGAACGGTTCTCCACTCGACGATCATTGGCCGAGGGTGTTGCGGAGCCGGGCTGCTCAAGGGGTGGACTACCCTCTGATCCCATTGGCTAATTATAGCAACTAGTCTGTGACGTCACGGGGCGTGCTCGAGAGACGATTGGTCGAGACGGGGAACTACCCTCGAGCGTACGAGGCCGGGGTGTACACGCGACACGTTTCGGGGTCGGTACTCACCCTTCCTGAAAGTACCAACGATGCAGCGCTCCTCTCCGGCACTCGACCTCACGTGTATCGCGTTACCCGTCGTTGATGCTCACGAGGGTCTTAGGGGCGGCAACGAGAACAAAAAAAATATACAAAAAAAAAAGTTGGTATCCGATGGGACAATCTGTTGAAATGACAGAGAACTGCGAGGGGCAGGAAGGTTCAGTTGCGAATTTCAATCGAACGCATTTTAAGCACCCTGCGTCCATTTTCGTTTTCGCTGGGTAAAACTGAGTTTGCTTTGTTGTTCTGCGCGTTTCATACTTGTACTGTACCAGTTTTTATCGCGTTCCAGTTTTGGAGGTCCTTTCAACCCAAGGATATCGTATGAGTAATAAATTTCTATGTACGTGCCAAGAGTCTTCCGTAGCAATAGCAATGAAAAATCTCAATAGCGAGAAAAATATAACAAAAATAACTTTTTTATCTTATTATATTTATGGTATTATTAATATTTTATATTGGAAGAGCAATATTGTTGCTGCTGGCAATAGAAAATCTTACTACAGGAATTAAAAACTGCGCTTAATTCACTGTCTATACGGCATAGATACATGACTCGTAGAGGAACTCTTCCACAAACTCCAGTCGAGATAACTCTTCGAGGATCTAACAAGCTTGGAAGGCACCAACGGAAGATATAGGCGCGAGGACGAAGTCGTTTTCGAGATTCTTGACATGTTACAGGATGAGGATAATTCAAAGAGGTCACGCACGCGCCAGATGGATGTCGGACTAAAGGGCCGTGCCGAAACGCTCGTGTACGACTCGGCACGGAGCTCGCTATCTTGCAGCTGGCAGACGAGTGCAAACGGACTCACTTCACTCGCCAGTTTCTACGGCGGTGTCTTCTCCGCACCGGCCACTCTATCTTTAACTCATCACCGAAAGAACGATTCTTTTTTTCCTGCAAAAGGTAAAAATTAAATTCGTCGATGAGTCAAATATAAAATAAGAACCTGAGGATTTTTTGTACTCGCATGTTTCGTTGCACAAAGTAAATATAGTAACATAAGACGCACCGTTGTATCGTCGGAAGAGTTACTTCTCCGCCGTGAGCGGGCCGTCCTGTCGAGTCGGCGAGGAGCAGAACGGAATGAGCGGGAGCAGACGAGACACGAGAGACGAGACCTTGCGTGTGCCCGGCTGGTGTTGAATTACACTATCGATATCGAATTATACGCCGTCTTGAATCGATACCTCGAGAAAGAAAAAAAAAAACGTAGTTTGCGGTCAACCGGGCTGCGGAGAATAAGAAAAGGGTCTGCGGAACGAAGCGAAATAATGGAACGGAGTGAAGAGGCGAAGAAAACGGGTGAACAGAGTCGAGAGATGCAGAGAGGATACTCGATGCGCCGGGTGAGAATAAGCAAGAACGTTCTAGTCCTCGCGGAGCGAGAAGCGACGCTGCATCATCTTCGAGAACCCTCTCGAACAATTCAGCAATCGAATTTCCACTAAAATGAAAATAAAATTAAAGTATAAATTTAAAAAATCCATTAAAAATATTAAACACGGCGTAAACGATTCCCGCGAAGGAAGAAATAACATAGTATTGTCCCATCTTATGCACGTTCGTTTTGCCAATACAATTCGGAAGGAATCTCGATATGCGTCGATGGTCTCGTTCGAATAATAAAAATAAGAAACGCCGAGAAGTAGAAGCACGAAAAAAGAGCAAAGACCTCGTTGCGTCTGCAACGAAGCGATATCCTTTGTGCGGTCAGAGTTCTAGAACGTGCGTCTGACTGTTCAGTGGTATGATCGGCGCAGAAAGCGTGCTCCCGCTTCCTTGCTGTTTTTCACCGACTAGCTCGGCGCAGCCGTGTGGCTCCGTACATCGACGGGGCCCAAAGCAACCGTGTAATCGCGATGCCAAAACTTTAAACTTACCGTGACCGACGCTTCCACGGAATACGAAAACGTTGCTGCTCGCGTAACCGGAAGTAATTCGCATGAAAGCCTGCCCGGCTGTTATGCGTGTGTAAACACATAGATGTTTCGTCTTCCCCTATGAACGGAAAAATAAAAAAATTGTCGAAACTGTGAACGATATCATTTGTTAATGACATCGTTATTTTGATGTACCAGAATTAAAGATAGAAGCATTACGTTGTATTTACCCTAACGTTAGCTTGACCGAGTTCTTCACAGAATCGAAAATGCGCCGGATTTCATTAAGGTTTTTTCGGAAGTAATGCGGATGGAAGCCTTCCCGGCTGTTATGCATCTATTAACACATAGATGTTTTTCCGTCTCTTATGGACGGGAAATAAAAAAATAATACAAAAAGAATTGTCGAAAATGTGAACGATATCGATTGTGTGCAGCGTTATGTCAATGTACCAGAATTAACGATATAAACATCGCGTTTTAGTTACCCTAAAGTAAGCTTGACCGAGTTCTCGAAGGAATGGAAACGTCACCGGATTTCGTTACCGTTTTTCCGACAATGAGATTCTCCAATCCATGACGAAAGGGCTCGGCCCAACGTGTCCTACCCGGAGGGCTACGAATCCGTGTAACAAAAACAGAATACAATTGTCGAGGCATTTCAGTCCTTATAGCCAAGCGATTGAGAAATTATTGTCGAATTTTCAACGGTGAGCAAGCAGGGAGGAGTGGCATAGAGAGTAAAAATAAACATCTGGAATTGCCGAGCGAAAGAGCGCGGAGCGCTCTCCCCACTCGACCCTGCTCGAAGAATCTGTCGCGGCCACCGTTCGAGGGTCAAGCCTGGGCAAACAAAGATCGCCTTTAAGTGAATGGATCGCCTCGATACTTCCGGCAGGTCGCACGCGCCCGTTTCATCTTTTACCTCTAAAGCGCTCTCTGTTTCCTCGGAGTCCTCGAACTTATTCGTACGGTAAAAATAATGCCGCTCCTCCTTCGTAACTGTAACGAGTCGTCCAGCTCAAACGTACCAATTAAAAATAAACATAAGCTTGAGAGAAGCGAGCCTTGAGTGTAAACAGCGTGAGCAGGCCTAAGAGCTGATTACAGGGCACAAAAGGTCGTGCGAATGGCTCGGGAAAACAAAGGGCAATACGTGTGGCAAAGACAATGCAAAGTCCGCGCGGCAAAGGCTGCATATAACGCGTTGATTAAAACGAGAATCGGGGGAAAAGGAAAATAAAGAGTGCGTGGGTGCCCTGTTTTGTCCCGTCGGGCCAACTTTCCGTCGCCCCTCTCGACCTTCTGTCATCGCATTCAGGTCCAATTTCACGTGACGTACGAACAAGCTCATTTCAGGAAACGACCCGTGACATCGCTCTCGCGGCATTCTAAAACACATCGACACATCGTTGTCGCGTTAAATAAATCAACAATAAAATTATACTGTCAAATTGTTTTAGGTATAAACTAAATAAAATAAACTCTCGATAGCATTTTTTTTATAATAATAATATCCACCTTGACTCAGAACGCGTTTGCGCACAGTGCTGTAACAATTCAATGATTCGAGGGTCATTCCAACTTCCATCCGCAACTCTCCGCACGAGAGAAGATTAACTCGCACTACCGAATTTAATAACTCGGCAAGCGAGATCCTTAATTCAGGAAAATGTACGTCACAAATAATAAACTGTTGTTAACGTCGCATTTTACCTGTCCGCCGCCGCGAGGTTTTGTGCCCAGAGGGCAATGGATACGGCACTGGTACTTAGTTCCTCAAGATCCCATAGTTCCTTGCGCGCAGTCAGCTGATTCGTAACCGCCAAGCGGGCCCGATATGTCCGCCTTGCCGCGATCTTTAGCTTTCAGCTTCCGTTTACAAGAAGAAAACGTGCGTATATGCTTCTTACAGTGCTTATTCTCTTTGTCTCGCGCTTCGCTATCGTTAGAAGTCTGACGGAAAACGTTTATCGTACATACCGGAAAAGTGTCTCTAGTCAGATGTAGTTGTTCGATGTGTAGTCAACAAAGAGGACTCCGTGGACCATTTTCGATCTGTGTGTTACCTTTTCGGTACAAAGAATCTCCCGTTCGTAGGTCTACGAAGTATAGAAACAATATTATCTCGGTAGCGAAATAAACGACTGGATTGCATTACAACGAGAACATCGAATTAGTAAGTGCAGTCCATAGTCTATGATCGTTGTTTTTTTTATTCTATGCAGTTTTTACCCGGTCGTCCAATGTTCTTTTTCTGGAAATCCAAGCCGGAAGAGAATTTTTCTTTTTTTTTCGTGCCTGCAATTTAGAAAAAGTCCCGGCGTGGCAAGCGTGACAGTGGCACGCTCGTACAACGAGCTCATCGAGAACACGCTGTCCCGGTCTCGATTTTTTTTTCCAACGAACCCCCTGTGTAGATCGTTTTTTAATGACTACACGAGACTGCATCGTTGCATCGGGACGCGTCCGCGTACCCCGGGACTAGAGAACCTTTCATCGCTTGTGTAGTACACAAAACTAGTAGCGGCGGAACGCTGTTCCGTCTATACCGCCCGGTGACTACGATCTTTTTTATGAACAGCCGCCCGTCGGGTACGGCGGGACGAATTTTAGACGATTAAATCTGCGGCAACGCGCGTCGTCGACGCTTCATCATCGTCGCGTTATTCCACGAGGAGAAAAAAAATCGACACAATCGTGCTGCTGTCGAGGTCCGTTTGAGCGCGAGATGTGATAGGTGAATTATAATTATCGCTGGACGAGGCCTTGTTATTATCGTTGTTCAATGAAGACTGAAATCGAGTCACGAGTTTACAGCAATAATAACGATGCAAACAAGCAGAAACGGTTTAGCGACGAGCAACGAGCGAGAAGATTTTGAGGGAATGAAAAACACGTATCCTCTTTTTTGGGAAGGTACGAATGATTATTGTCTACGACTATATACGTACGCGTGATTATAGTTACATATCTCGTTATTCAACGAAGAATGAGATCAAATCCGACATTACAAGCAGACTAAGAATGCAAAGGCAGTGAGGTTAAAGATATTATGATAAGATGACTGGACGATTCTTTTTCTCAAAAAAAAGCTAGCGAAACCTAACAAGCGCGTAGACATTGAGAGAATAAACAAACTACATTCTCTCTTTCGCAGAAGTGGAGCCAAAGAATCAGACCTATTACGATTATCTCCGGACGAGTCATCATAATCTAAAAAAAAATGTAATGAAAGAAAACGAGCGAGTACCCTTTGAGCGAATAAAAAAAGGATATTCTCTCTTTAGGGAAGTGTAGCCAAAGAGTCAGAAACACGGTAGATGAGAGTAAAAAAGTGTATCGGGCGTCGGGCGTTAGACGAGGGCGTTGAACGGTGAGGGTGCATCACCTGGTCCGACGATCCATCATCAAGAAAATTGAGGATGGAAGGGCTTGAGTTCGGGCGCGGATCTCTTGCGTCCACGGTTGTTGTAAAGGGATTGCGGTGTCTGCCGTGCTCGGTGCCGCGATGCTGTGTTCGGGCTCCCGGTACATCGGAGCTATAGAGCGCAACTGGAGAAAGCGGACCGGGCGAGGGTGTCTCGTCGCTGAGGGTTAATTTGTCCTCGTCACGTTCCCCGTTCGGGGCCCAAAGGGTGTCACTTTCTTTTCATTTTTGCTCGGCGCTCTTTCTCTCCTTCCTTCCCGGTCTCGGGATGGACCAACAGCGCTTTTTACGATCTCGTTATACTCCCACAAAATTTTTCGAAAATTACACGACGACTCCGAGAGATTAATGTGTATATGAATGGGGTTACGATCCCCGGTATATCGAAAGGGTCTCGGTGACTATTAATCGGCTGGCGTGCCATACGCTGCACATATTAACAATTCACGCGTGTTACGGACGACTGAAATGATGAAGTGCAAGATCGTTAAGTGCACCCGGTTAAAACTCGATGGTTCGACGTTCGCTCGAGGAAAAAAATAACCCAGTTTCGGGCGGGGGGGGGGGGAACATTTGGGGATGCGGAGGCTGTATTGGTATGATAGAGAGAGTCACTTTGCAAGATAAGGACGATTGAAATATTTAGTTGAATCATGATTCAACTAAATATTAAGAAGTAGTGGAAGAAGTAAGTTTAAATATAAATATGCCACATGATACTGGTGTTGACATTTTTTTTAGGCAATTCCTTTTTTTAAGATTTGATTTTTTAAGGCAATTTAAGGCGATGTAAGGTAACCCCCCCGCCTGCCCCGCACCTCGTTGATAGCAAAAACTGTAATGGATGTCGTTTTGAAAGCGTGGATCGCCGAGGAAAAAGAAAATTGTCTTTCCCTGGAAAATCGGCAGACGCAGGGAAAGAGAATTTTCTTTTTCCTCGGCGGTTTGCGGTCTCAAAATAACCTGCGGTACAGTTTTTGTACTGAATATCTGCGAAGATTGGACGTCCCAGAAAGCGCCCGGAAGTCTAGCCTAGAGCTTTAGGTTTTTCCGGTAGGCGCGGGCGATGACGCGCCTCGATTTCTCGGGACTCGACGTCGATGTCGTGGAAAAAGGAGGACGGCAATTCCCGCCATCGTCGGCACGGTGGTAGCTCCATTTTTGCCGCCAGACATCAGAGGCGAGACTGCTGGCACGGCAAACAAACATGTGCGCCCATACGGCGGGTTTTATTATCGACGAAGCACGGTTTTATTGCGACGAGTTGTTTGGACTTTGTAGAGTCGACGGCTCCGCCGAGACATGGGAGAAATGCGCGTCGTGAAATCCGCTTCGTCGTTAGTCGACGTCGGTCACCGGGGAACTTTGACGAGTGCCGACTCGGGGACGTTACGCGAGTCCACACCTCGGGAAACCTCATGGCCGTTCCATCGCCGCAGCTCTAGATTTTATATATTTTCACATCGTGGCCGCTGCCCTTTATGCTAATTTGTCGTACATCCGATCAACCCGTCTCTGCTTCCTCCACGCTTCCCCTTTGACGAATGACTTGTTTTTTTTTTTCTTTTTTTTTTAAGCCATCGATAAGAAAAACTAAGGTTGTAGACCGAAACGGTCGTCGATGCTTCCTATTTTTGCCATTTTATGTTAAAAAAAAAAATCGTATGAAATTGAATGTACTGGTACTGGAAGTTTTTAAGCAAAAAGCGGTTTATTAAATTTCATGCACAATTGTGACGAAAAATGAACGTGCGGTATTATTTATTTATTTATTTATTTATTTTATTTATTAACGGGTCCAGCCCTTTTACATTTATAAATAGTATTTCAATCATAATAGGAACAAGGTTTTTAACAATCTTTGTATAAAATTAACACTTCCACGTACATTAAAATAGAAAAATATATAAGAAAATTTAGAAATACTTTAATCTTAGTAACGTACTTTAATTTCACTGTAAAAGTAGATACATTTTTCATCACCATTGTACATCGAATTTCGTGCACCAGTTTTTTGGCTTAAATCTTCCAGCCCGGTGCATTAAATCCAGAATTTTTTTTCAACAGTATACACTGTAAAAAAAAATCGTATTAAATTTACTGATAATGCACTTTTTTCAGGCATAAACGGTTATATTCAATTTGCACAATTGTGATGAAAAACTAACGACAGTATATTAAAGACTTCAGAAACACTCAACAATTTACTTTCATTTCACGATAAAAGTGCTGTAACTCAACTGTAAAAAAAAACACATTAATTTTTCCGCAAAACTGTACATTAAATTTGATGTACCAGCATAAAAACGTCAAGTCCGCTGCATTAAACCAATTATTATTTTTCTTTAATCGTCTTCGTACGATCACCAGTATAAGTTTACACTCTGCGATCGCGACCAAGGGTCAAGTACAATGGCCGCAGGGTACATCGAAGCCGCCCATTGCCGCAGGAATTGGCGGGGATCGCCGAAATTGGCCGTGCGTCCGGCACACATAGGCGGTCAGTTTGGCGAGTTTCGTTGAAACTGCAGCGCGCGAAATGCGACGCGCGCCTTGCCGGTCTCTCCGGGACGCTGGCGGCACACGGCGAAATTTTCGCGTTACCGGCGAGGCTTTGTGGCCCGCTATTTCGCCGAAGGTGGAGCCCGGCGAACTCACGGTGCGCGGCACCGAGAGGCGTCGAGCGTAAAGGCGAGGCGCAACCCGGCAAGACGCAGCTGCGTCGCGCACCGCGACATTGTTTCGTAATTGAAGCAAAGAGGCGACTCGCCGGGAGTTCCCGTCGTCCCCTATAATTCGATCATAAACCCCTTGACGCCCCGACAATGTTGACATTTGGTTATTTTGACATCACGCTGTGCCGCTCGCTCCGCCGTCGCGCGAGTGCCCTCGCCGCCTCCTTTTACGCCGGCAACGACCCACTGTGCACTGTGCGCCGGTAAAGCCTCGAGATTTCTTCTTTCTCGCTCCGGTGAGCACCGCTCGAAAAAAAAAACCCCTTCGCCCGTTCATCGGCGACCACCCGCCGATCGCAGCTACGAAAGGCCTCTCGTAATTGACGCGCAACGAAGAATCAACGGCGAGCCGACACACTTAACGCGCGCGAAGAGCCCAAGCCGAGTTCGGACGACATATTCTGTCTGTGTCCTGTGAGGCTCGATCAGTAGCGTACGTCATTTCTGATCGAAAAATTAGATTTTCAAACCGGAAGTGACTTTCTTCCGGTATGAGGTCACTTCCGGTCGAAAAAGAGATTTCCAAACCGGAAGTTACGTATTTCCGGTATGAAGTCACTTCCGGTTGAAAAAGAGATTTTTAAACCGGAAGTTACGTATTTCCGGTATGAAGTCACTTCCGGTCGAAAAATGAGTTTTTCAAACCGGAAGTGACGTATTTCTGGTAAGATATCACTTCCGGTCGTAGAATGAGATTTCCAAACCGGAAATCACGTATTTCCTGTGTAAAGTTACTGGAGGTTGAAAACTGAGATTTTACAGCCGGAAGTGACCTTATCGTCAGATTTACTGGCCACTCTTCAGTGGAACAGTTCGATAATAATAACAATGATTATTAATTTTTGTTATTGTTATTATTATAAAAGTTAACATTAGTTATGCAACATTTGCGATGCAATATTAGCCTACACTAATACTAATACCAATACGAATACTAATAGTAGCTTCCGCGGTATGCCCATTAGTTTATGACCGATGGTAGAAGAACTCGTAAAATAAGAAGCCGGTCCGGCATAACCCTCGTCGACCGAGTCCCCCCGACGTACTCCCATTCGGCGTATTTTTTCGCGTCAGTTTCTCAGACTCTAATGGAATATGATGTCAAAAATGAAGTGCAACTCGCTGGGGAATAGCGTTGCCGGGCGGTAAATCTACATGAGTTATCGCTCTTTAAACGACTGTGAAATTAGCGGTTGCCGACGTTTCCGATGATCGTCGTAACTGTCTTCTAGGTGCTAAATTTCTCGAGGGCCAGCGTTTCTCAGGAGCTCTGGTAAATCCTTAATAGTTCGGTTGAAGCCAGTACGGTTCTTGCCCAACATAATGGTCACTATATCAGTTTCGTTGCGTCCGATAGAAACGAAAATACAACGAGGAAACTTTAGTGTTAGAAAATTTTGTTTCACCTTTCTTTTTTTTTTTTTTTTTTTCAACGCTGGAGAACTTCCGGTGCTCTTTCGAGCGAATTCGCTCTTCGATCTTCCCCAGCCGATGTTTCGACAGGTTCAGTCGAATCTATCGTGCCTATCTTCGCCACATTGTGCTCCACGTTCTCACGCAAGGGTGTCGCTACGATTTATAGAGAATTGTCCGGCTCACAGTTGAGAATCCACCGAACGACTTTGTCCGCTCTCCGAAAGGCCTCTCGGTTATACAAGTTGAAAAGTCGTAACGAGAATGATGCATCGGGTGCACTCGAAGGCGGGCGGTGGAGGGCAGCGAGTCCCCCGCTGGACGACGGACAGTCGAAGCGGAGAAGGTGGATGGAAAAAAGAATAACAGATCAATTTATCGCAGACACTTGCGTAATGTCCATAAACATAGCTTCCTTCTTTATAGGCGTAAAAACTTTCCTTAAGGGATGAGACTAAAATAAATGTACGGATTACTGATTCGTACAATCAGATATAGAAATCCTTCATTGCACATGGAAACAAAATCAATAATAATTCTTCGCTCTAGAAGAAAAAAAAAGATTGTGTATTCTAGCAATTTTTATATTGATTGTTACATTGAACGCTTCTGTAAAATTTCCCAATCCCTCAAGCAGGCTTGCACCTTTTTTTTTCTCAAAAATTTCGACATCTTCCCAATAATTGTTTTGATCATAAATAAAAAATTATAAATTTAGTAATTATTAATTATTGTTCATTTTTAACTTTCCACGCACAGTACTCGCAGATAAAAATAAGCTTTCGTGGTGTCAATCTACCCTGATGGGAATGGAAAATCGGAATATGAAGTTACGTAAAAACAATTTTGTTAAATAATTGACAAACGCGTTTGTTCATTCTTCAATATACAAATCTATCCTTTCATTTTCCGTGTCATTAACAATTTTAGTTTGTACTTTTGTTAGTAAAACTCTGAATAATCTGGCTACCAAAGGCAAACAATCGGTGTATTGATTAAGAATGTTTCAATGAAATGATGAAATATATTAATCTAGTTTTACATTAAGATGCGATCCGGTGATATTATTCTAATTGTTAGATACTTCCACTATTTACGGATTCACTGATTTATTTTTTATTGTTGTATGCAAGTAAAAGGGTTTATCCTGTAAACCACATAAATAAATAAATAAATAAACAAATAAATAAAGCTGGAGTACAAACTTAAAAAAGTAGTAAAAAAGTACAAACCTTTTTTGCCGTGCAGGACCACTACAGGCCGACGTAGGGCGAACTCTGGCCGACGCTCTGCCAATACTGGCCCAATAGTGTGGCGCTCTCACTGTGATATCTCCAAGTTCCTCCGCAACAGGCTCCGAGAATTCTCATCCATAATATGTCGCTCGAAGCGCAGTAAGAATAAAAAAGAAATAAAATCTTACACAGCTTATTCCCGGAACGATGCTGGCTCCAGTTCGGCGGATCGTTGTTCGTTTCCTGCAGTTGATCCTCTCAAAGAAAATTGAAAAGTGCGATGCGTCAACGTTGCGTTTCAATCGGCAGTCCGGAGGCAGGCAGGTAGCCGATTCCTTTTCAGAATCGAGAACATTTACACCTCGAGATAGAGAGAAGAGAAGTTGGCGGGTGAGAGAGAAACCCGGCCGAGGCTCGAGACGGCTCTCTCGCATTGTACGAGCATTGTACGAGCATCTATGCCAACGCCCATTGACGAAACGACTTCCCGTCACGCCACGCTCGTTTCTCTCGCCAGTTCGCGCGTCGTTCCTTCGTCCCGTGCAGGTCGCCCTTGCCGTTCCGTCTTTTCGTCGCATTTCTTCCTCCTCGCTCCGACACCCGGGCTTACCTGTGCGCGCTCCCGCATTCCCGTCAACTCGGCATCGACACCGCTCGCTGCGGTCCTCGTCGGGCTCTCTTCACGCTACGCTTCCTTTCAACGCCGCCCGGACGGTCCGCACTTTGCTTTTCATCGCTCATTGCGCTCACGAATGTCGATCGCCACGGGTGACGATCTCTCGTTTCTTCGGAAAAAGAGTTCGACTCCTCGGGGATTTTCTCCCACTACGACTGTCTACGAGCTCCCGAAAGCGAGATTTTTACACTTTTTTTTTTTAGTTTTTATTTAGCGAAGAATTTAGCTAATGGTATTCTTCGGTAGAGTCATGATTCGTACAATTTTATTGGGGGGAGAAATTGAAAATTGTCGGAAAGAGAAATTGGAAATTGTATCGGAGAGAAAGGGCACATAAAAAAATTGTATCGCTGAGATACAACATTTGGAAAATTGTATCGCTCAGAAATATCACTTTGTGAATAGGGTAGCGGAGACCGGGGCAAAATGGCACTGCGAGGCAAAACGGGACACTGAGGGCAAAACTCAATTATCCAATAATTTTTGGATGCCCCATTTTGTCCCAACGATACATCCGGATTTTCAAACCAGTTTTGGTTATTGGAAAGTTGCGTTTTGTCTTATTATCCCGTTTAGCCCCGCTGTGCCATTTTGCCCCGCTCTCCCCAGGTAAAAGCGAAAACCGAAATTGTTAATGACACGGGAAATAAAGAGACAGCTTTGTATAAAATAACAAGTTCAAACCTGGACAGACGACTTTGTCACTTATTTAACAAAATTGTTTTTACAAAGTCATTTTTTCATCGGTACTTCGCCGTACCACTCGTGTTAAAGCACATGAGTTACGCCCTTTTGATTCCCATCATTCGCTACATATATGCACATACATATCCATCAAAATAAAATTCGATATAATAATCAGGCATAAAGAAGCCGGCATAATCGACCTGTGACGGAAGATCGGTGAACCGATCTGTCGTCCCCGTGGACATGCGTGTCGCCGTCCCTCCGTCGGTCCTTATAAACATTGTGCAAAGTTGGATCCTCGTTCACCGTCAAGGAGCGTAACCGATCGGGTCACGAGGGTAGAATGCTCCGATATCCAAAATTCGTCGATCGAACGAAATCGGGACAGGTAATAGCGAGCGTTTCTGTGAGATCTCTTTCACTCTGTTTTGTCGATGGACGGACGGAAGAGAAAAAAAGCGCAAACGAGCAGCGGGGTGCTCTCGCGGATTCGTCGAAAATCGTGAAACGGAGAGCCCGACAGGCGGACAATGCTGGAGGGGCATATCCTCTTAGGTGCGCGAATTATACGGATCAGCTTCCTCGAATGGCTATCAATCATCTCTGTGTTACCCATACCCGCCGGCGATGTGCTTGACTTACCGTTCGACCTATCTCTCCCCCTCCCCTAACCACCCGGACTACAGCAAAGCATAAGTAGCTTGTCCGCGGCGAGTTTTGAACGGCCAGCCGATTCCGTTTTACCCAAATACGGAACTATTGAAAAAAAAAGAGAAAATAGAACGGCATCACATTATTTCGGCCAACGCTACAGCTCACGCAGACTTAAATCGTTTGCTACTTTTTTTAGACGATTTTATCGTCCGTTCGCTTGAATAAGCTCCGCCATTATCAGTATTTCTTGAAATTTATTTTGAAAGGACCGTATTTTTTGGTATACTATAAAGGTAACTACGCTGTACAAAAAATTGTAAATTTAATATACCGAACTGTAAGTTTTTACGCAAAAACTCGTACATTACAGTTAATGTATAATTGTGACGAAAAATGATATACTTTTTCATTGAAATTAAAGTAAATTATAAAAATTAAAATACTTTCATAGTAAAATTAAGGAAAATTGTTGAAGCTAAAGTATCTCCAATGTTGTTAATACACTGAACATTGAGTTTTCCTCATAATCGTGGATGAAATTTAATATACTACTTTTTACATAAAAACTTCTAGACCGGGCATGAAATTTCCTAAGATTTATTTTACAGTGCAATAAAGATGTTTGATTTATAATCCGCAGGAGAAAACTGACTGACCGCAGCCTCGGCACGATTATAGTGACGAACACTTATCCGCACTACCGGTTATCCGAAACGCGGCAATTTTCGGGATTTGCGATACCTTTCACTTCCGCTCGTGGCGGAAATTTGACGATAAAAAAAATAATACAAACCCATAACACTAAAGAAATTGCGGGTCTGTGTTTTTTTTTTTTTCATATCCACTTCTGCGTTATCCCGCGTGATCTTTCGAATTCCTGCGTCGATAATCATCAAGGAAACAGGGTGTTGCATTGGGATGTTTTGAGTTCCTTATACCATTATACTTTTCATCTAAGCGATTGCATCTACGCCGTGCATTACATATAATAAAAATAAATAAAAATATAAAAAATGAAAACGTTGCCCGAAATATTACCCCGAGGATGTGCGGATGCCGTCAGTGCGAGTCCCGTTGAAGAGATTACGTGCCTGCAGGCCGGGCTCGCCGGCAAGCGGGATATCGTTACAAATTCCTTCAAAGCGCTCTTGTATATTCGAATTGAATAGCAAACGCCGTCGAGCTTGAGTTCGAATACGAGAAGGGGCGGCGAACGCGTTACGGGCCGCTCGCCGAATCAGCGGATTAGCCGTACTGAATGCATCAACGAACCACCCCATCCACCCTCGAGTCTATCTCTGCCACCTTTTTTATTTTTTATTATTTTTTATACCGATCCTCTCCCTCCGCCTCTCTCGGCCTCGTTCGTGTTTGCCTCCGTTTCACCGTGCGCCTCGAAGGTGAGGATTTAATAAAATAAGATCGTAGGCACACAGGGTAGAAAGCCAGTCCGACCCGAAGCGGAAGGTACAACGAACGAAGCGGGCGTTTCGTGTAACACGACGATGTTGTGATCCGAAGTGGAGCAACGCTCGATCTGTTTACCCTAGGTGTAATACGTAATTCTACGCCAATCCTCGAAATTCTGTGAGCTTATTTTGGATTTATTACCGGTGAAACTATATTAGTCCACAATGCTTCTACTCCACAGGAGTTTATGGTTAAAGTGCCCACACTGAGAGAAGGATCTAGTAAAAACTACTCTATCACTTGAGAGATATTACCATAGCATATCGTAGTAGAGCGTTAGGGCGACACCTATGGTAGGAAGCACCGGATTTATAAGAATTTTTTCTTAGATATCATGGTAAAAATTGTTGGAAATTCTGAGACTTATTGCCATAGGTGGCGCCCTGGCGCCGTACTATTATGTCCTATGGTAATTTTTCTTAGTTGATTGGTCATTTTTACTAGATCCTTCTCTCAGTGCATCTAAGAAAATGTCGGGTCTGTGAGAATTCAGCCGAAACTGTGCATGGAAACGTTGTAGGTGTATATCTTCACAACGTTGGGGTGCAATTCGACAAATTAATCAATTCGTTCGGGAAATAGTCAATCTCGAACATTAATCCTTTTTCCAAACTTGGAGATTGTGGGCTCCTGATTGTGGCTCTCCTGAACCACGATCCGGTCCAAACCCCGTCCGCATCCGGTTCATCAATCCTTTTCCAAACTTGCTGATTGTGGGCTCCTGATTGTGGCTCTCCTGAACCACGATCCGGTCCAAACCCCGTCCCCATCCCGTTCATCAATCCTTTTCCAAACTTGGAGAACTCCTGATTGTGGATTCAAATAAGATACTTAAGATCCCACTCCCTCCTTTCTAAGGGTTGATGAAGGACCAGATGAGATGAGGAAATGAAAAAAGAAGATGGAAGGTGCGATAGGAGGCATATACATCTTCAAAGGAAGCCGACTATGCCGGATCTGGACGGGTATCGCCGCGTAAGATCGCCGATTTTATCGTCCGTCGGGCGAAACGGATACTTTCCTTTTTTTTTTTCATTCTTTTTTTTTTCTTGTCACTGTTCCTCGTCGCCGATCGAAGTGATCTCCGACGCTAGCGATCGCGCGAAGGAACCGGCGCACTCGAAACGACGAACAAGCAGGAAAAAATAATCGAAGCGTGTCGTCGCGATGGCTCGGACTCTCGCAACGGCGCCCGATCGAGCGTGGCTTTTTCACGCTGGGAAACACGAATTTCGTCGCACTCGTTCGATTTTACAAAAGCCGCTTGGCGCTCTCGGGAACAACGGAGCATTCGAACGAGAGCGAGACGTATCTACGAGTACAGCGTATACCTGGCTACGGAATGCCTCTGAAGACATTTAACTGAAGATGTCGCACATCAGCAAAAAAAAAATAATTTCACAGGTTACCCAAAATAAATATTTATTTCAATTCAATACATATATATTTCAAGTAAATAAATATTCAGTAGTAGTAGCAGTGAATTTAATGATAGGGCATGATATTGAACAGTTTTCGATACATAATAGACTGAAATTACATATGTGCAGCCAATTGGCGATCGACCGAAGTCCTACAGCCACGCTTTTTCATCTTTTTACAAGAATACAATAATTTTATATTATTTTAAGTACTGGAACTTAAAATTAAAAATGTCAGTTTATCTCTTTGTTGCTCATTATTTCCTGTTGCTAGTGAGTTGCACGTGGTGGGTCTTTGAATGGATGCATTGCGTTTCGTGTCAGTTGTATGCATAATGGTTTGATATTTTCTATTTGGGTATAAATATTTATTTTTGTTAAATAAATGTTTATTTTAATTACATAAATGTTTAATCTAATTAAATACATTTTTGTTAGCGGGCGATGCGTCAAATGCGTTCGCGATTGAAAAATTGTTGGCTGGGAGTTAAAACTTGGTGATCCCGGTTTATATTTGCAGATTCGTGGGTTCGCGATGTCTCTCCGGAGGCAATCTTTCACGACTCGAATTGTGTGTGCCACTGGCTTGTTTACCTTTCCCATATTATACACGTATATCTGGGCGTTTCCGCGGTGACGTGCCTCCGCAGTGTAGCAGCCCGGCATTGTCGCTGGGTCACTGGTAAATACGGAAAGCCGGGACAACCCCATAATGGCAAACTAGATCGGCTTATGTCGCCACCTCGCCGCCGCTTGCCGTCCCGGCGTTTCGACGTTTCGACATTAGCCGGAAAAACACGAAAAGGGGTGACGACAGCTCACCAGTCAAACGAACATACCTTTGAGCCTCGTGGCCACGGTACGGGGGAATTATTTTCCACGATTTTCCACCAGTTTGGAAAATCTTTGGACACGAGCCAGCGTGCCGCCCGGCGTTGTCCGGCCGACCCCGGTGTGGACTCGCAGAATTATTTTGGCCATTCACAAGTTTCTGTTCTCTTCGAACGAATAATAACAATAATAACTATAATAATTATTATTATAACAATGACAAGTATAATGATAAGAACTGTAAGAATGACACCGATACGGGTCGAATTTTAAGACATTAGTGTGAACTTGAGATCGAACTTAATATCAAAGTTTAGTGCGAACTTCATTGCGTGCTTAAGTTTCATCTTCAGTTTCATCTGAAATTTGAACTTGAGTTTGAACTTAAGATAGGTATTAAGCACGCAAAGAAGTTCGGACCAATCCTCGACCTTAAGTTCGATCTCAAAAGCGACCTTACGGTCAAACCAACGTCTTAAAATTTGACCCTAAAAATAACAACTACAAGGATAACAACTATAAGAATATCAACTATAAAAATATCAACTAGAAGAATATCAACTAGAAGAATATCAACTAGAAGAATATCAACTATAAAAATATCAACTATAAGAATATCAACTATAAAAATAACGATTAATGGTTCATGTCCAACGCATAAATGTGTTTCTATCATCATATTCGCGCTCGCGACGCCAACGCCAAAGAGCCGAACCTAAAAATCAGTTCCAGATTGTTTATAGTCCGAAAAAAAATGACAAAATTGACGATCGGTCACGCCCAATGCCACCACGGAACAACTTTCTCCTATCTCGATTCGAACATTCGATCACGCCGCAGCCCTTTACCCATCGGCCAATTTTCCAAGCGTGACGCGTCGGTGCCCCATGTCGAAGTGAAGAAAAAAAAAGATTGCAGCGATTTTTCCGATAAAGATGGAAATTCGACGACACCCCTTTTTTTCTCACTCTCGACAGCGGAGCGCGAAGGGGTAACACATGTCGTCGAAAACGGGGTGCGACTCCGAAACGGAGAGAACAGATTACATAGAATGGAGGGGTCGAAGTTCAGGATGTTTTACCCCAAATCGGCGTTTTGTGTCCGAGGCAATAAATCAGGAACGTGAAATCAATTCATCCCACGTTTCACCTTATCGACTGTGCGGCGGAGTAAACGGGCGAGAAAAAAAATAGTCGTCTCAATTGCGAACCTGTACGGTTCGAGATAACCTTCACGTACGCTGAATGATATTCAGACAGACGATGTTCACAGTTATTATTATTATTTTTATTTACTATCAGAAACGACATTTTCCAGAATACCGTTTTGGACTTTCTTTTAAATCCTCGAATGTCTCATGGATTTGTTTGATGACAAAAAATAGATCGAAATTCATGCCATGTTTCACCCTATCGACTTTGCGACAAAGTCTACGGACGAGGAAAAAAAAACAATTAGTGGTCTCAATTCCGAATCTAATAAGGTTTGAGATATCCTTCACGTATCTTAAACTATATTTAGGTTAGCAGTTGTTCACAATTCTTTTTTTGTTATCAAAATTCTCTATCAGAAACGATATTTTACAGAGTAGCTTTTTGGACTCAATTCTGTTTGCTTTTTGATCCTCGTATGTTCCACGGATGTGTTTGATGACGAGAAAAATAGATCGCGAGAGGTTCGGACGGATGAGAGCAGAGGAGGCATTGGCTCACATAATGTAACTCGTAATGTAGCGACGCTGGGTATGGAGCTGGGTGTGTAGTTGCCGCACGCTATAGCGCGTCCGTATATTTATAATGGGATCGGGCCGTACGTCAGGTAACTCTTTCAGCACTTTCGACGCGCGCATTTGGACCCTTCTCTGATTTTTCTGGGCCGTCGCCCGCCGGCGTTGCACGGGCCCTCGGGCCGCGCTTGGTAGCCTTTATTTTGATTTATATGTACGACGTTAACTCGCTTTGACGTTCACTCAGTCGTGCCCGATCGTACGTTCGTGCCCCCGAATAAAACACCGAGAAGAAAGATAGGGCTGAGTCGAGACACTGAGGGATCGTCGCTGCGAAAATGTGCGGCTCGTTCCCGATGTAACTGGCTTCGTTAACGACCGGGATGCAAGACGACCTGATGTACTTTTACGAGACAATTAAGCCTGCGGCAAGTGGACGTTGGGATGAAAGCCACGTTATCGAACTTTAGGCATGAAGTCCAATTATTTTTTTACATTTCGATAATTTGCCATTCTTTTACTACTCTTTCTACGATTGGCAATATTTTTAGAGCAGTACAACTGACAATTAAGACTGCAGCAAGTGGACGTTGGGATGAAAGCCACTTTATCGAACTTCCGGTAGAAATTCTCAATTTATTTCAACTTCGACAAGTTGCGACGCTTTTACTAGCCCTTCTACAATTGGCAACATTTTTAGAGCATTACATCAAACAACTGAAACTGTGGCAAGTGAACCTTGAAATGAAAGCCACGTTATCGAACTTCAGGCATGAAGTCCAATTTTTTTTCAACTTCGATCATTTGCGACTCTTTTACTAGTCTTTCTACAATTGGCAACTTTTTTAGAGCGTCACATCAGATAATTTAAACCGTGGCAAATGCACGTTGGGATGAAAGCCCAACACATTCCTTCGACACATGGCAATATTTTTCGAGTATGACATCAGACAATTAAGACTGCACCCCGTGGACGTTGGGATGAAAGCCACGTTACCGATCTTCCGGTATAGCGTCAAGTTTTGTTTTAAACTTCCATAATTTACCCCTTCCAATTTTACAACTCCTTTCATAAATGGCAACATTTTTGAGCGTTACAGGCCCCGATGTAACGCTCTATAAATTCCACCAGGGCATGTTTGAGCTTCACTTTTTCATTTATAGTACCATCAGTACGATAACTTTACCTGTGAATTTTTTTCTGAAGTAAAAAGGGCGTTCCGTCTCTACACGAGCGTAATAAATATTCATGTAACGCACTACCCGTCCTGCCTACTCGAGCAACAACAAAAAGAAATTCGTTTCGTTTGTCACGGAATAAAGGCGGCCGAATCGGCTACGGTTGCCGAAACGACTTCATTTACATGGACCAGAAATTATTGTCGCATGGTGGGGTTTCTTCAGGGCAATCCCATTGATTTCCCAGGCTCTCTGAAATTAGTCGTGTAACTGGAAAATTAAAAATCTTTCGACACTGGGACAATGAACAAATGCTGTCGCTGTAACGTGAGAAGCAAAGATGGCGAGTAAGAAGTTGACAAAGGGGCGTAGATGCGAGGACGGGGAAGCGACGGTCGAGTAGGAGGCGAAATTTCGCGAGCTGCCGTCTCTCGTTCGGAAAATTCAATTACATTGTGCATGTGTGGAAGCTGGCTCGTGTAGAACGCGGACCAGGAGATGGGAACGCAGGCGCCGGACGTCTCGTTGTCGGCCATCGCTTCGTCGCCATGGATACCTCGGAGGAGGAGTACGGTAGACTCCCCGGCTTATCGATCGCCCCCGCGAACTATTTTGGTGGGGAATTCGCGGAGTCTCGAAGAAGGATTCCAAATCCCTCTAACCCGGGTTTGGAGATTTTTTAGCCTGGTAGAAAGTTCTGGTAGAAATTTGTTTCGGAGCATTACATCGGGCCCTGATAAGGACCTGGCAAGGCCTATTTTGGTGGGGAATTCGCGGAGTCTCGAAGAAGGATTCCAAATCCCTCTAACCCGGGTTGGGAGATTTTTTAGCCTGGTAGAAAGTTCTGGTAGAAATTTGTTTCGGAGCATTACATCGGGCCCTGATAAGGACCTGGCAAGGCCTATTTTGGTGGGGAATTCGCGGAGTCTCGAAGAAGGATTCCAAATCCCTCTAACTCGGGTTCGGAGATTTTTCAGCCTATTAGAAAGTCCTGGTAGCAATTTGTTTCGGAGCGTTACATCGAGCGCTGATAAGGTCCTGACAAGGCCTATTTTGGCGGGGAATTCGACCCGTCTCGAAGAAATACTCCAAATCTTTGTAACTTGGGTTTGGAGATTTTTTAGCCTGGTAGAATATTCGTCAGAAATTTATTTCGGAGCGGTACATCGGGTCCTGATAAGGCCCAACAATGTCCTTTTTGGTGGGGAGTTCGTGCCGTCTTGAAGAGGGATTCGAAAAGGATTTAGAAAAAAAAGTGTATTCGAGACGCGACAAAAGAGCATTCGGGTCTGCGACGTGCAAGCTAATCCGTTTTTCCGTTTTGTAATCCGTCGACATCGGAGCCGAAAGGGGTTTATACCCTCATTGTGCCCGATAATTTAGTGTCTGCAAACAGACGGGGCGTTCGATGTAAAACATGTGCAAACACATCCATCCTATAGGAGAAGGATTACGCTCGGGCGATCACACGCTGATCTCGACTAGAATTGCAGGCTACGGTTTATCACCGGTGAGAATTGTTATCCAATCCCGGACGAGTATGTACAACTTCAATGCACTATCGAAATTTCGACTGAATTCTGAGACTGTCTATACCCCTATGTAATCATCTATCTTCAGGTTTCATCTGGAGCTTAGCGAGCATACGAAAGTGCTCGGTCGGTAATAAGAACTGTAATTGATTTATTGAACGACGCTGACCTGGGATGGTCAAAAGCACATTCTTACATGAATTGATTACCCGCGTCATGTACGAATTCGTTTTAAACCGGAAATAGTTACAATCCGTGAAAAAATGGATTACAGTTCTTGTTACCGACTGAGCGCATCGCCTCAAGGCGAGGTGAAACAGACTCACTCGGTAACAAAAACTATAATGAATGGCATACGGAGATGATAGACATTTGCGAAAAAGCAAAGTATTTGCTGATGTGTGATTCAATACCGCGTCCGATGATACTTCGCTTTTACCCCAATTCAACAATTTTTTAATGGCGTCGGTTTGAATAATGCAACTATCTCTCCCGCGCTCATATACGGATGTATTAAACTCCGGAAACCTTTCGCAGTTTCTACATCTATGTACAGCAAATTTCAAGAGTTCGCAATTCCACTCTATTTCTATTTTCACCCGAATACAAAGGAACTGTTTTCGCGTCTCTTTGTTTTCATTTTGCGCGTCGAGCGTCTCGAGCTCGCCGCATCAGTTTTTAGCACATATATTCACCCCACTGTCATATAACACATTTTTTTGTTACAGTAACAAAGGCTGTTTTGTTGCGGTAGCAAATCGTTCCGAGTGAAAAATTCTGCTATGATTGCAAGCTGGTTTTGTTATCCCGACACTAACAAACTTAATTTGTTACGGTAACGAAAATCTTGTTGTACCAACAATTTTTTTTTTCTCCGTACTGTGCACCAGGACCGGCTTACTGCTCAGTCGGCTGACACAATTCTAAACCGGTGTTCTCGGGGGAGGGCATCGTCGCTGCAGGAGCGAGGTAATAGAGATGTCAGAGCCGCGCCAGTCCGGGCATACGTGACGTGTAATTAAACGGTCATGCGGACGCATAGCGCGAAGTAGCGAAGGCATCGAAATAGAGGACATGCACGAAGGCTGGCCAGTGCGGAGCCGGCGAGAGTCACGTGGCACCCGTGCACGGCGTGATCCCCCGTGATGCTGGCAATTACCGAGGGCTTAGAGAACGAACGTTCGGGGCACGTCGTCGAGTGCCGGCTATCTCGGCGTCATCGCACCCCCGGCAGTCATGAATACCTACTTCTTCTCACGAGGCACGTGTTACGCATTCTCGATATTCGTACTCACCGTCCATCCACCCACCCGCCCCCAAAATTCAAAAATCGAATCCAAGGCCGGAAGCACGAGCCTCAAAATATTGCGATATTCAAACCGGAAGTGATGTATTTTCGATATGAAGCCACTTCCCGTTGAGAAATAATATTTTCAAACCGACAGTAAGGTATTTCCGGCATGACGTCACTTCCGGTCGGAAAATGCGATTTCCAAATCGGAAGTGACATATTTCCGGTATGACGTCACTTCCTGTCGAATAATAAGATTTTGAAACCGGGAGTGCCGCATACAGTAAAAAATAATTTCGTAAACTCGGAATACGAACTTTCGTAAAGACAATGTTGTTAAATAAGTGACAAACTTGTTTGTTAAGCTTTGAAAATACAAACCTGTCCTTTTATTCCCCGTGTCATGAACAATTTTAGTTTTTACTTTTTTTTGTAATAGTCGAAGCAGATGGAGGGAGCGGGAAATTATCAAATAAAACATTGTGAACGCTTGTGTACAATCTTTAGTTGCAAAAAGTACAAACTTATTGTACTGTGTGCTTCTAATAAATTTTCGGAAATCTAAATTTACAGTATCTAAATTTCATAGTCCATAGCTAGGGCGGGAAGCGTGGTTCTTGTGGCACGAGCCACAACAACCTGCTGCCAAAAAATATATTTAAAAAGATTCTTTATACAAGTTACATACCTACTTTTCATATGCGAAAGTGATGTATTTTCGCATATCCGTTTTTTTACCCTGGTGTAAGATTTAATCGATCCGAATATGCGCAGCCTCGTTAAATGGATTTTCAATGATAAAAAAATCGCGCGCCGCCCCCAGAGAATACTGGAGCAGACTTTGTACGATTTTAAGCAAATCATCGTTGCGAGTCGCCGGTACGAGCTCCGACACCAGCAGTTGCGTCAGGTTGCACGATACTGCTGTATCATACTTTATTAATGAATCTACGATGCGAGAGCAGTTGCAGCTTTGTCAGTCAGCCAGTGGACAAGAATTCATTGAAGGAAGGGTCCTTCCTTTTTTTACACGAGCGACCTTCGGTTCAACAGAACTTTCCCCGTCATTAATTGTTCTCGTTTCTGTGCCTGCGCGCACGATGAAAAACAAATAGAAGCACGAACGCACTCCACACAAGTACCCGAAGGCTAATCATTACGGACGGAGCCGCACTACAGCGCGTAGGTAAAGAATCTCGTGAGTTTTTCAATTGTCGATTGCTCGCGAAAGAACACACACAGACTCCGTTCCGGACAGAAAAAAAAAAAAAAAAAAAAAAAAAAATGGGTGTACAACCGCTCATCGTCGGACTTATTTGGTAGTGATACGTCAAATAATATCGTAGGCACGTTAGAACCGATCGTATAATGACGGGCTGTCAATGGCCGAGCTGCCGGTACGTTCCCCGTTGAATAGAAGGCTCGCCGGCTATTGCATCGAACGTCGGGCCTCGTTGTGCGGGGGTGTACGTTCCGCGTATTACGTTTCATTCTCCCTTTCGCAGCACAAACTAGGAGGGTCAATATTATACGAGCGATTGAGCCCGGACCGACCATTCCCAATTCCTCCCCCCCCCCCCCTTCGGGCCCCTGTATTTTGTTTGCGTTTGTACTCGGACGCAGCGACAGGTGACGAAAATTAGTGCCAATTAAAGTCGTCTATTGCTGCAGGATTGCGAAATAATACAAGGTGCTCTAAAAATCGTGCCATCGGGGCGGGATTGAATTCTCGAAAACGGATTACACGGTAAAAAAAGTTTGTGCTTTTTACAAGTTATTGTCGACAAGCATCCACAATTTTTTATTTGCTACTTTTTTTAGTTTTAGAGACATAAAGTACAAAGTAAAATTGTTAATAACACGGGAAATAAAATGACAAGTTTGGATATCGAAGTCGGAACAAACGAGTTTGTCACTTAGTTAACTGAATTATTTTTACGATAGTTCGTATTCCGATTTTACGAAATTATTTTTTACTGTGTGGATTGGTTTTTTTTCTTCTCAAATTTAAGCTCTGTCGAAAATCAATGAAAGGCAATCGGATAAGATGCGCGAGAGGAGTATTTGCATTTTAAACTTTCATAGAGGGACTCACTGTACGATGTACTTTTGAGCGTATGTCGTTTTCACACCGGCTGCGTTAAATGGGCTTGCGATTATCAGATCCGATAGTCGGACCTATCCGTTACGATCCACTTTGCGCTCCGTTGTATTCATCGGGCGAACGTTCCGGCCGTGACGAGGCGTCAACTATATGCAAATCCTTGGCATCCGTGGCACTGGGCTTCGCAGCGGTGACGCGGCGCTCTGCCAAACCCCTCCTTCCCTGACATGCTACTTTCGTACAAAATCATCTTTCGTTCCGTTCGAAAAAAATGTATTCACGCATTGTCGTCATTGTCAGTAGTTGACGATAGAAACTTGTTATTTTTTTTTTTTTTTTTCAAGTCCGTCGGTTATGGAAACAGTGCCGGATTGATTGTCAGCAATTCTTCCCGAAAGCTTGTTGTCCTCGGTGATCCGCAGAGATTTGATTAAAAAAAGTGTTAAAAGTTTCGTTATGAAAATTGTTTATATCGTGTTTTTAAAAATTAAAAATTGGTGCTATTTTTTGAGCGCTCACAGACAGGTAGGAACGATTGAATGTAGACTAACCAATGTAACTCGACTCTCGTACAAAATGATTTTTTCGTTCCGTTCGACAAAAATTATTCACGCATAGTCGTCAATATCTATAGTTGACGAAAAGAAAGTTTTTTTTTTTCAAGTCCCTCGGTTATGGAAATCGTGCCCGATTAATTATCAGTAGTTCTTACCGAAAACTAGTCGGCCTCCGTGATCCGCGGAGATTCGCTAAAAAAAGTGTCCCAAGGTTTTGTTATGAAAATTGTTTACATCGCGTTTTATTAATTCACACATTGGAGCCACTTTTTGAGCGCTTACAGGCAGGAAGGAACGATTGAATTAGGATCAACCGATCCAGCCGGTTGAGCTATCGAGGTTTCAATTACATATATAGATCTTTATACACCTATATCTATACTGTGCAGTACAGTAGGTAGTAGGTCGAATTCGGCACTGGTAAAAGATACCACGTACGCCCGTGAAGCGGCGTATATTGTCCCTGTGACGTTGATTTGACGTAATTGGCACCAGGAAGGAGACGAGCGGAGCAGAAATGATTGGGATAAGCTGGAATAAGCCGGGATAAGCCATGCGTGGATTTGCCCTACCGTCGTGGCGAGATTGAGGGGTTCCGAGAGTTCCTCGACTACAACGTTCAGAGCACAGGTTTAGATGGGAACACACGTTCGTCCTACGAACCTTTTCGGCTGCCTTTTCAACTCCCCGTCGTAGAAGGTTCATTCGTTCCAATATTTTCAATTAAATGGTCCACCAAAGTTTCATCCCGTTTTACCCAGTAGACACTTTAGAACTCTCAATCGGGCCCTGACAAGGCCCAGATAAGGCCTCGTCAGCTGCCGATGTAACGCTTCTACGTAAATCTTTAATCAGAAGGCTTTTAAATAAAACATTTTACAATATATTTTTTTCAATTAAATAGTACACCAAAGTTTCATCCCGTTTAGCACCCCAAAAATATTGGAACGTTAAATCGGACTCTGACAAGGCCCAGATAAGGCCTCGTCTGCTCCAGATGTAACGTTTCTATGTAAATCTCTAATCGGGAGAATTTAACATAAAACATTTCACAATTTTTTTTTGTCACATCCATTCAGTATTAAGGACAATGTACTCCGAGTAGCCAGAAAGCTGCAAGGTGTGTGGACAATAGAATCTACTCCGTCTTGTAGGAGATTTCTTTTTTTTTTTATAGTTGTACAAGTAGCTAACAGTTTGCTGCGAGTCTCTAAGTGGAAAGTGCTTTTGCGCGTAATGCCAACGTCAAACACTCGAGCAGCCCCCGGCGGCGGGAGCGATAGAGTTTCGTGGGAGCAGACACCTGAGTATGTGGGAGAATCCGATCAACCCCTGGTCCCTCCGATCGCGGCTTTCAGGGAACGTTAGCACGTCCACGGTCCAGACGTGCTTCCACCCGACAGCGAATTTTCAACGCGCCTGGGGGATCGGCGCGCAGGGGTTCGCTTATTGAAATTCTACATCGAATGTTTGCCCGATGAATCGTCGTATTAAACCAGTTGCTTCCTAGATCGTGGTTAATGAATTGATGAATTGATGAATTGATGAATTAATGAATTAATGAATTAATGAATTAATGAATTAATGAATTAATGAATTAATGAATTAATGAATTAATGAATTAATGAATTAATGAATTAATGAATTAATGAATTAATGAATTAATGAATTAATGAATTAATGAATTAATGAATTAATGAATTAATGAATTAATGAATTAATGAATTAATGAATTAATGAATTAATGAATTAATGAATTAATGAATTAATGAATTAATGAATTAATAAATTAATGAATTAATGAATTAGTGAATTAATGAATTAATGAATACCATAACGAGGATTTCTGGAGATGCATTAAAAGCGACACTGCAAAGATCGACCGTGCCGCGTTAGCCGCCCATGCGCACGTGGACGATCGGATCGTAAACTTCTCGAGCGTCGGGGCCCTCGGTTGCATCGGCAAAAGGGTGGAAGCGTGTAATTTTAATAAATGTGCGTGCGGTGAAGCAACCGATACGAGTTACGCCGCGTTAGAGGTAACATGCTAATTTCGAGACGAGAGTTTCCATCCCTACGCACGATTAATCATCGATTTCGCACCACTCGCCAGAAAACATCGTCATCCTTGACGCCTCCTAAATTTTTTTACCTGTCGTCTTCCGTGCCGACTCAGTTCGATTGAGGGTACCGAAAAAAAAAAAATTCCGGACAAGATAATTCGATAAATCGTTTTCGGTACGAAAATGAATCAATCATCAATTTTGCGCTAAAGTCCAGTCGGTCATCGGTCCTCGCCCAGGGAATTAATTTTCCAACTTTAGCTATCAGAAGCGACAACGATCGCCTTCGATATTGTCGAGTTCTGTTCTTAAGGTAGATTTTTTTTATGTAGTAAGTAGTTTTTTTTAGGGCTCGAAACCCGTACGCTTATTACGGTGAGCGGACTAAAGTTACAAATTGTAAAACGAACGTCGCAGGGCTTCTCGAACTGTCGAGGGGTTCGTGCAGCTACCCTTTCGTGTCACGCCCGAGCCGCGCCAACCGACTGGAAAACCTTCTCGATTATTTCGTCTCGGAAACTCATCCGTAGGAGACGCCTTTGCGATACGTCACCTGGCCCCCCCATAAAGCCACTGCTCGTCGAGAGGGTTGAGAACATTTCGGTACGCGATATCGCTGCATTCTCCATTCCCCCGGTAGGAACTTTACAAAGTTACATCAGGCCCTGATGAAAGTCGGAAAAGCCTTTTCAGGATCTTGTCAGGTCCCGATGTAACGCTCAAAAATTTTTACTTGAGTCCGCGTGATTTCCCATTTCCCTGGCAGAAATTATAGAGCGTCATATCAGGCTCTGACGAGGTCCGGAAAAGGCCTCGCAAGGTCCCAGCAAGGCCTTATCAGGCGACGATGTAACGCTCCAAAATTTCTACTTGAGCCCGCCCGATTTCCCATTTCCCTGGCAGAAATTATAAAACGTTACATCAGGCTCTGATGAGGTCTGGAAAGGCCTTTTCAGAACCTTATCAGACCCTGATGTAACGTTCTAAAATGTCTACTTGACCCCGCCCGATTTCCCATTTCCCTGGCAGAAATTATAGAGCGTTACATTAGGCTCTGATAAGGTCTGGAAAGGCCTTTCCAGAACCTTATTAGGCCTCGATGTAACGCTCCAAAATGTCCACTTGACTGCGCGTGATTCCCCACTCACCTGGTAGAAATTATAGAGCGTTACATCAGACACTGAAGAGGTCCGGGAAGGCCTTTGGAGTGCCTCATTACGCCCCGATGTAACGCTAAAAAATGTCTACTATAAGTTCCGTGTAACGTGACTGCCCCCTTATGGATTTCACCGAGTTGCGATAAGTGAGCCGCACGGTGTATGCCTCATAGATTTAAAGCCCACTGTTCCGGCGTGTCGAATGTTGAGCGTAAAAAATGCAGACATATGCAAAATTCGGCTAGATTACCCTATCCCCGAGACGACACAGCAATGGTCGGGTACGGTGCACCCCTTCGTTGCTGGCCCCCTTGCGACGAGGTCCGGTACAGTATTTATGAGGCTGCTCCGGCATCGGCAGACACTGCCGGGCCAGTGGTGTTAATAGTTTTCGTTCGGTCCGATGTACGCGACGAGCAGCGGGAACACGTGCGTATTTTATCAGTGATTTATGGTTTTCGCGGCCAGTCCCGATTTAATTCTACGCTGCGTGCCCGCTGTTTTGTTTTGCATTTAACGGGGGCGGGACACTCTTTTGCATTGCCGAATGTAGACGGTGCTACATGCGACTGGACAGATTGAATGCCCGGCCCGAAAATGACTCCCAGGGCTGTTCACCGCCCGGAGGGCGTTGTTTCAGCTCATTCCGAAATTTAACTCACAATTAACTAAGTGTTTTCGCTTTGAAAAATAAGCGATATTAATTGAAGCGTTTACGCAACTTAAAAAATAAAATTTCCTTATCAATAATAAAAAAACTTTATTAATAATTTAAAAAAACAATTTTATTAATAATTTTAAAAAAATTATTAATAATTTTAAAAAAATTATTAATAATTTTAAAAAAATTATTAATAATTTTAAAAAAATTATTAATAATTTAAAAAAAATTATTAATAATTTTGAATGACGCCTAGGGCTATTCACCGCCCGGAGGGAGTTGTTTCGGCTCATTTCGAAATTTAACAAACAGTGAACCAAGTATTTTCGCTTTAACAATGTAGCGATATTAATTGCAGCATTTACGCAGCTTTTTAAGATATTTTTCTATTAATTTTTTTCTAACTTGTTTCATTATCGTCGGTCCCACCCTGACATGTTCCACCACCTGGCTCGCGGAGTGAAATAAATCATTTACTCTCTAACACTGTTCGAGCGCTCCGCAAACCCCTTTACCAAAAATCATTTTACACGTGAATGGATCGAAGCGGTTCTCACAATTGACTCCCGACTGTTCATTGCATGTAAAAGTGCATTCCTTTGGAAATAAGAGGAACGAATCGCGAGGGTAAGGCCATTAAGTCTGGAACACTCTAGTCACGTATCTGCCCAAAGAGTTGTCGAATCCAATGCATGAGACTGCATTTTTTTTATATAAAAAAAAATTAATTTATTAACCAGCCGCCTTTCGGTTTGAAATAACTATCGAACCTCTAATTCGCTAGCGTGTTTGCCTTTATTCGAACGATCGGAATAATATTTGCTTAAGGCTTTTGTAAATTCAAGATGAAATTTAACGAACACTTTATCCTCGGCAGACTACGTAGGTGCGGAATTTAATATTACATCGCTAGTGCATACCGAGCGACTGCCGAGCCGGCAAGCTATTCCACCGCGGCACTAACTCACGGGGGGTGCGGTAATAAAATAAAAGAATACGACCCCCCGGTCGCGGAGTGGGCACATCTGCGTTCTTTTTTTATTAATTTACTCCCTCTTGCCGATTCGGGCCTGCGACGTACCGGAGCACTGGACGGGATGGGGCTCGTATATGCTCGCCCTGTTTATTACCTAATTGGTGCCGGGCTCTTTTTTTGTTGTTGTTTTATTCTCTAACGATCTACAAACTGCCGATAAAGTGTATATGCTAATTGCACTGGATCCACTCGAGTCTTTCGCGGCAGGTGCATCGCAGCCCATACGGGAAAGAAGTGCATGCGTAATTAGTATATTATGCAACAAGGGAGGGAAGTTGGCGATTTTCGCCGAGTGTGAAGATTGAGGCGCGAGTGAAGCGAGGGCAGAAATCAGACGAAGTGCAAATCCGCTCCGTCCCGTGTAGCATACGATACATTTTTCCGACTTCGTTATAATAACCATATTTCTTGCGTCGCAAAAATCGCCACACTCATGACCGCGAAGATATCTGCATGAGACAAAATTTCATCAAGTTCACTTGGAGAATAAAATTCTAAAAGTGAATAATTGTTTAGTCTTCCTAAGGCCGTGCACTGATAGAGACTTGCCATACATGAAATTTCATGTCATGCAGATATCTTCAGGTACATCAACATTCGCGATTGACCATCTTTAATATTTACAAATAAAAAATTGTGGTCGTTTGTGGACGATAAGTTATTGTAAAAAGTATAAACTTTTTTTGCTGTGTATTACTCCTTGGGGAGTAATGGAACAGTACTGCGCATGCGCGCAGGTTAATAATTGTCGTTGCTCAATAATAGGCGATTTTGCGGGCGTGTTGCACGCAAGGAATGGTTATTTTAGCGAAGTCGGCAAAATTTTTTTTTTAAGTATACTATATCCGATACGTGTATCTAAAAATACATTAATTATTAATAAATTAATTATATACTATATTCATGCGAAGTATATTTAATATAATATAAACTATATAAAAAATATCTTTTCGTACATACTTTTATTCCACGGACGATGCGACAACTTGTCCGATCGGGTGATTTCTCTCCAGTCAACTGTTTCACCTACCGTCACGAAGGTTTGCTCTGGAGAAAAGTTGTCTCTTTCGTTCCACACATGTAACGCCGACATACCGCCCGTAGATCAAGAGATCTCCCATTGCGATCACAGGACTTTGATCTTTTTGACTCAATAATGGAGCATATAGGTAAGGATGAAAAATGGGTCTCGATTCGAGTGTCATACCCCTATATATATATAATATATATATCATAGTTGAAAAGGTTCACAAAACATAATGTAAGTGCATCGAGTGTACTCGCTGAACCGGTATGGTATACGACACTAGTGCTGAAGGACTGCATTGAGCGGAGGCGGTCATCTGTGAAACACATTTAGCTTGTTGGCACAGCGAACCCGACGGGGCACGGCGAGCCCTCTTTCTACACATATTGTGCGTAACTGGTGTCTGTGCGAGAGAGCGCGATAAACAGCGTTACCTCTACCTACCTCGACGGTGCAGTCTCCCGCGAGCGTGCAGGGGCAACGGAGAGTGCGCGGACCCGCACGTGCATCAATCACGCACTTAAGTAGCTGTAGCTGTAACTGTTTCCGAAAGATTGCGCTGTTCCAACGCGGAGTCGATCGGAAACGATTCGAATTACCTGTTTAAGGGTCGAATTTGGAGACGTTAGTTTGAACTTAAGATCGCTCTGAAGATTAAACTTAAGATCGAATTTGCGTTCTGACCTAAGTTCGAACGTAAGATCAGACTTAAGCATGAAATCAAGTTCGAACTGAAGTTCGATCTTTGATAAGTTTGAACTTATGATGGATCTTAAGCACGCAATGAACAAACTTCAATATTATATTCGACATCAAGGGTGATCTTAAGTTGAAACTAACGTCTTAAAATTCGACCCTAAAACTGAGTGAAATACCTCCCTGCTCACCCGAGCTTTTTGGTCCACTAGCGAATATTCTGGCTCCAAACTAAGATGAAAATAATTGAAAATAAGATGAATTTTAAGTTCAAACTTATCAAAGATCGAACTTCAGTTCGAACTCGATTTCATGCTTAAGTCTGATCTTACGTTCGAACTTAAGTCAGAACTCAAATTCGATCTTAAGTTTAATCTTCGGAGCGTTCTTAAGTTCAAACTAACGTCTTAAAATTCGACCCTAAAACTGAGTGAAATACCTCCCGGCTCACCCGAGCTTGGCTCGGTCGGTAATAAAAACTGTAATCAACTTTTTTCACGGTTACTGGCGCGTACGGTCGAAAGAGTCTGGCGCCAACGTTGATCATCCGTATAACGTAGAAAGATATCGACGACTATCGGCTACAGCGAACTCGATCCTACAGTCTGGAGATGGTAGACATTCGTACGGAAACTCGCTGGTCTACCAGTCGTCTATCCAGCCTTGCGTGCACGAGGGTACTCGTGCGTTTCCTGCGTGTCTAAACAGACTCGATACGGCGATATGGATTCCACTACCAGCAGAATCACTTTGCAAGTGTCGAGCCTCGAGTCTCCAACATATGTGTCGCGCTAAGTGTATTGGACGTCACGCTGCGACAAGCACCATTGCAAGTGGTTAAGGTAGTCCATGCGAATGGTGTGCACTTAGCATAAGTTTTAAAAATCTGAAAAAAAATTCACACGTATTGAGAAAAGTAAACGAATTATTTTCATAAAAAAAAAGTTAGGTTTCCGGGAAATTTGTTGAACAGTTTTATTTTTCATCCATTTGTTAATAAAATTTGTGGAATTATTATTATTATTCAAAATTGTTCTTTTCATCACCTTTAATATGCTTGATATTTTTTCAGATTTTTATACCATCCCCAAGTGTTCGCAATACCCTCTCATTTCTCTGAAACTTAAGCGAAGTGAACACTATTCGCAGGGACTACCTTAATCGTCGCGACGCGTACCAGCCCAGTTCAAACTAATCCACTGAATGGGCAATGAGATGTTTTTGTTTTGAATTATCGAAGTATTAGCATTCTTCGGGTTCGCCGTGCGAGGATCGTTGCTGGCCGCAAGGTTGAGCTCTTCCGTTGGTCAAACGGAGATTATAGCGTATTGTGGTCGGTGGACATAAGCAGGTACCGGTATTTGCGCACGATCCTCATAATCCCCCGAGCTCCGCTGTATCATTAGAGGATTACGGTACTTTCGTCGATTCAACGTTTTTTTTCCTTTTTTTCCTCGACCTCACAACTATACTCCGAAAACCCTACCGTCGATCCCTCTCCCGACGCTCGGCGATGTTGCTGAACCGCGCAAAGTGGATGCTGGGCTGCGAGCTGGAACAGCGTCGGCAGACGCCGCTCTGTTATTCCCAGCATCCTTTAACCCTCCCCCACCTCTCTTTCGGCAAACTCATTCGGCAGCACACTTTTCAATCTCACCCGAGTCGGTTCGTCGTACTACAGCTATGGTGGATCGGAGAGATTTTTTTTCTTTTTACGACTATTTTTTTGGTCCATTAGCGAATATTGTACAAACTGAGGTGACTTAGTCACGAAAGATGAACATTCATAAAAAAGGAACATTCGTTTTTAAATTATTTTTTGGTCCATTAGCGAATATTCTAGCTCGAAAGTAAGATGAAAATTCATTTAAGAAAATAAACTTTTTTTATAATTATTTTTTACTTCATTTGCGAAGATTGTAGCTCGAAACTTAGATGAGTTAGTTACGATAGAAAAAATGAAGAAAAAAAAAGAGTGGAAGTACTCGTGAAAATTGTGATGTGGAGAGAACCAGAGTAGGGAAAAAATAGAAAAGAGACGAGTCTGCGTTCGACTCTGGAGCGAGAGGGAGAGAAATGAAGGGGACAGATGCGATCGTCCTTCCCGACTCGGCTGTCAAAATACAGTCGAGCGCCGGGTACAAACGACCGGCGAGTCATCAGTTCAGCCGGGTTCATCTCGACGCTCACCTCCGTATTTGCTGGTATACACAGAGTTGACATAAACAAGACGTGACTTTTCGTGTCCCTCGCTTCGGGCAGAATAAATTTATGGCGCTATATCGGAACCCCCACACCTCTTTGATGTATTTATCGTTCTGTGATTTTATTTCCGACACGTTCCACCTCCTCCCGTTATATTCTCTCGGTGTCTCGTGTTACATAATAATTCAACGCTTGAAAATATTTTTACCGCCTCGTTGCCGATTGCACGCAGGTATGACCGTGAAACTGTCGATAAAACAGGGACCCGAAAACACCCTTCGCGAGCGTCTGGCAATGAAATATTTTTTGGGATTTCTTTTTGTCAATCGCGCGGTGGTCCATTTAAGCCCCTTTTTCTCACGCTCGATAATATGGACCACAGTGATCTAACAATTTAATTTAATTTATTACACAGAACTCAAAAGTTGGGAACCGAAAACATGTTGCATGTAAAATTTGAATATACATATTACATAATAATAACACATACTAACATTTTTTAGTAAAAAAAAACAACATTAAATATATATAAATATAAAAGAAAGAAAAATCTAAATGATGGACCACCTACGCGAAAAGACTTCGAACTAATAGAAGAATTCAAGTTTCTTCAGAATTGAATATTTTTATGAAAATCTAGTAATTTTCACTATCGCAAAGAGATAAAAGGATTGTCCGTCGATCATTCCGCTGATCTCGATGGAGTATTTTATGACCGCCGCGCTGTTTATTTTTATTTCGAGTATGGCACTTCCGTATTGTGCCATTGGCGCTCCCGAGCCGATTCTCGAGTGCGAGATGTTATCCCACGTGCCTGCCTGCACTCGAGAATCGATGCTCTCCCTTCCGGTAACTTCGCGGGGACTGATAATTGAATCTAAGTTTCTTCAGAATTTAAAAGTAGTAGTAATAGTCGATTTACCGGCAATATACCGGATGGTACAATTTTTCGAACAAAGCATCACATAAGGTAAATTGACATGAGAACACAATATATACATTGCCAATTGGTCATCGACTAGGTCTTTCAGCCAAGAATTATTTTTTTTTATAAAATCCAAGTTATTTTCATTATCGCAACGAGATAAAAGAGACGAGACGAGAAAACGAGATTGTCCGTCGATCATTCCGCTGATCTCGTTGGAATAATTTATGACTGCCTCGCTGTTTATTTTTATTTCGAGTATGGCACTTCCGTATTGTGCCATTGGCGCGCCTGAGCCGATTCTCGAGTGCGAGATCGTGTATTCCACGTGCGTGCCTGCACTCGAGAATCGATGCTCTCCCTTCCGGTGACTCTTGGCGGGGTAGACGCGCAGGGTCGATCCGTAGGTGCTCCCGAAGGTCCCCGGAGGGCAGAAATCATCAATTACGATTGGAAATAAATCGAAGGCAGATGCGACGATCGGCGGGTCGCGCCTGCGCGGCGGGTGACCGAAACCCCCCCCCCCCTCCTCACTCCTACGGACAATAACTGTTTCTACAAATACAAAACGATATACACGAGCGTTAAACGCGCGTTCGTGCGTGCCGGGTCCACCCGGGGGTACGACTGTTTTCATTTTTCATCTCTGTCACGACGAAGGGTCTCTCGATCGAGCTGCCCTCGGCTTTCTTACACCGTCGCTATATTTACCTTTTTCTATCATTCTCGACTGCGCATGTCCACTCACACCCCGGCCTCGCACCCCACGATACGTGTTCGCGCTCCGCTGAACACTCCGGACATTCCGTTAAGGCTGTGTGTGCTCTGCGCTCGGCGAGGGTGTCACTCGATTATATTGCACGTCACGCTGTGTATACTTTGCTATTATACAACTATAATTTACATAATGGGCCGGGTATTTTGTTACTATTTTTTTTTTTAATTCCTTTAATCGAGACGGATATGTTTTCAGGAATTTTATCGTTTTGAGAAAAAATGGTTTCATTTCTCTGACAAAAATTTTGATCGTTAATAGTGTGATACTGATTTTTTGAAACACGGTTAAATCAACTAAAGATTCGAGCAGGGACTTTCAAATAAATATTTTGTTAGCGTAGCTAAAAAATGTATCGGTTGAACAATTTTTTTTGATGATTTGACCAACATTTTTTTTGAGGCAGTACAATATTTTGTTCGTCCAATCAACTATTTATTTGAACGTCCCTGCCCGAGTCTTTGGTAAACTATAATTTACATAATGATTCGGGTATTTTGTTACTATTTTTTATTCGTTTAATCGACACCGATCCAAGTTTTTAGGCATTTTGTTGCACGGAGAAAAAATTGTTTCGTTTCTCCGACAATTTCGACGATCTCAAAATTTAGTCGACAGAGGTTAGAGGGATTAAAATACCATTCGATGCGCCAAATAATCCAAAGCCTAATGTTTACTTCTGGAAATGAACATTTATAAGAAAACGCATTTAGATTCCCCGACAAAAATGTCGATCATTAATGTTTCAACACCCACAAAAATTTGGCCCCTAACAAAGTGGGCTCGAAATTCCATTCGATGAGCCAAATAATCCAAAGCCCAATGTTTAGCTCTGTAAATAAAAATTTATAAGGAAACGTATTTCGAGGGGATTTATCGTTGAGAGCGGTGCTGGATCGGTGGGCCAGCGTCTCGGGCGAGCACATTAAACGTCGGAATGAGTTTAACCGGCGATAACGATGATGCGGTTTGTGACGAGAGTTGGGGAGGCCGATAAGCGTATCTGACCACCGGAAGTAGCGAGAGCGAGCCGTGGCCGTTTCCGCGATAATTTTATGCGCCTCACTCTCTCTCTCTCTCTCTCTCTCTCGGGTCTTTATAACGAAACCCGCCTAATGTGAGAAAACGTAACGCGTCGGCGACACAAAAATCTTCTCACGCCAACGGGCAGACGCCGTTCGCCTCGTCCCCGTTCGTCCCATTGAGAACTGGTCAGGACCGATGTCGCGTCCCGTCGCGTCGAAGCATCGCTCCGAGCACCGCGATCGACGTGCGTTTCTCGATCCAGGCGAAGACTCTCTCGTACGGCTTCTCATGAGAATTCCTACGCGTACGGTAGGCTATCATCTTACCCGTCGAGCCGACACGAGCTCTCACCCCCTGTAATTATCTCACCGGGAACATCGATCGGCGGTGCTGCTGCGTCGGGCGCCGTTGCTTCTCCATTATCCGCGCGCTTATCCTCTCGATACACGCTTAATACGCATTTCTCGAAGGCTACAAAAATATATATTTACTAGAGCTCTCCGGTCGATGGCTCGTTGGCATTTTATGTTACACTTTATGAACCTCATTTTTTACAGAAGAGCTGTAATGTGTCGTCACCGTTTGTAACTGAATGTCAATAAGTACACGCAGTATTGCTATTATATCTATTATATATTTTAGAATGTTGGGGATTTGTTTGTATGCTTGTTCCACCCCTTCGATTATTGTAAGTCCCGCCAGCGACCCCTCCCAAGCCCTGATAACTATTCTTCTACTATACGACTCTGGTACTATTCTGCACGCAGAAAAATAATTTATTTGACGGGCCACAGGCAAATGAACATTTATTTGGTTTAAATAAATTTTTAGCTGATTTAAATAAATAGTTATTTAAAATAATGAAAATAATTATTTATAGCCAATAACAATTTATTTGCGGGTGCCCGGAAATTAATTATTTTTCTGGGTATGTACGTATGGGTGAGTTGCGCACAATAATGCAGTGCACAACAACGCTGTGCACTATAGTCGAGTGCAAAAAAAAAAATTCGATCGGAAATACGTTAGTTTCAGTTAGAAAAATCTCATTTTTTGACCGGAAGTAGCGTCCTGGGATGCGCCACTTCCGGTTTGAAAATCTAATTTTTCGATTGGAAATACCTCGCTACCGGTTTGAAAATCTCACTTATCGACCGGAAGTGACGTACTTTCCTTTTCAATTGTATTTCAATATCAATTTTATTTCCAAGTTGGTAGAGCTTGTTTCGAAATTTAATGTCGTAAATATAAACGAACTATATAACGCTCGAACCTCGAAATTCCAAACCTAATTATGTTTTTCAGACTTTCGAACTTCAAACAAAAATTGCAATACGTTCGAATACGATGAGTGAAATAAAATCGATGGTTTCGTCGTCTATGCCAGCACCGCCGAGCCTGAACAGTGCATATCGGAAACGCGTGCCGTCTATAGTCGTATTCATGCGAAGCTTTGGCTCGTACGCGCGTGCGCGTGTTTACTCGTCGCGGAATCGTGCACGAGGGGTTGTTTTCACGAGTAAATTCACGACGGGGCGTTGAAGCGTGGAAATCCGGGCGGTATTAACATGCACCCTCCCGCTGCGATTACTCGACGGGGCGATCCGGCGCGATACGATCGACTGCACCGATCCACGAAGGAGCATCAGCCCACCCAGCCCGATTCGAATCTCTCCCTCTCGCCCCTTTATTGTTTCAAAGGATCGGGGGAAATCAATTAGACCGGATTCCCTCGAATTTACCTTGGCGATTTGGGAGAATCTGGGCTCCAAGCCTATATATATATGTATACTAGCGGTTATGTTGGATCGCGCGCTCGCAGTGTCTGATTCACGAGTATTCGTGTGAGTGTCTGTGAGTATTTGTGAGTATCTGTGAATATCTGTGAGTATCCTGTGTGGTACTGTAGGATAAGAGGGGGAATATGACCCGATCCATATATAACTGATGTTGGAGTTAGTCAAGTCGGGCCATATTCGCAACCTTCATCTATTTACGAAATAACCCAACTCCATGTAATTACTAGGTTCGACACAAATGATATTTAATCGATAAACTCTTTACAAATATGTACAATAATATTTAACAAAATTCGACGAATTCACACGTTCGAACTAAAGGAAGGACTTGGAATAATGTAGATATATATATATATAAAAATAAAATTAAAAAAAAATCGAAAAAAAAAATAGTAAAAAGATGAAAAAAAAGTGAATCAAGTAGTAGTAGTAGTGGAAAGGACGAGGGAAGAAATGCGGTGCGACGCGCGAGGCATTTGTTACGTGGGGATATTGACTCATCGCGCGCGCGCCTCGTCGAGTCCCTGGAATCGCCTGATTCATAACACCGTTCGTCGTTCGTACGTGCGAGTCAGCCCGGTAAAACTCAATCTCGCGCCTCGGCTGTTCACGTAACAACGACGCTCGTTTCGCTGTCCGGTCAGTCGTTCTACATAGTGACCAGGTCACCCGGTATCGTAATCGTTTAATAAATTCATATTAATCATTGTCGTCCGAGGTTTTTGTTCAGTAGGCTCGAAGTCCGACCTCCATCTCGTTGTGGGGCTCTCCGCCGCCGGTACCGGCGCTGGTCACGTGATGACCGTGGTGGACGTTGAGATGATGATGATGGTGATGGTTGAGATGCGGCGGCTGGGCCGCCCCGCTGCGGTAGGCTCGTTGTTTCTCGTCGAACAGGCGCAATCTGTTGTTGTAGCACTCGAGCTGGACCCGCAACTCGGCGTCCTCGCGAGCCGCGGCCTCCTCGTCGAACTCGAGGCAAGCGACGCCGTCCAGCCGCTGAAGATCCAGCCATCCGCGCAGCATGACGCACACGCCGTTCATTATCAGCGGCGATCGAAAGTGGACCTTGAAGCATAAACAAAAATTCAAGACCCTTTAGATTTCTTCCTTCGTTTGCGAAGTCGGAACAATATTTCTGCGCGTCGGAGTCAAATTCTTTAAGGTAGGTAATATAGGTAAGTAATATAAGTTATGCCCCGAAGGCAATCCAATGTGCATAAACTTTTGGCATTATGTAATTTAACTATCAAATTTTACTTGTACAAAATCTCGAAGGTTTTTTACTGACGGCTAGAATGAATAATTAGATCTTGAAAATCGGTCTTTTTAGACGGCGCTTACGGAACAGCTGACGAAATTGGTCTTCACATTGAGAATTAAGATACTTAGACCGAAGATAGAGAAAAATATTAAGTACTGCGGACTAGCGAATTAATCAGAAATTGATGCGTGACAAAAAAAAAGTCAAGTCACCGAATCAAAAAAAGTCAAGACAATAATCCGGAATGTTCAATAAAATACATTTTTTATGTCATAGACGTTGATTTCTATTGTTCCGTCGTACCGACATAGCTACCTTAACTCTCGCTTGTAGCGAAGAGATTTGAAAAAAAGAAGAAAAAACCAATATGGAGGATGCGGTGGTTTCGCTTTGTCCGGGAGATGAGGAGTCGACCGTGCAATTTTATCTTGTCTCACTCCGACTTTCGCTCCGCGCCACCGCCGATCTTCCTTTCAGACTGGCGGGCATGGGCACGTTGCCAATCTGCGTAATCGCCGGGTGGAAATAAGAATCCTTGCGGGATGATAGCGCTGGCCGGGGGGGGGGGGGGGGGGGGAAGGCCGGGTTGCGAAATTGAAATGGGAAGTCGAACAGAGGGCACGGGGTATAATGGGGTCGATTTGCTCGGTTTGCTGCACCTCTCGAAAGTGACCGGTCCGTATTTCAAAGAAAGGGCGCGTACCCGGCTTTTTCTTTGATCTAGTCAATTTTTTTTTTTTTTTTTTTTTTTTTTCATTTTACCGAAATATTTTCTGCGCCGTGCGATGAAAATCTCTGATACTTCCATTCCACTGGGAGACGAAGTAAATGCATGCCAGTAATTATTACGACACTGCGAAGAAAGCGAGTCCAGCGGAATTCCATCAAAAAGTCCCGAAATCAAAGGGTAAGCTAATGGCTGACGAACGGCATTTTTTTTTCTCCTCTCGGTCGCCCCGAGCACGCTCGGTTTCCGGTCTCACAGCAGCAGGTCTTCGAGATCTTGGGCGCCCCGGCTCGAATCGCGCTCGACACGCACCAGAATGCGGATTCCGTTGAGTCGCGTGCGGCCGCTCCGGAGGGTTTTTTATTTTATTTTTCAAAGACAACCCGAACCAAGTACTTACGGAAGGCAGAACGAGAATCAAGGTAAATTTCGTGTTTCGAAAGTACTAAGCGTTTACTCAAATTGAAAAAATGATCAAATTGGCGCACACGAGCTCAAACGAAGTACCCAGTTACGAACGAGGTAATTTAGTTTTTTTCATGTAACTCATGCATTTTCGTGCCTGCCCAGAGTGGCGTAAGTGACGCTTTACAGCCAAGTGCACTGTAAATATCCGGCGCGTGCGCACGTCGAACCGATTTTACTTTACGCACGCTTCTCGTACTTTACGCACGCTGGCTGTACAGCGCCACAATCAGCAGGCACGGAGTAGCACTTCTCCTGCATTCGTTACAGAAAATATTACGCGATACTAGTGCGGTGTAGCGAACATCATATGCGGACTGTGAAGTGAGTCGCACTCACTTCACAGCGTGCGCATAAAGTTCCCTTTATGGCACTTCTATTGCAAATTACTATTTGTACCTCGTACGGCGTGCAGAGTTTGACGTTATTCGATCCGAAAAATTGCGAAAGAAAAAAAAAGATATTGAAAAGCAAAGAAAAGCGCGAATCGGCGTCCCAGAGAGGGCCACGAAATCGTTATTTTATTGCGTTACACTCCGCTCGACCAGATGTCATTTCTCTCCGTCGTTCAATTTGGCAACGTCACTCGAACAATGCGGAATTCACGGTGGGTAGCTCATTCGGATTATAATTGAGCGACGGGGTTCTGCTTGCTATTGCCGGTCGCGGACCTCATCCGGGGCGGGAGGGGAAAGTTCGAGTTCGATTAACGCCTCGAAACTCGATCTAAACAAAACTTAAACCGTTAAGTGTTTAATGTATCGAGTTGTACGGAAGAACAGAAGATTGCGTCGATCAGAGATCTTTTTATTTTCATCGCAGATGCGACGCAACATAGCACGCGTATAAAGACTAGCCGCGCATGCGCAGTCGGGAGAACCGATATGCGAGTCACGTACCGGTCAAACACGCATGCACCAAGACGGATAACTCGCCGCACGCTCGCTCGGTTATTCACGAATATGCTATCTACAAAATGATCGTCCGGTTATACACAATATTCCATCTAGCAAAATTCCCCAACGATTTGCATCTCAAGTTATGCGCGGGATTTCCGATCTCCGGCGTTTGACTCATCGTACATCACGGACGCTCGCTCGCGAGAACAAAATTATAATCCTCTCGTGCCCAATTTTCATACAAGATCGATTCGTTTTTATACCTTTGATATTTTTTATATTTTTAGATTTTTAGATTTCTCGGTACTATCGAGTCGGATCGCGCGTTCTAGATTTCTATTCTGAACGCATATCGAACTTTTTATTTTGAAATATTTTCATTGCTTTATATACAGATGAGGCTGAGCTCGTTATTAAATTAAATCCTCTCGTGCCCAATTTTTAGGCACGATCGATTCGCTTTTATATCTTTCATATTTTAATATCTTTAGATTTTCAGTTTTCTTGGTACTGTTCAATCGAATCGCTCGTTCAAGATTTCGATTCTACGCGCATATCGACTTTTTCATTTTGAAATATTTTCCATTGCTTACGCACAGATGAGGGTGAGCCTTTGACATCGACAAATTCGACCGATTATTCACGGACAATGTGGCCATCAAACGTGCAAGTTGTTTGCTCCTGGTTTACACGACGATTAATTACTCCGGCGACACGGCCGGGCAACCCTTTCTTATCGGGCGTTTATTAGCCAGAATATTTCCTCGTCACGTTCTCACGCGACGGAAACCGAGCGAATGAGAGCGAGAAAGATGGTGAGTCGGTGACGCGGTTCAGGAAGGCGCAAAAAGCTGCTCGTTCTGGGCGTGACCCATTACAGTCATAATGCCCAGCGATATTTAAACTGTAACGCGTTCCGGTACGCACAACCCTTTCGCCGGTTAATTTGCATTTGGAGAAAAAGAAGAAAAAAAATATATACACACAACACGTAACACACGTGAGCGCAGTGAGCGAGAGCGAAAGAGGGGTCCGCGGACCCCGTTTTACTCACGCCACGACCGTTTATCGTCGTCGCCCTTTAGTTACGGCCACGTACAGATTGGCTACTCCGCAACTCTCGCTCACTGTTACTTTATTAGCTTAACCCTCGTTACTATTGTATCTGCTAGCCAGCACCGGGCAGCGTAGTCGAGTCATCAAGATTTCCGATCCGGGACGAGCGCGTTTTTACGAAAATACCCAGAAAACGCGAGAACTATTTAACCCTTTTAAGCATGCTGCTTAAAACAGTTAAATAGGATGCATGCATCGTTTTTCGATCGACGTTACTTGACACGGGATTTCTAAATCATAAATGAGTTTAGAAGAAATTTAAAGAAGCATTTTTTTTAATTAGCATAGATTTATAAATAACGAATTCACAACGTTTATTAAAAAAAAAAAAAGTATGCTTGAAAGGGTTAACAAGTAGTCGGCTTTTTACTCTTGATAAGCTATATAGTACGTCGGTTCTTACGTTGACTTTATTACCTTAACCCTCGTTACTATTGTACCTGATCAAGATTTCCCATCCGAGGTCGCGTTTTTACGAAAATACGAAAATTGTCAGAAAACGAGAGAAGCAACTCTTTAACGCTTCTAAGCATTAAGCATGCTGCATCATTTTTCGATCCACCTTTCTTGACAAGCGGTTTGTAAAACATGAATGTGTTTAGGAGAAATCTTAACAAGCATTTATTTTTAATTAGCAGAGATCTATAAATAAATACGAAATGTATATAAAAAAATGTATGCTTCAAAGGGTTAACAAGTAGTCGGTTTCTTACTGTTAATAAGCGATAAGTACGTTGATATTGACCCGCTCGTTCCTCGACAGATACGCACTTACACAATACCCGAAGGCCCGAGCTCTTTTGCGATGGGCGTAACCCGCCACCTTTTTTCGCCGGGTCCGGTTTGGACAAAAACAAAAAAAGGGGGAGGGAGGGCACATTCGTCATCGAGGGCGCAGGCAGGACAGACCATACGGTCAGCGCGAGGGGTCCCGTCGTTTCGACTTTGTCCCCGTTCGTCCGTCGTCTGATTTAAAGGCCTCCGCTGGGAAGGCATTCCTCCCGGCAGCGTCCATCGGCAGAGAATCGGCGAGAAGCGTGCGCCGATTCTCTTACTACTGCCTCGAGGTACGGCTATTACGAGCGGTATAGGAAAACCGTAAAAAAAAGCGTGCACGGTAAAAAAGATTTGTCCATTTAACAAACCTTTTTTTGTCCACAAACGTTCATAATTATTTTGTTTATAATTTCACGAAAAATATTTGTAAAATTGACATACGTATTGTAAAATTGACATACATGTTTTTAAAATTGACATACATTTTTGTAAAATTCACATACATTTTTGTGAAGTGGACAAGATTTTTTTGTAAAATTAACACGAAAAGAATTGTGGACGTTTGTGGACAAGACGTTGATACCTATTTTACTTTGTAAGCTTCGAGCATTGTAAAGACGCTGACTCGCGAGAGACTAATGGTCCCGATACTCCGAAAAAAAGAGTTCAAACACTCTGGGGAATAATTCTCGAGAGACTTCAATAAGATGAAGAGAAAGAAGAAGAAATGTCTCCCTTGGGAATGGCGTCGCCTGACGTCTGGTGTTGAAATGAAAAGCCCATATATATATATATATATAGTTTTCTTCAGAAGACACATAGAAGATGGCACCCATTTTGTTATATTCTTTTTCAAGAGCCCATTGAGGTTTTTTTTAAGAGCGGTCTTTCGTTTCCTTACTTCTTTTTCTCTTCCCGCCAAGCCCATTTTAATTGCCGTGCGTACATGCGAGTTCGGAGCATTGATGTACGCGCCGCGCATGCGCGATGACAGTCTTTTCGATGTAGGTATCGCGATGAATGAGGGACCAGCCCGGCGGGTGTGGAGGTAGAGCGAGGCACATCGGAGAGAAACGGAGAGCCCGTGGATATCTTGGCGGAGGGAGGTCGGGCCCTTTATCGGGGTTTCCGATCTCTTGTAATTATTGCTCGCCACGGGGCACGCCGACAATGCCCGGCACGTGTCGCGCTCGTTCGCCGTGCCTCGCTTTATCTCCCCTCGCGAGGTACGCTTTTTTTTCCTTTAAAACAATGCGGCACGAGCCACGGGACACCGACGTTTCTCGAATGGAGAACGCGCGCTATCGTACCTATTAGGAGGTAAGGACGGAAACGGGAGGAGATTAAATTCTCGATTGTCGAATCTGCGCGCTTGTTATGGCGAGTCGATTATCAGCTCTTCAACTCGCCAGCGTAAAAAAAGAAAGAAAGCTCGACCTTTCGCAGGAACGGGTGCGATGAGAAATGCAATTACGCTAAGCGAATTAGGGTCTCGCTGGCAGGGCTTTGAGAGATCCCGAGCCAAAAACTGTTGAGAGGCCTTTACGAGCAACGATAGGCTTGAAATAAAATCTCGTAAGCTCTCGGTCGTAGCTCCGGGCACATCCCGAAAGCTTCGAATCCTTTAAACTTCCGCCAGCGCCCGGAGGATGCAGGACCCTCGAGGGCCTCCGGATTCCCCCTCGCCCGGAGGACCCACCGTGTCAGAGATTTACGACCCATTACGACCCGCTAAACTTCTAGTCGCCGGCCCTCAAAGGGCATTTGTTGCCTCTCCGTTCGCCGCGCCTGACGGCATCCGCGGAACGTTTGGGGTGACTCTGGCGCAAGATCTTTCCGAATGCCTAATTGTTCCGAGAGTCTAATGGCACGAATGTCTCGAGCATGTACGCAGCTGTGTATCGGCTCGAGCCGTTGATACGTGTTGACATTGGAGGATTTTTGTGAAAACACGACAATGCAACAGATGATCATCATCCGGATGATGGAAGTGAAGCTACATAATTGGAAATGTATATATAAAATTCGTTGGCGCAAGATCTTTCCGATTGCCTAAATGTTCAGAGTCTAAGGGCACGAATGTCCCGAGCATGTACGCAGGTGTGTATCAGCTCTAGTCATAGATACTTGTTGGCAATGCAGGATGTTGGTGAAAACACCTAAATGCGATAGATGGTCATAATCCGGATAATGAAACCGAAGCAACGTAATTGGAAATGTACAAAGTAACTCGAATTCAAATGTTCATTTAAACTTGACTGGAGCAAAATCTTTCCGATTGCCTAAATGTTCCGAGACTAATGGCACGAATGTTTCATGCATGTATGCAGCTGTGTATCAACTCAAGTCATGGATACTTGTTGACATTACTGGGTTTTTGGAAAAACAGATAAATGCCGTAGATGGTCATCAACCGGATAATGGAATCGAAGCAACATAATTGGAAATGTACAAATTAACTCGAATTCAAATGTTCATTTAAACTTGACTGGAGCAAAATCTTTCCGATTGCCTAAATGTTCCGAGACTAATGGCACGAATGTCTCAAGCATGTATGCATCTAGCTCTAGTCATAGATACATACTTGTTGACATTGCAGGATTCTTGTGAAAACACCTAAATGCAATAGAAGCTCATCATCCGAATGGAACCGAAGCTAAATAATCTATAAATCTACAAATTAACTATAATCGACATGTTTATTTAAAATTCACTGACAAGCAAGTCAATGTCATTGTCCCCTTCAATTGTCGGCGTATCCAAGCTTAAGACAGAATCTCTCCGGTCGGACCATTGCAAAATGGCGGTCGGGCAACGGGGTTGTTATCGATCGCAATGGCGTCGAGGACCTCGAGGCGTCGCCCTGGTTAGCTGGTCGCGCCGGCGTACAACCACGACCGTGCCAAAAAAACCCTCGGGTTTAACTGTACTTGCGCACATAGAATAGACGCCAAGCTTTCGATCGTTAACGCCGAGGGTTCTTGTCGGAAGAGGAGGACGAGGCGTCTGCACGGACAGCCTCTGTCCGTGCAGACGTTACGTTACAGGCTCTTGAGGAATTTTATGTGAATTCCGGCAAGTCCCCTATCCGGCAAGTTCGACAGAGCACGGCTCTGTCGAACAGGGGTAAGGGTCAATTTCCAATTTGTTTGCCGGCAATTGACCGGTAGTCGGGACGGCCTGTTCTCTCGTCGACTCCTGGAAGAGTCCTCCCGGCAGCCCCCGCTTCGTCCTGGCGAGGGACCTCCCGGGGCGCGGCTGTTATATGGCTACATTGCCGATACACACTTCCAGCCGAGAACGAGAAACTGGCCGAGCCAACTGTGCGAACGGAAGTCTCAATTATGTCGAATGACGAAACCCACATTGTTGGACGGGCGGACAGTTTAACCGAAAGGACGGTCATTCGCGCCGATCACCGTCCTTACTTTTTTTAAGTTCTGGCTCTTTGGAGGATACACTGAGAAAATGTTACATAGTAAAAGCAACGACACTGAATTTTCACCATAAAAATAGTTTCCGAGGGGAAGGTCTACATTTTATAGTTAAGACAATTACAAAAAATCATGGTTGCAACCACAGTTATAGTTTAAGCAATAAAATATATACGATCGGAAACTATCTATATAAACGTTCCTCCTGGGAACTATTCGTTATAGTAGGAAGTACTATGCTTTTTCTCATTGTAATTCCGTTTCTCGAGCTAGGAAATTTGGCGAAAAATAAGGTCGGCAGAAAAGAAAATGTTCAAATCGTTCAGCCAATAAATGAAATTGAGTTAAACCAAACAAATCAATAATAGAAATGAATGTGAGTAATAGTCGTTACACAGGTCGTTATAGTTAATTGGACCAAAGCCTCCCGCGATTCAGCGCTCCGACCGATTCTCGTCCCAGCGGGGTGCGAGACGAATTTATATGTTGTTCGAAGCCCGGTCAACACAAATGCCGCGTGGAAGTCCCGTTAAGTAAACTGATGTTTTAACTGTATCAACAGTGACGAGTTTTGACGCGTTTTTGATGAAATTGTTCAAAGATTTCGTAACAGTATCGGGGTTAAAAATAGACGCTCACCTTGCCGCGTTCTTTCTCGAAGTCGCAATGGCCCGGCTCGCTATCGTAATTTCCCGCTGTCGGACCGAAGGTCGGCTGAAGATTCGTGCCCAAAGCCGCGAACGCGACTTCGGTGTGGCCCTCGCGGCAGCCATCTTGAAATCGTCGTTGACGCTCCTCCAGAGGCCGATCTCGATGGCCGGTGAATCGTATCTGCAAAAAGAATTCAAAGGTCTAACAACATCGGAACATAATCGGTCCTTGCCTTTGCGAAAAAATCAAGGTCGAATCCACTAAATATTCGGGCAGGTACGTTCAAACAAATATTTTGTTGGTACAGCTAAAATATTGGTTACTTCAGCTAATTTTTTTGACAATTTCACCAAAATATATTTAAGGCATTAAAATATTTTGTTTCCCCCAGCAAAATATTTATTTGAACGTCCCGACATATTTAGTTGATTAAACTGCATTTTTTTTTAATCAATGTTCGGACCTTTCAGAAATATTAATTTCTTAAACATGAAGTTCGACCAGAAAATCGGTAGATCGTTCGACAAGTGTATTCGGCAAACCATACGCTTAGAGCCATGTGTGATTGTCAGTAATCGTGGATGAAATAGAATTCTCGTTAATCTGATCAGCTAATATTTTAATGGTAAATACCTTAAGATTCACGGACGATACCGCATTCCTGCGGCGAACGTCTATAATTCCATTAGTGTAAATATCTTCCAGGCCAGAATTATTGACACACTCATGAATACAAAAGGAACAGAACAAAACGACTGCGTATACGACTCGAGCAAAAGTGTGAAAAACTTATTGTCGTTCTTATTATTATTATTATTATGATAAGAGGACCAGTTCGCAGTCGGCTTGTTATTTGAAGCGACATACATTGTCGCCAAGTTTCAACGAGTCCCGTAGAGCGTGTTGTCGAAATCCGCGTCCCTCAAAACCCGAGCAACCGACCCAAGAAACGTGACAACCGCAATATTCACGTCGACTGGTTAACTAAAATTACTCAGACCAGTAAAAGTTATCATTCAGCAAACACTTGTTCTCCAAAAAAGTCGACGATTAATTTCTCATCAATTTAACAGTATTTTTTTAATTTGACGCGTTTTATAACTTACAAGGTAGAAAACGCATCAAGATCAAGATTGCGAACTCTATCGAACAAGAAGTCCTCCTTGATTTTACAAAACCCTCGAATGTAAAACAAAAAGGGAAGAGCCGTGCGCAGGTCAAACGGTGCGTTAGCAAATAAAGATGATTGAGAGATCGGTAACTAACTCACCTCGCACTCGCGACTGAGCCGCCTGAAGAGTTCGTCGTTCTCGAACTTGGCCTTCTGATCGGGCACGACCTTCGGCATTTTGATGACATTGACGAAGCGTGGACGCGGTTGAGGATAGAGGCCCATTCCGTCGAACGGCAGGACCGGATGATCGCTCATGGTGTGCATCATCTTGTACCGATCTTCTTTTCTTCTTTCTTCTTTAAGTTCAATCGTTAACGGGGCCAACTCAGCACCAGCAGCGATCGATCTGCCAATTGCTCCTCAGCCCCGCCGGTCTCTTACCGATCCCTCGTCGCGATCCGCTTTCCTCCCACTCGGTTTCAAAAATCCGATCGGTAATGACTACCGGTCTTATCGCTTTTGATAACGATCGGTCTTCTCTCGAGCAAAAAAAATAAAATAAATCGGTTGTCTTCCGTAAATCGCTGAACTGACACTCGAAGCAAATCGTCGTCACTCGATGACAGGCTTTGCGCTTTCGCAGATGAGATCGCTTTCGATGAAACTGCTCCCCTTTGGCAAACACGACTCGACGGTACGAAGGCTCTTTGGAGACTGTCGATCGTGGAGCCCACCGTTTCAGGTCATATCATGGTTGCCCCGCCCATTCGTACCGCCCATCCGATCCCCCTCCCCCACTTATCCCCCACTACATAAATGATGTTTTATTCGATCTTGTGCCTGCCTGTTTCAAACCCCCCCCCCCCCACCCCTAACCCCCACCGCCACGGCGAAAATCTGCCGGGCTGGCATAGGCGCCAAGATAAATTTGTATTTACGCGCCTGTGTCTGCATGTGCACGCGTTCAGATACGATTTTGACGTTATTTCACGTTATTATGATGAGAGTGCGCCATTGATCGACACTACATGTACCGTAACGTATGTCAAAGACACGCTCGATAAAATACCAAACGGGTTCATTATATTATTATAATTATTGTTATTATTATTGATTATTTATTTATTTTGATGAGAGAAAACCTTTTGCAAAAGAGAGAAATAAGTTATATTTTATTAGATTTGATGTACATAGTATAATTGACCACTGTGCAATTAACGTTCTAAATAGATTATTAAGTGTTTATCCGCTCTGACCAGACGCATAGCATATCATAGTTATACATTTCACAGAGTACACATTCAATGATAGTTTAGCACTCTTTGGTTTATCGTCCTTCTGAACTCCCCCAGGGAACTTCCAAAGTTCAATTCTTCTGGACTATTCGCAAATCTCGTAAGTCTGCCGATAACTGACTTCCCGCCAAATGTCGATCGTACACAGAAAAAAGTTTGTACTTTTTACAACAAGTCACGAACGTCCACAATTTTTTATTTGTTAATTTTTCGATCGCACAAGCCGGTTCTAGTTTCACGAACAAAAATACAAACTAAAATGGTTAATGACGCCAGAAATAAAAGGACAGGTTTTCCATATTCAAACCTTAACAAACGAGTTTGTCACTTATTTAACAAAATTATTTTTACAAAACCTCGTATTCCGATTTTACGAAATTATTTTCTACTGTGTACTTGCAGGGTGACAAACGATTGTTGGATTTCGAATTATTATTTAGTAGTAGTAAAAGAGATTTATTGCCAAAGTTCGTATTTACAATTTTTTTTTATACTAATTTTTATACTCAATGCTAATTTTGCACCTTGACAAAGGGCCATCGACCTGGGTTATTCAGCCCGATTATTATTTACTTATTTATTTATTTATTTATTTGATATTTCTTATCTCTGTGCCTTTTTTTAATTCTCGCATGTAGTATGTTATGAGTTCTGGGATTGGCTAAAGCACAACCTTTTCATACACGCTCTAGAGGACACATCGCTAGCTCATCAGTCTCAATATGTATCTGTGTACATACGTGGTATATAGAATTATGATGAACAAATGCAGGGATGCTCCCCTTCCCTTGCAGGATTAGGTAGCGCTATTGTGGATTATATACACAGATACCTTTAGTACATAATATAGGTTACACTGCGCGAGCAGATATCCCTTGGGGCAGCACGGACCCGCCTCGGCGGGGTAACTGTTGCCGGCGCGGCTCCCATACGTGCACGTTGTCTCTCGAGTGGCCATGTCGCTCATCATCCGTTTGGGAGGATCATTCCCGAGATGATCCGAGCGATTAAGATCTTCGGCGGCGACAAGGTCCCTCGAAACGATCCTCGTGCCTCGCTGTTACATTTTACTATGGATACCCATTTACTTCCGTTTCTTTTTCTGGCCTCGTGTTATCCCTCTGACATGCTCTTTAACGTTTTTCATCGCGGCGCCGCAACCTCTCGAAAAAAATGCTTCTGAGACTCCGACACGAGTGTCGATGCCACCGTGGAAAAAAGTATATTTTAAAATATACTTTTTTATATGTAATATATTTTTTTCGAGAAAAGATAGTATATAGTTCATATTTTGTGAGATATTTATTTATTTATTTATTTACGGGAGGAACCCTTTTACATTTTCAATTTTTAGAGTCCAGATAAAATTTCGCAGTACTGGTGTGCACCAGGAAATAGCTTGTAGCATTTGTAACAGTATATGATATATAAAAATTCGTTACTGTTCATTATTTTATATTATTTCTCTTTTTCATAAACTTTGAGGCGAGATCACAATATGACTAGGAATATCATTCCGAATAGAGCAAGATATTAAATTTTTTTTTTCTTGTCTATGAAAAGTACACAATGTCTTCGTCGTGAGGATCATTCTCGAAATGATCGGAGCGATAAAGATCGTCGCCGGCAAAAAGGTCCCTCGAAGCGCTCCTCGGAAAGAAGTACATATATTTAAAAAAATATTTCCCATATATCGAATATACCTTTCACGAACAAATTGTGTATAATTCATATATTACAAAACGCTGGTGGTTATGTTGGCTCGCGCGCTTCGCGTGGCTCGCATAGTTGATACCGCAATGGCATGTGGAATTGAATTTCGAACTTCATTCCATACGCTATGGAAACCGAAATTCGGGAATTATAGCATCCGGAACGGAATTTCGAAATTTCGAAATCCATTCTATATTTTAAAAATAAATTCGTGTATATGAAAAGTGCAAATTTTCTTTATAATTTTCTCGAAGGTTCGAACCGCTCGTGACGCCGAATTTAGTTGTCGATTGGTGAAAGTGAAATTGCAGAGGGAAACAATGAATGGTTGTTATAGGTCAACGAGAATTACTGTTCAGAACCTTTGACGAAGCGATTCAATGAGTTGCCATTTTGAGTTTCGGAGCCGACCCTTTACGACAAGGTCCGGATTAACCTTTTTTTTCACAGTCTTTATGATCGAGCGAACTCTTTATGACCGTAGGCCAGCCTTGCAATTTCTAATACCACCCCATCGGTCACTCGGTTCCGAGTGTCGCAGGGAAACTATAAAAATAAAGCAATAAACCACTCGGAGAAGCGTCGCAGTCGCAGGCATTTAGTTTCCCTCGGTGCTTGTCCTTTTTATTGGGTATCTAACGGTACCATCCAAAAATCCCGGTCGCGTTTCCAAATGCCGGCTTCGACCCGTAAAGATCCATACAACACGAGTCAATAAAATGAGTAAGAAATGCGAGTGGAAGTCAAATTTTCGTTTTCCTCGAATTCACAACAACCTCCCGTTTCGCAGTCTAATTGTATTTATATGAAATATTATTTTTCTGACGAAGCAAATTTTCTTTTGTTGCTAAATACAAATTATAAACGGTCCACATTACATTTGTTAAAGAACCAAATTCATTTTTCACCTCGAAGTTTGTCGTCTACGACCGTCTGCGATTCACTCGGACGTCCTGTAGTATTTTTCATTGTCCTGCAGCAATTATATTGTGTAATTGCATTTATAAAATACTATTGTCCTGTCGCAGCTTTTTTTTCCATAGCACCAAGTATTTCTTCCTGCCGCAACAATAAATTACCAACGGTACACATTTCGTTAGAGAAACAAAATAATTTTTCTCCGCGAAGTGAACGGCTGCGATTCATTGGGATGTCCTGTAGTGATTTTCTTTGTCCTGCAGTAGCCTGCAGCAGTGTATCATACAGAAAACGACCCGCGCATAGAACACAACCAAGTGTCAACTGCGAGGGCTCGTCAACCGTTTCTTTTTGCTTCCTTTCTTTCATTACTTTTTCGTCCGGTCCGGGATGCTGCGTCGACGGTTGCACTTCGGCGGATGTACAGAAAGTACGATAGTGATCTCCGCCTAGCTAGAAACGTCATTGGCCCGAGAGGGCGACCAATCGCAGCTTCCAGTGTGCCACTCTCGTATTCACTCGCCCCACACGGCTGCATTGTGCAGAGCACATAGAGGTTGTACATACACGCGTTACATACTACATGCTCGTGGACACCCCTCTCTCCCAGCATACCCTCGTATGCCGGACCCGTTCGAGCACATTCGCACAGCTTTGTAGGTTCTCCGCTCACCGACAGAGGACAAAGTACCATTCTCATCTTCTCATTGTTGTCCGATAGTTGGACAAATATTAATAATGAACTCAACTATTCTGGGTAAACATTTAATAGCATCGGTTCAGGTCCTGATGGGCGCGTTTTTGAATGCAGATCTGCTCAGCTATGCGTTCTTCTACTTTAAAAAAATTGCCAACGGTCGATCCGATTCCTTTCGCGGAATACACTGTGTAATAAAAATTGTAAATTTAATATACCGGACTGGAAGTTTTTATGCAAAAACTGATGCATTAAATTTAATATACTTTTTCATTGAAATTAAAGTAAATGATTAACAATAAAGTATTCCGAATGTTTTAAATACACTGAACATTGATTTCTCCATGGCAATTGTACATGAAATTTAGTATATCAGTTTTTGCATAAGAACTTCCTGTCCGGTACGTCAAATGTCACGTTTTGATAAGGAAAGAACATAAAGAAAAAAACGCTTATCAAAGCAGATTTGTGTCAAAACTAAAGCCTGAACTGAGGGCAAACTGGAATATAAGAACGCCAATTTCGGCTGCTTATCCATGTGGATACATCTCGAATATTTCTGGATTTAACCGAACGGAGCAGAACTGTATTCAAGATCGTACTCATGAGATCCGGAAAAGGGCCGATAGCAGTCTTTCCCTGAATTAATAAATGAAGCGCCAATAAGAGCCGGTGCAACGCCCTGAATTTTTTACTCAGGCACCGGGCGTCGGCAATTTCGAACAATAACTCCCCTCCGGAACTAAAAGCTTCTCCGTAAAAGCTTCGGTAACGACGCGTTAAATATTCGCTAAGTTTTATATACGGCAGTTTTTTGAAAGCCGGGCAGCGCGAAGCGGAAGCGTCGTAAGCTTCGACGATCGATAAAGGGTCGCTGGGCTACATAGTCTGCGTCGTAAATACGATCAACATAGATGTATGTGTGTACGTACACCATTTGCAGCATATTTATTTATTTATTTATTTATTTATTTATTTAGTTTACGGGATAAACCGTTTTACTTGGATACAACAATAAAAAATAAATCAGTAAATAGTGGAAGTGTTACTAAAAATTAGAAAAATATCACCAGATCGCATCTTAATATAAAAGTAGATTAGACTAGATAAAATATATTTCATCATTTCATTGAAACATTCTTAATCGACACACCGATTACTTTGCATATAATTATTTAAAAAAAGCGAAATGGTTTTTTTCACTTCCTTTTCCAAAATGACGATTAGATAAACGGTAGTCGAAATGTAGAAAGGAAAAGCATAACTGTGCAGCGAACGGTTCCCATGGATACTTCTGTTGCTATAGCACTGACTTAGCTGCTCGTTCGACATTATCGAGTTAACAAAACAGAACTAGCGACACAAGAAGCCGAGTGGCGTCGTCGTTTCGATAAAGTTTTTTGCCGTTTTAACTTTGTTAAGTTTTATATCAAAATCGACAAACTAAAAAAAATGGGTCGGGTCACCGATCACCCTACGGAATCGGCGTCGACGCAAAAACGAGCCTACGAACGACATCGCTTGAGAGTGAGTTTTTTTTTTACAATTGTCCTGGCTGGTATTTTCCTCGTGTACGCGCATGCGCGACTCAAAGCGCATCTAAGCCGTAATTTGCCCAGTGAAATCAAATAAAAAAAGTTTTAAAAAATCGATTGATATCATTCGCGTAATTGAATTTAAGGTGAGAGAAGCTACTCCGACAGTCGACATGGATCCGCCACTATCGCGGGGCCACGTTGTTCACGACGCGAAAAGACTGCAACTCCAGCGCGAACGGCAGGCAGTTATAACGAGGGACAACTTCATACTCTTGAAAAATCTTGAGGAGATAATGCATCGTCGTGCCAACAAGGACGGCGTTGGCCTCTCAAAGCAGAAGTCGAAGTGCATCAGAACGCGATGAACCTTTTTGTCCCGCGCAAGCGCACAACTGAGTGTCTGTGCGAAAGATATTTGGTGCCCGATAACATTAACCATTAAATTCTTCGGCTTGAATTTTTCGAACACCTTTTATAAAACTAATAGCTGAAATGAAATAATAAAAGAAAATTGTTAAAAACACAGAATGTACGGAAATGCGACAGAAAAGGACGAATCAAGAATTACTCGGTATTAGTTTCTAAGTTGCGTCCAAGTGTTTAAATGATTATCCGGCGACTTCAAGCCGATGTAAGGAAAGAGCCGGTCTGTTGATATTAAATTGGTAAATTCTCCTCGATTTAATGATTAGGTAACGGTAATGATTTTTTAAAATATCAACAGTATAACAGTTACTGATAATTTAAAAATGCTACAGAAACCGATAAATTAAGAAACACTCGGTATTAGTTTCTAAGGAGTCTCTGAGACGATAAAGGTTATCCTGCAACTTCAAGCCATTATAAAAAAAAGGCCGGTCTATTGATATTAAATTGGTAAATCCATCTCAAAATAATGATTAACGATAATTGTTTTAAAAATATCGACTGTATAACTGTTACCGTTAATTAAAGAGCGCAGGTGCAATTTGATAGTCGACACAATGTCCGAAGAGTCGACGCTGCGGTCCGATCAGAGCGACGACGAGGATTCCGCAGATTATTTTAACGCGGAAAACGATCGGGTCAAAAGTGCAGCCGCGCGTGCGACGACACACCTTTTGCCCGAGAAATCGAATGTGCCACGCGCTTTGACGCAGTCCGATGCATCAAAGTGTCTTTACGCCCTTGGGAAATGCGATAACGGGACGGGTTACGCTTACTTGGCGATTGACGTTTCCAATAAAAGTCTAACGGATGTAAGCGTGATCCAAACGTTCAGGTACGTAAATGACGATTAATTTGCCATTGGCAATAAAAATCCTTACGCCACTTCAAATACGGCCAATTATACTTAACTCTGCGCCGTTACTTTTGTTTTCATCGAGTCGAAACTGGCGTTACTCGGAAAGAAATAAGTAAGGCTTGTTGTCTCGAGGAGAAACAAAAAAAAACTTTTTTTCAAGGTTTCTTCTTCGAGTGAACGTTTCCGGAAACCGATTGAGCCACGAAGCCCTCGCCGTATTGGCCTCGATGCCTTTCCTTCTGATGCTGGAAGCCGACGCGAACGACCTCCTTTCGGCCGACTTCGGACCGATGGCACGTCTTCAGGTCCTCACTTTGAATAAAAACCGTCTGCAAGATGTGTCGAAGATCGCGCATCCTCTCGTCGAATCTTTGGAGCTCAGTTACAATCACCTCAACTCGATCGACCTTAATCCTTACATATTAAAAAATTTGAAGAACCTGCAAATGCGAGGAAACGCGATAACCAAAATTGGCTCGTCGAACTACGCTTACTTGGAGCGCCTGTATTTGGCGGAGAACGAGATCGAGGATCTCAAAGGCGTCGATAATCTCGTTTCGCTTAAAACGCTGCATCTGCGCGACAATCGCCTCGGAAGCCTCGACGGATTCACACCGAACTGTGCAAGACTGAGGTACTTGAACATCCGGAAGAATTCGATAGCTTTGATGTCGGAAATAAAAAAATTATCTTGCCTACCGGCTCTGGAGACTCTCGTCGTATCGGAAAATCCCATCGTCACGCGGGACGAGAACGAAGAAGATGAGAACGACGAAACAGACAACTACAGAGTTACGCTATTAGCCTTGTTGCCAGGACTCAAGCGATTGGACAAACACTTGGTAACCGACGAGGAACGCCGGGAGGCTGAGCACCTGCAACGACAGTGGCGTGCGGATGGCAATATTGAATGAAATTACAACTGGATTAATTTTGATTAGTGATCATGCTTTCATTGATTTGATATTTGTATACCGAATTCGTAAAAAAAAACATTTGTTGACGCTTCGAACGAACGGTGGAATACTCGTGGAGTTACGCATCGAAGCGAAACAGTAGCGACATCTGTGTGCCGTTTGGGGAACCGGCGGGTGATAGGGATTAGGTCTCTGCCTGACACGCAGTAGGTCCGAATTCGATTCCCACCCAACACGAATGGAAACATTTTCTGTGTTTTACTGTATTTCCTCGGTGGTTCGGAACCCACCTCGAAAACTGTAGGTCCAGACTTTAGGAATCTTCATAATTCAACTCAATAATAAAAGATAGGCAAGTTAGTACGTGGCCGTATGCTACAAAGTCGCCACTGTGTGACGTCCGGAGTCAGCCCTAAGCACGACCTTACCTATGTGCCGCATCATCGATTAAGGTATGTGCATCGGTTGGAACCGACAGTCGATAATGTAAGCGACAAAGCAGCTGTCGGTGTAGATATAGATACTTATTCGGGTACTCTACTGAAAATGACGGAATCATTTTAGGAGTTGTATTATCATCCAATAGTCCACACTAATTATAAAGGCTATATTTCAAAGTGTGTGATAATTCATTCTCGTGTAGAAGCCTCGCTTAACATTCTACCTCTCCACTCTTCCTCTTTTACAGGGTAATGATACAAGATATCAATACTTCGCCGTAGAACAATTCCGAACTCTATACCCATTAAATTTAGGTTGGTCCATGTACAGATAAGTATTTTCTCACTACCACCGAAACTCTCAAAGTCGGAAGTGAGTAAATTCTATCGGCCCTTTCGAAGCCAAGTGATGATGCTGCGGCGTCACGAGAATTTATATAGACTGTCTTCAACGCTATCCCCACCGCTCCTCCTCCAGCCAATGAGAGTCGTCGCCATCGCCGGTAACTTTGCAAAACTGCTCTCCCAGAACGACCGTACAACGCAAAGTGTATGGACGATGGCAGAAAAGGCAACGCTAAAAATTGAAAGGAATAAATCCACAAGATATCAGAAGATGGGAAAGACGTGGTAGTAGGAAACGAAAAATAGAATGTTGCAAAAAAATGTCGTACCATGAATATCAATTGACGATTGATATTCATGGACGATTGACGACATTTTTCGGCGGGCCTCTCTCCATGGTCCGCGCCCCGGCACTACCAAGCGGCCGCCCAGCTGTGGCGCCATATTTAGCCAAGTATCGCTCTTTACGATATATACAAGGATCTAACATAACATACTTTCTCGACCAATGGAAGACGCGGAAGATTCCAAGCCAATCGTCAAGGCACCTCGAGAGGCAGACGCGTCAACACCAGAAGCATGTGCCGCAGTGTCGGAGGCACGTGCACCGCTAAAAAGTGTCGATGTCCAGCGAGGTTCGAATCAGCCGAGGACCGCCTGGATGGTGAATTCCGCCATCCTAGCTCTCAACGAACCCCGTGGCTCATCGATTCAAGCGATCAAAAAGTACATGGCTAAGAATTACAACATCGACACCAAGAAGAAAGCACTGTTCATCAAGAAGTACCTGATCTCCGCTGTTGATGCCGGTGTCCTCCACAGAACTAGAGGCTTCGGCGCTGCCGGCTCCTTCCAAGTCCGGAAGTTTAATCCGCCGAAGCAAAAATCCAAAGCTGCGACGAAAAAGGCAGTCACCGAGAAAACAGCTATTGCTGCCAAGACGCCAATCGCAGCAAACAAGAATCTGGCCAAAGCCTTCAAGAAACAAACTGCAGCCGACAAGAGGCTGGCCGAAGTCGTCAAGAAACAAATTGCCGCAGACAGGAAACTGGCCGAAGCCGTCAAGAAACAAATTGCTGCAGACAAGAAACTGGCCGGAGCCATGAAAAAACTAGCTGCAGCCACCAAGAGAGCGGCTGCTCAAAAAGCCGCTGCCAGTGTTGTCAGTGGGAAGAATGTAAACAAACAATCCGCTGCTGACCCACCGAACGCGAAGACTGCGACCAGCCAATGAGAGCGCTCGCCACTGTCGACACGTGATTGGCCCTGTGGTCGGTACACTTTTCGTATAAATAGGGCTAGGGTTTTCCGGCGCGGCTCATTTGGCTCCGACTTGCCGTCGGTGTAAGCGCTACGGTAAGATTTATGCTCTCCACATGTACAAAGTGCTCAAGCTGGGTTCACCCTGACACAGGAGTTTCGAGCAAAGCCGCGAGCACCGTAAACAGCTTCGTCGAAATGCCATCATCCAGTACAGGAGCTCCGAGCGAAGGCTTCGTCATCAAAAACGCAATGGCCCTTGTCAGGGCCAAGAAAAGTTCAAAATGTAAAACGATTCTATTGCAAAGTTTAATCTATTTTTTAATTCTCTTATCGTTTTCATATTATAATAACCGTCGGTACTTCATTAGCGCGGTTTCCGGTGCTAATCTTCCTCCGCGTGATAATAATTGTATCTGGAAATGTAGACGAAAATTAGACATGAAAATATATACAGGAAAATTGTGATATTCTGAATTGTACGGCAGTGTATTTAGAGCATCAACGTCGGACAACGAACGCTAAAGAGAATATGACCCTGGCCTTTGGCTGCCATTTTTATTGAAATCGCGACGAATCTGCCGCGTTAGAGCGCCGAACTACAGATTCGTCCGAGAGGGTCGCGCTGGTTGCGCCGTGCGTTTGACTTCATTCGTCCGGCTACAGCTGCACGTGCCGCATCGAATCACGATATTCACTTCGTCGCGGCGATTACGTGAATTTGAGAGACACAGCGATCCACCAAAATGCCTGGCAAGCCCGATTACAAAGTTGGTAAGTTGTGACAGTACAAATATTATTCTCGATCTTATACTATACAAACTAATACACGGCTTATCATTCAACACACGAAGCGAGCCGGGTTAATTTACGCCATCTTTCTGATAATCTCTAAAACGCACGTGGCTCAGAGCCGTGCGACTAAAGATTGCCGGCCCTTTGTTTATTTATTTTTATCGTCACGAAAAACATATACCTGTGCATTTATCCGCGTAAATTCAGAACAGCACGATCGGTAAAATCCTGATAATTTTCCCGCTTCTTTTATTACGGAAGAAATCCGCCTGAAAGACCTTCTATAAGAGGAAAAAAATGTATGCTAATATGATACATGTATATATCGGAATTTTCCTAAGGAAAAAAATTATGTATCATTCTACGATATTTTCAGCCGATCTGTCGTTGGCGGAATGGGGCCGCAAGGAGATAACGCTGGCCGAAAACGAGATGCCTGGGCTCATGGCCATTCGTAAGAAATACGGTCCCCAAAAGATTCTTAAAGGAGCGCGTATCGCCGGGTGTTTGCATATGACTGTGCAAACGGCCGTGCTCATCGAAACACTTACCGAACTCGGCGCCGAGGTAGGCTTAAAAAAACGTAATTATGCGAAAGACGGAGCGATAGTTTTCTTTCCATTGAATTCCCAACAATAGGCGTTCTCTTTTTCTGATCTCGGGGTGAAAAGCCCGTGAATTCCGAGACATTGTTGCCACGAAGATTCGAGCTTCGAAGCACCGGGTTATCGTCGGCGACGATGACCCCGAAGTTTTGCAACGCTATTCACGGCTCAATCACATTGTTTTTCTCGGGCACAGATTCCAAAAAATGATGCAACCGTTTCGCGGGTCGACGCACGGAAATTTTTTAACACATGGTGTCCAGAGGTCCTTGAAGTCCTAGAATGTCCTTGAATTTGTTATTACTATGCAAATTTGAGCTTGTTTTAAAATGTATATGACTAGCGACCATCCTAAAAAAAATGTGTATCTCAGTTTCGCGGAGATACTTCCCATATAGCACGACATAGTTTGAAATCAATATAGAAATATTTTCAATCTTTCAAATCTTATGTGGGTTATAAACATTCATGCACAGTGAGTAGTTTCTTTTTCTGAACGGATTCCAACGTAAACGAAAACGGTTATCAAACTAAAGATTATTTCGTACATCGTGCGCGATATGCATATTTTAATTTTTTGTAAACGTCCCGACAGAACCTGGAAATGTCCTGGAAATTGTCCTTGAATTTCGTACGGATTTGTTACTGGACACCGTGTAACAGCGAACTTATGGTTTTCATGTGTCCATGTAATTGTAGGTTCAATGGTCGTCGTGCAACATATTCAGCACCCAGGACCACGCCGCTGCCGCGATCGCCAAGACGGGAGTCCCGGTGTACGCTTGGAAGGGCGAAACCGACGAGGAGTACCTCTGGTGCATCGAGCAGACGCTCGTCTTCAAGAACGGCAAACCCCTGAACCTGATACTGGACGATGGCGGTGATCTCACCAATCTCGTTCACACCAAATTTCCGGAGTATCTCAAAGAATGCCGTGGCATATCGGAGGAAACTACGACCGGCGTTCACAATCTATATCGTATGGTCAAGGATGGAACTCTCAAAGTACCGGCCATCAACGTCAACGATTCGGTCACGAAGGTCCGTTATCGCAAACGTTTACTGAGTTTCGTAAGCCGGAACGAATGAAGGCGATAAAATGTATTTTTTGTTTGTCTTCAAAATTAACAGAGTAAGTTCGACAATCTCTACGGATGTCGGGAATCCCTGATCGACGGCATAAAGCGCGCGACCGACGTGATGATCGCCGGAAAGGTGTGCGTCGTCGCTGGATACGGCGACGTGGGCAAGGGCTGCGCTCAGAGTCTCCGAGCGTTGGGCGGACGCGTGCTCGTCACCGAGATCGATCCGATAAACGCTCTTCAAGCCGCTATGGAGGGTTACGAGGTCACGACACTCGACGAGGCTTCGAGCAAAGGTCAAATCTACGTGACGACCACCGGATGCAAGGATATTATAATGGGGTCGCACTTCGAGAACATGCCGAACGACGCCATCGTCTGCAACATCGGTCATTTCGACTGCGAGATTCAAGTTTCGTGGCTCGAGAAACACGCCGTTGAGAAAATCAACATCAAGCCTCAAGTCGATCGTTACACGCTGAAGAACGGCAGGTGAGCGATCGAAACCGCTCCGATTTACCTCGTCGACAGTCCATCCATGCGTACCGCTGGATAATCTTATAATCGTTTGGATCTTTTGTATTCAGACACATAATCCTGCTGGCCGAAGGGAGATTGGTCAATTTGGGATGCGCCACTGGACATTCCAGTTTCGTCATGAGCAATTCTTTCACCAATCAAGTTCTCGCACAGATCGAACTGTGGACTAAAGCTGATTCTTATTCGCTGAACGTTCATATGCTTCCGAAATCTGTACGTGTGTCTTTTTTTTTGTTTGTTACTTACGAGAAAATAATTACACGCTTTTTTTAAATTTTGCCAGACAATTTATCTTAACGTAATTTATTCGTTGCAGTTGGACGAAGAGGTCGCAGCTTTGCACTTGGACCATTTGGGAGTAAAATTGACGAAGCTCACTCCGGAACAGGCCAAGTACCTCGACATACCAATCAATGGACCCTTCAAGCCAGACCACTACAGATACTAATCTGCTTCACATATTATTTTCAAGAATTGTATTTTCTTGTGAAAAATTCTTTAAAAAATATAAAATTTTTCGGGAACAATGTCTAACGTATTTTTTTGCCCCATCGATCATGGTTTGATGATCCCATACTTTGACCGGAAGGGATGTCATACCACAAATACGACTTCCTGTCGGAAAATCTCATTTTTCGACCAGAACTGACGTATTTCCGGTGTGACCTCACTTCCGGTTGAAAAATGAAATTTTCAATCCGGAAGTGACGTATTTCCGGTTTGACGTCCACTTCTGGTTGAAAAATTGGATATTCAATCGGGAAGGGACGGATTTCCGACATGATGGCACTTCCGGTCTAAAAATGAAATTTCTATACCGGAAGTGACGGCACTACGAAATATTTCGAATTCTGCGCAATGTCACTTCCGGTTAAAAAGTGAAATTTTCACGCAGGAAATCATGTTACAGAATTTTTTAATATTTTTGGATGGCATTATCTAAAATGTACCTAGAAAATGAAATGTGTGAATTAAGGAACACAGAAACGTAGGTAAGAAAACATATCTGATACTTATGAATTCATTTGGAAGTCATTTCGAATGTAACCAGCGATAGAAACGGATGAATTAAGGAATACACGGTTTCATTAGTGTTGGCCTAAAAACTTGATCCTGGGTCAAATCATAGGACATTCATCAATAGACGAATCAAATAAAAAAATGCGTCAAGTGCTACCCTTGCCGTACGAAGTGAGCCCACTTATAAAGGTTTTCCTTTTGATTTATCCGCACAACGGTCATTGATATAACCTTTGCCTGTCGACTAACAAACTTCAAAAATAATTTTACAAGCTATGCAGATGGTCGTTGCTCGTGGCAGGTGTGGTTTATGGATTTAGAAGACAAAAACAGCTTGCAGTCACAGAGCACGAATTTCAGATCAAGGAGACAGAAAGAAAAGCTGAAATAGCCAAGATTCTTGCCAAGGAAAAAGCTATAGCCAACGCAGGTGCATTATTTTCCGAATTCACGCATTCAACCCACTTTGAGCAATAAATGTTTCCGTTTGAGGAACATACTAATTTTTAACGAATATTCTGTTAAAATTATGCGTAGAATCCCGAATAGCTTTGCAAGACTATTTATTTCTTGCAGCCGAACTTGTGGAGTTGGAACGGATTTTTTTGGGCACCGGCACCAGCAAAAACAACTTGGACGAAGAATGACGTGATCACGGTGCAAATATGGAATCGGGAAGGCCAATTATAAATCGATTCCCGGCAATGTAGATTAAGAAAAAAAAGTGATCATTTCCAAGAGGTCAAGCGTACGCAAGAAACGGAGAACAATCGAATTAACAATCGGTTTACGTGTTTATTACTATACCGGTAACGTACCGTAACTTACGAGGTATTGCGTCTATGTACAACTTCGCCTTGGCAGTCTTATTTACATCTTCAAAAGTGTGCTGCTTTCCTGTACACAACAACAACCGCAACCGGTCGGGCACAGAGATTCGGTGGTAAACCACATTGCCAGATGGTTTGTGTGACCCCCGTGGCCACAAACAATGCAGAAGTTACTAGGTCCTGTGTGTAAAATAGAGAAATACGAATAAATCGTTTTACTTCGAAATTTCTAACAAACGAATAAATCGTTCAATTTCTAAATTCCCAAAAAAACCAATAAATCGTTCAATTCCTAAAAAGAAAAAAAATTGTTTTCTGACCTCTGACCGAAATGTGACAAATGACACACTGAAACGTCAATCTCTTGCAGCTCGCACATTGCGGGCCTCTACTGGCTTTGCCGCAGGTATGGCAGTCACTCTGAAATTCGACGTCTTTGTGCGTGTCGTGATGAGCAACGCTTACATGTTTGAGGACCTGCGCTCTAGCATCGAGCAATCGCCATCTGTGCAGAACTTCCGCATATGCCTTCTTGTAGCTATCGTACAATATCGTATATTTCTCGTCGAGTAATCTGTGCGAAAAACTAGAAAAAAATACGTATATACATACACAAAAATCTCTCGTACGCAAATAATTGAGGTATCGTCGTATTGTGCAACATATTTGCGGCAACTACCTTATATTTCTACCGACATCGCACGACGTGTCCTGAATGATTTTAAGATCGTCCAAAGACTCCGACCACGAGTTCGAACGGTGTTGCTTGAGATTCTGAAAGTTCCAACCCTCCAGACTCGTGTCAGCGGGATGTATCGTGTGGTACGGTGAACTTCCAGGCTGAAATAACGGAAAATTCGTTTTATTCTTGTTCGATTCAGTCGCTCAAACATTATCCGTTACGTACTTGGTAGTTATATTACATATATTACTATAGACGAAAAATATTTTTCTGAGACACTAAGAAAAATGAAAAAAAAAGAAACTGAAAGCGTGAAAAATCACAGTGTGTGCCGCAAAGTAACGAGGATGTCGCAAACCATTAATCGACTTCGACGGAGCGACCCTGAGAACCAATCGGCGTGAGGAATACTTCTGCAGCATCACGGACAACAAACTCTTAAACGTTTATGTTAATACACAAATGCCTTACCTTCGACCACCGTTTTCCAGTGAAAAGCCTCTACAACAAAGATAGCAATAATCGTATATGAGTTTACGAAGCATTGTTATCATCCTGCGTATGATGGGACTGCATCGAATATCGTACGGTGGACTTTGCCAATTTACGAGCGAAAAGGACGAGCTCAAAACAGTGCACAGCATTTTAGGACGGCTTGTAATTTTTACGCATTAAGGTGATGTGAAATACCGCCGTCAGTAACAAAAACTGTACTGTGTGCCGTTTTGAGAGCGCAAACCGCCAACGGAAAAGCAAATTGTCTTTCCCTGAGAAATCGGCAAAAGCAGGGGAAGGCAATTTCCTTTTTTCGTGGCGGTCTTCGGTCTCGAAACGACATTCAGTATAGTTTTTGTTACCGACTGCGGCGCGAGGCAGGTGGACGGGGGTTTTTACCACATCACTTTAAGAGGATTAATTTTGTTGGTTTACGACATGTCTATACTTTGATTAGATACAACAAACATTTTATCATTACTAAATTTAAGGGTATGGTTCCTGGGATACTCAGTCGACGAATAATGTTTTCACGTATGTAAACCTTCATACTCGGACCGCGATGCCTTCCTACCGTTTTTTTTTCATAAATCGCGCACAGCATCAAACCCAATCGACTGAATTACATGCGATGAATATTCGGCAACGAGAGCCGGAATAAATTTATCATAAAAAAATCAGCGTATTTTTTTTTTTTTTTTGTACCGTAACTTACGCTAACGTTGACGGATTTGCTGATCAATCGCGATTGACTAACATCCGGATTTTCCGACCGATAGCTGAAGGCGCAACTCAACATTCCCGCCATTTGGATATCGGACTGACTTGCGTAATGTTGAATCCTAGACAAAAATGCAAATACCAGAGTAACGTCAAAGAACGGAAAAAAGATAAGATACGTAAATAGACGTAGAAGTGCTTGGCGCGAGAAATTACTCACAGGGAATGGATAAGATTTTGTCCGAACGGATGCAGAGGCCATGGAGCATCTATGTCCAGATTCTGGCACATATTGTGCGAACTGGTCGACAAGGGCTGGGATATAACCAGCGCAGCCAGACACCACGCTTGAACCAGGTCCGGCCGTTCCAACATCGCGGCAACGTTCGCGTTGTATTGACACATAGCGGGAATATCCGTGATGTTGATTCTGATTTTTAGAAAAAAAAATTTAAGAGAACATTACAGACAGAAAGATCCATTATCTGTTTTCTGGTTCCCTACTACAGAACAAATTATGCATTTTCGAGTTGGCTTTCTCCCCTAGTTAGGTTGGGTAATTCTCTCGCCGCGGACGTCAAACTTTTCGAAGTCTAAGTTGCTCGGTTCAAGAGACAAAGTATGGTTTATTTTCCGAAGGGGTAGTTTTGCTATTTGGTCCATATTCGGTCTGCTGGTTGCTAATGGCGAGCAAGGCCTATGTACTATAAGGTTTATCCTATGCAAGTTAAGTTCGGTTTTACATAAGACGTTATACTTGTTATCTTAGCGATTTTTTGATTATATGTTGGTTTGTATAATGTTTTTTAGCATTGTCTTGTAATTGGGTGCAAACCCGTAATAATTCAATACATAAATAAATTTTCGACACCGGCTCGGGCCCTAAATCGTAAATCGTCGAACACGAGACTCACACATATTTTTCTGCGAGATCCTTGCTGATAAAGAAGAGAGACGACGCGTCGTATATCGTTACCGTGGAGTAGTGGTTTTTGTAACCAGTCCTACTCTGAGATCGGTTGGATCCATGAAGACTCTTTCGCGATCCTTTCTGTAAATACACGAAACATGCACGTGAAAAACATCGATTTTTAAATGTTGACTCGTATAAGGGCAGCGTTCGGAATTACCCTGTCTTGGAAGTAAAACGAACTGATCGAGACTGTATCGCCCGACTGACCGTACGTATTTGGATAAATGTTCATAAACGGCGAGGACACACCGTTGACCATGCCCGCTCCCAAAGCCGACAGATCTCTCGGCGTCGCCCCCTCCGGCTTTATCGACGATCGTCTCGCGTACGATGAGCGACCGAAGCAAACGAGAATACCTGAATGGAAAAGTTTCGCGCTTGAAAAAGTTCCGTTGCACACTTTCAAAGTACATACCGACGCAGCTGAACTTCGCTCCCGAGGTTCTTGGAAAGGGAATATACGTATCCTGATAATTTGTGCATATATTCGTGGAATTTAAGAAATCATCGTTTCTTTGAATGTGATATCCTAGATGCGTCGTTTCGGATTCGTCCTTGACACACGTCTGGAATATAAGTTTCATTGATCAGGCTCACGTTTCTATATTATTTTAATCTAGCAGGCGGTTGTAGCTCGGGTGCTTCGTTGCCTCGCTATGGACTATTGAATTTAGAAAACGAACAAGCAGCACCTCACAATGTATATAAGTTGCCGATGCAGATTAAACTTTTGAAAACTAGACCGTACCAGCTACCCCGGTACATTGGTGCATTTGGTGCTATTTATATTCAGGAATTTTACCCTTTTTTATCTACGTAACGGTGCTGAACAAAATTTAATCGTAATTTCTTACCTGTTCGAGTGTTATGATGAGCTGCCTCAGACACGGCTCAAGGCACGATCGATTCTTACGTACGCGCTGCTGAGCCGTTTGTTTAAGAACTTTCAACAACTTTGCCATCGTTGCATTGTCGACTGTGGTCCCCGGGCAAAATTGAAAGCTCGGTTGAGCGCTGCACGGATAGTTACTCGGAAAGTTCACCTTCAATATAACGTTGTAATTCTTGTTGCACGCTGTGACTGTACAACTTCTTTCCAACGCATCCATCGCATTGACCTTTCGATAAATACAATATAACGAGCGTTAAGGCGATTTCGTGTATACTGGCTTTTTGTAACGTGTCGTCAAATGTGATGCGAACAAAACTTGTAGATAGAAAGTACGATTACATAGATGGAAAGTAACAGATTCAAATTTATTACGTACGTACGTTCAGCGACATTGACGGGCACGTTTTTTCGCGTCAACTCACCTCAATATTTGGTATATTCATATTTATAAGAGAGAATTCTTGTTGCAGTGTCTTTGGTTGCGTGGGCGAGGGCACTTCCTTCTCATTCTCGGGAAATGTGCTGACTTGGTGATGTATCACAGGTCCGTCGAGTTTTGATGTAACGCAATTGATGACCGGTTCGTTTTGGGAATCGTTCAGTTGGATTTGTTGCACGGATCGAAGTGTTCCTGTTACGGCAAAAAGCCGATATCGAAGCGAAACAGCAAAATATCCTATCGAAAAATTACGTTAAACACGAATCTTACTTATGTTCGTATCTTCCGAGTACTGGGTGTACACCGAAGTCGTGTCATCCATGTCGTGTCCACATAGCTGAAAGAAACATTATAATTGAAACTCGAAAGTTCGTGGGCGTCAGAAAATCGGAACTTGATTTCTTTAACCTTTTTCAGAAAAGGGTCTATCTTGAATATTCTCAGGCACTGATCTTTCGACCACGTGATCAACTCGTAATCATTGTTATCTGCGAAAATAAAGTATCGTTTCAAATTCGTAATATCGTGATGGTTTTCGGTTGATCGCAGGAGCCACATTATTTTGACGAATCTTCAATCGGCCGAATCGACGTAAGAGCCGAATCATGGGTCCGAACACTCTTTTCCGAATCGTCAAAATGCCAAAACTTTATTTTTCCAAATTGCCAAATTTCCAAAACTTTGTTTATCCGAATCTTCGCTTCAGCTAACGTTACTCTTCGGAAATGGTAGTTGGTCGAATGTTATTCCTTCACACCGTTATTTAAACGAACGCCACTTTTCGAAAATAGAGATTCAGCAGTTTACCGATTCGGAAAAATAAAGTTCGGAAGTTTGACGATACGGAAGAAGTACGTTCAGACCCACTGGATTTCGGCAAGACTTCGGAAGACGATTCGGTCCATTGAAGTTCCGACAAAATAATGGGCATCTGACCGCAGTCGCTAATTTACCTGTTTTGGGATGTCGCCATTGAAACTCAAGGACAACATCCGTATGCCCCACAAAAGTATAAATTGGCGTATTGAGATTCGACGTGTTCCACAAGAGCAGGCTGTTTTCGCCTCGACGTAGTTGCGGCACGACTATAGTCACGAGGCCTTCTCCGAAGGGCTGCGTTAAACCAAAATCGAAAAAATATAATTGATACACGTTCGATAATAAAAAAAAATATCGGGTTCGCTGGAATTTCGTACCGTGTACCTCGCCCTCCATACCGGCGAGTTTGTAGTCAAAATACTCTCGGCCCTTCGAGGATTCGTTATGTCGAAAATCTTAACAGTGCAATCCTGACTCGATGTGGCAAGCTGATTTTGTTGGAAAGGACACCAGTCCAATCCGTGTATCTGAAGCATTCAAGTACAAATATTAAGCTCGCGTGACGAAAAGCTTCGCGCAGGCGATTACGACTGGATATACCTTTGTCAAATGGGCTGCTATATATTGCACAGGACTATTTCCCTTACGCTGATCCCATATTTTGACGTCACCGTCGTGTGCAGTGGCCAGGGTGTGGGGTGACAGCACATTCCATCTCACTTGAGACGAACCAGCTAAAAAAAAAAGAAGCTGCGTAAATGATTTGAAAATAATGCCTTACTTTGTTCAAATAATGTAAAAAACTCTTTAGTTCAATTAATGTTAAAAATCCCTCCCTTTGTTCAACTAACATTAAAAATTCCTTACTTTTTTCAACTGATGTTAAAAATTAACCAGCACGAACAGGACATTGCACCAAGGAGATAAATATTTCTACCTCAGCGCAAGATTACTACAAGGCATCGGCTTCTGGTTGGGTGTTATCCAGGATTGTTGCAAACCACTCTCGACTTACCAACTGCGGACAGAGAAAGACACGGTCTGCGTTGATCGCGTATATCCCAGATGTGAATGAAAGTGTCGATGCTGCACGAGGCAATGATGTCCGGCTCTTTCGGATGCCAGTTTAAATCGCTGACGACTCTTGTGTGCGCCCTGAGACTGTGCGTCGTCTGCAGTTCCTGTCCACCTCCTCCGGCAAAACTCAATATCTCTACTCTAGTGTTACTCTAAAAGGAAAAAAAAATCAAAGATCATCCATGTATGGTACTTGTCGGAACGGTATGCATATTTAAAAAATTTGACTGACGGAAATCGCGCATAAGTGACAATTCGGCAGCGTCGGATTCCACTCGGCGGATCCGACTTCGTACTTGCTCTGACGCTGAAACTTTCTCAGTCCGTCGGTCGCGTCGTTGAAATTTTTAACGGCGAAATATCTGCGTCTGCAAGCACGAAAGTACCGGCTCGTATTTTCGGATACAGTTGCCGATCGCGGAGCAACTTACCCAGCCAATAAAACGTAACTGCCAGTTGCATCCACAGCCATCGTATTCGCCTTTGGAAATGAAAAACTATGAATGGTTTGGGTTTTTTTTAAATTGCCATTAACAAATGAATTTCATTCATTGTTAATACCTGCAGATCTCGATGTTCGGTGACGACATAGTCGCTACCCCAACGTTTTGACATAATAATAGACACTTGTGACACTCTTTGAGTCGCGAAGAGGTTAATAAAAACAGTGTCCCAGCAAGCTCGACGCTGCCATCAGCTGATGCCCGTTCAGAAACTCACTTTGCATTAATAACATAGAACGAAAGAGAGAGAGAGAGAGAGCGGCGCGGAGTGTCTGCGCTAGCGCGAATGTCGGAGAGAGAAGCTACTTCACCCGGGTAGATTTCTGAACGCGGCCCTGCTATTCCAAACTATCTGCTACCCGCCGAAGCGCGGGCAACGTATAGTGACCGCAACTGATTATCAATTCTGTCCGCGACCTCGGAATCATCGTCCTGCATATGTACAAAACCTTTGACGCCTCAACGCATAATGCCGAAACTATTCCCAGAGATCAATAAGAATGCCGTATCGGACTGGCTAAATTCAAGGTTTTAATCGAAGATTTTTAAAACAATCACATCCTACGCCAGTGAAGGGGTGCGCGCGGACCTTCGAATTTGAGAACGCGCGGCGCAAAAAGCAAGCGTCGCGGGGCGGAAGGTTGAAGAGAGACGCGAGACAGAGGCATACGTGCCTGGAAACAAGGGGAAATCCGTCGAGTGCGAGCGGGACGGGACTATCGACGATACAGATAAAGCGGAGGACGCTTTGTGCTGGTGCTGCTATTTCTGTCACACGCAGACGGTCGATGTGGTAGTAGGTCGTATATGTGCAAGCACATACGCACTCACACGTAGACGAAATAACGCGTACGTCGATCGGAGAATAGTCGGTAGTTGTTTGTTCCCATTACAACGGATACACAACAATTGCGAGTGGTGCAGTTGATATTGAAATATTTAACACCCGAGTACTGTGCGCCGACGGTGATAAGTTAAAAGAGAGAATTATTTCGTCGCATTAGCGGTGGGTTCTTCGCTTCGAGTGGAATGACAATGTTTACGATGATGGATTGTTATCTGCATTAGCGGACACGAACAAAAATCAACTTTCCTTCGGGTTGCCAAAGTCCCTGTACGAACAAAAAAAAGCGCCGTTCTCGGTTACTAAGTATATATATATATATCTGTGTATATGCGCGGTCTTTAAGTACTCCATCAGCTCGTTCGTTGTATTGTCGCGGGTCTTTTTTTTGGCGGATTGAGCAACATCGACGGTAGAGACGGGCGTAAAGTTTGATCGTATTATTTGGTCGGTTCGGAGCGGGGAAATAGAACGAGATCGTGACCGCGACAGTGTTTTCGCATTTTATTTTAGTCATCGCTGTTTCGCACAAGCAAGAAGGTTCCGAGTAAACGACGAGGAAGGAAAATAAGAGATAAAAAAAGAGTCAGGAGCTGGCTTGGACAGTCAGTGGAAAGATAATCGTGAAGTCTAGCAAAACTTTCGGCTTTCCTGACGTACCTTTGAACAGTCATTTTGTGATGTACCCAAAGTGTAGGTCAGAGGAAAACTCCGTTACAGCCGCGATTAACTTCGTACACTCAAAGAGGAAAGGAATCTTCATAAACATAAAAAAAATGTTCAACGACTCGATAAGTCTCAGGAATCGTATAAGCTTCTTAACATTTCGCTTGTATTGAACGATCGAACGTCTAAGTCTTATTGACGATTAGCTGAAAGATAAGCTCCAAAGGCCCGATCGGCGCCAGGAAAGTAACATGCAAACTTGTCGTTGAAAGCCAAGTTTGAAATTTCTCCTTAAAGAGCGCAACAGAGAGAGAAAGAGTTACACCTCGAGAAAAGTTGTTGAGAAAAGTCCTTGTCAGGAAAACTACTTGAGGGGTGGAATTCACGAACTGTGTACGAGAAGCAAAAATAAAAAAATCATGAAGCTCTTGGAAAGTACAAGGTTCGAAGCTATAAACAGCGCCCTGTCCATCAAGACCGGAGACAGCAAAATAATAGGAAGGTAAAGCAGATCGGCTCCAGTCGACTTAGCTCCAATTTCAAAATCGTTTTGGAGTCAATGGTTCAATCTTTTTTTTTCCCCAGAATCGAAAGCTACTCCTGCAAAATGGCTGGGAACGACAAGCAATTGTACAAAAGATTCAACGCCGAACAAGGAGTTACTCCGCACGATCTTCAGGCGCTATCGCCGCCTCAAACTTCGCTGGGCACTTCACCTGCCCAGGGCTATTTTAGGTACCTGCATTGTTGACTTTCATTTTTCATTTCATTTCACCTTGAAAAAAAAAAAAAAATTGATTTGAAAATGTTCATCTTCAAGTCGTCTTTTTTATTTTTTGAGTGAATTTATTTGACGAATTTCTCCTTTTACAACTTGAACTGTATATGCGATGAAATTAATGTTGACGATGTTAAAATTGCAGCCGAAGCGTTTCCGGGGACGAGGATGGTCCACTCTGCGACACGATAAGTCGCAAGACTCTGTTCTATTTGATAGCGACGCTCAATTCGGCTTTTCATCCAGACTATGATTTTTCCGATGCCAAGAGTCACGAATTCAGCAAGGAGCCGAGTCTGCAGTGGGTCATGAATGCGGTGGACAGTAATCTCAGTGCCACGGCCGGCGATCATTACCGCACCCTCAGATCGGCCCTGTGGGTTGCCGTCGAGGACGAGATATCGATGGGCGAATGCGACATTTACAGGTACAAAAAGCGATCCCGCCGGTTCGGTGCTGAATCAATCTAAACCACGGGCCCGGAGGCAGAAAAACTACATTTTTTTTATGAACTTCGTATGCCCTTTTTCCAGCTACAATCCTGATCTCGCGTCGGACCCGTTCGGCGAAGACGGATGTTTGTGGTCGTTCAATTACTTTTTCTACAACAAGAAACTCAAGCGAATCGTTTTCTTCACCTGCAGAGCGATCAAGTCAGTATAGGTCTAAAGCACTGAACATATTGCCGGTTCTACGAACATCGAGGACGTTAAAGACATGATTTCGTCTTATCTTGTTTCAGCCCTCTTTACGTCCTGGACTCCGGCGTCGGTAGTGACTTCGCCATGGACGAAGACGACGAGGACCGTTACTAGAGTCCATACAGAACCCGTTACACTAGTATTTTTTCAAGTTAACAGTTGCGAAGAGTTTACCCGGTCTAGGCGCACCCACTACTTTGATAATATTATGTATCAGGGATATGTATTTTTTTTCTTCTTTAAACGGATATCTCAGACGAGAGTAGGAACGATCTGCAAGTATTTCATGCTTGCAGAGTATGTCATACTTTAGTATTTCATACTTGAGTATGTCATACGTGAGTATTTCATACTTGAGTATTTCATACTTCGAGTTGTTTATACTTCGAGTATTTCATACACTGTTTTGAATGTGAAATGATGCTTGTTGTTCACGAGCGATAATATTTTTCATTGTCAATTCTGTCATACCGTGAGACCGCAATTGTAGTGTATGGCACAACGGGGATAAAAATGTTCGATTTACGGTCATTCGTTTTCGCGACCGCTTTGCAATTGAGCATCTCTGTGCCGGTAAAGATTCTCATTACGATAAATATCGTTCATTTTTCTATGAATATTCGTTCTACGTTATTCACATTCAGGAGTCACTTGTCGTAACTTGGATTATTAGCTTTAGATTCGATGCCTTTGAAACATTATTATCACGTATTCGTAATTGCCGCGCGACAGACTGTCGAATTTGTTTTGTACAGTCTGCATGCCTTTTTGTCCTTGCATATCGTTCGATTGTAGCAAATTATCAAAGTATTGACTTATCCAATCGTAGACCTCGACATGATCACAAATTCGACGACGCACTTGATAACAGGAGCTACAATCTATCTGGTCGATAAAGCATCGATCTTATATTTACGAAGAAATACAAGCTTCTTTTTCTCCACAGGTAAAACAAATCATTTTGGCAATGGGATATTTTTTGTTACCATTCCGAGAAGATTGGTTGCCAGGGAAAATATACGCAGGGACGCGTTCCCCCACCACGACCGAAGGCACATTGCGAGACAAATCGGTTGGGTTTATTAGCTTATTTTCTTTCCAAATTTTCTCCCTTCGTTCAAACTGACGAGAGAGTGCTCTACAATTGGAAATGGGTCGTGCAATGATTTCATATATACAACAAAAAAGTAAAATTTGTTATCGAGAAAGAAACTTTATTTCAGCATTAGGGAAAATTTAATTATGCACAGCGTTCTCGTATCTCCCGAGACGCACCTCCGTAAAAGGAGTAAACTTATCAATTAATTTACCGTGATTTTCACGAGTCGTTTCAATGTATGTAGAATGGAAATTTGAATCGTCGCCAAGCAAACGATTGCCGGAACATTTTGTTCGAACATCGATGCGAATTCGAATAGCTCGATGCGGCACGATGAGGGAATGAAAAAGAAAGAAATTACAGAGAGTGATATATTAATAATGAATTTTTTCCCAGTTACAGGTATACCTCCGTTACCTGGGTATACCGTTCGAAAGGTAATAATAATGGTATAGTGGTAGGAGTTGCGGCAAGCATATACTAGTATGTTTTTCTCAATAAATAAATCAACAGACAAGCTTTTTCCTTCGTCGAATAGGGTATAGCGTTTTAATTTATACGGACACGACTGCACATATGCGTGGATTCAGTGTAAATTAACAAGTTGCAAATAAAACCTCCTGACATAAGACCACGGGAAATTATTCGTAAATTTAACGATTCGGTCGCTGTATACTCTCGTACGTGTAACTCGTAATAATTTCTGGTCTCTCGCTGAAACCCACAGCCGTCGATTTCTGACCAAGTCCGAACTAAAATTTCTACTTTTATAAACAATACGTAATTATGAGATAACCATTGTAACCGATACGTTATTTTATCGTTTTTTTTACTCCTTTATATCGTTTTTCTTAAGTAGGAACGGGGGGAGTTTCGTCAGAAAATACCTTCGCCAACATATTCCTGGCTTACCTAGAAAAGTGTTCGCACATCGTCGATTATTTGTACATCATGACGTCCGGTGACTGGTACATGCACATGTAAGCGTCGCACAAAAGTCTCTTTGCGTGTTCCGGCAATTGACGATCGTGGGTCAATTCTGTTAATGAATTCGCTCCTTCTTCGCTAAGCCAATACGGAAAGTCTGGACATGGTACCATTTCCGGTATATTGTAGCCATTCTGTTCCCCTGAAATTTGATAATCGCATTTGACTAATCAGTCATTTATTCTTCGCTAGTTTTTTTTTTAAATTCTAAGTCAAGACAGGTATGTTTATCGTTTTTTTTACTCTTATATATTTGTACGAACCTTTTCTGTCTGCCATGGAATCGAAGAAGCACCAAGGAGCCTCGGAACCAGAGCCGCACTTCACGAAGGAAACATAGTGAGACGTTTCGATGCAAACAACGGCGGAGAGTTCCATGTACAATCGTGGGACTGGACAATGCTCTTGAAGAATGATGAACTCCGTTGGAATATCAAGCTTCTTCGGCTCGTGGTTGGTCCGTCGCTCGTGACGATGGACCTGAAACGACACAATTTTCGTATGATTCGTATGATTGATTGTATGAAAAAAATTGATTCTCGCTTCTCACCTTGTCGAGACAGTGCATGCAAAAAGCTATGCTTTCAAGACCAACGCCACACTGTCCGTAACATTCCTTGCATTCGAATTCGGCCAATTTTCCGCAAACAGTGCACTGCCGTGGAGCTGCAACAAACACGTTCAGATAACATTATTCATTCGTATAATTCGAATAATTGTTTAACTTTGCCATTGATAAAACGTTTCGACGACAAAAGGTGTGAAATTATCATATGAAAATAACACTCAACAGTCTTCAATTATGTCCGTTACGTCGAGCAGCAAGGTTGGCTGTATCTTCTGATACATTTTGTACGATTTTCCGAAACGCGGCATTTGGATTATCAGACAGGAGGGAACCTCTTTGAGTCTGATATTGCTGGTGAGGAAACTTTGCTCCAGCAGCTGCTGCACCGTCGGGAAGCTGAGATGATCGTCCTTTTCCACAAAGAGTTGATAATGGTACGCGTCCTGGCCGGAGCTCAGCTTGAGGAATGGTTCGGCGTTCAATATTTGTGCGACCAGTGACGTTAGAAACTCCTCTGGATCTACAAAAAAAATATATGTGAAGGCAACTAAAAAACCTTCGTCGCGATTTAGACGAAGACGCGCTCGATATAATTTCGTTTATTCAACCTTTCTCTTCGCTCGTGAGTCCCGATACGGACGAAAGCTTCTCGAGCAACATTCTCAGTTCCATAACTCTGTTCGCTTTGACGAACGTATTCTTCCGCAGCGGGTTTACGATCTCTTCGCGCAATACTCTCTGAACTTGCTCGTACTGTGGACAATCCTTTTCGTTCGGTGGCCTGACACAAAATATTCGACACGATTATCAATAAATCGTTACATTTTTTACAAATTCATCTGTATTGTTCTCCGTTTCTCAACGCTACTGCCTTATAGCGGCTCGGCTTGGTTAACGCGTAATAATTACAAATCTCCACTAAATTTTTGTCCATATCTGTTCTTTAGTCTTTTCGCACCGAGCCTGCCCCGCATTTTTGCGGCTTCAGCCGCCCTCCCTGTATCGCATTCGCCTTAGTCTTACGAAAACCTATGCCGATACAGTCAGTCTCAGATTCGCTTCACGGCACCGGAGCTACGTCGAGTTTTATCGAGAATGTAAACATGGACTACAGCTATATATTTCTGGTAGACACGTACAAGTAAGTGTGTGCCTCAAGTCTCTATGCCTGAAGCTATGCCTGCACATAATTTTATTTCTCGACGAAACGACGACACCGTGAATCCAACGCTCGACATGCCGGTGCTCTGGTTTTTGAAGCGAGCATGCCAACCAGTACACCGGTTAACACGATTATCAATAACGCATATCGTTAGAAAATTAATTATGCAAGCGTCCAACGCATCGTGTACCTGTAGAGTAAATTATCGAAGACGCTCGTGAATGCGAACATACTGAACAGCGTCGCGTCCAGATAGCACGAATTATGGTGTCCCTGTATTCCTCGATATTTGCCGCATATACTTTCAAGATCGCCCTTTACACAAATCGGCCTGACTATTCCCGTGACGACGGAACTGCCAACGCTTCCAAAGTCATCTCCATTGACCTTGTACAGGTGATCGTCAGCCTAATTCGAAGGAGACAAGAAAAAATGTTCCATTAGATCCGCGAATAAAAGGAGAATCGCGACTAAAACAAGCTACTAACGGGAATCATGTTGAACTGTTGACAGTGCTTGATATCCGTGAATACGGCACGTTGAGGTCTGCAATGAAAATATCTGATATCGTTGTAAGTTCCGTCAGTGCCAAGGTGATGTTGGCCATCTTCCTGAAAATTTAATACAGTTTGAACGTTAAACACCAAAACAAGCTCGCGAGAAATGGTGTTGGTGCTTATTGGTTAATACCAATTCAATAGCTGCCATAGTTTTGTCAGGTGTTATTCCTGGCGGTGTGCCAATCCATCGTACCACCCCGTAGCGCGTCTCACTGCCCAAGCGCACCTCGACTGCGCTACCAACGTTCACTTCCTCGGGATCTTCTTCTTTCTTCGATGTACCGTCAGCCTAATTCGAAGGGCACAAGAAAAAAATGTTCAGTTAGATCAGCGAATAAAAGGAGAGTCGCGACTAAAGCAAGCTACTAACGGGAATCATGTTGATCTGTTGACAATGCTTGATATCCGTGAATACGGCACGTTGAGGTCTGCAATGAAAATATCTGAAATCGTTGTAAGTTCCGTCAGTGCCGAGGTGATGTTGGCCATCTTCCTGAAATTTTAATACAGTTTGGACGTTAAACACCGAAACAGGCTCGCGAGAAATGGTGTTGGTGCTTATTGGTAAATACCAATTCAATAGCTGCCATAGTTTTGCCAGGTGTTATTCCTGGCGGTGTGCCAATCCATCGTACCACCCCGTAGCGCGTCTCACTGCCCAAGCGCACCTCGACTGCGCTACCAACGCTCACTTCCTCGGGATCTTCTTCTTTCTTCGCTGTACCGTTACTCCCGTGTTTCTCGCGCAGATCGTCTGTGGAAATAAAAACTTGTGATTTCAACGAAACTATCGCCGTGCACAATGGACGGGAACGAATTCGGGATAACAAAAAAACTGTAAATCGGACAAAACGGAGGATTTGCAGACATAAAGTATGATCGATTCCTCGGCTTACTGTGCTTCGCGAGGCTTACGTAGGAGTCGAAACTCCCTTCCAAATCACTGCACACCTTTGACTCTATATCGCTACTCCATTTGTGCTCAAGTACAAAAGTCGGAATGTTCTGTAACGTTGCAGCCATGATAACGTAAATATTGTTGGAACGCTGATGAAAGTCGCCCGTGAAACGTGGCTGAACGATACGTAGTAACGGTCCTACGTGCTGCAACACGGAACTTGGACACTGGCTCGCCAGCTCGATCTCCGGCTATTTTTAACCATCCCGGTTATTATTATCCCTCTCGCTGTACAGGAAGCGCCGAGACGTATTGTATACGATTTACTTGCCTCCAGAGTATGACAGTACTTTGGAACGAAGGACAATGAAAAAATTCGCCTGATATAGCTTCGCAAGTGACAAAGAAGAAACAAAAAAAAATCGAAAATTCTGAGACAGAATTCTCGGAAAATTAGTAATATTAAGAGTAAGCAGATAGGTAATTTTAAGGGCAAATTTTGTGACGAAGTATTAAGAAATACTTTGGACCCTGTTGATCGTTTTAACGTGAGGGATTCACTGAAATCCACAGTGAATTGCAGCGTATTTATTGCGTAAATATCTTGATTCGTTTGCTGTCGAGATAAACTATCAGTGTTACGTTTGATAAAGCAATTATTACCGAGAAAATCGAGGCTCTCGAGATTTCTTGAGGCCAACGAACTCGCCTCGCTGACGACTATTTTCGATTTGGCCGATTGATGAGCGACTTTCGGAATCAGGGCGTTGTTCAAACGGGATAATGTATTGCCGTTGTTGTTGTTCTTTGTGTCGTCGAACATTGTCAATCGTTCTTCGAACGTCCTGCTCGATTCGCGCTGCGTCCGTTTGCCGTTAATCATGTGGTTTGTCAATGTACTGTTGAGTGCGGCATCAAAATCGAGTGGCAGAATCGTACTCTGCATACTCGACGATTTAGCTGAAAAATAATTGACCAAATTATAGCGGAACGAGTTTAAAGGGTCGTATTTTTTATATAGGCTGTTTTAGCTAAATTTTTCGGAAAATATAAGTATAGCCGTTTTACCGTTGTTACTTAGATCGCTCAGATCGCTGTTCTTAACTTGATCGGAGAGCTCGTGTTCCAGAGGACAGACCTCGCTGAGAGTTGCCAGAGTCAAGTTGGCCGATGAATTTGGAATGTATTGTTTGGCCAGGGCGGACGTCTGAGAGGGTGTCCGATTATCCTGGAGAGTAACCAAATAAATTTAGATCACAATTTTTTTAGCTATGAGGCTAAAAAGTTGTATGCAAAGAGACGATTATTAACCGATGATATTTAATTCGGCGATTGTCGAATGAACCGTTTAAATTTTACAAGATTTTGAATTTTTTCAATTTTACAAAAAAAATTGTAATTTCTTTCTGACACGAGTTTCCATACAAAATATTAAGTTGAGAGTAACATAAGTTGCAGATTCATGATCAGTAGGAAAAAAAAAAAGACGTGGCTTAGGCACAACAAATAACTATAATTTTTATAGGAAATCTTTGTACTGAATATTGCAGAAATTAGTGATTTTTTGGTGCTCTCAAACATTTTTGAAACACTATTAATTTATTTTAGAAAGTTTCTTCTATGATGAAGCAAAATAATCATGGAAAATAATTTTTCATCAAAGCTTTGTACACAAAAGTACATTAGACAAGGAATCTATTATGAAAATCTTGATTTTCATACTTTTTTACTTTTTTTTTGTTGGCGAAAGCTGGTAAGAACGTATACTTAAGTAAATGTACCAATAATTCGAGGCCGAAATGAAATCCCTGTCCAAGCTCCAGAACAGGACCAATATATTTAATTATAGCCAATGATCTTTGAGCGTTGGGTTGCGAGCGATACCAGATTCTGTCGCCGAGTCTGAGATTCTTCGCGTCCTGGCACAAGTTAACGTTGCTCGCTAGTCGTACTCTCTCCAGCGGCGCCTGCACAGCCGCAAGAAAGTGCCAAACTATTGAAGGCACTGGTATTAGGTCGATTTTGTGGCATCGCCATTCAGTTTTTTGCCAGACGTCCTCATTGTTTGTGTCGTTTACACGGATTGTTAGGCCTCCGTTGGGGTGTACCTCGTTTGCCTCCACCAGCATACCCAGATGCAACGGGCTCACGTTCACGTCGCAGACACCGGAGATGCGACTCAGAACTGTGTCTTGTTTGGCAACGTAATAACACGAAAGGACATTTGCGTCCTTCTCGCTTGGCCTCTTGTCCATGACAATGTTTTATTCTTCGCATCAAAAAAAGAAAAAACAACAGTCAAATTTTTTTTAACTCCCAAGACTTTCGCGATGCACTTGTTGTGAAAGATAGTAGTGCTTTTGGGTAACTTCTGTCATTGTATCGGAGTGATATTTCGATTCGAGCCTTTACCGGCCGGAGTTGGACACATATTTTCCTCGCATTGTTCTAGGCCGAGAATAATTATTTGCAATGTTAGTCACTTGTTTTTGTTACATTTTGTAGCATTTGACAGATCGAGATTGTGCTTTTTTTTATTCACTATTATATAAAATCCTTACCCGAAATCAAGTACAGAGGGCGCCGTTTTGATGATAAGACAGAGACCTGTTGCGGGTCTTATCGTTGAATTAGAATATGCAAAACACTCGAACTTCTATCATTCTATCGGAGTAACATTTCAATATGGGCCTTTATCGGCCGGAGTTCGTCTCATACTTTTCTCATTTTATTCTAGGCCGAAAATAATTGTTTGCAATGTTATTCACTTGTTTTTGTTACATCTTGTAGCATTGGATAGATCGTATTTTTTCTTTTCTTACCTACCATTATATAAAATCATTACTCGAAATCAAGTTCAGAGGGCGCTGTTTTGTCGATAAGAAGGAGACCTGTTGCGTGTCCGATCGATGAATTAAAATGTATGGAAAACACTCGATCCGAGAAATCGAGACGTAACCTCAAAATATCGTCATTTTAATCTACATTGATCTACATGTTAAGCCGGTACATTACGAGTTACACGATCTCATACATCTTCGAGTCAACAGAAAGAAAAATGCAACGTTACTATAATTCTATCGGCCGCCTGCGTAAGACGTTTGTAAAACCGAAACCATCCTCGATCAGATACTTCACGACCGACAAAACTCAAAACGAAAAGGAAGTTTTAAAAAGTACGGAACATGTCGTTGAAAAAAATGAGGAACAAATTGTTGAAAAAAATGCGGAACAAATTGTTGAAAAAAATGCGGAACGAGTTGTTGAAAAAAAGGTTGAATTGAGCGGTTTTGCAAAAGCCTTTGAGAAGTTTTCCACACCGGTGCCGGCGGAGCCGGAACGAGTTGAGAGTTTCGCCCATCTAGTTCGTCACTCCAAGTTTGTAGATGTGAGTGATTTTTTATTCGCGTGTTATTGGATTTCATTCGAACGTTCCTACGTTCGTTATTATTGATTCAAGCATTCGTTTAAACAGTGACACTTTTTTCCCTTTACAGTTAGGAGATCCAGAAGGGAAACTGGTCTCTGGAAAGATATTTCATGTTGTCGACGACGACTTGTACATTGATTTTGGCTGGAAGTTCCACTGTGTATGTGCACGGCCAGTGAAAAATGGAAGGTGATTATCTTTATTGCATTGCATGATTCCTCGATAGTATTCACATTCATATGCATTTCAGAGATTACGTTCGAGGAGCAACCGTGCGATTAAGAATAAACGATTTGGAGCTATCTACTAGATTCCTAGGCGCAAGCAAGGACCTCACAATTTTAGAAGCAGACTGCACTCTCATGGGTTTGCTTAACAGCCCAATGAGAAACGTTAAAGATGTATTATAAAGATTGGCCCAAAATCCATTCAGAATTTTTTATTCTACCCTTGTATTATAAATAAATGCTTATGTGTATTCAAACTTTACACATCTGATTACTATTAAGTTTGCAGGAATCTGGACTTACTTTTCCACATCGCAAATTCACCAATATATACTTTGTAGGTTGTAACTTATATTGCCAATGTTCTGAAAATCGATTAAATTCTAAAAACTTCAATTTTGTATTATTGTACCATATTGAATACTCTGCAGAGTGTGAGTTCTTTAAATGGAACCTTATCAATTGTTATTTTATATTCCCCGCGATTTTTTGAATAAAAAAAAAAGAATGACAATATCTTTAGTCGGAACGTTTTATACAGTTATTTTTTTTACAATGCACGCGTCAATATTGCGCAATAACACGATAAACGAACGGTTTGTTGTTCATTTGCCAAGCTGATATATCTGATATCAATTGACCGGTAGAACAGAAATTACGATGGCCCCGATGAAAGAACAGCCTAATCGGAATTTTTTTTCGTCATACGTATTGGGCAATGAAGAGACTTCATTATGTACCCAATACGAGCGCTGATAAGAGAATACTGATAAGAGAATAAATAATATATTGTAATCGACAAGAACCCGAAAAGGCCTGGACAAAATATACATATACATATTACGTATATATGTATATATATCTATTTTTTTGTGGCAAATAGAAAAGAGTTGCGCCATGTATCGGTTAAGGGCATGTACATTCGCAAGGTGAGGAATTTACCGAATACATACAGTAAAAGTATATATCAGTATTATCGGACTGCTTATAATCAGCCTTCTATATTTCGGCAGGAGCAACATAACCTGTTACGCAGAGCGGGAATTTTCAACGACAAGGGGAAGAAGCGAGAGAATCAACAAAGTATTTATTGTTCTCCACCATTATTGACAATATGCGTTCGATTGTATAAATCTAATTTATGTGTTTGTTTCGCACAGATCCTGATCGCGAATAGAGGCGAGATAGCATGTCGAGTATCGAGAACCGCAAAGAAGCTCGGAATAAAGACGGTCGCGGTTTACAGCGAGGCGGACAGAAATTCTATGCACGCGGAATTGGCCGACGAGGCTTACTGCATAGGTCCGGCACCGTCCGGTCAGAGCTACCTGAGACAGGACAAGATAATAGCCATCGCCAAAAATTCGAAATGCCAGGCTATACACCCAGGATACGGATTCCTGTCGGAGAACACAGAGTTCGCGGAATTGTGCGAGAGGGAAAAAATCGTGTTTATAGGACCTCCGGCAAGCGCCATAAGAGACATGGGAATAAAAAGTACATCGAAGGCGATCATGGCTGAAGCTGGAGTACCGATAATTCAAGGTATCTTATGAATCTCGCAAGCTTACTTACCGCTATGATCTTTGCAGTACATAATTTAATTTATATGATTTAATTTAATTTCCCAGGATTTAAATATTTAATTTAACTCCTCAGGATTTGATAATATAATTTAACTCCTTAGGATACCACGGAGACGATCAGACTGATGAGAATCTTCTGAAGGAAGCAAAAAAAATTGGTTTTCCACTGATGATAAAAGCGGTCCGAGGAGGCGGCGGAAAAGGAATGAGGATCGCTGTGAAAGAGGCAGATTTTCTCCAGGCTCTTGTATCAGCGAGAACAGAGTCGCAAAAAGCATTTGGCGACAGCGCTGTGCTCTTGGAAAAGTACATTTCGGAGCCACGTCACGTGGAGGTGCAAATATTTGCTGACAAATATGGCAACGCGGTGCATCTGTTTGAACGGGATTGCTCCGTTCAACGGCGTCATCAGAAAGTCATCGAAGAGGCTCCAGCAGTAAAGTTCTATATCCAGCAATTTTTCATTTGTTTAGGCTGCAGATAAACTGAATAATGTTGATTTGTCTTCAGCCAGGTGTGTCACCAGAGCTCAGGGCGGAACTGGGGATGGCTGCGGTTCGAGCTGCAAAGGCTGTGGGCTACGTCGGTGCCGGCACGGTCGAATTCATCATGGACAGGCACGACAATTCTTTTCACTTCATGGAAATGAATACACGGCTGCAGGTGGAGCATCCTGTGACCGAAGAAATCACTGGAACAGATTTGGTTGAATGGCAACTGAAAGTAGCGGCCGGGGAGAAGCTCCCGCTTATGCAGGAAGATATCAAACTGAGGGGTCACGCATTCGAAGCCCGAATCTATGCGGAGGTAATAAAACGGATAGGCCATTTGGCTGTCTCTGTTGAACGTACCTAATTTTTCGCATATGTTTGCAACAGGATCCCCGTGGTGGTTTTTTGCCCGGAGCCGGACCTCTCGTTCACTTGACGCTTCCCCAAGTGACGAAGAACGTCAGGGTGGAAACGGGAGTCAGGCAGAACGACGAAGTGTCGATACACTACGATCCTATGATCGCGAAATTGGTCGTTTGGGGCAGGGACAGAAACGAAGCGCTCAGCATACTCCAGGCTAAATTGTCCGAATACGATGTAATGTACATTTGCATTCTTCTGCGAGGAATTTTGACAATTATTTATAGTATTTAACGACAATTTTCCATTGAAAGAATTCAATAATAGATTACAAGAACGAAAACGTCACGCTTTTTCGTTTTACAGTCAGTAGTTTGAAGTGCCGAATAACTCCGCGGAAATTGTAGATTGATTGATTTTTGTCGTGTTAAATATATTTTTTTAATTCTTTGTATTTTATAGATTGCCGGCTTGGAGACCAACGTCGAGTTTATAAAGGATCTGTGCCGCCATCCCAAATTTCAAGCAGCCGAGGTGCACACCGGCTTCATTGACGAAAATTACTCGAGCCTCTTTCCGAAACTGCAGCCACCGTGTGAAATATTGTCACAGGCTGCGCTCGCATTGATATTATCGGAAGAGATGGCGATCCTGAAATCAGCTTTGAAGCGAGAGGACTCTTTTAGTCCGTTCGATACGGAAATGGGCCATCGAGTTAATCATTCACTGAGCAGACGATTCGAGCTCGTTGACCAGGGCGATAAACTGGCGGTTGATGTGGTTTACGTGGAACCGGAAGTATACTCGATGAGGGTCAATGACATTGGATCGTGGAAATCGGTCACGGGAACTTTGACGAAAGAGGGCAACACTCTCGTCTTGAGATCAGAGATCGACGATAAAAAACAGAAATCGAGGATCGTTCGCGTGGGGCGCGATTTATATATATTCGCTGTGAGTAAACATTTTTAATTTCGATGGCGTATTATCGGGTAGCACGCTAACCGTGAAATTGTTGAGTAGGACAGGAAATGGAAATTGACGGTTCCCGAGGCAGCGTTCGTTAAAACTCTTACGAAAGAGTCAGAAATATCCGGCGGCGCTGCGGCAAGTCCCATGCCGGGAGTCGTGGACAGAATACTGGTGAAGTCGGGAGACGTCGTTAACAAAGGTGATCCGTTGATAGTTATCGTTGCAATGAAGATGGAGGTAAGCTTCCTTTGAATTGAGCTTAAGTTTCAGTTAACTGTTAAATACTAGCAGGTTGTTGTGGCTCGGGCCCTTCGCGACTGTAGAATTTAGATACAATTTAGCAACGAAACTTAGATTTCCGAATATTTACCGGAAATACGTCACTTTCGGTTTTAAAATCTCATTTTTCGGTCCAAAAACACGTCCAAAAAATAGATTTTCAAACCCCAAGTAAAGTATCTTCAGAATGATGTCACTTCCGATCGAAAAATGAGATTTTCAAACCGGAGGTGACGTATTTCCGTTATGGCTTTCATATAAGATTATGTCATTTATCGCCTTATCTGGTTTATTTCAGCATACTATTCGAGCATCCGCCGATGGAACGATCGAGGATATTTCCTGCGCGGTTGGTGACAATGTAGCGAAGGGAAAACTTCTCGTCAAACTGGCTGAAACTTCCGACGCAAGTAGAGGCTCGAAGCAAGTCTAGAAGAAAAAACGCGAAAGGGGACGTTGCAATATTTTGAAGAACTATATTTTTATACCAGTGTTTTTGTACATAATTGTTGGTTGTGCGAATATATCTGGACCTTCCAAGCCCGAGGGTGTTTGTGCAGTACCACGTCTGAACAAAAATAGTTGTTAATTCACGAAACGAAGGTCGTTCAAATCTCATTCCAAGTTTCAATCGTAAAAGGCGTACGCGCCGTTTGGGCAGACACACGTCTGTGGGGATTGGCGTCAATTAGCGTTTTCGAAAAAAATCCATTATATGTAGGTACATGCACGAAAACATTGTTTATGGAAATCGCTCATAATGTTAAGCGCACAAGATTAATGGCTGGTCGAGAGTGATAGGTACGTGTACGGTACCCAAACCGAATTTCAAAGTAACTCTTACTAGCCGCAGTCACGAAAGCTTCGCGAGGTGAGATAATGAGGTAGCGGTATGGAAACCGGCGATTATCGTATTATTACCGTTCTTCTAAACTGTGAAGACGTCGCGCGTGTTGCTACGACAAAAAAGATTCTACGAACGTGTCAATGACACGTACAACCGTGCGAAAAATAATACGGCTGCTTTATACTTAACATTTGCAAAGAAGTAACAAATACGCTATTGCTATCTCGTAAAAAGTAGCGAATAGCACAAATATTGCGATCTATTTCATCGAACGTGCTGTTTTTTAGAATTCCGATCGACGACACACGACAAACCGGTCGGTTTGATGGAAATGCAATTCCATTATTGACTGGGCCAATAAATAAATCGGCATTCGAACGAGCCCCGTGTCTGCAATCGATCTCCGCGCGAGGCGGCTGGTAATTGGACTTGGTGGGTAACTGAGCGAATCCGTGCAGCGATCGATCATTTAACAACCTCGCGCGTTTGTGTTTCAGGTGTTTGCCGGTACGAGGAATACATATTCATACATATCGCATATTCCTACCCGAGGGCTGTAACAACGCCCCTCCTGGCACTGGTCTGATGCACCCTCACCACCTTGTGAGCATCGCCGCGGTATATCACGGAGGCATACTTTATACAGTTATCTCTATAACTCGCTGGCCATGAACTTTGCCTTGGGATCGTGACGAGAAGTTCGACGAATAACCGATCGAGCATCATCCTCGCACCATCATCATCATCATCATCGTCGTCATCATCATCGTTCATCTTATCGGAAATTCCGTAATCAAAGGTCGCTTCCGACGCAAAACCCCGATGTAGTCTTCCTATAGCTTACATACCACAGTTTCACAGTTACGTGCGGAGCGATTAGATGATTAGAATCACGAATTAGTTCCAATCAAGTTTCGCTCGCACACGCTGCACTTCTATTTTCATTCGTCGAACTTTAGCGGTGGAGCACAATATCCAGCCAAGATCAATATCTTCGATAATTCCGATTGTTATTATGACATTCAGAACAAGCCACTACTCCATCACTGCTCCGGATACGTTTGCTATATTAACGACGTTAAGAAGAAATGCTTTTTTTCGGTTTTTCTCCGTAGGTGTCGAACGCCGTCGGGACGCATTACTTTCGACGTGGCACATAACAACCGGATATTTTTGACTTGGCGTGCTTTCAAACTGTTTCCATCAGGCGAAATTCTCACTTGGTTCGGCATCGCGAGGAAATTCGAACCTTAAACTTTCACAAACCAATCAAATTCTCTGATAGGTGTGGAACGAGACCGGCTGATGTGATACTGAAGTAGATTGAATTCGATATTCAATTTATGGCGCGACCGACACAGTGACGATTCTTGTCTTCTGAACCGTGGATTTAAAATAATCGATATCTTCATTCTCAAGTATAAACAAAACAATTTTTAAAAATGATGAATCTGTCAAATACGCCCGAAAAATCGGCATAAGGTTTGACCACGGGAAATCGCATGATAAAAAATCGTCGCGATATTAAGAAGCTTAAGAAGCTTTAGTATGACCTTCAAAGAGCCAAGCGGAAACACAGGTTCACGATAGATAATCTTCCTCGAAAACGGAATTTACTCCCACACCTGTTAAATGAGATACGCGCGGTTCCCGGTGCACGAGCAACTGAGGCATAGCTTCACAAAGCATTTTCAAAATAATCAATATCACCATTCTCAAGTATAAAAAAAACGACAATTTTTTTATCTTTCATATACTTCCTGAAAATCGGAATAAAGATTCATAAGGAATAAGGAAACACAGCTTGACTGGGATTTTTTTTACATAATCAATATCACTATTTTCCAGTACAAAAAAAAAAATTGTAATCTTTCACATACTTCCTGAAAATCGGAACAAGGATTGACCACGGTAACCCGCATAATGGAAATTCGTCGCGATATTTCGTCTTTCGTGTGACCTTCAACGCACACCACACAACGCTAAACTGCAGGTTCAAGATAGATAGTCTACCTCGAAAACGGAATGGGCTCCAACACCTGTTAAATGAGACACACGCGGTTCCTAATGTGCGACCATGCATAGCTTCACTGGGCATTGTACGCAATGCCTGTCGATGGAGCGATCCGCATCGAGACGTGGTGCACGCGAAATGTACATATTCGTACAAGTACGCACGTGTAGAGAAAGGAAAACACGCAAGCCGTCTTTGAGGGGCGTTATACGGGCTTGCGGGATTGGGGTGCTGGTAACAATTACTCGAAAGGCTTTAGCCAGGCGGCGGCTGGGCTGTCAGTCAACGCGTTCCTACCGAACCGCCAGCCAACCCAGGCTTGTCAGTTCTTTCCAGTAAATAAGCTGGTTCGCAACTACTTTTCTAACCGTGCAACGAAACTCTTTGCCATTCCGCAAACTCCACGCTCGTACGTACTCACGCCGAATTTTATTTCAAAATTGTTAATCGTTTTTTAAATATGTACATGTATATTCTTACGCGCGAGAGTAAAAGGCATTAACGTTTTATCATAAATGGAGCCGTTCACGATAAAACCTTCGGTATAGACTGCGTGGCGTTTGCAACTTTGCGAGGATGCATCTTCGTCGGTACGCAACGGCACTGCTGACGACGCGGTCTCGGACGAACGTGAGCAGGACCGTTTGAAGCTGCATCTTAAGAGGAAGTCATCATGGATGAAGCTACACCGGAAGCATCCGGTTCGGAGAGAAGAGCTTCTCCGGTATCGCGAACAGTGATTCGACGACCGCACGAGATATCCAAGGAGAAGCCCACTTATCCTAGGGACAGAGGTGGGTTCTGGTCTGATGTTCTATTCAACGAGTATCGACGATTATTAAGTAGCTTCAATAAACTGATGACGCTTGAAGAAATATTTTATTAAAAGCCAAATTGAAATTACAACAAAATAATAATATAGGTGATTTATTTAACAAAGCTTTTTTTTTACCTGGTCTCTAAAGAATGTCCAATGGGAATTTAAAGCGGCTTTCTGGCATTCTCCGAATCTGTGACGCTGCCTTTAATTTTATTGATCATCGGAGTAGATTTTTATTGTGTGAATTTTTGTCTTAAAGATTTAATGGTCTTAGGTGAAGATAAACACGCTAGGGTGTACTTTTTATTTTCCCTTGAGCGGTCTTTGGGTCGGAGAATCATTCGGAACTCAGGGTCATCCGTCGAATTTTATATGACGATTAAAAATAAAATTTAAAAAAAACTCGAAGCGATATCGAAGTTAGCAATCCACGGATACACATGCTCGTTCCGACACGAACTTATAATCCGATCTTCATTGCACTCGAGCACGCTATTCCCGAGTGGAGGAAATAGAGTAAGGATGGATATAGCGTAATACTCGCAGTGACGATTCGTTGTATCTACCACGTAGGGGGGAAAATCGCCTTCGATGGACTTTGTCGAGTCTTCGTATCTCGCCGCGCGCAACACCCACGAAAATGGGACACCGCTCGATTTAAAGTGGTATCTTTGGTCTTAAAAACGAGCGGTATCCAACACCCGTAAGTCGCATACTAGCTGAATTATCAAGATTTGGAAAAGTTCATTGATGATGACCTTCCCCCAAGCCCCTGCATTTCCATCGAACGACGCTTACTTCGATATCCGGTTTGGAAAAAAGAAGATATAAGCTCGACTAATCTTCACGTTCTCGCGTGTGCACGTATGTGGTTCGCCTCTAACCGGAGCAAACTTCAATGGACTTTTTCCAGTTTTCGGATCTCGCCGAGTACAAGTTCCATAACACACATAAAAACATTCAACAAAGCTTCCTCTATGAGGAAGCAAAATGGGGAATCGCTCGTTTTAAGGTGCGCATAAGTTTCAGAGAAATCAGAGGGAATTACAAACACTTCTGGTTGGTATAAAAATCTGAAAAAAATCAAGCATATTGAGGGTGCTTAAAAGGAAGATTTGTTGAACAATTTTATTTTTCATCTATTTGTTAATAACGTTTTGGAGTTATTATGCAAAATTAATCTTTTCGGCATATTTAATACCCTTGATTTTTTCAGATTTTTATACCATAGAGAACTGTTTACACTTCCCCTCTCATTTCGCTGAAACTTATGCGAACTGAACACTATTCGCAAAGGCTGCCTTAAAGTGGTATCTTCAGTCTTAATGACGAGCGATATCCGACGTCCCTGCGTTGCGTACAAGCTGCATTATCAATATTCGAAAAAGCTAAATTATCAAGATTCGAAAAAGCTAAGTCATCAAGATTCGAAAAAGCTAAATTATCAAGATTCGAAAAAGTCCATTCATAATGATGATACTTTCCCGATATCTCCGTATTTCCATTGAACACCGCTTTGATATTTAGTTTGGAAAAAAAGAAGAAATAAGCTCGAGTAATCTTCAGGCTCTCGCATGTGCACGCAAGGGGTGTTCGCCTTCTCTAACCGGAGCGAACCCGATCAACGGAGTGTCATTTACCTCTCTGGTGTAGCATTCGGAACTTTCAAGACAATGACGATGCGAAATTGCGAATTGTTACCTAGAAGCGATACCCGGAATTGTTACCTAGGAGCGATATCGGATGGACGTTACTAGGCCATGTCTAAATCTCTAATTGTTGCAATTGACATGTTTCGTGTCAGGGCGGTCGAGTCCCGGCGAAGCTATATAAAGGGATGCAAATTCGAGCCCGATTCCCAATTCGTACTCCATGTCTCAGTCCGGGAGGTTGTTGACGCCTCCCTCCGTCGGGCGACAATTCCTCGCGATTTTTCGTTGAAATTATTTCATGTAATTTTTTCGCATCGGATATTCCGAATATAAAAAAAAAAAACAATTATTGTTACGGTACATAAATAATGTTTCTGTCTGCCAGAGCGGCCAGGTGCGCTGCTCTAATGGCGGAAGTCGACGAACTTTATCCAGGTTCATTTTTATTTAATTACAAGTTTCGCGTTTTAGTTACACAGTAAAAAAAAGTTTGCACTCTTTACAACAACTTATTGTCCACAAACGTCCACAATTTTTTATTTCTTAATTTTCCGTCCGCGCCATCCGGGCTCTAAGTTTTACAAACGAAAGTACAAACTGAAATTGTTAATGACACGGTAAATGAAAGGACGGGTTTGGATATTCAAACCTGGACAAACGAGTTTGTCACTTATTTAACAAAATTATTGTTACGAAAATTCGTGTTGCGATTATACGAAATTATTTTTTGTACTGTGTATATTGCTACGAGGGTTTTTATGGAAAAATTATTATTTGCTGGAATTGGTAATAATCGTTCCGTGTGTTTGGTGTGTCTTTTTTTTTCCAGAGCGGATCATTTATCCACGGAATACGCGAGCTCTTGTGAAGACGCCAGTAACCGGAGGAACTCCGATAGACGAGGAAACGTGCATGGTAATTATGTTTGTTTTTGGTACCGGCGAGAATCCGGTAATTAATTGAGTCTAATCGATGTTTAATTGCTCATCAGGCTCTACGAACGCTGGTGTTTGGGAGCTGCGTCAGTTCACCGAAGGGCGAGTGGGCAAGAACAGGCCTCACTCTTCGACCGTGTGCACAAAATTTGGCATTTGGCCTGAGAGCACCCAGAAACTCGACGAGAGGCCTTATCACAGTCACTCAAGCTGTAATGCTCAAACATTTGTTGTTCAAGTTTAACAAGCAGGACAGCCGTTCAACGCCAGACGAGCAAGTTCCTCGCTTCTTCTATTTCTCTTCTCTTCACCTTCTGCTCTTCTTTTTTCATCTTCTACTTTTATTGTTTGCATCTCTTCCCCTTATTCATTTCATCTGTTGCTCTTTTTTTTTCTTCTTTACATCTTCTACTGTTCCTCTGCTTCTTTTCTTCTTCTTTTCATCAGCATCCCTCCGGTTTTTATTTTTCTCTTCACCTTCTATTCTTCTTCTCTTCACCTTCTATTCTTCTTCTCTTCACCTTCTATTCTTCTTCTCTTCATCTTCTATTCTTCTTCCTCATCTGCTTCTTATGTCTTTAGCTTCGCTGCATGAAGCGAATTCGAATTCCTTATCGGTCTCGGGCCTAAAGTGTGCCTTATGTTTTGTATTTCTTCGTCGAAGTTTAGGCTGCTCAAGCCGAATCACGACAGACAGGTGGAGGTGCTGGCTGGCGCCATTTCCGAGATTATTTGGCGTTGTGCCGGTGGCAATGTTTCTCAGAACGCGAGTTGCTCGGCGAGTCTTAGCGGGGTGGCGAGCGTCAGTGTTCCCAAAGCCGTTGTCGCTTTGCCACAAGAAGCGTCTTATATGCAGCATAGCGTGCAGTACTTTCAAGACGGGCTGACGGAAACGGTACTATTTTCTTAAGTTCCATAACACACTGTATTGCTACATAACATCCGAAACTTGTAGGATAAAAAAAGAGAGCAAAAAAAATCAGAGCTATTATCGCAAACACGATCCGAATTTAAAGAAATATGAGAAACATTGGCTCTAGGCCAATATTCTTTTAGTCCGGCTAATTTTTGTGTAGCCTTCGCAGGTATGCCATTTGATCGGTCGTACTTCGTAGGCGAAACATTCGCGAGCTGTAGCTCGCGATCCTTGATAATAGTAGCTATAGCTACGATTGTCAAGGGTCATCGCGGATAACATTTAAGGAGGGAGTCTCGTTACATTCCCAACCAAAAGTGAGATTCCGAGAGTATTTCGAATACGTCCTAATGGAACAAAAATCTGAAAAAAATCAACTATTCCGAAGGTGCTGCGAACATTGATTTTACATATTAATAATTCCCAAAAGTTATTAACAAACTAGTGAAAAAATATGTTCAACAAAAAGCCGGCGAACGAACTTTTTTTTTTTGCCAAAAGTGATTCATCGATTCATCCGAATACATATGATTTTTTTTCAGATTTTTATCTAATTGTCGATTTTTTTGTTTTAATTGATAAAATGTCAAGAAATTTGGCTATGATTTCGCAAAAAGAAGTATCAAGATAATCGATCGAAAAGATTTACAAATACAGCTTAAACAACTTCATATGTATTCGGATAAATTGACTCAGCACTTTCCGAATTGTTTATTTTTTTTCTTCAGATTTTTGCCCAATTAGGAAGTATTCGAAATCCTCTCCGAATCTCACTTTTGGCTGGAAATGTAACGAGACTCCCTCTTTAACGGTATATCTCCTTTCAGCTTCATCTTTACGAATTTGCTTCGCTGGAGGATCTCGAAATATTCGTAAAGCGATATCTATATCTGGCGAGTATTCTAATAAAAAAAATTGTGCTACACAGGGAAAAAACCATTGGCTGTTACGATATTATCGCGAAATGAATCATTAATTTTGTGTTTGGAATATTTTCTTCAGTTCCAAGATGAGGGTGGTCCAGGAGCGATACTTTTGCTGTACAGCATCCTTCTTTCGAGAGGGCTGTCCAGGTGTGTATTACAAAACCCTGTTTTTTTTCTATTGTCACAAATGTAATTCTGCTGCCAGTTATATAAAACACGCGTAACAACGCAACAAGTGTTTATCCACATGGAGAACCGATTTACACGTTTTCTTCACTCGTCTCGCATGCAAAATCGATGGCCCGATTTCATAAAGCCATTTCGGCTGTGTACAAGCATAGCTTATTCACCCTTTTGTCATTAAGGCGTCGATATGATTCCGGAGCGGAATTCACATTTAATCGCTGAGAGTTTGATAATGTATCGGATTGAAAAAAAAATCTATTTAAATGTAATTGAAACGTTTGAAATTTTAACTTGCAGAGTCAGAAACGACATGGAGGACTCGAAAGCTTCGATACTGGGCGGATGCCCGGAGGAGGGTCCTTTGATAATCGTCGTACTGGCGTTGACCGGACGAGCTTCCCCGCATCTCCACAACGGAGTTATTCATGTGGGCGACGAAAACACCTATGCAAGTTTCTTTACATCGGAATTAATGTTTTACCAACACATATTCTCGTATTAATATTCGTACTTTATATTATACTATATCTTATTTTGTATTTCGTTTTGATTCATATTGTTATTTTACTTTATTTTACTTTTGTTATATTTTTTAATATTTTTATTTGTTGTACTTTTGGCTTGTACACGCAGTTGTTACGCTAGTTACCCTTATGTTATGATTTTTGTACTTCGCTGCACGGTGTTCTTAGGCTCCAGAACAAGCTATAAACAGAACTATCTATCTGTCTATAATTGCCGATGAAACAGTCTTATCAGCGCATTTAAATGATTTTAGGCCATACCACAGTGGGGCGTTCTCGTCAGGAGCGAAGTTGGTTTCCTAGTTCACGAAGCCGAGGGCCAAATGAATAAGGTTCCAGGATCTCGACTGAAAACTCCGAGTCTACCCATCTGGTTGACTTTGTGTTTGGGCCATTACGGCGTATTGTTCAACACCAATCGTGAACTTCTGAGGAACTATCATGCCGAAAGACGGTACTGTCCAGAAACTAGATTCGGCGACGCATCGATTCAGTAGTAATAGAAGAAAATTTATTGACAACGTTATTAATTTTTACCCAAAACAATATAATTATTATTATATATTGTAACAATACCTGTATAATAGTACGCTATTTATTTATTTATTTATTAATCAACGGGTGATGCCCTTTTACACATTCATATAGTCGAAGATATTCAAATAGTCTTCAAAATTTGAAACATTCAATACAGTACGTATTAAATTCACACTTATAAGTTATTATAATTTTATATCTAAAGAAATTTACATACACTGCCAATGAGCCATCGATCAGCGTCTTTCGCAAGATGTTTCATTTACCAAGACGATTGATTTAATCATATTTTTATGTAAGATTCGAGGTCCAGTACTACACTTGCGGTGGCAGCCACGCTACATTGACAGTAGACACCAGAGCCAAGGAAATCATTTCGGGACTGGATATGACGTCCAGAGATTCCATGGACATCGCCGCCACACCATTGGAGAAGCTAATTCATTCGAAGTCAGTACTTTCTTCTTTTTTTTCGATACCCGAATTTATCGAAAGAAGCCAAAGCCTTTCGATCGCGTAAAGTATAAATCGATTCGTACCTCGAAGTTTTAACTTCCAAAGCTACGAGAACTGGAAAACTTTATATATATCGACAGCTGAGAATCAAAGCGTCGAAAAGACGATCGCTTCTCGAGCCGCGATGTACCGAGAAGCGATCAATGAACCGTTCTCCGTTCGTCGATCTACGATATTAAATAATTAAATTCTCCTTTGCAGATGGCAGGACGCTCAGATCCAATGGAACGGAACGCCGATTCTATGAACGTGTATTAAACGTTAATCGACAACGTGTCCCTCTTGTAGTCTATCTAATATTGTATCGATGTCAACTCGAGTGTCTCTATGTGATTGCAATTAGCACACGTCTGTGTATATACGAAGAAGCATTGTTAAATTTGGTTTTTTAAATGTTATAAAAAATTATATTAGATTACTCGAATAAACGAAGAGTTTAAAGTTCACGCGATTTTAATTCGACGAGTCGAGACGCTCTTGGAGCACGTATAGACCCGGATCGACCGATGGGGCGCTGTTGATTTACCGGTCGATGGAACGTCAAACAGAGCGATGTTTGACGGTGAATTCGCAAACCCTCTCTCTGTGTCACGCTACTTTGCATCAACAAAACGAGTGCCATCTTCCTATGGCAGCTCGTTGGCAAAAATCTGCTGAAAACTATGCTACAGCAAATATATAATATAACAGCAGGTTGTTGTGTCTCGGGCACTTCGCCCCCTCGCTATGATCTATAGAATTTAAAAACCGGGAATTTAGATTTCCGAAGATTTACCGGAAATACGTCACTTCCGGTTTGTAAATCGCAATTTCTCGACCGAAAGTGACGTCATAACGAAATCCGTCACTTCCGGTTCGAAAATCTGATTTTCCGATCGGAAGTGACGTCGTATGGGAAACATTTCACTTCCGGTTCGAAAAATTTGATGACGTCACGACCAGTTTGCAAATCTAATTGTTCGACCGGCAGTGGCGTCATACGGGAAATACGTCACTTCCGGTTTGTAAATCTCATTCCTCGACCGAAAGTGGCGTCATGATAGATATACGTGACTTCCGGTTTGAAAATCTCATTTTTCGACGTGTAGTGGCGTATACAATACGACAATAGTGCGTACCCTTCTCCTGCACCGTATTATTGTGCCCAACTCACCGAGACACATAGAATTGAACCGGAATAGTATATCAAGGGAATAGTTATCAAGGCCTGGGATGGAGACCGAGGGGAACTTCGCACAATCTGGGCCTGGGAGAGGTCCCCTAAAAGAACTTAGAACAGTCGGAGCCTGGGGCGTCACTTGGAGACCCTTTGCATTCTTGGAATTTGAGACAAACAAACAAACAACTTTCCAAAATATATATACATTAAATAGTGCAAGAGAGGTATTTGGTGGGAAGTAGGTGAAATACAATAACAATAGTTTCAAGGAGATTACCGTAGATTCGACGCGGATCATCAAGCTGTGAAATCATAGCTGGTAAAGCGTTATACTTGGCCGGCCGTGAGAAATCTATCGAGCCCGGAGCTCCGCCGTGTCCGACAACATTCTCGAGGAAACTGTGAATTTTGCTAGGAGAGCTAGCTCTCGTTCGATAAATCAGCGTTTCGAACATACGTAGACGTGCTGATGTACGACGAAGCGCGCTCCGGATGCTCCTTATGCATTTTAACGCTCTATTCATCGACTCTGTGGAAATTCGAGTGAAAGCTCATCCAGCTTTCTCTCGACACTATGGGTATTAGTGTCTAATTGTTTACTTTCATAAAATTAGAAGATTACCCTTAAAACGATCCCATTATATTTTATTTCAATCGTCGCCATTTTCTTTTTTTTCGTCGCTCGACAGCCGCGACACTTTTACGTCTTTCTGATTGTGTACATCGCTGCTTTATCGAAAACGATATACGTATATACATATAGTTGTAGTAGGTCGTATTTTAGGGTCCTTCAATATTCCACGGAGGATCCCCCCTGTGAATATCACTCGAGCTGCCATTCGAAACAGGACATACAGGCGCATAATTATCATACAGCGTGTCCCCCTGCGAACACCTGTGCAGCGCGGTCCCCTCCTCGTCCTCCTCGGGCTCTCCCTTTCTCTCGCTCTCTCACACTTCCTGAGCAGTAACTGCCCTCTGTTTCGTAGTACAACAAACCCGCACGCCAGAACGTTTCGCAGACCGACGTACAATCTCGATGAAAGCCGGTGCGCGTTCTTTCCGTCGATGTTTTTAGTCTTTTTCAATTATTCTTATAAATAAAAAATATCGGTGTTCACGAAATTGTGAGAATTTAACGCGCATGCGCCACGCGCGTCAACATCGTTTGCAGTGTTCCGTCGTGATAATTTTGTACACAAGAGTATTTCTGCACGATAATTTTCGCGAAGTTCTTTTGTCTGAATATTTCGACGTAGCCTTTGTTTGTCCACGCCAGTTCTGTGACTACCGGTCAAGCTATAAAAGTGCCCTTGAGATAGTGCGATGTTAAAAAGATACATGGATTTTTCTAAACGCACGGGGAAAACACGTATCTGCATCAGTCTCCTCGACTTATAATTCATGGATGTTTCGACAAGGAATTTCCGTGGTAAGTTTTTTAATTTTTAATTAGTTTTTTATTTTCGGTCAGTTGCGCATGTAAACTTTATTTGGTCGGGTTAGCCGACGAACGCGTGTAGACTCGTCGCAGTTTGTTTACGGGTGGCCGGCTCTCGCGTGTGATTCACCGCTCGGAACCGGTCGGCGAACAACGTACGGACCACGTTTTCAGATCGTTTCGTACGAAAATTTGTCGCTGCAATTTGTTGAGCGTAGAGCGACGAACGATCGCGGTTTTTTTAGATGAGCGATCAAATGGTTTCTCGATATTTAAACGGAACAGAAGGCGTATACTTTAAGTACGTGTTATTGGCGTTATAGCGCATAGATTTTGTGCCGTATATCTATAGGCGAAAATAGTTCCGTTCGTTCCGCTTTCTAGGAATCAAGTGCCAAATCTATTCGTATCCACACACTCGAAGAGTTCTGTATATGCCGGTTTTAAATAACTTAACAATTAAATGTGATCGTAGAAAAAGACTAATAGAACAACGAAGGAATTTGCTTAGTTATAGAGATGCAACGAAGGAATTAGCTTAGTTATAGCTATCGATCCAAGCTCGCAGAGTACAGGCAATTAATATAGGAAAATCGCGAAAAAAAAGATCGGATGTTCTTAAACGGAGACTGAAATTGTGATTAATGACCCCAATTACCGGGCGATAATAGAGCCGCCTAGCTATACTTCTAATAAAGGAGTTTCTCTGCATGCTTTCTAGTCACACGTCGTACGTGTGTTATCCATATTGGGTAAGTTTTAATGGCTCTGCCTAGATGAACGTCGCTTGTCAAAGAAGGCATTAACGCCAAAAAAGACCCTTACGTTTATTATTTCAAAGGAAAATGAGACGACCACAATAGAAACTGGAAAGCGCGACGGATTTATTGTGATGTTTTATTATTTTTTTCATTAGTTTGTATTAGTACGGCCACGCGCCGCCAGTCCGGTGGGTCAGTTATGGAAAACGCATTGGGAACAGAGTCGAGTCTAACGGCATTAAACGAATATTCATTTAAAACCGTCTTTATCGTTACTGCGAAGAAAAGAGAAAAATAAAAAATAATTTGTTCCCGAGAAAGCTCCGCGGAGGTATGAAATTGCTTATGTAGGCACTGTCGTAAGAAGATGCGCGCTATAGGTAGCCGTTCTACCGGAACAGCCATGTTGCACGGTAGGATGAACGCGGGAAAGAATATGCTATAATCGATCTGCCATGTCGGTGTCGTTACACGGTCGCTGTCGCAATAATACTATCTCAAATGTACCCATTAAATCTTCGCAACCCTTTCGATATCCAATTCCTACCTATAAAGAAAAAAGTCCCCGTTGAGAAATAAAAGGACTAGTCTATGATCGCACCCTTACGATTATTTTTCTACCTTAGAGGTTACGCCCGATTATCTTTCTACTTGCGTTACGCACTGTCCGGTAGTAGTGACGAGATTGTTTACCTGTGTAACGATTTTACAGATGTTTTGGGCAATGCTTGAAACGCTGGATGGAGATCTTGGATCAACATGGGCGACGTCATCCTGAAGCTCTTGCCTCTCGTCTGTTGGTTCATACATCAGAACTTGGGACAAAGTAAGTCGTCGACAAATTGGATGCTCCGACTCTGTGAATAAACACACGCAACCTCTCTCGAACACGCAACACAGTGGCGGGTTCTCTGCTTTATCGTCGGGAAAAGTATGGCCCGTGTCGAGAAAACGAAAAGTTATGCCTTTGTCGCACAGCGTAGCTGTAAACGAGGAAAGAATGTTTTTTTTTACATCGAAGCTGCAAGCCAGACTCAATTAGTTCTGCTAGGAAATAACAGTGTCCCGTGAGCTTAATCGCACCTGGGCAACGCAATGGAAAATTTTTCAAGATAATGATAGGGACACATGTAAAATCGGTTGCGGAAAATCGTTGGTCGAAAAATAAACATGTTATTACGACGATCGACGGTGTTTCTCGACAGTCGCGCAGGAATCTAAGTTCAGTATCGTCAAAAAAATGAGAGAAATTTATTTCAAAGTTCTGTACCGGTAACTGTAAAATGTTCACGGAGACCGGCCGCAGTTCGTCCGAGCCAAAGATAGACCAGCTCGTTGCTCGTAGGTTATGTTCGTTCGTTCGGGATACACAAAGGTTCGACCGTCATGTTGCAAGCTTTCCCGAGTACAGTCTCGGACATGCGGCATTGTCGCCTCATTAATTAATCGAAGATCTGTGCGGCCAAGTTAATGGTCCAACAATTCCGTGCATAAACCAAGCGGGTTTTCCGGTACGGACGCCGGGCGACTTTCTCGTACGAGGTGGCAGAGACGAGTGAATGTCCATGTTCCATTGACGTCGACCGAACGGCGAGGACAATAGTCCCATCGGTGCAGCGTACATACGCTCGGCGTTATTCTCCATGCTTCGCCGGTAGATTTCAATCGGAGAAAAGTTTAATTATAGTTAGTTCCAATTATTACAAATTCGATAAGTCATTCCTGACACTTTGCACTTCGATTCAGACCTTCGTACGTTATTTCAGGAAAGTCTGCCGATAGGAAAGAAAAGAGAGGGAAGAAAAGAATGGAAAAATAAAAAGAAAAAAAAAACGTTTGTGGAACACGAGAGTGCACTGGATAGTAGTCGATGCCATGGGTCCGACTTGGCCGGAACTTCGCTCCAAGGAAGCGCTCATATATCTGCTCCCCTCTGTAGATGTCTACACATACCATTCGTAACTCAACGTCGGTGCGTGTGTCCGTGTGCGTGGGTCTGTATCGTGCATAGATGAATGCCGGATAGTGTTCTATTTGCCTCTGCGCGGATGTCATTGAACAGTCGAAGATTAAATTCTATAAAGCGTTCCTTTATTCGATGCTAATGACAATAGTTATCGTTACAAAGATTACTCGTTAGAACGCACGATTCTGTGTGAGAATCATTCGAGTATCAAGGTCACCTTGGGAATCAGACTGAATAGAATATTCGCAAGGCAGCAAGTTGTAACGGGCTCGTACGCACAAGATGCTTTGAGATATTTAAATCCTTCGAATTTCATTGACGGAAGACGAAAGACATTGAGGGTTTCCGAACGTCGAGAGTGGCGGAGTACAAAGAAAACTGGAGCGGATATGGCGGTCTGTCGAAGCCGGCAGGTGATGATCAGGACGTAATAAGACCCGGTGTATCGATTGCCGAAGAAATTACCAATTCTTTTTTCGTCTTTCGGCGCGGCTTCTTTGTCGCGCAACAATGAGTCGAGACTGAGAGTGGCAGGTGCAAGGGTCAAACGGGTTTTCGCGTACGAAAATTTTAACCACAAGTGAGAAACCTGCCGGATGCGGGGCGCGGCGTCCATGGACACGGTCTCCAGGCTTTTGCTCCTCGCGGTCGCTAAATTTTACCAGTCGGGCGTGCTGCACGGTTGCTCCCACGGTCTCTCTCTTTCTCGCTCTCGCGGGTTACCTGCGACGGAACAAGGTCCGTCAGAGAAACCAGCGGCGTGCGTTGATTTGTGATAATGTGAATTACCGCGGTCGGTAATAAAAACGGTAATTAATTTTCGTAACGATGTTGACCTTGGACGATCAGAAATATATTCTTACATGCGAGTCAATTCATTTCCGTGTTTTGTAAGAATATTCTTTTAACCGGGAATGGTTGACACGCGTGAAAAAAAAAATCAATTACGGTTTTTGTTACCGATCGGGCCCGAGTTGGGCGGGGCGGAAGGACATTTTTTACAAGTAATTTCCCGCAGATATACATTTATACATATGTATATTTATGTTGGATGTATTATTGTCGAAAATTGTTCTGACCTACCCCCGAGGTCGACGAAAATATTTAACCCGTTGGAACAGTAATCCGGAACACGCGATGTTTTTTGGAGAGCGGTGCAACGGCATCGTGCGTTGTCTTAAGAGCATGTAAATTACCGCGGTCGGTAATAAAAACTGTAATGCAATTCCGCAAGGATGGTGACCTTTGATGATCAGAAATATATTCTTACATGCAACTCAATTGATTCCCTGTTTGTGTAAGAATTCGGTCTTTATTTATTGATTTGTTTGTTCATTTTATTTACGGGACGAACCCTTTTACATTTACAATTTTTACAGTTCAGATAAAAATATTGGTATGAACCAAGATATAGCATATAGCATGTAGCATGACAAGGTTTAACTGGAAATGGTTAGCAGCCGTGAAAAAAAATTACAGTTTTTGTTACCGATCGGGCACGAATTGGGCCGCGATGAAGAACATTGTGTACAAGTAATTCTCCGCAGATACATACATACCATGGTATCCAGTAAAAAGTCGGTACGAAATTTAAGGACATCCAAGAACAATTTCCAGGACATTTCCAGGTTGTGTTGGGACATTTATAAAAAAAATGAAAATATGCATATCGCGCGCAATCTACACTACAATAAGAACTCTCTAAGCTTCACCAAAAACCGGCCTCAGCATCACCGAAAGGGGTGCTCGGCGGGAGGGAGGGGGAAGAGGGGGGGGGGGGGGCAAACATCCAAACCAACAAACAAACAAATCTACAGTTTTCCAAAATATATATAAGATATTATATAATACATTATACATATACATATATATTTATGTTGAATGCATTATTATCGAAAATTGTTCTGAGCTGTGCCCCACGCTGACGAAAATATTCCACCTGTTGGAGCAGTAATCCGGGACACGCGATGTTTCTTGGAAAACGGTGCGACGGCGTCTCACCTCTTTGTCAGCGAAGACCTCAAGGTTGGCGACACCGTCGGCGTTCTCGGCGTATTCGGAGACCCAGGACCGAACGGTGACATTGAGCTGAGGCTCCAGGAGCACGACAGTCCAGTGACGATTTCCCCTCATTCGAGGAACTTGACCCTTTCGAGGCCGTTGGACAAGGAGGGCCTCGACGGCCCGGCGAGCGTCTTCGTCAACGTAATTTGCGAGAGAAAACGCACTTTGGATCCGGTGAGTATATTCATTTGCATGCTGGTTGAGAAAAAGGGAAAAAAATAATTTTACATGAATTTATTTTACGCTTCCAGGGTTTCGTAATTCCGGTTAATATACGGGTGACCGACGCCAATGACAATGCGCCACAATTTATCAACGCCCCCTACGTCCTCAATATTTCCGAGGTAAGAATTCCTACCCGCTATGCAAGATGACTCAATACAATAAAAACAACAACAAAAAACGCACTTTTAATTTTTGTAATTTTTCCGTTAGGTAACCGTCGTGGGTACGAGGGTCCTACAGGGCGTTAGAGCCGTCGATGCCGACCAGCCGGGTCCTTACTCGACCGTTCAATACGCCGTCCTGCCAGGTCCACATTCGGTAAGAAAAAAAGCAAACTTTCTTACACAATTTATTCTGTATAGAGTCATAAATGTCTGGCTTTCGTGTTAACGCAGCCCATTTTTATCGATAACGAAAGACTTTCTGTGGAGGTAAATTGACAAAGCTTTCCGTAGATAGACAATCTCTTAGAATTATAGTTTTTTCATTCTGAGATCGATAACATAAATCGAGTGACCTTTATCTTCAATTTCCAGGAGTATTTCGTCTTCGTGAACGCCCTGGAAGGAACTCTTGTCCTCAGAAAACCCTTGGATTACGAAATGCTCGCCAACTTTTCCGTAGGCATTCGTGCTCAAGTGAGTTTATTAAAGTGCGCGAATTAAGTAGCAGCTGGAATACAAATTAACGAGTCTCGATCGATTTAGGACCATGGCAATCCACCGCAGTCGTCGGTAACTACGCTCTTCGTAAACGTCGTTGACGCGGATGACCAGAATCCTGCCTTTTTGAACGAACAATACAAAATAGTCGTCCCCGAACAGGCCAAACCAGTAAGTTTTCCTCATTTATTATTTACCTTCATTTTTATAGAAGTTTATGCTCAAAAGTTTTGTTATTGCGTTGCAGCTATCAGTATTGAGAATTGATCCAGGTCCAATCCAGGCTGTGGATCAAGACGTCGGTATTAACGCCCCTGTGAGATATTCCATCCAAGGTGGAATTTTGCCCTTTCTTACGATAAACCCCGAGACTGCAGAAGCCGTCGTAGAGCGGCCATTGCTCGATCATGAACTTGTTACCCCAGCAACTATAGTACTTAAGGCAAGCGAAATTTCATTTGTGGTCGAATACGTAACTTAGTTACACAATAATCACGAATGTGAATTGATTTTCGCAGGCAACACAACTCGACAATCCTGATAGATACGCACTCGCAACGGTAGTTGTATCGAGAGAAGGTGCTCTGGGTGTTGGGCCCACCGGTGGCGGACGTTTGCCTGTCAAGTTTGTACTAAAAGACTACGAGGCAAACGTGCCCGAGAATACGCCACCGGGAAGCGTCATACTCACAGCCGGGGTCAATAAAATCGATCCTGTGAGTGCAACGAAAGTCTGACACGTAGAATCTTTGATCAACGTGCTTCACGTACTTTATTATTTTTTTTATTTTCAGAATCTAAGATTCTGGCTGGTCGGCGCTGTCGAAGATCTTGAAAGGTTTTCCATCACAAACTCGGGTGATCTAATATTGAAGGGAATGCTCGATTACGAAAGAAGAATCCAGCACAGCTTTTTGGTTCACGTAACAGATGGAAAGCACGTGAGTACTCTCGTCGTTTAATTATTATGACCCTGAAGATACCTGCACGAGACTGATTTCATCGAGTTGTAACGGCTGCGTTTCATCGAGTTGTAACGGCTCGGAAAAGTTCGCTTGGAAAAGAAAGTTCTACTCCAGTAAACACATTTTATTACGGCAGTACAACATGGAAGTAATATGTAATGTCTCAGTTGTTAATATGCACATAATGTAACTATTATATGTAGGTATAACATTACAGTTATGTATAAGAAAAACTGTGTACCCGTTACATGACAATGATGTAACTGATCTCAGCAATGTTCACATAACATGTTTATACCAATGTTTATAACCAGTACTAATCTGCCGACAATATGACGATATAACACGGTAATATAGCAGTGTTATATTGCTGAGTCGGAAATGGCAACTCGCGTGTACTTTACTTGTAACACTCTGGTAATATTACCTGTTCTCTTCAGTTGCATACCTGTTACACTATAGCTACATTACTGTGTTTACTGGGGAAAGTGAACAATTTTTTTTTCTCTCTGAAGCAGTATATTGACAGCGACTTCCCAGAGATGAAATTTGATGTCATGCAGATATCTTCAGGGTCATTAATTATGTCACGCGAAGCAAGCTTCGTAACTTTTTTTTATTCCAGAATGATACGGCCCGAGTGAATGTATCTCTCGAAGACGTGAACGAGTGGGAACCGCGGTTCCGGCATCCCAGGTACGAATTTCACGCGCGCACATTGAGGGAAGGATCGATCGTCGGTGAGTATACTTTAATGGCCTCAGAAGTATATCGAAGTATAAAAATCTATACCGTGAAAAGAATGCAAATGATTGAAATTACGTTAAAAAAACGATTGCAGGCAGACTGGAGGCTGCCGATGGTGACAGAGGTGATAAGGTGGTACTGTCGTTAAGAGGACCCGACGCAAGGTAGACAGTCACTGTGTGAACAAACAAAAAACGTAGTGTAACTTTTAAAAATTTATTCACTAAAACAAACAAAAACTGTTCGAAAGGTCTTTCGAGATACGTGATAACGGTGAACTAATATTGAGGTCCACGGGTCCTTTCAATGGAACTTTGGCGCGACTGGTCGCTATCGCGTCAGACTCCGGAAAACCACCACGGTAAGAATGATTACTATTTAACATGATAGTATAATTAAATATTTAGCAACAAGTTGAACATCTTTGCTACGCACATATAACTTTTTTATGTATAAATTCTACTGCAACCAAAATCAATTTACCGACCAATCTAATTAATTATTCATATTGTTTATTTCAGTACCAGCATGATTCCGGTCATCGTCCACTTACCAAATACAGGGTTCGTCCCGATCGCGGCGCGCGCAGCACCGGCATGGCTCGGAAGCAGCGTTCTGCTTGTCGCTATTTTCGGAGCCGTTTTAGGTCTCCTAGGCGTTGTCATTTTAATTCTCATCCTCTATATTTACAAACAGTGAGTGACGATGATTATTGTATGAGAAAAGCGCCGTTCAGTTCGATTCTCAACTCGAAACTTTGAGCGAATCGACACGCTACAGTGTACCTGATTCCAGAGCTGGGCAAATACTCTAACTACTTCAAATATGTCTTGAAATATCAAGGACTTGAACAACTGAGCGTTGGGTAGTCCTTGATTACTAAAATAATGTATTGAGTACTCGCAGAACTGAATTGCTGACCTTCTGAGTACTGAGAACTGACTCAGTCTTGATACTCCAATATGTACTTCAAGTACTTAATGTATTTGCCCAGCTCTGCCTGATTCATTATTCGCTTATGTCGCTTTTTTCCATACAGTAAGAGACCGAAGAGTGGAGGTTCTGTGAGTTCGGTTGGGACTGGTTACCGGGAAAAGTCTCCCGTTCCTTCAGCTTTAAGTCCCACGCCGCAAGTTCTGGGGGCGAGTATCCTCGAGGACACCCTTGATGCACCAAGGGAACGTCGGCTCGGTTCCAACGACATTGACAATCCTGTGTTTGGCGGGGACAACGAAGGCCCGTACAATGCCACTATTAAAAGTAAGCCTACTCAACCTTAACCCTTCATAAGTTACACCGCCCGGAACCGTACCGAAACGGGTCTAACGGACGCGGAGTGGGAGCCACACGTTGCTACGGGCGTGCCTAAAAGTGGGGATTGTTAATTGAATAGTTAACCCTTTGTAAGTCACACCTACTTATAAAGGATTAACGTTCCAATTTCCAAGTTATCCGGATGCGAAGGATTATGCTTATGATAAAGCATCTTCAAACTTACGGTACAATCATATTGGTTCCAAGGACGTAAAAATACTGTGTTCGGTCGAGACAATGAAGACCCATAAAATGTTCACTATTAAAGTGAAGCCGAACCGCTGTGAGTGCGAGAGAGATAGCTGCAATTTCGCAATTTTGAATTGCAGTTTTTTTTACCGACTGAGGAGTTGCACTTCACCTTAAAAGTAAGGCGGCTCAATCTTAACTTTGCAATTTTCAAGTTATCCGGATATAATTATGATTATATTTAGGTAACGATAGAGCATCATCAAATTTATGGAACAATTATTTAAGTATCATCTTGTGTGTTTCAGGTGTGACATCGGCGAGACAAATGCCACTGTACAACAGACACAAAGTAGGTCCCATACCGAACCCCCCGTCGTTATCGGCGACCTCGAATATCCCAAATATAGGCGGGCTCGTGCAGAATATGAACGATCTCAGTGCTAGAACGAACCTTGACGCAGGATCGCAAAATTCGTCAAACTACTCCGGTGACCCGCCCGATTCGTTGGCACCTACCTGGCCGGCCGGTTCGCCGTCCAGAAGAGTGAAAAAACTATCCTGGGACGACGACGACAGGGTAATTATGTTGCTAACCGCATCGCGTTAAAGAAATAATTAGTCCGTACATCGGGATTATTTTTATATCTTCAAAGGTCAAAGAATGCCAGGTTGCCGCGGTGAAATTGGGCGGCTGGTGTGATATCGATTGCACGTTCACCGGCATTATAATTCGCGTCGACCTAAATCCAATTCATCTTAACCCTTTGCGACACGGTGGCACATAGAGTGTCCCACCTTCTTATGCTCAGTTTTCAATTTTTTAAATTAATTTGTTAACATGAAATACCAAGGTTTTGTTTATAGTATCAACATTTTTGTTGGGTAAATTAAAAATATTTGTGAAATGTTTTAAAAGCTTAACTGACAATGGACGTTATTTTTCAGACGGACGACAGCGTCGACGTCGGAGCGGAGCCGCGCGCGGGTGTCAGCCACACGGCAAACGAAAAACTGAACCTGACGGTTTACTTCTGATCTACAGAGTACGTGTAATTAATAGCGACGAAGGAAAATTAAGAAAATTATAAATGTAATTAGACTCAGCTTACAGAATAAACGAAAAGGATATTCAAGGATGAATCACAAATTTACAAAACTGCGGAGTTTCGATTTGTCGAAATACGGGTCAGTGGGCCAGCACGCTCTGGCGCGCTATCCACTCTCGTCCGTCCGAGTGTTTGCGGAGTACGGGATTCATGGCTCGAATCGTTGTAACTTGTCATTTGCTCGAGCTAATTGCAGAGTCAAATTTTTGCCGCGTTTCTCTTTTCCCTCGCGGAAAACTCAAAGTGCAAGTATCGCGCGAGGGGAGAAAATGCTTTTATCTCGCGATTTCTTTTTCGCCTGTATTATACACACAGTCCTCCGCTGTTATTTCGAATAGCAGGATGTTGCGAACTGATGCCGATTGGAGTGAATGTAAATAAGGTCAGTGGGTTAACCGTGAGAAGAACGTGTTCGGCGTACTCGCCCGAGAATCGATCACCTGTCACGGTCTTCCCAACGGATGTTAGGAAGGTTTTTAATTTTTAATAACCTGGGAAAAGCATGTAAAACTCATATCCCGCCAATATATTTGCAACACGCACGCGCACACTTGGTTTTTTTTCTCACTTTTCCTAAGTAATGATTATTAAAACCAGCTCAGTGTTAAGTAGATAAATTTCGTATGTGTACTAACGACAGTAGTAGTACTATGTACCAAAAGCGATATGTGTGATTGGGGTAAATCGACATTTGCCGAGTGTTTCGTACCTGCTGAGAGTACAGTAGAAGCTCGTTTATCCGAGGTACAGTAGGGAGAGGATAATTCGGATAAGCGAGAACTTGGATAGTACGGGGAATTTGTATAATTTATAATACGGAAAATTTACAACAGCGTACGGAAAACTTCATTTTTCGACTGGAAGGGACTTTATACCAGAAATACGTTACTTCCGGTCCGGAAATTTCATTTTTGACCGGAAGTGCACTCATGAGTTGTGCGGGATGACGCGGAATCTCGGATAATCGGAAGTCGGACAAATGAGATACTACTCTACTTGTTTGTTGTTTACGAAACAGATAATGACTCGAAAATTCGATATCCGCGTACACGCATTACATTGCGAACGGACGATGAGGTCTATTCGAGTCAGTCATATTAACGAGCGATGCTGTAATGTTTGATCGGAGACGGTAATACCCAGGCTGAGTAGGATGGCGTGTCTGGAAAAGAAAGTGAGACGCGCTCCGAGGTGGGGGAGAAAGTGACCGATGGAGAACTCGGGAGCAACGCAGGTTCATCCTTGACTCCGCTTCTCAGTTTCAAAGTGGTCAACGGGCATACGTGTCAGCGTCCGATCTGACGGAGATCTTTGTAATTAAGAAAACGCAACATCAGTCCCGGCAACGGGTGAGTTACATTTCCTCGCCGTAAGATCAAATCATATAACATCTTCAAATAAATTTCGTCGCATTCCATATCGGTCCTAAGAAGAATTAAAGTTTCCCTTGCGGTCTGTTCAATTAACACTTGTAGAGCTCACGGTTGTTTGTGCGCATGCGTCCCGTAAGTCGTAATGTGCCGAGATCTGCGTCACGCGAAATTTCCGGGAGAAAGTTGCTCGTCGGAGGAAGGTGCCCATGTGGTATGCTTTGACACCGGTGTTAGGACGGTACCCGGTCGTGTCGCCCGACACAAAAGAGCTATCGGTAAAACTTTGTTGCCGATTGCATCGCACCAGCTTCGACAGCTCGCACCTGTTTTATTTCCACAGCGAATTAAATCCATCGTTTCACTTTGCAAAGTTCGATCGATTTACAAGTATTTTCTTCTCTTTTTCCCAAACAACACTGTACACCGGCAGAGCGGAAATGAAGATAAGCGGAGGCATCGGGTTTCTGACGATATGCGTTGCGATCAGTTGCCGAAATGTCGGTAAGTTAGGAAACTTACTTAATTTCTGTGATTTAGCAAGGAGCGCATAAACAAAAGTTGTTCAAACGAGTATTTTTTTTTTTAAGTTTCAGCCGCCAGTACGGGAAACGTTACGACACAGTATCAACAACAGAGTCATCGACAACCAGGACCTTGGAGCGAGATTCTCGAGGACTGGGTGGTCTCGAGCGATGAGCACGTCGGCGCTCGTCAGGCCAAGGTCATGAAATTTGGCGACAAAGGAGTTATGGTCTCTTACAAGATTGCGGGACAACAAAATAAACGCGACGTTTCCGAAACGGACCTTTATTTTCTTGGTGAGTAAAAAAAAAAAAAAAAAAAAATTGGACAGACAAAAATATTGAAATAGTGAGGATTGAGTGACGTGACAAGTTAATCGATTCAAGGTGCAATCGAGAAGCTCGTCTACCGCGTGGACTTTTTGGAAAAGCGTCTTCGAAGAGCCGAGGAACTTTTGTACTACGTTATAGCCGGAAATAACAACAATGTGAAGGGTAATTTTTTATTAACTGCAAAGATAATTTACCAAACATTTCCATCGAACGCTTAATTTACGACATTAGCGACGTCCCTAAAATTTCAGATGCGTGTCCATCGAACTACACGCGGGTCGGGAGGAACTGTTATCACTTCAGCGTCCGCGAATTCGATTGGAAATCGTCGGCGAGTTTTTGTCGGGGAATGGGCGGAAATCTCGTTGAGTTGGAGACGGTCGAGGAGAACCAGGATCTGGTAACTTACCTGCAAGCCACGAAGAGCATAAAGGGTAAAACCTTTTGGACCGGTGGTTTGAATCCGGGACTGCTGTGGATTTGGGCCGCAAGTGCCAGACCCGTCCACCAGGATACCAAGCAGACTGTCCACGGGGACGGAAGGTTTGTCTGCTTAATAGTTATTTTCGTAACAAGGGCGAGAAAAATCGATCGTTCTCGACGAGTTTGAAGTGACGCACGAGCCGAAGACGAGCGAGGCGCTTCACAAGAGTGCGAGAGAGATCGATTTTTCTCGCCCGTGTCACGAACCGGTTTTTCCGGTTTTAACACTAGTGCGGGAAAGTAAACTTTTCCGCACTAGTGCAGGAAAAATACGGAAAGTATGTTACACTGGACGACCGCGTAAGCTGCGTGGTCGTGAACCAAGCCACTTAGCCCTTTATAAGTCACGCCTCTATCCCCACTCTTAGGCTTCACCGTAGCAACGAGTCGCCCCTACTTCGCGTCCGTTAGCCCTGATTCGGTAGGGTTTGGGGTGGTGTGACTTATAAAGGATTAAGCACGACCGGATAATTTGGATCGCCCACTACCTGATTTTTTTGTACCTGCCCATTCTCCGTTTCTGCACAAGAACTTGGACCAGGAACGATTTGATAGGCAGATAACAAAATAGAAGGGGTATTTCGTCTCTCCACCATGCAGGTAGACAGATTCGATTTACCCGGTCGTGTTTTGTCCACCTTATCCGGATGAACTTAAGCGGTTGCCCGGTGTACTTTGATTCTCCTGAGACCTCGCAAACGACAGCTGTGTGCGTCTTTTTTTAGGTGTCTGAAGTTAGATTATAACCCAGCGTCGAGAATATACTCTTACAAGGGCGAGGACTGCGGCTCGAGGCAACGTTACATCTGCGAGCTGAGCAAGGACGACGAGTCGGCCAACAAAATCGAGCGGACTGCCCGAAAACTATTGCACATAGAGAAAACTGATTAGGGGAATCGAAGAGATCCACTATAATTTATTAGCATTCGCGTATTTATTGTTGTACATATATTAAAATAAAATACTTAAAAAGTACATCGCCGGTAAATTATTGAAAAAAGGAAAACATTAGAGAGCTAAATCAAGTACCTCTGCCGCGTGTAATATCACGAATAATGCAAATAATGGAATTGTGCCATTCATTTTCGGGATCCGGTTAGAAAGCTCGTCGACACAACACCAAAACGAAAAATAATTTGCAGACTCTTACTGCGTAATAACACTGCGCAAAAAAAAAGTGAAAAATTATCTGCAGACTGCGTTACTGCTTATTCCTCACTATGAAGTCTTCTCGACGTAAGTCTTATGATTTATCTAACTTGATCTAACTGTCGTCGGCGTACTCATCGCCGGACCATTTCTTATCCAATGCGCGCGCCGCCTGTTGGGCCATTATGAGACTACGCTTGTCTCCCCGGGCTAGAGCAACTGCGTCGCTGGCGTCGATAATCAAGCCACCGTTGTCCGATATCATTTCACGAGCTTCGGCGATATCGGCCGGATCGACACCGCGACAGAGATCCTGTATAACCGCCAAACGGAATCCCAAACGGAGGCCATCGAGACACGTGGCCTTGACGCAAACGTCAAGGGCGAGCCCGCAAACGTAAACGTCCGTTATTCCATTGTCGTTCAGAATACCCAGCAGCTCTGTCGCGTGTTCCGACTTGTTGTCGAAGAACACCGAGTACGCGTCCATGTCCGGGTTCTGACCCTTGCGCACCTTCCAATGCGCATAAAAATATATTTTTTAAATAATTGATAATGTAATCATTTAATATAATAAATCATTTGATAATTTTTTAATTCAATAATAATTATAAATAAATATATGTTTGTATATTGTTACGAACGAGCGAATTAATAAGACACCGATTTGTATAAAAATAGCAAGGGCGGAAGTGTAGTTGGTCAAACAATCTCTCGTGATACGTCCGTACGTTCTGAGGTCCCAGTCAAGACTGTTTATCAAACTACGATCGTCGTGAAGTATCGTTTCGTACGTTCTCAATTGTCAGATCGGTGCGAGTGAACCAATTTCCATTTCCTTGTTCTCGCATAAATCGATTAAGAGACGCATCTAGTGTACCGATTCCGTTACAATATATTTTGCAACGAATATAGAGTTGAGGACTAACATGACATTAGATGGATGAATGGTATAACACGGTATGACAATCGATTGACTAGATGACACCAGTCTTGATCAGACTTTCAAAAAGAACGTTTGTCAGTTCTTTGTGAACTTCATTTTCATGATTATAATTACTAATATCGGTCCGAAAATCAAATACGTGCGTTATTTATTCGCTCGGTCGTTACAATATATTTGTTATTGAAGACCACGCATTATGAAAGCGAAAGAATTAAGCGATGTGTACCTGAACGGAATTTGGGACGATTATTAAATCGCTGTGCAGTTGAGCGCCCCACGAGTCGATGACGCAATGCCGTGGCCACAGCCGTTGCTCCAAATCGGGCTGCAGAAATCGTACGGTGTCGAACGCCTTCGCGTTTTCCTTCAAAATCTGTTTTCCAGAAAGCGCCTCGTCAGTACAGTTTTCAAAACTATCTTCTACCACATTACTTCGTGTATTATCCGATAAATATTTCATAATTTTTGCGTTCTCCTTCGAACCTACAGACTTGATTTTTTTTAATAGGAATTTACCCTGCTCCGTCGGTAAGTCTTACATTTGAATCCGGATGGAGCTGCCGCAGATGCAAATTTTCGTAGAATCCGATGTGAGTCTCTGGATGCCAATCGAGGGAATAAACAATTTTTTTCCAACAATCCTCCTTGACGAGTCGATTGATCGGCTCGACGACGTCCACACCGTCTTCGCCGTGGCCGCAATTCTTGAGAGCGAGCGTGCCGTCGATAAAATCGTTCTGCATGTCGACGACAATCAAAGCGCTGACCGGACTCACAGCCACGGATATCCACTCGTCGTGACATCTGCGACATTTATATTGTACGTACGTACAATATTGCATTGCTCACGTACGTTGCATTGCTCACGTACGTTGCATTGCTCACGTACGTGAGCAATGCAATAATCCTTTCGTATTTGGCGCGCCAACTTGCACAACCAACAGGAACCCTCGCCCTCACCTTTGCCATTCCTCGCCGTCGAGCAGCCCGTCACCGTTACGGTCCAGAATATCGAATATATCACGGACTCGATCATCAGCATCCTTCATTTCCTCAGCACCGAACAGATCGTCGCAGAGCCTCTTGAATTCGTCAAAATCCAATCCGCCGTCCTTATCCGTGTCGAACTTGGTCAAAATTTCTTCGGCCGATTGCCAAGTACCCTTCTCTGCGTTCATTGTGTACTCTGGGAAAAATTCGATTATTATTATAATTGCAATATTAAAATGTTGGGTGAAAAGCCCGGCATCACAGTTGAGAATACACGCGCCCTGAGTCTCCTCGCAAATCAATACTTACTCAGCGTGAGTCGCGACCGAACCGGTTCAATGTGGAACGCCTCTGCTGACGCGTACTGCGTGTACGGCTGCGTTTTTATTATTCGCGTCTAATCCGCAAGGCGGCAGTTGTTCACGTCAGAACCCTAAGCTTCGACGGAGCTTTATCGAATGCCTTTTCGCACCAATCCGAACTTTGGCAAAAAAAAAAGGGAGATTTATCGATGAAACTGGCGCGAAACGTTGCTTGGATACCATAACTGCACGTCGAGGTGTTGCCGGTGTTTCTATCGCCTCTTCGTGAATATATATATATTTACATATATGTTTATGTATGAATTCTCAGCGAGGCCCCTTACTCATCCGTCCTGCCAGTCAATGTCACAAGGAAATTTATCATGCGGCAACATCGTCACGTTGGTCTGATATATTTCGAATGTTTCGACGTTACAAATATAGAGCAGCGAAACTCTCGGGATGTATGGTTTTCTGCGGGAGGTAGAGAAAGGTGTCGAACTTCGTTTTTTTTTTTATTTTATCGAAATGTACGCTTTATAAGTATTTACAAACTTATCTTGCTAAAGTTGCAAAGGTTTGTTACTTAAAAAATTTGTACTGATTCGGCTGTAATTAATATCAATATTACGATACACGCTACTCGACTTTTAAACCTTTTAAATGCAACAGAAGTCAGTGTTTTTAAATTAAAGAGATCTTACATCGATATCAGACTCGAATCGGACTTTCATTACATCACAGTGAAACAAACGATTAAGTAAAATAATAGGCCAATTGATAATTCACATTATGATTGTATAAAAGTCTCTGAGAATAATTTTCAGTGAAATCGTTTTCATTTTCAGTGAATTACGTTAACAATGTCATTATCATTAACAGGTGTTATCTGCTGATGGCAGTGTTCTTTTTTTACCCTAATGATGATGATGGCTCATCCCCTGATGGAGAACTGTGCGACTTTCTTTTGAGCGATAGTATTTACTTCTCTTATGCTGTTAATTAATGTTAATCAATTAATCTCGAACACGTACGGTGTTATTTCATTACGTAATGTTATGTGATGAATGAATGAATTTTTACGCAGGCTGCAAACTTTCACTTATAATTTCCTAGGCCTTCGTTCGGTTACTCGTGTACAACGACTCTCCAATTGACATTTATAATAAGACGATTCTTATCGCACACCTCTTATTTTCGAAGTTTCGCAAAAGTTGCATCAAGAAAACACTTTAAAAGTTGACTGACTGAGCAAATTAAGTTTGCCAGCTAGTATTGCGCATTGTTTAAAATGATGGACAATCGAGTTTAAAAAAAGAAATTAAATACAACATATACTATCTGAGAGAGTGCATTACTAATATCGACTTTATCGTTTTAGTGATGTACCAATATATTATTATTATCCGTAGGAATATTGCGGGACCGAAAGTCATTCCGCTGATACTTCGTTATATCGTTTCGTTCGTGTTCTCACGCGTTTTTTTTTAACACGGCTCAAAAATGAGCCTTTCGCGACGATATCGAACGAAACGTTCGATAAAAAAAAATCGCTGCTTACGAGCCGCGATTTTTTATCTCCTCAATAGCTTAACTTAACTTGTCATAATTTCGTGTCGGTCGAAACCTGGCAAAAGGCGTTTCTTTGGTCGTTTATGCCCTCCGCGATTTTGTTCAAAAATGGATGCCTTATCTTTCCGTTCGTTGCAGCGAAGAACTCTTCGAGTTTGCCCGGTGTCTTGTCCCGCTTTTCGTATTCGAACGCTTGCATTATGAGATCCAACCTGTCCAGGTCTTTGACGTACTTGGCTTCCGGGGATTCTTGAGATTCGTATTCCTGGAATCGATAATGTTTATTTATTAATTTACTATTTAAATGCACAGGATGAACACTTTTTACAAGAATGCACAGTATGTGAGTGTGATGCACCAAGTAAGAAAATTTGTCAAGGGATGCTGAAGATTGCTTATTATTATCATTATTATTATTTAAAAGTTTTAACACGCCAAAAAACTTTGATTAAATTGTCTCTGCAAAAGATATTTTGCCAGTTTACTCAACAGGGAACAGCTTACCCTAAAGATGTCCAGCATCTCCGCACCCTTGTCGCCCAACAGTTGACAAATTTCTCCCATAGCTTCGTCCTCTCGTCTGTGCTTTTCTTCTACCGGTACACCACAGTGCGGAGTAATATCTCCGACAATGCATTCCGCAAGATCGTGCACAAGGGCCATCCGCATTATCCTGAATACGTAACAAATTTTTCCCATTATATCCAATATATATTTTCATCGTAGCCATTTGGGACTCAGATGGTAAGTGTTAAATTGAGACATACTTTGTCTTATCCAATTTGTCATTGCTGTCTACCCAAAAAGACAGCATGGCCATTCGATACATATGTCCAGCTATTGGTTCCGGATCCTTGATGTCCCTCAATACCCAACCCGTTCGCTTCATGTGCTGAAAAAAAGAAAAAAATGTAAAACTATTTCTTACACACACTGTTAAAAAAAATGGTAAACTTAATGTACGGGACTGGAGTTTATTATGCAAAAACTGGTACATTAAATTGAATCTACAATCATGATAAGAAATTACTATACTTTTCAGTGAAGTTAAAGTAAATCATTCAAATTAAAGAACGATCGTAGAAAAATTAAAGTAAATTATTAAAAGCGAAGGGTTTCTAAAGTTTTTAATATAAGTAACTGTACATTAATTTTTCATCAAAATTGTACATAAAATTGAATACACCAGTTTATGGATAAAAACTTTCAGTACCGGTATATTAAATTTCTTACGAATTTTTTTTTACAGTGCATACTAGTTTACTTTTTCGTTCTTTGTTTACATCTTTGTAATTAGCTTGTGGTACAGACGGAAACGCGAGAGATCTTTATCGGTAGGCGAACTCTTATAGGTTCGACGAGCGCTCTCAATCGTAGGCTAACATCGTTTCTCTGCTTGTTGATACTTATGGATGTGTTTATACGAGCTCATAGAAATTCAATGAGCTCTCTCATTCCTAGGCTAATACAATGTATCGTTTCACTGCTTGTCGATACTTGATGGGTGTGTGTATGCGATATCTGATAGATTCCATGAGCTCTCTCAATCCTAGCTAATACAATGTATCATTTCTTTTGTTCCCAATAATTGTCGTTTATCAGTACACAGTCACTGTTATCTACATAAGCTTTATCGCATTAATCCTTGGAACAAATCTGTTACATCTATATTAACAAGGGCAACTTTGCGGGCACGGAGTTATTAATAAACCACCAAACTTTCTCGTAGACATAAGTAATTAAGTCATACCTTTAGTCGTCCGACCAATTCCATGAATTCCTGAAGCTTTGCCACGTCCATTGTCGTTTAAACACGTTGTCTCGTGATTGAAAATATTCAACACAGCACTAATGTGTAAATTAAATGAGAGCAAATGTCGGTCGTAAAAACGTTCGACCGGATGAAACTCGATTGAGCGACTGTATGAGTCCGATAGACCTGGACAGAACACAAGGCGGCCAAGTGTAGCAGACTGTAGCAGACTGTAGCAGACAAAACGGGACGCACGAGTGGGAGCGAATACGCGTGGTACAGTCGGGATCGAAAAGTTGGTGAGCAGGCAAGAGTCGGTTGTCAGGCCAATGACGGAGAGCGGAGACGATTGTCATTCGTGAATAAACTCGATTTAAAATTCCCGGGCTCCGTCCAGTGGTACGTCGGCGCGGCTGGCCGTCACTCGCCAGAGACATATTCGGGATCGCGACCTCGTTCGAAGGAATATCGTCCTTCCAAGCTGTCGATTAATATTCGCGTAAAAGCCCCCTCGGCTTTTGATAACTCGGTCGTTCGCTAATCTCCGCATCTCAACGGTTCGCGGTGATCGACGGCGAGCGGTCAGGACGATACGGTCGATTGCAATAGGGAAAGAAATGTCCAGCCACCTGCTTGGCACGTCAGGCACGCCAGGCTGCGGTGTACACGTGCGTACGTATTAATTGTTCGATTAAACCCTGCAAGACTCGTCATTCTTCGCTGCGAGCGATGTCCCAATGCAACGCGCTAAACGCGGAAGCGATGGTAAGAATCGTACACCGAACTAAATACAAAAAAGAATTGTCAACAGAAGAATTGACGTTGGAGATACGGGGGGGAGGAGTCTTCGTATATCGATTTTTCAAACGTCATGTGTGTGTCGTACGGTCGAATTCTTTCAGGCACAAACAGAACCGGACAATCCCGTCAGTGTTACGCCGGATATGTACAAGACCTGCGAGAATGACGAGTTTTACAATTCGGACGAAAGCGAAAGACCGTCGGGAGAGCGTTGGGCGCCCGTCGGGGCGAACGACGGCGACAATGACTTCAACGACGAATACAAATGCTCCCACAGCATGGAAAAGTAAGACGCTCCACTGTATCTCCGCTTGAATGCTCATTGATGCGATTAACATAAATAAAAAATAGAGGGGTTGGTATTGACTAACACGGTATGATAACACAACAACTAACATAACTTTGCAGTCTCTCGTATGACATGGACAGACTCAGGTTGTTGGAAGAGGAACAGGAAATGCTTAATTCGTCATTAATAGCGCTAACCACCCACTTTGCTCAGGTACCGAGGGAACACTAATCCAATTAATCAAACTATCGACGTTGATATTTTGACTTACTTATTGTAACTATCTCAGGTCCAGTTTCGGCTGCGACAGATCGTTGACGCGCCTACCAGCGAAAAAGAAAGTTTACTCAAGGAACTTGAGGAGTTTGCCTTCAGGGGGATTCCCGATGTTCCGACTAATCTGCCTTACACCAGTAGATCCATCACACCGCTGTCGCAGGTGTCGCACCAGCCGAACGTAAGATAACTGTTTATATTTTCAATGCTGACACAGATGATTTATTTCTGAATTTGTTTTTTTTTTGTAATTTAGTTGACAAAAACGATCTTTATACAGAAAATAAAATAAACAAAATTATTTTATTCGTAGAACATTGGAGTCTTGAGTGATGTGGAAGTCGAATCAAAAATGGCATTGCAGAGGTCAAAGCAGAGGGAACTGATTGGCCAGCTTAAGCATCAACTGCAGGATCTGGAAGCATACGCGTATGAGACCGGAGGACAGGACTTGCCACAGAGCGTAGTATTAGAAAGGCAGAATATAGTAATCAGTGAGTATCCATATATTGTCTGGCTAGCTGACAATCTCTAATTGGACCCGTGTTATTTTACCTTCTCTACTGACGATTTTCATTTCAGATCATCTCAAGGAAAAATTGAATTTCAATGTCGAAGATATGTGCAAGCTGCCCGTGGATGACTTGAGGTGGCAAGTCGATCACGCTATAAATCAGGTAGACGCGTTTATCGCGCGCCGCGGCAATGCACGGGAATTTATTTGTTTTTTTTTTTCTTCTAGATCGTCAGTCCGTTAAAGATGAAGGAACAGTTAGTGACACAATTAAAGACTCAGATCGCCGATTTGGAAAGATTTATAAACTATCTTCAAGGGGAAGTCAGTCCGGAAACACTGGCGTGCAGTTGCGCATGCCCGGTGCACACCGGCGGTGTCGCGACTACGTCGGGCGGTTCAAGGAAAAAAGCTTCGCCGAGAGCGGAATCGGAGGAAGAGAACAGGACGAGAACCCTGAATACCGTGAGAAAGGTCGTTGCTCTGCTGCACATGTTCTTGATATCGCAACTCGGCTGCGGCAGCAGCCGCGTACGACGTACATTCGAAAAGAATTCCGTGTACAATTGGCGAGACCTGCGCACGCGGCTTGACATAGCCGTCGAACATGTTTTAGAAACGATCGCGGAGATCGATCGCCGAGACGACGACGACGACAACGAAAACGAGAGCGTTTACACTTCGGACTCGGACTCCTGGAAAGTAACGTCGAATTCCGCTGTGACCGTTGCCGTTCGCAATCATCTCGCTGTGTGCATTCGCGATCTGATGCAGCACGGTCTTGTTTCCGACGTACGAACGACGAGTGTCGTACCGTTCGTCGGCTGTTTTCCGCAGAAAAGTCACTCGTCCTCGAACTCCATTCACGTCTGGCAATTGATTATCAAATATTACGAAATTAAAAATGGGCATCGATACAATTCTAGTCCGGCACAAAAGTTGTCGCAGAGCTTCAATCTCGATCTTGTCAACGGAAGAGGCACGTCGGCGAAACAGGTAAGCATCAATTGATTATTCATTTATGTTGCAAATAATCTTACGTTTTTTCTTTTCTTCAATTAAAGACGCTATTGACGACTATCGGCAACATCGTCGCCTCCCATACACTGTACAAAAGGAGTTACGATTCTCACTTGAAGGCATTTATTTGCGCCGCGCTCAAGTGAGTATGAGAGTCAATTTTTTTTTATCGAGAAAGATCGTTCAATATTAATCTATTTGAATTGTAATCGGGTAATGCTTTCCTCAGTGCGAAGAAACTAGTCGCCTGGTTGAGACTTATTCTTCAGTGCCAATATTTGTTGGAGAATTACTACACATCTTGGAGTTACGTCGTTAAAACTGGTAATTCCTGACACTCGATGTTTCAATTTCAATAACAATTTAATCACTGACATCGTTGTATTTCTAACAGGATTTCAAGACGCCTTTCATACACTCGATCGATTGACGAACAATAACTTTGATTTACCAGTCGACCTGGCCGTTCGACAATTTCAAAACATAAAAGACGCGTTTTGATGGCGAGCGGTAGATTCGATCGAACGAACTACTTGTCGAGAAATACGTTTAAAAAAAGAAAAACGATTGACGCGGCATTACTTTAACGCAGTAAAAATGTCCAAACAGATAATATATTTATATAGAGTATAAAAACTGTTAACCATAGTGTAAATGATGATCTCCATACTGTAGGATGTCTAAAATTTGTTCAGTTGTGTCCAAGCTGAGGTTTACTTATGTCGAACCCTCAGCATACCTTGAAAACAATATTAATTTGATTCCACATATGTTACCAAAGAATCCAATAATATAAGTTTACGCACCGACATGCAGTGAAACATTATTGTACATTCTATAAAAATACGGCTATGCGTATTTTTTTTTTTCATGCAGGTCAATAAATAATTGATATTCGGAAACTCTGGCTTAATTAATACTAATAATGTTGAGACTAAGGTACCTGCCACGAATACGTGAGTAACATTTTAGGACAATGTCTCAATGTTTTTTGCAAAGTTGCTAAAGCAGCTGATTAGCCCTTTATAAGTCACACCCCTCTCATCACACTGGAAAAAAAATGTGTAAGTTTAATATCTGGTATTTGAATTTTACAAAAAAAAGGTTCAATTAACGTAAAAAGTAATGTAAGCAATTTTCAACCCCCTGTACCCCAGTACATTAAATTTACAATTTATTTTTACAGTGCACTCTTAGGCGCTATAAACGGGAGGAAGCACCGCGTGCTTTCTCCCGTTTCGGTACGGTTTTGGGCGGTGTGGCGTACAAAGGGTTAACGACGTTGCGCAAAGATACCACAACAAAATGAAATAATTTTTTTTGGTACACATACATTATACTATAAAAATATGATTTCTCTTCTTTATTTGATAACAAAACTGTAAGTCTAGTCTATGAAATTGGAGGGACGACGGACATTGAAATTATAATATTCACGATTGTACAATGTAAAATTAGTTTATTTACGATTCATTATTCGCTAGTCTTCGAAGCTGCAGCCAAAATATGAAAAGATTCTCGTCTCTAATGTCACCATACCACGAGCCCATAATTTCGGCGTCGCGGAAAGCTAACAACGAATTACCGTCTATATGTTCCTCAATGAATTTCAAGTGTTTTTGTATCTCTTTGCTTTTTTTATTCATTTCTTTGCTCGGAGTATTGTTGACTGTAACAGGCTGGCTGACTTCTTGCTTGATGATGCTCTTCGTATCATTAACGGCATCCGCAGAAAAAGGATGCAATCCGCTCAATCTGAATCCGTTGGGAATTAGCTGGCCGACGTTTAGAGTGGTCAACGCTTGAACGAGAACCGTCGCGAAGTTCTCTTTTCGCAGCCGTTTGCCGCCATTGTCGATGCGCCATTGCTGCGTCGCCCTCTTCCACGCGTCCTTCAGTGGTTGGAAAAACGCGACGTCCAACGGTTGCATAATGTGAGAAGCGTTCGGATACAGAGCTATTATTTCTATTCCCTTCATCGAACAAAAATCATCGAGCGCCATCGTCAAGTAGGACGAATGTCCGTCAACGTAAACAACGATCGGTCTCTGAATTTCGTTCGCGGTTAGCCAAGGTTCGAAAACGTTGACGATGTATTCGTAGAACGATTCGCCGGTCATCCAGCCGTTGTCAGACTTCCCAATGCCCCACGACTCATGGATACTTTGTGAAACGCTGTAAGGTATTCTTTCGTAGCACAGCATTACCATCGGAGGTGCGAGAATTCCGCTGGCGCTCGCCATAAACAAATTCGTCAGGCATTCGTTCTCGTCGTAGGGTATAAAATTATGTACAGCCTTGTCGCCCTTCTTTATCAGGACATTGTCATTTTTTGGACTCAAAAAGAACGCTATCTCGTCACAGTTGAACATGCGCGACGTATCGATGTCGGTTAATTGTTTCTCTGTCAAATACTGTTGCACCTTGTCGTACCATTCGCGGAGTGAATTTTCTTTTATCGATGATTTAGCGGAGGGTACGGTTCGCGAGAATCGTTCCGATATTTCCGGATGACGACGCAAGAAACCCTCGTACCAGTGCCGACCGGGACGACCGTCCTTGAAGGGCGTAACTTTTTTACACTGCTTGATCAACAACTCCACACTGTTTATCAGTTGCGTTTTCGTTATCGGAAATCCCCGATCGCTCACGTGTATCATCCACCTGACGAGATTGTTCTCTTCGTCTTGCGACAATACCGGCGGAGGGCCCATATTTTTTCCGATCGGTATTATACCTTTGTGCTTGTAGAGAAGTGTTGTTTTTGGTATGCCAAATGTCTTGCTGACGCTTCTTATCGTACGACCGCTGCTAACTGCAGCGAGAGCACTCTTCAATGCCTCCTCCGTGTACTTTTTCCTCTTTAATTTCTCCATCGTTTTTTGTTTGGTATCCTGCAAAACTACGTGTATATTTTGTGTATGGAATCGTTTATGGACTACGATATACTAACCTCGAAATAGCTCCGGATAGTCGATTCGGATGCACGGCGAGACTCCACGGAGACTCGACGTCAATCAATGTTCGTGGGCAAGTTGCCGCGGTTGAGTCGCAAATCACAAAACAATAAACAATTATCCCTGCTATGGCAGTTCGTTATAGATTTTACACTCCATCAGTGACGGGCCCATCTTAATTAAGCCCGAACTGTGTTGTCGGGCTTGTGACAGGTTCCCCTTTAAGTCATGTGACTCGGTCAAATAACGGGTCACTTTGGATCTCGTATGTTGCCGATTGTTTTGCAGGATTTAATAATTAGGGTTACTCAGCGAAATACACCGATCGGCGACAGAGTTTAATGTTTTCATACCAAAATAACTTAATTACGTAAATTGAGCGACTAATGGGTTACACTTAAGGAATGTCTGGAAGGACGTTTTGGACATCATCTGAGGTCTGAACGACTTCAGCTGTCTCCAATGCGGCATCCACGGAAACGTTAGCTTCTTCCCCATTCTCAGTTTCTGTTGTGCCAGCTGATTCGTGTTTGTATCTTTGAAAAAGTTTCCACTGAAGTTGCGGGATGTTGAGGGAACCGAGTAGTTTGTTGAGACGGTTACAGGTTATACCAGCTTGAGCTGTGCCTAAAGTTTCAATGGACATTGGGTGAAAGAATGCATTTTTTATTTGCTGTTTGATACTTACCTTTTACGACATCGCAATTTACGGTGTACAGTCTGCTCCTTGAATCCTTGTCAGATACATTGTTGCTCGTTGGAACAAGATTTACTTCGGAACATTGCCGACATCGTACATGCAAGATTGACGCTAATCCTCTGCGAGTTTCGCTCTCAGTATCCAAGAGAGATAAAGTCTCCTTGCAAGAATTGCATCTCAGATGCTTGGCAAGTAATTCGAGATCTACGATACGACGTCCTTCCACGGGGATCTTAGGATCCACTTTTTCCTCTTGAATCGCAAGTTTTCTTTTTTTGGCTGCCTCCTTCAGAGCTAACTTGTGCTTGTAGGTTGATTCCTTTACTATTTTACCCTTCCAACGAAATTTTATTCTAGAACTTTTAATCGTGTTCGGGGTTTCATTAGTTGTCAAAGTGCTTGACTCGGAAACAGGCTGATGGTCTTTCTCGATAATCGGGTCCATCCTGAATTGTTGTGTACACAGTTCCGTTCGCTCTATCACAACAAACTAAAGCAAACGAAAACCAGGAAATCTGACCCCACTGCATACTCCTGTCAACACTTGTAAGCAGATTGCTCTGATTGGACAATAGCTCGCTTGCCGACGAATCTCTATTGAGGAATCGACAAGAGAAACTTTCAGGAAATTTATATGTATGACGGTGTGGCGCTGCACTTTACCGTCACTTCCGGTTTCAAAATCTCAGTTTTTAACCGGAAATAACGTCATGCGGCAAAACGTTACTTCCAGTTTCAAAATCTCAGATTTCGACCGGAAGTGACGTCTTACGGAAAATCGTCACTTCCGGTTTCAAAATCTCAGGTTTAGACCAAAAATGACGTCATACGGGAAAAGTCACTTCCGATTTGAAAATCTCAGTTTTCATTCATCGCAATCGTAACCACCGACTGAAACGGATGATTTGATGGATGGTGACACGCCAACTTTATAGGTGTTGACTAATCTCGATGAAGCTTTTCAAGGTACAAAGTAACTTTTTTTTTAACAAAACTACTTCAATTGATCATTATTTTTATCTAAGTGTGCGGAACCTCTGGGAGTGTAATTGGTCGTTCGTTGCCGGCGGATTATCCGGGTTCGACGCCCTATTGAATCTGATGGGACCTCCCGGATGATACAATCGCGATGTTTGTCTGGCGAGCGCCGAGGAGGCTCGCCGCGCCTGTCGAAGCTGCCACAAATTATCGTTGTCTCGGTCATCCAGCACGTTGTCAAGGGTAATCGGTCGTGTCGCGTTGTTAACAGCCCGGGATCCATATGGGAAACTGAAGGTACTCGCGTCTCGATAGTCTCTCGAGTTCGAAATTTTCGAAGATTTTTCATCCAATGGAGATCTTAAAGCAGATAGAACAACACAAAGTCTCGACGTTAACGATTTAATGCACTTACGCTCGTGCTTACTCTTCGTTGTTGTCCCTCAAAGAATTTTCTACCGAGGTTGGTCGACGTGTCTCGTCGCTCCACAAATAAATCAACGTGCTGTCCTAATATCCACAGAACATTATTTTCAATCCCACACACGGTGAAAAAATGAAAAACGATACGATAATTCGCAGCGTCGCGTTACTCGCCTGGCTCATGGGAGATCGTCGACTCTTAAAACGCAGAACCTCGTCAGTGGCCGAAGATTCGTTCGATACACGAGAGGGTGGGCTTGGGAAATGCTACGGGAAATAATGAAAGTAATTTCGTTACGGACGGTGGTTGATTACTTTTATTGCTCGGTAATTATGGGAACCTCTTTAAGAGTCCCGCAAAAGTGAGGATAATGGCCGACGTGCCCTGGACGGACGGGGAATTTATGATTATAATTTCCGCGACTGTCGCGGAACACGCGAGTGAGCGATAGAGCGCGAGGGAGGGAAAGAGAAAACGAGGAATGAGTATGCAAGGAAATAGTTGAAGCTGCTCTCGACACCCTGCTTCACGGTTAATTCACATTACAACGTGTATGCGGTTATCGCTAACGGGGCTACACCGTGCCTGGTGGAGTGATTGGGCCGCTTTATATAACGGCGCATCACGCGATGAATTTCTATTCTATATGAATCGTATCATCACGCGACAGAATCACCTCCCTACGAAGGTTAGAGCCTTGGGGCTGTTACGAAAAATAATAGGATCTTTCATCTGGTCGCACGATCGATCGAGCGCGATATCTTGGACGTGGGGAGGATATATTATCTTTCCAGTCCAAGGATCCGTGTGAAAGAGCCGAAACTTGCACGATCCGCAAGCGGCCGCGTGCAGTAAGAATTGGGTGGATTCGTCCCACCAACGTCGGGCGTCCCGCCGTTTCGCTTCACGTACCTGTGCACTCGTCAACCTTTCGTTCTGGGCAATCCGCTCGCTGTGCTTCGGGCACGAACCTCTTGTCCATGCCTCGTCGTAATCGTTTCTCACTCTCCTCGATCGTACGATCGAAGAGTGCGTCGGAGCTGCAATGCGATCCGTGTCAAACTGCAAATGAAACCATTCATTAGAATTAGACGTATAATTTATTACTATTATTACTATTACTATTATTATTATTATTATTATTATTATTATTATTATTATTATTATTATTATTATTATTATTGTTGTTGTTGTTGTTGTTGTTGTTGTTGTTGTTGTTGTTGTTGTTGTTGTTGGCAACAATAATAATAATATTTTAGAAATAAATTTGATGTTGAAATTTTGTCGTAACTCGAGACGGACCTTGGGACGTTTGAAGCGTTTACGATTCGAGCCTTGCCCGCATGATGAATCGACTTGCTGATGCTGCTGCTGCTGTGGCTCCGCCTTCGGTTGCTCCTCTTGAACTTTCGTAGGATCGCCGAAGAGTCCTTTGGACTCGGCGACTTTGATCATAAAGAGGGAATTGAACTGCATCATCTCCTTGCGCTTTATCACAGCGAGATAGCATCCGTCGTTGAACCATTTTCCGGATTGCCTGCCGTACAAATCGACGGGTGCACCGATCTCGAAGAGATCGCTGTCAGGTACCTAAGATACAAATTACATCGCTGTAGCGGCAATAACGATAAAAAAAGATACGATAGCAACAGTATCGATATATTGCCTCGATTTCTCCAGCGGCTGCCGCCGCTTCATCCTCTTCGGATTGGGTCCGTCGATCCTCCTGACTGTCCTTTTTGTGATCCATAGATTGTCCTCGTTTTCCGGACTTACCAACGGTCCTCGTGACCTTCGTCGCGGACTCTTTGCTCGGGAGCTTTCTTTTCGGCTACAATTCCCCAATAGAGTTGAAAAACTATTTGTCGCTCGTTGTTAATAAAATAATCCAGATAATAATTTTTCTTTGTTCACCGGATGCTCACGAGCGTACTTGTCGGCGGCCATTTTATTGACGTACTGAACGACCTGATTAACCATCTCGACGGTCTCCGAGGGAAGAATACTGTGGGCTTGGTAGATGAGCAATTGAACGTTTGGCCTGGTGAGAGCGTAGTTCAGAGTGGTCAGTTGCTCGGTGAGAAGAGCCTTCGGACGATCGATATCGATTTTTATGTTCGTCAAAGACTCGAGGAGTCCCGTGTCTCCTCCCCGCGCGACCGCGAGATCGACGACATCTCGGACTCCCGTGTAGCTGCAGGGTGGTGTGGCCAAAACGACCGTGGCTCTTTCGAGCTCGGCGACAGGCGGAGGCGTTACGTATCTGACGAGGAGAATAGATCGTTTATAACTTTCGATCGATAATTTTGTAAATATAATTTTAATAATGAATTTCTAACTTCTCGGAGAAGACTCGGCACTGCTGAATGGTAACGCCGATTTTCAACAAATATTGTTCGTACTGTGCACGTTGATCGCCGGTACCGAAGGCCAAGAGTCTTCCAGCGTCCTCGATGTCAGCCAACAGGCCAGCCAGATAGGCGGTGTGACGAGGAGCTATCGAGTGGGTCAAAACTACCGGGCCACAGAGCCGACCGCAGCGAACCGATCGAGCGAGAGCCGCCGCTCCCAGACACAGCGATCTTTCCTGAACAGAGAAAAAGTTCGATCGGTATTGTCTCGCATTCAAGAGCACGCGAAATACCTCGGTCGGTAACTAAAACTGTAATCGATTTTTTTTTCACACTAGCAAGTACGGTCGAGAAAACTTTCATACACTAAAAAAAATTCGTATTAAATTTAACGTAGCGGATTGGAAGTTTTTTATGCAAATACTGGTATATTAAATGTCATGTACAATTGCGATGAAAAATGAATGTTCTTTGTATTAAAAACATTGCCAGATAGAAAAATGACGGCCCGGCGGCGAAACATTGCCGGTACCAATGGTACGATACCCGTTTGACGACACGTCTTTCTATATGGGTTGGAAATACTTCATTTTCAATAATTGACTTTAATTTCAATGAAAAAGTACATTAGTTTTTCATCACAATTGTAGATCAAATTTCATGTACCAGTTTTTGCATAAAAACTTCCAAACCGGTACATTAAATTTACAATTTTTTTTTTGCACTGTAGGAAGCGGCTATCGTTTCAGCTTCCGGTGAGACTTTTCTTTTGACCGCAAACAGCAGCAGCGAGAAAGGTTCATTACAGATTTCTATACCGACCGAGCCCGGGCCGAGCTCGTTCGGAAACAGAACAGACGCGAATACCAGAAAGACGAATCGATGACTCGTCACTAGATCGGACATGGCCAGCCTTTCTCTCGCCTTGTCGTGCAGATTAACAACTTTCGGACAGAGAGGGTCGAAAACGTAGTGATTCTCGTCGAGTTCCGTGTCCTCGGAATCGGCGGACAAGCGGAGCTGCAGCTTCGCCATTTCGACGACGAATTGAGCCTTGCTCGACATCTTTATCGTGTTCACCCAGCCGGAGGCTATCGCGCCGTCTTCCCCCCAGGTGACGCCCTCGACCGTGCGAAGATGGGCCGGCAGCAGTTGCTCTGATCGACACGAAATATCGATTACTCAGAATATCAATAAATGCGCAAGATAAAGAATCGTCGTCTCGTCTTACCCAAAGTGAGAGCCGAACCACCGATTCTGAGACGCGAGACACTCGCAGCGAGACGTGTTTTCGTTTCCAGCAGAGCTTCCTCGATCTCGTCAAGGCCTGCATTTCTAAACGCTCGCTCCCGCAACTCGACTGCAGCGCCGTCTCCGTGACGAGCGAACTTCCTACCCTGCATGTCGTACAGAAGAAGCCAAACAGTTCTCTCGCGACTCCTGTGCTTGCCGTATCGGTACCAGAAACCAACGTCCTGCAGCGCTTGATTCAATATTTCTTTGTCTACGATTCGGGCGCGCACGGTTATACTTTGTGTTACACTACTTTAGACGACGTCGACGAGCGTTTGCAACTCACATCGTAGAACATCGTAAACGAGTCCGAACACCCGTCGCATTTCCGCCTCGTCTCTGTAAGTCGGCGCTGGTGATTTCCCTTGCAGAACCTCCGCCGCGAGCAGAATGTCCCCGACTCGCCAGCCCGGCTCGATACAAGCCTCCGTCATCGAGCCGCCGCTCTCGTTTATCGCCGCCAATGATGCTAGGGACGCGTCGATGTTTCCACTCCTCGGTCTCACCACTCGCACCACGCTTGGCTCCCAGTCCCATTTGCTCGGCTCGTTCTTCTTTGCAATCGACTCTTTCATCCTTTAAGTAATTATTATATCGTTTTTCAGAACATTTTGGGGGAGTTCTTGAACGCAGATTTCCTCAGCTACGCGTTCTTTAATTTATGACTGTCGACTGCTAGTGGATATTTGTAACTGCCAACGGCACATCTGATTCTTTCCGCGGGATATATTTCGTCCATTTTGATAACAAAAGAACGTTCGTCAAAGCAGATTTCCCACTCAGCACGGAAATATTTTTGAAAGGGTTCAAATATTTTTTTATTTCGAAATATTTCGTGCTGTATGGGTTGTGTCAAAACTAAACCCTGAACTGAGAGCAGACTGGAATATAAGAACGTACATTTCAGCTGAGTATGCATGATGATATCTCTCGAATTTTTCCGGATTTAAGGGGAAGTGAAATAGCTGCGCTCGCGAAAGTGATAGTTGCAATTTTCAAATTAACTTTATTCACTGGTGCTAATTTTTTTGAGAAAAAAATGACTTCGGGCCAGATGCGAAATTACCGTGCGCATCCAGCTCGAATTTGCTTTTTCCAAAAAAAACAATTCACACCCTTGAGAAAAATTCATTACAGTTTTCATTACCGACCGCGATATTTCACTTCCCCTTAAGGTGAAGTGAAACACGTTCTCTGTTGCTCTCTCTCGCTCCATCGTCAACCTAATGGCGCTATCTCTCTCACACTCCTGGCTCCCTCACGTGACTTTCACTTCACCTTAACCGAAAAGAGCAGAACTCCATTCACGAAAGCACCCTTCATTTCACAGCACGAGGAGGCTTAACAAGTGCCGGCGAAAGAAAAACTTTCGTTTTTAATCGACTTACTGGGTATTGTCAGTCTCGGGAACGGGACCGAGATCGATTTCCCTCTGCAGATCGACGAGACGATAATAAACCTGATATCTCCATTCTTGATTGCTCGGGAGAATGAGACTGTCCATTTGTCTCATTCGTTCCACCTCCTGTGCATTGTTTTTTTCCACATCCATTGTTTTTTTCCACTTGCCGAGAATTATGCGAAACACACCGGAGTACAGCGTGAACAGATTCGTTCTACAGTGAGCAGCATCCTCCTGTTCGACCGGATGCTCGCGGTCCGACGAAATAGTATCGATAATCATTGTAATTGTTTTGAAAAAAAAAAGCAAGAACGCGATCGAACCGATCCCGGCTACACCGTCCGGGGAAATACGTTACGACAAAGAATGCGAGAATACTTAAGGTTTAGCGCGTTTGGCGATGTCGAGCGCCGAGAGAACACTGTATACAAGAGATTCGAGGCGTCGTTCGAGGCAGCAGCGAGGTCGTCGCGTGCCTCGGAAATATCATCTCTCGGCCGCTCATCGTTTTCCTACTTCCACAGTCATCCCCGTCCTGCACTTTGATAATAAATATCGCGTTTCTCGCTCAATCCCGACTCGGCTATCATGCGAATCTTTTCTAAACCCTCCCTCGGGACATACTATTTTTATATTTCGACTATCCATTTACAAGTAAATTCCTTCTTATCGATCTCGTGTCGATTCGTCGCGTTTTTATGTTGATTTTTTTTAAGTGGAGTATCCTCTTACTTTCCGGCTTTCAATGTTTGCAATAAGAAGAAATAGGACATCGTCGCGTTTCTCGCTCAACCTCGGCTCCGCTATCATGCGAATCACTTCTAAACCCTCCTTTGGGACATACTATTTTTATATTCTGCTGTTCATTTACAAGTAAATTCCTTCTTATCGATCTCCTGTCGATTCGTCGCGTTTCTACTTTTTTTTTTAAGTGGAGTATCCTCTTACTCTTCGTTGTCCAATGTTTGCAATAAGAAGAAATAGGACGTGTTTGCGTTCCTCGTTGAATCCCGACTCGGCTATCAAGTGAATTTTTTCTGAACCGCTCTTCGGGTTTTTCTGAACCGTTCGTATACTATTTTTATATTTTGCCTATACATTTAGCAGTAAATTCCTTCTTATCAATCTGGGGTCGATACGTCGCGTTTTTTTACTTTTTTTTTTAAGGAGTGTATGTTACTTTCCGTCGTCCAATGTTTGCAATAAGAAGAAATAGAATATGGTCGCGTTTCTTGCTCAATACTGGTCCGGCTATAATGCGAAACTTTTCTAAACCCTCCCTTGGAACATACTACGCTAGGACCTCGATTTCGTTCACAGCGGCGGGATCGGTTCCGTATCACACTTAACAAAATCGAGGTTGCGCATGCCCCGCCCATACTAACTATCGAGCATGGCCCTCAGCTTGCTGCGCCGATCGATATTCGCTCCGTGGTAGGAACTGTTGTGGAAACCGAGGGCGCAAAAATCGAGGTCCTAGTGTATTATTATATTTCGCTATTCATTTACAAGTAAATTCCTTCTTATCGACCTCGTGTCGATTCGTCGCGTTTTTACGTTTATTTTTTTAAGTGGAGTATCCTTTTACTTCCCGTCGTCCAATGTTTGCAATAAGAAGAAATAGGACATGGTCGCGTTGACGATCTATAGATAAGTACACTATAGTTATGTTACACTATATATGCATGATCGTATTTACATATATACATATTTTATGAGCGAATATTTATTTACCGCGGTAAACATGTCGGTAGAAATAATGAGAAATTTACACGCGGTCAATATCAGCGGCTTGTGATACATCATTATCAGAATATTGTTCATCAGAGGTTTGTCACCGGATCCGGGCCAACCGCTCGCGTAAACGGCCTCGCGAAATTCTTCACTCTGTTTGCAATGTTCGGTGATGTATAATTCTGTTGTTTCGCTGGCAGTAAAATTAATTGTACTTGTGGACAGAAGGTTAAGGACGAATTTGACGAACCTCGGTGGAAACTATTCCCCCGTACCAGGCGTACATCAGAGCTTGGAGGAGCTTCATTGAGATGTAAACAGTGAACAAGATGGCGTAGCCAACAGTCATTTCTCGAGTCTACAATTCCATTCGCGATTGTTTGTTTCTTTTTTAAATGTTAAATTATTTTTTGTTATCTTTTTAGTTTTATTTTTTTGTTACTTTTTTAGTGACAGACCGATTACCTCGGAGGCCTGAAAAATCAGTGTGCACATAATGATGGCGCTCGTGAGAAACATCCAGAGAACTATCGGTCCATAGATATTCTGAAGATCGTCCCGACACCGGGCCAGCATCCGATGCTTGAAGACACAGTCGCGAATTATCGTCACCTTATGATCGCCGTTCGCGCCGTCGAGGTTCCTCATGCGGATGCTCATCGTCCGAAAAATGGCGTGCATTTGGAAAATATAATAGCCAAAGAGTGAATCGACTCCGGAAGTGACGCAGAATAGATATGATCCGGCGAGTACCTCCCAGCAGTAGTGAAGGTAGTAGACAGCGCCGCCGCCCTCGAACCACCATGGATACATTCCCGGATAAGGCAGAATGAATTTTAGCGGATAAACACCGTTGGAGTATTGGACAGCGAGAACGATGACAGGAGTCAGGAAAAAAACGAGCGTTCCGATAAACACCAGTATCGTTATAGCCACTGAGGGATTTACAAAGACGCTCAGAGAATCAAAAATCCCACCTCCGAGTTCTGGATCGTCGATTATTTCTTGAAAATGTTTTTCGAGAGTTCGATGCAATTTCACGAGCTCCTTGCGATTAACGAAGAAGCAAATGACCTTCGACAAAAAAAAACGAATTTATTGTCGCCGGAAACGCCGATTTTTATTTACCTTAAGGTGAAGGTGACTCTGCCTTCTAATGGCCGCGTAAAAAAAAATTGAAAATCGACCTGTCTTTCGGACCAAACCCTTACGTTAGTGCCTTAAGGTGATGTGGTATAACCCCGCGCCCATGACTGAATGCCGTTTTGAGATTGCAGACCGCCGAGAAAAAAGAAAATTGTCTTTACCTGCAGCGCCGATTCTCCAGGAAAACACAATTTTTTTTTTTTTGCCAGCGAAGCGCGGTCTCAAAACGGCATTGGGTAGAGTTTTTGTTAGCGGCCGCGATATTTCACATCACCTTGAGCACCACCAACGACGTGACTGCATGGAATATTCGCTAGTCCACATCCGGCGCCGGCCCCGTGCATGTTAACAATAATAAATAATAATACCTTGAGAACCGCTGAAAGATAGCTTCCCATTATGCCGATGCTCTTCGTCAACAGATCGAGGTTCGTCGAGTGATGGCGACAGAAGTTCAGAACGACGCAGCTCATCGTCAGACATATGAAAGCGTTCAGCGTCGACAGCCGACGATAGACGAAATTGTCGTGCCACTTTCGGCTCGGCCATAATCCGGCGAACAGCAGTAAGCTTCTTATCCCCCGTACGTAATTTCGATAGCGCAGCAATTGATCGCCCATTTGGTGTTTTCAAGCTATAACGACATAACGATCGGGAAAAGGACCGAGCGGGCTCTTTGGAACAATTGCGTCAAATCGAGAGATCGTTGTGACAAGTGGGCTCTCGCTTACGAAGATTTCTCGTCGTCGCTGTGCATCGGGTAAATTTTCGATGTATCGATCCGGCTCGGTTGTTGTCTGTCAGCCCCACCGCCTGCGAAACGCCCGTCTCATTGTTCGAGACAATTTTTCTTATAGACGGAATTTGTCAAAGTTTTAAGAGAGAGAGTAAAGTGGCCGTTTGCGGGGCAGAGTCGGAGGACGAGCGAGTGAGTCAGCCCAAGAACGAGATACGGTCATAGTGCAGCAGCGCTGGTGGCGGACGAGCGAAAGACTCGTCGAGCTGTCCGTGCTACGCGGTAGGAATTTCTCGGCGGTGAGAGAGCGAGAGAGCATAGCCGGAGAACTTTGCGGGAGTCGTCTTACGCACCTCGCCGAGTGCCGAATAGCTTACATTTAATTGCTGGTAGTCTACGCGTCTAGTCTCGCCCAAAGCTTCCTCCCGTGCTTTTTCACGCACCGGTGATATTAAAGTTAAAAATAAATAAAAAATTGTGTCGATCGAAACCGTTCGTGTGTTATTGTGTATTAATCGACGAGTTCTGCGCGCCCATAAATTAATGCGAGAATGTATGCGACGGCGACGTCGCACAATACAAATCGCTGCTGTTCGTCTCTGATCTCCCACTCGAGTCGATAGGAATTTTTTTTTTCATTGCGTTGTAATCGTTCTCGCGGGAAAAAAATCGTCATCGGCAGGGCAAAGGCCTGAGTTAGGAGACCAAATAATTGGAGCGTTCGTGAGAGGGCGGCGACAACCGGGAATCGAGTAAATTGGGCACTTGACTGTATTAAGCCAATTACCTCGAGTGAAAATCCTCCGGAGTTGAAGCTGTTAAGTTCGGGATCTTAGAGAGACGTCATTTCTTTTTTTCTCTCTCGGCGTTTTATCTGTAATAATAATAAATTAATAATGAGTATTAACCGAGAGATATTTGTAGCAATAAACGCCCTTTTCCGGCCGAGTCTCGCAGATAGACCGGTCTTATCGCGGCTTACGCACGTCCCGCGATGAGTGACCGGTCCAAGGGACATAACGTTACTCTGAGTACAAGTTACACTGCGGAGCACCGGCGGCGGCGGTGTTGCTGCAAATTAATGCATCAGACACTGATTGTCACCGATCGAAAGATTAACCAACGTGTAAATGCGTCGGGGCTCATCTCTGTTGGGGCTGATAAGATAAACAAGAGAAACAATAATAACAAGTGGAGGGATCGAGGACGGATGAGCAATGGGAGTCGACACGGACCTGACCGGCATCGTCGGCGGTGAGTGTAGACCATTAAATAAAATAAATAAAATAAATAAAATAAATAAAATAAATAAAATAAATAAAATAAATAAAATAAATAAAATAAATAAAATAAATAAAATAAATAAAATAAATAAAATAAATAAAATAAATAAAATAAATAAAATAAATAAAATAAATAAAATAAATAAAATAAATAAAATAAACACTCAACGATTTTATTTGCATTCCAGATATCGTGCAGTTCCTCGAGTCCCTCGGCGACATCGATCTCCCACTGAAAATCGAGAATGCGAGGGAGAGCCTGCTCCAGAGAACAAAGATGAGACTCGCGATGGCGGCGGGCAGCCGGGGGTCTGCCTCGCCGGAGCCCTACCTTGACATGAATGCCGGCAAAGGTCTCCTACAGAGAAGTATAAAAAGCAAAGATATTGAGATCGAGGAGTACGTCGGTGTCGAGGAGCGTTCTACCGGCGCGCCCTCCTCTAACCAGGACTACTACGAGAGCTTCAATGAATTCGGTTTACCGACGGTCGATAAAATCGGCAAGGCAACGAGTTTTGATCGAGACGAACAAATTGAGGAGAAATTGCGAGAAATCTACCGGACCTTCACTCGCGCGGACACCGCTGGTAAAGCTATCAAGTCCGGTAATCTGGAGAAAAAAATCGATCGCAAACCCTTTGGATTCGGACGCGGACACGTACGGCCCTGCTGGATCGGTGAGTTTTGGGTGATGTGAAACACAGCCGCCGATAACAAAAAGTGTACAGAATGCCGTTTTGAGAACGCGATAAGCCAAGGAAAGAAAAATTGTATTTTTGTGGGAAATCGGCAGACGCAGGGAAAAACTATTTTCTTTTTTCGCGGCGGTCTGCGATTTCAAAACGACATTCGGTACAGCTTTCGTTACCAACTGGGCAAGGGGCAGGTGGGCGGGCGGTTATACCACATGACCTTGAGGGCATGAGCAATACCGCTCATGCCCTCAAGGTAATAAATACTGTGATCAACTTTTTTCACGGATTCTGGCAGTCAAGATCAAAAGAAAAGTCTTATCGAAAGCCGAGATGATATCCGCTTTCGATGTGACTTTTATTTAATTAAAAGAAGACCTGATCGTTAGCGATCGGCAAAATCCCCAGCCCTTGAAGGGTTAATAATCACTCAGGATAATAAAATCGTTTTTGACGACCGAATGAACATTTTTATGTTTTTTAGGCCTCGTGGGATCGCACCTGATAATCTACGGGAACAACGATGACAAACAACCTCCAGAAATTTTTTCGATCAGAGGATACAAGGGAAGAGCGGCACCGAACGCCGTGCCCAAAGATCCGGAACGTGCGAAATCGGCCTTCGAGATATTTTGCCCAGGAAACAAGACTCTTCAGGTTACTACATTCAAAGTCACTCTGAAGATATCTGCCCGAGACGAAATTTGACAGACTTCGCCCGGGGAAGTTCACTTCAGATAATAAAATTCTACGAGTGAACAATTTTTTTTCTTCCTAAAGCAATGCATTCACTTGACAAAGATGAACTTGGACGTCGTGCAGATATCTTCAGGCTCATAATTTAAACTGTACTTTATAGTTGTCGTTCAAAATATTTACCGATTAATATTTTTAATACGCACAGTTCGTCGCGAGGACGCCGAAGGAAATGAAGGAGTGGATCGACGCGATCGGTGCCGCGAGTATCGACATTCGGGAGGTCGATAACCGGACCGATGAAGAAACGATCGAGAAAAAACGATCGGACGATCCCGTATCGGGCGATGTCGGGGTCTCCCCAACGAGTCGAAAGCTCGGGGAATCCGGGCTTCCGAAAGCTCCTAAGCCGGACAGAGGAACCGGAAGTCAAGCAAGTGGATCCGGTTACGGGAAGAAAAATGACTCGCCGGCGTCGCCCGGGAATTCACCGCCGGCTCTTCCCATTCGACTGCAGCCCAGGCGATTGCCTTCCCTGCCGAACGAGCGAGTCGTCAACCAGCCCTCCTACGAGCCGATGGACGACGGCTACGAGGAGGACGATATTTATCACAAGATCGAGGACTTCCGAGCTAACGGACCGAGTTACGAGAACGTGGAGGAGAAAACTGGCAACGGGTTGGCCAAGAAAGCTAGAGCGAAGAAAGCGAGCAAGAGGAAGAAATCGAAAGAGCAACCGAAAGTATCTCCTCACGGCATGGACGAGTCTCCGTCCGCCGGGCAAGTCCTCGAGACGTACGACGATGTACAGACGATCGGACGGAACAATCAGACGCCGCCACCGAGAGACGTCGGCAAGAGCCTCGAGGATGCCACGAGCAACAAGGACGACAAGAACGAGCAGACTTACGACGACGTTGCCCAGGCGGATTCGCTAGTCGCCGGAGAATTCTGCAAGTCGAAAGTCGAGCGGAACTCGATGAAGTCACCGCACAAGAGATGGTTCCTTCTCGATCGTGTTAGACACAGGAAAGATTCGCCGAAGAAAGAGGACAACAAGACGCGCGTCGAGGAAAGTAAAAACACAAAACCGTTGGAGAAGATGGAGAAAGGAAAAAGCTCGTTGGATTCGACGCCACCCGCTTCCGGAGGATTGGACTCGCTGACTTACTACGACGATGTCTCGGAGTCCGTGAATAGGCAGAAGGTCAACGATCTCCACAATTACAATTGCCCTCCACCGCCGCGACCTATTTACGTAAAATCGTTGCATCACATTGATGTACCAAAGATTGAGAAGACCGAGGAGGAGGAACGAGTAGCAGTGGTCGAGCAAGTTTACGACGATGTTGCGAATTATCGCGACAACGGGAAGGAAGAATCAAAAGAAGGCGGGGAGGCCGGACGCACGAATTGCAACGCTACCCTCGCGTCGAGAGTGTCGGCGATGTTCGAGAGAGAAAGTCTCGACAAGCCAGCGGTGGAAAACGAACCCTCGATAGACTCGGAGCATTATCAGACGCCCAGAAAAAATTATCATCATTTAAATTCGTGCGTCGTCGCCGACGCAACGAGCCGATGCGACAATCGGCAAGAGGAACAACAGCTCTACGACGATATCGCGATACTCGCGGATTTTCGTACGAAACAACGAGACACGGTGATAACGACCGGTGACAAATTGTCGATTAACCCGAAGAGGCCATGGAATCGATTCGGAAGTGGAAAAAAAACTGCTACTCGCGACATTGCTGTGTCCGAGACGGTTAAGAGAGATATATCGAAATCGTTTCCTGAAGACGTAAACGAACCCCACAGTATCCTTTCAGGTGCCGAAAAACACGACGCCACCAAGCTCAACAAGTTACAGAAATTTTACAACAAAGTGGAGAGTTCATTGGGTAAACAACCCTCGGGAAAATCTATTAATCCGCTCTTGAATAAAACGCGCAAGAGCGAGTAGTCTTCGGCACATTGCTGTGCGTCTGCGAGAACATGACCATGAAGATATCTGCAAGAGACTAAATTTCATCAAGTTGTAGCGGCAGTTTTGCATCGCACAAACTCCGCTTCGGAAAGTTCACTTAAGCAATAAAATTCAACTAGTGAATAATTTTTTCCCCCCCTAAAGCAATGCATTGAGGGAGTGCTGCCAAAGATGAAATTTGACGTCATGCAAATATCTTCAGAGACACCAAGTAACCACCAAACTGCCTTTGCTTAATTAATAAATGGAAAAATGATATATTTGTTGTCATTACGAGTACACAAAGACTGCATAACAATGTATAATACGGGCACTCTCTTTCAATGTGAAATCATTTGTTGGACATCTCTTGTGAAATCATTTGTTGAACGAGTCTTTCGTTTCACAAATCGGCATCGTCCGCATCGACGGGCTCCTCGCCGAAGTGCCGAAGATACGTGTCACCGATAAGTACTCTCGTATGATTAATTAAAAAATCAGCGTAGTCTATAAAGATATCCAACTTTTTCGTACCCTCTCGTTGATAGTCTTTGATCGGTAGGCCCGTGTGAGCTTCCATGTAGTCGACTAACTTATTCGATCGTTCGGAATCGACCTTCGGGATAATTGCGATGATTAGTACGAAGACCAATCCTAATACTACCAGCCAGGCAAGCAGGGAGAACAGTTTCTGGCAATACGTCGTACAGAGTCCGGCTGAAAAACATTTTGACTTTATAAATATAGCTGGCTATCCAAAAACGAATTATAATTAGGAAGTGTCGATTGGCACTGTAGCATGGCCGCGGTATATTTCCATATACTGTGATACCGTGCACGGTATGCGCACCACGGTATGCTTGAGAAGAGCCCTACTAGAAAAGGACCGCGAAGCCGTACACCATGCGTCTATTACAATACGTCTAGGTGGACATAATATGCACTATATATAATTTACACACGCTCATCTCTACACTATACACTACGTTTATTGTCCTACGGTATTATTCCGAACTTCATTCACCGTGAGAACCGTCAAACACCGTGGCCATAATATGATGAATTTAGAACGCTAAAAGTGGCTTAAAAGCTGATAGTGGCCGGCCACTGTTATCACTTGAACGCCGAAAACGGTCAACCACTATCACTAGAACGCTGATAGTGGCTGGCCACTGTCAGTGTTCTAAATTTATCATATTGGGCCACGGTATAGTGACGCTTCTCACGAAAAATGTACGTTGAATAATACCATCTTGCAATAGACGTACTGCACAGTGTAAAGGGGGACCTGTGTTTCGAAATCATACTGTGCGGGATGCGCAAACAGTGCACAGTATTACGGCTACCCGGGCTCCGTTTGAATTTAGACTTATACTGTATCGTAATAGACACAAGTTATACGGCATCACGGGACCTTCCGAGTCGGACTTGTTTTTCTCAAGTATACTGTGGTGTGATGCACATACCGTGTTCGGTATCCGGTGGAAATTAGCCATACCGTACACGGTATCTCAGTATATAGGCCCTGAGAATGTAATGATACCGTGACCGTGTCACGGTGTCCGTACCGTGCACGGTTCGGTCCCACAAGACACTCCCTTATAATTAATATACCTTTTGGGGGATTTTCGTAGGCCACGTCCCGACACGAATTCTCGATTATCGGATCAGTCTCGGATTCGGGAAGAGCGACCATTTCCTTCACCTCACTGTTGACACTGTCTTTCCCAGGATTCTTCTTCTTTTTCTTCCTCTTTTTGCTCTCTTTTTTTAATTCTTCGACTAAAAAAAAATTTTATATATATTGTATAAAATATAATACAAGTGACATTGAATCTACTATTTCTAACATATTGGATTACCAGTTTCCATGGCAAGTTGCTTTTTCTTTTCAATGGATTTTATAACGTCGCTGTAACACTTTATTACATGGGTAGCACAGTTCTGACACTGCTCATTATTTCCGCATGGACCAGCCAGAACGGAGAGCACTGCGTTGAGGGGATTGTCTTTTAGATCCAACCATTTTAGATTTTTCAATTCGCCAAAGCTCAACGGAAGCCTACTGATCTGTGAAGGAAAAACAAAAATTATATAACATTTTAAAAATCGTGCCGATTGGTTTTTTTTACACCCATTTTATACCCGTACCTTGTTGCTGTACAGATCTAGATGCTTAAGCTGCCTCAGTTGACCGAAATTTTCCGGCAGCTCCTCCAATAGGTTCTTACTAAGATCTAGCTTTACGATATGAGTAAGGCTTACAAATGTTGACTGAAACACGAGAGCCAACGCTGTTAGAAATTGTGATTAAAATTTAAGTGAACAATAAATAAAATTTAAATTTTCTATACTCACAGGCAGTCTGACCAATTGATTATTGGATAGATCGAGATGGGTTCCTTTTTTTACAGCCGCCTGAAATTTATCGATATAATTTTAAAGTGTATTTACAAGGTCACAAAACGATCGAGTACTTACGATTTCTTTTACTGGCACGTCTTCCAAATCGCAACAGCTTAAATCCAACGTGTCATTTTCCAATTTATCTTTAACCGTGATCTTCATACTGCGAACCACAAAATCGGCGTAATAAAAATCGGAGTTCAAGTAGATTAACAGTTGAAGCGAATCGAGTGATGCATTTATTTACAATGCCTCTCTTTTCCAAGTCCGTTGCAATTATTTCATTAGAAGCATCTTACCTGCTGTAGTATTGACTTGCCAGTCAACAACTGACATGCACTGCCGGCTAACGAACGATGGTATGTCACTTTCTACACGTAAGCAAAGTATCCGATTAAAACATGGACGCGAGCAGGCAGCGCCGTGCGAAGCACAAACCTTCGATCATCATCCGGCGCGAAATTCAACAGCGGTCTACCAAATGAGTGCCGAAAAAGTTGACACGATGAGAACTGACACGAAAAGTATGTACACACAAATGAGATTTTCAAACCGGATGTGACGTATTTCCGGCGTGACGTCACTTCCGGTTGGAAAATAAGATTTTCAAGCCGGAAGTCGCGCATTTCCGGTATGATGTAACTTTCTGTTGAAATATGAAATTTTCCAACCGGAAGTGACGTATCTCTGGTATGCCGTCACTTCCGGTTGGGAAGTAAGATTTTTAAACCGGAAATCACGTATTTCCGGTATGATGTCACTTTCTGTTGAAATATTAAATTTTCAAACCGGAAGTGACGTATTCCCTGTATGACGCAACTTGCGGTTGAAAAATGAGATTTTCAAGTCGGATGTGACGTATTTCGGATGTGGCCCTAATATTGTCCAGAAAATATTTGACGAGGCCCCACGCACAAGACGTCGATGTAACGCCCCAAAATGCGTATAAGGCTCTCGTTTGTTTCGAACAAGACCTGGTTTTCGATTAGGAAGCTTCGTCGGCACGTCGAACGATCGCAGTTTCGAAACGGGAGTGTTCGGTCCCGAAATCTCGTTACCACACGTTCATTCGAATGGTGGCTGATCAAACAGACGATTATAATATCTTCAATTTTACTTGCCTGAGAAGCCTACAGCCATACGGAACGAGGAAGAAGATGCACAGTGTGCGATCGAATAAGTTAATATCTTGGCAGTCAGTACGACTAGATAACTTAACACCCTCACTATGGCTTTTCACCCTTCCGGTGCAAAAATGTTCCTTTCCGGATTGCGCTGCGCCTCACACGTGGGAATATTCGCAGCTACCAAAGTGGGGAGAGTCTTTCGGTCCGTCGCAGCAAGCTTGCCGTCGCTTCGACTCTTTATTATTTTGATGTAAAGTTCGACGCTCTATCATTTTTATCTAAAGTTCGACTCTTTATCATTTTTATCGAAAGTTCGACTCTTTATCATTTTTATCTAAAGTTCGACTCTTCATCATTCTAACAAAGCGGAAAGTGTGTTGCGCCTCCTCACCAAGAAGCAAAAAGGACTATAAAAAAGAAGCGGGTTTAACTTATGTACACGTATTCCATTAAGCTAACCGGTTCTGTTAACTTACGCGGCATTAATTTATCCGGCTGTCTACTGTAGTATCTCCAGAGCAGCATAAACACAATCTGCCGTTAGTCACTCCTTCGCAAATTACGCGGCAGTAACGCTGAGCAGCCGGTTGTACACAGTCGACTTCCAGTCGGCTTCCACCTTGCACAGAACAGCTAATAAACATAGACACAATCGGAGGTTCTCTTCTATATCGAAGGTAACGTCGTGCTGGCGAATTGTCTGGATCGTTTCGTTATCATCGCCAGCATATTTTGATGCATTATCTATTTTGTACAAGCAAGATGAATACTTATCGCTTCAGTGAGAGGTTCGCTAGTTCAGTCAGGCATTCGACCTTGGATAACGGAGAAGATAACAACAAAGATGGGTCCCACCGTGCTGATCGTCGCTGCTGTAGTCGCTGTGATTCTGTACAACGTCGGTGGTAGACTTTATCAATTTTACCTGTTTCGCAAGCGTGTAAATAAAATACCCGGACCCGAGTATGCGATACCATTTTTTGGCATGATGTACGAGGTCATGAGGACACCGAAGGAAGGCAAGTTACTGTCATTCATAAGTTCGTTGAATCGTCAGTTTGAATGAAAAAATATTTTGTATCGTTTGGTGGGAAAATTTTGTACGATACTCGGGCGAAAAATGTTTTCTTAACTGGTGTGATTGCAATACTCGCCTTCAGCTCGTGCTGCAGACTCAGACTCGTCAGAATGGTTATTTCTATGGCAAGGGCGTAGAAAGGGAGTTCTTGACGAGGGCGAAAATGCGGTATTCACACGAGTCAGAATTCCCTTTTCTTACGTCCATGTCATTCACATAATTTTTACTAACAAATTCACGAAACTCACGTTCTTCGTTTTTGGCAAGTGTGCGCAGAAAGGTACTTTTCCGCACTAGTGCGGGAGAAATGACATATTGCGTTTGTACGCATGCGCAGTAGTTTTCCCGCACGTGATGCGAAGAAGTGCCTTTCTGCGCACACTTCACAGAAACGGAAAGCGGGATCTTACGTGCATGCGTCAGGAAATGGTAATTTATTTAACTCGGTGGGAAAAAAGCGGTTTTACGCACGCGAAGAATGCGTGATATAAAGTAATATACGATACTTGTACGAAAAAGCGGTCTCTCGACGGCGGTGGGAAGCAGTAACGCTTGCTTCCGTGCTCGTATCACCAACTTTACAACCTTCGTCAAAAGATCGCTTTCTCGCACTGGTATCGCAAAGTACTATTTTTAAATATACCTACGGTCTGGTAACTGCAAATTTTCCAACAGAACGTCTTGAGTGGTTTAAAAGTTTAGCCGATCAGTACAAAGATGGATTGATGCGAACTTGGATAACGTCGACCGCAAGCGTCCACATCCGCAAGCCAGAGCATGTCGAGGTAAATCCTCAATAATCGAATGCCATCACAGATATTCTAATGTCGTGAAACTTGATTACATCGACTCTGTTGCCTTCTTTTTATATTTAATCGTTTAGGCTATATTGCGCAGCAACACGCAAATTACCAAGTCTAAGGTGTACGAATATTTGCATCCGTGGTTGGGACGAGGTTTAATAACATCAACCGGTTAGTCTGGTTCTTGAAATTGCTTCTATCGCCTTCCACACATTTCTTATGAGATTGCGATAAAATATCCTAAAATGGGCATAAAACACTCACTTAAAAAATATATATATATTTTTATTTTCAGGCGCTCAATGGTTCCACGACCGGAAGTTACTTACACCGGCTTTTCACTTCAGTATACTGGAAAATTTTGCCGAAGTGATGATCGAGAAAGCTGCGATACTTAACAGTTGCATAGAGCGTGAGATAAAAATTCACGGCGACAAACCGTTCGATATATTTGAGTTGGGTGCGAATTGTGCGCTTGACATCATATGCGGTAATTTCATTGAATCTCGCCGATTAATATAACTGCATTTTTTAATGCTCATTTATTATTTGTCCTTGCATATTTAGAAACGGCAATGGGTACGAACATTAACGCTCAGAAGACCATCGAGAGCGAATATACACGCGCTATTTACGCGTGAGTGCCAGAACGAAGGGAACAAAAAGACATCGGCAAAAAGCATTATATAATTGCTGTGTTGTTTTTTTCATGTACATTCAGCATTACCGCGAGTGCGCTGAATCGATTCTTTCGGCCTTGGTTGAAGGCGGATTGGATCTTCTACAGGACTGCCCTTGGTAAATCATTCAAGGCAGCGGTCGATACAGCTGACGATATTTGCACACGCGTAAGTTGTACTATTTTGTGCTTTGAATTTGCAGGTATTTTGAATCACCAACAATAAATATAAAATATACTTCACAAAAAATATAGTGTAATAACGTGCGTCGGGAGGCCTAAATTTGATTTGCAGGTAATCGCGAGGAAGCAAGAGAAACGAAAATCGGCTGTCGCAGTGAGCGATGAATCGGCAGAGAACGAAGTAATGGGTGAGTTTGGTGATTCCTTCGTGTAATTGAACGAGAAAATATTTACGGTGGAAAATGCTCGCAGACCTGACGTGATTTGTGCGTTACCAGACAAACCCAAAAGGAAAGCTTTCTTGGATCTGCTGCTGGAGGCGAACAATAAAGAAGACAATCGTCTGACGAAGCAGGATATCAGGGACCAGATCAATACATTCATGTTTGCCGTGAGCTCGACTTCGGAAGTCGTAATCGGAGTCTCGCATAGACCGGCACTCGATAAATCGATCATTACATATTAACGATCTATTTTCAGGGACACGACACGACTGCCGCTCTGCTTAGTTGGACGCTCTTCTGTCTCGGCACCGAGCTAGACGTGCAGAGAAAAGTACACGAGGAACTCGACGATATTCTCGGCGATTCGGACGATCTCACGACCTTGAAGAAATTGCCGAATCTCAAATATCTCGAGAGGGTTATCAAGGAAGTCCTCAGACTCTATCCAAGTGTAACCTCCGTCGGCAGAACGATGGTAGAGGATATGCAAATAGGTAAAATTATCTACTGCACAGTCGTTTCATTGAATATGAGCAAAAACCGTAAAGGAACCGAAAACGAATCCGTACGTTGGGGAACGAAACGGACCGAATAAAATGGATAAACGGATCGTATCTTTTTGGTTTTTGGTTCAGCTCTCTTTTCCGTTGCAAAAACCGCAAAAGGACGGAACTAATTTTAACGAAAATTGAACTTTTTTTTACGAAATTCGATACCGTCATTTTTTTTCAAAGCCAAAAACGGTTTCAAATCAAATTGCGACATCGTGCTTCCCCGCTGGTTCCTTGTATTAAGGACGGTATTACATGTCCATTCCCAACAAAAAGTTCTTACGGAAAAACAAAAGAACGGAAAAGTTTTTTTTTACGAAATTCAATATTTCTTGGTTACAAAAAAGACCATTCGGCTCGTTCGGTCCGGTTTCGGTCACGCAACCGGAAACGGATCGAATGAAATTTTGGTTGGAAACGGTTCGGTCCTCTTACGGCCTTCGCGACCGAAAACTGAGGGAGCGCTAATCGAAAACGTTACGGTCCGTTTCTTTCCCGACCGTACGTGTCCTATTTTCGGTCCATTTTACGGTCCGTCAATTTGCTAGGTACTTGCTTCGTCGTAAAAAATTCAACTCCGCTTTCATAATTACGCCTTATCGGTTTTCAGGTGACTACGTTGTTCCCGCGGGTGCAACTTTAAGTATTCAGATCTATCAACTACACAGAGATCCCTCGATATGGCCGAATCCCCTGCGCTTCGATCCCGATCGATTTCTGCCAGAGAACGTTAAGACGCGACATCCATATGCCTACATACCATTCAGTGCGGGTCCGAGAAATTGCATAGGTCAAAAGTACGCGATGCTCGAGAGTAAAATATTACTAGCACAAATATTGAGAAATTTCAGTGTAAAAAGCGTTGAGACGCATTCGACAATAAAGGTGTGCAGTGATATCGTTCTCCGGCCCGGCGATGGCATGTACGTCAGTATGACGAAAAGGACTGTTGGAGTTGAAAAACGCAAGTGATTATTGCGTAAGGATTAAAGTAGTCCTTGCGAATTGTTTTCAATGAAGCATTCAATGAAGCATGTATGACAGATATTCACTGGCACGCCAAGTTTTGCTATGCCTAAGTTTGTGTAAATACTTGGCCTGTATATACGTGACTTCCCTTTTTTTAGGTGCATCTTGGTTAATGTATGATTAAATCAAATACATTATCCATAAACCACTGAATTGTGTTAACTCGGAAGTGACCTTTAATTTGCCATCCGCTTCTTACTTCCTTTTTATACTACGGATTCAACCCTAACACAGATAGAAAAATGACGGAACGGTGGCGGTGCCAATGGTACGAAACCCGCTTGACGGCACATTTTTCTATCTGGAAAGTTCACGGACGACATTTCTCATTTCATCATCTCTGATGACACTTTCGTCCCTTGCGCAAAACAGCTGATTGTGCTTACACATAATGGATCTCTTTCCCGTGGATAATCTTTTCAACCGATAGAAAAAAGGGACGATTTTTAATGCATCTTTACAACATACGAGTAGCAGCCAGCCGCGCGTAAAGCAGTTGCTCGTGCTCCTCAAAGGCTGACTTCACGAGATTCTCGCAAGGCTCGCATGCGCGTTGCAAAATATCGTACTACAAACAGCGACACACACAAACTAGTGAGCGTGATAGCCCGCGCAGTGTTAGCAAAGTCCATAGCAAGCCAAGTGCTGTATCAAATATTTTTAATTCGCTAAAGATATTCAAAATTTCGTCTAGTTTGTAGAAGAGTAAAGAAAAGAATCTACAGTCGAGAAGAACGGTAAGGTTCACCGGAGTTCGTCCGACCGTTTTTAGAAATCGATAAGACCAATCGGAGCCCGCGCCGTTACCGTCGCTATCGGAGGTTAGCTCGAGGTTTTTTTTCGCCCCGGACGTTACTTAGAGTTCGAACGAGACTGTTTGTTTACGAAACGTTTCGGAAACATAATTTCCACAACACCGTTAGGCACCGCTAATCTTATCGAAGGAACATCATCGTCTTTCAAGTTATCGCAAAACTGCTCCAAAAAAATGCGACCTAGGATCGTTTTTTTTTTCAGAGTCTACATTTCGCACCAAGCTATGGCATGCAAACGTACAGCAGCCAGCGATTTGAATCACGATAATTGGAACGACGAGGAGGAGCCTGAAGAGGCAGGGACGTTTGTAAAAGCTTCCCAGGACATTTTGGAGAAGAGAATCGTCAAGGCGGCTCGTCGCAGATTGCCGAGGAGCGGAGATGTAAGTTTCTTCTGTTCCGTCCGGAGCTTTAAAGTATTCAACGACTTTCACGATTCTATCAAATAACTTTCAGGGACCGACGAAGAGTGCGTTCGGCAGCTTTGCCGGCTTCAAGACCACCCCGGCTCCGGCCGAGTCCCCCTTCAGTTTTCTGGCCAAAGCCAATACCGTTGGCAGTCTCTCGTCGAGCACTCTGTTGAATGCCGGCACAGCCAGCAACGGATTGACCAAGATTCCTGAAAATGGAACCCCAAAACCGACTGCGACTTTCGCGTCGACCGACTCCACGCCGCAGCAGCAGGATACTAAGAAGGTCGAGCAGAGCGAAAAGAAGGATGAGAACATATTCAAGAAATCGTCTGACTACTATGCCAAGCTCAAGGGACTGAACGAGAGCGTGACTCAGTGGATAAAGTCGCACGTCGATTCCAATCCGTTTTGCATCCTCACACCGATATTCCGCGATTACGAGAGATATCTGAAAGAGATCGAGGCAAGTCATGGCCGCGATTCGTCGAGGTTGCTGTCGAATTCCGATATCGTGCTCGAGGCGCCGCAGGCCACGAGTTCGAAGCTCCAGAGCACTCCGAGCGCGGAGAGCGATAGCGCGGAGAAAAAAGTCGACAAGCCGATGTTCGATGGCGGCAAATCGCCGGGCGCGGACTGGGGCGCGAAGAAATCGGTCTTCGGCTCGACGATTCCCGCCGGAAAGTCAATTTTCGGCAGTAACACGCCCGACAAAACGGAAAACAAGTCTATATTCGGCAGCATAAATACGGAGAACAATCCCTTCTTGAATAAAAATTCTAACGTGTCGCAGAATCAGGAGGACACGGACAAATCTAAGTCCGAACAGTCATCGTCCGGTTACATGTCGTTTTCGCAGGCCAACAGCACTGCGGCGACGTTCAGCTTCGGTCAGAGCTCCACAACTAGTACGACACCTTCGGCCGGCTTTACTTTCGGAAGGTAACGTTTAGAATCGGTCGATGATTCGATTGTTGACGCTGATATAGTATGTACTTTGCTTCATTATAGAGGAAGCTTTGTTTTGGTGAAAAAAAATAATTTCGAGATTTTAATGAAAACCTGTTCAGTGTCCCAAAATGTCGAAAAATCACATTTAGAAAAAATGTTCGGATGTATGTGTGACGGTTATGTGTGTGAATCGCACGTGAAAAATTCAAGCCGCTAGAACCCGAGAATACCTCGACCGACGAAGCTGAACTTTCACTCACAGTATGTGTGATGAATAGTCAATGTTTTTTTTTTTAGCGCCAAACCCTTTTCCTTTGGATCTCACGTGGCAGCGCCAGCGGAATCTGAAACGAAAGCCAATAGCGAGGAGAAAGAGGACGAGGACGAGCCGCCGAAGCCTGATTTCAAGCCGGTCACCGAAGACGATGCCTTTTTCGAGAAACGGTAAACCTGCACTGAGAATCTGTCGACAATTTTATTGCGATCTACTTTTGTTTTCTCCTATTTTTATTTTAATTTCTTTTGCAGGTGCAAGGTATTCGTAAAAAAAGAGGGTAATTTTAGCGACCGAGGAATCGGAGTCTTATTTTTGAAGTCGACTCCGAACGGGAAGACTCAGCTGATTGTGCGCGCCGACAATTCCCTAGGAAATCTGTTGCTCAATACACTGTTGACAACAACGATTCCGACGAAACGTATGAACAAGAATACCGTGATGTTGGTTTGTCTACCGCTGCCCGATTCGGAACCTCCCCCAACGCCCGTCTTGCTGCGGGTGAAAACGAGCGAGGACGCTGACACTCTCATCGAGACTCTCGAAAGTAACAAAAAATAAGGGTTCATAGGGTCGAACAATTATGATCGTTGTGAAAGCAATTTAAATGATACCGTACGAAAGACACAATTTGACTTTGATGTGAGTGATTTATGACAATTACGCGTGAATGTGATTATATAATTTCTGTATATTCCGTAAAAGCGTCAATTGTAGCCGCGAGGGATTCGCTAGCTTCTTCTTTTAAACGAGCCCCGTGAAGACTATTTCTATGATCACGCCACAAGAATATCTTTCTAATTCGTATATTGCGAATCCCCGTCGTTTGCCGTCACGGACACGATGTTTTTACGTACCTCTCTGTCTCCAGATCAATTGAGCAGCGATGCATTCCCCGAACGAGATTTATTTTCTTCTACAATTTAGAACTCGAGAAAAAAATATGTTGAATTATGTTTGTCTTTGTTCTAGTAACGGCGATCGAGCGAATATGATATTTATAAATTTGTCACGAGGCCCACGTGGTGATTTTCATGTCAGTGGCTTTGTATTTTTTTTTGTTTTCGACTAGCATTCGATCTTTTAAACGTTACAGTTGTAACTTTCGTTTTATGTTACGGGAAGAGAAAGAGCGCGCGGCTACGTGGAAATAATAGTTTTCACCCGACACATTTTGCTAGTTGAAAACCCATGTAAACACGAGAAAATGTTATATAGCCATTTGTATATAAATAAAGCAGACATCACAAAGCAATCGAATGTCGACATTGTCATTGTTGCGCGATAACACGTGACATCGACGCGACGTTATCTCGTCGATGGGGGTGTATAAAAACAAACAATCGTCGGAGCAAATTTGTGTTTAAGACTTTAATAATCATTATCTGAATCTCCAATAAAATATTAAGCTTTGAATGATATAATATTAATATACAATGTTTTTTTTCGCTATACTTAGAGTTTAAGCTATCAACTAATGTTTAGAAATCGTCAAACCTTGAATCTGCCATCTTCATTCTCAAAGTGATCTCCATTATCGATGCCGTGCCGCACAATCGAAACTTCGTAACCGAACAATATTTACTCTCTTCTGTGGAAAAATTAAACTAAAAGTGGCTGCGACCTCTTCGTAAATTCTCTCTTACACTCCAGTGCTGATCTATTAGATTAAAAAAAAACAACAAAAAACCGAAAAACATAATCTTCGAGAGCCATCGATCGATAGTTGATTTCGGTTACCGAAGACTAGATGCGGTCACTGCATGTGCATTTCATGCAACATAATCCCGCTGAGCGTATTTTCTCACCCACCAAAACGATTGACTTATATAACGTTATTAGCAATTAGTCTGTACAAAGTTTCTGTCTCTCGTTAAATTTATGTTCGCGTGATTCCTGCCGTCGGTTCGCGGACGCTGTTAAGCTTTCTGCGCCATGAAGGGCGTCAACGCGCCTATCTGACCGAGTCCCAATTGAATGCGCTGCATGTGAACCTCGACGTAATTTTGAAAGACTTGCTCATTCTGCGGCGTAAGTCGCGATCTAATTTGCTCCATCGTTCCCTGCAGCACCTTGAGCTCGTAGGCGTTCCGATCGGAGTCGGAGAGGCACTGTTGACAGACAAATAGAAAAAAAAATTACAATCAAATTATAAAGCAAACATTTTTTTTAACGAGTATGAAGTTTCAAATACATTGGTTGGTTATTAATGCATTTTTTCTGAATTCAAAGAGGTGTATCACTTCCCATATAGCCCAAAATATTTTGAAATTGTTTAGAAACAGAAGACTTAGGTCGATCGCCATTCGCTAAGATGTAAAATTATCATTTAGGTACAAAATAAGTATAAGAAGATAATTGTATAAATATTAAAGTTTGGCAATAAATCTCTTTTACTATTACTATTTTCGAAACCTTTAAAAAAATATTGCCGTGCTATGTGGGCAGTGGTACACCAGACAAGGGGCTAACAGACACAAAAATGAAAATTACCTTGACTTGAAGCATAAGAGCGGTCAGGTCCGTGACAAGCTGATTCATCTTCGTCGGTGCTTTATCATTGATGATATTGTTTCTCGCGACCATGTCGCTCGCTTCCTGGCGGCATTTTTCTCTCAGGTGCGACGGCGCCAGCATAGCGGCCATACTCGGCTCTGGAGCCATTTCCTGGCAGAGTTCTTGGATGTCGTTGAGAAACTCTTGGAGTGCAACGTTCATCTTTTCGAGCTCCACGACGATTCTGGAAAAAGCGAAGATCACCATTTATTAACTCGCTTCTACGCATCGCATAGCGAATCTCGATGTTCGAAACTTACCCCGCGTATCGTCTCTCGAAGTCCGGCGGGAGATACTCGCCGATCGATCTCTGTTTCTCAGCCTCGCTGTTCATTTCCTTGAGCTTCTTTATCTTGATCTTCTTAGCGGCGAGTATCTTGTTAACGTTTACCATGAATTCGAGGAGTTTGAGCGGATAGCCGTTCATGGTACCGCCGATGTGAGGTCTCTTGGGCAGCGCCATCGAGGCGTTCGATATGAGAGGATCGTTGTTCAAACGTGGCGAGCGCAGTTTTAACGCGTAAGGCGGTGACGGTACGTACTGTACGTGGCGCGGTCGGAACTTTTGTGCGAAAGACGATACGCTGATGGTCTCCGGAGGCTCGTTCGAGAGAACCTCGTAATCCGGAACCGAGTGAGTGCCGAGACCCGCCCGTTCGAACGTTATTCGATAGGTGTTGTTGCTCGTGTCGACGGCGTCTATGCTACCGGTGAAGAGACCGTCCTGAGGCTTACGCAATCTCGCCGTTACCTTCGTCCCGATGACGAGCTGCAACGGAATTTCCGGTGGCAAATCCTTGAAGCTATTCATGTCCCCGGTTTTTCGTTGCTGCAGCATTCTTATCTTCTGCCTCTTTCTCTCGAGCTCCCGTCTCTCCTCCTCGAAGAACGACTGCGAGCAACGACGAGGCTTGCCCATCATTCTTCGGATCTTGCACCACTCGACACGCGTCAATTTTCGCGTTTGCAATTGCGGAAACGACTCTTTGAGGCATATCATAAAATCATTGTCACCCTCGAACAGAGTCTTGTCGATGTTACTGTAAAACCACTCGTAGCATACCCACTTGTGGGCTTTCGGTAGTTTAAGGAGATTGCGCAAACGCATACCGATCTTCTGACCGATTTTTCGATCGGGCGAGCCTGGCTGTGCCGGCTTCTCGATCTCTTTCTCCTCCTTGATGGGCGGCGTCACCGGAGGCGGAGGCGGTGCGACCGGCGTCGTCGCGTGCGGCTTCTTCGGCTCGATTATCAGCTTCGGTTGTTTCTTTATCGGCGAAGGACGCGGTATCTTTTTCGGGGATGGCTTCACCTCGATTATCGACGGATCTTTCTTAATCCTGTAATAAAAAAAGGTTCATCAATCTATGGTGTTTGAAATTTCGTTCTTTATCTAGATCTAGATCCGACTATACAAAAATCGACTATTTTTGGGCAGGTAGCAAACGGGGCTGGCCCCATTAACCTAATAATTTTATTCATTTATTTAACACGCCGTAAAAAAAATTAGTATAAAATTTAATGTACTGGTACTCGAAGTTTTTATGCATTAACTGGTATATTACATTTTATGTGCAATTGTGATGAAAAATTAACGTACAGTACATTAACAATTTTAGAAATACTGTACTTTTACTAATTTACTTCAATTTTACTATACACCCTTTTGAATCCAACAATTCACTTTACTTTCACAGTAAAGGTTCATACATTTTTCATCAAAATTGTACATTATATTTAATGTATCAGTTTTTGCATAAAAACTCCCAGTCCAGTGCATTGAATTTACAATCTCTTTTAATAGCAATGTACAAGTGCAATACAGCGAGTACATTTTAATCTTACGAATATGTAAGTCAATGTCAGTTTCAATTGAATAACGTCCGAAGCATCGACGAGAGAGATTGTAACAAAGTCCCACCTGTGATGAGGATGATTCACGAGTATGTCGTCGTAGAACAGTTTGTTCTTCTTTCTGATCCTGGCAGGCATCCCTCTGCGATTGAGCACCTGCACGGGCTGCGTAGGAGGATTGGGCTTAGGAGGAGGCTTAGTGCCGACTCTCTGCAATCCCAGAGCGGCCGGTCCCAGCTCGGGCATTGGCTCCTCGATATCCATGCTCGAATCCAGAGAATTATTTGATATCGGGTGTTCCTCTATGTCCATCGAATCGTCGTCACCCATCTCCGTCTTTATGTCCTCGATGGACGGATAGCCCCCATTTTTAATGGAGAGCAGAGTCTCTGCTGATTCGTCTATAAAAAAAAAAAAAATGCACAAATCAGCCATCAGCTCGAGTCGAGTATTCAAAAAAACATGAATCTAAATATTGTATCTCAGTTCGAGAGACGACACAACGAGTCCCGTTTCGTCTGTAAACACAATAACAACAGTTCAACCGATCCAGACTCTCCGTGAACACAAACATTTTGCAAAAATCATTCATCGGCTTGAATGGAGTATTAAAAAAAAAAACGAATCGAAATGTCGCGTCTCTGAAACGAGACACGTTTCAAACGCCGAATTGAACACACAGCAAAGCTTTTAATTTCACAATCAATAACAACTCCAGCTTTCAACAGTCGAATAGCCTTAGGCGATTGGAATATTTAAAAAAAAAAACGTCGCGACGACGAGACACGTACAATCCATTTGCGATATTCTTTCGGTGTTTACGTATCCGTTGATACTTCGAACTCGATGATTTTTCGACTGGTAACCGAGGGCAACACTCGTGGGCAGCGATGGTACGTGTACAATATCCTTATTCTGTATTCCGACATAACCAAGATGTACTGCCCGGGGCAACTTGTGTAAACAGCGTAAGAGCGTTGTAATTTCGAACGCGATGTTCGAAGCTACAAGTTTTAGACGTTGCTTGACGTTTTTGGTTGTCGTCTAACGGTTGGAAATAGAGTAGCGACGATTGCACGAGCGACGTGAAAATTCTCTCTCTCGAAGGCACAAGCCGTCCCGCTTGAACTGTACATTGGTCATTTTTGAAATTTTAAACCCATTCAGGACCCACGGGCCAAGTGTGCGAATACTAAACGCTATCCTACGAAAAATTTCGTCCTGTTAAAAACTCACTGCGTCGGCGTGCGCGTGACTCCCCGCGTTTTCCGAACAGACCGTCGTTCATAACTTTCCACAAAAGTTTAAACGTCTCTAAAACTTATTCGTGAATTACCGTAAATATAACTCACTTTCAATCGCGTCCGCCATGTTGATGTAGACTGGTGCATTGTGGGCAAGAGTTTCCGCCAAGCGCGCCCCCGTCCGTCGCGCTTCCACCTAAGGTAACGTCGGTCCACCTTCGCTCGTTCCCCCGTTCACGTCGCATGGCGCGCACAATTTCGATTGAGTCTTTCTCGTGCGTGGAGCACTTTCGCTGGATCTGGCCTCTCCTGTTGGCCCGCATTCTTTACATCGTCGCTATCGACGTGCGACCGGAGATCGAACGCTACTGCAGGGATCGAGATCGCTTGATAACCTCGGAGGAATTGGACGAGTATCTTCTCGTCGACGCCGAGATCAACGGGACTTTGCTGCTCGAGTGCCATTTCTGGTCAGTTGGCAACATTCAAATTTCAATAGATCCGAGGTTAAATTCGAATACTCTTGGCGGAGCAGCAAAGAGCCCGACGACAAGCGTCCGAGAATTTGGTACTTCCAAGATCGTTATCAGACGGAAGTGGAGAGGGAAGTCGAGCTTGGAATGGACAACAACATGTCCTACAACAGAATCCACGTGACCCCGGAATTTTCTCTCGTCATAAGAGATTTCGATAACGCGGACACCGGGATTTATCGCTGCCACGGCGAGAACGGACAGGAGACGGAGAACAAGTTCAATTACAGGATCGAGGCGGTTCAGAAAGAATCCGCCGAGAGCGCTGTCGGCAGAGGCAACATATCCGATTGGGAGAGCTACAAAGAAATTAACCTCGAGCCCGTTACCACTCGTTTCGCAGTAAATATCGTAGCTTCGTAACCTTTGTACTTTTCGTACATAACAAAACAGCGAAGCGTCGACAAACAAGATTCATCGCGTAGGTATCGAGAATGAACGACTTGGCAGAGATTCGCGAGGCTGGCATAATCTTAGAAATAGTTTCGGAATGGTCACCGTGGAGTCCCTGCGAGCGCTGCGTTCGTAAACGGGGATTCAAGACGAGCAGAGCAATGTGCAGATTGAAGCGTCGTATCGAGAATCGCGTAATGCAGCGACAAAAAATTATTTAAAAATTCCTGATATTTAATAATTTATCGTGAAATTCATTTGAGCAGAGGAAAGTTGTTTCGGAAGGCTCTCGGATTATGAAATTTTTCTCGAAGTCCCCTCTACTGCCGTGCAGGTAACGCCATCTCTAATGAGCTTTCGCCTCGCACCGAGAAATTTATGACTCTCTTTTGTTTTGACTGCTCGAAGGTCCTTGCTATTGGCCGAAGAGTTTCCCAGTATAAGCAGAGCGACGAGAGACCTTCCCGAGTTCATTCTCGAGGAAAAATGCAAGAATTGTCTTCGGGTTAAGAAATCGAAGAGGGACAAATTCAAATACAAGAAACGATACACGCTGGCCCAGGGAGCGCATCTGGCGATAGTTTGTCCCGAGTAATTGGCGCTGCTTGTCATGTTTACTTTTCGTTTTCATGGTTTACAGTTCGATCACACTTTGTCGTACGATCTCAAGGTCAAGCATGGAGACGCAAGTCGTCTGGCGAAAGGACGCCCTCGTCCTCAAGAAGGGAAGAGGGCGATCGTTTCGAAAAAAGGACGCGGAGCCTCGAGTGCTGGTCGACACTTTCTCGACGCTCTATCTAATCGACGTGTCGAACGACGAGGAGGGAAATTACACCTGCTACGCGAACGACGTCAAAATGATGCAAGTCAGAATACGCGTCGTATCGAAGTCTCGTCTGCTGACTCAGGGTAAAATATTTTGCCGATTGGTAGGGGAAAAAAAATTATTTTTTCACGTTCAAATATGAAAGTCTCCAAAAAATGTGGAACGCTTCACGATTTTGCGTGTCATCCTTGCGCAGGGGCCATGCTAATCTTCTCTGTATCGTTCCAATTTTAGTATATGTACTGCCGAAGCAAGTACGCTAGCTGGGCGACGTTTCGTTCTTATATAGTAACTGGTAGGCTATAGGACCGCTTGCGAGAAACGCCGAGTGCTTGCTTCATCCTCGTAGCCATCTAGCGTCAGATTTTTGAACTAATAAGCGCGACTACGTCGCTTGCGTATTGATAAAAAATAAATTGTTATTATTATTATGCCTCTATATATTTTACATGTATAATAAGAGTAAGACCGGAAGTGACGTCATACCGGAAATACGCCACTTGGATTTTTTTTAATTAAATTTTTCGACCGGACGTGACGCACTTCCAGTATGACGTCACTTCCAGTTTCTAAATGAGATTTTTAAATCGTAGGTGACGCATTTCCGGTATGAAATCGGTTTCGATCTAAAAATTTTCGATCTAAAGATTTTCAAACGAAAAGTGGCGTATTTCCGGTAAATTTTTGGGAATATAAATTTCCGGTTTCTCAATTTCATAGTCCATAGCGCAAAGGCGCCCGAGCCACAATAATCTTTTGGTATTAAATATTGATTGATTCGATTATTATCCGCAGCATTTTTACGTCACATGGGATACCTCGGATTCATTTTCTTGCTGACGTCTTTCTGCTACTGCGCCGGGCTCTTTGTAGTGTACAGAGAGAAGGACAAGTTCAAGGTAAAGGACTACAGGGAGATCGAGAACGAATAAATCGAGAGATTGCCATTTTTCATTTTTTCCTTATTAAAATTATAGAAGCGATTGCAATTCAACTGTATAGCAGTGTTTCGATTCAATTTTGCAATGCTTTATGATTGTATTACATTTAAGAAGAAAACATGTCCAATCCGATTGGAAAATTCTTCTTTGCCTGGCCGAATAAACAAATATATCGTACAGTGATGAGGGAACATCGTGCTCGAATTTGTAGCCGATTTTTGCACAATAACTTCATTAACGATATTATCTTCGCGTAGTAAGATGCACGATTTAAAAATACCTCGTCGGCTTATCCATCGGTGTTCCATTGTACGCCGCGTTGTATTTACCGCAAGAAAGTAGCCTTCGAGAGTTCCTCGGTGTGGGTAAGAGGCTCGTTCACCAACACGCCGAAGCAAAGTGAAAGGACAACTGCGTGTCCGGTTCTGGAGAAGTTCAGTGCGAGTTTCAACATGGCTGTGCGCTGAGTAGTTGGTGAAGATCTTCGGTGTCTCTTCGTACAAAAATAATCATGACACTTCTAGTCGATCGCAAGATGGATTCGAGGAGGGTCCTGCTCGTTCTTACGATTATTTGTTCACAATTTATCCTCATTCAAGGACAGCAACGTAAGTTTACATTGTCGATCTTTTTATCAATCGGTACGCACTCCCGAGACTTTCACCCGCATTCCGACAGTGACAACTCATCGGTATCTCCGGCTAAGTCACCAAATTATCATCGACTCTCTCGTCGAGTTATAAATTAAATTCTTTAGGAGATAAAAATTGGATAATTTATCGTGAGAAACTGTAGAAGAAAAAAAAAAGATTGATTGATTTATCGATACAAGTAACGATTCTCACGGGCTGATCTGCTCCGCAATCGTGCGAAAAGTTGCTCCGGAGAGCCGACGACTCTCAAATACCATATCGATAATAGTACAAGCTTGTTTTGTGCATGGTATTATTATTATTATTATTATTATTATTACTATTATTATTATTATTATTATTATTATTATTATTATTATTATTATTATTATTATTATTATTATTATTATTATTATTATTATTATTATTATTATTATTATTATTATTATTATTATTATTATTATTATTATTATTATTTAGCTGCAAATGTAATTAATTAACGGAACTACGGGCAGGTCCACAGCGAAGATGCATTAGCTGCAGATCGAGAGGAGAGCTGGGATCTTGTAAGGATCCTTTCACAATGAATTCCACGCAAATCGAGAACGAGCACGGCGTGGAGGTTGTCCCGTGTGGGTCTGGATGGTGCGGCAAAGTCATTGAGAGTCCTAATCTCAACAACGGTTCGTTCAATCTTTTTTATCTTCCACCGTATATTAAAAAAAAAAATCTAAAATTCGAAACCAATCGATTTGGAGTATGTGATCGATTGGTATTGTCCATCGTTCAATTAATCGTTCAATCCATCTCGAGAGACATGGAAAATGTATTGCTGGAACTTTTGACTAAAATAGAGAATGTAATTTTTTTTTTTTAGAGTTCGGCACGGCCACGCATCGAATGTGCTTTCAGCGAGGTCCCGACGACGGCGAGGAACGATGCGCCTACACCGTCAAGAATTACAAAAAAGTTTACATGTGCCTGTGCCTCGGTGACCTGTGCAATGCCGCGAATCCGTCGACGAGGAGTCCCGGATTTCTGATAATCGCTCCGTTGAGTTTCCTGACGATGCGCTGGTGGCTCTGAGCCTCGTTCAATGAAGACATCGGACAAAAAGAAAAAGAGGAAAGTTCCTACTCGTCTCGAAACGAAATAGGAAACGTGCGGGAATTACGACATTATGTCCTTATGTAAATATAGATAGTACGGACCGCATGACAATATTCGGGTAGAGCGAAAGGAATGTGTTTTTGTTTTTTCGATCGTGCCTTTGTCTCCTCGCGACCAGACGCGCAGCGTAGACAACATATGCTTCCACATACATGTATCGATGACGTAGTTGCGTACTTGACATTAAAGTCACTGATATTTATCTTTTCTGTTTATTTCATTTTTTTTCTCTCCACTCACCGGATGGAACAGTCATCCTGCACGGAAAAAAAGTATATGCTATAAATATATTAAAAATATACTAAAAATATGCTAAAATATCAAATTTTTCCGGGCGAAAATATATATATATTTTTTACATCAGCTCAGACACATTCGTCACGTATATCTCATAACATGAATTATATACAGTTTTTTTCTCGTGAAAAGTATATTTAATATAAAGATATGTTTTCGCACATACGTTTTTTTGTCCACGGGTGAGTCACATCCTCATCATGCCCTTTCTGTAGAAAGGCGAGACGGGTCTCAGGCTCCCGAGGATGTTGCCGTGCAGTCCGTTCCGTCTTCGTTCCTCCTGATTGGTCAGAATGGCTCTTACGTGAGGAAATTCATCGTAGAAGAGCTCGCCGCGTCCGTAGAGATACTTTATCGCCCTCATCGCTGCCTCACCCTTCAGGAGAAGCGGGTCGGGATGGGCTGCGATCAAATTGCCATAAATTCAACGTAACTTCGCGGGTAGTCAACCGGAAGATAAATCGAGCCATTGACGCAGCGTCCGAGCGCGTAAGGCGCAAAGAAGAAATGTCTATGCTCCATGAATGAAAGACGTCCTTGAGAATAAAACGTCCTTTCTCTCTGTGCGATGTTACTGTCTCCCCGCACTACTTATATTCATTCAGGAAGAGCAGCGCAACTCGACTCGTTGTGCACGGAGTAAAGAATATTAACTCCGTCAATGACTCGGAGATACACATTGGAAAGAGAAAAAGATACATATATGTAAAACATAATATAAAATATTAATATACATGATATATTATATAATATATGATCTTTTCTTCTCTACGATTTATCGGTCATTTTAGTGCACGAGTATATTAATCTATCCCTCCTAATACACCCATCGATTTTTCCCGGAGTGAAACATCCGTCAAGAGACATCAAATCGCTCCTCAAGCCGAAGTGAACAATTCCTGTCACTTTATTTTCTCCGGAAGGCACAAATTGGAATAAAAAACGATTAGAGATTAGAGATTAGAGAGTGTTAATAAAAATGGGGCAGCAGTTGCGTAAAACTCAACGAAATAAAAGCATCGATAAAAGCGTCAATTTTTACCTTCTATATATTATATAATATATTTTATATGGTATATAAAAATATGATATAAAATATAATTTAAAATATAAAATAAAGTAACTATTACCGAGTCCATTCGAGAAATCGGGAGTCACGTGTCTGTGCTCCGAGTCCTGAGAGCTGAAGCCCAAATCGTTTACATCGATGGGTGCGATAAAAACCCCGACCGGCCACAGAGACTCCGCATTCTCCGGTGTTACGACCCTCGCTAGTCTTTGACCTGAAAAATACGAAAGGAACAATTCGTGTAAGGAAACAAAAAAAAATTGACGATGTAACAAGTACACCGGATTTTCTCACCATATTGTCTGGTGGTTCGTCGTCCTATCGAGAGATACGATTTCTGGGAGATCGTGTTGCCTCCTTGAATAAATAATCATAGCCTTCAGAATAATCAAAGCTCGACGAACATAAAATAAATACCAAATAAAAGAAAAAAAAAACTTCTAGAACGTTCAATTTGTACCGTCAGCCGTGACGGTACGACGAACATATAATATGAAAAGTTCAAGGAACATATAATAAAAAAAATGAAAATATAAAAAAAAAATGAAACAAAAAAAAATGATAGAATGTTTAATTTGTACCGTCAGTCGTGAGTCCATGCTCGTAAGTGTGCGGGGGTGATACGAACTTGACGTGAACGCTAGCGAGAGGCGCGCCGGTGCTCGCGGCTGCCAAGCATAGCAGCAGACCCAGCAACTTCAGCTGTCGAACGCAAAAAATAAAATTTTCATAATATTAATAACAACATTCTCGGCAACCTATATAAATTCCTTTCGATGAAGTTACGTTCGAGGTCGTGCCGGTCGGACACAATGCACGAACAGATCGTTTCTCACAGATAGCTACTGACATTTGCAAAATTCATTAAAAATTCCGCTCGTCATAAATAAAGACTGGCATGTAGAATAGGTAGAGAGGTAAAACTGCGAGGGTGAACCAGTTAGGATACGCGCTCGGCCTTTCGGAGAATCTATGCAATAGCGCGTGGACTGGGGACAACGCACTGCGAGATCTATAACGATCTGCGTTGCCTATCGCATACCATTTTGAGAATGCGCGGAGCTCGGCCGCTGAAGCGAACACGAGAGATAAATGCATCTATGCCAATAACTGGTGACTGGTCGTGTGTTATACAGAGAGCCTTGTACCGTTTATCTTATTCCAATAGCATCGCATTCCGTAACATCGTTATCGCGCTTTGGATGTCTATATAGTTTTAAGGAAACAAGAAGAAAAATGAAGAAATTAAAAATTAGCATAGTCCTTGCACCGCTTTGAAAAATATCTTCGTCAGTTGAGCGACGGTAGCTCTGAAGTGTCACAATTTCTTTGACAGTTGTCTCGAACCCTCTGGATGGTTACTAGTCGTCTGTTATATAGAGAGTTTTGCATCGTTTATCCTATTCCACCAGCATCGCATTCCGGCACATCGTTATCTCGCGTTTACAGTAAATACAGATTTAAGGAAAGAAGAAGAAACAAAAAATTAGCATAGACCTTGGGCCGCTTTCGAAAATATATTCGCCAGTTGAGCGACTTTAGTACCGAAGTAATACGATTTCTTCGCCAGTTATCTCAAACCCTCTGAATGGTAACTGGTCGTGTGTTCTATAGAGAGTCTTCTACCATTTATCCTATTCGACCAGCGTCGCATTCGGTCACATCGTTATCTCGCGTTTGAAGTCTATATAGTTTTAAGGGAAAAAGAAGAAAAAAAAATTAGCATAGTCCTTGCGCCGCTTTGAAAAATATCTTCATAAGCTGAGCGACGGTAGCGCTCAACTTATGAACCGCTACTAAGCGAATACGATTTCTTTGCCAGTTGTCTCTTGAACCCTCTGGGTGATTGGAAACTGCGCACGCGTACACGTGACACAGTGCAACGTAGAGAGACAAACCGCATCTCGTGCGGTTCTGCGGGTCGTTACGCAATTCGGCGAATCGGCGTTATCATCGCTCCTATATGCTTCTCCGTACGTGTATAGGCGAGAAATCGAATGAAATAAGATCGCCTTACCGAATCGTCGATGGATCAGAGAGAAAGCGCGATCGCGGGGGTGCGATAACGATCGGGAATTTACGATCTCATCGGCGGGGAACAAGCGAACTTGCAGCAATTGTGCCACAGGGAGTTTGGTTTCGTTCGTCGCACAGAGGGTTTATTGTTCCTAGTAGGAACGATATGGTCGTAGTAGGCCGAATGTTATTGCACCTCTGCATCGAAGACGATATAATACATCTATAATGTTCTCCGGGAAAACAAAATACACGAAATACCGTCTTTAGCGCAGTTGTGAACTGATTTCTTTTTATCTTCAGAAGGTCGATGATAAAGGCGAGAAAAGCATGAAATAGGAGGTAAGCCGCAATTTTTTGGAAAAAAATCGTAGTGTTCCCAAAGAAAGTCTAAAACATATATTCCCACGGAAACTTTTGTCCACACTCAAGCGGGTCATTGGTAATCGTCAAAGAAACGTTTTCTTCATTTTTTTCATTAGTGTCTTCCAACTTCGACCCGTGCGCATCTTCTTCGCACAAATCCCGCCCGGAAAGATGCACCGATGGATCATCCGGTATTTTCCTCGAACCCATCGCGAGTGGGTTTCTTCCGTGGTGAAATGCTTCGACGACGATATAATACATCAGTTTATAATCTTTTCCGGGTGAAAATACACGAGATATCGTATTTAGCGGAGTTACAGAATGATTTTTTAAAAGTTGTTACAACGTTGATTAGAAACGCGAGAAAAGCATGAAAATGGCCCAAACCGTAATTTTTCAGAAAAAAAAATCGTGGTATTCCCAAAAAAAAAGTCTAAACCGCAAATTCCCCGGAAACTTTTGGCCAAACTCAAGCGAAACATTGGTAAGCCCCAAAGAACCGTTTTCTTCAATTTTCTCATCAACAGCTTCCAGCTGCGACCTGTGCGCCTTCTCTTCGCGCCGATAGCCGTCCGGAAAGATCCACCGATAGATCCTCCGGTATTTTCCTCGATTCCCTCGCGTGCGGGTTTCCTCCGCGTCGAAATTCTTCGACAGCCCGGCGCGAGCACACGGAGCGATTATCGCGAGGATTTAGAAAGAGTGTGGCAACCGTCTCAGGAGAGTCACGGGACTGCATGTGACCGCATCCTGCATCACTCCTCCACCTCCCCCTACTCCACACCGCCGGCTAGGCGAGTTAGTTGCAATATCACCTACGTGTACACGACATAGGTAATTCGATATAGCGCCGGTCGAGTTTACGAGATAGAGAAAGGGACAACAACCCCGCCGGCGCGCAACACACGACGCTTCCGTAATCCTTTCGTCGAAAAAGCGTAGGAGGTTTATAAGCCTATCCTCAGCGTCGCCCCTCCAGGCGGCCGCCGAACGCTACCACAATGGACGTTCCGCATGAGACGCTTTATAATAATTTCTCTGCATCTCGAGGGTCAAACCAGTTTTCTCTCCGGCATTGCACTCTTGCGTCAGCAATGAGCGAAGCTATGTATGCAACGCCAACCGGCGATGAAATCGTATGAGCCAGGGCGAAATTGTTGCCTTACGCGTCGGCACGTTCACCGGTTTTCAACAAAGAGTTGTAAAAGTCGTGAGAGGCGGCTTTTGGCGTTGTTATGAGCGATTGCGCGTTATGGTCCGTTATCGTTACGATGCGAATCCCCCGGCGAGTCGGGCTCGGAAATTATCCCGAGAAGGAAAATACTAGATCGGTACGACCGCCCTCGCTGCGTGAAAGCGGCAGAAGTTACGCACGCAAGGAGTACATTTAAGCTATTCTTGTGGCTATTTTTAAAATTAAATTGATTAATTTTCATTTATCTTAATCATAGTTTAGATGAATATATTTTTATTTATTCTCACCGTACACATGCCGATGCACTGTAAGGATCCTTCCAAGGCGAAGAGAGAAAAGCTTGGATTTTAATCACAGAACTCGATTGCACCCTGCACGATGTACAGTTAACGAAGAACTTTATTTTGTTTTTTATTTTTATGTTTTTTAACTAAAAACACTGATAAAACAAACGGGTAGAGGAGATACGCTGCCGACCGACTCGGCCAAGAATTGATCTACTTTAGGAGTGTGTTGGGTGAATGTCGCGATGCATGGGTAACCAACTGGCCAGCATCCCCCTACCCGCGAAGGTACCCCACCTGGATTGAATCAAAGCTGCGCCGTCGACTAAGTAGAGTGCGAACAGCGGTAGGAGAGAAGCGATAGCTTCAAGAAGGATTCTAGAAGGCGTCGCGAGGACACGCGCGTCCAGGCAACACTGTCGTTTGGGAAGATGAAGAAAAGAAGGAAAAGAGAACAAGAAGAAGAGAAGAAGGAAAAGAAAACGAGAAGAAGATATTAAGGAAGAGAAAGCGCGAAGGTGAAAAGAAGGAAAAGAAAACAAGAAGTAGAAAATAAGGAAGAGAAAACGAGAAGGAGAACAGAAGGAAAAGAAAACAAGAAGTAGAAAATAAGGAAGAGAAACCGAGGGGAAGAAAAGAAGGAAGAGAGTACAAGAAGAAGAAAATAAGGAATAGAATACAAGCAGAAGAAAATAAGGAAGAGAATACAAGAAGAAGAAAATAAGGAAGAGAATACAAGAAGAAAAAATAAGGAAGAGAATACAAGAAGAAGATCGATGCAAACAGGTCTCAAGGACCTCCGAGGTCGTTCGAGGTCGTCGGAAATTCATCGTGTCCGATAAATGGCATCTCTCTAATTAAGAGCGCGGCTCCTTAAACGAATAAACACCGAAGGACTATTAAGCGTTGCCGACGTCTGAGCAACGCAATGTGCACGTGATCCTCTCGAATTAGCTCTGACTGCAGAGTAATATGAGGTTTGCCGAGCGATCAGATACAATGGTGCGCACACATAGTTGGCACCGATGCATGTATTCGCGTTTCGTGGGGGAATCCTACCGATTATCCTTTCACCGTCATTAGACCGGCCCGGCGAACGCCGATAAATTATCGTTTACTTCTTCATTGAGTAACTGCAACGCCGCAAAGGGATGGCCGACGGGACTACTGAAGTTTTCATCTTCGTCTCCCCTCCTCCCGACGGGCTTAATCGATTGAATACGTAACGCGATACATTAATTATTTAATACTCCTGACTTTTGCGGTGTGCATCGTACGCGAATGTAATTGAGAGAGCATGTGTCTCACGGTTCAACACGAGAGCAGTTTATAACTGTGCCAATTTACGGCGGACCTCGCTCTGTCACGGATCAGTTGAGCCATTCCTTGGATATTATGTATAGTTCCATGTAATGATACCGTATGCATAGTAGGAAAGTACGAACTTCGATACTGCACTATTTCGATCTCCGACGTCATATTATACAACTCTCACCTTTATTCGAGCTGATGCAATTGATATATTCATTTAATGAAAATACTTAGACGCTGGTTGCGAAAAGGCTGCGGATCACGGAAATGATCTATGATCTATAAGTTTTTCATAGCCGGAAGCTTTCACTCAATTCAAATAAAGAAAACAATGTGCTGCTAATTGCTTCTGGCGTAACAGCAACTCGTGACTTCGCTATCATATTTGTTTTGGTGTAAAGTTAGTCTATAAGCATTTTCTAATTTTTTTGTACTTCACGATGTCGAGGCCTTTCTGGAATTGATCTGTAATGCATAGCTGATCGAAATGGCTACGTTTTCATGGACAGTGACGCTAATTTTGGCCCTCAGCCAAGAGAGTCAAACAATTAAAGGTGATGTGGTATAACGTTTCGCCCACTTGCCTCGCCCAATTGATAACAAAAACTGTGAAATTGTCTTTCCCTGCTTCTGTTGGTTTCTCACGGGAAGACAATTTTCTTTTTCTTGGTACAGTTTTTGTTAGCTCCGTATAAAGCTCATAGATCATAAAGATCAAATTTGTTCGATCGAGATATATCTGAAATACCAACGTAAGGTAACTGTGTAAATCGTTCGTCCATCCGGATACAAGATGGCGCTCGTTCTCCCGAACAGCACGCTCGTTCTCGCGTTGGTTCTCGGAGGACCGGAGTTTTCGCGGGCGGCCGAGTTTATGGGTAATATTTCCCAAGATTCTTTGGTAGCTGGGTGCGAAATGTCGAAAAATTTGACTCGAGCAGGAGGAAAAATTAATTTAATTCGATCTGCCAATGCCATAGTCAACAAAAAATAACGTCTCGGTGATGAGAAAATTCGTTGTATTCGGAGGTTTTTCTTGCCTTGTTGATAATGATGCAAAGAAAATGGCGAGTCTCAATGTTTTCTGCAGGAATCCGCGTAAAACGTGTAACTTGTTCCCTTCAACTTTGCAACTATGACGCTGCGAGTAACGTCACGCTTTCGTGTTTACGATTATAAAACATCTCCTCCGTATCTCGACTTGCCGTGAAGTTTTGTCGTAAAAAAAAAAAAATTTGCCCGAAAATGTTGCTCCGACGGAGGAATAACAATGCTGGACAGGCAGACGACGAGAGGAGTAAAAAATACTTAATGACTTATCGTCTGCAATGTTTCGACAGTTGATCATGCCTTCTCAAGATGGAGAGCAGCCGGACAATCCCATCATCACACGCGAAGACATAGCTCTGCTGCACGGCCTCGGGGTAAGACAACAATAACAACTACGAGTTATAAATCGTAAATGCTAAAAGTGTATTATTAACTTGCGCTGTTTAGGACAATTCGGGGGACATAATGGGATGCCTCAGCGTAATGGTGAATGACCCAGATACGGACGCCACTCAAGTCAGGGAAGTCATAGTCGATGACAATCTCCTGGGAGCTACACTCACCGCGATAACCCTGCCGGATGGAACGCAGGCTTTTGTCACAAACAATTTGGACGGAGATGGTTGGTATTTTATTTTATTTTATTTTACTTGATTTTATTTTATTTCATATTATTTTATTTTCATAGTAGTAAATGCATTTATTGACAATATTTTACACGATACGAATGTTGATAGATTTAAAAGAATATTTACAGTATTTATTTCTATTGCGAACAGGCTGTCAACCTAAGTTATCAGCTTATTTTCTTTAATATAATTTTATTTTATTTTATTAACTTTATTTTATGTTATTTTGTTCATGGAAAAAGGCTTGTACAAGTGTGAAGTAGCAAAATATAATGTTAATTTGTAAACCAGTTAAGTAAGAAAACCTCCAACTACAAAAAATTCAGAGGCTTGTAGAGACTTATTCTCGATATCATTTCAGAATCTGAATACAAAGAGCCGACAGTAGAATTGGAGAATGCGAGAGCGATATTGATAAGGGATTTATCAGAATTCACCGACGGCAAGACTCTACAATTCGAGCTGGAGCCGCCGACGTTTCTGCAGACGCAAGCGGGTACGTCGCGAAACACGGAGAACACGATCGTTCAGCTGTTAGACGGAACAGCGTACATGGTTACCGGCCACGCGGACATGGACGGCGATCTCTGGGAGATACAGGACGGTAAGCTCAAGAAGGACAAGTCGAGGAGCCAGCATCCCTGCCCGCAGGAAGGATGTACCAAAGTTTACAGCACGCCTCATCATCTCAAGGTAAAATGTGAACATTCAAAAGTGTGCATCTTTATTCGTCGGAACGATTTTACGATTTGATTACCTTGTTCCCTGATTTTTCTTCAAAGGTGCACGAGCGTTCTCACACTGGTCAACGACCCTACAGATGCACGCATCCGAAGTGCAAGAAGAGTTTTTCAACGGGTTACAGTCTGAAGGCTCACTTTCGCACGCACACCGGTGAAAAACCCTACAGATGCACAGCGGAGTCGTGCGACAAGGGTTTCAAGACATCCGGCGATTTGTTGAAGCACGTGAGAACGCACACGGGCGAGAGACCCTTCGTATGTCCGTTCGACGGCTGCGGGCGTTCCTTCACGACCTCGAACATCCGCAAGGTTCACGTCAGGACGCACACAGGCGAGCGTCCGTACAAATGCGATCAGTGCAGCAAAGCGTTCGCGAGCGCGACAAATTACAAAAATCACATCCGCATCCATTCGGGTGAAAAGCCATACGCGTGCTCGGTGGAAAATTGCAATCGTCGATTCACCGAGTACTCTAGTCTGTACAAGCATCAATTGGTTCACACGCAGCAGAGACCGTTCGAGTGTAAGCTCTGCCTCAGGAGATACAGGCAGAGCAGCACGCTAGTGATGCACAAGCGAACGGCTCACGCGCTCATCGAGAGCGACGATGGGATGGACATATTTTTGAGCGAGCCCTTGGACATGTCCGACGATCAAGCCGCGAGTCGCAAGAGTCTCACGAGACAGAATGTAATTACAGTCAAGCGGTGCGATTTGTCAGTCCTTGTATTATTTAACACTGACGAATGGCTTTCTTATTTTCCAGATCACCGTCAGCAAAGACGGACAGTTGCAAATAACGGAAGCGACCGAGGACTCGACCGACACGGAGACGCAAATTTTGCTAGTCGGTCACCCCTCGCAAATCGCCGCGCTTCAGGTTCGTTCGCTGCACAGCGGCAAAATCTTACTGCCCGAGGGCGTCCCATCTTTATTAAACGATCCTTGCAGCACATAAACTTGGAGGAGGATTTCGAGCAATCTGCGATCGACACGTCTCTGGAAGCTTTGAATATCAAAATTGAGGACATGGAGTACGGGTGGACGTAGGAATAATGTCCGGGATCACTTTAGCGTAAGACAAAAAAAAAACACACACACACAGCCTATCCGCCCACGAGGTGTTTCTATATACTTTGAAGCCAGTGAAACTGTGGCTTGTCACGAGACTCGCCGCAAGTGATATTTCAACGTATGGCCAATAAAAGCAAAATCAAATTTAATAATTCAACGATCGTTGTTTTTTTACTCTCCGAGGAATGTGTAGAAAAAAGGCCTCGTAGCGCACGAGGCTCACGGGTCTTTACCGCAAACTTTGTTATCGAGCCGATTCTCGATACAACGGCCTAGAATTTAAACAGTTGGCCGTGCGGCCTTCGCTCGAACATAATTAATTTAGCAGACGTCAGTTATTTCTGGTATATTTTTAATAATAAAACCACGCGCGAGAGGTCGAAAGTGCTCGAACATATTTGATATAAAAATTCATGGGATAGCAAGCAGTCCATAAATGTAAAGTATAAATAGTTTCACTCGATAAATTACGATGATTAATGTACGCAAAGCTAGCGCGTTATTGCGGAATATCAAAGTACACTCAATCATCGCCAGAGTCGTCGGGTAAACGTTGGGAAAAAAAATCAATTTGCGCCTTAATAGACCGGAGAAGAGAGCGAAACTTTTGACGCGAGCGCATTAAAGCCGAGTGGCATAATGAATGGCGCGGTTTGTCTCGTGTCTCGTGAAACGTAACGCGCCTCGAACCGCTCACAGCTTCGACGAGAGCCTCATTACACAATGCGTGTGAATAGCAAGAGGCGCGTTCGACCGATCGATGAATCGAACGTTTAACTATTTCATTTTATTTTTATTTTTTTCGGACGAAGAGGAACTTAGGGTCGTGAAAAATACTTCCTGTTTCCTGGATCCTCCCACTGTACCGGAAGGCCAGTGTCAGCAGCCAGCAACGGAGCGGATAGTCTCCGTTCAACTGAGTGTCCAAGTACATCGAAGTGACGACGATATCTCATCGTTAAGTGGCACGCAACTCACACCACGATATTTTCATCGAAAGGCGCTCATCCACGTGAGATCGAACGTTCCGAAGTAAGAATCGTCATAATCGTCAACGGTTCGTCTCGCCGTTCGAAGATAACGAAAAGAAAAAAAAAGATCTCGATAGATGCGATCTCGGATATCGAGATCGCTCTATGATCGAGATAAAATTTACGAAGAACCAAGAACGCTTCAACGCGATATCCTATCCGAGGAAAAACCGGCCGTTTTGAAGAAATCAAAATTTCTTTCTCGCGAGGAGATACAAAGCAAACGGAAAATTCGAGTGAGTCGGGATTTTCTTCCGCGCCGTCGATAATCCCGTAGCCTTTTTTTTAAATCGGAGACAATAATCCGGCGCAATTGTTGCGGGGATTAACGAGCTCTTTTTTATTTCGAGCACCTCAGCGACTTCGGTGTAGTCTCTCGTCCCGGCTGTATGTACCGTGCATCGAAAGCCACTCGCGATGTACATACGAAGGGAAGATAAGCCACCCGGTTGTCGACGCAGCGCGAATCTCGTTGCGGCCGATTTATAATTTTTCAACTGACACGGCAAACTCGGACCGATCTATTCACGGAGTCAGCAGTGCAAAAGCCGAGATTGAGGCTAATGCCGATTAATTGTTTCGCGTTCTCGATAGACGCGGAAAAAGTCGCGAGCCGAGCTCGTTTGCTGCGTTGTTCACGCGCGGTTATATTGAAAAGATTTTTTCGAAGCGTTGATATCGCATCGGAAAAAATCGTTGCCGCTCGCGCGAGATTCCTTCGGTTCTCGCGCTGTCTGCTCGGTCATGTCCGCGCCGGCGGCTTTGCTCTCGGTAAACAATTAGGTAAATTAATGTAAATTAATCTAATGGGGCCAGCGTCACTCGCGCTCGGTCTAGAATCTCTCGCGAAACATGTGTGCAGACTGTTAGCTTCGGTGGTAACTCCGCGCTGTTCTGGGACCCCCACGAGGACTATTTTATTTTATGTATATACATAGAAACCGTCGTCACGGTTTTATCGCCGAGAGTGCTCCAGAGGCAGGCGGAGAGATCGTGCTCGCGGTCGTGCACTTCCTCCCGGACGCTTAAGGCAAACTTTTACTCTTTATCTTTCGTGTGGCGCCCCTCATGACGCTGAACAAACCGCGAGCGAGTCGGTCCCCGTCGGCTACCGCTTAACGATTTAGTGTGGAGTTCATCTATGCTGTTTAATTCAAGCGTCACGGAGACAATACCACTCGATACAAAGGTCTTTCGATGAAATTACAGAAATTGTACATTTTAAAGAAATGTTCTCAAGCACATATTTCCACTTTTCTTTGCGACGAGCCAAAGTCGAGAGGGACCAATTGATAAATGGCAAAAATGATTTTTCTTCTTCCTTGCAAAGCAATAAGTCCTTAGTCCCGATAAACTGTTTAAACAAATCGAATAGACAATCGCCGCCACGAGCAAAAAAATCGCGACGGTTTTAATAATATAAGCGTCATGGGGAAAATACCACTTTTTACAAAGATCCTCCGATAAAATTTAAAAAATGGTAAATTTCAAAGAAATATTCTCGAACTCATATTTCTCTATATATTTTTTTCGCGACGAGCCAAAATTGAGCGTGACCAATTGGTAAATGGCAAAAACGATTTTTCTTCTTTCTTCGTCTCGATGGCAAAAGTTTCGTTTCATCATCGATGCAAACCAATAAACTCGTAGTCTCGATAAATTGCTTAAACAATTCGAATAGATAATCGCCCCCAATAATCCCTCCCGGTATATCATACACGTTAACCCGCCCGTTGGACTCTCGGCCATGAGTGTGCTTGGACGGTGATTTTTCAACCGATAATATTGCGCGTATCGCACCATCGATGAGACGCGCAACAGATCGCTCGGTGATAAAATATATTTATAAAAATTAAAAAAAGGAAATTAATAAAATAAATAAATAATAAAAATAAAATGAGGTACCGAGTAAAATACAATTGGCCGTATTCATGCCATATCTCCTAGCTCAGAGTCTCTCTGCGCTTATAGCTTCCGCATTCAGTCATAGTGACTGTCATCAGCGTCGTTACAAAGTAGGGTACGCGGCCAAAAATGTATAATGATGGGCTGAGAAACCGGGCACGGGTTCGCACGGTTCTCGACGACAAAAAAACGATCTATCCAGATGTCCTCGGTTGATGAGGGATATCGTAGTTCGACCTTCTCCGTCGCGGACCTTTGACTTTTGACTTGAGTTTTTCATCGGTTGCATCTTACCAGCAACGAATGAGATTATGCTCTGTACACAAGGATTATCCAGAGTCCGCGCTGGCCTCGACAACTAGAACCCGAGTGAAGAAACTCTTGAGGTCAGATAGCGCGAGCCTCGTTTCTCCCGATGTCTCTCGCCAGTGTGTACAAGTCAGACGATCGTGTGTCCTTATTTTGCCCTGATAATTGAAGTAAATCCACGACGGTTGCGAACAAAAATGTCATTGCGAGCGGTACGGTGACGAGAGATCCAAATCGGCGAAAAAAAATCTTGGAATATATCGCGGTGATCATATCTGCCGTCTTCTCCTTGGCAGTCGAAATTGAAATGTGTATAGCACTAGCAGGTTGTTGCGGCTCGGGCGCTTCACCCCCTCGCTACGAATTATGAAATTTAGAAACCTGTCCTTTAAATTTCCGGAGAATTACCTATAATATCTCACTTCCGATTTGAAAATCTCATTTTTTGACCGGAAGTGACGTCATACTGAAAGTACGTCACATCAGGTTTGGGCATCTAAGATTTCAACCAGAAATACGTCATTTTCGGTTTGAAGATCTACGTTTTCGACCGGAAACACGTTTTCAGGTTTGAAGATCTAAATTATCGACCGGAAATACGTCGTTTCCGGTTTGAAAATCTAATCATTTGTCCGGAAGTGACGCATTTCCGATACGACATCACTTCCGATAAAAAAATTAGATTCTCAAACCGGAAATGACCTATTACCGGTACGACGTCATTTCCGGTCGAAAAATGAGATTTTCAAACCGGAAGCGACGAGTGGACCTCTACGGGAGCACCTAAATTCTTGAGAATTGGTGAAAAAAAAAAACTTTTCAAAATCTTTTACGACTTCTTAAATATTATATTTAAGATTCTTTCGACGCAAGAAAGAAAAAAGCAGACGGCGCGGCAGAATTATCGCGTCACTCGGTCTGGGACGCTCGGATAGATGAACGATCGCATCTCTCTTACTTAAGCGAGATGCGAATAACGTTCCCGTGCTCTCGCGAAGACCCTTTCTTCATACCGGACGGGCTCGCGCGTGATTGCGATACAGTTCGTGGGTTAAAAAAATAATAATAAAAAAATAAATAAAAAAGTGTGTATATGGATGACGAGTTAGGCAAACGATTTCGTCGGTTCGTCGGGCATCTGTGTGTATAGAAACGCTAAACTTGCCAGGGTAGTTCAAATCGCCAGAGCATACAGGGACGAGAGAAAAAGCTGCGAGCGGCCACAGTCATTGGCACACGAAAGTTAACTCGTACCTTAAACTAAACGTTCGTGCGACAAATGCGAGAAGGCCCGAGGCGAAAATAGGCCGATTACCGAGCTATCGGCATGTAGCTGAGACGTGTAAATAATTCCGGCGTTTACCCTCAACCCGTCCCGTGTGAGCCGGAGCAATCAGCATAACGATCTCGAAGTGCAAAAATAAGGTGCGAATGAGACCCCGATGATCATGTTTGTCCACACGTCTGTCCAACCACGCGTGCTCGGACTTCGTGTCGACATTCCATTTGCTTCGGGGCTTTGCCGATCGGCTATCCATTAGCCGGGAATTATGGGAAAATTTTTTTTCATCATATTTCTTCTTCTCTTTTTTTTTAATTACACGATGTACGGAAGTGGGTAATTTTAGATAGGCGATGCGTAATTGCAAATTAACTTTCGAACGATATTTTTTACGTGCATCGTGCACTTGGGGCGCGTCGTAAATAATAGCGAGACACAGGCGGTTGCAGCGCGACGTTTAATGTACGCAGCTTGCGCAAACATATCGGTAGCTTCTAGCGTAGAACAGTAACATTGATGTGGGCGCGAGACGGGTCGGGGAGAGCTCGCGGTGGATGTTTTCGCATCGAGGTAGTTTCGAAGCCGGGAAGAAATAATGAGAGAGAGAAAAAAAAGAAAAAAATAGTGTTTATTCGTATATCCATTGTCGAAGGGAGTTCTCTTTATCGGAGTCACGAGGCTGCGCCGGTGGAGCGTCGTCGCGATCGTACGTTAAGCGACCTTAAGCTCTTCGTAAAAAATTTCAATGTCGTTTCATTCAATGTGCTCTCCTCGTCACGAGGAAGTCGACGAAGAGGTTGTCTTGTGACGAAAAAAAAAATGAAAAAAAAACACACAATTCGTCTATCGACAACGAGACCGGGGAACAATCGTATCGAGAATCTTTTTTTCCTCCTTTTGCTTCCTTTCTATTTCGGACATATCTTAGTCACGATGTTATGTTCTTCGTAGGCTCGCGTTGTGGGCATTGTCACAGCGGACGTGATGCTCGAATTCAGCGTATTTTGTTTCCTTGTCGAATTTTACGGAAGGAATAAATCATCAGATAAATTCTGTGACGCATATTTTTATTTTTATAGAATTTCTAATGTGATCGACACGAAGTGATGACGGTTTAACGCAAACAATTGAATGACTCGTAAAATCTAAATAAATCAACGAATACGCCAGAAAGTTTCTCAATCGATCTGTGCATTAAAAAAAAAAATCATTTCTTATGGATTACTGATTTTACATTCATAACAAAGTTTTTTATTGTCATTTTTATATAAACGACAACTTATAAACCCGAATTTTTATATAAATCATTTGTCCTGGAGTTTACATTTATAATATATGTATATATTTTTTATTACTTTGTTAACGCTGAGTCGATTTTTCTCGAGCGATCGAGTGTTTCTCATTCGTTTCATAACAGATTGTTGACATAATTGTCACAATAATCCTCGCGTGTCCTCATTAATATTAATCCAATTCTTGCATTACCCGCTTGTTTTACAATCCGGGATGCGCCACAATGCGGTCTATCTTCCCAGCCATTTCCTCGTGACGCGTCTCTCGCAATATCGCACGATCCATAGATCGTTTGTGTATTTCAACCGACGACGAACGTGAGACGGATGATAAATCGCGAAGGAAAAACCGCACCCAGCTCGTTTCCTTATCGTCCCACGTTGACGCAGATTTTTTTTGTTACCGGGAATCAGCGAATTCACGAATATTCCAGGGTCGACGGCTCACGCTCGTTCATCCTCAGCCACTATTTCAGGGTCGATCCCGGGCGACGACGGGCCTCACCGTACCCAACAAATGTTGTCGCGCATGCGTGCCTCGAATTTAATTTATTCCCATTCCGCTGCGCAACCCTTTGACACGGCCGCGAATAAAAACACACTCGTCGTCTCTACCGTTTCTTCCGAGAGATATCTTCCCAAAAGCTGTCTCCTAAACACTTTCATCATCCCAAGAGATATTTTTCGGCTGTATCTCGAATATGATCTCTCGTCAAAAAATAATAATAATAATGATTTTAATTTATTTAAAAATGTAATACATCTGAGGGATTTCTTCTTTAGAATCAGAATACAATATATAATAAATCCTAACTATTAGAGCTCCAGAGTAAAGCGTTATAAATGAAGAAAAAGTTTAAAACACTCAATTGATGATTCGTAAGAATTAATAACACTCCGCATGAGACTTGCTTGCGACTAAGCGCCTTTCTTTTTCTGTGTTATTTTATTGCGTTTAATTTTTTGTTTTCGTTGTAATTCCTCCCCCTACTCATTTCTTAGAACTGCTATGTTTGCCGATGTTTTTAAAGTCTTGGAAGACGTGCCACGCAAATTCAGTGCCAATAATAATAATAATAACGATAACCTGTTCTGTTATTCTGTATTGCTCGGTCCTTTGGGGATTTATCCCTGGACTCTAATAAACTATAATAATAATAATAATAATAATAATAATAATAATAATAATAATAATAATAATAATAATAATAATAATAATAATAATAATAATAATAATAATAATAATAATAATAATTTTCAATTGGTCGAATAATTAGTACCAGCGCGTGATATCGGGGGTTCAAGCGATAAAGGTAGATCTTTCCCGTCGGAGAAGGGGAGTAAAAAAAGAGGAGAGTGGTGAGAGAGATCCATCGTCACACCGGGCCGGTGACGAGACTTTATAATCGCTTTTCTCGAGTGGCTCTCTTAATCCCAAAGAGGAGGCCGACCGATCCGTGCGTAGGATAAGAGACCACTGGGGTCCCCGTGGCGATCCCGGAGCTCGGGGTACGGCATAAAATAGCTATTTGCCAGATACGCGTTAAAGATATCGGGAGCTCATCGATTACGGACTTCTTCTTCGTTCGCTCCGCCAGAAAAGATAATACTGGCGGTTCGATAAAAAAAAAAAAAAGAAAAAAAAGAAATAGAAGGAAAGAACAGAGGGGCCTCAGAGTCTGTAGGGGATAACGGTCGGCAGAAGTCGGCTTTAAAAGCGGGGGCCGCGGCATAGTTCGAGTTCCACGAGCCGACGAGCTCGCACTTAGGCTAAATCACATCGAGAAGCCCCGGCCGCTCGCGCGTTGCGTTCTCTCCAGGCGTGTGTGACCGGCGTGCGAGTCGACGACAGTCCCCACCGGTTGCGATAGACGGACAGATAGATACGCGAGTGCGTTCGCGATCGAAGGTACGCGCGAGAGAGACTCCACAGGGTCGCCGGTGAAATCGGCACGACGCCTCGGCAAAGCAAAGACGACGGAGCCGCAGCGACGGGCACGATGATTTCGTGACGAAAAATTATCATCCCCCTGGGTGCCGAGAGCGTTACAGCCGGAGGATTTTAATCTCAGACGCCACGTGCACTATCTTCGTCGGTGCTCGCAATTCGCCGATCGTCAGCTAGTCAACCTCATTGGCCATAAAAGTTCGATAAACAAATATATAAATAAATAAACAAATTTAAAATAAATACATAAATAATTTTTTTTTAATCAATAAATCAATCAATAATAAATAAGTAAATAAAAATGTCGAAGAAGCAATGGATGGTCCTGCTGATGCTGTTCCTGACCTACCTTCTCCTCGGCGCATCAATCTTCTATCACATCGAGAGCCGACTGGAGATCGAGAAGGTCGCCGAGGCCAGAGAAGAGCGCATCGAGATCAACGGTAAGCTCTCTTTACGCATCCTTTACCTTCTTGTTTTGCCAGTGCTCAAAATGAAAATAAAGAGATGTGCAACTTAAGTACTGCAATGTGCATCGTCTTCGTCGTATTGCTCATTGATCGGCGATTAGTGTTCTCGGCCACGAGGCTCGCGCACAAGCGAACGACCCTGCAGGTTTTCATTCTCCGCCGGCCGTACGTCACGCATTATTAAAACGTACTATACGCGCGCTAAAATACTACGTCCTCGTGACAAACGCCGCACCGCCGCTGCTCCTTTGAAAAACGAACGTGCGCGACATTCGATTCTTCCGCTTCGAGCGATCCGACCGACGGTCGTCGATCACTTCGCAACATAGTAGCGAAGTTACACTCTCCCGGACAGCCTGTCGTGATTCATCGATTATCGTCGTTCCAGTTGTAGCGACAGACGTTTGACAGCTAGCACGTGTGTTTATAATACGCCTCTAAATTTTACTCTTATCTCATTTTTTTTTAAATTATTTTTCTATCGAAATAGCTTTAAGACAAAAAATATATCATTCGTCGTTTCGTTATATTCGTCATGCTATGTCCTCAGCGTTTCCATTATTTTTGAAATGGCAAAAGATTTTATTTTATTTCATTTTAGTAGCAGTAGTAAAAGAGATTTATCGCCAGTGTTAATATTCACAGTATTGGAAGGTTTTTTTTCCTTCCCTTAGTTTACGGTTAAAAGATATTTTATTTTATTATTTTCATTTACTTATCTTTTTCATTCCAATTTTTTAATATTATTTTTTTATCGAAATAGCTGTAAGAAAAATAAATATCTATCATGCTATATACATCTTCGCCGTTTCCATTACATTTCAAATTCCAAAGTATTTTATTTTATTTTAGTTCAACAATATCGAGACGTTCGGTGCAGCACAATAGAGGGATTCGCATAGTTCCGAGTATTTTTGTATGCGAAGCCGTGCCCCGGCGTCACAGCGGCTGGAAGGCTGCGAGCTTTGTTCGCCGTCCGAGACGAGGGTTCGCAATGTCTCGCGTTCTTCGGCGCGACGCAATCGGGCGTTTCGTAACTTCGAATATGGTCCGAACTACATGTAACAATAGATTCGTCGATATACGTAGCGATTACCGCTGATCGATTTGACAATCTGCTCTCGATTGACGGGGCGACTGCGAATTCAAGGAAACGATGGCCGATCGCGTCCTCTGTGCCGGCGCAGTGAAACCTGCGCGACAGATCTCCGGACCGGTGAATCATCCGAGCGAGCGCCGCGTGAACTATGCCGGTCCGACGCTCCGCGCATTTTTTTTCTTCCCGGTATTTCACGCCACCGACGCTCGATCGAAGAAGCGCGGACACGCGTTGTTCTATCGTAATTCTTGTTTCCACGGGTCTGTGTTTGTACGAACCGGACATAAGGCCAAGCGCCTCGGCCCGCGCGTTATCCTGCTCGTCCATCGCGACCGATAGAAAACTCCGCCGGGTATCCGACGGCGTGTACGTGTAACCGGCAAATATCAGCTGATAAGATAATTGGAAGCAATTGGTTCAAAGATAGCCCCGTTTAAAGAGCACCGAGAGCTCTCCCGAGTCTATTCAGGGAAGATCTATGTTGGCGCAGTATCAACGGTACGGATTGATCGGAGAGCCGGGCTAATCGACGGTGGTCGAGGGAGCTCGCGTGTGTAATAACCAAGGCGGAGATATCCTCGATGCCCCGAAGACTCCGGACACGAGCCTTTGTCGTTCAACTTTTTTATAACGACGTTGATTAACATTTTTAGAAAGCATTTTGTTCCAAGAAAAAAATGGACTGGTAGATACGACGGTATGACGTCACTTCCAACGAAAAGTTAGATATCCGGACCTAAAGTCGGGTATTTCTCGTAATTGGGACAAACAAACAAACAATTTTCCAACAAACGCTCACGTAGCTCCGGAGATAGACGTACGAACTGCGACTATACCCGCATGTTTATGTATACCGTGTATATATGTCCAAGCTACTGAAACCTGACGGGGCGCGACGAAGCCCCGGACCGAAGAATCGAACCGGCGACAACGGATAAGGAAGGAGGAGAGAGAAAACTGAAGTAGCCCTTAGGGGATTTTGTATCGACATAATACCCAACAAACAATTTTCCAATGTATATATATATTAATTAATATGTAAATAATATATGTTATTCATATATTATTATTATTATATTAACATATATATTAATATAAACCAAGTTCTTGGCTTCGAGTAATCTACTAGGGAAAGGTTTACCGTTTGTTTTTTACCTCGAATAATTATTATTTTCTTAATGCGGGAAGTTTGATCTATTGATTCCCTTGTTTCTTTTTTATTTAAAAACAATAAAGATTCATCAGGTTATTAAATTGTAAAAGGGATCCGTTTACTCTTTACCAATAAATAATAAATAAATCAATAAATATATATCAATGCTAGGGATTCTAGTCGAGTCGCGCGCTTCGCGCCCTCCCCTTTGAGTGTCTCCAAAACTTACTCAGAATAGGGACTTAGAATCATCAAGAATAGGTTCGAGGGCTCCAAGAGACATATAATTTTCCATAAACTAATTGATAAAGGAAATTTGAGTGACACATCAGCCACCTCCCCTAAAAGGGACTTATCATTTTTCAGCCCTCCCTCATGAGAGGTATTTCACTCCAGTTTAATTTGACCCCTGCCAGTGTTTCATTTGACCCCGGCCTTATAGATTCTTGAACACGGCAGCGGCAGTGGCAGTGAAATTTTTTACATTGTAGAGAGATAAGATATTAATATCAAAATATATAATATGTAATATATGCATTTTTTTCGTGAATTTTATTGTCCCCGACCTTTGGCTCAAATATAGCTTAAATTTCGACACTCGAGGGCATCCAGCATGCAATTAGAACGCCGGCGCGTTTTATTTATCACAACTTGGTTGCCTCGCATATCCATCGTTCTCCTCAGGAGAGAATAATTTCTTTCGCGAGCTCAGAGTCTCAAGTTAATGCCTGGTTTAATTATAAACGATTTTTATTTTATTTTTTCAGCTCTCCTTCACCATCACTACATACGAAAAGAGGTTCAAGAACAGCACGAGATTCTGGAAAGACTGACCCGCTATTGCGGCAAGTCCGTATACAATTACACGGAGAACGAGACCGATCCACTGAAATGGGATTTTTACAACAGCTTCTATTTCGCCTACACTGTAGTCAGCACTATAGGCAAGTGTCCGATTTCTCGAGTGCACCACTCAGCGATATTGCGGGAGATACAGAGATATTATTTACGTGTTATTTACCTCGTAAACTTTTATATACCTTCTGTACTATATGTATAAGGTAAAAAGCACTTTGCTGCTGCTGCTGGTCGGAGATACCTGTAATTGTGTAATAACGTCGCAGTGAGGGATAGATTAGATTATCCCGTGCGAGTTATTACCGAGAAGGCACGACGTCAAGATTTATCACGCTGCCGGTAAATGGTCAGATATAAAAAAAAATTGAATCCCTTAAAAAAACAATTTAAATAACGAAAGTTCAAAGTTTTTAAAAATAGAGATCAAATTTTCAATATAACTTCCCTTTGACTTCCACGATCGGATATTTCTTCGGAATTTAATTTCGACCAATTTCAAACAGGATACGGAAACCCCGCTTGACGAACATACATGAAAAAAAAAATTTAATAACGAAAGTTCAAAGTTTGAAAAATAGAGGTCAAATTTGCAATGTATCTTCCTTTTGACTTTTCCTATCGAATTTTTCTTCGGCATATAATTTCGACGAATTTTAAACAGGATGCGGAAATTCCGCCTGACGAACATGCATGAAAAAAATTTATAATAACTAAAGTTCAAACTTTGAAAAATAGCGGTCAAATTTGCAATCTAACTTCCCCTTGACTTCCACGATTCGATATTTCTTCGGCATTTAATTTCGACAAATTTTACAACAGGATACGGAAATCTCGCCCCGACGAACATGCTGAGCCGTGTGCTGATGATATTCTACGGTGTCGTCGGTATACCGATGAACGGAATCCTTCTGACGCAACTGGGCGAATTTTTCAGTCTGGTATTCGTTCGCGCTCATCAGAAGTACAAATCATACAAGAACAGCCACAGCGAGTACTCGAAGAAGCTCACGCCTCTGGAGACGAGAAAGGCCGGCCTGGCCGCTCAGATATTCATGTATCTCACACCGGGATTCGTTATGTTCATTTTTTTTCCGGCCTTTTTATTTTCGCACTACGAGGGTTGGAGCTACGACGAGGCTGTGTATTACGCATTCGTCACGCTCACCACGATCGGATTCGGCGACTATGTTGCGGGTAAGAGAAAATATATTTAAAAAATTAATTAAAAAAAAACAATATTGGTGCTGTCGGTGCAAATCGATAATATAAAATGTTCATGACCAACCGATCGATGACGATGAAAGTCGAAATAAGAAAACATATCAACAAGAAAAATTCCATAAAAAATTGATTAATTAAAAAAAGAAAGATCGTTGCCAATTAACAATCGAGCAATAGATAAATTCGTCCGACCGACTTGCGCGTGAGGTTGAGAGCAATATCTAAAAGATAGAATCTCCGCCGCCAGTTCTAATCTGTTTGGAGAAAACAAGTGTTGGTCAACGTGTCGGTACAAAGATGTTTTTTCCCCGTGCGATTAAAGAACATGTAATAATTCCTCGCCGATTCGAGGTGATATCGAATCGATTAATTCCCGCGAAACAACAATTTATCTGTAGATATGTTTATGTACCGAATATATATATACGTTTCCGTTTGATCGTACATGCTCTCGTTCGGCAGGCGATTGCGTGAGGTAAGTGGAACGCGAACAATTTTATTATTATTTTTTTTTCTAGAAATATTTGTCGAGCAAAATCAATCATGACGATTAAATCAAAATAATCAGATAAGGATCGGTGGCCCTTTGAGCGCTGGATGCCTGTAACCTGACGAGTCGCATGTTAATAGAAAAAAAGGACGGAAAATTGTAGTGATTAATTAATGAAATTGATTAATTGAAAATTAATTGATTGAACAATTTTTTCCGCCGCATCTGTAAACGTTCTGTAAATGGTGTAGAACAGAAGTTAATAACCCGTTGTATCAATGGGCGATCAATAAGTCATGCAAACACTTTTTCATTTTTATTGTTATTTTTTTCAAGAAATATTCGTCGAGCAAAATGATTCATGTCGGGATGATCGATTTGATCATAATAATCAGATAAGGATTGGTGATTCTTTGAGCGCTGGTTGGTTACACCAGAGCGCATTGTAACGTGGAAAGATGCATGTTAATAGAAAAAAAAAACAAAAACGGAAAACTGTAGCGATGAATTAATAATTGACATTTTTTATCTGCCTCGTCTGCGTTCTGTAAACAGTGTAGCACGGAAGTTATTTCCGTAATACAAATGGGCAGTCAATTAGTCACGCTTGATCGATCGCTTATTGACGATCTCTTGTTGAAAGACAATTAATAAATGTCTTCCTCGTGAATTAACACTACAGGCCAGGACAACACGAAAGGCAGCGGTGTCTTGTTCATCCTCTACAAAAGTTTCCTTATCGCGTGGATATCGTTCGGTCTCGGCTACATAGTCATGATAATGACCTTCATAGCTCGGGGTATGCAGAGCAAGAAGATCGTCAGGCTCGAGCACAAACTCGCCATGAACTTGAAACACACGCAGAGCAAGATATGGAACGAGTTCAACAAGGAGGTTGGCTATCTGAGACGTGTATTCAACGAGCTGCAGCTCTCCAAGGTCAAAGTGAGTCACCCACAAATTTTCCGTTTCTTGTTTTTTAAGAAATTTTTTTTTACTATAAAAATATTTAATTAAACATTTTTTAAATGAAACATTTTTATAACTAAACATTTTTTAAATGAAACATTTTTATAACTAAACATTTTTTAAATGAAACATTTTTATAACTAAACATTTTTTAAATGAAACATTTTTATAACTAAACATTTTTTAAATGAAACATTTTTATAATTTCCCCGTCCACAGCGTGTTTACGTGGACGAGTACGATTACGAGGCGCCCCCGGCTAAGTTTCAACGTAGCAACAGCTTTCCCGATCTTCGAGACCTCGTTTACGGAGGTCTGGCCAATCCTATGCCGCCCCATCCGCGACGAAGAGCCAACAGCGAAGTTGTGCCAATGGTAATTATCGATCCGTCTCCACTGGATGAGTATTCGATCTGGGGCCTCGATTAATTCGTCGATTAAAAAATTTTCAGGAAACACCAGTAGCGAGGGTAGTCTCGGAGACGGATCTGCAGAGAATCGACAAAACAGCGACATTCGCGAGTCACGCGATGGTCCAGCCAGCCGAGCTCCTCGCCCGTCTCGTCAACATCCTCGGTTACATTCCACCGGCTCCGGACGACATCAACGACGAGCAGGAGCAGACTCCCGAGGCGGACGCCAACAGAGCCGGCGTTCAGGGCTTCACCGACCGCGAGATCCTCTCGAGCGAGAAAGGCTGGAACATTTCGATGTGGAAGCTCGGCGGGTACGACGAGAAGCCATCGGGAAGAAAGCCGAGGTCTCGTGCGGCGAGCGAGGTGCGTCTGGATCCGAAGTACGACCCGGGCGTGACGCAGAGGAACGTCGAGTGGACGTGGTCGGGACCGTCGGCCTCGAGAAAAATTCAGGAGCTCATAAAAGCTCGCAGAAACGGTGCGAACGGAGCCAACGCCGCAGGCGGCAAAGAAACGAAATCCAAGTTTCCGAATCTCGCTCTTCCGATATCCGTGCCGAAGACGCTGTGGCCGAGATGGATGAAGCAATTGTCCAACAAGCGGGAGAGAAACTCCGTGTCGGTCGGAGATCTGGAGTCGAGGGATGGCGAAAATTACTTGACCCAACCGTCCGGAGGCTTCAACGGTGAGGGGGCTCAGTCGCGAGGCTTCTCGACCGGCTACGATCCGACGGACTCCTCGTCCAGGCCTTACTTCACTCACACCGGAGCCGCGAATCTGGCCAATTCCCTCGAGGGCAGCAATCTCCTGGAGGAAACTTCTTTGGCTGATTTTCTGAGAGCTCTGACCGCCCTGCACACGACGGTGGCCGGCGCGGTGCCCGACGACTACGTTCGGAAACCTCAGCGAAAAATGGGAACGGCTTGTCTGACACCGCCGAAATTGCCGAGTCTTCTGACCCTTTTCTCACCGCCTCACGGTAGCGTCTCGGCTAATCAGAGCCATCAGAACACCATCACCGGCGCAGCGGGCGCTTACAACGCCGCTCCTGGTCGAAGATTTTCTCTCCGGACTGCTGATAATTCGGGAACTCAGACGCCGATTTACAACAGACGCAGCAGCCTGGCGCATCAGCCCGCCGCTAAGCCCAGACGATTTTCGTTGCGGCCGGTCGTCACGCCTCTCGGGAATTCGCCCCTGAATGGATCTCCCTATCTTTCGGTAAGCCCGGCAGACACTTTGATAAAAAAAAAAAAAATGAAAAATATCTCCTAACTCGTGCACATAAAATCCCGCTTTCCGTTCCTGTGAAGTGTGCGCAGAAAGGCACTTTATTTCACTCCATGCGAAAATGTGGCTTTCACGCACTCGGTGCGTAAAACTGCCATTTTCCCACCGAGTGAAGTGAAATTAGTAGGAGTAGGTGAATGGCATGGGCGTAGAAAGAGGAGTCTTGACTGTGTGAATGACGCATTCGACACATTCATTTTTCACACTCGTCAAAAACTCCCTTTTCCCTTGCCATACAAATAACTAATTCGGACAAATAAATGATTAATTCTACAGGGTATGCCGAGACACGTGATGGAGCGTCAAGTTCCATCGGCCGCCTCGCCACCGCCCTACAGCTCGGAGGCTTTCGTCGTCGAGTGTCCCAAGGAGTCGCTGGTGCAGATGGAAGGCGCCCCAGGTGTTTCAACGCCAATAACATCCTCAACGGGAGTCCGAAGATTCTCCCTTCGGCCGACCGTCCCACCGGAGATCTCCCAGATGCCTCAGGCTCCGTCGCCTCTGACCAAAGGACTGCCTCGTTGGCGCGCCGGGATGCTGCAGAGACAGATAAATCAGATTAATTTACAGAAACGAGTACGAGCGTTCAGTCTCAGCGACGTTCACACCGAGGGCTCCAAGGGAACCGCCGAGAGGAATGCAACACCGGCTATCAGTCCCCTCGTCGACGGCGTCAGGATTCTCGGAGGCCCGAAGGATCAAGCGACGAAATCCTCGACTCAGAAGACCGTAACGATAGTTTCACCGAGGCCCGAGGAACTCGCGGCAATAAGGACTAACGATCCGATGCAGAGCGCCGTTGAGAACCCTCTCGAGAGCGCGATCTTGAGGAGTCAGATCGACGAACCGCAGTCCCGACCGTCCAGGACTCGGGTGCCTTTTTCGAGAACTATCTCCGCCCTGAACAATCCCTTCGCTACCTTCGTCGAGGCCAGACCGGCCGTTGGCACGAATCCTTTCGACTTCAACGCCGCCCGGGGTAGTTCCAGTGACGAGGCATCCGCGTCAACCAGCAGCGAGACTTCGTCCGTCGGGACCGAAGCGACTTCGACGACGACCCTCGCAGATTCGCCGTCCAGCGATCCAAACTCCAGGACGATTTATCAAGCGTTGCAGGACGTGAAAAATATCGAGGCCTCGCCGTCAGTGGCCTCGAGTTTGGAAAGCACCGAAACGACCTCGAAACCGAGCCAGATCGTCGATGCTTCGAAGAGCGTTTCGATATCGTCGAGTTCGACCGCGGAAACCGATAGCAAGGGGGCGAGTCGCAAAGTGTCCGCGGTCTCGATAGGTCACTGGACGGACTCGAGGAAACCTGGCTCGAGAAAGGTCTCCACCGTTTCGCAACAGAGCACTGACTCGGCGAGGAGCAGAAAAAGTTCGACCAACAAGAATCCCGGTGACAAACCGAGAGTCTCGATAGACTCTTACAAACCGCTGATGGAAGTTAAGATCGAGAAACCCACGGAAAATCCTTTCGAGCGTTACAAAGCGAGCGTGCAAATTTCTATGAACGACGGGGATTCCCTCACCGAGGTGAAGGTCGACTCGCCTGTGAGCGGGCGCACATCGAGCGAGGATTCAACAGAAGCGGAGAGAAAATTTTCCACCAGACTCGGACGAGATCCGCGAGAGTCGACGACGTGAGGGAGACATTTTTGTGATCGCCACGCGGGGAGATCCAACACGCCACTCGCGCAACAGAAACACTGTGATATAGTACCTGGTACAATTTTAGTATGTAAAAAAAGATGATCCTGTAAATATCTGCGTGGCATCAAATTTCATCTTTGGCGAGTCTTTGTCAATGCACTGCTTCGGCAAGAAAAAGAACTTGTGGACTTGTAAAATTTTATTCTCTAAGTGAACTTCCGTGAGCGAGGTTTGTGCGATGCAAAATAGAGCCGTTATAATTTGACGAAATTTGATCTCGTGCAGATATCTTCTGGGTCATAAAAAAAGCACGAATCAGCGGTAATTCGATGTAAATAATTAACACGCGATTTTAGTCAATCCAGATATTATAAGTACGATAACGAGACGTGACATGATCGTCGAGACGAGCTGCCGATACAAATAATTCCGAGACTGAAAATTTCAGCTTGCAACTTTTTATTGATGAAAAATGTTGGCGTAATAAATAAAAAGATCGTCGGAATTAGCCGAATGCTTCTGTACGACTATTCGCGCGGTGCGTACCGTCGCCCCGCGTGACAAAAACTTTCATACCGGTATGTCCAAGAAATTAACTATTATTATACACATGCGTGAAGCCGATCGTTATCGTAGTTGGATAACGTTCGTATACAAAAAAGATAGGAAAAATAATCAACAAAACAATTTTTTTCTACGCGCTTGGAATCGCTAGAGTTTTTCGCAGCTCTTCGACGAGCTTCCCCCGTGAGATGGCTCGTTCCGCTCGAGTTTTCACTTCCCGAAGCGTTACCTCGCCCCGGGCGAGTTCACCCTCGCCTATTATAATGGCCAGAGGAATGCCGCTGTCCTCGCAGTGCTGCAGCTGCGCCAAGAGCTTCGGATTGTTCTTGTAGGATTGCTCGGCCTTGATACCGGCCTCCCAGAGATCAGCGAGAATTCGCATTCGCTCCATGTGCAGATTTTTCTGCGCCGTCGCGACGAAAACTTCGACCTCGGTCGTGCGCGTCTTCTGGCCTTGATTCGCGATTCTCGACTCGAGTACACTGAATATTCTTTCCACTCCCAGCGAAACACCGACGCAGGGTACAGTCTTCTTCTTGCTGTCGAACATACCGACGAGATTGTCGTAGCGGCCACCTCCTGCCACGCTGCCGACCTCGCAGTTCTCGGCTGTAATATTAAATAGCATTTTATTAACTTCCTCGAGCTCTTCAAATATTAACAAAAAATATTATTTTTCCCGATTACTCTAAAATAACTACATTCCTTGCGTGCAACACGGCGGAAAATCACCTGTTATTGACCAATGTTTACTCGTTTACAGTACTCTATTGTATAATAAACCAATGTTCACAGTATTCGGAGGTACTGTTTCAGTACTTCCGAGGGCGTAATTATCACGATTTTGCGACGCAAAAAATATGATTATTTTCACGAAGTCGGAAAATAAACATCGTATGCTGCACGAAAGGAAGCGTATTTTCACCTCGCGTCATTTCTGCCCTCGCTTCCCTCGGGCAGCAAACTTCACACTTAGCGAAAATCGTTCACTTCCCTCCCTTGTACCTTAATATAGTAATAATCGTTAATAATTACAGGTGAGAACGGCCTCGTAAATGAGACCCGTGTAGTAGTCCAATCCTCTCGCGAGACTCAGATCGAACAGTACTTTGTCCGAGACTTTGTAGATATCGCAATACTTCAGGAGCAATTCCATAGCGTCGAGGCCTTGTCTCGCCGATGCTTGTTTCATCAAATTCTCATCGTTCCTGAGCTCGGCGATGAGTTTGGCGTCGCCGCGCTTCGACACGTATTCTCCGATTTTATCGGCGATCGCTCCGTCCAGTTGTTTCTCCTCCACGATCTCCTTGCGCACTTCTTCCCACGGGCTCTTGTCGAGTTTGTCAACGGACGAGCACACGCTACGGAATTTGTCGTTAGGCACACCGCAAGCCGCGAATATTCCATCGAGCAGGCATCTGTGGTTGAGTTTTATGACGAAAGTTCCGAGATCGAGACTCGACAGAGCCTCGTAGACGACGCGAATACACTCGGCGTCCGGGATCATCGCGTCGTACTGACCAGCGATGTCGAAATCCTGAAATCATTATAATATTAACAATCTGCATCTTTGTTATTTTTTATTTAACTTTTGCTCAAGGAAATACGTCACATTATCGCCGTTTCTTAATAAATAATAAATTATTTTAATCAAAGGTCAATTTGATTAAAATTAGGTTAATACATTTTTTTAATTAATTGAAAAAAGTTAATGGGGTTTTAATGGAGGTGGTGGGAGGCATTTTGCTAGCAGTGGTTGAGGCCTAGATATCTATTCATATACAGATTCGAATCTTCTTCAACTCATATCTTCGAAAATCGATGAGAACAGCTCGATTTAATTTTTTAATGCTTCTCCGATAATGTTGCAATGTTATTTTAGAATAGAATTCTAATAAAGTAGTCTAGAAATATATATTTAAAAAAAGTATGTTGCTTTTCACGCGAGAAAAGACCATATGCAGCTCATGGTAATTGATACAATATGAAGCTCGTGTATCTCGAAATCCATGTGGAGAAAAAATGATTACAAATTCTCTTTTAAAAAAGCCTCATTCATTGCTTTATAACACTTGTGATTTTTAGTTGCAAAAAAGTAGAAAAGGCGCTGTGTGACGTATTCCCTTAATACACAACAAATACGATCGAAGACCTACGCATTGGTAAAATTCGCGATAGCGACCCTTCGTCATGGACGGATTATCCCTCCTGTAAACTTTGGCGATGTGGTACCTCTTAATATTCGTTATTTTTAGCATCGCCAAGTACCTGGCGAACGGTACGGTGAGATCATATCTGAGAGCGAGCAGCTCGCCGCCCTGATCTTTCAGATCGTAGATGAGTTTCGCGTCCTCGCCGTATTTCCCCGTCAAGACTTCCTGCGCAACAAACGGTACGATTAATAATTGATAACTTATTAATAATCTTATTAATCTATGACTTATTAATCTTAATAATAATTGATGAATGGAAATGAAAATCAGTGAGAATAAATCAATAACATACTTTGAGCTCGAAAATCGGCGTGTCGATGGTCTCGGCCCCGTGACGCTTGAATACGCTAACGATTTTATCGAGTACTCCGAGTCGAAGGGCCATCTGTTCGGGACTGTAATCCCTCGTTCCCTTTGGCGTTTTGAGGATAAATTTTTGCGGTCCTGCGTCGCCATCGCCGAGTTGCGCTTTGAGCTCCAAAAGTTTCGCTACTTCCTCGGCAATCTGTGAACAATAAATCGGTCGTCTATCAGGTGAATAAATTCACAGTGAAGTTTGTCTAGCGTTAACTGTGAAAAGGCCAACGCTTTTCTCTTTAACTCTGACTTCTCTCCCCTACCTGTGGAGCAGCGGTACCCGACGCGTTGCGAGCTTTACGGCCGGCAATGACTCTGAGATTGAGGCGCATCAGGCGAAACATGATGCGGGAGAAGAGTCGCACGGAGGCGATAGTTTCGCGGCAACCAGAATCAAAGAGAAAAGCTCCGCCCCTCAGTGACGATTATCGAACTGAATCGTGCAGAGAGACAAACGCTACGTTAGCTGATGACGCGACTGCCACATAGCACTTTTTTCGTCTTTTTTTGTTTAGATTTTTTTTAGGTTCTACATAATTTAAATTAAAAAATGCGACAATGCAATTTATCTAGTCTACAGGTGCAAACTATCTACGATTTTCATGCTATCTGTAGAAATTCTGTTGGCCTAACTCTGTTCTCTCACCTTGTCGTCAAGGCTGAGATTATCGAGGCTGGAGATTCCAGTCGAGTTCTCTATTGTCTCCGCAAAAGCCAATTTTTTCTTCGAAGCTGGAAACTTCAATCTCTCAATGGGAGTGTGGCTCTTTATGTTGGAGAACCATCTTTTCAGATGCGGCCAATTCTGTATATTGCCATTGAGCTTCGAGTTGCAAAATTCAAAGAGATCGTTGTCCGCCGATGTCGGACTCCAGCCACATATGTAACTGGTGTTTTCAAGGTCGGCGTTTATACCGGCTAACACTGTGTCGAGGTCCTGCGCCTGTTCGGAGCAATGGACAATCGAGACTGGTCAATAATTTCAGATTCGAGTTGAGCATCTTTAGAATAATTCTTGCAATACTTATATTCATTTCCATTGCAAAAAAATTAGAATAATTATTCTGAACAATACCATAAATAATACAAATAACATGGAATTATGAAAAGGGAATAATCATGAATAACTTGAATTACATGAAATGTAATTTGAATGGTAGATAAAATAATTATTTGAATAATTAGAGAACCATTTTTTTCAGATGCAGCTTATTCTGAATTTGGCCTCTGAGCTGCAAAATTCATAGTCACATATGTAACTGGTGTTTTCAAGGTCAGCGTTTGTGCCAGCTAACAGAGCAGCGGACAATTGAAGTGGGTCAATCATTTCAGATTGGAGTTGAAAATCGTTCGAATACTTGTTGCAATAAATATCCATATAGGATATTTAGCAAGGGAATAAATATATTCTTCTCTCGCTATACTAATACTCATAACTATGGCAATACATTTTAACCGTTTTTTTAACAATACCATAAATAATGCAAATAATGTAGAATTGGCAACAATGTGAATTTCCAGTAATTCATGTGGTAGCTAAATGATTCTTCGAACTCCGTTACTTAATTATTTCTTCCTTCGAGTGTAAAATCGCGCGAGTGTGTACGAGACACTCTTATCTTCCGACCCCGGGCAATGTATAACCTAAACAATTTAGTGAACCGTTTCTCTGCATGACCTAATACTTTATTTGATAAACTGAAAATTTGAGAATTTATCGAAGCGTGACTACGACGATCTCTCGATCATCAACTACTCGATACTATATAACATCGGAAAATTATCGATGCAAAGGGCTCATGAAATCCGGCGTCTGCGAAGTGATGCAAGACACAATTCACGAGTCTGTCGGCACGGTCGATCGGGCTCGAGCTTTGCAGGTAAAAAACTGTTCGTCCCGCCTAGTAACGTTTCGTTGTTCATCGAACGTCGAGCGAATGCCGATTTCTTAGTAAGAGAAAACAGTTTCTTCGCGCACGTCTTGCGAAGCCTCGATCGAGAAAAGACACCGAGACCGGAAAAACACGATAGTCTTTTCCATATGCGATAGTACGATCGCTGTGTGTGCATGACAACGATCCGTCAACGGAGAGGATAAACGAAGATTCGTTTCGACTCACCCTCGAACCTTCAGCCTTGGCGGCTTTGAGTTTTCGGACAATCTCTCCCTGTTCCTTCACCTGCTCGAGCAGCTTCGTTCTAGTTTCGTCAGCCATGATGCAGCCACGCGGTTCTCGAATTTTTCGTAGACGCGGTTCAGTTCCATGCGTTCCACGTCAGCCGCCTCGTAATACTGACGCTCGGCGACGCTTCGTCTAACCGATCAGCAGAACGGACGCGTTTGCACTCGGCATTCACGGTGATCCGACAGAACGGTCACTGCGGATTCGCAGCCGCGTAAAGCAGCCAGCGGGTTCCACACTGAAATCAGTACCGACAAAAAAATACTCGGTGACTGTCGATTGTCCTTGTACGAAATCGTTCTCCGAAGGTCTTCAAAAGAAATGGGAATGAGTCGGTGCGCCGCTGGCTCCGCCATCGAGCGGACAAATGAGATTTTTTTTCTGTGCACCCCCGTACAGCCGCACTTTCAAAGCCTTTCTAATGCCTCTTGATCCACTTTTCGTCGCGGTACGGGCTGTTCATTATTATTCCAGTAAGGCACTAAAGAATCGTTCGATTATTATCGCGCGAGGCAAAAAAAATCGTAGATACGATATTAGAAGTTATTTAGAGCACCGAGCATTAATTTCGATTAGCATAACACGTCCTCGTCTTTTTTTTCATTGGCATTGCTGGGATATTGTAATGATTATAACACGGTTATTGGTCGTTTTCCTCAGCGGACAAATTCCGACAAATTTCGAGATAAATAATCAGCGGAGTGATTTGGAAAACGACATCAATGTTATGTAAACATAAACGGATATGAATGCTCACTCGACCGCTGGGGGCTCGTCCCGTTCAATGTCTGCTCCCCGTTACAGAATCACTTTCATTCGCCGCTTACCATGCAACGTTTATGCGTCTATGACGAAACGATTGCTTCTTTTCCGAACTGGTTTGCATTCTTATCAGTCTCGTGGTCGAACGTGAGTTGCGTGGTCGACTCGTGCCTTTCTATGAACCGCCTTCTCACCTTCTGTATCCTGTTGTTTTTTAATCGCTCAATTTTTACGACTCGATTACTCACACGATCGACGATAAAGTCAGCGCGAGCTATATAACTCAGGCGATGATCGCACGAAGCGGAGGGGACGTATATCGTGACCCTGAAGATATCTGCATCACATCAAATTTCATCTTTACCGTTAATGCACTGTTTTAGGAAGAAACAAAAATTATTCGCTTGTGGAATTTTATCCAAATGAACTTCCTCGAACGAATTTTGTGCAATACAAAATATAGACCGCAGGGTATAGAAATATTTTTGAAAGGCTTTAATAATATTTTTTTGCAATCTCGAAAATATTTTTATCAATATTAAAAAATATTTGCGAAATGTCTAATAAAACATTTTGAACATATTTTTCGTTCTATATGACAGCCATTATAAAACTCGATGATACTTAGTCTCATGCAGATATCTTCGGGGTGATCGTACATCACTATAATGAATTCGCAGGAGACATACATCTAGATAACTTTTATTAACCAATCAATGCGGTTTAGCGTTACAAATAACGCGGACGCGACAATATCGTACGTGTCGTCGAATAAAACGGATACAATGGAACGCTACTATTAACGTCACGATGAATGAATTTTTCGTTTTTTTTCTTTCTTTGTAATGAATATCAATAAAATTATAATCGAAGGTCGCTTACTTTTTTTTAATGCCTACTCGACTTAATAACTGGGTTACTCGACAACATGTATTGTATCTTATACTTGTTCTTTTACATTTAATGTTTAAACCGTGTTTTATAGTATAATATCGTGTGTGTCGGTGTGTCAACTCCACAATCATCGTCTTTTCTTCTTTCTTATTTTTTTCGCTTCTCAGCTTCATCTCGTCTCACTCTTCATTTTCTTCACGATTTCTTTTTCTTACATCGTATCGTTATCAATGGGTGACGCAATAAAACGTTCACGTTGTGCGCGTGTTGTGTACAAACTTCAATTACACTCGAAGACATCAAAAACTTTCTACGTAATGTTAAATAACGAGCGAAAAACGAGCGACTTGCGCCGGGGGAGATGCATTTTTTTTTCTTACAACCCATTATACAATGCAGCCGATCGACGAAGTTCGCGGAATTCTCAGGCTCGGAGAAGTCTTCCGCCGATGCGCGCGAACTCATCGAGCGAAAGTCGAAAGTTTACACGGGCACGGCCTTTGATTGCTCGCTTCGCTGACTGCAATTGCACTCTTCGCCGGAGCGTTCATCACAATAATAAGAGAATATAATTCTCAATGTTTCCATCTCCCACGTACGCAAATCGACGATTCACCGGTTAAGTCTTACGGCTACCATTAAGAGATATCGGGCTGTGTGTCTCGGTACACAAGAAATGTTTCTTTTCTTCTTCCTCTATTATACTCTCTTACGTAATTTGGCAGAGTACAAAGATGTCGTTTCGCCGAATAAAAATGTTCATTAAATGAAATTATTTTGTTTTTCCCCTTCAACTCATTCATTCATTCGAGAGCTATCCCAGGCATACGGTAAAGTCATTCACACTCGCATGTATTCACAGTAGTCGCGACTTTTGTGTTCTCGAATTTAGTTTCGGGAGGGAGACGTTCGGGGAACGCTGGATAGATTATGGGATTTTATCGAAGAATTGGACCTGATGCGCGGAGACTGTATTTTCTTTTTTATGTTTCATGGATCAGATCAGATTTCTTTATCGCTTCGTCGCGTCTCGCGGGAGGTTGGTCCTGTGTGGCAGTGCCTCGTTATCTATAATAGTCTAGAATCCTCGTGAGACCTCAACGTCGGACGTCGAAACTCTTCAGTCCCACGATATACTTTAGACTCTCTTCATCACTTTTTTTTTTATTTGTTACTTTTTCTTTTTGAACGCGAAACCATTTTTGGTGCGCAGAGCATTGGTGAAAAGATTTTTTTTTTTATGGAACGCGGTGTAGTATTTTCTTTAGATTCTTTTTTTCTCTAACGTCGTTTCACAGACACTCTGCCTGCCGTAATCATCAAACGATTATTTACATCGCATTCGTCACCCCATAAAACGTACACATAATATTATCGAATCAATATATATTAGTCTTTGCAATATCGTGTCCTTTAGATTCTATTTATATATCATTTTATATGTATAATGCATCATAATAGTGTCGGTGAGTGTGTGTGTGTATATATATATAATATTTTTTTAAATATATATATATATAGCTGTACTTTAGACTCGAAAGCTAACAATAAGTGAGAGATACGGGCGGGATTTTGCTCGGATCAGTTGACACGGAGAGGATCGAGGGGTGCGGAACAGTTAATTATTATGATTTTTTTCCTTCATCTTCCTTTACTTCCTATATTCGTGTGATCGTGTATCAACGATATTTAATCTCGAACTCGCCGATCGCTCCTCGCGCATCCACGGGGAGCGATCGAGGATTATTTTTTTTTCTCTCATCCTCTTAACGACTAATCAATGATCATTAATAATGTATATTTTATCTTTCGTGAAATGGCGAATTGTCTCTCTCTCTTTATGTCACCAACTTTTATTGTTGTTGTTTTAAAATTTTTTTTTCTTCATCTCTGATATTCTACTAATATGATTTTTACCGTCTAACAACACGTATGCCGGTTACGCGAGCGGCTAACGACTGCTTTTTCTTTTTTTTTATATTTCGCAACCACTACTTTCCGTACTTTAAACTCCGTGTTTATTATCTCATCTATAATAATGTCTAATGATAATTATCTACCTTATAGTTCGTAGTTCGTATATATAATGACTGGATCTCTCTCTCCCTCGCGTCTCTTCCCTTTTTTTATTTCTTAATCTTCTCTTCTTCGGCTCTCTCGCTTCTCCAAAGCTTCGTTTTCCCTGCCAAGTTCTTCCTCACTTCACGATCACTCTCGGGCGTCCTCCGCACTTTTGCAAAAAAAATACTCTCTATTCTCTATAGGTACACGCGTCTCTTCGTCGTAACCAACTTTTCTCAGTTTCCTCTTCCAATCCCACTTTTCAGCATCATCCTCGCCGCTCGCCGCCTCGTCTCGTTATTACTTCGCCCCTCCCGTCCCTGCCTGGTCGGTTTCCTGCTCTTCATCCCTCTGTAAACTTCGTGCGGCCTCTCTATGTCCCCTCGCTGTTGCATCCACACACACGTAGACTTCCGGCGATCGCGTTTTCCCGATAACAAGATAACGCGAATAATCGTTGATATAATTTTTATATTTTTTTCCTTCAATTGAACGAATTACTGGGGGCGGTTAGTACGTTTTTGGCAAACCCATGTACGACCGGCTTCTAAACCGGTGGTAACGAATGGGGGGAGGGGATGCCTGAAAAATATTTTTCAAACATTTATAGAAACAATTTTGTACTTTACGACACGCAACGAACGCAGGTACAATACCAAAAAGCACGAAAGGAAAGATCATCGGATATCCGGTTATTAAATACACTTCCTTCCGCGACAAAGTGCGGCAGTCCGATCTCGTTTCGCGGTTGTTTACCAAAATTTGATATCACCCTCATCTTAATTTATTCTTAAAAGTTAACGCAATGAAATTCACCCTGTTTTTGCATCGAGACTCACTGTGTGTTTCTCGTAAGCTAACTCGCCACGCCCGTTCCTCTCTTTCGTTCCTTTTCCTTCGTGCCCCGCGACGCCCAAAATCCGACTACGCTCGTCTCGAGCTCCGATCAGCTCACCCTCGCGATCTCTAGTATGATCCCCCTCGATGCACGACGGGGTGGTCGAGGTATAAAAGTATAAAAATGCGTCGACAGCGAAAATCGTTCGATGAGACAAAATCGTGCGAAAACAAATGATGAGCATTTTGCTTTCTTTTTTTTTGTTTTTTCTTTCATGGTATGGTTTATACGGTGGAAGACTCTCATTTTCCATTTTCCGCTGCTACACTGCTCTCTCAGGTTCGACGAGTACCGAGACAAAAAAAATCTCCAAGCTCAGCGTACAATCGAGCAATTGAGAGAATCGCCAATAGAAAAATCGCCAAGAGCTATCGATGCAAATTTCAGCTAATTTTTATGTTGATTTCCCAGATTTTTTTTCCCATTACGCAACAGGCTTAAAGTTCCTTCGTTTCTCGCCGTCGAGACGAAACAATTTTTTTCCCCCTCCGAGTCTTCCACAAGCGCGCGCCGATTTCTTGATCACGCGTCGTTCGAGTCTCGAGTGATGAATCGATGAAAAAATAAAATAAAAATAAAAGTAAAAAAAAAAAAGAAACCAAACAAATTTACTCGAGTCGGGCCTTGTAGCTGGTCTTCCATATTTCAGCAAGCGTGACAGCGCTGTGGAACCTGTGAAAGATGCAGAGAGGCAGAGTGACCCTCTGCACCATCGTCCAGACGAGATAACCGTAGAAATCGAGCTGCACGGGATTAGCGACGACCTTCATGGTCTCGAAAGTGTAAATGACCCACATAGTGACGTTGCAAATAAGCAAGAATGTAACGATCTGACGTCCGGGCTTGCTGCGATCGTGCTCCGGCAGATGCACACGCCTGCGCGAGACATCGGCAATAAAGAGCATTTGCAGTACGACCTGAGCGACCGAGAGCAGTCCCGTTACCATTACGAGGAGATTGGGCTCGAGAGTGAAGGCGGCGAACGAGCCAGCGATGACGTTGAATACAGCGTAGAGGAAGAGACCGAAGCCGGATACGCGCAAGAGAATGTCATTCAGGTCGCTTTGCTCCTCGGCTTTGAACTTGAGACTCTGAACGCGTATGAAACCGATTATTATAGCGATTATCGACAGGGCCATGAGCAAGCAGTGCGAAACGTCCGCGAGATAAATTGCCAACAGCCCGAGCGTGGGGTGTCGAATGAGGACAAAGAAGAGAATCAGACAGATGAGAGATCCGACGAGTAGGAAGAGACCGAGGAACAGTCCCTTGCTGGCTCCCACGCAATCCACGCGACCGTGACCTATAAAACAGAAAATATTTCGATTAGGGGCGTACGCCATAGTCAAATTTCGATTTGTTTTTCTTTTCATTTTCTAATAGTTCACAGTGTTAAGGATATTCTGTTAAATTTTTATATCGGAATTCAACCAATTACGAGAGCTGGAGACAATTATGTGGAAAGTAGGGGAGCGCTAGAACAGCGGCGCGGCCAAACTTTGAACGCGTTGTTCTCAAAACGTGATTTTCCGGATCGATACCTCTGATATTTCAAAAATGTCTTGATGGATTTTTATGAAAATTTGTACCGATATACTTCAACAGATTCTTCAGTCCTTGACGGTTGCATATTTAAAAAAAAGTCATAAAACATTTTTTTTTATGATTCAAAGTGTTGAAAAATGGGTAAAAACTGATCTCAAATGGCCCCCATCTTGCCAATTTTTATTTATTTATTTCTCCCTCTTCAAGGACCGCGTTATATATAATTTGTTAAGAGACAATTACCATTTTTTGTTTTTGATAAAAGTGACAAGTTGAAATCAGAGCCACCGCAGAAAGAACTTTTAAAAAATCGTTTACGCCACCCGATAAAAAAATACATAATAATAATGAAATTAAATTTAAAAAATGCCTAAATGTTCTTTAATACATTCTCCTTCCACCCTAAAAAAATTGAATCGATGAAGCCCATATTTACCGAGAAAAAAAAGTCCCTAAAAAAATGCATGCCTTTTTACCCATTTACTGTGGCCTAAGTCCTTAACCCCTTTGTAAAGCAGCACTAAAAATTTTTGATTCTTCGAAGCGACACGCAACCCGGACGCTCGTTCATCGGGAAGCGATTTTGTCTAGAAAAGACTATCATTCTCGACTCTACAAATTTTCTCACGATAACTAAACTTTCTCAAACGTCTCGAAGTAAACGCAACCAGTCTGTGGATCGGCGAGACCAATAATTACCGGCATGTGCTAGTGCGACCGCTCGGCGTGAAAGCATAGCTTCGAGCCTGCGTTCCAGATCGGCCTCGGCCTGATGTGGCCAACGGGGATGACGTCCGATGTGTTTCCACATCACGTAGATGACCGCCGCCCCGACGAGGCTGTACTCGATTATAAACGGGAATAGATATGGTGCGGCTTGTTGAACGATTTGCCCCATTATATTAATGCGTCCGCAGGAATTGTCGCTGGCGCCTTTGATGTCCGGTGGATCGGCGTAGAATGCGAAGCTCGGACTCCAGACGCTGGTGGCGTTGGTCTGATTGGTGACGTCGAATATGTGGGAAAAACCTTTGCTCGGGTAGTCCGATGCCTCGAAGAACTCGCGGAGGGATGGCGCGAGTGTCATGACGGACGGCAGGGTGGTCGGAGCCAATGTCGTGGTCGACGTTGTCGTCGTGCTGCTCATAGTCGTCGGACTCTCGGTAGTGGTGGTGAACATGGTTCTCGCAGTTGTGATGTTCGTTCTCACGGTGCTCGTGAGAGCATCCATGAAAGTCGAGAGTTTCGGCATAGTCGTGGTTGTGCTCGTCGTCGTTGGTATCGTGTGAATGATGGGTTTCAGGGTGGTCGAGCTCGTGGTCCATGGAGCGGGGGTCGTCGTCGTTGTTCCGCTCGTTATAGCACGAGCGACCGAGCGGGCTGTCGAACGAGCGTAGCGGCCTATCGACGCTGTCGTTGTCGTCGTGAGTCTCGCGATTGCTGCCGCGGTCGTCGTCGACGTCGAGGTTATCGGAGCCAGACGCAGTTGCGCCATGTCCCGGGGCTCGGTACCCAGGATCTTGCCACCGTGCTTCAGGGTGTGCTGTTTTATACTCTCTGCAAAATAAATGCACGATTGTAATTGAGCTGATCCGATGAAAAATCGTCGAAGGTTTCGACGAGCTGTAATTCTTTTTTTAACAAAAATAATCGTTTTCCTCGCACCGATTATTCCGGCCTCGTGCTTTCGAGACTTCGTACTCCAGGCGGTGATGTCCTTGAGGGTCTCGAAGACGAGGGTTCTCACCCAGACGCAGAGATTCGTGGCGACGACGTGCATCAGGCCGAATCGAGCAACGACTTTGAATCGATGGATGTTGAGCTGTGGAAGGAAAGGCGAAAAAATAAATAAATTAGATATCGTCTCTGTTGTTTGACTTGGATTCTTGATATCTTACCCTGGAGTTCATGAAGATGAAGTACATCTGCATGAAAGTGAAAATCATCTGGAGAACGGGGTTAACTCCCTGGAGTATCTGGTAGCAAGGCGAAGTCGGTGGGATCTCGAAGAACGAGCCGAATTCGAGACCGTTGTACACCATCGTGCCGAGGCCGAAAGCTGAAGGGAGAATTTGTTATTAAAATATCTTCTCTCAACTATTTATTTATTTAGTTTACGGACAAACCCTTTTATTTACATACAACAATAAAAAATGACTCAGTAAATCAGTATATAGTGGATGTATCTCTAACAATTAGAATAATATCACCAGATCGTATCTTAATATAAAACTAGATAAAATATAAAATTTCATCTTTTCATTGAAACAATCTTAATCGCAATATACCGGTTGTTTGCCTTTGGTAGCCAGATTATTCAGGGATAGAAGTTATTCAAAGACAAGAATGGTATAAAAAACAAGATTAATAAATAAAAATCTCACCGATGGCGCCGATTCTGAGGAAGAAGCTTCCATAGCTCTGATCATTCTGGGACGTCTTTCGTTTCCGCAAAACTCGAGTGGCGACGCCGGCTTCGACGTCAGCGGCGTCCTGAGGTAGAGACTTAAGTGCATATAAACTTATCAGTCGGCGATCTTATTTGAAATCTTCCTGTTGCCTCACAGGCCAAATTTGATCGCCTCCTCGATAGAAGAATATAAATTCACAGCAATTCCGCGAGATAGAGCGGCGAAGTAATTCCGCCAAATAAACATAAACGTGGGAGAAGCCGAGGGCGCGAGATTTATTTCGAGACTCGCGCGTACGGCGGATCGCCGCCGCGGCGATCGCGACCTGCGCTCAGCTTCTGCCACCACATGTCCCCCCATAAAAAGATATTGGCTAACGCAATTGCGTCAGCGCCTTTCGAGAAACGAGCCGAGGCTCGAATCTCTGTTGCCACAGTTATATTACAGCCGAGACTGACTCACGAGACATGCGAGTCCGCTGTACTCGGAACCACCCAAAAATACGTTCAAGATCGATAGCTCTTCGGCCCGAATGCTCCGAAACGTCCGACCGTTTTAAAATGAAAAAAGGGTTATTTTTCTTTTCTTCTTTTTCGGTTTTTTTTGTTTTTGTTTTTTAACCAACCTGGAAATCTTTCTTGTTGTTCTTAGCATTCTTCGGATCCTTTTTGTCCTTCTTGTCTTTCTTCTTGTTCTTGTCTTTGGGCTCTTTGGGTGGCTTCGGTGGTCGCGGCGGCGGAGGCGGAGTGTCCGCACCCCGCGAGCAGCAAGCACTCTCTTGCAGGAGGAAGCAAAATACGTACAGCAGGAAGAGAATACTCATTCCGTACATGTAAGTGAAGAAACCCTCGAAGTAGTACAATGGCAACTTGTGCGTGACGACCTCGCTTATAACGTATGCCACGCACACGATCAGCAGAAGCTTCGCGTAGATGAAGCTCATGATGATGAAGAGCGAGGTCCTGAGAACAGAAAAAAAGTCATGCGCTTAATACATTTTTTTTATTAATAAAAAAAATAGCGAAATCGTAACTATTTTAAGAATCTTATTATAAGAAAATTATTATAAGAATCACACGATTTTTAAAATTCGCTGTGCGACTATGTCTATATTTATTTTTCACGCGGTGATTAATCGAGTAGATCGAAAACAGAGACCTCGATGGATTTATAGTTGGGATCGAAAAACAAATCATGCGCTTAATTATAATTTTTTAAATTAATAAATAAAAAAGCGAAATAGTAAATATTTCCACACGAAAATGATTATAAGAAATACACAATTTTTTTAGTTCGCTGTGCGACTCTCTATACTTATGTTCCACATGGGTTATCAATTATTCGAGCAGCTCGAATGCAGATACCTCGTACAATCACATTTATAGTTGGGACTTTTGGAAGTCCCGGAAGGACTTAAACGAGCCAACGTCTTACCATTTTCTCGCGGTCACTACGACTCTATTCTTCCTCGGAAACAGTTTGGGGGGCGGTGGCCTGACATCCGGTTCGCCCTCGACGAAAGGCACGATTTCCGTTTCCATTGCAACGTCTCTCGCGTATGTAGCGACGTACAAAAAAAAATCGCGAGAGATCGTAGAAACTTTTGACAAACCCCGAGATCGCGTCTCGTCTTGACGAATCTTTTCAGCAAACTCGCGGTACTCTCGACGCCTCTCGTTGATAGTTTCTCGCAAAACTTGTCTCCGGCTCTTTAAGGAGGCCACTCCTCGTCGATCGTGCACTGTACTCGCGACGTGTCGCACAGATCGTTACACGCGCTTTTCATTTACTTCTGCAGAGCGAGAAGCACACGCTGGAGCACGTGAGCTAACGCGCTACCAGCTTGTCTCGACGCAACACATCACGGTCTTTCCGAACGACGTTTTACGTCCAATTTTCTTTTCTTTCAGTGAAGATAGATTTTTTTTTTTCAAACGTCTCTTTCGCTCACCGAGCACGTCCCGACTCGATTGTTTGGCCGGACGAACTGCTGTATTTCGGAAGGCCGAACGAGTCGGTAGCGTTTGCACGCCCGAGAGGCAAGGCGCTATTTCTGAACGTGTCATACACCCGCTCACCCAACTATGCGTTATTACATCCAAGCGAGCAAGTAGGTACACTTACAGCTTTGTACTTAGAGTGAAAAAATAAATAAAAAATCTCCTCGATTGTGGGATCGCGATTAAGATCGTGACCATGTCGTAAAAGATCGACAAGAAAAGCGTGAAAAGGAAGAAATAAATTAAATAAAAAATTGTAAGTCTATTTTTTGTTCCCCAAAGGAATGAATGGTGTGCTGGTTTTTTTTTTAACGGTGCGATCGAATTTGTTTCATCGGGGATTGGAAAAATCTGCGATGTGATATCGTTCTCGCAGCATCTCTTATCTACTCTCCACGGTTGCCACGAAATTCTCCAACTGGACATCCCCTGAATTTTCCCGGTTTTCCACGTCCGAGGTAACCATGCTGTCGTACACCCAACTATGTGTTATAAGTTATTGCATTCAAACGAGCAAGTATGTACACTTCAAGTTTGGTACTTAGTGTGCAAAAAAATCTTCTCAATTATCGGATCGCGATCAAAATCCCAAATCTGTGCTGAAAGATCAACAAAAAAAAATGTGAAAAAAGGAATGAAAACACAGAAAGTCGCGAATCAATTTTCATTTTTGTCCAAAGGGCTGAACAATCGTGATGGTTTTTTTAACGGTACGATAGACTGCGCTTTATCGGAGATTAGAAAAATCTCCGAAAATATCGAGTGATATCGTTCTTGCAGCATTCCATACTCCGTACAATACAGATCCGTGCCGCAGCTCGAAAATCACATAGGTCTGTACTCGAGGCGGTTTCCGGGAAATCTGCGCGCGTCGCGCTACTGCATCGCGGAACTACGCAGCTTGCCTCGTGAATTTTTTACCGCTTAATTTCAAGCTCGCAGGTCCCGTGGGTGAGCAGATTTTTCTTTTTTGCTTTGTTTTTTTTAGACTTTCGCTCACATTTTTTCCCGCTCTCGGAAAAAATGCCCGCTTTATTGGTAACTCGGCGCGATACCGTGATATTTACCGCCTCCGGCTTTGTCGATATGGTGCTGAAAAAAAAGCTCGACGAAAGAAACGTAGGCGGTCGTTGGCGATTGAATCGATAATTTATTGCGTTGCAAAGTCCTCAATAAAACAGAGATTTTCAGGCTTCGCTCGGGTGCCTCGAAGTTCGTTTTTTTTATGGTAATAAAAAAAAGAACATAATTTTAAAAAATTGAAGGAAAAAAAATGCATTGTTATGTGACGAAGGAAACATGCACCGGTGCACCGGCAGCATCGCCCTGGCCGATGCCGCCACATCCCCGTCAACAAGGGCTTAACCACCCTTTGTCCTATAGCGGGAGCGTCAGCCCGTTCGAGGGGTTGCGGCGCAGACTTTATTGTGTTCCAGGGTGAAAAAAACGCGTGTGTAACGTGCACGGCCCTCGCACGACGGTACACTCTGATCAAACAATTTTTTTCTTTTTTTTCATAAATCACGAGCTAGTGACTTGAATGCTACGTGGCTCGAAATTGAAATTTAAGCGATCGATGTTTGCCATCGGTAAACAAGTGATCATATCGAGGTGAAATTTTCGCTCCGGAACGGTTTATGATACTCGATAAATTTTTTTTTTAATTGCAAGTGTAATTAAATTTTTTTTGCCACTCCTTGCCCTCGCCCGTGGCTTGCTTTTTATCGCCCTTTTCAAATGTTTTTCTCCGTCTTTTCTCCATCTACAATTTTTTTTTTCCTATTTGTTTTCATAGACCACGAGCTATCGATTTGAATACTAACCTCAAGTGCTCCGAAATTGGAATTCTATGTTTGCCACTGATAAAGAAGAGATTAAATGGAGATTCAATTTTCGCTCCGAAACGATTCTTCATGCTCGGTAAAAAAAAATTGCAAGGGTACACAGTAAAACATATTTGTACATTTAACAAACCTTTTTTGTCTACAAACGTCCACAATTATTTTGTTGTCAATTTCATAAAAAAATATTGGTAAAATTGACAGACATTGTTGTAAACTAGGCAAGTATTTTTTTGTAAAATTAACATGAAAAGAATAATGGATGTTTGTAGTCAAGAAACGTTCGTACCTATTTTACTGTGCCCGTTATCGTCCTTATTAAATGATTTTCCTCGTTCCCATTTACGATAGCATTCTCGCCCGTCAAAGTTGCTCCGATGACATTAGTAAATACCAAAAATTCTCTCCGAGATGCTGCAAAAAAAGTGCCAAAAGTGTTAAACCGGCTGATCGAACTATTGAATCTACGCAACGTATCCAACAAAAAACGATTGTCACGCCAGTGCGTCAGCGACGGTAATTATCTGATCGATCGAGCCCGCGTCCGGCAATGTTAATTCTTCGCCGCTGTCCGGCGCAGTTAATCTCCGGGTAGTAATTAAGAGGGTTTGTCCAATCCTCGTCTCGAAGGGCTCGTTTAAGACCCGGAGCCTGTACAACGAGAGCTTACGCCTCGCTTTGCTACGGAACACACACACACATAAATTATACATACATACACAGCCATACACAAACTTCGTGTACGCGTAATAATCGTCGTTGCATTGCGCGCGAGTCCCCGAGGATTTATCCCCGCTAATGGCTCGTTACGTTCGCCCCGGCTGAATACGCTAGTTCGCCCTGAGCATATAACTGTATCGTTCCAGATAACGAAAGCGAACCGTATCGTCCTATGCATCTCTCCCGCCGAGGCTGAATGGATGGAAAAGCGATGCATCGCGCAGTCGAATTTAATATGCGGGTTTAATGGGACGCTCTAATTGCAAGCGCGAGCGAAGGAAGCCTGCGGAGAAGACCTCTCTGTACACGCTACGTGTGCAAGTTCCCAGCCGCATCGTCGCGGAGCCTGGAACTATGCTGCACGGGGCGTGGTACTCGCTCTGACCGAGAAAGCATCGAGAAACTGCTCGCGTGTAGTCAGCGTCTTTTTTTTTTCTCTCATCTCCGTTCCTCGCGTCGTCGTCGGGATGGAACGAGAGCGCAGACGGGAGTACGAGGACCGTAAGTGGAAACAGTAGTGCGCACAGAGAGCGCGGAGAGCAAAGGCTCCGCGAGAGAGGAGCGCGCGAGGTCCGGCAGGCGTTTCTACCCTGGTCGATATCTCGAAGTGCCTACTTTCAGCTTTCTCTCTCCCGGTTCCCTCTCGGCAGCGGGGATGCTCGACTCTCCGAGCACTGACTCTCTGGGTGGCGTGTCTTCCTCGGCGATTCCGCCTCTCGCAGTCCCTCCACCCCCGCGGGCAGGGAGACCCTCGCTCTCAGCATCCTTCCTCGGATCATCTTTGTCCCATGGAGATATCCTCCAATCTCGTGGATGCTTTCCACCCTCGGCGAGAATAACCCCCCTCAGATGGTGGCGTTCGATTTTCGTCGCGACTCGGCGAGGGCTCCGGGCTCTCCTCGGGGGCTTTCAATGGCGCGAGAAGAGTGGCCCATGGGCAAGGGTTCATCGGGAGGATCGAAGAGAAATTCGGAAGAAAGTCTGCGCGCACCTCTCCAGAAGTTACAGGAATTCGCGTCGTCGGTCGAGACGACGGCGCTCGGCCGTGGGATTTGATGATAATAAAAAAAACTATAAGGAGACTTCGGCTCTCCTCGGGGGCTTTTAGTGGCGCGAGAAGAATGGTCCATGAGCAAGGGTTAATCGGGAGGATCGAAGCGAAATTGGGAAGAAAGTTTGCGCGCACCTCTCCAGAAGTTACAGGAATTCGCGTCGTCGGTCGAGACGACGGCGTTCGTCCGTCGGATTTGGTGACAATAAAAAAATACTATAAGGAGACTTTGGAGTCTCCTCGGGGTCTTTCAGTGGCGCGAGAAGAATGGTCCATGAGCAAGGATTAATCGGGAGGATCGAAGCGATACTGGGAAGAAAGTTTGCGCGCACCTCTCCAGAAGTTACATCAATTCGCATTGACGATCGAAACGACGGAATTCGTACGTGGGATTTCATGATAATGAAAAATACTATAAGGAGACTTCGGGGTCTTTCAATGGCGCGGAATCAAAGAAATTGGGAAGACAGTCTGCGCGCACCTCTCCAGAAGTTACACCAATCCTCATCTGCGATCGAGACGACCGAGTTCGATCGTGCGATTTGACAATAATAAAAAATAAAAAAAATACAATAAAGAGACTCGGTGCTCTTCTCGAGCCACTGAAAGAGCCCGACCCATGAGCAAGGGTTGATCGGGCCGATCGAAGAGAAATTGGGAAGAAAGTCTGCGCGGCTCTCGGGAAGTTCCACGAATTGGCGTCGTCGATCGCGGCGACGCAGTTCGATCCTGCGATTTGACGATTAAAAAAAATATACGATAAGGAGAGACTCCGAACTACCGTGCGGAGAATCGATACGCGGAGATCTATACGAGTCCGGGGACTCACCGCAACTGTGCCTTCGATAGAGCGGAGCCAGTGTCACCGCGAATCTGTCTCGCAACTCTCGTGCACAGTTGTGAATTACGGCGCAGCAACTGCTGCAGGTGACACTCGAGAAGGCTCCCGCTATCCGGTATCGCCTCCCTCGTGCATCGGGCAATACCCACGCTGCTGTCGCGTCCTGTGCGCGAGTTACCGAACGGTAGATACTGTTACCCGTGTAATACACGTTGTGCCGGTGCACATCGTCGCTACGGACCGACAACCGGATCGATGACAACACTCGCTCGGGAATTAACCAGACGAGGAAATATGTAATAGCTCGAGTTTCGATCCACCCCGACCTTATCAGGTTGAACGTGTCAAAGTTAATAAGTTTTTTAAATGAATTAAGATGGAAAAGAAAATTGAAATAATTATTGACCCACTGATCACGCTGTACAAATTTCGTTGAGGTGAAGAAACTGCAAACCAAAAATCTCTAAGACGGTTAACTTTTAGGGAAATATACGAGAACGGTAAACTATGCGCGGTAATTCTGCAGTTCACTGTTCTCATCACTTTCCCAAGAAATAAACGGTTTGGGAGATTTTCGGGTTGCGAAATTGCAGCACCACTCTTGCACTCATAGCGGTTAGATTTCATCTCAAGGGGAAGTGAAATAGCTTTGGGTGCGAGAGAGATAGTTGCCATCTTCAAATAAACTTTATTCAATGGTGCTAATTTTTTTGAGAAAACACTGAATTCGGGCCGCATGCGAAGTTACCGTGCGCATCCAGCTCGAATTTGCTTTTTCGCAAAAAAATTAGCACCCTTGAGGAAAGTTCATTGCAGTTTTCATTACCGACCGCGATATTTCACTCCCCCCTAAGGGTTCATTGAATAAAATAAAATAAAATAAAATAAAATAGAATAAAATAAAATAAAATAAAATAAAATAAAATAAAATAAAATAAAATAAAATAAAATAAAATAAAACATTGCCAATCGATAGTTGTAACTTTGCGATTAGTCTGTCGAGACCTACATACTTATTCGTAGCGTAATAATTCATCGATATTATAACGAGCGTGTCCCACGCCTATTATTTTTTATTTATCGAACCCTCGTCAATCCACGCATCGTCGCGTTCTCGATCGGGTTAAAGGGTGGTGGGTGTGCGTTTCTCTATGCCCCTGCAAAACCTGACCTGCAGCATGTGGAATGTCCGGGGCGTTCGCGTTACCGGGACTCCCGATACACGTTTACACGGCGGACGCGTTTGCATTGCCGTGTCGCACCGTGTACACGCTACATGTATTCAGCATCACTCTGTCGTCAGCGCCTGCTCCGTAATACCCGAACTCATACACGACGCGCATCTCTCGTACAACCCGCGCACGTACGTTGCCCGACCATTGAGGCCTGAAACCGTCACGACAACCGTACCAGCAACAACTACATATTCGAGACCCGACGCGGCATTCCATCTCGCGACCCTGCGATATGTTTTTTTTTTCTTTTTTTTTGTGTGTTTTTTTCTTGTTTGCCAACCTCCCTCATTCTCGAGCAGACATCCGTTCATTTAGCCCGCTGCGGCGAGCCCGGCGGCGACTGCCGTTGGGGGATGAAAATTACGCGACTCGCTTCGCGTTTCACTTCGGCACATTTGCCTACAGTCAACTTCCCGTAACAACGCGCCTTCGATTTACGCGCCAGGCATTCTTTCTTCTTTTCACGACTTTTCTTTTCGTTCGACTATCTTGGACCATTTTTGATTAACTTTTATTTTCGCTATCGGTAATCCATCTCGAGAAAATTGTGCCGAGTCAGCTGGAAAATAGTAGGCTCAGGGACTGTTCATCGAGATCGAAATATAATCGCAAAACGACGATTTTTCTTTCGTCTGACCTTTTTTCGTTAATTATTATTATTTTTATGAGGAAGCGATATGAAAATTTCATTTTTTTTTTATTACTCGATCTCGATAAAATGTTGCCGCCTAGAACTTTGGTAAAGAACCCTAAGTTCAGGGACTGTGTGTAGAGACAAATTAATTTTCTCTCTATATCGCGATTACGGAAATAATCGTCATACACAGAGAAAATGATTATAGTATTTTTCGCAATTATTTCTTCCGTCTTGATGAACGGTCCCTGAACTGAGATTAAAAGATTGCAGAGAGATTAAAATTTCCTTCAAACGTAAAGAAAAAAAATGTTTCGTGGTTTCGCTCGTAGGGAGTCGGGACTGTATCCGAGCAGTCTACGCATCGCGTAATGAGCGAGAGCGAAAAATGTTTTCAAAGGAAAGCATATTTCCCTCCGTCGGCTGCGACTCCGTTCTGTTCTGATCCTTTCATCCCCGGAGCGGCGCGCCACTCCCTCGGCAGCGTTACACGCGCCAACTCCCACCCTCCCACCAACACCGGCGTACCCTTATCTTACTCTATTTTTTTATCCCCCCCCCCCTCCGCCGTTCCCACAATATACGAAATATCCCGTTTTTTAGAATTCCCATCTCGGTACTCTTCTCCAGGCTCTTACTTTTTCGCGGGGGTCGAACGAACGTTCTTCAGCTCCATCTCTTTGTTAGCGGCGTTGTTCTTCTCGGCGTTGTCCTGGGCATTCGGCGGTGCGCCGACGATCTGAGGATTCAAGGGCCTCGTGACCGGAAGCGTCGCCGTATTGTCGTTCGCCGCTGCCGCCTCAACCTCCACGGTCGCCACTTTGCAGTCTCCTCCGCCCACCATCTCGGCCACTTTTTCACCAGCTTCCCTTCGTTTCGGCACTTTTCACCTTGCCCCTTCCCTCTGCCTTTAAATTGTGCGTGTGTGTGTGTTTTTTAATAATAATTTTTCTCAACTCCGACGAACTGTCACGAAGCACAGTAAAATAGGTACAAACGCTTCTTGTCGACAAACGTCCACAATTCTTATCATGTTACTTATACAAAAAAAAAAGAAAATCGTCTCCTTTTACAAAAATGTCTGTTAATTTTGCGAATATTTTTTGTAAATATAACAACAAAATAATTGTGGATGTTTGTGGACAAGCAAAAGTTTGTTGAATGTACAAATCTTTTTTACTGTGAGGGGTTGTGGAAAGAAACAAGACAGTAGCGGGAAGAACTTTTGGGGGTGGGGAGGGGTGTTGGTTTGTGAGAGGAATGATTCGGGTCAGCGTCGTCTGCCAGGGCGGTGCTGTTGCCGTTTACCCGCGGCGGCCGCGAATCAAACCGCCGTATTGCCTCGCCACTGCGGAGTTCCAGCAGCAACAACGCGCACTTCCGGTTCCTCGACAACTGCGACCGTTCGTTGTCCTCCGCCCGCCCGCCTTCTCCCCGGCGGCCAAAATTCTAACGAGATCGTTACTGCGATCGGCTAATCCGAGCCCGGATCTGAAAGTGTATTTTTCTTTTTTTTTTTTCAAATATAATCCGAATAAAGCGAAGAGAGGATTAAAGCGATCTCGCGAAAACAAAGGAGAGGCTGGCGGCGCGTCGTCGCGTAGTCTCGAGACGCGGGAGATCCGTCGAGGCTCGGCTCTTAAGTAGGTCGAACTCGAGAGGAAGAAAGCATCTCGCGACTCTCAAACAACGCGAAACTTCTCCGCGCGCCCAACTCCTCGAGTATCGGCGAGCTCGACGAGCGCTTTGTCGCGAACGTCCGCGAACACAAAGCCGATCGACGGGGCTGTTGCGTTCGCGGTGGGACCAAAGACTTCCGGTTCTCCGCTAATTGCCCGAGTGGGGCTTCCGAGCATCGACTTCCGGTAGGCGAATAAATGACGAAGCACGAGAGACACGTGCGCGGTTAAACTTTTTTCTTTAAAATTACTTTTCTTCCCAGCAACGAGCAATGTCAAGCCTATGGGAAAAGCGAGGAGAACTACCCCGAGTCGTTGGTCGCGCGCGGGCAGCGCACGGCGCGTTCCTCGAGCATCCCCGCCGAGTGGGCTACGAACGGCCTCTCCGCCCTCGGCCACTCCGCACAGCGGATCACCTAGTCGTAGCTTTCTCGAGAGTGTCGTTAGCGGAGCTCCCGGCAAACGCGGTCGGCCCGCGCTTGACGAGAAAACAAAGCCCGGGCTCCACTTTTTTTTAATGAATTTTTTTTTTCCAAACAACGACCCAACACCTAGCGAAGAGGTAATTTCTCAGGATTCACGAGACGAAGTGATCCGCGCACTTGTCCGAGCTGGCAAATCGATCGAGACCGGGTTAACTGCTCGGGGGGAATCTCACTTCCGCTTCGCCGATCGCGGAGAAGACGTCGATCGGAGATGGAGCCGAGGATTACTCAACTTGCCGATGGAGGAGACTCTACCTGGATTTAGCGGCGCGGTAACGGGTTAGAAACGGGAGCGGGACATACGCGCGCGCGTTATGCCCGAAGGTTCTCGCGGTGACTGCACCGGGCCTCGTACCCAGGGTACGTGCCGAAGGGGCTGCGCGGCGAGAGACGGCGATCGTGGAACGTAGAGCGAGAGGGTTGACGACGCTCCTGCTCTACGCTGGATTTTCTCCTTTCGTATGCGTGTGAATATGCGAAAGGGGGAGAGAACATCCTCGCGGTGCCTCGTACACGTAGTCTTCTATACTCTCTCTTCAGTCCCCCTCCCCTCCCCCCTGCTCTCCCCCTCAGCATCCCTCGGATCTCTTCATCTCGCTCCTGCCTTCACGCAAGTCGCTTCTCGATCACTTATGCCAGTACACGAACGTGTCGCGTACACCTCGACTCCGCGGGGCAGACAGGCAGGTGAGATTTACGCGTGTGTGTGTATGTGTGTGTTTTGTACCGTGAGAAGCCGAAGGCTTATACGGGGAATGTACAGGCGGTGAGATCCTACCGTCGAGCCGAGATTACTATGGCGCACCAATGTAAGATATTGTATTATCGTGAACGCGCCGAAATAGGGGTCGAATCACGATCGCCGCCCCCAGCATCCCGGAGACTGAAGCTGGCCGGGAGGTACCTCTTCCCGGGCAGCGGGTAGCTTCTTGCGCCAGCGCACAAATTCCCAACCCTCTCTACCGATCCTCCTCTCGACACTCCGGCTACTGCTCCACTCTCTTTTTCGCTCACTTCGGGCCTCGACTGTACAGAGCGATGCAGAATCGGGGATGACGAGATCCAGTCGTGAATATGGATATTGGTTATCGGTAGGATGGATGATCGTTTTTTTTTTTTTGCGACGGCGGTGGGAAGAAGTTGCTAACCCGACTATCTCATCGAGGCGATGGAATCATTTTTTTTTTTTTTTTTTTTTTTTTTTTTTTTTTTAGGGTTCATGAGAGAAATTCGAATGGGTAGTTTTTAGGTGTAGCCCTTTAGAGTATGTCTCCCAAAAACGGACCCTCCGAAATCAATGCTACCCCATCCTTCTAATCAATGTCCTCCAATCGACCCCCTCTAATCAATTCCCTGCAACTTCTCGTACTTCGAGATTGGGTGACAGTGACGATGGGATTTTTTTTAAGGTTGACGAAAAAAATGCAAAAACATAGTGATGCTTTTTTCATTTCTTTGGAGTATGTCTCCCAAAAACGGACCCTCCGAAATCAATGCTACCCCATCCTTCTAATCAATGTCCTCCAATCAACCCCTTTTAATCAATTCCCTCGAACTTCTCGTACTTCGAAATTGGGTCACAGTAACAAAAGAAATGCGAAGAGATAATTACGCTATTTTTTCTTTCTTTATCTCTCAAAAACGAATCTCCAAAATAAATTTTACCTCATCCTTCAAATCAATCCCCTCAAATTTCTCGCACTTTAAGATCGACCCGCAGTCGTCCCCGACCTTTAAGTACGCCAGAAACTATTTCAAAAGCATTTCCTCCCTCTCTCGAAAAAAAAAAAACAAACCACCGAAAACCCTCGAAGAAATTCTGCACGACCCTGTAGACAGTCGTGCAGGAGAGTCCCGCAGCCGTCGAGTCTCGGGATTTCGTGGGGTGAGCCTCGTCGGCCATATCGGGTCCACAGCAGCGCGCGATTTCCGCTCCCGCGCAGCTCGCCCTCTTTGTTTTCCCTCTCGGCTTTCCCGTTTCCCTCGCCGAGCCTCCCCGCTCGATCAATGGATTATTGATCTTCCGCAGTGATATATTCTCTTCAGTAGGTCGATCGCCCGCCGCATCGTCTCAACTCTTTTTTTTTCTCCCCGGGTAGGCTGGATTATCCCGTTTTCCGGCGATATGGAAACCGCGGCTCCGGCTCGTTACGGGGAGGAACGCTCGGTCGTCGGCGAGTGCCGAGAGCGAGAGGAGGATGGGCGAGGCGCGAGTCGTGTGCAGCATCCGCAGGTAGAGGAGAAGCGAGGAGGGTAGCGCGCGGTTTGGAGGATGAAGGAAGAGATGAACGGCGGGAGAGGGCAAACTGCTCCGTGGTTCTGCGACCCACTGACCCGCTCGATAACGCTGCCACCGCCGCGCTCGGGTCACTGACCTTTCCCTCGAACTCAATCGTCAACGGTACCGCGGAGCTTCCTCTCGACGGCGTCGTACGCGGCGGCCTCGATCACCGATGAATAGTCGCCCCCTGACCCGGGACCATTCACAATCCGGAGCTAATTCCACCGATCTCTCGGGAGCCACGCGCGCGGAAGACATTAAAGACGGCGTCGTAATGGAATCGGTGTCGAGAGGAAAGGCTTTTCGACCAGGGATCTTCCACACCCATTTCCAGGGATTTCGTGCTCGAGCGAACTCGGAGCGCTCTCGCAGGGATTATCCTTCCCGGAAAGAGCTTTCGAGTTCCGAACTATCTTCCGGGAGAGCGAGTGTCAAGTTTGCCCTGGTAATTGAGTATCGATTCCCGCCGCGCGAGTGGCAAAGGTGTACTCGATCGTTTCGCGTGCCGGAGGCCTCGGACAGGGGGAGGCTTGTTCGGCGGCACGCTCCGTCACGTCGTTGACGAGAGGTCGTGCAACACCGAACGGCGTAAGTCATGCCTCGTTAAAAAAAAAAATTTAAAAATTAAAATATTCGATGATGCGGAGATAATATGTATGATTTTCCTATGGTCGGTTCGTGTCTCTCGAATATCGTGTGACCATCTAGTTGACGACGAGCTGAGAAACAGGATTGCGTCGAACATGTGTATCTCTCCACGCACGTCGGTTGGTATTGATTTCGGTTTATATCTCGGGTGTTCTCTCGGCGCTCGCAGTGCTGCCGCGATTCCGGCTCGCCCGAACTAAAAGTCCACCTCCTCTCGCCGATGGTCGGCGAACACCGCGCCAGGAGGGAGAAAACTACCCTGTGGAGTCGGCGGCGAAGCGAGGAAGGGCGAATGAGGTGGCTAACCGTTGGGATGCGCCACCGTCGTCCTCTCGTCGTCCTCCGGCCGCCTCGTCTTTCCATATCGAATTTCGTTAGCTCCGACGATAATTCCAATTATCCTTCCCTCACTCTGCAAATTTGAGGAGCGTCGCTTTGTACGATTAATTTCTCCTCGCAGGCCACCTCACGCGAGAAAGAGTACCCTCGTGAGTCCTCGCGCGTTTCCCATCTCGATCACGTACTCTTCTACGTTGTCTACGTTCGAGTTCGTTGACCCGTCGGACTCACGCTCGCCGTTGACCGAGTCGGCAACGATTATCTATCGCGCTGCAATATCCTCGATTGGTATAAACGGTCATGAATAGATTTTTAGAAAATAATAAAATAGAACAATTCTCATTCATTAGTGAGAAGAAATAAAAACAGTATTGGATACCTTTGGACGAAGTACTCGAAGCGACTCTATTGCGCTGAGTCTTGCCCTACTTTTTAGAAAAAGCTGCATGTTTAGTCGAAAACTCGAAAAATATCGGAGGGTATTGTTCGCTGGTTCGTTCGTGCGGTGCACTGTTGCACGAGACTGGAGCTATTCATGAGAAACTATAGTCGGCGCCGGGATCGAAAAAAAAACGAAAAAAACAAACAAAAGAGAAGGTTTCTTTCGGCAATTGCATAGCGCTGATGCTGCTAGTTAATTTTTCTAATTTATCCTTCTCGTTGCTATAATAATATAAAATACCGTTTGACGATTCTACGTTGATCTCCAGGCAATCACTGTATTCCTCATCGGCATTATAAAAAAAATTTAATAAAAATTAATTATCCTTACTTGGCATTTTTGGGAAGCATTCCGTTGCCGGTGGTCGAGTGAGTGGGTGTGAGGCATAGCGGTTGATTTATCGCGTTCTGCGGTACCAATGGTTGCCTCGCGTGAGCCGGTGACGTGTGGGATCCATAACCATCGGAGTTTAGCTGAAATACCAATGCAGAAAACCGATGACGAATGAAAGAGGTTTATTTATTACAAAAAAAAGCGAGCTTTACGAGGATCGAAGCCACAACACTGTACCAGCTGCATGCCGTTTGACGATATTGCAAAGCGGAATAAGAAAAGGGTTGTTGATGTGATACCTGGGGCTCGTTTACCTTGACAACCGTGCCGATCAAGGAGTCAGGTGGCATTTCGGGTGGATCGGGTATGATCCCGGGATTGGCGTGAGCCGGATAATCATTGTGAAGATTGGCTTCCTTAACGGGTGTACCGCCGTCCAGGCGTTCCATGTCCAGGCTGTCTGTGGGCGTCGGTTGGGAGAGCAGACGCTCTTTCATCTCGTGCAAATAGGGACAGCGTTGCATCTCTTCGGAATCGGTGTTCCTCCGATGATCTGAAATGAAAATATCGTGTCAACGGTTTGAACCAATATTTGCTTGAAACTCGCAAAGGGGCGACCGCTTCGGCCCGGATAGACGGGCCGAAGAGATCGACGGGGGCTTTCGAGTCAACAATGAATTCACTCTGCAGTCCCAATGAATTTCAGTTTATACTTCATCTTCCTTCCATTATATCAATTTAACATTGCATAATTTATATAACGAAGTCTCGTTGAATCAATTAATTTTGTTCTTTTCTGCACGCGCTCTTCCGCCCGCCTTGGTCTTACTCTGATCCATCATCCATTTGCCGAGCCACGTTTTCGCGCTCGTCCTCGTTTTATTGGATTTGCCCCTAGCAGGAACCACCGCGATAGCTTCCATGACTCGTACGGCTCGTTTCTCTCAATAATCGAGGAGTCCCGAGTGGACCCCGCGCGCGACACGATTATACTCGTTGCGAATATCACCGAAGAAGTTGACCGTTGCTCTGACGAGAGTGGAGAGGACTGTCTGGTCGCGGGTACCACGCGTCCGACGGTATAACTCTCCTGTCGTTCATGAGAAAGCATCGAGCCGTGACAGTTCGCGGACGGAGAGCGAGATATACAAGTGCATCGTGCATGATACCCACAATCGTGTGTAACCATTGCCTTGCAACCTGTCTCGCACTCTCTCTCCCCATATAGCAGCCCGGCGAGCGCCAAACAAGGTGTCACCGGCGTCTCGGCTCGGTGAAAATACAATCGCGCGGGTACCGGTGTAACGCTATTGTAACTCGTAACGCGTCACTGTTTCCCACCTTAAGGGGTGATCGAGCTTCGTCTCATTTGCCGCAGGGCCAAGTTTCACTTTTTTCGAGAGCATTGTTCTTACTCTTTGGACTCTCAAAAATGCTTGCCTACGTACCTGATATACGTTCGTCTTTAAAAACATGTGAAATAGCGCGATCGGCTATTAAAACTGTTGATTACAGTTTTGATTACTTCTTTTCATGGATAGTGACATGAACGATAAAAAGAGAAGTCTCATCAAAAAGAGACTTCGTGTCAGCTTCCTCAGCATCCTCGTAATGGAGAATGGAATTTAGAAACCGTAAATTTACTGGAAATGCGTCACTTCCGGTTTCAAAATCACACTTTTGGATCGGAAGTGACGTCATACCCGAAATAAGACACTTCTGGTTTGAAAATCATTTTTCGACCGGAAGTGACCTCATACCGGAAATATGATACTTTCCGGACAAGAATCTGACTTTCTCAACCGGAATTTATGTCATACCGGAAATACGACATTTCTGGTTCAAAAATCACATTTTTCGACCGGAAGTGACGTCATACCGCGAATTACGTCACCGCCGGTCTGAAAATCTCCTTTTCCGACCGAATTCTTGAAAATTGGGACGAACAAACAAACAACTTTCCAGAATATATATGTGAGATTATTTTTCTTTGTGAAAAAAAGACAAAGATACGGTTCTACCGATATTGAAGCAACCACCACGACGTCACGATGCTCACTGCTCATTTCCACGAAAAGCATCGTAGCTTTTCCATTCTCGGGCTATCGCTTATACACACACAAGCTCGGATGGATACGCGGAAAGAGCATTTCGTGTTTCGTCGTATATATTTAGAAGATCCGCGGGTCGTTCGTCGAGAGTCGCCGCGACTCGCTCGTCGCTTTAATCACGACGATATTCAGTACAGCGAAGTACACGTTTTACCGGGCGCATATGTACGGCGCGATGAGAGGACGCGAAGGACGGAAGGTAAAAAACAGATAGGAAAAATAGAACGCGCCTGTGTTCGTCCTATCTATTCAGAAGAGATGACTCGAAGCGAGAGATTTCCTCGACGTGGCACACGTGTAAGCTTTTCTCTCCCACACGCCACGCGCCGGTGTAAATTCCCGACGACGTTGACAACGCCGAAGCCGAGAACAGAAACGGATTCTGCATTCGAAGCCCCCCGGCAGGCTCCTCAGCATCCCCGCGGCGGCTTTTTCTCTTTATCCGCGAAAATATGGAATCATTTTTTTTTTTCACTTTTCGCGATATTGTCAGCGCTTTAACTAACGAACGGGAAGGGAGTAAATAATTTTTTAAAAGACAGATATGAAGATGCGGAGGAGTGGAACTCGAAGAAGTGGGTCTGTCGAGTGATCGATGGGAGAACTACCGAAGGTTCTCTCTTAATTGTTTATAAATACATATACATAAAAACTCTTTTAGTGAAAGCTCCGGAGCTTCGGGCAAAAGGAATTAATTCACTAGCGGTTGAAGTAGATCTCCGCTCGTCAGTTAATTACCCGTTTTATAAATCGTCGTACGACTTCCGGAATGATTCTTCGCTTTTCTGCCACAGTTCAATAAAACCATTTTTTCTTTATTTTTACCGATTCTGTGCTCTAAAAAACCTCTGGCCGTTCTGTGCAGTTTAAAAATTATTCCAAGGGTAGAACGATGTTAAATTCGCTAGTTAAGTTCCACTAGACTTTCTCGTGACGGCTTGCTACTAAAAAGAAGATCCAAATTTTTATCATAGAATGGCGAACACCGTCGAGATTCTTCGGCGCCACTTCCGGTTTCCAGTTGGGCAGGGTCAGTTTGCTAGTTTCTATCAGTCGGTGGGTCACTCACGTCGGGACGAATGCACTCGTTAAATTCCGCTCGATTATTTTTCCATATCCACGGGCCCGATGTGCGTGACTCCCGGTCGACGACGCGTGGCTTTTCGACGTAGCTTACAACGAAAAACAAGATCGAAATTTGTATTATCGACCGCGAACTCTATCGAGATGCTGCATAGACGAATTCGGCTCCACTTCCGGTTTTCCAGTTGGGCAGGGTCAGTTTTGTTAGTTTCTATCAGTCGGTGGGTCACTCGCATCGGGACAAATTCGCGTGAGGGAGCAACACGTACGTTCGGTTACGTAGCGAGCGTAGTAGTAGTACACACCCACTCCTCTCGTTTTACGCTGCGAAAACACTGAAACTATCCGAACTGGGGGTGGAACGTGGGGGGGTGGGGGGGGGGGGTTGAAGCAGGGTGGAAGAGTGGAGGACGAAACGGCGAGAGGCGAGAGGATGGTGAGTTGAAAATAAAGCAACCCCCACGTTTCGACCGGGCGACTCTTCTCTCGCTCTCTCTCTCCGGGGCGCGTCACAACAAACGGAAGCACGAAAGCGGAAGTACACCCACCTCGGCTGCCGTGGCCGCCGCGTTACTACCTTCAATCTCTATCTGTGTACCGGCCGGTCACATATATATATATATATATATATACATGTATATTATATATATATATACTCGCGCGGTACATGTTAGCGTGGACGAAGCCCGAATCGATGCACACTAGCGGCACCCCCGACGTCGGACGCTGCCGGTCGGAGACCTCGAAAACGTTCAGGCTCGACTACCGGGTCGAAGTGCCAGACTGCGTGGCGACCACCTGTGAACGCGGCCCGGCGCCGGCGTCGAATGCGACGACCCCGACAATCTCGACCCCATACATTGTATTCAATAAAATAATAACAATACATCGTATTATTATTATTATTATTGCATAATAGTAATAAATTATATTGTTATTGTTACTATTATTATTATTATATAATAATAAATTGGATTGTTATTATTACTATTATTGTTGTATAATAACAATAATTGCAAGTCATGGACTGTATCGATTTAACACGAAGCTTCGCGAGCAGCGATACAATGTATGGATTTTTAATTAATTTTTCTTTGACGTCGAATTTGCGATTGAACTGTCTGTCTTACCTCCATCGTGAAGTCGATAGTTAATACAATGTAACAGAGTTCCGTGATCGAGGCACTCGATAAAAACGCACTGAGAACAATTGCTACAAACAACCTATCTTCGCCCTCGCGCTCGCCGAATGGAATCGTACGCGGCAGACGAATAATCGTCCCGTAAAACGAAAATCTCCCCCGAGACTCTCGAGGCACGGTCCTCGAGGTATCCTTTCTCTCCCCGTTCTGGCTTCCACAGTGAACGAGAGACGGTACAAACGCGAATTATATACTATCGGGGATACTCTCTCCCTCTACTTTACCGCTTCCCGAGCCGTTGACGCACGTGACTCGTATATCTCGTATACTTCACTGTACCAAATGCACCTGCTTCGCGTTTAATATCTTAGCCGGCCGGCGCGTTCTCCGTCCCGCGCGCGCTCTCGCTGAATCTAATTGCGAAACGCGAGGCTTCCGTCAAATTTTATTCACTCCACCGCCGTAAAACCCCGAGATGTCTTCCTTGGGCCCGATTCGATTTTTCTAACCCGCAACGGATAGATCCACTGTAAAAAAAAAATCGTATGAAATTTAATGTATTGGTACCGGAATTTTTTTTGCATAAACTGGTGTATTAAATTTCGTGTACAATTGTGATGAAAAATTAACATGCGGTACATTAAAAACATCAGAGATACTTCAATTTTTTATAAGTTACTTCAATTTTACTATAACAGTACTTTCACTGTAAAATTCCTAATTGTTCGTCACATTGTACATTAAATTTAATGTACCAGTCTTTGTATCGAAACTTCCGGTTCGGTGCATTAAATTTACAATTTTTTTAACAGTGTCCACGACAATCTATCGTCAGCGATTTTAATATAAAAAAATAGCGTGCACACCGTCCCGCGCGCGCTCTCGCTGAAATTAATTGCAGAACAAGAGACCTCCCGTCGAATTTTATTCACTCCATCCGCCGTACGACCCGAAGATATCTTCGTTGAGCCCGACTCGACGAAATCCGTAACGATCCAACGTCAGAGATTTTATTATAAAAGCAGCGTCTACTCCGTCTCGCGCGCGCTCTCGCTGAATTCAGTTGCAAAACAAGAGACCTCCCGTCGAATTTTATTCACTCGATCCACCGTACGACCCCGAGTTATCTTCCTAGGGCCCCGAGACGATTTTTCACCCGAAACCGACGGATCAACGATCTATCGTCAGCGATTTTATTTGCCGCAAAAATATTCGCGCTGCGAGCCGATCGGAAAATAAAGAGCGTGTGCCGATGCTGTTACGCCGGAGTTGAGAGCGTCCTGACGCTGACGCCGCCGACGCGCTTCCCGACCGTAGCAACCCTTCGTGACTACCGCGGGGACGCCGTTTCATCCCTTCTCTGCTAATGTATCTCCGTCTTTCTCAGTCTTGCACCCCCCGCCTCGCACCAGCAACATGCCATTTTGAAGCTACGCCACGGGCAGTACAGAGTTTAAACAAGGGATGAAGATATAGAGCCGTGCACGCACACACGCATACGCACACACCGCGTCCATCTATGAATGTATGCGGGGGCGCGTAGCCGACGAAGAAGAGGGATTCAATGCCACGGCTCGGTGGCTCGGTGGGTCCACGAATTTCGTTTTCCAACACAGTGAGTCACGGCGAAGGCGCGGGGATGCGTTTTAATTTTCTTCTCTTTTTTTCCACCGTGAGGGTTTGTTCAGAAAGCTGTTCAAGCGTGAGCGAACCCTGCACGCACGGCGTATACACTCTGTGTATCCCTTCATTTTTTTTCAATCTTCCGAGCATGAGCTCACATCACGTGGGCAGCTTCTCGTGCACAGCAGCAGGTGTATTCGGTGTATAAGGTTTTTTTTTGTTTCTTCTTCCTCCCATTATGACGTGTAGAGCGTAAATGATAATCCAGGAGGAATCGTCGTGCGTGCTTTGCATGTGATGAATATACGGTTCGAATTCCCAGGAACAAAGAAAATCGCTCGCGGCCTCTCGTGGCCTCCGGCTTGCGCGAGACGGTGAGCGAGAGATGGAGCGGCTCGTGTGTGTTAGGAGAAAATCGATCAATTCCTCGTGTGGGTATTTACGTACGACGAAGCGCGGGGTAAATGCTCCTCCGCGGAGACGAGAAATTAAAAAAAGAAAAAAAAATTTCGACCCGCCGTCGAGAGTGAGCGAGAAACGCGAGCCAAGCCAAAAAATCATTAAATTGGCCGAGTTCCTTGGTCGGTTCGATTGGAGAGCGCAGGTGGGTCTGAGCGTCTTCATCAACCGGTGTCGACGAACGCGCGGGCGAATTGGCCGGTCGCGGCGTGCCGAACGACCCCGGTGGGGTGGGTTTTTCCGTCCCGTTCGAGCTCTGCCGTTCATCGTCGCCAGACAATAATCATTCAAATTAAATCTTCAATAATTAATAGAAAAAAATAAAATAAAATAAAATAATTTTTTTTTTTAATTGTAACGATACTCACGTAGCCGCTAGACTTCGATCGAACCGAGATGACAGCGAACGATCCTTGCTGGCTCTCCCGGTGCCGCCATCGACGATTTTCTTGTCTTGTTCAGCGCCAGCTCTGCTGCTTCTCCTGCCAGCTTCTCACGAAACTCGACCCTCCTCGAAGCAATCCTGACCGCGGTACTCCCCGAAACTCTGATCTATTTTTTGGCGCCAAAAAAAAAAAAAGACAAAAAGGAGAAAACGAAAAAGAAAACAGTAACACAAATCACTGGGTAATTGTTAAGAATAGCGTAAACGCCGAAGCGATTCGAGTGGGATAATGATTATGCACTCACGACCCTCTTGCGCTCTCCGGCTCGTCGGTACTATCTCTCCTCGGTGCTGGCCTCACGATGGATATATTCCGGTTAACTCGTTTACCGCGCGCGTTCGCACACACACAGACACGCACGCATGCGAGAGAGGCGAGGGACCACGAGCAGCGGCAGCAGCAGCGTCAACAGCAGCAGCACTCGACCCGGCGCGTGTACTTCGGGGCTCTTTATCCCGCGGGGGTTGCGTGCGAGGCAAATTGAGCACGTTTCGCAGTTACTTTACCGTCAAACTAAATATAATATGTAGAAAAAAAATTAAATAATTCAAGAGTCTCGGGCGAGACTCGGTGCGGGTGATTCAAGATAGCGCTCCGTACAACTCCGCGCGACGGAGGTCCAACGTCTATGAATTTTGCTACGTTCGCGCGAGAGAGGTCTTCCTATGTTTAACTCTACTGGTATACTAATAGCGATGTAAACAAGGAGGTAGGGCATGCGCGGCCACTGCCACAGCCGGCTCTCGGCGGATCGCACACGAGAATAGCTCCTCTTGCTCTGCTGCGCTGTCGACGGCGACGCTCGGTCAAAAGTCCAGAACAGCCCTCAGCGTGGCTGCTGCCGCTGCTGCTGCCGCTGTCACGACGTGTCGGGGGGTGAAGCGTGAGTTTTCCCTACTCCCTCGGCATCGGGTGTACCACGAACCACCCTCCCGGTGCGCTACCGTGTGCACCGTTACGTCCATGGCTATAATGGCCGCCGTTCATGGGGGTGGCGGTTTCGCACCCCCATGCGATGCGCGCGATGGGAAAGCCAGCCGGCGATCAATACCGGGCAGGCGCGCGACCGACGGCTTTTCCGTCATTCCTCGACGCGCTTGTGTGTGTGTGGATCCTCGACGACGCGTGTGTGCGCAGGGGCCTCGACGTTGAGCAGAGACCGACGTACACAGGGATGAAAATTTATCCGATGCACCGTTCCTTCCCTCATCCGGCCCTTTAACTTCGATCCATTTTTGCTCTTGTTTAATTCATGGAGAAACTGGCATTGTCGGACGAGGCTGAACACCTCGAGGCCCCGGAGCTGGCCTGTCGGGGAAAAAAAAGTTGAGTGATTGAAATTATCGCTGCGGGAACGAATATTGTATTCGATTCTATTTTCATTTTCTTTTCATGGCAAGAAATGTGGGTAGTAAGGATCATTTTTGGCGTTTGCTAGGAAAGGATATGACGTTCGGGATAGAGAAATTTCCTATGAAGAGAAAAATCTGTTGTTTGAGCTGGCTCGCGATTGCAATGGGAATTCAATTACGAACGGCAATCCTGCCGGGGACTCGGAGGGGTCGAGAGAGTCTGCCAACACTCCCTTTGTTCAGCGTCAGCCATTGGGAACCATCCTGTTATTCGAAAGCAATACGCGAGGAATCGTGGGTTCACGGCACGGGTGAAGTTCGAGTCGCTCGGGCGGCGGAGATGTTTCCTGCACGCCTGACCTCTTTCGGCGCTAATTCAGCCAACGACCCTCTATTCAAATTACTCTGTACGCCAATATAGCGCTCGTTTGCTGCTTAATTGGATGGCGACCGCAGGCGGCGGTAGCAAAAGTTGCCGATGATTTACCTTGGTAATATCGAAAGTTACGTTTCCCACTCTGCCTGCATTCAACCCTTTATATGTGGAACGTCCGCGACGACCGCGCAGTGCCAATCTAAGCCCTCATATAAAGGGTTGAGAGAAGAAACTCAATGTTCCGATATAGCTCAGATCCGACAATTGAAAACATTCTTCTTCTTCTTCCTCTTCTTCTTCTTTCCTCCATAAGACTGTAAAAGCGTAAATAAGGATGGATGGATTAATTGGATGCAGCCAACAAGTCACGGATAAGTCGGAAGCCACGGAATATTCATCACCTACACGCCTACGGGTATCATTAATAATTTCTTTTCGTATCGCTCCTCGACCCCGAACCGAACGGTCGAATTTTTCTTCTCCTCCTCTCGCCCTTCGTAAAACAAGAGTTCAATAAAGTTTTGATTAGAATCACCGTAACACCATCAGTCTATTTTTTCTTTTTTTTTCTCTCGTTGCTCGATAAACTTTGCAAACATATAACATGATTTCGTAGACTAAAGATCTTATGTTAAATGCTTAACTATTAAGGAATTCATCAAAGTCGGCCGTATCGTTTTCTAGTACAATCTTATCCAGTGACGGTCCTTGCTGCGGGGTCGGCGTTTCTGCAACAACACGATCGACGAGGTCACTCGTATTAAGGCGTCTGAAGAATTATCGTGAAAATTTCGATTCGACTATACTCACGTCGTATGATACCCGTTGCCTTGTAGTCCTGCAGCTCGTCGCGAAAAACTCCGTCGAAAGTTTCTTGTCTCTCTTTCAGAATTTTCTGTTGCTTGAGCTCCTGTTGCAGAACTCTCTCGGAGTGTTCCGTTGCCAATTTAACTGCAAAACAAATCCGAGTAGTCAGTTACATTGTGAACAAAATAATCCACACGAAACTTTGTTCGCTCGAACGTTTTTTAAAAATTTGTTTATTTGTGTATATTTATTTGTATAAACGGGGCAAGCCCTTTTTAGAGAAAGATGTACAATAGCGTGCAAGACTGCAGCGTAGACAGCGGCACAAATATATGTATGTTAAGCAGATGAGATGTAACCAATGAGCGCATATGAGCTTGTAGTCGAACAATTTGATAATTTGATATTTTATTCCTTTGACGAATTTCTCTTTTACAAACAATATATAATAAATCATAAATATTATTATAAAAAATTCGCTCACCTCTTGTGGAATCCAACTCGGATAATTTCTTTTCCTTGTACAGAGCCAACTGAAATCTCGTATCCAGTTGTCTGCTCTGAAGCTCCAGGGTCTCATTCAAATCCTCTAATCTGAACAGCGCTGTTTCCACTTCGTCAAAAGCTTCTTCCAGCGTTCCTGCAAAAATACATAAATAGATAAATGTTTCTTTATTTTATTATTTTATTTCTTAAGGTCACGGAACGAACCCTTTGTACACAATGCACAATGTATGAGTGTTATTGCACCTAATAACTAGCACGGAACCTTTACTCTTTCGAGCCACCGGAATTAATGCAGATCGGAAAATAAAATCAGAAATAGAGAAAAAATTGAAACAAAAGTCAAAAAATCGGAAGGAAACAAGAAATATGAAAAAGAAAATAGAAAATGGGTCAAGAATCAGTCAGGAGTGCAAAATTTGTCAAGGCACACCTGAGAGATCGCTTATGGCATTAAATTCATTTGTATAGCTCAGAACAAAATTGTCGCAGGCATAGTCAATCCGATGTGTAAATGTTACTGTTAATGAACCTGAGTCTTGTTTTTTCTAGGTTTTGTATAAAAGTGTTTGTCTCTTGCCTATCTGGTCCATAAGATTTTGTATAGCATTGTTGATCTTTGGTATCGAAGCCAGTGTGGTATTCAGGCATGTAACGCTATTCCACTCTCGCTCAAGTTTCTCGTACACGACAGCTACAAGAGCGTCCACGCACTGCGCCTTGCCAGCGTTGTCCTCGGCCAGTTCGTGGAGTTGATTCCATTGCATCTGAAAGTGGTGAAGAACATCGGCTCCAGCATCGTAGTTGACTTTGCTCGAGTTCAAAGCCTTCGACTTTGGAGCTTCGGAAACTGCCAGACCTCGTATGCTGATTAAAAACAAAAAGGTGATTACACAGCTGTGTCCAGATCCTTTATTACTTTACGTAAAAATACATCGTTTTTTCTTTCGTCATTATTGTTTCGCTAAAGTCGAGTAAATTATTTTTATCTACCTCGCGGATATTCCATCCTGAACGGTCTGAAATTTATTGCGCAGCGTTCCAAACATATTCGTCTATCGTGCATGATCCATCGAAACAAGATTACGCTCAATTGGCGACGATTGTTTATGTAAGGTTAGATCCAGTTTACATTACGATCGAAGTTGTTCGTGCTTTTATCTATTTTCTCTTATTTCCACTGTTGAATCATACAACAATCGCGAGCAGCTGTGACTCGGTCACTTTGCAGCTGGTTGATTGGATTAAAAACAAACACAAACGAGAAAATAGTTTTCTCACGAATACTCCTTGACGAGCTTGTGTCGGATGGTGTCGGACTTAACCGACTGACAACGACTCTTATACGAGGCTGGACGGAGCGCCGTTTTCTTTGCGGGCGCGTTTCAATATAAGCTGCAAGTTGATGGCAGCTCGGAGGCTATAAATCGTTCGTTTTTAATATCCGGCTGGAAAAGCTGTCGACGACTGCATGTGCTGTCAGCAGATTACTGATTACGCTGTTAGTGATATGAGCCGGTAAATTTTATATACATTTTGGAAAGTTGTTTGTTTTTATCAATTTGGATATGAAAATGAGATTTCTGGACAGGAAATGACATTTTTCTGGTATGACGTCACTTCCGGTCAAAGAATAAGATTTTCAAACCGGAAGTGATGTATTTCCGGTAAATCTCCGGAAATCTAAATTCCACAAGCTACAGCGAAAGCGCAAAACACCTGAGCCATGACAGCATGCTGGAAATCGATAAAAATAACCGCGGGTACTAAAAATATTCGAGCGGCGGTAATTTTAATAACTACCTGGCTACAATTATTAGTTTAACCAATATAATTTAGTGTTTAGTTACTTTCGGTAACTATTTGATTTATTAATAATTCGAGACTTCCTCTATACATTACAACGAACAGGAATAAAAATTAAACTTTTTTTGTTTTGTTTGTTTGTTTTTTTTTTTTATAAAAATACATTAGTATATCGCGCTTTTACAATCGAATTCGCAAGCGCGCTTATAGCTTTTTGCGATTTAATTATTTCAGCGCTCTAGTTCTCACATTTATACTACACGATACTCTCAACGCGGCGAAGATATGTACATATTGAAAGATACATAGTACATACGTAAATGGTATGTATAACTCGTGGAAATTGCTCCTGATGTAGATCTCAACAACGGTAAAATTAAGAAAAAGGACAAATATCGACCGGATGTTAAAATGAGTATAACAGTCGATAAATAATTTATGAAAAAATTATGCTTTAATAATATTTCTTTAAAAACTCCTTTCAACGCATCTCGAGTATCGCATTCAAATACTGAATTCATGATATACATACTCATCAGCACAAATAATTCGTTACTGTTCTTTCGTTTAAACTTAATAATTAACTAAACACGAATCGAGTGTGAACTATTGGAGACGAATTTAATGTAGTTCGTACCAAGAAGTAGTAAAAACAATTGTCTCGACGACTATATGAGTTAAATCAGTGCAACATTCGTATAGTTTTTTTTCTCTTTTTTTCATTCCATTAGCACATTAGTAGTGGTCGCTTTTACACATAAACGATAGACGTTATTAAATCTAAAATAAACATTACTTATCATACAAATATTTACAATGGTAATATATTATTAAGTCAGTTCTGGCCTATAGTATCCTCACAGGTAATGTAATGTCTTCGCTTTTGCCTATCATCACCCTTTGAATCATTCGAGCTACACGTTTCATATGGTTATAGTTTCGTTGGTACATTTTTTTTTTCTTTCCGCCATGAACGTGCACGTTGTTCAGTGCGGTAATGTTTTTTAAAAATAAATAATAAAAAAGCAAATGAAAAATCATAAGTTACTCGGCGTAAAGTCAAAACTCTTTGAAAAAAAGCGCGCAAAGTTCTGATATTTTTGTCTTTAAAGCTTCAACAATGAAATGCGATAAGGAAATGGAGTAAAAAAAAAAGAATAAACGATGATGAATACTAAGAATCTCCAACGAAATAAGAATATTTGTTACACAGTAATAAGTGTGCGTTTGTTTAGGCGAGGGGGTGAAAAAATATTAATACAGTGGCCACAGTTACCTGTTCGACAGGTGTTTGAGGGGTCCTAGACTAAGAATAGACGTAGCACCGAGTGCCCCAAGATTACAGGTGTTGGGATTTCGCGCACCGTCGATTGTTATTATCGGCAAGCCGAAGTATCCGCCGGTTTGTGCGCTCAACTGTGACAGAGGTATGTAGCTCTGTATACCAAGACTCGACAGCCTGTTCAGTACTTGGGGAGATTTGAGATCGACGACCGGAAGTGCCAATTCGATTCCACTGCTGGGCCCGAAAGTGTCGACCTCCTTGTGGTACGTCTGTTTGTGCATCGCGAGAGCTTGTCCCGTGGGGTATTGCGCTGGACACAGATGACACCTGGAATTTAACAAAAATGTTAAACCTGATTCAGTTCATCGGTATATAAAAAAAGAAAACTATGAACTCACTTGTGAAGCAGCTTGCTGTTCGTTCGATGGCTCGCCATATGCTGTGTGAGTATTTCCTGATTTTGGAAGCTCTTGTCGCACACTTGGCAAGTTAACAGGGCTCTGAAGAAGGACGAAATATTGCAGTGAAATAAAGCTTCGGCACGAACGTTTCTTTTTTTTGCCAATAAAAAGCTTACCTGGACGGTCTTCCTCTTCTGACGACAGGCGTCGGTACCGGAAGGTCCTGAGTTAGATCAACCGTCGGCGGTCTCGGGGGACGCTCGACATCGCTCGCGGATGCTTGTTTGCTCTGTTTATTCTGCGGCACGGCGAATTGAGCTTGTTGCTGAGGCTGCTGTTGCTGTTGCTGCTGCTGTTGCTCTTGCTGTTTTCTCTGCGCGGGTATGATCGAGATGGCCGAGTTGAGATTGAGCGCCTGAACGTTGACGGGCGGAGGCGCGGGCGGTTGTCTCTGTTGCGGTTGCTGCTGCTGAGCCGTTTGTTTCTGGGGATCACCGGTCTTGTTCTTGTTCGCAGCAGGCGTGACGGTGATACCGCGAGCTGCGAGTACATTGGCCACGGCCGAGGCGTCCGGCTTTTTCGTAGCAGGCCCGACGGGGCTCTGTACTTGAGCTGGATTGGAACCTTTAGATTAGTAAAACAAACGGATGTTTTTTTTTGCACCCCCTTTTTCGTCGCACGCGCGGCTTTGTTCTCTCCTCGTGACATTGACCAGTAGGCTGGTGTAGACGACGAAGCAAGAGAGAAGCGAAAGTAGAATATTGTTACGCGAGCGAGGATAGACAAGGATCGGTTCGAAATCAATAAATATTTTAACAACTCACCGGGTTGTCGAACGCTCAGCGTTATCGAGTCGGTCAGGTGAATGGTTGAGTCGTTCCTGTTGGTCTGTTGAGTCGAACCCTGCACATTTTGTATGACCGGAAGACCGTCGTTTCGCTTCTGTTGGGCGATAACGTGACAATCGGCGTCCTCGTTTCTGTCCGGCAACAGAAGATCCATGCGTCTCTGCTTGGTTGCCGGGTCGACGAGACGCTGTTGTTGCTGTTGTTGCTGCTGCTGCATTTGATGCTGCGGCGGCGGCTGAAGAGGCCTCTTCATGCGTAATCGCGGTGCTGGTCCCTGCTGGGGCATTCTCGGCGCTCTGTGAATCGAACAAAAAAACGAATAACGTAACTTGTAAAAAAGGGCCGAGTGAATCGTTTTAAGGGAATACATCATGTGGTCGCCGTTTCTTGATGCGGCGGGTGGTGGGAAATATATTGCTAGCAGTGGTTGAGGCTCAGATAAATATTCATATACCGATTTTCGAAAATCTATGGGTCTCGTCCGATTTTTTTTTTTATGGATCCCTAATATTGTTGTAATGTTATTTTAGAAAAAAAAAGTCTAATAAAGAAGTCTGGAAATATATATTGGAACGTTGCTTTTCACGCGGCACGCTATGCAGCTCATGCTAATTGACACAACTTTAAGCTCATGTATCTCAGAATCCATGTGAAGAAAAAATTCTTTAAAAAAAGCCTCATTCATTGCTTTATAACACTTGTGATTTTTTAGTTCATAGTTAGTTCATAAAGGTATAAAAGTCGCTGTGTGACGTATTCCCTTAAGGAGCGAAGAATTCACCTAGGATTTGGACCGAGTTGCGGATACCGAACTCGAGACATTTGCTGTCCCATCTGCGGATGCATCGGCGGCGGCGCGGGCATCGGCGGGTAGGCACCCGGTCCGGGAGCGTATTGCGGGTAGAGATGCGTCAAGTGAGGAGGATAATGCATCCCCTGAGGAGCTCCCGGCATTCTGTACATCGGCGGTCTGCCGGGTGGCTGGGAGTAGTAATTCGGTCCGGGAATCATCGTGTTCGCGCCGGGCGGTAGATTGGGTAGAGGCATGCGTTGCACCTGCTGTGCCAGTTGCTGAACCGGGGCGGGTAGTTGTTCGAAATTCACCGGTGGTATTGCAGATTGTTGCGGCGAATTCGTCAAGTGTCCCGCCGGATTGTACGTCGGCGAGTGGGTGTTGTGAGGCGAGGTCATCGGGGAATTGATATTTATGTTCGGTGAGCCCATAGGAATGCCGTGAGGAGAGTTGCCGCTCGACGTCGCAGCTGCCATCAGGTGGGGCGAATTTCTGTTCATGTGCGGCGAGCCTTCGCTCACGTGAGGAGAGTTGCGGTTTATGTGAGGCGAGAGGGGAGCCCCGTGGACCTGAGACTTGTGCATAGCCAGTTCGATGGATGTCGACAATACGAGACTAGAGCACTCGGGAAGATTGCACTGATAGTGACCGGCCTTTGATCTGTGCTCGTCGAGCTGCGTTATATCGCGAAACTTTTCGTTGCATACGCGACAAGTCCGAACGGTCTCGGCCAGTCTCTCCAGCGACACGTATTCCGTCTCGACGATCGGTAGATTGTTCCCGAGGTTCCTCTCGCTCTGATTTCTTCGCTGATGCTCGATGAGAAAATTTTGCAGCAGCGAACCGGCGCTCTCGATATTGTTATCGGAGCCGCCGTTCAACGGTAAGCCTCTGTTGGAATCTTCGTCCTCGTTGCTCTTCCTCGTTGCATCTTGGGACAAATGGTTCCAATTGAAGTTGGAATTGCTAACGGGCGATCGTTGCTCCTTGTCTGTCGCCGACGGTGGCGTGCACGCGCTCGGCGAACGGATTGCCGGATAGGCGGGAGACTTCGAGAGCAGATTCAGAGGTGAATCCTCCTGCAAGTGCTGCGCCATGTCAACTGGCCGATCTGCGCTATCATCGTCGCCCCTCGGTGACATACCGATTCCGCTCAAAGATCTGGAACTGTCGACGATGACAAGAATAAAGTTCTTTTATTACCGCGCGATCGATCCGCGGAGAAACTCGACGGATATTATTTTGTTTGTTAAACGAACCTTGACTGTTCGCCGAGCTTCTTGAGATTCTCAATGGTCTCCCGGCAGGTGGCCTCCAGCGCGTCGGTGTCCTCGGCGTCCTCGGTATCCTCGGCTACGCTGTCGGTCCTATTGTTGTCGCTAGTCCTGTCGGCAACAGCGTGAAGATCGTCGACATTCTGATCCTCTCTCTCCAACGGATTTGCCATGTCACTCCCTACTCCAGAATCCCCCTCGTTCGTCTCCATGGACGGTATTTCATTATCCTCCAAGGGATTGCTGATTTCTTCATTCTCATAATTCTCGTCCTCCTCATTCTCGTACGCATTCTGGAAAAAATCAAACCGAACCACCAATTAATATCTTTTGGCGCGTGTGGTCGTATAGAAAAGATTTTTTTAAGTTACAAAGTAAGTCATTGCGTCGTCAATTCTCAAGCCTCGTTGATATACGTCCCATTCTGTATAGAGTGTTTGTAGGATTTTCGAGACTTTGACGGTATTCTATATGTCATAGACTAACAGTCCTCTTATTTAACCAGCTTGGAAGAATTAAATCTCATGTTATAATTATATTTTCATTTCAGCTTTAGATAGATCGATAGATTCGTTTATTTCGTGTTCTGAGGCATAAGCCCCCGAAGAACACCGTGCATCGAGATACAAACAATCGTTACAACCCAAAAAGGCAAACATAATAAGAAAAACAGAATGTAATAAAAAGCAAACAGTTTCCAATTAGAGTTCCCAATTAAGAGCCTTTTTATTTGGATCATATATTGTACCACAGAAAAAAAAGGTGCACATTTATTACAATTTTGCGCATAGCTCTTTCTATGAGAAAGTTCACTGATCGATTTTTGACTTCCTCACAGAGGACGATTAACTTAAAAAAATCGAACGGAAAAATCCGAGATACAAAAAATTTGCCGTGAAACATGCTTCAAACTAATTTCTATCGGACCGCTTACCTCCTCATTAACTATAATATTCTCAAATGTTTGCTGATCGCTGTTGTCGTCTTGCCCTTTGTCGTCCATTTGTTCATTTTCCTTAGTTCCAGCAACCTCCACTGCGTAACAGTTGTTCCTATCAGCTTCGGCGCAAGTGTTCACCACCGTAAAGTCCTCGGACTCGGATGATTTTTTTAGCGTCAGCTTCAGAGCATCGGTCGTATGAAGCTGTTGCTTCTTCAGGGTCAGCTTCAAAGATCCCTTGGTCTCCGGATCCAGCCAATAAGTTTCCCTCTCCTTTTTCCTCAGAGTCTTTGTACCCGAGCAACGTTTGAGCACTATCCTTGGTTCTCCCAGGTGAACAATAATGTGCGCCCGTAGTTCCTTCTTTGTAACGAATTGTCTGTCGCAGATTTCGCACTTCGGCAAATCTATCGGCAAGCTCTCAATGGAATTGTCGAGTTCTAATGAATCGCCTGTAGAAGGACAAAAATAAAAATCAACTATTTTCATTATATTTATTGCATTCAAATAAACCATGACGCGCAAAGAAAGTCACGCTCGTGATACAAAAAAAATGTTTACTATGTAGCAAGTTGCACGCTGCTCATAAAAAGAAAAAACAATCTTTAGCGCCCAGTTTCCTTTCCAGGTTTGTGCTATTTTGCATTTTCCAGGTGTATCGACGTTTTCTCGCCTTCTCGCGTGCGTAATTTTTTTTGTATTATTGTTGTTTATCCCTGTCACGCGCTGACCCTCCCTAGAGACGAGACCGCGCTCGATCCCTCTCACGTGTGTATTCCTCGGATACACAAACCCCCACGTATAATAATCGTGTCTCTTATCTCTCATCCGCGTCGGGCTGACATGTCAATCGATGGCTCGAAACTCGAGTCACGCGAGTGAAATAATCGTCGGGTAATTAGTAGTCCGGAAATATAACCGATCGTTACCTTATCGTTATGTTTCGCATGTAACAACATTTGTGTTTTACTATGGAGATTAGAGCGTAGCGGCAACAGCAGACACGAGACTATAAAATAAAAAAAGTGATACAAATATCCCGACGGTGCCCGATCGTCCGCGCCGGGGCCCGTTCGGAAACTTACTTCGGATAACATAGGAACGAGAGAGGCTGCTGCGCTGGTGCGAATGTCAGAGGGAGAAGCTGGTTACCCGGGTATGATTACTGAACGCGGCCCCTGCTGGTGCTGCTCGTGCCGCTTTTCGCTTTGCCGAGAGTTGGACACCACGGTGAAAATCGATACGTAAACTCCGTGGGGAAAAAACGATTGGCGACGGTTCGCACAGGAAAACCACTCTAGGATCCCGGCATGTTACATGTTTTTGGCGTAGAGTCCGATAATCGTGATCCATTAATTACCTTTTAATTTTTTTACCGATTAGGAGAGAAGCAAAACTCCCTCGAGTGACGATACCCGGGAGACGTCGGACAGGTGGAAATTGTTACGATACAAAACAAGGAGAAAACACGTGAATGACGAGACGAGAGAGACCAGTCGGTACTTCGACTAAATTCTCGGAATGACCTGAACTTCGAGGTTAAATGGCAAAGTTCACAGGACAAACTTTGAGATCCAAGTTTTGTTTCCTCGACGTGAGTCTTACCAGGTTTTTGTTTGTTTTGTTTCTTCAATCAAACAAATGCATGGTTTGCGAGAGAGTTGTACGTAATCTAGTTATAAGGTCGAACGAAACGGTAGCGGAGATGAAAAACATTGAAAGTACGCACACACACACACACAAAACAAATCAATCTTGCGTTTCATTGGAAATTACAGCGAGGATGTTTACGCCACATCGGTCGAACGGACGTCGATTCATTTTTGCTTTCTGCGCTTCGTCGTTGGACAAGCTTGAACGTAACGTTATCTAAAGCGGTACGCACCGAATTCTGGTAAATTGTTGGCTGTGTCCTCCTCTGCAAACTCTTCGGCGGGTTTGTAATCGTAGTCATCGAAATCATGTTCCAATTGACTGTTCATTGCCGATCTGAAAAGAATCGACCGAATTTTTTAGTCAAATTTTAGCTATCAAAGTTTATTCGCCTCGCCTCAGTGGAGTTAAACTTACAAGCATTGTCGTCGCGCAAAGCGATGTACAAGATAACTTTTTCGTTGTCGCGGCAATCATCTATTGCATCCGCATACCTTGTGCCAAATATGTTTTCCATTCGACATAGTCCGAATGGCCTTGATCAGAGTTGCGATTTTTTTTTTAACTCCGAGCTTCACGTCTGTCCTGTCTTATCGTATCTGCGGATATTGTTGTTCGTCGGTTAACGATCAAACTCTCGTGTTTGCGAAAAATAACGAAACGTTTCGCGGGTTTGTCTCACGATCGTTGTTAAAGCGTGTTATTAATTTTTCTCGTTTCCAGGCTGTGTGCTCGTGCATAGAGTTTCCATATACACGCAGATTCGATCGTCGCAGCGTTGATCTTGAGCGCAAAAAAAAAAAAAATAAAAGAAAAAAAAGAAATGGCCCGAACAACAACAATAACGAAGTCACCCGGCGGTCGGTTCGACTGTCGCACGCTAATCAGAGCGATCGCGCACAACTCTATCTCTCTCGTACTTTGGATCGTAGCACACATGCGTATCGAACAACTGAACAATCGAATCGGAACAAGTTCTCTCTGATGTAAAATGGTATTTGTTCAGGCTCGCGTCCCATTCCTTCCCCCCCTCCCCCCTCCCCCCACTACCACGAGTTAGATGTTCTGTCTCCGTCGCTCCCCGACCATTTGTTAAAATGGCTGACAGAAAAGTTACGGGGAAACACTTGTAACGCAGCACAATGGGAAGTCCAAGCCCAACGGTATTGCGTCGCGAACGGTGAAAAAACAAAAGGGGGGTTGGAATAAAAGAAAGAAAAAAAGGGCAATAATTTTGAGCCCCTCGTACCGTGCTCGTGGTTGTTACGCGCAAGCTCAGTCCTCGCAGCCAATAATAGACCGAACGCGTTAATTCTGGGTTTTGCCCTCGAGTACTGTTGCTGCTAACTGACTCGCTGACTGTAGACCCATCCGACTGATGACTGCAGCCACGCTCGCTGCCAAGATGACGTGGTACTCGGTATCTCTCTCGCTCTCCTCAATCCCTCCCTCTCTCTCTCTCTCACTCTCTCTCTCTTTCTCTAGTAGTCGTGCAAAGTTTGTGATCGATGAACAAATAAATAATTGCGTTGTCCGGAAGAAGTAGGTTGTAGCTCAACAACAACGTCGTTCAGTCGCCAGAGCCGGGCCGAACTGCTCGGGCCCCCTTCCGTTCGGCCGTTAATATATATTTTTTTCCGTTATGTTTCAGGGACGTATTGTTTTGTCCTGAGGACGCGCGGGAAGCTGTCTGCGACGCGGTTCGCTTGTCCGGTGAGAGGCTCGCATCGTGGGAGAGAGTGCCGAACATTTCCCCTCCGGCAAGAGCTTTCCTCGCGGTGCCCCACCCGGTGAATCCTCCCCGTTATCGCCGCTCCCAGCGGGGAATGCGGGAGGTTCCGTCCTGGATCCAGGTTTCTTTTTCCCTGTGCACCGTGTGGCACGCTATGCGGAAAGAAGAGAAGGGACACGGAGACCTCAGCCGTCTACGTAATCACATCACGGCCTTCCACGCATACCTCGTCGATTCTTCGACGCCACGCTCATAGCCGACCCCGAGGCGCAGAAGCAGAAAACGGAGGAGAGATAAAAGCCCTTTGGGTTTTAATCCCAACAAGTACAAAACGGGGCCCTCGCGCTACGCGATGGGCGGAGTAGGAGCCTGGTTGCGCGCGGGGTGGGGGAGTGAGAGACCGTAGGAAACATGGTGAAGTAAAATTGACGTCGAGCCAGCGTCCGGGGCTCAAGTCAACCGGCGGGAGGGGGAGACGTCCAATGGACTCAATCCGAATGAGCCACGCGGCGCAGGCGCCGTTCGCACCGAAACCACACTGCGGAGCTCGTGTGCAATCTTCCTCCCTCCCCCCTCCCCTCCCGTCTCCCAATAGCATGTCATCACAACATAGCAGGACAGCGAAGCTGGAAACTCTATTTCCAACTATCCAATTGCTTCTCCTACCACTTTTGTAATCCGGCAACGCTTCGCTTGCGAAACGTAAAGCATGTTCCCCGACGTTTCACTCCCGCGACACGCTATAGCCGTGAGGTCTCCGAGGCTAGCGTGAATTCGTAATTGCAATAATTGGGTTCTGCGCAGCAAGAATACGTTGACTTTATGCTACTCGCCGCACGATTGAGTACGCACGTTTTCCTATATTTAAACAAATGAAATTCATTTATTACTTTATTATGGTTCTCCACGCAGAACGAGGCTATGAATTCGTTTAACGGACCTTCCGTTATTTCTCCTCCGTCCGTCTCGGTATTAACTTTAACGTCGTAACGGCGTAGAATTTTACGAGGACATTTGCTGATAAACGAGCTGGTCGTAATATCGTGCGGGGAGGAGTGGTGACCTCGCGGTCAGAATCGCTCCCAAGCTATATTGATCGAGGAATTTTGTGCTGCTCCGGATGTTCGCGCCGCGCTATACGTTTCCCCCGTTGGGCGGATAGAGGAGGGTCGTATTGAATTCACAGTAAATTGGTTGTTGCCTCAGCGAGTTTTGCCATGTACAAACGTCGAGCGCGCTGGCACTCGCTCTCTGTCTCTCTCATTCGGGATAATGGCTGGCTGAATATATACATAATAATCTGATGGGAGAGGAGGGTTGTGTGACGTGCATTGACCTGCCGCCCCAGCGCACCCCGCCCCGTCCCCGGTCCGAACTTCCTCCTGCCATCGAGCATTCTGTTTGCTGGCATAGCTTCGCTCCCAGACCCAGCTGCGCTAGAATTTACAAGCTCGCGTACCGGTGCTCCCTCCCTGAAACGATCGAGTTGGCAACACCGGATGCAGTGTGCTGCTGCCAGCCCCGCCCCTCCCCCCCCCTCTCGCCCCGCGTTCACTCACACCCTGAACAGCTTGCTCTTCCAGCGAAACTTCTCTGCTCTTATAGTATTTCGTTTCCGTTAAACATGGAAAACGAATAATCTCTCCCCTCGCCGCATAATACCAGACTTGAGCGGATTACCCTCAGTCCTCGAACTTCTTTTTCCCCATTATACCCGGTACTTTAATGCTCGTTCGGAGGAAAATTAGGAATAATAGGCCTGTAAGTCGTAACTTCAGAATGTCTTCGAACATCCGCCTGTCGGCTACGAAGGGAAGCCGTGTACGGTTCTTATCGTAGAGCGGAATAATGTTGAAACTCTGATATTAACGGCGCTCGATAGCGTGTATGGATGCATACGTTATACTTTCGCACAGCTGCAGAAGCGAATTTTATTAGCTCGGTTAGCTTCGTGTTCCTTATTGCCTAGACCGTCGGGTGACTCAGAGACCTCGCCCGCATACAATAGTCTGACCTCGCCAGACTTGGCTCGCGTTGCTAAGCGACGAGGCTCTACTCCTCCCTGCGGAGTTGTTCTCCCGCTTGCTGCTGCGGCTGCTCGTGCCTGTGCTGAACTCGGTTCTGATGCCGTTACAGCCTTAGTACGATAATGCGACGTTGCCATTCGGTGCCGGGGGCTCATACCATTAGCGCAATTGTTGCTATAATCAGCGAACCACCAAAGAGCCCCTTTCACACTCATAACCGTATAATACAGCTGGCTCGATCGAGATCTCGCAATGAGCTGATGCAAGAAAAATGAACTCGAGAGTGCAGCGCTCTGTACGGGAGAATTTTTTTTTCTTCGGACCCTTTCTGCGTTGTGTCTCTTCGCCCCTCCCCATCAACTTCTCATTTCTAAAGCTCCCTGACTAATTGGTAGTTTGTGATTTCATTCGGTGGGGGTTTTTTTTTTTCTTTTAATGCCCCTCGGATGAATTCGACTATTAGTCGCAACGGCAAATTGGATTCGATCCAACGTTTATTACTCCCTAGCCCCAGAAGCTGGAGAGCCAGACTTGCGCCGATGGAGAGCGCAGAATAGTGACTTTCTCGTCACCGCCACCGCTCGCTATTCCACCGTCCACGGTAGTTGGCTTTCTATAGTATGATGATATAGCTTTTTCGTTTATGATATCCGCCCTCGGGGGAATTGATTGCTTCAAGGGAGACACCAGTATCAGATGCCCGTTGTTCAACGACGTTTCACCTGCGAAACGGTGTTTTCGGTCGATGACGACTAGTCAATTTTTTCGTTATGTAGCGAGGTTTGGCAGACCGAAAATTCAGTCACTTTACATTGTGTAAACTAAACAAAGCGCTGTTTTTGTGTAACACAAACAACGACTGTTGTTAGTGTACAACAAAATGTAAACGGTTTTTCTTATGGTTACAATGTATGTCAACATTATTAAGGGGGGTCCTGCTTTACACGGCCTAAAAAAAGTTTTTTCAGGAATTTTTTTTAGGAGGCAAAGAAACAAATGAGCCCAGTGTATTCAGAGGTATATTTTAATGTATATTTGAACTGTACGAGAAAAATTTGTTTAATAGAAAACAAAATGTTCTGCATCGTTATTGGTCGATTTATTGTGCAGTAGTTTTCAATTGGCGGAAAAAATGCAGCTCGAATAATTCCTGACCGAATCTAAGAAATCAAATATATTTTTAATTGTTACATATTTTTCTTCTATGTGAACCTCGCAAAAGCAAAAAAGAAATCGAAAAACCATAATTTTATTCAGGATTGAAAAAAAGTGTTGTTGAATAAGAAAAATAACTTTAACGTGCTATAAAAATTATTTTAAAAGACTTGTCAAACAATGTTTTAGGTTCACATAGAAGAGAATTTAGTACTGACAAAATGAGCTTTGGTTTAAGTCGATAAATCGTTTAGTTTTTTATTATCACTCCCTCCAATTTAGAAAAGTTATCACCATGCAGTACTTTTTTGTTCTGTGTTAAACAAATGTGTTTTTTGTTAAAACAAATTTTTTCGTACAGTTTAAATATATACATTAAAACATACCTGTAAATTCACTGGGCTCACTTGTTTCAGTTTCAATCTATAAATGAGGGTATTGGGACCAACTTTTGTCTTCTAGTTACTAAAACTATTTTCGGTTTTACCGAAATCGTGGTAATAAGTGAAAAGTGCTCGTTCAGTACGGACGGCAATACCATAATTGTTATAAATGATATCAGAATTTTTTAAATGTATTTCCCTATCGAAAACTCTTCGCATTTCGTTGTAGCCTTGGATTGTGTTACCCACAATTCAAAGTGACTGAATTTTTGGTCGACCAAGTCTCGCTCGTCTCCTTAAAAAAGAACCCGAGCCAAAATGCACCTCCCTCTTCCATCTTGTCGCCCGATGCTCCCTTAATCATGTTTTTCGAATTGCCCATGAAAGTCTCTTTGCTCAATGCCGTTAGACTCTTCGTGACGAGCGTCTTTCCCCTGGTATTCACGGTCTGACCTGCGGAGCCACGAAACGCCGTCGACGGTACCGACGGGCATTTATTGTCGGATCGCAGAATCGTGATTTGCCGTTCGGTCGCCGCACCTTAACGAGTCATAAATTATTTGCTACGGCGAGCGCCTCTTCGTGTATGGCACGAATGTGAGCTCATTTTTCATCGTCACCTCTTTCGGTCGAGCTATCCTTGCCGGGACTGGCGCATCCACGGTTTCCGAACCCCGAGGACCTCGTCCCGTCCTCCTCGCCCTCGAGTCCTCTTCCATCATCGTCCCGATCATTCTTCGCGCACGTCGTCGACGAGCTCCGCGCTAGCACACCCTCAGACGAACTCAACGAGCTCTCACTGTTTTTGTATTGTTCCAGAGCCTGCCGTTCGAGTTCCTGAAGGATCGCCGTGGGAACAAACACTCCATGAGCCAATCGCCGACTTTACATCGGATCTTATGGAAATAGGAAGAATCGTCACCTGATAGCGAAGCGCTAGACACTCCTCGGACGTTCTGTACTGCTCCATGGCTTGCTTCTCGAGCTCGTCGTATCGTCCGTCGAGCACATTATCCACGATCAAATCGCTTGAGGCCGAGTTCGTGAGGACGTCACGGTACAATCTTTTTTTCGCTATCGGCAAATCCGGATCGTCGACGGAAGCTTCCACGGGATTATCCGCCAGTCGGGAATTGTCGCCGGCTCGAGCTTCGCTCGAATTCGCAACTTTGTTTGATCCGGGCCAATCGCATTTACCGGCGAAAGTGCCGAGCTCCGAGACCAGAGAATTAACGGTGGCGAATTCTCTCGCCCTCTTCGGATAGCCCTTGTCCAGCCACCGGAGAACGTCCCTCTCGGACTTCAAATTTGGCTGCCTCGACTCCAATATGAAACTCGAGGCCCGCTGGGGATTCCTCGGCTGATTGCGACGGGCCTTCATCGCGCTTTTCGTCAGCAGTATCAGATTGTTGAAATCCACACCGTGATGATTTTTCGAGCGTCTCTGCGAAGCGTCCTGATAGAGCTCGGCGGGTCTCTGATAAACTGGTATGGGCACGGAATTTGGTTGTCCCGGTGCGATTATCTTCTCGTGGATGGCGATGGGGCGGTGAATAATCGTTGGGCAAATTGGTTGAATGGCCGAGTAAATGGGCGGATGAACGGCCGAACAAACGGCCGGAACTTGTATCTGAATGGGAGGAACTATTCTGTGGATCCATTGATGAGGCGCTCGGACGAACGTGTTCAGCGTGGGCGGATGCGAGACCGCTATTGGCACGCAGCTGGGATTCTGCAACGTTGTTCGAGCATGGTAAATTGTTCCGGGCAAAGACACGAATTCGTGAAAAGGGCAATCGGTTACTTGGGGTACCGAGGAGTGAGCTCGGTTGTAGGGAAAGAGTTCGTCCTGATAGCTTCGCTCCGAGGACGATGGAAAGAATTGCATCGGCACTTGACGATCCTTCTCGCTGCTCGGTGGGCCCTTCGGAAAAAATTCTGGAACCTCGGCGCTTAGCACGGGAAAAACGGATTTTCGAACTTCACCGCCGCTCGCCTCGAAGCTCTCCCGTCTCGCTGTCCGATCCGGACGCTGAGCGTACGAAGATTGTTCGCAATGTTGTTTTTTACTCTCCGCTCTCTTCTCGTCTCTTCGACGGGCTCTGTTCAATTTTTCCTCGTTAAAAAGTTGCGCGTCGTTAAGCCCTCGTTTTTTCTCCCACCGGCACGACTGGCCCGTACGAGAGTTCCATAAATCTTTCACGAGCTTACTGCACACTCGTGCTTGCAGCTGGCGCTCGGCTCTGTCGTGGACCGTGTAGAGCAACGGTCGCGAATATTTGCCAAAATCGTTCTCACCCTCCAACTCACGCGTTTCGGTTCCTGCATTATTCGTTGGTTGGTTTTTTTCTTTTTTTTTTACTATTTCGATACAAATCTCGACTCAACTCTCTCAACTCTCCGTGCCTGCTTCTCGTCTACTAACCAATTTTTTCCTGACAGCTTATCCGAAGCCTCGTCGGCGACGATGGAAATCTGTGAATGGGCGAGGTGAGCATGATAAAATATTCTTCGACTTGTCTCAGCATCCACGGCTCGTTGGGGGGAGCTCGATCGTCCAGACGAGATTGGCCTCGCTGATCGGGCCAAGTGCCTCGAGTCTCGTCGTTGGCCTTGTAATTTTTTTCACGCTCCTCGTCGTACACGTAGTTGCCGTACTGCGCCAGACGGGACATCGGTATAACGTCGCGCACGCTTCTCGATTTTTCTTCATTACTTCCCGCCTCGTTGGTTACGCCCGATTTGCAGTTCTGACGAAGCCGAATAATTTCGATTTTATCCTCTTAACGAGCTAATCGCGAGGGGAAGAATCGGACATCGCTCCGGCCTACCTCGATCCACAGTTGTCGATTCAATTTTACGTAGAGATCCTCCCGATCCTGCGCCCAAACTGTGTCCGCTATAAGAGCGATCTTCGCATAAGCGTTGTTCACTTCAAGCTCCTCGTCATGCGACAGTACCGACGATATCATTATCCGAGCATAGCTGAGCTTTTTAATACTCAAGAACAAACAAAAATAGCAAGATTGATAGAATTTTTTATTTATTTTATTTTAATTTTTTATTATTAATATGTAACTGTTTTTGTCCTCGGAAAGCTCTGGAGTTGAGAGATGCAATCTTCGTTGAACCTGCAGACGAAAGTATAACGCTCTCGAGGCTAATGTCAGAAATCTGTATATCGAGCTTTCGTTAAGTCGAGCCGCGAGCTGGTTGAAAACAAAATTCGATGTGACATTAATTTGTTTATTATTTTCATATACCGTGTGTTTCTCAATTAATCCGCCCCAATCGCTGGTTGCATTCGAGATACATTCCAGAGAAAAATTTAAAAATGTTCGCTGTAACGTCACGGCTGGTTTTAGTAAAATCCTACTTTTAAACCGGAAGTGACATCGCGCAGAAAAATTTGAAAAATTTCGTTTTCGAAAGATAAGATCTTCAAATCGTTAGTGACGTAATTCCGTTATGACGTCACTTCCGGTCGATAAATGAGATTATTACACCGTAAGTGTCGTTGCAGCCCGGGTAGCAAAAAGACATCCGGTATGAAAAAGTCATCTAAGCGGGTTACATATGTCCCTCCGGATGGTAATTACAAGCCATCCTGCGTCCAAAAGATAACTTTCGGACATAGTATAGCTTATAGTTGCCATCCGGACGGTCATGTGTAACCCATTTAGATGATTTTTACATACCAGATGTCTGTTTGCTACTCTGGAGAGAACTTTAAATAATCTAGATTGTATCACGGATACCAGTGATATAAACGTGTGAATTAAGGAACGATTAAGGAAAGTGGGTATAAATACGTGTGTTATACGTCTCAAATGCAATTCATCATTTCGTATAGCCAGCAACAGAAACGTATGAGTTACAGGAGATCAGCTTTCGCGCAGACTATCAATCTTTTCAAAGGTCAGTGACCCTCACCTTTCGTCCGAGAGTTCAGCGAAGACCCGATCGTCTCTGCTGTATCGAACCCTGGCCACTCGAACTTGGCGCGAAATTGTGACGTCAGTGTTTTGATAATCGCGTCCTTATCTGTACCAATGGGTTATGCAATTTTGTGGAAAACGAGCGAGCTTCGAGTCGCGAGTGAGGTTGCCGACCGAAAAGCCGGGAGTCACGTTTCGGGCTATCAAGTCCCGAGCCCCCATGCTCGAATGATTTCGGTGTCCTCGTCATTGTTGTCACCGTGGCTGACTGCTGTGAACGCAGTATGATCCGAACGACAGTTTGGAACGCAGCTCGGAAAGAACTTAGTATTTAAAAAAACAAGATGTCTCGGCGCGTTCTCGTTGCGATACAGCTGTTGATGCTGAGCACGTTATCTTGCGGGGTTAGCGAAGATAGTGCCGGCGATTGTTCGTGCGGCAAGAACTTGAATCGAAAGCCGGCAAACGCGGATTCGTTTTGCACGAAGGATGGCTCGGCTGATAATTCTTGCGAAAGCGCTAGCGAAAATAAATGGACACGACGGAACGGTAACGAGGTAAACATGACGAAGATCGAGGCTGGAACTTTCACAATGGGAACTAATAAACCGATATTCGTCGTCGACGGCGAAGGACCCGAGAGAATCGTTTCACTTACAAGCTTTTACATAGACAAATACGAAGTCAGCAACGCGAATTTCGAGGAATTCGTCAAGTCCACCGGTTACGAGACCGAGGCTGAGAAGATGGGCGACTCTTTTGTATTTGAGGGCCTGATGAGCGAAGAGACTAAAGCTAAGATTTCCCAGGCTGTCGCGCAAGCCCCTTGGTGGCTGCCGGTCAAAGGCGCAACTTGGTACAAGCCCGAAGGACCAGATTCCAACATTACTCGTAAGGCTTATCGACTTTGCAAACTTGTAATTTCAGATTCTACGGCTGCCGCTTAACGAAAAGATTGTTCAGACAGAATGGACCATCCTGTGATTCACGTGTCCTGGAATGATGCTACGGAGTACTGCAAATGGCTGGGAAAACGTTTGCCCACAGAAGCGGAGTGGGAATATGTTTGTCGGGGAGGCCTCTCAGACAGACTCTTTCCATGGGGCAACAAGCTCACTCCGAACGACAAGCATAGGTAGGAAAAGCATTAGTTCCAATATTTTCCATCAGCCGATTACTTGAAGTTAATTTATTTTATCTTCCAGGACTAATATCTGGCAGGGAGATTTCCCCAGGAAGAACACAGCGGAGGATGGTTTTGAGGGAACAGCGCCGGTAACAGAATTTCCACCCAACAAATACAACGTTCACAATATCGTTGGGAATGTCTGGGAGTGGACGTCGGACTGGTGGACAACCCAGCACTCGGACGAGAGTCAGGAAAACCCTGTTAGTATCTCAGAACCTACCGGCGTCAAATTAATAATTATTAGAAATTATAACAAGTTCAATATATTTGTCAGGTGGGACCAGCCAAAGGCAATGAGAAAGTGAAAAAGGGAGGCTCGTATCTCTGCCACAAGAGCTACTGTTATCGCTACAGGTGCGCGGCTCGGAGTCAAAATACACCCGATACTTCCGCGGGAAATCTTGGCTTTCGATGCGCATTCAATGCTGCATAAAAACAACTATGTTTAATTTTTTTAATCATAAATACTGTGATCTCATTGTTGCATTGAATTCCGTGTACCCTGAGATACACGCGTACGGCAACCAGGCCAATTTTTGTCATAAGATAAATCCGAGACGATAACCGACTGAAAAATAATTTTTACAGAAATAATAAATATAAAGATAAAAAAGAAAGGTAAAAAAGAGCGTACGGCTTCTCCGCTATGAATGGTCCAGACAGAAAACGCTGAGACGTGCGAGTGCAGCCATCTGTCGGTCGACGGTCGAACTAGCGTTCTCCTGACCGCCAAAGCCACTCGGTCAGCCGCGCTGGCGGACGTAAACGAAAAATCCGTCAACTGCAGACAGCCACGCACAAACTCCAGCTGTCGAGAGCCACGCATGCTTCCGACCCGGTAGCTCTGTGATGTGAATAACCTGTCGTTGTTTCGGGCGGTATCTGTGGAATAACCGCATAAAACGAAATACCTGAAAATATTTAATTACACCGGTATCAGAAAAACTTTCAAAGTTGAAAACGAAAAAAAAAACAGCAACAAAACCAAAATGACGAACAACAAGGGCTCAAAATTGTTGCTGTGCGCAGCTGGGATATTCGTCTGTTACTTTTACTTCGCCATGCTTCAAGAAAAAATAACGAGGGGCCAGTACGGCGACATCGAACCCAAGGAGAAGTTTACTTACATGTTTGCTCTTGTGTTCTTCCAATGTCTTGTAAATTATTCGTTCGCCAAGATCATTCTGCTGGCTACGATGAAAGAGGGCGAAGACACGACGCGCACAGTATACTACGCCACCTCTGCACTCACCTACCTCCTGGGTATGGTGTGCAGCAATATGGCGCTTCAATTTGTCAACTATCCCACGCAGGTGGTAGGAAAAGCTGGCAAGCCTATACCGGTCATGATACTTGGAGTACTTCTTGGAAAGAAGGTAACGAATTCCTGCTTTACAGTGGTAACTTTTATGATCCTGAAAATATCTGCACAAGACTAAATTTCATCCAGTCACGACAGTTGTGTTTTGCATAGCACAAACTTTGCTCGTGGAAGTTTGCTTAGACAGTAAAATTGTGGAAGCATTCAATTTTTCTATTTCATCCTAAATCCGTGCATTCATAGAGACCTACGAAAGATGAAATTTGATGTTGTGTAGATATCTTCACAGTCATTAATTTTTTGAAACCATAGTCCACTGGAATTGTTTGACCAGTTTTCTTATCTTTCCAGGTATATCCCATGAGAAAGTACTTTTTTGTATTGCTCATCGTCACCGGAGTTATCGTCTTCATGTACAAGGACGGCAAGTCGTCGAGCAAATCGTCACAGGACGGTCAGATGGGCTTCGGCGAATTTCTCATACTTCTGTCCTTGACGATGGACGGATTGACGAGCGCCGTTCAGGAGAGAATGCGCGCCGAGCACAAATCTAAATCCGGCCACATGATGCTCAACATGAATTTTTGGTCGATGATATTCAGCGGCGCGGTTATCGTCGTTTCCGGCGAGTTATTCGAATTCGTTGGTTTTCTTCAGAGACATCCGAGTTCGTTGTGGCATATCATTTCGTTTTCCATGGCCGGCGCACTCGGCCAATATTTCATATTTCTAACTGTAGCCGAGTTCGGGCCTCTGCCATGCTCGATAATAACTACAACGAGAAAGTTCTTCACCGTTCTCGGCTCGGTGCTCGTGTTCGGTAATACTCTTCTGCCGAGACAGTGGCTAGGTACCTTCGTCGTATTCTCCGGTTTACTGTTGGACGCCGTTTACGGCAGACGATGAATTATTTGATTAAAATAGAACAATTCCACCGTACACAGCGACTACACGTTGGACATAACTTCCGATTTAATTTGTACATATATTTCTCTACGTTCCAACGACGAAGAAGGTACCATTCTTCCGTTTAAGGAGCGTGTATCGTTACCTTCCTAGTCAAAAGTGAAATTCAGAGAGTATTTTGATTACTTGCCAGTGGGACAACAATCCGAAAAAAATCAACCATACGGATGGTGCTAAGAACATCGATTTCGCATATTAATCATTCTAAAAGTTATTAATAAATTGGAGAAAAAAAATTGTTCTAACAAAAAAATTGGCGACCTGAGCGTTTTTTGGCCAAAATCGATTCATTAATTCATCCGAATACATATAGATTTTCTCATTGCTTTTTCTAAAATCGTCCCACACTCCAGCTATCCTACACTCCAGCTGGTTTTGAATAATTGATCGAAAATATTTGCAAATATAGCTTAAACATGTTTCGATTAACGGGGTTTTCGAAAATTAGAAAAAAATGTTGCGCACAGTTTTTTCTATGAGAACGCTCTTTGATCGATTTTGTCTTCCTCATAGAGGAATCTGCGCAAAAAATTGTAGTAAATGAGAAAGCCATGTGCAAATTACTTTGCAACTTTTTTTGTAACATATAAAAATGTCTACATGTCATAACATTGAAACGGTCCAAATATGCCGCAATATTTATTGTAGAAAATAACTAACTGAAATTTGCGTAATTCGTCGTTTTCAGGCTATTTATTTTTTTCCGCTAATAATGAATTTGCACATTATTTTACTCCTAGAGCGACATTTGATACTCAAACTTGTGTCGGACAAAAACACAACATTTCCGAAAAATTCAAAAATTTCAAAATCATAAAATTTAAATGATTAGATTAATTTTCGCAAAATGTCGTATCAAACTTTGTAAAGTGTTAGCCCATGCCCGTGTCAAATATCAGTTCGATACCGCCATGATCACTCGAATTAGACTGTTTTTACTCATTAAAAAAAAAAAACTCAAAATCTTATCAAATCTAACCGTTTGGATAGATTTCGGCCAAATTCAATAACAAAGGTCGTTGATCATAGTATTATAATTGTATGCAGTTTTAGGACGATAGGTCAACATTTAAGTGAGTTAGAGCTACCATGATCTTTATTCAACAAAAATGTGTAAAGCGCATAAAATCTCGAAACGGGTCTCAATCTTCATGAAAATTGTACCGAGGGAAAAGACGTGACCACTTAACTAGTGTACCAAATTTCGACTGACTATCTCGAGCCGTTTCCGAGTTTTAGTCGTTTATAACGACGCAAGTCTATCACACATACACACACATACATCCGGACGACGGCTAATAATCGAATTCTTCGACGCTTGAGACTATTTCAAGTACTTAGACACAAAAATCTCATTTCTTTTACGAAAACTACTTCCTCTATGAAGAGGCAAAATCGAATAAAAATTCATATGTATTCGGATAAATTGACGCATCAATTTTGGCAAAAAAAGAAGATGGACTGCCGGTTAATGCAGAACAATTTTGTTTTTACCAATATGCTGCTAATTTTGTGGAATCACTCATATGTAAATCAATGTTCTTAGCACCTTCCGAATGGTTGATTTTTTCGGACTCGTATCCTATTAGGAAGTATTCGAAACACTCTCTGAATCTCACGTTTGGCTGGGAATGTAGAAGATACACCCTCCTTATACACACTGTTGGCAAATCTTGTTTTCTTTTTCTTCCTTTTTTTCGAATCAGACAATAGTTGAGTATATGAATATTACGATACCTAGTACCCAAGAACAACCCGATCGAATCATTCCGCTCCAGAGGCCACTTAAGATTCTTCGTTGAAGCGATCGGAAAGAAATGCGTTTGTCAGCACAAATGGCGTTCTTTTTTTCTTTCTATTTTATCACGGCGTACGAAATGTTAGCTCAAGGAAGTGACGATTTTTGTCACTACTTCGTATACGCAATAAAACAATTAACGATTGAATAAAAATGTTGTAGTTTCAATCATTTTTGTTACTCCGTTTGTTTGTTTTCAAGTTACGGAATAATCATAGGTGTTTCGGTGTTATTGATAAAATTGCACGTCGGAGACACGTGTGACATCATTCGTCACGGGACGAGACGTCAATTATCGTATCATTTCTTAGAATTTACGTTGCCTAAGAGGCGAGAGTCATCGTGGGAAGATCTCTTGTTCCACGCTTATTGATTGCCACCGTCTAATTATGCCTTAACGTAATTTAATAGCGATAACCGATAATTTGTTCCACCTCGACTGGTGAGTCTATATAACGAGGATAAGCACGTTAGGCGCAGTACATTTTGCCTAACGGAGCTCATTTAGTGGACAATCTCGCATCATCGGCGACTTATGCTATTGTGAGGGATATCGCGATGTTGTATCTGGTGCTTGGTCTGTTACTCGTTGGGATAGGCCAAATTTCCGTGAGTACTCCGTCTCCTTCGTCCAGCATGTCGAATCGATCGTCAATAGTTTGCCAATAACGATAACAACAAAAATTACGCAGGCTCTTTCCGATGAAATGCAAAAATTCTCGAATATGCTGCACACAGTATGCACAAACGAAACAAACGTCAGCGAGGGTGAGTTTCCTCAAGGGCTTACTGGATTATAGCAATTTTTTTTTTAACTCGACCGATAATAATGTATTTTTGTGTTTACGTTTCAGACGCGATCAGTAACGCAAGGCTCGGCATATTTGCCGATGATCCTGAGCTGAAGGTGAGATGAGTTGGTGCGAGCCATACCACTGAGAATAATGTACTTATGGAAATATAATTTATTGCAGTGTTACATGAAGTGCCTGATGGTCACGGCGACATTGGTAAGTTATCGGTAAATTCATGAAATTCAAAGCTGAACGGACAAGAAAGAGAAGAATATTTCAGCGCACTTGCGGCTTTGCCGCGAGTGTCAATTGATTTTTATAAATAAATTGAAGATGGACGAGGAAGGTCGGATCAACTCTGAGGCTGTAATAGATTTGGTACCCCCACCGTATAGGCACCTCGTTAGACCGATAGTTGAAAAGTGCGCATTGCTCGCGGTTAGTGCCAATGCAGTGGACTTGTGCGATTTGGCTTTTCAAGCGAACGTATGTGTCCAGGCCAACGGCCCGGCGGTAAGTTCTTAAAAAACAGACGTCAACGATACGTGACGCAATTTCAAATAGAAAAATAAAAATACAAGTATGTTTGCACTGTTATCGAGTTTTTTTTCCAGTACTACTACCTGGCTTGAACAATTCGTCGCACGGAGCGATAGTGTAATGAGGAGCCCCTCGTCGCACGAGTGGCAATAAGTCTTCGCGATTATTATGGAAATAAACGAAAAATAGCTGTTCGACGAGGCATTGAAATTTCTTCCTTTCTTTTTCATTTAAATTAATTTGTTTATATGTTTCTTTTTCCTTAATCTAAAAGTCCTCCTCCCTGTACCGTAGGTGGGTATTATCTCGGTTTCTGCAGTACTCGTCGGCCACCGAGATAAACCCGCTATATACAAAATCGCGTCGCCGTAGGAGGGAGCATCTAATCAGTTCATTTGATGATATGCTAGGGCTGATGTCACCGAAGACAGTTCGACGCGCATTCTTTAGGGAGCACAAGCGCTTTTTTTCGTCCACCGCGTTAAAGCGCGCTTTTTTTTATTCAATTTTTTTTTCCTCAAAGCGCTTGTATATTTTTTTTTAAATTTATACAACTTCCAAGGACGACCGTAAAACTTATCGTCCAAGTATGCTAGATAAATTGCTTGGTCTGTGCGCCGTCGGCGTTTTGGCGTTGTCGTGTCTCGAAGTTGAAGTTATGAGTTTCACAAACGGTAAGTCTCTGAAAAAAAAGTAAATAAAAAAGAAAAAAAAATTAAAAGAAATCCGCCGAAGAATAAAATAGTATCGACTTCGAGGATGTTAGGGCTTTGAGTTAAACGAAATGAAATTGTGACAGATACATCGTCGGCAATAGTTCCTACTTCGTCGGCACTGATCGAGCTCGTTCAGCGATCGAAGATGATGTCCGGTTACCTGCCGGAATTCGACGATGCCAGTTTAGATCTTCACCGAGAAGATCCGATAGTGTTCGCCGCGGCGAATTGTTCGCAGCATTCGATCGACGACTTTCCAAAGGATGTCTTTACGAAAGATCAGAGAAAACACGGAGCCGTTGTACTTCACGCTTTCTTCGGTTTCTATTGTTTCCTCCTTACGGCTTACGCCTGCAACGATTATCTTCTTCCCGCTCTCGATCTCATATGCACCGATCTGAAGATCAGTCCGAACGTCGCCGGTGCGACGTTTCTCGCGACCGCCAGCTGCTTTCCCGAACTGTTCGTCAACGTCGTCGGGACGTTCCTCACCGAGTCCGACCTCGGTGTCGGCATGATCGTCGGCGGTGCCGTCTTCAATACATTCGCAACGCCGGCTTTCGGCGCTCTCTCCGCCGCTCAGGTACAATTTATATCTTCACTAAATCAACTCTCTGCCCGGCAACTTCTGTTCGCGGGCCGTAGCTTCTTCGATCTAATACCGGCTTACCGTCGCCTCCGTAGAACTTCACTACACGCTCGACGAATACTATTGCCCTCGAGATTAGCTATCTAAGTAGGAATCTGTTCTATCTTTGTACCCGCGATATGTTGCACCAACACGGATACTTAAACACGTGTAAGATAATCATAATCATAATCATTAATAAGTAGTAGTAAATGTATTTATTGACAATATATTAGACAGTACGGATGCTGGTACATTTCAATGATTATTTACATTTCATAATGCTATTGCTATTGCCAATGGGCCATCGACCTAAGTCTTTCAGCCCTTATATGAATAATTATATTCATAATTATTATAAAGAAAATCTTGATCGCTCATCTGGCATTTCATTTAAATTGTAGTATCTCGGGATAAACAAGCGATGAGGTACCGATGACCGGACAGCTGAGAACGGAACGGGAATGTATCTTCTTATCGGATGAACAGATGGAATCGCGTATTGTCATTGTGACTGTTCGACCTTGCCATATTTTATAGCGGTCTATAAAAAAGAAGCGTACCACGATCTCGTCGATCATATACGATTCTTGATCATTGTGATTATATCGTTTTTTAAATTTTATAACGAATGTGTATGCAGGGTATACAGCTGGAATGGTGGGTACTATCCCGAGACTGTATAATTTATATTATATCGGTAAGCGTCCTCGTATTGGTAATGTGGGACGGTAGCATCAGCTGGTACGAGGCGATGATACTCATGATACTCTTCACCGCCTACTTTACTTTTCTCTTCCTCAACGACGCTTTTCTGCGGTGCGTGAGCAGGATGAGAACACGGTTTACCAAAAGTTCTGGGCTCTCGCAGAAAACAGGCAAGTTTAGGCGTCCACTTACTTACTTACTTGCTTACTTGCTTACTTACTTACTTACTTGCTTACTTGCTTGCTTACTTGCTTACTTGCTTGCTTGCTTGCTTGCTTGCTTGCTTGCTTACTTGCTTGCTTACTTGCTTACTTGCTTACTTGCTTACTTACTTACTTACTTACTTACTTACTTACTTATTGAAGATTTGAATCCTTTCGATATTCCAATAATTGAACCATTTTCTTTGCAGATCACACTAACCCGGAGCACGATAGAATGCCGGTGGGTTCGTACAAGCCATTTGTTCACAGCGAGCTCGTCGCGGAGTACAGAAACAGCTTGAGGAAAGCCACGAATCTGAAGATCATCGAAAACGGCAATCGTCATCCGAGCGTTATGGAAGAACTGGAGGAATACGTTGAGCCAGGTTCGTTCAAGCTCGCAAAACGAAGATGGCCCTGAAGATATCTGCACGAGACTTAACTTCATCAAATTATAACGGTTGTGTCTTGCATCGCACAAACTTCGTTTGGGAAAGTTCACTTGGAGAATAAAATTTCACAAGTGAACAATTTTGTTTTCCTAACGCATGCACGTAGAATCCCGCTTTCCGTTCCTGTGAAGTGTGCGCAGAAAGGCACTTTTTCGCATCGCTTGCGGGAAAAATACTGCGCACGCGTACAAACGCAATATGGTATTTTTTCCCGCCCTAGGGCGGAAAAGTGCCTTTCTACGCACTCGTCACGGAAACGGAAAGCGTGATTTTCGTGAATTTGTTAGGGCATGGGCGTAGAAACGGGAGTTCTTGCCATACAAAAAACTATTTTTCCCGAAGCCGTGCATTGACAGAGACGTTGCCGACGACGAAATTCGATCTCGTGCAGATATATTCAGGTTCATAAACGAAGGAGCTTTTGAGCTAATTGATTTAATTAATCGAATCGTTCGAACAGATTTTCCAATAACCGACTGGCCGTCCGGTGGAATCTGGAAAAAGATCTGGTTTCTCTTCGCGTGGCCCGTGAAGATTCTCCTCTTCGTAACTATACCGGACATTCGTTACAAGAAACTGAGAAACTTTTATCCAGTGACTTTCCTCATGTGCGTTATATGGATCGCCATATCTTCCTACCTCGTTTCCTGGATGATGACCGTCGTCGGCGACACGATGGGCTTCGCCGACTCGATAATGGGCATCACATTTCTATCGGCGGGCGGCAACATGCCCGAGCTCGTGTCCATAGTTATATTGTCGAGGAAAGGTACGAGCCACAATGTTTCCTCTTGACCAGAGCTGGGCAAATGCACTACGTACTTGACGTACGTATTGAAGTATCAAGTACTCGGTCAGTGCCCACTACTCAGAACTTTAGGAACTTTGTTCTGCCAGTACTCAAGAACTACCTAGTGCTCGGTACTTCGAGTACTTGATATTTTAATACGTACTTCAAGTACTTAGGGTATTTGCCCAGCTCTGCTCTTAATCCCTCGTTAGCGTGAATCCCCAACGGGTAATAAAAAATATATATATAAAACGATTATACAACTCCGATCGTCGTCGCAACGATGTAATTACGCGAAGATTAATAACGCGATAACGTTTAATCCGGTTTCGCATCTGGATCGCGTACGCGAGTAGCGGGGCGAGACGGAACACCGGGGCATCACAGAAAGTTATTCATTCGCGACGATATTTTTTAGTAATCAATGCGAAAAATTGACGGCGGTCCGTTTTGCCCTCGCCGTCAATTTGCCGAGACGAATTTCCGAGGTCGCTCGGCGCCGGGACTCACCGCGATCTTCCCACTTGTATCGAATTATATTTGAAAAAAGAAACAGGAAATCGGTTATCTGTAGTTTTAACGTCGGCAATGAAACATCGCCTTCCTCGACCTTGTTTATTCCCCTGTTTTTGTACGCGTGTTCTTCAAATCGTTTAATCGTGACGATTCGTTTCAGGCAACGGGGACATGGCGATGAGCAACACACTCGGAGCGAACACCCTCGACGTTCTGCTGTGCCTCGGTCTTCCGTGGGTAATAAGGGTCATAATGACCGGGAAGAACGTCGAGATCGAATCGGGCGCTATAAAGTACAGCGTAATATCGATTGTAATTTGCGTTATCGGCTTCTTCGCCGTTACCGCTTACTACAAGTTCAAGCTCAACAAACAAGTCGGCGTCGCTTGCCTGGTCATGTACGCGCTCTTCCTAACGTTCGCCATTCTTATGGAATCGAACGTCTTCTACGAAGTCAACTTGCCGATGTGCGACACGTGAGAATCCAGCGAAAAAAAAAGTGCACGGCGATGCAATTTTCAATGCGAGCAACGATAAAGAGCGCGAAGATAGGAGAAACTACGGCCGCTCGGTTCGAGTGGATGAAGTTCAAGTGTTTCGAGAGATTACGGATTGTGCAAAAATTGTGAAATTCTCATCGTTTTTTTTTTGTTCGTGCTTTCAACCGCATGGTGCGCCTCGGTTCGTTGAAGCTCGCACGTACGCGCGATAAATACATCCAATTTAAATTAAAAACTGTAAAGCAGAAAAAGACAACAATGAAATTATAATTGCAGAAGGCCAAAGTGACTCTGACAGCTGTTTGTGGGATTTACGGACACGGATTAATGCTTGATGTGCGCGTCGCAAGGTGGGCAATTATGTTTGCTCCGGATTTATTTTAATATTTAAACATTAAAAAAAGATAAGATTGTTAAGTACGGATAATTCAAGACTACAATCGCCACGAGAATTCTCATTAATATTACAATTTGTAGTCTTGGTATTCGGTAAAACGGGGCTACGGGGAGATCGGCTAAGCTGATATAGATTTCTTATTTATCTCGGGTGTGATAACCCTGACACGGCCGATCCCGAGTTAGTGTAGTTGTGTGCCCGAACAGTACAAACTCACCTGAATTAAATCGTCTCATCTATTTTATATTGTCTTCTAATTACCGAGAGCAATTAGCAATTGCGCTGCTCAATCTTAGACACACAAATTGTATATGTTAATTAATTATAGTGACATCACCGAATGACGGTAACAACGATAGAAAACAACTAACGAAGTTTTGTACGGATCGACCTGAGAGAGGAGGGGAAAGGAGATTGAAGATACACAACGAAGAAAAGAAAGATGCACATTTTTAGAGACATAATAATCAATGTTCCGCCGCGGTCTAAATTTTTATTGAACAACTTTTCACGTCGACGTAACATGATAAAAACAATTGTTCGTATCTTTTTTCCCTTCCGGCGCTGATAGACTCGTTTTAACGCACGAGCCATCCTCGACTCGTCGATACATTCGAGGGCGTTTTTTTTTTTTATATTAGCGCGAGGGCTTTTCCTTTAATTGTCGATTATTCCCTCGCCGATGTCTTCCTCGTCTCGAAAAGCCCCGGGTCGATCGATTCATTTTATTTTATTTACTCGCCCCTCGATCGGAAACTTATTAACAATTTCTTTACCTCGATTTTTTTTATGTGTGTGTGAGAGAGTGTGAGTGTTAATGCGTATCGGATGTTTTCACACTGGCAAACTGCGTAGGTGGGAATCTGACGGTGATAGTGGCACGTCGAGGCAGGATGCACCAGTGCCCGTGTAATACGCGCTAATTCTCTATCATACAAAGCGAAATATCTGTCCTTCTTACTCTCGAAAGCTATGTCCCTATCACACGGGCTATGATATTCCGAGGCATCATCCCCCTTCTCGCCTCTCGTCTCAAATACGAAACATAAGATTTGCAAACTTTTTTTTTCTTTTCCCACTAGGTAGAATAAATCGATTGATTCTACGATATTCTTTATATCTCGGCAATGATCGAAAAGGAGATACAAGGAATTATAATAATTAATCGGATAGGACGAAAAAAATGAAAGTTGTCTATCGTAGTCGACCGGAAGTGAGCAACGAAGAGTGCTTGGAGAGAAATAAAAAATGAACAGAAAATAACCGTAATCTAACGATATGTTTTTCTATCGCGAGTTTAATTTAAGTTACTCTCCTTGTTTCCGTGTTCGAAGAAACGAATGAGATTACATATTAATGTATTTTTATGTATATCGAGCTTTTCTTCTTAGTGCGCTGGCGCGTATACAAATCTAAGGAGGCTGACAAAGCTTGCAAAAGATTGTAGGATATAATAAACCGGTTCTTCAATGGGCTTGCTTGTTTGTTCGCTTCTTATTTTTTCTTCTTAATTAATTTTTTTTTTTTTCATCGGTATTATTTCGTAGTTTATAATTGTAATTTATCGCGCTTGCGTGGAAAACCGGATAACGTGTTCGCGGTGATCTAAGCTTGAACGCCTTTTTTTTCTTCATTATTTTCGTCATTAATAATCGATTAATAAAAGTCGTCGGAATTCGCGTGAGCGAGGCAGTCTAAACTCGCGAACTCTCGACAGTCACGTGTCGTTATCTTCGTTTCGGCAATAATATCCTACACGGTAGTATTTATCGTCACTTTTTTAATTAATGTCTTCTCGTATGGGCCGGTAAACCTAATTGCTACTTTTCTTCTTTTATTTTTTAAGATACTTGGCAATAAAAAATATATTAGATTTCCGTTTCGATAGGGTTTCTTTTCTTCATTAGCTCAACCTTTTTTCGTTTGTTCGATCTTATTGCTGCGCATCTCTGTAATTTCGTTAATTAAACGCTCCTCATTAATTTCATTAATTCCCACTTCATTAATTTCAAGCAAGAAAAATCGTATAACGGTCCTAACGTAATAGCTTGTTTAATAAATTATCTAAGATTGTGAAGAAGAATAAAGCGCGTCGCGTTATCAACGGCGACACAATTTTTCCTCTCGTCCTCGTCATCATCATTCTCACATACATAATTACATATGTATACATAATTTGTTGCGTGAATCGACTAGATAATTCAGTATATTCGGGAGAATAGTTTTTTTTTTAAGTTTCTCTTTTTTCTTTTAAAACGTGCAGTACGACTTGTAAACTGCGCGCGCATCCTTCGAGATTTCTCTTCTCACTAAGCGGACAAAAATTCGTTCTCTTATTTTTTTTCCTCCTCTACACTGAGATTAAATTCCATTTTTTTTTCTTTTTATTAATTGTAACCTTGAATTCGCGGTTTAATTTGTTTAGCCTACTGGGTGTGATTGCGTGTCCCTGTGACCTAAAACTCTCGTGTTTGTCTCGCTCGATATTTCTTCCCTCTCTCTTCGTGTTTGTGTAAGGGGAGGGTAATTCGTGAGCAATGAATGATTATAAATTACGTTGGAGGGATGACAATGCCTCGTCGGCTCGCGACGAAAGGCCGCTCTCCCGATTTTCTGTTTTATATTCCAATAGAATAATCTTCCTGTTATTTTCATTTTTTTTCGGGGAGAACGTTTACAATAAAATTAGACTCCTCCCGTTTCATTATTCGTACGATATTTTTTTTCTTGTTTACAAACTATTTTTTTTTATTAAGGAGCTTGCAAGATTTAATTGAGATTCGAGAATTTTTTTTAATTATCCAACGAATTATCAAAAATGTAAACGCGCACGTGGTTTTTTTTTCCTTTGGGTGTCTCGTCTCTCACGTCGCGAACATTAACTGTATAACAGTACATGTGTATTACGAAGCATTCGAATCGTAATGTACTAGTATAAATTTAGTGCGTAATGAGAGACGGGGGTGAGTTCGATGAGCTTCCGGGACGCACGCGGTCAGAGTCACGTCGTCCCTTTTATCCCATATACATACTTCCGTATATATATATATATATATATCGATAATATTAATATCTCCGATATACACTTTAATACAATCCGTCCCGTGTCTCGATAATTGTGAACTATATTAATATAATTATTAACGCATTTTCACGCGTTCTATCGCGAATCGATTAGCAGCTAATTGTTTTTTTACGCACTCAGCGTAATCTTTTTTTTTTTTTTTAAACAGCCCCTGGCGATCTAGAAGAAACGCTAAAAGTATTGCGTCGTGTTAGTGTGTCGTCGTTCCTGTCTTTTTGTTGTATAATTGGAGTTTATAGCACTCTACCAACGACGAAATTATTATTTTTTTGTCCCCTCGCGTTATCGATACAATATATTAGGTACAAGAAGAAAAAAATTCATCCGGCCAAAGGTTTTTGCTGTATCCGATGATGAGAAAATTCGATTTTAGACTTGACGTCGCGTTTAATTTTGTTTGTTTGTATAGTTCTTCTTAGTCGCGCGTTTTCCTCTCTCAAGTATTGTCGTCGACTCGTTATTTTAAGCGCACGTCGGATTTATCGTTTGTTTCTTCGGGTTTTTTTTTCTCTTCATTACCGACCGGGTGACTGAGAGATTTTGAGAGACAGTGGAGCGCGCTTATATGGCTGTGTTATTATTAAAATTATCTCTCTCTTTCGACCTCCCTCTCTCGATTGATGATTTTAATTGTCTTCCACATCGTGGATTTTTTATTCACGACGACGTTTTTTTCGAGACGAGTTTCTTTTCGTTTTTGGTTTTTCTTTTTCCTCTTCTTCTTCACGGTGAAAACGTTTCATTCTCGTCGTCGTAATCGGAGATTATATATTCCTTACCACTTTTTTTTTTTTTACAACGAGGGATAGTTTCACTGTATCTCGCAGAACGGGAGTTTATTGGTCACGTCTTTATTGGTCTGCTCCTGATCCTGGCTGTTTCCACCCTCGCTCTTCGGACTAGCCGCGCCCTCTTCGAGGGAGCCCCCATTGCTGCCATGGGGGCACATCGATTGTCATCTGAGCGCCAGAGTCGATACCATTGGTGGTCGGGACGGTTTGTTGTCTAGTATTCTCTCGATCTCGTTCATCATGTTAGTATTGAGCTTCGGGATGAGCTGAGAATAAAATTAACTTCTCTCAATCTTTTGTCTCTCAATATTGAGTCTGGTATGAGCGCCGAAAATACGTCACTTCCGGTTTGAAAAACTAATTTTTTTCGACCGGAAGTGACGTACTTCCGGTATGACGCCACTTCCGGTTAGAATATCGAATTTTTCGACCGGAAATGACGTACTTCCGGTATGATGCCACTTCCGGCGAAAACATTTGGGTTTCACACTGGAAGTGAGGAAAGTGAGATTTTCAAAAGGATGTGAGGTATTTCCAGTTTGACGGCACTCCCAGTCGAGAAATCAGCTTTTCAAACCGGAAGTGACCTATTTCCGGTATTACGTAACTTCCGGTCGAAAAATGAGATTTCCAAACAGGAAGTGACGTATTTCCGGTATGACGTCATTTTAATATTTATTTAAAGACCATAAAATTTTATTTGCCTAGCCCCCATCGAGTAAGTAGTTTTTCTGGTTGAACTCGATTGCTTGGTGATTTTTCTTTTGCTCTTCTCTCGCTCACCTGTAAACTCTGCAAACTCTCGTAGAGTTGATCTATATTGGACGCTCCGAGAAGAAGGCACTGGACACTTTCATTCTTGAGGGACCACGCTATAGCGAGCTGCCCGAAGGAGCAACCGAGTCTCTCGGCGAGGGCGCAGACGTCCCTCAACTTGTCCGAGTACTTTCTCGTCTCTTCCTCCACCGGTTTTTCCTTCCATCCGTACTCTTGAGTCAGAGAGCCGCGGATACTCTGGAAATCAAAGACTACTTTTATACGCTCCTAAATTTTTGTTTCAACGAAAGTAATTCGTTCATTAATTCGGTCTCTTGCGAGCTGCCAAAGAATTTTTTTTTCAATTCTGCTTTCAATTCTCACAATTCCACACGGGATTGAAATGATAACATATCACCTTGACAATCTTGCCGTTGTTCTTTCAATATAATATGCAATGGTAAGAATTGAAAGGAGGATTGAAATAAAATGTTTTATTTCACTCGGTGGGAAAATGGTGGTTTGTGCGCTTCGCGTGCGAAAATTTTATCCGATACTCGTGCGAAAAACCTTTTCTGAACGCGAGTGATTGCAACACTCGCCTTCGGCTCGTGCTGTAAACTCACACTCGTCAGAAAAAGTTTTTTCGCGCTCGTATCGAAATGTACTATTTTCTTTGGCTGCCCGCAAGCTACTTTTTTTTCAGTGTACGTAAATTGTACTTCGGGCCTTCGGATTTGATATCGTACCCACCTCTTTGTACAGCGATTGAGTCTCGTCCTCGGTCCAACTGAAGGAGGAATACTTATTCTGCAACGATCGAAGTGAAAAGATTAGCTTTATCTTGTCGATCTTCGATCGAGCGATCGATTCGTACCTTGTAAGAAGAGCGCGATAACAGAGAGACACCACAGTCGTCGGGTTTTGGTGAAACCATCCCGATCGTGACCGTCGACCACGCCATAAGTCCGACGCCTGGAATTTAATCGTTTTTCAGTTCCGCTCGTACATGAGATTGAAAAAAATGAGATCCGATCGATTTTATTACCAATTTTATTGTACAACTCCGGCATGTACAGCTCGGGCTTGTCTCTGTAGAAAAGATGATACTCGGCCTGCTCGACGATCGGTGTGACGCAATTGAATTGTCGACAGTTCGTGTAAGCCTCCATTATCTCGACCGGTGTCCATCGGGAAGTACCCCAGTACATCACCCAGCCTTTGCTTATTAGATAATTCATAGCTCGAACTATTTCTGCAAAATACAATCAGGCGTCAGTGTTTATTCGACCGAACAGAAAAAAAAATACAAAAGTCGTCCCTTTTTTCGTAAATTCGAATTCTAAGAAATTTATGTCGAATAAAAATATTGTTTCCGCTCCCGCGCGTTACCAGATTTATCGATCACTTTGCGCATCGAAGCTACAGAGCTCCGATATTTTTATGCAAAGATGTAAAAAAACAATGCTTAATTACAAAAAATAAAAATGCAAATACAAGAAAACGCACAGTCTGTTTTGCGTCACGTGAGAATGCAATTTGAGAGGCGTCCATCATACGCGCTGGACAGCGTAAACGAGTTTGTTTCACCGCTTATTATACGTATGTACGTTTCACGTGAATTGCTCGTAGTACAACTAGGTTGAAGCTTGTTCCTGAAGTAGTTTTGAAACTCGATCGTGCCAACTATACCTTTACGTGTGAGTATGTGAGTATGTGCAGGCCGAGTGCCGTCACGGACTTCTGTATGTTTTGTGCAGTGGGAGGAATATAGGAAGTGAGAGGGGGGGGGGGCGGAGAACCATTGTCTCACTTTCTGAACGGAATATGCACATCTACACATTTCACCGTCTATTCTCCAGTACTCATCTGGACTTACCTTCCATCGGGCACATTGGATCGACTTTGTGAATCATGACGATGTCTATGTACGATAGTTGCAGTCTCGCCAGTGAGGATTGAACAGACTCGATAATGTGTTTGCGGGAGAGACCCCTTCCTTCCGTCCTGTTAAATTATTCAATTTTAGTTTTCGTCAATAATTAATATCACTCATATAATGAATGCAATTAATGTAATGAATATTCCAGCGGATGACGAACGGTGCAAAGTCGGGTTAAAAATAATAATAGTGAAAATAATAATAATAATAATAATAATAATAATAATAATAATAATAATAATAATAATAATAATAATAATAATAATAATAATAATAATAATAATAATAATAATAATAATAATAATAATAATAATAATAATAATAATAATAATAATAGAAACGAGCAAAGACTCACTTTGTGTTCCAATATATTTTCGTGGTGACGACGTAACTCGAGCGATTCCATGCTCGCCGAAGGAGAATCCTGCCCAGCTGGGTTTCGGCCCGATGACCACTGTGCGCCTCGCTCAGATCGAACACGTTGATGCCGCTGTCGTATGCGAGAGCTACCACAGCTTCCGCGGTCTCCTCGCTTATGCAACCGCCGACACCGCCGAACGTTGTCCAAGTACCTGCGCGTTATATTCCACAACATAACACATGCATAGGGCTGGGACGGCTTTAAAGAACGTTATTCACACGTTGGACGCTCCATGAATATATACCGGTATAAACCCTAGCGGAAGTATGATCCAACGCGATGAACAGGAATTTTCGAATTTATTCCGGACATAAAAAAAAATTCACGATATTTAATTTTTTTGATTTTTTTTAAATAAATACGTTGCCGAGTGATTTTGCGCTTATCGGAGATTTTCCAATGTATTCCGGACGAGAAAGAAATGCGGAATATTCCACTTTTTTTTTTATTTATTTAAGAGATCTTTATCACAAGTAAGTAAATACGTCGTCCGGTCACGATGTCAGGGTCAATATTTAATAACTCGTATTACTGTTCAAATATGATAAAATAATGAATCGTCCTTTAGCGACACACTTCGGTAAACTCGAAATTGGATTATAGTATTTAAACCCGTTACTTCGTCCCGCGTCGTTGGTCGGATTCGGCATTTATTATTTTTTTTTTACATCCGATTAGCGCCAAGTGTTTTCTCGTGTAACGGGATGAACCGTGAATTTAATACGTCTGGTCTGTAACTCGATTTTGTCGGGTGGCGAGTGCACAGCGAACGGTCTGCGAAGCCTTATCGTCGGGCTCTGTTATTGTTTGTTGTATTGCCGTCGTTTTATTCGTCAGGGGTGAGGAAACCGCCACACGAGGCTCGAAGCCGTTCACCACCTCGGTCGCAACGGAAGTGAAAAAAAAAGAAAATTGTTCTCACGATTATAATTATTTGATCTCATATTAGAGTCTTGAATCGTCGATGTTTCGTGCTCGAGCAATTAATAGATAAAAGTTCACGATTTACTTTGGAATTACGCGGCTGTCAATCTGTAGCACGGAATCCTTGCGACCTTGAAGATATTTGCACGAGATTAAATTTCATAAAGTTATAACAGCTGAGTTTTGCATCGCACAAACTTCGCTCGAAGAAGTTCATTTGGAGAAGAAAATTCTATAAGCGAATTTTTTTTTTTTCCTAAAGTAGTGCATCGACGGGCTTGCCAAAGGTTAAATTTGATGCTATGCAGATATTCAGGGTCATGAAATGCTTATCGTCTGTCCACCTGCATTCCCGCGGGCGAAGATACTGTGGCTTTATATTTCTTGCACATTGAATTAACACCGCGTCCACGGTAATACTTTTCCCCGTAAATAATGCGCGACGCCCGCTTAACCCTTCAAGTATAAAAAATTATCTACCTGAGTCTTATTTACATTTATTCTGCCCAATTCTGATATTGTTGTCGAGCGAGTTACGACAATTATTGCTCTTAAAATGTTGTAACGAGACGAATTTTTGTTATTTTGGGATTTTATAAGACTTTTCATATCGTTATTCTTTCATTTTGCAATTGTCCGTTTGGCCGTATGTTTACGTATCGCGCCTGTAATTGGGACCAGCCCGTAATAAATAAATAAATCAAAATAAAAAGTATCGGCGACTTTTTGCCGATCGCAAACGACCATGCCTTTTTTAAAGCACAACAAGGATACGGATGTTGGTAATAAATTTTTTTCTGCGTTATCAAAAAAACAACACTTCAAGGTACGTCTGTGAATTTTTACAGATTTTTTTTAGCACATTAACTTGTTGTTCGAATCATTCGAAAGTTGCGTCTTTGCAAATTCTATGTACTCGTTGAACAAAGATCCGGCGCGTGAAGGGCCCAAAAAACTGCCATAATTTTTTTATCTCGTTTAATAATCATGATTCGTCGATGATTCGCACTCGAGCCATTGTTGATAAAAATTCAGGATTTACATTGGGATTACACGGCTATTAATCTGTAGCGTGAAATCCTTATCGTCCGTTACGGCTCATCGTCCGTCCTGCATTCCCGAGGGAGAAGCCACGGTAGCCACTTTATATCCTTGCGCATCGATATAACACCGCGTCCGCGATAGTAATTTTCCCGGAAATAATCCTCGACGCCCCCTCAAACGGACAGCAATCATTTTTTTATCTCATTTTAGAATCTTGATTCATCGACGTTTCGCACTCGACCAATTATCCTCGTTCAACTAGAACCTAAAATTTGCCAATTCGCAACCTTCGAACGATTCTACCGAGTTGATGTTAAAAAAAAAAAAATCTGCAAAAATATCCACACGCACCTTGAAATCTTCTTCTTTTGATAACGCATAAGAAAATTTATTGCGAGAATCTCCGTAATTTGTGTCCTCAAAAGAAGGCATGGTCGTTTGCCCTTGACAAAAAGATTCAGGTAGGGGAGAGCTGGGCAAAATGGGACAGCGTGCGCAAAACTCAATTTTCCAATAATTTTTACATGCCCCATTCTGTCCCAACGATGCAACCGAATTTTCAACCCGTTTTGCCCCAATTACCATCACCGCCACCACGCAAAAGTTGTTGGAAAACTGCGTTTTGTCCCATTATCCCGTTTCGCCCCACTGTTCCATTTTGCCCCGCTCTCCCCTACTTAAAGGGTTAACAGATAAAAACTCACGCTTCACATCGTAATTACACGCCTATCAATTTCCAGCGCGAAATCCTTATCGTCCGTTACAGCTCATCGTCCCTCCGCCTGAATTCCCGAGGGAGAAGCCGCGTCGGCTTTGAGTCCTCGCGCATCGAATTAACGCCGCGTCCGCTTTAGTATTCTTCCTCGGAAATAATGCTCGACGTCCCCTTAAAACGAACTGCCACTCGAACCGACGCAATGGCTCTATAACTTATGCAACGGATTTCATCCCTCTCTCCTCGTCATCGGCCCGTCCTCGCCCTCGTTCCTCCGCGCGAGCGTCGCTTTTTCGCCGTGTCTATTTTTATTCCGCGTTTTCATATTACGTAGGTACGACGGGATAGTTTATCGGCCCAAAGTGACGGAGAAGGTAGGCGAGCTGGGTAACGAAGCGAGCGTGTTCGTGTTCTCATTTCAGTATGTAGGATGCTACCGAGCGAGCAGCCCCCGACGCTGGCAAGTAGTACAAGCACAGGATGGCCTAGATAGAGCGGTGCACGGTCGCAAGTAGAAACGGTCCAATCTAATCGTCCGGCCGTCTAGTCCAGTCTCGCGTGTTCGGTATTGTAGCAAAAAATAATACAACAAAAAGGGCTTCCCTCGCTGCTGTTCGGCGCACGCTCTTCCTTCGTTGATACTTTCGGCATTAAAATTTCCGCGATTCATCGAAAGGAAAGCATTATCGTTGGGAGCGAATGATAATCCGCGAGCGTGTGCGTGTCCGGAATTTATCAATGAGATTTGGAAAGCAGATGTTTCTTATCGGACACGATAATCAAAGCAGCTTTCTCTCTTTCGGGACAAACATATATGCTGTATATATGCTATATGTGCCATATATGTATGTATGAAAGCGACATGTAATAAATACATCGTTTCTCGTGTGACAACATATCGATAACAGATAGAGACACATACACGCACTTTCTAATATGACTACGAGAGCTCGACATTGCTATTCTATACTCCGTTTCTGGGCTTCGAGGAATTCAATTTTGAATGCACTGTTTTTTCATTTCTATTCTGTTTTTTTTTCTGTTCCACATATCTGGTTTAGTATCGCGCGGTACGATCGCGTATCGCGAATAAGAAAAAGTACCTCACGTGGCCGAGTACAGATTAGCATGACGTGATTATTACACATATTTGCGTGTATGAGGGAAGGATGTAAGGCAGTTCTTTTTTTTTTTAATTTGTTGCACTACTTCGTCGTACACACTGCTGTGCACAATGATTTATATCGTCGTTCGCCCGGAGCTGAACGGAATACTAATTATTTTAATACTGGACGATGAAAGATATGATAAATATGGAAAAAAACGTGAAAAGGAGAGAGAATGCAATGCTTGTACTATATGATCGATTAATGTTCGGGCGGCATGTGAAATTGGCCATTCTCGCACCGCGTTGCAGATTATACGATTATTTAATCCAGCGTTAAAAGGTTTGATGCAGAAGCGATGAGATTGTAACGTATCAGTGAGATAGATCAAATTATCAGTATCATGTGAAGAAACGAAAATTAAAAATAATAATAATAATAATAAAAGAGTCTGGGATTGTTTGACATTCAGCGTACCTAATCCAACATTGGAAACACGTAGACCGCTTTTGCCCAAGTTGCGGTAGCGAATACCTGGCGAAGGATGTTGTGAACGATGAGCCTGGGCGGCGATGCAGCTCGTCAACAATTGCTCCTTCGTTGCACCGGTCGTGCTACAGTGGACTCCGGAATCCCCGGCTCCACCTCCGCCTCCATTGAACTCTTCCATGCAATCCAGACTTGCTATGGGTGCACGACACCTGTGGGTGTTTCATGGACATTTAAAAAAAATTCAACCATTCATTTCATTTTTTAATGATTAAACCTTCAACGATCGGTTGGAAGACTTTTTCTCATGATTATTGATATATTTCTTCTCATGCATTTTTTTTAATAACAAATAAGTTTCATTGAAACTGTCTTCGTTACAAAAATCACTCAATTTTGTTTTTGTACATCTGAGCATTTTGTACAGGAGCAACGTTTCGACGGACTGTTCAGGTAGTTTTTGCGAATAGTGTTCACTTCGCACGAGTTTCAAAGAAATGATAGGGAATTGTAAACACTTGTGCATGGTATAAAAATTTGAAAAAAATCCAGCATATTAAAGGTGCTGACAAGATTGATTTTGCACAATAATAATTTCAAAATGTTATTAACATATTGATAAAAAATAAAATTGATCAACAAATCTCCCTGAAACCTAACTTTATTTAAAATGAAGATAATTCGTTCATTTTTCTGAATGTGTATGAATTTTTTTCAAAAATTTTAAATTCACTTTGAATTTTTTTTTATATGGGAAAAATGTGTAGAAAGTCACGACATTCGCACTATTCGCAAGGACTACCTTAAGGCATTTCTTCGTAATACATTTATTCTCATCGAAATTTTTTTTAATACCAAATACGTTTCATCAGAACTATCTTCCACACAAAATTCACTAAATTTTGGTTCTGTGCATATAAGAATTTTTTTTTTAGTAGCCCTTAACCGACCGACCGTTAAGGGGTCTCAATAGTCAATTTTTCGAGCCATAAAGTCACAATAAAAAAACGACTATCGAGATGCTCGCACATAACTGTAAAATCCACGAATATTTATATCGTAAAGCAGTAACGATAAAGCGACGATAAAAATGAAAGTAAGGAACTCCTCGAGATCGGTGTGAGCGGGGCATACGGCAAAATATTGCGGAGCTTCGGGGCTTTCGCGATTCGCGAAAGGGTTGACGCAGCTTAAGCGCCGCCGGAGGTTTGTATTATCCCGGCTCTCCGGGAGTGCAGGTGCCGGGATGCACACGCCTCTCCCGTAGTACTTTATCAGACAATGCTTTTTGTTTCGGTCGCTTGCCGCATTGGCGAGAAGTGGGTATCCCTATGTCGAGCCGCGTACTCAGCGCCTGTGTGTTCTCTCTGTGCGCAGTGTCGAGCCAGTGAAAACAATTTTTTCTCGCTTCGGCTCTTGCGAGCCCGTTCCTTCATCCTCTACATCTATAGAGCAAGAAGCGGCGAGCATTGTCTAATAACACACTCTTTTCAATTTTTTTTCTCTTTTTTTTGCAGTTGAATCGGTTCACCGATGTCGCGCCTGCTCCACTTGCCGCCCGCCCTCTGTTCGCCGATGCTATCGTCATCATTGCGGAAATACGCTCCCTTCCGTTTCTCCCAATTTATCCGTAAGAGCGGCGATTCATACTCCGCTCGCGCTGCTCTTCAAGCCCCGAGACTTTGAACTAGACTGTACGCTGATCGATAAATGTCTTGCGTAATCGAAAAATGTCGTAAGATTGTTGTTTCATTTTTTTTTTTTTTTTTTAATTTTTATCTTTTATTATTACCTGGGTTACGAATCGTCCGGCCTTGGACGATGACAAACAAAGTTCGCGGTTCTTGACACAGTTCAGTAAATCAGTCTTCGGTTCCGTTTCGATACCGGGCGAGTTTTATCGTCTACACGAGCGAGATAAGGGGACGCAGTGACCGATGAACGAGATCGCGGAGATTAAATCGAAACGCGCAAAAATTTGCGAAACAGCACTCGTCGATGGAACATCGAGGATTAAACTTTTTATTTGTTTTTTTTTTTTTTCAATAGTCGGAGAAGACAAACTCTCGGCTCTCCTTTCGGCGATGCATCGGGACGCGCCAGCTGGCAGAGCGTACTTGAAATTTTGTGCGGCGAGTGGGAAGCTCCTCCGCAAGCCCCCTACGGTGCATCCAATAATCTTGACCTAAATATTATCTTGAGAAAATTTTTCTTTTAATAAAATGACAAAAAAATAGAAACTTTTGCCACTCGTCGAATTTACATTCGCTATGCGCTCTCGAGGGCCGCGTACGGAATATAAAGTACACAAGATGCGAGGGTTAAATCAAATAATAAAAACCATAAATACATGAATAAAATAATATTTAAAAAATTCTTTATAAAAAGAAAAATTAAAATAAAATAAAAAAGAAAAATTCTTTATAAAAATAAACAAAAGAAATGTAGAATGTCCTTACCGATAAATGGTAGGCAGTGGATAAGAATCGTCGTCCTCCATGCTGCTGTTCGTATTCGCGTTGTTGTTCGTATCATTTCCCGCGTTCGAGGTGTTTGCCAGATTGCATAGCATTAATTGTGACATCACTGTTATTTATTATAATCGGCAGTAGGGCACGGCGACGACGACGACGGCAATTATTATTATATAAGGATAGTATGGTGGTAGTTTCTGTGACGCTGGGGCCTGTTGGTTCCGTCTTGTACCCCGCGACACGGTAACTCGTCGTCACGAGCCCCTGCGAGAAGTACATTCGTTTCCGCTTCCCCCTCGTACTCCCCGATTTTTTAATAACCGCGATCGAGTCCTAATTGTAATTGCCGCGCTTTAACCACCAAAGAGAAATAGGTGAAACGCTTCGTGTGTTTTTCAATTTTTTTAGTCGCAGTAAAGGTATATATATATACATATATATATATATCTATGAATTAATGAGCACTAACGGATCAGTATCATCGATTATTTAAATTTAATATTTAAATAATAAAATTGCAACGAGTTCCTCATTCGTGTTTTTTTTTTTAATCTCAAACTTCTCCCTTCGATATCTAAATTTCTTTCTTGCGTTATTATTGCACGGTACAATATTTATTAGGCACTAGTTTATTGAATGATTTTAGGCACCTTTCAAGTGTGAAATTCCTAATAGATAATGCGTGCAGCAACTATAATCAGTATACTGAACTCTGTGTCGCTTATTTGTTGTTTTTTAATTATTATTAAATACTTAATTAATTAATTATTTTTTGTTTTTTTTTCTTCCCCCAACAAATGGGAATATCGGAGAAATCAGCGAGTCCCGTATCGTGGGGTACTTTGATATCGAGTCGAATCGACGCGATGATCTCGTTGACGCTGCAGTTTTTATCGCGGCCCGGAGGGAAGGGGGGAGGGAGAGGGGAGATCTTCTCTCGCCTCTATCAGCTGCCTTTTTCTCTCCCCTCGGCTGTTGCTGATGCTACTGGCGGGTTCCCGATCGCACCTTCCACGTCTACTCGATATTAACAGAACCGAACACCTATTTACAGCGAGTGGCGATAGCGGCTGGCGTGCTCTCGGTGGTCGATATGGGATGAGCCTGGATATGTGACACACGGTGCTGCATATCACAGCTATCTCGAACTGTTCGAAATGTATCCGATGATCCTCGAGGACTCCGTTTCTTTATATTCTTATCGTTGAATTTTTTTTTTAATTAAAAAATAATTTTTAATAATATATTTTTTTTTTTAATTTCTCAATCTCTTCCCTCTAGTTTCATAAGAATAAAACCGTGAGCGAACAACGAAAGGAACACGGGATCACAGCACTGTATATGAGACACCCCCGCACAGCCTCCCGCCGCTCAATCCGTCTCGTCGAGTGCCGCGAACGCGAAATGAAGTTTCTTCTTCTTCCTCCCCTCTCGAAGTACAAGACGCGTGCACGCCTCGTGCTACAGTCCGCGACTCTTCGGCAGGCATGCGGTGAAATTTTCTGTCATCTCTTCCCGACCTCGTTTGTCTCCGATGCCAGTCCTGCAAAATGAATGGATCGTCCCGGTTCCTCTTTCTCTTTTTTCGCGTCGGTCGTTGCAGCCGCTCGCCTCCCTCGAACACACCTAGAGCACTCGTGCAACTTCCTCGGTCCCCTCTCGTCTGCGCCACCGGTGAAGAATTTATTTGTCTTACTTATTTCCTCGTAAAAGACACACACACACACAGACACGCGCGTTGCAGCGCGCAAGAAAACAAAAATTTCTCTCTCTCCGTATCTCAATCGTTAAGGCGATTGATTGATCGCGACGGAGGCATGACTTGAGCTTCGACCGTATCGCGGCTGCTCTCCTTTTTATTTTATTTTATATATCTTTATTTCATTCCTCTCGCAGAACGGGAGATAAATCGCACGCGCCCGAATTAATCGAAGCTTGTTATTGCGCGCTCCCCCGATGACAGGAGCTTGCGATACGATGTTTTTTGTTTTTTTTTTTTTAATTTATCAATTATTTTTTTTCGTGGGTAAAAATGTGCACGGATAACTACTACAATTTAATTTAATTTTTTTGTTTTTTTTTTAATAATTAATGTACAGATAAAATTGTGTGTGTATGTGTGTGTGTGTATAATAATTGTTCGAACGGCGAGTGTTGTGCTCCCTGGCGCGGTAGGCAACACTGCGAGGTGCACGAAGTCCGGTACCAAGCACAGGGGGTGATCGACGCTGCTCGGCTACCCGAAAAGTGGCGGGGGGTTGAGACCCCGAGGGTTAGCTCTCTCCCTCTGTTCTCCGTAGCTCCGCGATTCGGTGAGCGAGGAGGAAGAACCGGGAAGAGAGCGCGCAATTGCGATGGAGCGAAGCCTCCGTTCGGAGCGAGCGGAAAGAAGATACAAGCGCGAAGAAGCCCGAGAGAGCGAGAGAGAGAGAGAGGAAGGGCAGGGAGGTTCGTTACCGACCCCTCGTCGGCGCTGCCGCGCGACGAGGTAGCGCGCACGACGGTCTTTCACTCTCGGAAGCCTCTCCGAGGAGGGAAGTGTTTCTTTATTTTCTCAGGTGCGAGTGAAGAGACTGCGCGGGGGAGTGGGACGGAGAATTTTTTTAAAAAATTCTTCGGGTGTGAGAGAGAAATGGAAACTGTAGAGGGAAAAGCCACCCCTGCCGCCGATCCGAAGAGGGAAGAGAAAGGAGTGGCGAGAGGGCCGGAGGGGGTGGGAGGGGGTTGAGAGCGAGGGCGCATGACGCCGCCGCATTCAGCGCGCATGGATCGACTTGGTTCCACGGTATTAATATATACGAGACCCTCTCGTGCGAGGTGGTGTGGAGCTCGATGTGGAGACTCCGACACAGATGAGGGATTGTGGAGGTGAAAGCTCGTGTGTACGAACGATTTGAGCTTTCGATGTTAAAGTCCTACCCGTAAGCGGCGCGCGTATGGACACTGCGAAGCCCCCCCCCCCCCTTCCACCCCCCCAACCTCACGAATACATGGAAATATTTTCTCCCGTTTACCTTTATAGATGTGGAGTGCCGAGGGTTGTGGATACTCGCACGAGGGCGACGGAGGGGCGAGGGGGCGGCGAGGGGGAGGAGTGAGTGAGTTGGCGCGTTTAGCTCGAGGCCGGTATAGCAAACGGGAGCACGAGAAACGCGGACTCGCTCGTCGGCAACGCCGCATTGCAGATCCACACGCTGACGCGACGCGGAACTCTCCTAGCATCCAGAGCCCAACTACCGGTATACCTCAACCCCCCTGTGCACGAGCCCCCCGTCGGCCGCTGAATAGCCCGACTCGACCTACCACATCCACCCCGTCCGCCCCTCCACCCCCTCGCTTCAACCTCGCCGAGGGAGAACTCCGGCGAGGGCGCACGCTGCTTTCCGCCCTCCTTACTCGCGACCTCCTCGGCACCGAGCCGAACGGCGAATTTCTCTTCTTCCTCCTCTCACTTTTACGTGAGAAATAGCTTGGTGCCGTCCGTCTCCGGAGTTCGGTGGGACAGTTCGAACTGCGGGAGTCGCCGGGCCACATGGCGGTGGAGAACGGGAGGCGAAACTCGCCGCGACCCGACGACCTCTTTACCTAGACCCCAAAAATTTCCAGCGAGACAAAGTGGCGCGTCCGGCCATTCTACGGATGCACTACTGCCACCCCGTCGCCGGATTCTATACACTGCGAGCCTCTCCGTCCCGTTGCACAACAGCTGGATGCTGTTCTGACGGATGTTGGGGTTAACGTTATTGAAGAAAACCAGAAAACAATGGCGCTTTTGGGTTATCGACTTCGAAACTGGTGCAGGTTTATTCGCATTAAACGAGTACAGGGGTGGGATTCTGCCGTAAGCGGAGAAACGGCAGATCGCTGGATTACACTGGCTCCCGTACGCCGAAAGGCTATATCGGCCATTCTCCGGCCGCCGTAGGTTGCCGGAGCGAAGCCGACGCTCTTGCGGGGACTAATAAGCACTGGATAAAATTCTACTGAGTCATTGATTGGCAGAGAATTTTTTTTTTATCTCTTTGACGTCACTTCCGGTTTGAAAATCGCATTTTCCGGCCGGAATGACGTCATACCGGAAATACGTCGCTTCCAATTAGAAACTGAGATTTTCACACCGAAAATGACGTTACAGAGAAAAATTGTTCTTCTGCTCTGGAATTTAGTTCGAAAGCAGCCAGTAGCGAAAACGTGTGAATGAAGGAAGCCAGGAAAGTGGGTAAGAGATCGCACGTCATACAACTCAGCTGTACTTAGAGCGGCCAAGACACTGCTTGACAAACCTTTTTTTTTTATCTCTGTGACGTCGCTTCCGGTTTGAAAATCTCATCGTCCGACTGGAATGACGATTTACCGGAAATACGTCGCTTCCAGTTAGAAACTAGGGTTTTCAAACCGGAAGTGACGGTACCAAAATTTGTTACCCTTCACTGGAACTCATTTCGACTGCAGCCAGTAGCGAAAACGGGTGAACCAAGGAAGACAGGAAAGTGGGTAATAGAACGCACGTGATACATCTGAAATCTATTTGGAGCGGACCCGGAGTGCACTGGAGTGGATCCGAGGCAGATTCATGGTCTTCGAATAATATTCCTAAACCACGGAATCTACGAAATACAGCGCAGGCTCCAATACTGTGGCGATGCAATACAGACGCAGCGATGATAGTTTCCTCGAGCCGATATGTTGGATCCGACTCGATATCGGCTCGCGCGCCGGACGAGTACGAGACTCTCGGCAACCCGTGCGGTCCCGCAGCCGCGCCGATGGTCAAATCGCACCTCAGTACCTTGGCCAGTCTCGGATCACGTGAACACCAATCTTGTCTTGCCGCAGCCAGAAGGGCTTTAAACAAATAAACAAAATGAGAAGAAATTCCCTCCGTCCGACGAAAGCAGCGGACAGTTTCCGGTCCGGCGAGAAAGATTTTTCGTTGGCCCGAAAAATTTCCCCTCCGCTGTACTCGGTTCCTTCCCGTTGTACCCTTGATTCTCGTTTTCGCGAGGTCGTCCTGATTTTCCCCTACTCCACATCGTCTCCGCCGCCACAGTTTCGCTTGTATTCCTTACGAATTTTTGCCAGCGAAGGTCGAGGCTACGCTTTTATCGACGCCGATGCAACCCACCCCCTCTCCCCCCCCCCTCGCCGCCTCCCCATCACTGGAGGACAGTTACGTAATCCTCATTCTGTTTTTGTTTTCTCGTACGTATAATTTTACTCGGCTTCGTCCCGTTGTTTGAGGACAAACCGACCGCGGTGCGAGAGGACGACGGGCAAAAAGTAGGTCGAGGAACCAACGATTCGACCGAACGTACACCCAAAAGGTGCCCCTCGCGGGCCTCGCCAGACTGACACGTGTGCGGTTTTGCGACCTCCGCCCTTTTCCATCTTCGGTTCCAGTTTTCACCTTGTTGTTCCCGATCTGGGAAACGCAAATTCATTCGCAACTATCGCACCGCCTCATCTCTCGCGGTTATTCGAGCTACGGCCGCTTTCGCAGAACGTTTTCTTCCCATTTTTTTTTTTTTTTCTTATAATTTTCTCAAACGATCGATTCGACGGCGAATCTACGATGACTCATGGAGACTTCTGAATCTACGGTTTTTATGTTTCGATCATTCTTTTATAATAATTTATTACAGCAATTCATTAACCCCTTAAGTTGTAAAATAAACTAGGAAAAAAAAAATCGCCTTTTGCGTAGGGTGTGTTGCAGGTAAATCGTGTCCATTCTTCTTCGTGTAAAAATTACATTGGGTGCGTGTCATTTTTTTTGTTTCTGTTCTGTTTTTTTCTCGTACTAGAATATTTTTTTTTTCACATACTAGAATATTTAGAAGTAAAGTTTTTGCAACTGAGAGATTCGTTCGTTCGTTGTTTGATCAATCGAACCGCGATTATTATAGTAATATCTATAATATTATGTATATATAATCGATATAATATCTGTTATGTGGGGGAAAGAGAGGGGCGCGAGACTTCGATTTATCTCGACGTCGAACTAGAGCGCAGTGCATCGATTAACTTAAACGACGATACGGGAACGGTCTACCGGAACGGTCTACGGGAAAGAGGGTTGGGTGAAGAGAGCACAATAGAGAGCAGGCGACGTATAAAATATGTTTGACATCGAGCAAAAAAAAAAAAAAGAAAAAAGAAGGAAATAATAACAATAACAGAGAGCAGATTCGACGAAGAAACAGGACAAAGATAGAGACAATAGAGAGGAGGGTTAAATGTAGTTCTGTAAAAATTACAACTGTACACACGGAGGACGAGAGATCGTGGAACATAAATTCGTGAATGCGATCCCCGTGGCAAAGTATCTTTTTTTTTTCGTATTTTTTTTTGTGCTTTTACTCTCGTTGCCGTCCCCCCCGGTAAAACGTGTTTCACGAATTACGTCGTAATTAGCGTACTTCTGTGTATGCGTGTGTCTGTGTGTGTGTCTCTGTTCTGCACGTTTTCCTTTACCTCATCCGTGTACTTTTTTGTTGTTATTTTAATTGCTATAAAAAAAAATGTTTAATTCGCTTGGCTCGCTGCGAACTCGATCGATGAGCGTGCGTTCGGTCGATGTGTTTCTCATTTGACCGTCCTCTGGCAGGTTGGCAGATTAACCCTGAAGAACACGTTTAGCTCGATGAGCGACGCCAGTATTAGAAACACCGCGTACATGCAGAGGCACGCACGTCCGACTTTTCTGTCCAATTGAAATTTGTTCGAGGCGAATGCGATGTAAAGCAGCATGAGGGTCGACAGTAGCGATATTGCGCTGTACTCGAGACCGCCCGAATTTATGCTTATGTAGTGCCGTCCGGGTTGCGTCGGCGAGAATGACGATTTTATGAGCCACGGCAGACCGAGGCACAGTAGAATGTCGAATGTGTTCGAACCGATCGAATTGCTGATTCCCATTGAGCCGTGACCTGCGGAAAATCGAGATACCGGTAGAGCGATAGGCGGAGAACACTTGCTCGACGGTTCGGGCACTCGCGAATTCCTGAGGGGAGATTCGGTTTGGTCACATCGAAGGGAAAAGCCCTCTGTCAATTACCGACCTTGCTTCGCCACGATGACACTCGAGACAGCCTCAGGCACGCTCGTACCAGCCGCCAGAAATGTGATACCCATTACCGAATCCGGAATCTTCAGCGTGTCGCCTAATGTAACATCGAAAGATTATGATAAGAAAGTCCGATCGAATTTATTATTAAGCATAGATCTCATGTATGGGGTGGAAAACCGCTGTAAATAATATTTTTAAAAATCCAATTTTTGCCAAATTTTTGTACGTTTTGGGTTTTATGTGTGATTTTCACAATAATTTGTGCCTCAAACGATATATTAAAAGTGCAACTTTTGTCCACTTCCGTTACGTTTTGGGGTTGAACTGTGATTTTCACCCCTTACATTTTAATAAAAAATCAAATTTGCCGCATGCCATTCTCTTTCTTATCAAAAAACGAAGAGATTCATGTGCGAAAACCCCATTTACTGCTCCATAAGACCCTTGTACGTGCAAGAAACGCGTGGGCTGAATATCCAACCCAGTCATGAGTTAGAAGGTAGAAAAAAATGATACATGAAGTTAAGGGTTAACCCTCTAACGGTCGCTGGTGATAAAACCATTTTATCGTCATTCCCAAATATTAAGAAAAAATAGAATTTTTATTAAAAAATTCTATAAACCGCTTAAAAAAAATATAGAATTTAGCGGCGAAAAATAGTTTTGACACTCGACCGTGAAAGGATTAACGGATAAGTAAAAAAAAAGTCAATTAACCGATGATGGTGATCATCCAGGCGACGACGTAGCTCAGAGACCCGATCCATATTATGCACATGAGAAACGTGATCGGAAACCAATTTTTGAATCTCGGTTTCTCGCAGTCGGGAATCGTGCACATGAAGACAAGATGAATCGGCCAAGTGAGTATCCACGCTGTCTTTCTGATCCATCCGCCCCTCGCCGGCCACACCAACAGCTCGTATTCGTACTCTGGAGGCATATAAGTGTATGCATGTATAACAAGGAAGCATGGATCGGGACGGTGAGTCGAGTCAACGATTGCAACGTCAGAATGTCTCTTGGCTTTAATTCGCGAACCGCGGTTCTCGGGAATTTCGTTTCCACCGGCAGAGAGAATCTCCACGGTGGATTCATGCACGAGTATACGTATATAGCGAAAACAGACCAGTGTCGTGGGTTACTCACCAGGCTCGTGATTCTCCTCCTGAGTCTTGGCGCCCCCGTTCTGCAGCGGAACGTCGATAGTCGCAATTTGCTCGACTCTCTCACTGCCAGGTGATTGCAATTTATCGGATCTCGATAAGTGAATCTCGCTCGCTTCCCCTGTACACGATCAATAAGAAAACATTCATTCCTCACGGTCGGGCTGGTCCTGATATTTTTATTATTATTATCATTTCTTCCTCTTTCCTCCACTCGGCGTCTCATCGAATTTCCGATCGCTCCGAGATGGCGGGATAAGAAAATTCGAGAGTACCTCAAAGAGGCCGAATTTTCGACAAAAATCGGTCGGTAAAGAAGATATAAGCCGTATAATAATCTGTGTCTATGCCGCGCGATCGAACACGCGTATGTCGCCATGCACCCGTTGCATTATTGAGCAGCGAGGGGAGAGCCGCGACGCGGTCTCTCCCTCGCTCCTCTATATCCCCCGTCGAACAATGGTAAAAGTCAGACGACCTCTCGTCGGCCGGCCTCTAGTCCGATCGATAAAACGCACTCGTGACCCGGTCACGAGATCAATTACCTACGACAACGTTAAATCGTAACGTTCCTCGGAATCTCTTACTTTGCGCTACATTGTCACTTTCTCTCGAAAATAATTCAAGGGGAATTTTGTGACGCATTTTTTCGATAGATATCTTCTTATCGAATTGTTTTTTTTTTTTTTTTTTGCTGTTGATAATTACCCGGACCACCGATGTGACAATCCTCGGACGAGTTCTCGCTCGTCTTTGTGCGAAATCTCGTGCAGCGTTGAAACGACTTGTCCCAGTACATAACAGCGATGTAGACGATGTAGAGGAGCACCAGTGTCAATGCCTCGTACCACTCGACCCGCTCGTCGTGTATAATGCAAATTAAGATTGCCACTGTGACGCCATAAGCGAGACAGTCTCTGCTCACCGGCCACCAGTCCAGCGGCACTACCTGCTTAACGAAATTGACGATATTAATTCGTGTGGGTCATAACATGATAGAGCGGAGATTTATCGTTCGAGCGAAGACTCCACGATTTTATATCGTGCTTCGGTTAATCGTTTATATCAGAGCTTGGGCAAAGCAGTAGAAACTGTAAAAGTAGAAAAGTATAATAAAGTAGAAACTATAACAAGTACTTGAAGCATCAAGTAAGTTCTGTAATTCAAGTATCAAGTACGTTTCGCACTTGCAGTATCGAGTACGTTTTATACTTGAATTATTTCTCAAGTGCTTTTTCCACGTACTTTTCGCTATTAGTTTCGTGGCCTTAAACGTTTATATAGGCTTAAAAGAAAAATATGTCAAGTAATTTGCACATGGCGGCCTCATTCGCTAACTGAAATGTTCGGACTTTGTTGTCTTGAGGCTATTTTTAATTCATTCTTAACTTTTGTTTTCATAATTGAAAACAAATGAAATTATACCTATTTTATAGATTAGACAGACAATCATATATTAATAGAAAGAAGATATTGTGCTACTCATCGAGTATTCGTAAGGCGAGCCTGCACTCAAAAAATTTGAAGTACTAAAAAGTACTTGTGTTCTTCAAGTACGTATGTGAAGTACCAAACAAGTACCCGGTACTCCAAGTACTGCCCGGCTCCGGTTTATACACATTTAACACACTTCAACTAAAATAGCATCTTGCCAATCACCCGCCAGCAAATATGCAGCAGTTGAGACATTTTTCGAACAAATTAAAAATCAAAAAACGCGCATTCATTTTCACGATGTGGTTTTTATGAAGTGCAGGCATATTTATGGCAGGGAAGCACCAAAGCTTGGCGGCAAGCAATTGCGCTTGTTTGCCAGTGCCACGGTTCTCTGTCTGGGAAGTTGGAATCAAGTTAAAGGGTACAAGTCGCGAACGGTGCGCGATCCGCGCAAGATTGATACGAATTAATTGGACGGCGTAGAATTTCCAGCGGATGAACCGAAGATCGGAAGTCTGGGCTCGGGTAACGTTACCTTTAAATTTACGACCTTTTTCCCACCGGGCAGGGAAACGAGGGCGAGTGCAGCGAGACTCTCGGTCTCCCGAGAGACCCGGCGAGTTATTATTGGACGGTAAGGCTTTAAAAGTTCCGTAGACCGAGGAGGCTAAATGCCGATGGCCTTTTTTTGCAGTTTGACGACAGAATAATACGTACCATGCCCGCGCCAATTCCACAGCAGGCTGGAACCGCGAGAATGTTGAATACCGCCGATCCTACTATCGTGCCAACGCCGATATCACCTTCGGTGATGAAGGTACCGATCGCGTTGACGAAGAGTTCCGGCGCCGACGTCGCGGCTGCCATAAACGTCGCGCCTGCAACGTCCTTCGACATCGATAGCGCTGAAAACACACGTCGATAAACGGAAAATAACTTCGACTTGCAACTCCTTCGATCAGGGCCAATCAATTAACGCATCCCCTTACCGTGGCATATTTTTTCGACTGCAGGTACGAAGAATTTGTCGCATACTACCGCCAACGCGATAAAGAGGTAGAGGGATACGATTACGTGAACAACAACGGCACCGGCCTGTCGTTGCTTCTCGTCGAAAAGATCGTGTGGAAAGTCCTCGATCGCTGGCGGTGTGCAATTGATACCTGCATTTTTGGGAAACAATTTTTTTTTTTTATTACACATTATGTTTCCGACTTCGACTGAAATATATTTTTTCTGCAGAAAGGTTTTAGTATAGGGGAGAGCCGGCCAAAATGGGCTGTGGGACAAAACGAGATAATGGGGCATAACGTAATTTTCCAATAACTTTTCGATAGTGGCAGTGGTGATGAGTGGGGCAAAACGGGGTTGAAAATCCGGATACATTGTTAGGACGAAACGGGGAATGTAAAAATTATTGGAAAATTAAGTTTTGCCCCCACTGTCCCGTTTTGCCCCGCTCTCCCCCTTTTCCTATATAGTGTCTCCTTATCATTCTATTTTTAATACTATAATTTTTTTATTATAATTATGTTTTTATACAAAAATTTAATCCCCCCCCCCCCCGTCCCTTGCGCTCCTACTACGAGGAGGCTTGCGGGATCGAAAAAGTGTCCCGAAGCCTCGTCCAGTCGACGAGAGAGAGGGAGAGACCGTCGCGAACTCTCCGCCTCGACGAGTTTTGATTAATTAAAGTCCTCGATCGCTGGCGGTCTGTAGTTGATATCTGCTACTTGAGAATATTTTTTTTTTTCATTGCAGATCATATTTCCGACTTCACTGTCAAATAATTATTTTTCAGCGAAAAAGTTTTATATATACATGTCGGACATATTTCCGATATATTGTCTCCTTGAAATCTTATTTTTAATAAAATAATTTAAAAAAAAATCTATTATAATTATACTTTTATGAAAAAAATTTCATTTCTTTCCCCGGTCGCTTGCGCTCCGACTCCGCGGAGCGTCGCGGGATTGAAAAAGTGTCCCGAAGCCCTCGTCCAGCCGACGAGAGAGTGAGAGAGAGACCGTCGCCGAGTCTCTGCGTCGACCAGTTTTGGTTAATTAAAGGCTTCCTCAGTGGCGTCATAAAATCGGGGTCAATCGATGGAAACGTCGCGTCGGGGGCCCCGGAATGTCCCCCCTTGGACGGCCAGCGGGACTTGCTCTCTCGTTCCCTCATCTGGGCACCTGCACGCCGGATCATCCCCGCTCGGAGGTGAAAAACCCCCCTCGTCCATCTCCCGTCCGGCAACAACAGCCGGCCGGTAAACCGAACAATAATAATTGTCGCCGACGGGCCATTCAATTTTACGGCGTTCCTCGGGAACTCGGAGCCTCGCCGCGCCGTGCGATGCCGTTAGCGCGCGCGGATGCTCCACTCCCTCGAGAGGAAGTCGTGAAATGTGCCGCGGTTTACGTAACGCGCCCGTGGCACAAGCGCTGCCTCGCTCTGTAGCCGCGCCAGTCCACCATGACCGCGGATGGCTCCCGATTTTCCATCATCGATGATCTCGCATTCGACTATTTCAAAATTTCTTCGCGTTCGCAAGCGCCCCGGAAGTTCCCTTCCGCGCGGCGTCGATTTGTGTCCTGGGGAGGCTCCGTCGGACTCGGGAGTCCGCGGTCCAGGCCCGCAAAACGCGATACGAGCGCGCCAGAACCGGGAGATGATAGGAGAGAGAAGCCGGCCTAGAGGTGGAGAGTACATGTACATACAATTGTAAAATAACGAAAGGCCAAGTAGGAAACGACTCGTTAGGCGTTCCACGCGATCCGAGTGTACCCAACATGGCTCTCCGAACTTTGCGAACCTCGACCTCTCGCCGATTTCGAGGCGGCGTGCCCCGCGGCACGGTGAATATCTTCGTGCACTTATAGTCGGTACTTTCTCTCACGGCTCGCCGACGGATAAAAGCACCATGAGGGGGACCCTTCCGGAGGCTCTCGAGGGCGATCAAGAGGAATCGGGCCGAAGAAGAGGCCAAGAGCTATATGGCCTCTCGTACATGATACGGCGGAGGGAGAGAGAGAGTGAGAGAGACGTATACATCAAGACAGAGATTGGCTACATGCGAAGAGATACACGCACACATACGCGGACCGCGGAGCTATGCGGATTGCGGAGCGGAGGAGAAGCAGCGAGCAGCACCGAGAGACGAACGTTCGAGATATGCGAAGGTGGCTGTTCGTGTATGTTATACCTATGTGCCTGCCTGATGTGACTTCCTACCGATTAAGCAACCTAAAGAAGTTAAATTGCTCTCATTCAACTGGGCAGAGTAGATGCCATTCATGCCTAATGTACGTCGTATAAACTGGGTATAACACGACTCAACAACTCTCGGCTCGCCGGCTCCCGGGGTCTCTCGCGTACGGCTCTCCCGGGCTCCCGGCTCCTATGTGTCCACGCGTTCCACGCACGCACAAGAAGAACAGGAAGACGATGAGGAACGGAGAAGGACCGAATAAACTCTCTCGCTCTCACCCGCACCCGTTGAAGAGCCCCGCCGAGCATGCACGGACCGACCCCTAACCGTAGCCGAGGAACCTTGGCTCACGACAGCTTCTCTCTAACCCTCTCCGCAATAACCTGGAGACCTCATTAAACTCTCTCTCTCTCTCTGTAAACCGTTCAAGTTGTTATATTAATCGCTCTTAATTCCGTGAACGTCCTCGCGAGAGCGCGGAGTCACGCTCTCGATTAATCAATGATTAGCCGTTTACCTCGTTTAGAGGAATAATCAAAGAGATCTCGCCGACAATGAGCGGGGGTGGGGGGGGGGGGCTTGGACTGCATAGATGCACGTAAACCCGACAAATTCGTCGGTACCAATTGTTGTCCGGGATCGAGGGTCACACACGAGAGGCATTTTTTTTTTTTTTTTTTTTTTATTAGAGAAAATTTAGCTTCCAAACAGGCAACGTGGCGAGCTGCGTTTGTCGTATTTAGATACTGCATGCAATCGATACGAGACACGAAGACGATAACGATTTCTGTCGCCAGATGTTGTTTTTGATAAAGGCGCAAGTGCGCGACACCTTGCGCGTCTTATCTCGGCGCGGCTCGTGGCGAATCGATCGGTGATTCCGACGTTTCGCTGGATACGACCTGGAAATCGCACCGTTTCGCGGAATCGAGCCGAGCGGCACGAAACATGTAGCGAACGATTTTCCGAAGTTCGAAACGAGCGATTGACTCGCGGTGCAGATAATGACGATGATGCCGATCGGCCGCGGCGTTTGTGCGTCTAATCGGGCGAAGCCCGCACCTCGCGATACACTTGCCAGTAGAGCGGACGATAAATAATCTATAACGCGGACGATACATGGAGGTTTTTTTTTTTTTTTTTTTTTTTTTTTTTCGACGAACTACCGAATGAACCGCAAAGCGCATTTGGATGTTTGCGCGATAAATGAGATATGAACGGGGAAGAGATATGTCGAGCCGGCCGTCCTTCCGATTCTTCTCTCGCACGGGTCGCGAAAAGTTTTTTCCCCCGGCTGCTTGGAAGTCCGCTCACGGAGTGTCAGTCAGCAAACTCTCGATTGAAATAACAGCTTCCTCGCGCGAGCAAAACGTGAGATAATCAATGGAAACTCTGCCGATCGTGTCGGAGCAATTCGAACAAAGATCCCCGCCGGCCATAGCTCGATCCACGGTGGAGAGACACTCGAGTCGAACAATTTTTTTCATTCTCCGAGAGAAGAAATTTATAGTTTTTTTCTTTTACACACTCGATCGGACGAAAATCGACCTGCGGCGCGATTCTCGGTTCGGCCAAATTTTATCGAAAATATTTTTAATTTTTAAAAAAATTTTAAGAAGTTATCTGCACACCGAAAGTATTGAAGTTTCTTTTTTTCCGTCGATTTTTTGCATCGACTTTATCGACAACTGTACCAACAAATTTAACTTCGAAACTGCTCGGCGAACTCGTTCGAAATTATTATGACATCCTCGCCGGATTAATACGTCTATGAAAATATTACTTTTTAATTTTTATTTTATTTTTTCAAGTTCCACCTCGCTTCGTCACTCTGCGAGCTGTTGCTTATGGTCGGGGCAACGCGATCGCACGAGGGATCGGACACGATTTAAAAATAATTCGATAGCAATTTTATTTATAATAATAAATAGTATCGGAATGGACCAACCTCCTCCTAGGTCAGACGTATCCATGTTGTCAATGCCGTTGTCACACACATACTACATTAACAACTACTCCGAAGTCCGACATCGTTTGTTGAATCGTGATGTGCCCGACTGCCCCTCCCTTCTGCTCGATTCTCTCTCGTGCTCTCGCACTCGTTCGTCACACGTTCTCTCGATGATGCTGTGCCTTTGCTCTCCTGCGCCTACTACTCCTGCCGAATGTCCGACTCACCGACAGCACCGGGCCACTTGGCTTGTAAACTCTTTACACACGCGATTAATAATCCCTTACATCCATCCGTCCATCGTGTAATTCGCAATTGTCTTCTTTTTTTACCCTTTTATTTATTCCTTTTTATCTTCTTTTTTTTCTTCTATTTTTTTATTCCAATTTTTCCATTTTTGTATTTTCTCTTTTTTTACTTCAATTTAATATCGCTTGACCCTTTTTCAGGTCGATTCTATGACGTTTTCTGCGGACGAAACGCGTGTACGGTATGTAGAAAGATTAATGCGCTCTTTGCTCGGATCAGCGGAGCGGCCGAGTTCAGACACGGACGAAGAAATCTCTCGGCGTTTTACACAGAGGAACACGACGAGAGTCTCGAACGTCACGATGATGGGAGCGAATTGTAACGAGACGTCGACGTTACAAGTATATATGGACCACTCGCCGACATGTTACATATATATGATGTTACAGCACAGTAGGCTGCGCTTGAATAAGAGCTGAAGCGAATAGGACGCGAGCCGTTGCTTATATCTCGTACGCTGCTAGGTACGGTTTACTGCATTTGGCGATATCTCGCTGCTAACGGGGAAGGTCTCTCTCGGGACACCAAATTTCTTGAATTATTCCGCCTCGTATCGGACCGACCCAAGTTACGCTATCGGCCGTTCGAGGATAAGTTTGATAACTCGGTATTCACGTATTCAAACGCAAACAGCCGTGATTCATCCGAGAGACTCCGCGAAGATTTTTTAAACATTCTGATCATTTAACGAGGATGTTGAATTGTCGCTCGCGGAAAGGCGATTTTTTTTTTTTTTTTTACTTTTTGAATTATTCGGCCTCGTATCGGACCGACCGAAGTTAAGCTATTGTTGACTCGAGGATTAGTTCAATAACTCGGTATTCACGTATTCAAACGCAAAGGGCCGTGATTCATCCGAGCAAAATCAATACTGCGCGGAGATAGAAAAAAAAATAGAATGTAGAGAGAACGTGAAATTTTCTCTTGCAGAGACGTGAAATTTTTCTCCAAATTTCTCGAATTATTCGGCCTTGCATCGAGTTGACCGAAATTATGCTATCATCGATTCGAGGATAAGTTCGATAACACTCTTTCCACTCATTTATACGTAAACAACCGTGAATCATCCGAAAAAAATCGATACTCGGCAAAGATAACAAATAAATATATATATATAACATAACGAGAACGTGAGATTTTCTCTCGCAGAGCCGTGAAATTTGTCTCAAAATTTCTTGGATTATTGGGTCTTGTATCGAACCGACCGAAGTCACGGTATCATCGACTCGAGGATGAGTTCGATAACTCGGTATCCTCATATTTAAACATCAACAGCCTTGATGCATCCGAGAAAAATCAATACTCAGAAAAGATAAAAAAAAAGTAACAAGAACATGAGATTTTCTCTCACAGCGCCGTAAAATTTTTCCACTGCATCCCAATTGTACCTGAGAACAAAAAAAATTCCATTTAGTCTTGAAGTATTATTCCGACTGTGAGCCACAAGTTTGACAGACGTTATCGATACGATTTCGAGTGTCAGATCGCAGGCACCGCCGGTTTCTCGATTCAACTTGAGATTCAGATTGCGAGAGGATAATCGATACGACTTTAAAAAAAAAACAAAAACAGAGCTAATGCCGATGGACGACTAAAAAAAAGCATCTTCGTGGGTGGCGTAGAATCAGGTGATTCCCCAAAAAAATATTGTCAAGGACTTTTCAGAAAAAGTGAAGAAGAAATTAAAAAAAAAAAAAAAAAACAATATCGGAGCGTCTTGGCCGCGACGGCGCCGCGCAGATACGTATTTTCTCTCCCACGTCCGATCGCCGGACATCGCCCCACCCGAAGGGATAGTTTACTCTCTCGCTATTCTAATCTTATCTACGAGATAATTTACCAATATCCATGGGTATTATTGCCCGGAGTCTGCTTTTACCTTTCCTCAGTGGCACGTTGATCGTTCTGCAGTCAGCATCGCTCGATCTCCCGTCGATCATTCTCGATATACATTTTCCTTTTTCTTCTTCTCAAACAAACGATCGCCATTGATACCCGAACGAGAAGCGAGGTGTTGCCTCGACCGTTTGTTCGCAGAATGGCAAAACGACACAGACACATGGTCGGATTCAGGATACTGCTGGTCGTCGCAATACCGGCGATGTACTTTCTTTGCATAAGTGTCGCAGGATTATTCAACGACGGAGAGATCGGCGCGATCGGGGCCCGAGCCGGCGGTCTCGAATCCATACGTGAGTCACCAATTCCTCTTTCGCCTCGTTTCGCAAAAGCACGCGAGTACCCACTGGGGAAAACACTGAGAAAAAGGATAGTATTTTACAATACCAATAGTTCCGAGGGAAGGTCTATATAGATAGTTTTTGATAGTATATATTCAATTGGTTAAATTACATTTATAGTTGCAACCATGATTTATTGTAATTGTCGTAACTATAAAATGTAAACGTTCCGCCTGGGAACTATTTTTTATGGTAAAAAGCCAGTATTGTTGCTTTTACTATGTCATTTTTTCTCAGTGAAGAAACAGTTGGATTAAGCGAATGCGCGGTGACATACGTTCAAAGGTGTATTCGGTTGGTACAACAAAAATGTTTATTGCAATCGACAAATTTTGAATAAATTGAAGGCAATAATCGTTCAACAAAACAATGCTTTATTTGTACCAAACGAATAACAGCTTTGAACGTACGTCATCGCGACTTTTGGTTGATCCAACCAATGTTTTTTTCTCGGTGCCGTTGATCCGTGGCAAAACTCACTAACGAATCTCTCGCTTCTCGCAAAGGCTCGCGAAAATTAATGCAGATCGACGAGGATCCGTTCATCGTCGATGCCGCGAGAAACTGCACTCTGCCGTCGGTCCAAGAATTTCCCTCCGACGGCCTGACCCGCGGTCAGAGACAATCCGGCTGGATCTTCATCCACATTACCATCGCTGTCTATCTCTTCCTCCTGCTCGCTATTGTCTGCGACGACTTCTTCGTTCCCTCCATACAAAAAATATGCACCCGTGAGTCCGCTAATGATAAATTTCTGATCGATACATTTTTTTTACCATTTTTTTAATATATATATAAAAAAAAAAAAATTTGAAAAATTACAGATTTGGATGTGACGGAGGACGTGGCCGGTGCAACGTTCATGGCAGCGGCAACATCCAGTCCGGAACTCTTCATAAACGTGGTCGGTACTTTTATAACCGAGGGAGATCTCGGAGTCGGTACCATTGTCGGTTCGGCGGTCTTTAACATTCTCGCAGTACCAGCCTGTTGCGGATTGTTCGCCAATCAGGTGAAACTGGCCGTTAAGCGATGCGAGCGCGTTCGACAATCAACCCATTGAATGAATTTAACTTAAATAACATGTATATCTTTTCAGGTTCTAGATCTGGATTGGTGGCCCATAACCCGTGATTCACTTGCCTATAGTATCACCGTTGTCTTGCTCATTTTAGTCCTACGCGACGGTCGTATCGAGTGGTACGAAGCATTAATTCTCGTTATTACATATATTTTGTACATATTGGGTAGGTAAAACTTTCGAAGGGCGGGTTGTAAACGTCACTAGAGAGATCAATTATTATTTATTTATTAAAAAAAAAACACAATGCAATACATAGAGAAATTTCAGTTGCGCAAAGAGTTTGACCGATGTTTTGTGTCTTTTGCGAAAACGCCCACTGTTTCAGCAATGTACTTCAATCGACGCATCAGCAAGTGCATGGGCTCGATGGCAAAACGAAGAAAGGAGTACACGAACTTGAGCGACGAAAGCCCGCTGCTCATCAACAGTGAGTCTCGCCACCCAATGATTTCTAAAACTTTGAAACCGATAGAGAAGCACAGTCTCAAAAAAATTTCAAGCTCGAGTTCCAAATAATTTAATTTTTATTTCAATATAAAATAAACTTAAATCAAAATAATGTTTATTTTTCTTTCGGGAAAATATTATTTTTTTCGTCTATCGACAGAGTTCAGAGACACGGAGGCTGCCGCGAGCATGTGCGAGTTGAACGACGATGAGTCGAGTAAGTTTAACCAAGATAAAAATTACAATAATTTTTTTATAAAAAAAAAAAATAAATAATAATAATAAATCCTTTTTTCAACCAGTTGAAATCGTTAATATGACCCAATGGCCGGAGCCGAAGCTCGAGAGAGTCTGGTGGGTGCTGACCTGGCCGATAAATCTCGTTCTTCTCTTGACTATACCGGACTGTCGAAGAAGTTCGCTGAAGAACTGGTATGCGTTCACATTTTTCATGTGCATCGTATGGATCGCCACAATGTCTTACGTCGTTGCGTGGGATATAACGATTATCGGTAAGTTGAGCTTATGGCTCGGGGCAGGCGAGGGGGGGGCGTGGGAGATGCAGAGGAAACCGTCGCACGTTCGCGTGACGTGATACAATAATCGTTATCATGGGCACGGACGCGATCGTCGGCCTCCGTTGAAGTGCAAGCGCGATACTTAAATGACTCTCTTTGGCTGCCGGCATGCGCGGTCAAAATTTTCATTGGCAAATTTATCTAAATTGTAAAAAGTGTTTTTTTTTTAATCGGTAGGCGACACCCTCGCTATACCGGACTCGGTGATGGGTCTGACTTTCCTCGCTGCTGGAATGAGCGTGCCCGAAGCGGTATCGAGCGTTATCGTAACTAATCACGGTGAGAGATTATAGCGAAACGATTGCTCTTGGGATATCTCGATAAGAGGCACCTTCGGTTGTTAACTGCGATTCATTTGTTTTTCAGGCCACGGCACAATGGGAATCAGTAATTCCATAGGCTCGAACGTCTTCGACGTACTGCTCTGTCTGGGTCTGCCCTGGTTCTTCAAAGCTATTTTTCTACCGAAGATACCCGGCACGAGCTACGTGCAAATAAATTCGGACGGCTTCGTTTACAGCTCGATATCTCTGTTCGCCACTCTGATACTCCTTTACGTTGCGTTCGTTGTGAACAAATTTAAGCTCGATCGCAAAGTCGGCATCGCCTGTCTCGTCATGTACGGAGTTTTCCTTGCGATCGCCTCGCTGACGGAACTGAATTACTTCTTTCTCGTCAACCTACCTACCTGCCCTCACTGACGATTGTTCTAGGCGGCTGAAGCTTCACGGCCGCCGATGGGATACAATAGATTGTTAGCTTTGCGTTTCGAGATATTTTTTTTAATGATGTCACGTGTTCCTTCATTCATCCCTTTTCGTCTCTGGCTACGCTCGAGATGAATTTCAATTGCCTTTCAGACGTATCGAGATGAATTCCAAATGCCTTTCACACGTGTTCTTTTATTCACTTTCCGGCGTTCCTTAATTCACAGGCTTATATCACTGGTTGTATTCGATATACATTCCAGAGAGGAATTACAACAATTTCTCCGTGCCGTAACTTCCGGTTTGAAAACCTTGCTTATTAACCGGAAGTGACGTTATGCACAAAAATTTGAAGAATTTCGTTGAGACGCCACTTCCGGTTTCAAGATCTGTCTTCGACCGGAAGTGACTTCATGCAGAAACATTTAAAAAAATTTATTCTGACGTCACTTCGGCTTTCGAGATCTCAGTTTTCGACCGGAAGTGACTTCATGCAGAATAATGTAACAAATTTCGTTAAGACGTCACTTTCGGTTTGAAAAATTAAGTTTTCAAACCGGAAGTAACATTACATTTTTTTCCAAAAGGTATCTCCAATGCAGCTGGTGATACAAACATGCGAATTAAGGAACACAGGAAAGTAGGGAGAAGAGCGTTTATGATACGTTTCAGACGGATTTGAATTTCATGTTGAATGTAGCTAGCGACCTGAACGGATGACTCAAGGAACACACGGATAGATACTCGGAGGAAAAAAACGACAATTGTTTTTTCTTTCGATGTTATCAATGTACAAATACATATATATATATAAACATAACATACACACTACATATACTACACATGATATTGTATTCAACGACTGTTAAAAACTCTTTCCTCAAGCACGATAGGAATGTGGAATGAGATTAATAAAAGCTAATGAAGTTTTTGCATTACCCAAATTATATAATCATCGGAATCTGCCGATAGACCTTTACATCCCCCCTCATAGATATAGTCATATAAAGTGTTTTTTACGCGGTTCATAAATGTCTGTAGACCGAAGCACGAGGGGTGTGTGCGTTTGAATTCCGCCCGCCCAATCGCGAGGAAGCTCGAACAGCAGAGAAAAAAAATGGCCAATGTCAACGACTCCAAGCTGAAGGAGGTCTACACGTTTGGTAGAAGATGGGTGATCGATTCTACGACCGAATAGACGATACTGCGGATACAATTTCGACGTCTCAGAAATCTCCACGATCTGTAGCACGAACTGTTGGACAAACGCGCGATCCTTAAACGGCGGAAAATATTTTATCGTCGCAATTACTCGTGCAGCATTGCGTATATCTATACGTTGAGTAAGCTCACCGCGGAGCAGCTGTTTTCGCCATGAAATTCATTCCGCTGTAGCCGAGGGTTCGTTGGAGCGTTCGCCTCTGCGGCGAAACACATCGATGCACGAAAATTCTGTTCGATCGTGCGCCAACTTTCCAGACAGATGTCGCCAGCGCTGCAGAGGAATACTGCAGTAACCTCCGAGTTTCCACGCCACGGTAATTGGAATTTTGTGACAGTGAAGTGTTGTCGACGCCCAGTTGCTTGTGAGTCGGTTTGCATTTAATTTTACACGCATTTTAACCCGTTAATAGAGTGCCGAAGACATTCACGTACGTGTCCCGTGGATTTTTCACAATCGTAAGGTCGAGAGAGACTCCTGAGACATTAATATCTCGACCGGAGCCAAAGTGTCTCTAATGTCGGGCAAAATGGCTCCTCGAAAAACAATTCTCCATGGGTGCATATGTGCGATTTTAGCCGAAAACTCATCGACGATACGATCGGGCGGAGAATAATTTATTTGTTTTATCGAACTTTCGTCGTGATCGTTATCGTCTCGGGACTGCCACGTATTTCACCGATAATCGTAACGTCGCGAGAAAACACTTTGCAGATATGTCACTGCTTATTATTCATTTCACTTCGCGCATAGCAATTCCGGCGATAATGCAATAGCGCGATGTTTCGCTCGGCGAACAATTTGAGAATTTATTGAACTCGCTTTCGTCCAACGGGCGCACATAATTGCTCCGGTGCTCCGATTAGCTCGTCAATTCTGTCCCGCAACTCGCTACCGACTCTGTACGCGAGTCTTAAGGGGTTTGCCTGGTGAAATTTGCAGTGGCCTTTGTCAGTTATGCCGGGAAGAATGCAATAAACTTCGAGCCCTGCGGCGTGAACGCAAATTCGCGTTGCAACTCGGTTTGGAGCTCAAAAAAACCAAAAAATTGAATAAATTGTAGAGACGATCCTTAAGGATGTTTTAATGTTCGCAGGATAGAGAAAAAGCGGCTCTAAAGATGCAGACAATAAAGTGCGTCGTCGTGGGTGACGGAGCAGTCGGTAAAACTTGTCTACTGATATCGTACACCACCAATAAATTTCCGTCGGAATACGTTCCGACGGTGTTCGACAATTATGCAGTGACCGTTATGATCGGCGGAGAGCCCTACACTCTGGGATTGTTCGACACAGCTGGTAAACATTTGTTACGCATGCGGATTGAAACTTGTTTTCATTCCATATACTAATTACTATTTTTTTTTCATTTTTTTTTTGCAGGTCAAGAGGACTACGACCGACTTCGGCCTTTAAGTTACCCACAAACCGATGTATTTCTGGTTTGTTTTTCCGTGGTGTCCCCGTCATCGTTTGAGAACGTGAAAGAAAAGGTTGAATCCTCTGTCAATATGATACAGCTTGCAACAAGAGCAATTTCTTTTTTTTTACTAAGATTTTTGTATGTTTTTGTTATTTTTCAGTGGGTACCAGAAATAACGCATCATTGTCAAAAGACGCCGTTCCTATTAGTCGGAACGCAAATCGATTTACGAGATGACGCGGCGACTATCGAGAAGCTTGCGAAAAATAAACAGAAACCAATAACGGGAGAGCAGGGAGAGAAACTCGCGAAAGAGCTCAAAGCCGTTAAATACGTCGAGTGTAGCGCTCTCACACAGGTAAGAGACTATCGATGATCGCGCGATCTTGTTTGAGCGAGTAATCAAGTTTGGTATTTTTTTTTCTCTCCGTCAAAAATTGCAGAAAGGTCTGAAGAATGTATTCGACGAAGCGATCCTAGCAGCCTTAGAGCCACCGGAGGTTGTTAGAAGAAAAAAGTGCGTCATTTTGTAGAAGGTCTATGCACACCTTTTCCTCTTCTTATCGTCGAACAATTGGCTTGTTACGCCCTACATTGTAAGTTTTAATATTCACTACAGTAAACGCGATATATCGAGAGAATCAGTGGTGGCAAAAAAAACCCGCAATTTTGATATTCCATTACGCGATATCCCGATTGTGATGGCATGGAAAAAAACGTAAACGAAAAAAAAAAGAAAAAAAACATAACGAAGATTCGCTTTTGCACAACAAGTATTTCGAGAATTATATATGTATAACGAATACGTGCTCGTAATTCTCGTGTCGAAACCCAAAGTCGTAAAACTTACGAAGGCAGATTGAAGTGATTAAGCAAAGAAAGGAAATAAATAAAAACAACAGCAAAAAAATAAAAATGAAAAAAAAAACGAAAGACAAAATGACGTGTGCATTTGCAAGATTGTGCCATATCTACCTCAAGCTGCACGTAGTATACACTTTTCTTTTTTAATGATGAACGCATTAACGAAAAGAGAGATCTCGACTTCGTTTCGAATCGATGATTATCAAAGTACAAGGTGTATGCCACTGAATGCACTCGGCTGTATAGCGACGATTGATTTTAGAAGATACTCGCAAATTTCGACGTTCACGAGGAAAACAAAAAACAAAACACCTTTTTTGTTCAGGGCGGATTACATAATTGAATATGAATACTTTTTACGATCGCATAAACAGAACGAATCTACACTACCCTTGGACTGGAGCGAAAAAAAAACCCACCCCCCGTCTGTGAGTTGTAACCGCGGGGTGAGAAAGAGAGAGAAAGAGAGAGCGCCAGACCCTCAAATATTTAATAATGAGTAAGGCATTTTTCATAATAAGTTACTAATGTGAATTTTTTAAATAAATCAATAATTAAAAAAATCGATTGATAATGCAATCCTTGTTTAACAATCGTGGATCACGAGGAAAGACGCTCGTACGTATATACGTGATAGTTTCGGGAAAATGGGACGGCTGAAGGGAGGTGTCCGGATCTCGGTCTAGGAGAGTAAAAAAAACAGTAGTAGTAAACGGTAGTAGAAAAAAATCAAATTATGTGTAATACATATCACGTGCGTCCTCTTTCCTCGCGTATTCGTATTTTTTTATAAGCGCATTTTGTGTACGATATAGGGAGATAAACATTGTCCGAATAAGTCAAACTATATTATTATATTTAATTCCACAATTTGGTTCTCGTGCTTGACGCACATAAATTCTCCCGAGAGAGCGAGGAGATAGAAACACCAATAATTAAACACTGATATTAAATTTTCAAGGAATTTCCCACGATTTTTTGAAGTTTATAATTTCACTTCCGAAATCACGATATTCCTTACCTGTCGCGCAGACTTTCGTTCGTATCTTTACGGGGTGTGACGAAGGGTTCGATTAGAGGGAAAATTATGTGTACAGACAGCGAGATCGTTGTTCTGTGAGTAAAGCTGTTTTCATTTTATTTACATACTAAATCACTAACCGATTTAACAATCAAGTGGATATATACAGATTTATCGCACGTTTTTGGCCATCCATCATAAAAGTATCTAACTTATCTTTTTTTCTCTTTTTTTTTCTTTTCTTTCTTTAAAACCAACATTTCATATAGGTATACGTTATCATAACGGTACAATAATATTCCATGACTCTATCGTAAAATATCTCAATCGCTATACGTACGATACAATTTTTGTTTGTTTTCTTTAATATAAATTTCTATGGCTGCGAATGGGCAAGGAAAGGGGCAACTGTCGTACATCTGCTATTCGAGCCTCGAATTGCGAGCCCGTTCCTTTCACTGGAAGCTCGTACGGCCCGTAATAATTAAACGTACTCCATTCCGAGAGTATCCGAGTCGATTTGATGTTTCACTTATCTGCACATGGGAGAGCAGACAAACCGCGGTTCTCACACGATCACCAAAGTTAATTAATCAAGCGGTATTGCCGAATACAGCCAGTTTGCTCGAAACGTTGTCCTTGTTTACCGTTACATATAGCAATAATTAATCTTTCGGAAAACATTTTTCTCGCAATTCTCCTCGCCTTTCATTGGTACACTAAAAAAATCGATTACTCAAGTAAATTCCCTTGCGGGTTGTGAAAGAAAAAAAATGTTATTTCAATTCTACTTGCAATTCTTACAATTGCATACGGGATTGAAAGGATAACATCTTCACCTTGGCAATCTTGCCGTCGTTGTGTCAATATTGTATGGAATTGAAGAATTGAGAGTACAATTGAAATAAAAATGATTCTCTTTGGCAGCTCGCAAGCAAATTTTTTTCAGTGTATCTTTGCTTCAATATTTTTTTTTTCGAGAGAACGATACGGAGAAATCTTGCCGCTTCCTCTGTAAAATACTAATATACCGGTGGGACATTATTTTATTTTTGTTCTTTCGAAAAAAAAAAGAAAATTGGCGAATGCATCGAGAAATGCATTCACCGTACTCGCTTCCAAGACTCCGGGAGCCGGCGTTCTCTTCAACCCGATCTCTCGCTAATTATAGTACTTCATCGGACTCGCTATATCTATATTATCTAGCCGAGCATCCTCTGTAAACGCGTTGCAACTAAGATCAACGTTTTCCGGGTATTTAAGCTCTTCCGTTCATAAATCATTGCCATAGCCGTTTGCTTCTCGCTTAAAAACAATTTTTTCCCCCTACATCCGAGACATTGTTGAATCGATAAACAATTTTTAACATTCATAAACTATCACGATCTAGCCGCAACGATATAATATTGAAACGGAACGGAATTATCTTAGGAGATCACTCTGGCGATGATATGAACGTGTACGTCTTTATTTTTCTTTGGCACTGTATCGGAGCTTTCTTTTTTAAAATTTATTTTTCTTTTTCAAAGATAGAGAAGAAGAAGATCTACTTGACGCACAGTACATTCTAATACTGAATTCCATTTTCCAAAATCTATTCGCCAAACGAATTCTGTCAATTACCATAATTTCTCGCGCGGCTCCGTACAATATACCTGCTTTCGTTATAATTCAATACTCGACCAATACTACTAACGACGATTCTTGGTATCTAAAAACCTGACTACGAAGGGTCCCAAATATAATGTTTTAGTTTTCTCAATCTGTAGCCTCGCGGTAATTATTATATTCAAGACATTACGTACGCTATTAGCTATTTATATATATATATCAGTTATCATAATTACAATTCGAGTTTTGCAAAAGGCCTGTTAAAGTAATTTGTGCATTATGTGGTACCTAATTCTCTCGATCTCTAATACTCTCCCAGCTCGTATCACACGTACACGATGATGATTATGATGATGACGATAAATTAGCGATAATGATACAGTCGAGTATAGCGTGTAATAATTCTTCGTCCCTCGGTAGAGCCACTTTCCGTGCCAATTACCTCAATAAAAAGGACTCTACATCCAACTATTTTTACCCCAATAACTATAATAAACACGTGGCCAAGAGATCGGCAGAGTGCGTTGGTAAAAAAATAAAAAAATGAAAATTTACGAACGATAATTCCTTACTGGGGTGGACATTGCAAAGTATAAAAAATGAAAATTTCTTTGGAATGACGTTTACTGATGAAAGGTAACCAAAAAAAAACAAACAAATAATACAATTACTAAAATATAAATAAATAATTTGTATAAATATGAAACGATCCTCTTGTCGGTGTGAGAGTTACGATTGCATCGTAGAACACAAACATCCGCGCTGTATACCGCATTAGCTATAATAATACTTATTGAGTCTAACAGATTTTTTTGTTAATCATTCTTCCGCTCATTCGGTCAATTCTACGGGTCGACAGATGTCTAGCTATCTAACGTTAATTAATAGGCCAGAGTTGTAATTATTGCAGTCTTCAATGTTTCAAAAATTCATCTTCGCACGCGTACTCTACTATTATTATTTGTTTTTGTTTTTCGATTCGACCGCCGCAGTACGATGGACAAGTAATACAAAAGATGACTGGCGTATTTGTACAAAGTTAAAGTTGAGTGGATTTAAACGATTGGCGAATAGCTCCGTGTCCGTAGTACAATATTTAATCATTCACGCCCGTTTCTATAAATATCCTTCTTTTCTCTTGATCAGCATCGCGAATATCCGCTTACTCCAGAATTAATTTTTTTTTTATGAAAAAATAGTCGAAGATAAAGTAAATATAAAAAACAGTCAGTCAGTTCCGCTAAATATAATCGCCCCTCGTGTCTCATTCGCCGTATGCTTCTAAACTATCAATGAAAACATTATTTATCACATCAACAACTAACAGATTCTACAACTTTGGTTATCATTTTGTCGATCGATCGTGCGTTAAGGAAAAAAAATAACGCATCGACGCTGATCCGCACGAAAGAATTTCTTTCGAAACGATCAATATTCAATGATTCAAGCGATAAACGATTAAACCTCGCGATTACAAGCTTCTCGACGCATACGGAATTCAACCGGGTTAACGCGCTTATTATTCTACATATAATATTACACAATTGGTGTAACGCGACTATTATGATTTGTTTAAGTAAGCTAAATACATGTGTTTTTTTTTCATCGTCTTCATTTCCGTTATGCTGGAGTGACTATATAATATTTTCTCGTATTCTTCGTACGGCCTCCCGTGTAACTTCCACGCACAAATATCGTCACATAATTATCGAATGCATGCACAATTGATTTTTAACTCGCCAACGGACAACGCCGGAGCGGTGAGTCACCGAGACGCCATTGGCTCGCGATGCTAAAAAAACTCTACCGGTCCCCGTGAAGCGGCATTTTTAATTCGCTCAAATTCTCACTCTCGTTTACCATAATGGCAGGTTCATCTACTAAAAACTACATAGATACGTCTCTTCTAGTCCCGATTGAAATATTTGCCTGGTACAACAGCCGCTGCGAACGGGCGGATAAATTAATATTTGGTACAATTATAACATCCGACGATGGGACTCGCGGCGCCCCTGCAGATCGCAACTTTTTTTTTAATAATAATAATTATCAATTAATATATATAATCGTCTTGGTCGGCGGATCGAGGGAGAGATATTGGTAATACAAGAGTCTCAGGTCCCTACTACCGTCGTCAGCAGCATCCTCTCCCCTGATACATTCTTCTTTTCTTAAATCTCTATACTGTGTCTTACTCGTATATTAATAATTTTTTTTTCTATATACAAATCTGATCACGCCGTATCTTAATTCTCATGAAAAGATCGCTGTCGCAGACTCTCTCGCGAGTTTGGACTCTTTGGACTGGATAATCCGATGCTGCGAGCGCCAACATCATTCAATCGTCTTCCTATTTCTTCGCTATATTCTTCCTGAATTCTTGCCATTTTTATTTTTATTTTTATTTTTTTTCTTATTGATCTTCTTCCCGCAATGCATCTTCACTCCGCTGCGCACCCTTCTATCGAGGTCGGTATCTCGAAGCTCCGGAATAAAAACGGAGAGAAATGAGTGCGTTGGAGCGTCGTGAATGACGCTGAAAGGAATAACAGCATCGAGGTCGTCGCTTCTCTCTCGCCGTCCGCGCGCGACAGATCGAAGAAACGTTTACTTTGTCCGTGAAAGTATCGAAGGCGTGTTGCCGAAGGAGCAGCGCGCACGGGATTCGGATATGTCCGGACGTAACTGCGGAAAGTGGAACTCGACGAGGACATCCGTTCCTCCGGGCTGTCGGCGGCGCAACCCCAGAAGACGGCGAATAAATTCTTCGTTCGCTCCTCGGAATGCCGGAAGGCAACATCCTCCTCGAAGATATCTGCAAATTCCACGGCATCTCAACAACAGCTACAATTTACATTATATTAATTCGCGTTCCAGGAATTTTTCGAACCGATACCTGCGGGTCTCGGCCTCTTCGAGTTTCCTCCCAGGACAACACGAGTGTCTTCCACAATTATACGGATAACAAAAAAAAAATGAGAACAAAAACGAAATAATAAAAATAAAAGAAAAACTTTTGAAATAATCAACAATGGAGAGATTAAAGTGCGAACGAGTAGTTGGAAAAAAAAAAAAAATTGGAGCTTTCCATCGTCGCAAAGCCTCGAGTCACTGTCAGCGCCGTGAGCCGCGGCCTTCTCCCTCTCTTTCTCTCCCGCGAAAAAGAAATCAATACGCATAGAGCTTTGGCGCGTAATGTCGGAGAACTCCCAGCAGCCCGCGGCTTCATAATTCCCCGTCTTCTCTCCTCCATCTCGCTCGGCGATGCAAAGAAAAAAATAAAGAAGTAAAAAAAGAAAAAATTCAACGTCTGCCCAGCAGACGCCAGTCGGTAGAAGGTTCTTTTCTTTTTTTTTCTCTCAATTCCTCCCTCGCAGGAAGTAGCGGCTTAAACATTCATCGCATAGTACACGGAATTCTGTGTGTTCGGTGGAGGGACGTTGCTCGTGTGTCCGATGAAGGAGTTGCTCAGGGTGTGAGAGGTGAGGTTCGCGGAGTTGTTTGTCTGAGCGTAATCGTGAGAGGGTGCGCTCGCTGCGCCCTCGGGAACGCCGCGCTCGGCGACGTTGCACGAGCTGTTTCGTTGCTGCAGCTGTTGAATCTTCGTCGGCGAGGAGAGTGCCGATGAGTTTGACGAGGAGGACGAGGTGCCGAGATGGTTCGCGGTCCCGTTGTTGTAGCTGGTGCTGAGCAGAGCGGAGCCGCAAGTGGTCGTGGCTGCAGCGCTGGGCGGAGTGAGCGAGATCGTTTGCGTCTGAACATCGGCGGCTCCGGTTCTGCCGGCGGGATGAAGAGGATAGGCGTATCCGGAGGCGATGGCTCCGGGGCCGTTGGGCCTCGAGGGAGGAAGTACCGAGTACGCGGGCAAAGTTTGAACGCTGTTGTACGAGGTCATTTGAGGTAGATGCTGATGATGCTGGATTTGGAGATTCTGCGGCTGCATGGGATGCTGAATTGGAGCGGCGGTGCCGGCGAAGCGATAGTCCTCGGGCTGCGGATGAAGATGAAGATGGAGAGCAGTCGGCTGATTGTGAATGTTCGGCGGAGTTCCATTTCCCGAAACTCCGCCAACGGTCCTCGCGTAGTAACGAGGCTGCTGTTGCTGCTGCTGCTGAGGACTCAGTTGATTCTGCTGGTGCTGCAGTAGACTCGCCTGATCCAGGACCCTGGCGTTCCTAGCGTAGGGATAACGCTCTATGTGATTGGCGTAATTGGCCGAGTTGTGAGGCGGCAAGATTCTCTGAATATTCTGATAAGTAGGATCGGAGATGCCGTTGTACGGCACGAGGTACATTGTGCGATAGCATTTGGTCGTTTCATTGGCGGACTGCTGAGGCTGCGGGCTCGTCGAGAGGCCGCAGGGATAATTGGCGATTGCAACGGCCTGGGGCCTGCGCGATTTCGTCGGGAGGGTGTTGTAAACGCCGCTGTTGGATCCCGGTGCGCCGTCGCCGCCGCCGGCTATGCGAAGCATTCTTCCACCGGGAATTGGAAGCTGCTGATCGTGATAGTGAACGGCGCCGTTTTTCTGACTGTGGGCGAGTTGCTCCTGGTGCGAGTAACGATGACACGAGTCGCTGGCGGCGCCTCGAACGATCGTTCGCGGCAGTGTGCTCTCAAGGTAAGAGCCGCGCTCCAGAGTTCCCTGAACAGTCACCGCTGTCTCGGCGATCGTCTGATAAATGTCGTCGATCTGCTTCTGCATCGTGTTTATGCGATTGATGGTGTTGTTGTCGCGATGCTGACCGTCGGGATTGATCGAGCGTTGGTCGACCTCCTCGAGAGGCAGAGCTGGACCGGCGAGTAGAAAAGTCGTGCTGGCCTGCTTCTCGGTGCTGGTTTCGCCGGTTACCTCGTAGTAGGGCCACGAGGCGCCGTGGAAGCTCGCTCGAGCCTTCTCGGCGATGGAGCTCGGCACGGCGCTCCTCGATCTGAGCTGTCTGACGATCTCGCTGCTGGACTCGAACTGCGGTTTTATTCCCCTCACGGAAGGTCGACGATTGAAGCCGTAGTCGTTGAGCTCGTCGTCCTCGTCCTCGATCTCGTTCGACGAGCCGTTGTTCGTCGCGCTCTCGTCCTCCGCGTGAGCCCCGGCGTGCTCTCCCATCGCGGCCAACAGTCCAGCGGCCGGGAAGGCCTCCTCGTTGCGATGGCACAGCGACGACGAGTAAATCGGCTCCTGATCGCTCTCGTTGTAGCGTCTTCTTATCCGCTCGGTTCTCGACTTGTCCTGCTCGACGAACGCCAGCAGCTCGTCCGTCGTCGCGTCGCCGGCCTCCGGACCGTTGCCAGTCGGCGTGCCTCTCGTCACGTCCGGCGGACCTCCGCCGTTCTTGCAGTTCCTCTCCTCGCCGCGCAGCGCAGCCTCGATGTCCTCGAGACTGTACGAAGAGTCCGAGTTGTAGCCCATCGAGTCTCTGCTGCCCGATACTCCGCCGCCGCTCAGATGCTTCGACGACAGCTGATAGTAATCCTCGCGGCTCTCGACGCCGGCCGAAGCCACGCAGGAGAGCGGAGCGAGACTCGCCAGGAATTGCTTTCTAGCGTCCGAATTCATCTTCGTCATCGACTTTGACGAATACTCCTTGGCGAGGGCGGCTTTGTCGCCGAGACCTAGATCGGGCAGATTCGCGTCGACGATCTTCTTCTGAGCGAAGAGATCGGTTATTCTCTTGTAGGTCGACTGGTGATGATGATGATGATGGTGGTGAGCGTTGCCGCTGCTCTGCTGGACGAGGGTCGTCGTCGTCGTCGACTCCTGAACGTTGTTCGTGCCCGAGGTTACTCTCGACGAGCAGACTCGCGAGTCGTTTTTATTGGGGCGCTCCTCGCCCGACGGCGATGTTCGGACCGGAAACTCCGCCTCGTAGTCGACCGCGTCGACGCTCGTCATCGTCGTGGTCGTCGTCGCTGTCGGTACGCCGGTCTCCGAGGCGCTGCTACCGCCCGTGTTGTCCTCGTCCTGGTCGACGCATGTCAACTGTCTTATTCTCTCCTCCAGGGTCAAATCTTTGCTGCGTAAATTTTTCTTTCTCGAGCTCGTCTCGTACTTGCATATGAGACTTCGCCGAAGGGCGTTTCTCTCGATGGTGCGTTTTATGCTGGAGGACTCGCTCTCGGAGGAGTCGCTGCGCGAACCGGCCATCTTCGATCTCTTTACGGCGTCGAAGAGACGCAGACTCTCGGTCGTTATGAGAAATTTTTGGGCCTCCGAGGTGGCGTCGCTCTCATCGCCGGCGTCCAGGCCGCCGGATAGAGCGACGACGCCTTTCGCAGGCGCCGGAGGCGGAGATATGAAACGCGGATCCGGAAACAATTGGCGAACGGCGGAATTCGGCTTGAGACTGTTCGTCATGTCGAGCGAGACACTTCCGAGCTTGAAACTCAGAGACAACTCGGATGGATCGTTTGCGTCTCGGTGAACGGCGCTCTGGTTGTTGTCCTGCTCGGTGGAAAGCTGCTGCTGATCTTGCGGAGTTGTCGCGTTGTCGTTCTCCTCGGAGGTTCTCAGAGACGACTCGTCGAAACGAACTCGGTCGGCTTCTTCGTTGGCGACTTTCCTCTCCGCGGCGCCGTTTCCGTTCTCGATCGGCTCGTTCGCGTTCTCGGTGTCGGCGTCGGCGCCGCTCACCGCCCTGGTCTCCTCCTCGCTTATCTCGCGAACTATCCGGCGCTCGGTCACCGTCGTCATAGTTATCGTCTCGACGAGGTAGCGCTGATGCATGTCTGCAACGATTAAGAGAAGGAACGAAAATCAGTTGCAGTCTGTAGATTGTTGTTTGTATGGCAAGGGCGTGGAAAGGGAGTTCTTGACGAGTGTGAAAATTCACACGAGTCAGGACTCCTGCCATTTACGTAATTTTTTCCTAACAAGTTGACGTAAATCACGCTTTTCGATTTTGGGAAGTGTGCGCAGAAAAGCATTTTATCGCACTAGTGTGGGAAAAAGACCATATTGTGGTCGTAGGCGTGCGCGGTATTTTTCTCGCACGCGATACTCAAAAGTGCTTTTCTGCGCTCACTTTACAGAGACGGAATGAGGGATTTTGCGTGCATGCGTTAGGAAATAGTTATTTGTACAATAAGGACTTAGAAAGGGACTTCTTGACGAGTGTGAAAATGCCGCACGAGCCGAAGGCGAATGCAGCATTCACACGAGTCGGGACTCCCTTTTCTACGACCATGCCATTCACATAATTGTTTCTAACAAATTCACGAAAATCGCACTCTTCGTTTTTCCATAGTGTGCGCAGAAAGGCACTTTCCCGCACTAGTGCGAGAAAAAAAACATAATGCGTTTGTACGCATGCGCAGTACCTTTTTCGCACGTGATGCGAAAAAGTGATTTTCTGCGCTCACTGCGCAGGAACGGAAAGCGGAATTTTACGTGCATGTGTTAGGAAAATACTTTTACCGTTATCGTTTTAACATTTTTTACACGAAAAAGTGTGACGATTTTTGCGACTCACCTGGCGTAGTCTGCTGAGCTTGGTCACTCGTCTGCTGATCATTGTTGTCCTCAGACTTGGCGATCTCCTTTCCATTGACGTCGGCGGCGTCCGGCTTTCCATCGTCGGTCTCATCTGGAAACACGTGGAGGAAAAAAATAATGATCAGTAACAAATTTCATTTATTATTTTTATAATTTTTTTTACAACGTCATTCAATGTAAGAGTTTGACACACTAGTGACGATTTTCGCTGCATAGAATATCCTCGCAGTCAGAGACATGATTTTTTTTTACGCCCGGATATTTTCCAGGTGTGAAAGTAACGTTACAAAATTATTCGTAACATTCGTCGTAGGAAATGCGCGGCACACTGGGAAGGTGGGAGCGTTCTCAATATCACGCGCGGCGCTTCGTCCTTATCTCTTTATCAGCTGCGCTCTCGTATCGTCTCGCGACTCGACCGTACGTAGGTGGAGTGCGCACACTGCCGCACACTCTGAGCTGAGGTATTTAGGGCTTAAAAAAATAAAGAGTAAGTCGATCCGGTGTCACTCGAGACAAGCTGGAAGCCGTTCGTGAGGAACGTCAGTTGCACCGGAAAGAGTATTAAAAACAATAATTTCGGTCATTATCCATAACTGAAACTTTTGGCCAAATTCGTCATCATTTTTGTATTATACGCAAAAAAATGCATGGAACTATTTGGTCCGGATTATTTTTCCATAAACAAAAAAATGGAGCCCTTTACCACTTTTCCTCGTTTTGCGTCGCCCAGCAGTGAATCATAACAAAAATGTCCTGTAACTCGGCATCAAATAATTAGGAAGTCTCGTTCATCGACTCTAGTTTCTCCCAACTTTAATAGAACTTTTTCGCATCCGAAACGGAGGAAGCAAATTTTTCGGTCATCATCCAAATCCCCGACATTCGACCGAGATAGTTATAGTTTTCCTGTTCAAGGCGACAAAATCATGGAACTAGCTCACCCGAAATATTTTTTTGAAAAGCTTCTATTTTGCCTTAAAAAAAAAAATACCATCCCGTTACCACACATTTTTGCGTTTTTCGTCGTCTAGCAAGTGCTCGAATACCAAAAATTGTCCGCATTGCCTAATTAGGAAGTCCCGTTCATCGACCCAAGTCTCCGCTTTAGTGGAACAAGCGAATTTGTTCATATCGTCTCTTTCGCCTCATGCTACGATTTACAATCAACTCGCGTGTTTTGAAAAGTTTTCATCGAGCAAACTTCTTTGGCCAATCAACTCTCCATTAAATCACGACGCTCGTGTTATAAGCCCCAGTTCTCTGCCGCGCACGAAGCACGATGGAAACGCGATGCGAATCCCGTCTAAACAGCGAGATCGCACAGCACATACACACACATACAAAAATAATACACACACACAGATATATCTTTTGTATATAAATATACACATATATAGATATATGTTTTGTACATAAATATACATATATATATATATATATATCCATATACATGTGTATGTGTGTACATATAATAGGGATGCAATGCCCGAAAGTTTCCGACTGTCGGCGAAGCCTCGAAAAGTTGGTCCAACCCGGTGAGTAGCCAGAGGAAGTAAAGTAGAGCATTGTTGAGCAGCCAAGAGGGAGAGAGAGAGCGAGTAATACTAGACAGAGTTTGAGCGACGTTCCGCAGCGCAGCGAAGTAGGTAATCGCCTACTCGGGTCATACCACTCGCCGCTCACTCGCACAGACTCATTTTCCTTCACCGAGGTATCTCAATACATCCGTCTGTGTACGGATGCACTCACACACACGCACCGATCGATTTTCGTACGGCATAATAGCCGGGTGCGAGTATCCCGAGCTCGGGCCTCTCCCGCACCTTCGCACCGCTTTCCAACTTCGATCATATTTTCCTCGGACGAATCTCTCCTCTATTTCTCCTCTCGTCAATCACACCGGCGCGCGATAGAAAGTTTCAGCTTTATAGCTCGACTGAACGGCAGAAACGGGCGTTCCGTTAAATTAGCATTCGCCTCGGAGCACAATAAAAAAAAAGAGAGAATGCAATAAAAGAGGGGATGATGATAAATCTATTGTGAAATCGACGGAAGAGCTTACGAGGAAGTTTCTTGGCAATCGAGCGAACGAGGATGGACGAGACGAGTACCAATTATTCGTGCCTTCGTTTCAGGGAATTATCGTTAAACGTCTCGGCCGGTAATGAGTTACAGTTTTACGATAATTATTTTTACGGTTTTTACAATCTTTACGGTTTTACAATTTTTACAGTTTTAGAGTCGCAGCTTTTGTTCCCGACCGGGCTTCGATCGGGCGAAGAGAAAGGGCTGTCGCAACGCCTCTTCGCCCGTAATTGTAATCCTTACTCTTATACACTGTAACAAAATTTGTATGAAATTTCATGTACTATTGTGATGAAAAGTTAATGTAAAAAAAAAGTATTATAAACATTGCGAATACTTTATTTTTAACAATTTACTGTAATTGTATAACTATGAAAGTACTTCAATTTTAATAATTTACTTTAATTTCAATGAAAAAGTATATTAATTATTTATCACAGATAGCCATTAAATTTAATGTACCAGTTTTTTTTTATTAAAACTTCCGCTCCGGTGCATTGAAGTTATAATTTTTGTTTACAGTGCAACCCTTACTCTTATCGGTAATAAAAACTGTAATTACTTTTTTCAACGAATTCTTACACGAAGACGGATTGATATCCGCGTCCAGTAAACATTTTCCTTCGACCGGAAATGATTATCTCCGGTCAAAACAAATCAATTACAGTTTTTGTTACCCACCGGGCTTTGATCTACGGTGAGGAAGAGCTATCGCAACGCCGTAATGGAAATTTCGTATTTCCATCGATCTTCGTCCCTTTCAAGGTCTCTCATGTTTTTTTCGTCGACCTCTCGAAGAAAGAAGAGACGTCTTCGTCGGGCTCCATTGTGTTCGTTGATCGAAGATACGTGAGCCCGCGAGGATCTTCCAAGAGGCTCGAAGCACGCGCGCGTCTCCTTCCCTTTGTCCCGAATTTATTATGCGGGAGAGAACGGGTGAAGGTACACGAGAAGCCACAGACACACGCGGACACGTTCGTCGCGTAGAGTCCCAGTTTACAAGCCGAGAGAGTCTTGTAACGAATAGTACACGCGACACACGAGAATTCCATCGAGTGCGTGGTAGCGACGTTGGAATATAAAGCGAGCGCGAAAGCTCAGTGGACACGAACATCGCAACAACTTTATAGATGTATGTATATATATATAAACGTTGGCGGCTGGTACGTCGGGTCTCGAGTTATCCGTGCAACGCCACCTTATAATTTAATTACTTCGCCGAGAAAGACGGAGGGGTTTCCGGACGGTTCTTGCCTAGATATAGAGAAAACGGGATTCGTTAAACTGGACGATAACTCGAACGATCGGATAATGCCCGATTAACTTATTCTCGATTCTGTTAAACTATCCCGTGAACGTGCATTTCTTACCTCTGCTTTCTGTATAGATGTTTGTAGTATTTTAATTAAGAGCCTTTATTTCGTGAGATAATAAGAAAAAACGAATGATCAATAACCATTATTATTAGTTATTACTAGAGTTTGTTCTAAGAAAAATTCAACCATTAGAAAATTTATTTAACTATTTATGAATTTTTGTATAAACTATAAAAAAAAATCTGTTTGAATTGAAATAGATCAGTGGATTATCCATGAATTACCATAGATTTTCTTGTTATTATTATATAGATAAAAAGCATATGCGCACGTGGGTTCGAGAATAGTAAAAAGCAGAAAGAAAAACAAATCTTGCACCCGATTCAGGAGCATGGAGGTGAAATAATGAGGAGAGACGTATATATTGCCTCGGATATCCGAAATCCGCGGTATAACGTATCACGCTGTACCGGTGGCTCAATGCCAGGAATGTATCGTACCGGCTCGATGCTCCCGCATTTGCATTTGCCATTACCAGCGTACAGTGTCCTGTATGTACGTATACGTCGCGCATTATGCAACACACACACACACACACATATAAACATACACCGGTGCACGAAAACCGCGAACCCTTGCGTTACAAGTAGAGCGACGCAGGAGAGCATTACACACGATGATCAGGATATCTCGATCATTCGACACAGCAGGCGCAAAACCACCGCCTGGAGACTACTGAGACCCACCGATGCAGCTGAATAAATTTCGTACCCGAAATCCGCGATATAAGCTTTGAAGCTTATACGGCCGTATAAGCTCCACCATATGCATGTTGCCCACATGCAAAATCTATATATATATATATATATGTATATATATATATACACACATATAATATATATAATACATATTATACATATATATATACATATAACTTTCAACAGTCTCGTCGGCTTAGTGAAAATTCAATCCAAGTGAATACTATATATTCGTGCACAGGTTCACGAATAATCCACCGAAGCCCCTTCGAGCCACCGGATGCAATTTCTCTCTCGAGATCACGGTTTTTTACAAATTTTTTCACAGAGTCGCAAATCGTCGAAAAAAAAAAGTATCCTCGCATGCTTTTAATTGTCGCCTCGTTTTCTGGACGAACCGTGGCCTGCACGGAGTTCGGTTCTCGCAGAGCGCAATCAATGCGAGAGTACATTGTATTTTCCGCCCCGTCTCGGAGCCGTCTCACTCGCACAGTGCTGGCCCCCGAGATCGTGGGAATTCGGGGTCACGGTTGTTGCGTGTCTCAAGGCTCGACACAACGGACGAGCCGACGGCAAGGAGAGAATAACACTGTAAGGTCGTCCGTCGCGATCGGAACGATTCCGCGCGGAGATAGCCGGAGAGAAAAAAAAGAAAACAACAATGGCTGCGCGAGGATTTCGGGGTGGGGGATTCCCCGCCGTTCGGATAAACGTTCGGAGTCTAATCGTCGCTCGGTCGGTCGAAATTGCCCCGATGGAAGCGAGGCTCTGGCTCGAGTCCCGGTTGACAAACGTTCCGTGTGCGATCGTGTAAGAACACTCGATGCTCCGAGCCTCGGGAACGAAGGGCGCGGAGAAACGGAAGAGAGGGAACGAGCGGGGTTAAAAATTCGCTGCGAACTCTCCGGGCCCCGCAGACCGGAGTCACGCTAGCCTGACTCTGTATCTACATCCGGCCGGGCTTAGTGCCCGGAGCAAGCCCGCTTTGCTTTCGTGTGTCGCGGCAACGAAGGTACGGTCCGAGGAATCGGAATCTCCTTCGAATTTCGGTGCGTAGTCGTTGATGGTTCGACCACAGAGTGTAATAATTCGAAGAGGGACGTTGATGATCGTTAGCGCGGAAAGTCGGCCGGCGGTTCGAGGCGTCCGTCCCGCGGAACCGGAAGGACGAACCGTCTGTTACCGGAAGAGAACCCAGGTGAGATTTAACCATCGCCTCTGCTGCGAGACCGCAGCATTTGCCGCGGGTTGTGCGCTGGCCCGACGCTCAAGGTATTCGCTCGGCCCCAACATATCGGCTTGACGAAAAATAGTATCGTTTGGACCTGCATCGGGCACAGTATTGGAGGTCGCGCTCTATTCCGTAGATTCGTGGTCTGCGTATGGTATTCGAGGACCACGTGACGTCATACTGGAAGTACATCAGTTTCGGTTTGAAAATCGCACTTTCCGACCGGAAGGGACGTATTTCCGATATGACGTTACTTCCGGTTGAAAACTGAGATTTTCAAAGCGGTTGTGATGTATCTCCTGTATGACAACACTTCCGGTCGAAAAATTAAATTTTCTGAGCTGAAGTTACGGATTTCCGGTATGACAACACTTCCGGTCGAAAAATTAGATTTCCAAACCGGAAGTGACGTATTTCCAGTATGACGTCACGTCTAAAAATGAAATTTTCAATCCGGAAGTGGAGTATTTCCGATACGATGTCGCTTCCGGTTTGAGAGTGAGATTTTCAAACCGGAAGTGACGTCACAGAGAATTTCATTTTTTCTTTCTCTGCCAAACAATGGCGTAGTGGAATTACCCAGTAGTTATTAGTGCTCGGACGACCTTCAGCTTCGCTCTGGCTGCCTACGCCGACCTAAGAGGGACGGACATGACGATTTGGCGTATGGCAGCCAGCGTGGAGTCCGGCGATGTGCCGTTTCTCCAGTTACACCAGAATCCCATCTGGGAAGACCCGTGCAACGAGGGGCGAAGCAACCGAGACAATTTCGTAAGTCCGAATTTCCGTGAATCACGAGAGGAACTCCGAGCTAACGAGTCGGCCCAACGGCGCGTGTGTGATGTTTGCACGGTCAGAGGATTAGCCGCGCCGGAGGGCGAACCGGACAAACGGTCGGGATTAATTGGGGGTTGGCAATAAAAATAAAAAAGGGTCCCTGGAGATATCGCGATAGCCGGCCGATAATTGCCGGCGCCGTTCGTACGAGCCCGGAATGAAGAGAACAAATAATTGCTCGCCGAGGCTATATATCGAACGATACATCGAATGGCTAATGAAATAAAAATGCGCGTGGGTCGGCGCGTGGGCGTCGCTGGACGACTCTGTTTTTTTGTTTGTTTTTATACGAACGTTAAATTAAATCGGGAAAACAAAAAGGGGGATAATTACCGATTGCGTAGCTAAGGTTAGGTGGAGTATTAAGCTGTTATCAGTTACTGGCCGATGGGATTTCCATCGACAACAACGAGCGAGAAACTATCGCAGTGGGCGAAGCTCGGAAGGGGGAAAGACACGACGGAAACGGCACCCGCATATAGCGCTGTCCCGGAGGAGGAAGTAACAGAGGCGCAGAGGCGAGCGGATAAGGAAACGAACGGGGGCAATTACGATAGCTATGCACCGTTAGGTCTTAGTCGCAAATCCACTGGAGTTACTAATGGCCAATGCAGACTGTGGCTCGCCTCGTGGATAGATAAACATTTGTTGCGCTGTCGATGCTGCACGATGCGAATTTTTGGGATTAAAAAAAAACGCTGCCGAACTATCGTCGTTCGGAGGATTCAGGCGATGATGAATCGGCCGGTAACGAAAACTGTAATGTTGGTTCGAAGGTGCTCAAGCTTTCCGGGTCGGGATAAAGTCTCAGCGTCTGCGCGACTTGTGGCTGAATACGCTGACAATCTTCCTTGCCGAAAAATGTTCGACGCCATTGAAAAAAAAACAAAAAAATTACAGTTTTAGTTACAGACTGAGTTTATTTCACACTACCTTACAAGACGTTAGCGCGAGAATCGTCGAGAAAAATTTCGTCCGCGCGTTGCAAATAACACAGAAGAGCTCCACGAAGAAAATAACGTGTGCTGCAATCACTCGTTACGTTATGCTGCAATCAACCCCTCCACCTCGCGCTCCCGCGCCCGGGACAAATCTCGTCACGCTGCAGATGCGCGTATCATGGTGACCGAATAAATGGGGTAAAGTGTAACAGCGACGACGAGCGTGCAACGACCGCGTCATCCGTACGTAGCTGTACACGTAGTACGAGCGTGAAACTCGTTAAACGAGTCATTGGACCGTGCGTTGGGAGCGATCTCGTTGAGCGCTAATTAAAATCGAGGACAATTTCGCGCTCGGGGCTGCGCGTAAGAAATTTTCAGCCGGTATGCGGACGAAATATGCGAAAATGTTTTGTTCCCTTGTTCAGTGTCGTGGAAGAGTGGAAAAAAAGTCGGTCGGTGAACCGACACGATATCGGCTATATATATATATATATACATATATACAGTATGTCCTTGAATTTCGAATGAACGTCCTACAAATTCATGAATATATTAACTTTATTCCTTTCAATTTTTTTAAATTATTTTTTTTCATTTTTTTTTTTTGTTCTCGCACCAGACAGGCAAGCCGGAAGGGCCACTGACTCGAGCCCGCTTCGCCTTCGACCGGGGCGAAAACCTCCCTCTCCGATTCTCTTTGCTTCTCTAGCTTCTCTTCGGTTCTCATGAATTCTTAACGCGAACACCACTACGGCCACTACCTACCTACCTAACGTCAAGCATTTGCGGTTAACGCTCTTTGTGCTCGCTCGTACGGAAAATTCAAACCCTTGCAGGAAAAGCCTACTCTACCCGACCTCGTCCATTCCCCCTCTGCCCCTCGAACCGACGTGTCGCTATCTACACTTTTAACGCACCCTCGATGTAATCATTGATTTTTTTTTCTTTCATCCATGCTATCGATTACTGAATCTACTATCATTACGTGGGGCAAGACGGGGTTGAAAATCCGTTTGCATAGTTGGAACAAAATAGTCCAAAAACAATTGGAAAATTGAGTTTTGCTCTCGCTGTTCCGTTTTGTCCCACTGTCCCATGTTGCCCCGCTCTTCCCTATTGCAAGTAGAATGGAGTTTCGGAATTGCGAAATCTATTCTATAGGTTATGAAAACCGGGGGGGGGGGGGGGTCAGCTTCAACGCAAGGGGGCTTTAAGGGGGGGGGGGGGGGGGGGTTGACAAACATTCAAACCAACACACAAACAAATCCACAATTTTCCAAACTATATGCAAGATGAAAAATATTTTGTAATAAAAAACATCCATAGTACTCGCTGAAATATACACCCAGTGAATCAACAACTTTTCCATTCTCGCAAATATCATGTGTTTTTTTTTAAGTTCAAATTCAGGCAAACGATCGGAAATCTGCAAAGACCCTTCCGCGTTGAAAATAAACGCTCGGGTCGGCGAGGAAACCCCTGCGCGCAACGATTAACGGAAATTAACGCTTCAGCTCCTTCCATTAAAATAGCTATCTCGTTATTGCCCACTCATACACACACGATGACGCTCGACCTTTTTTTTCTCATTCGACTATATCGCCTCTCATATTTTCATCATTTTCCAACATTTTTCCTCTCTCCCGGTCGCTCGTCCCTCTGCCGTCATTTCCGCGCTGCCCGTTCATTGATAATTTCAATATATATGTATATGTACGTACATATACATACGCTCTTTAAACGCAGTCGACAGACGAGCACAAATAATATAGGAAGAGCAAGTGGGCGGTGAATTCTTTGAAGCGTGTGGACGCACCCGTTACTGCGCTCGGGTACGGCACAGAGAGCCTCTCACACACGACAGGATCAAGAACAGTTATTTTTAATAAAACGTTTAATGCGTTCGCTGGCCAACGTGAGCGACATTACTTTCTCAGAGGAAATCACGCACGTCCCTCGCATCGACCTTCAAACAATCTATTCTTTTTTTTTTCTTCTTGTTTTTTTTGTCCCTCTGGCACATTTCCTCCGCGTAGGTAGAACGCACAGTGCATTCGACGACCTGGACGCGACGCTAACGAGGCGATAATCATGAGAAGGTTTTCCCGTCAAAACAACATTCTCAATGAGAACTCGGCGTTCCGTTCTCTCTGCGCTATGCGCCAGTTCTATTTTTCTTTTTTTTTCTTCTTTTTTTTTTCTCTCGTCGTTCAACCTACCCAGTACAATTCGTCGGAACGCTGCGGGTAAAGCGCGGTTTCACCGTTCGCGAGAGTAATTTCTCGTTTCCCCTCCGCGAAAGAACGATCGGTCTCTCTCGCCTGCCCGCCCGCCTGGCCAACTCGGTTTCGGCGGTGTGTGACCGCGTTTCGTCCGTTGGCTGTCCGGCCACCCGACAATCATCGTCATGACGACCGCGAGACTCGCGAGACAAATCTGCGGAACTGTCGCGATGGCAAACACCAACGCGGCGGCCGCGAAGCCGCGCGATTCTCGGATCAAGATTAGGGCCATGAAAAAAAATGTATATGCGAAATACATTTTTCATTTATCAAGAGACACGGTAGTCTCTCGATGCCAAGTTATAAAAAAAATAGCTGGACAGATAGCGAGACAGACCGTGTAGTTCATCCGTCAAAGTGCCGTTTTTCAGGATCTTAGAAAATTTCAAATTGAAAAAAAAATGAAAAGTAAATATTTGTATGCTTTTTGCTGGATACTTTTAGCAGAAATGTAAAAGCTTCCCAAAAAGCCTATGTGCGTTTTTTTTATTACGCAATAGTGAGATTTTGCAATAAAAAGATCCTAAAAACATCACCGGTAATTTAAATATACAGGTATTGCATTTAAGATTATATTATTCAAATTCAAATACAATGTATATGAATTCTAATTTCATATACCGAGGTTGTATATTTCATATAACTCTGTATATTAAACGTGTTGTAAAATTCATAACACTTTTTACAGTGCAGTACAGTGTCCGTGAACAATTTAAGGGTAGCACGTCTCGACCGTCTCGACAATTTTTTTCGGACGCGCTATAAAACTGTGAAAATATCATTGGATGACAAAAAGTAAATTATGCTTTCGGCAGCGTTGTTGCGGCATTATTTGTTTAGAGGGCTCATCTCGCCCCGGTCTCCCCTACTACTTATCACATACACTGAAAGAAGGATCTAGTAAAAATTACCAATCAACTAAGAAAAATTAGCATAGGACATAGTAGTACGGCGTCAGAGGACCACCTATGGCAGAAAGTCTCAGAATTTCCAAGAATTTTTACCATAATATCTAAGAAAAGTTCTTATAAATCCGGTACTTCCTACCATAGGTGTCGCCCTAACGCTCTACTACTATATGCTATGGTAATATCTCTCAAGTGATATAGTAGTTTTTACTAGATCCTTCTATCAGTGTATATTTTTCTCCGCACGGTAAAGTTGCAATCCAGAAAAATACGTTCGATCTCATTTCGCCCTCATTCCCCATAAGTAACAAATATCTATCCCCATGAATTTTGAAGAAAACATCTCACGTACCCGCCATGGGCCCGGAGCGCGGATCGGGCTAACAAATCGACGAGACTTCTGGGAAATATTTCCGTAAGCCTTCGTTCTCCGCCGGGGTCCGATAAATATGTATTCGGAGGATCAATTTTACGAGCCGGACGAGCCACGGTTTCTCGTCTAGGTCGATCTCACCGCGGCGACGTAGAAACGTCCGTCGTTCCGAACACACCACCGCCGATGTTAAACGAGCCTGAGTGTGTTTGTGTCGAGGGATAAATTTATGCAATGCATAGGGAATGCGAAGAGTCACGCGGCGCGCCAGACAATGGACAAGGTGCGGTTGAGTGTGGGGCTTACGCCGTCGGAGCCACACGTACGAAAGTTACGATACGGAGGTTTACTCCGTACCATTCGACAAGACACAAACTGGGGTTATCCGTAGTAAGACCTCGGGAGCGCGAGCGGATAGAAGGCGATTCGCTGGTGTCAAGTCAGCGTGGAAATTGTAGATCCGGGACATTGCTGCCACTCAAGAGGGATATGTCCGAGAGAGGAGGATTACACACAGGCCACTGTGTTTCGCGTATTAGCCGAAATTTCTGAATGTGACGTGACTAATGGCTGCGCTCGGCGAGCTTGAATCACGTCCGTAGGACCGGGCTCGGTTGCCAAACGAGACATCGGACCCACCCTCGAACACGCGGAGGTCGCGACTCTCAAGCCCGTGAATGCACTCCGCTGCTGTACAATCGAGAGCAAGCGGAGATAGTCGGCTGTAGAGAGGGGTACAGTGGACGGACGGATAAGTTAATGCCTCGGGAGGCGGCGTGAATGGATGAGGTAAGTTCCTCACTATAGCTGCCTGAGGACCTAGCTTTGAAGCCTTCCGTTGCAAAAACGCTCGGGAGGAGAGTACGGCCGGGTAAGTTAAGTTCTTCATTAGCTGCCTAAGGACCTAGCTTTTAACCCTTTCGGTGCAAAAACGTTCGTTTCCGGATAAGTTAATGTCTCGGGAGCAAAGTGCGGACGGATAAGTTGAGTTCTTCACTAGCTGCCTAAGAACCTAGTTTTTAACCCTTCAGGTGCAAAAACGTTCGTTTCCGGATAAGTTAATGTCTCGGGAGCAAAGTGCGGACGGATAAGTTAAGTTCTTCACTGGCTGCCTAAGAACCTGGTTTTAACCCTTCAGGTGCAAAAACGTTCGTTTCCGGATAAGTTAATGTCTCGGGAGCAAAGTGCGGACGGATAAGTTAAGTTCTTCACTAGCTGCCTAAGAACCTGGTTTTTAACCCTTCAGGTGCAAAAACGTTCGTTTCCGGATAAGTTAATATCTCGGGAGCAAAGTGCGGACGGATAAGTTAAGGTCTTCACTAGCTGCCTAAGAACCTAGTTTTTAACCCTTCCGGTGCAAAAACCTTTCTTTCCGGATAAGTTAATGTCTCGAGAGCAAAGTACTGCCAAATAACTTAAGTCCTTCACCAGCTGCCTATAAGGACCTAGCTTTTAACCCTTCCGGTCCCCAAAAGAATTACGACGTCCGAACAAGTTAATGTCTGGAAAACCAGCATGACCATAAAAGTCAAGCCCCTTCAATACCTGCCCAAGTACCTGGCTTTTAGCACAACCGGTGCTAAACTTTTCCTTTCCGGACTAGTTGATGCCTCGGGTGCCAGTACGACCAGGTAAGTCAGCTCGCTCACTAAACACCCAAGTGCCTGGTGTTTAACGCTTTAAGTGCAACAATGTCCCTTTCCGGATGAGCGAATGTCTCGTTGATGCCCGACAAGTTAACATTTCTGATATCAATTTGCTAGAGTGAACCGGTTAACTTATCCGGTTGTCGACTGTACGTGTGTCGCTCGTAGGGTAGCAGCGGCCAGTTGCGAGACAAACGGAGTACAGCCTCGTCCTCTCGACTGTGGAGTGCATGTACACAGTGCATACGTTGTTTCTCGGGTCAAAGCTGTCGGGAACATATCGACCGCTCGGAATCAGAAGGGCTCAACCCACGCCCTTAAACACACAAAACTGTGCCGCATACGCCGTTCTGCTTCTCGGCCGTCGATACACAGACCGTGTACCTATATTCCTCCAAACGCTTACAAACTCGTATCGACGTTAAAATTCTTCCGTTGAAGTCCTCTGTGTGCCTCCACCGAAGGCCTCTCCGTATTTCATCCTCCGTCCTCGCCGAACGGAATTGTGACTATTTCAATTTTATTTTTCTCCACCCGATCGCATTCCCAACAAGTGAATTATTATTGCTCCCTGTGCACTCGCTATTCTCCTTTCCGCTCCCGTTTTTCTCCATTGCACGAGCACGGTAAACACGCTCCCTCCGGAGTCAAGGCTGAACCCTTTCCGGTCCGACCCCGGAAGACCGCGCGCCTTACGTTCTGTTCCTCTGTGCCTTACGTTCTGTTCACCCAGCAAAAAGTTCGTTCCAATCAAAGAAAATTTACTAAGGACGAAGAAAAATGTTTATTTGCTGCGTAACCCAATTTGAGCGTTTATTAATTTCTAATAGGGGAGAGCGGGGCAAAATGGGACAGCGGGGCAAAACGGGACGATAGGCCAAAACGCAATTTTCCAATACAAATTTGGACCCCGCATTTTGCCCCATCGATACATCTAGATTTTCTCCCCGTTTTGTCTCACAGTACCATCCAAAAATTATTGGAAAGTTGCGTTTTGTCCCACTGTCCCGTTTTGCCACGCTGTCCCATTTGGCCCCGCTCTTCCCTATATTTATTTGTTCGATACTACAGTAGAACCCAGATTAATCGAGATGCTCGGGATTGAAGAATCCCCGGATAAACGAAATCCCGGTTAATCCGGATTAGACAGCGAAAGTATACAAGTTCAATAATAGCTAATCATACAACGTTATTTTGACTAGTTAAATGACATTTGGTACAACTTGCCCAATTGTCAAATAGTGTGAACTAAAATGCAAAACTCTAGATTTTTTTTTTCCCTAATAGTACGTAAGCTAGTATAATGTTTTTTTAACTCGAAAGACGCACGGTTAATCCGCTTCCGGTTAATCCAACCCCGGTTAATCGGAGTTCTACTGTATTACAAACGGCGAGGTCCCAACTCGACAATGTCAATTTCTAATTTAGTTCCAATGTCATTTTCTAATTCAATTCTACTTTCGTACCCCGCACATGAGTTCCAGGCTTAATTTTCCTCCTCCGCCCTCTGCGTACGATGTTTCGACCGGTCGGAAATTTATGCGCGACACGGGAGCGAGCTAACTCGACCGCGAGGGAATCGATTTGCTCGCCAGGCCGATGGGACGAGCTTGCGGAGGAGCCGCTGCCGGTCTCGCCGCTGTTGCTGCTTCTCCGCTTCTGTTGGCCGGCTCATTTGTTTGCACGTAAACAAGGACAAGTGGAGTGAGAAGGCGAGGGTGGAAGCGGATCCGAGACGGCGACGACGTGCTAGGGTGGCCACGCCACGTCGTCGTTTCAGGCGTCTCGCCGGCTTACACCGACCATCCCGCAACCCTCCCGCAACCCTCCGGCCGCGCTACATCTATGTACTACGTGTATGGACACTTGTAGGTGTATGTACTATCATCGTAAGCGCGTATAGTCTGGCTCGCACCGTGCGGCACAACCGGGCGTGCGGAAAAGGAGAAAGGAAGAGGAGAGAGAGAGAGAGAGAGAGGAATGCTGGAGAGGATACAGCGAAGCGACGCTATGCCGAGAGACAGTTTCGGATTCAATATTGCGGCGCAGGCGCGAGTCGACGACCGACTCGAGGCACGGACGGAATCTTAGCGCGAGCGAAGGCGCTCTTCTTCGATCTGTCGGTACTGCCGAGGGACGATAAGGGGAAGATAGCGAGCACGGGTCGACGAATCGAATTTCGAGATTGATCGAATTCGATGAAAAAGAAGAAGGAAGTTGAGTCTCGCCGGTGGGAAGGAAAATGGCGCCGCGACTCAAAGATCGCGGGACAGGGAAGGAGAGAGGAGACTTAGGGAAGAGTGGGGCAAAATGGGACAGCGGGGCAAAACGGGACGGTGGGGGAAAAAGCGATTTTCTAATCATTTTTGGATGGTACTGTGAAGCAAAACGAGGCAGAAAATCCAGATGTATCGATGGGGCAAAATGGGTCGTCTCAGTTTTTATGGGAAAATTGCGTTTTGGGGTATCGTCCCGTTTTGCCCCGCTCTGCCCTAAATGGTTGCCCCCGAGTGTCGAGAGAGGAAAAAGTCGCCTATAATCTGCAATTTTCATCAACAGGGTCGAGAGCAAAAAATGTGGTTCAGACTCGCGGCTTAAAATTTGCAGGGACACGAAAGGTGATGGGTAATAAAAAAATGTCATCAGCGGATCGAGGAAAAAAGATTCGATTCGATCTCGCGGTACTCGTTCACTTGTCGAGGGACGATAAGGGGAAGATAGCGAACACGCGTCGACGAGTCGAATGTCGAAGTTGATCGAATGCGAAGAAAAAAAAGAAGGAACTTAGGTCTTACCGGTGGGAAGAAAAATCGCGCCAGAGACCGCGACTTAAAGATCGTGGGACAGGAAAGGAGAGAGGAAATTTAAATGTTTGCCCTCGAGTGTTGAGAAAAAAAGGTCGGTTAGATCGCGGATTAAGATTTGCGGGGACACGAAAGGAGACTAAAATTTTCATCGGCAGGGTAGAGAAAAAAATGTCTGTACTCTGTCGGTACTCGTTCACTTGTCGAGGGACGATGAGGGTTTGAGTTTTCCGGTAGATTTGTTGAACAATTCTATTTTCCATCAATTTGTTAATAGCATTTTGGAATTATTGTTATGAAAAATTAATCTTTTCAGCACGTTTAATATTCTTGATTTTTTTTTCAGATTTTCATATCATGGAGAAGTGTTTGCAATTCCCTCTTATTTCTCTAAAACTTATGCGAAGTGAACACCATTCGCATAGACTACCTTAAAGATAAAGAAAAAAAGTCGCTTAAAATCTGCAATTTTCATCGAGAAAAAAAATGTCGTTCAGACTCGCGACTTAAAATTTGCGGGGACACGAGATGTGATGGGAAATAAAAAAATGTCATCAGCGGATCGAGGAAAAAAGATTCGATTCTTGTCGGACGATAAGAAGAAGATATCCAGCACGCCCCGACGAATTGAATTTCGAGGTCGATCGAATTCGAAAGAACGCAAAGAAGAAACTTACGTCTTACCGGTGGAAAGAAAAATGGCGCCAGAGACCGCGGCTGAAAGATCGCGAGGATAGGAAAGGAGAGAGGAAACTTAAATGTTTGCCCCCGAGAGTCGAGAAAAAAAAGTCGCTTAAAATCTGCAATTGTCATCAGCAGGGTCGAGAAAAAAAAATGTCGTTGAGACTCGCGACTTAAAATTTGCAGGGTCACGAAAGGTTATGGGAAATAAAAAAAAGTCATCAGCGGGCCCGAGGAGAAAAGTAGTTAAGCGCTGCAGGTTAAAATTCGCGTCGAAAGGGAAATCGAGTGGGAAAGGCGCGAAAGATATTTTCAGCTCAATCGGTTCGTTCGTTTGCTCTCCGAGTTCGATACGCTCCCGGCACGGCTATCCGTTAAATGGATTCCCGTCTAGTAAGGGCGTGATTTATCGTTCGCTTCTCCGTACAAAATATTGCCCGCGGAGCTCGTATATTATTGCTCGGTAGCTCGAGAATTTTTCCCCGCGCCACTTCCGGCCGCTCGATTTCCATCGGATAGGAGACGATCCGGGAAGAAACGGATCGCGGAGGCGGATGCCCCGCGTGGTCCACGCGAAGCCGGACCGGCGATGAACGCCGCCGAATTATCGCGATATTTCGCACGCGAAAATTCTTGGCTCGAGGCCAAACGACATAGCCAGCCGGTGAGTCGAGTCAAACGCGGACGACGAGCCGCGAATGCTTTGTGTATCGCCGGGGGTGTTTCTGTCTCTACTCGCAACCTCCCGAAACTATATACGCATATATATGCATATATATGTATATATATGTATGTATGTATATATATGTATGTATATATATGTATGTATGTATGTATATACGCATGTATGTGTATATATATGTATACATATGTATATACGCATGTATGTGTATATACTGTACATATGTATCGTGTATTTCTCTATGTACTGTCTTTACTTTCACCGTACTACCATGCCGTCTGCCGTCACATTTTCATTCTTCCTCTCCTTGGCTCGTGTCGTCGCGTAGTACACAGTAAAACAGTTTGTTCTTTTTACAACAATTTGTTGTCGACAAACGTCCACAACTTTTTAATATCCAGCTCTAGTTTTACAAACTTTTGTTTCTCTCACTCGCAACCTCCCGAATCTATATACGCATATATATGTATATACTGTACATATCTATCGTGTACTTCACTATGTACAATCTTTACTTTCACCGTATTACTATGCCGTCTGCCGTTACTTTTTCATTCTTCGTCTCCCTGGCTCGCGTCGTCGCGCAGTACACAGTAAAAAAAAGTTTGTACTTTTTACAACAATTTGTTGTCCACGAGCGTCCACAATTTTTTATCTGTTAATTTTCTCATCCCACCATCCAGCTCTGCTTTTACAAACTTGTGCTTGTGAAACTGGAGCTGAATGGGGCGATTGGAAAATTACTTGTAACGTTTGTACTTTTGTACAAACTAAAATTGATAATAAGACGGGAAATAAAAGGAGAGATTTGTACATTCAAACCTAAAGAAAAGAGTTTGTCACTTATTTAACATAATTATTTTTACGTAACTTCGTATTCTCATTTTACGAAATTATTTTTTTACTGCCGCACACTTCGCGAGATGAAGTCAGTAACGCTAATTTGCCGGTGAATTGTATTGATTACCATTTATACAGATACGTTTGCACTTGACAAAAATACTACAGCAATGTTGAAAAAATGAGCATAGCATTCTCTATAAGAAATATCGTTGTTCGATTTTGGCTTCCTCGTAGAGGAAGCTATCCGCAAAATTGAAATAAATGAGGAAGCAAATTACTTCGCGCCTTTTTTCGTGATATCGAAAAATAAAAAGCCAAATACCGAGATTTGAGCCGACTTTGGTAGTTTAGGCCGATCGCCAAAAAGTACCAAACTTTATTTGAAGAATCGTTGCGGTACGCTTGCACTTGGCAAAAGTAATATAACAAAGTTGAAAAAATAAGTAAATAATTTTCGTATAAAATGGACCTGAGCAATATGTAAGTATGGAAAAATATTATATTTAAGAATTTATCATTTGCTTCATGGACGAATTGCCACCGGCAAAAGATCGTTCGCAGCCGCGGTTAATCGTCTCCACTTGCAACCTCGCGAAACTATTTACGCATATATATATATATATATATCGTGTATTTCGCTATGTACCATCTTTACTTTCACCGTAATACTACTATCCGCTCTCCCGTTACCTTTTCATTCTTCCTCCCTCCTTTGCTTCCGTCGTCGCGTAGAACTGCCGCACACTCGGCGAAATGAAATCAGCGCCGCGAATGTACCGGTAAATTATATTAGTTACGATTTATACCGGAAGGCTCACCAGCTATATTACCGTCTGTTTTAGCCATCCAACCTGCCGCCAACCGCCAAAACTACCAAACTTTACTTGAAGAATCGTTGCGGTACGCTTGCGTTTAACAAAACTACTATAACAAAGTTGACAAAAATAAATAAATGATTTTTGTATCCTTTTTATATCTATTATTTTCCTCTTATTTATATATTTAAAAAATATTTTTCTCCCCATCACTATATATTTTATTTTTCTTAGTCTTCTTTTTTCTTTGTTATTACGTGCAATTTAATTTATCCCACAAGTCCGGTACTCGCATGAAATGTTGCAACCGCGCTCGGTGCCTCCGGGCTCCCGAATGAGGTAAACCGACCTTAACCGAAGCGGTGTAATTACCGTCTGTTATAATATTTTCATGCAACAAATCTGAAATCTGAATCTGTAATATTTTCAATAACCAAAAAAAAAAACTCAAGAATTTATCATTCGCTTCACAGACAACGGTGAAACATTGTTCGCAGCCGCGGTTAATTGACTCATCATTTACCGTGCTATAATATTTAACCGCTTATTTACCGACTCGCATAATTACCCCCCCCCCCCTCCCCCCCCCCCCCCCAAATGCTATAAATTGAACGACCGGTGCGGAAGAAGCCCATCATAGGTAGCCGCGCTCGACGCTTTGTCGTCCGGACCAGCTGGAATACTCGTTCTTGCTTCGAGTTCGACATAATTCCGCAGCTACTGGTTACGAGACTGGCACGACCATCGTGACGACGCCGAAGAAGCGGCAGCAGCTGAGAGCGCCGAGGAACCCCACGAGGGACCTGCCGAGGCTCCCGCTTGGCGCCTCGCGTACTATGTAGACGGAACGAGACGGAACGAGAGAGAGATCGAAACGGACCGAGAGACCCCATGCACCTTACCACTTCTCTCGTTCTCTCCATCAAACTGGTATTGATCGAGAGCGCTCGCGCGCGCAAGGCACGCTGAGCCGTCCACCTGTTAGGGACACTTGTCTCACTCTCCCCCCCTCTCTTCCTCGCCCCTACTGCTTTCCTCACCAGCCCGTCCGTTATTACGGCTATAGATATATACACGTATATGCGCGTGTATATAGGTATATAATGGGAGTTACACAATACACCGTACCGTACTATATTATTTCTCGTACATTCCGGCCATTCTTCCGTTCGCGATTCAGCGAAAGATTTCTTCGCTGGAATTCTATTCGAGCGTTTTTCTTTTCATAAAAAATAAATAATAATAAAATTGCTCGCGCGGAACGCGAACGGAGGAAAATTGCTGAATGACGGAGTTTAAAATTTAGAGAGGTACAATATTGGGCATCGATCGTGCGCTGAAGGAGCCGGTGTGAAAAACTGGCGTGGAGAGGAATGGAATTTCATTTTCGGTTTTCGCCACTACCGCTGGATGGACAATCATAAAATCTTTCGGTTTATTTAATGCTGTTAAACGACCCATCGACGTTGCTGCTCGATACGTGTGTTCTCGTTTCACTACTTTTTTCCCCCTCTTTTTTTCTCTCTATGCCTGATCCCTTTAGAGTGGAATACCTTTAACGGCGGCCGCGACTGGGACTGATTAGGAAGACTTAGGAACATTTCCCCACGTCCCCTCCCTCCTCCCCCCCCCCTCTCCCTCGGTATATCTCATCAACATCGTCGGTACCGCCCCGGTTAATTACGCAATTTTCACCGACGATCGTTGCAGCAAGTGTGCTTTATTCCCCAACGAGAGAAGTTAGAAAAACAAAAAAGAAAAAACTTTTTTCCTCGATACAGCCTCGCATATCTACCCTTTGAAAAGGATTCCCGCGGTCGACCTACTATCCGAAGTAGATATTCGAAAAAAAAAACGAGAAAAATTCCACGGATAATCGATAACCACAACGGCGATAGAAAAGAGAATACTCTCTACGTTGAGTTTCGCTCGTAGCGCATAAAATTTTCCTTAAAAACCAATAATCTCGGGTTTATAAATAGTCCGCGCGATTCGTCCTGCGGGTCGTTGCCACACGCTGAGCGGAAGTCAGAGAACGAGCCACCCTATCTGGCTCCCGGCTCGGGCTCTCCCCGTGCATTTTATCTGCATTCAGCTTCGCTCGGGAAGCTGCACACACGCCCGGCAGGAGAAGAGTACGCGGAAACAATGAGACGAAAAGGACTATAGAATTGCGAGCTGGCGGGCGAGCAGTGTCTATGCACATAAACGTCTCTCTGCGAAATGCATGTGCGATATGTCGCGCGTTGTTTTCCCATTGTTCGCGCAGTTCGCGAGTCGGGCCGGCTCGTTTTCTCGGTCGAAAAAAATCTCGGGCCTCGGCGCGCAGCCGATAAATGACGCAATCGAGAAAATCCAACCGCGATACCTTCCCGATGACCGAGGAGTTGCGCAGCGGCAGATTGTTATTATAATCTCCGTACTGCGGACATTCCGACGCTGGGGATCGCGAATGAAACGCAGAAGTTTAAATTTAGCGTGGAAAAAGTTAAGTTAACATTTTTTTTAAACCGCGTAAACGGCGTCGACTACGCAATTTTTCTGGCTTATCTCGTACGCTCTCCGCCTCGCAATGCGGCTTGGCATCGTACAACACGTATGTGTGTTTGTGTATATGTGTATATATGCAAAAGCCGTAGTTTCTTTTCAAGGCATCATTAATTTGAGTTTCCACGCGGACACACGCAATCCACTACTTTTTATTTTTGTTTTTATTTTTTTTTTTAACGATCCACTTCCGTATGCTGAAAATCACGGGTGAACGCCCGTTCGCGAGCGAGAAATACGAAAAGCTCGGGGAATCGTGAGCGAAAATAAAAAAAAGTAAAAAATGCGCAAGTAGGATAGAATAAAAAAAAGCCAGTCTAAAAAAATAAAAAATTATAATTAAAAAATGCCCGAGTATGATAGAACAATAATAGCCAAAGAGTGTTAAAAAATAATTGCGTCCCGGTAGTCTCGTATTTCTCAAGTACAAAAAAAAAAAAAAAAAAAAAAGAAAACCTGCCGTCTGGTCGTTAGTCTGCGCTGACGGTAGGTCCGCGAGGCTCGAACCGGGCATAGATATAGGTGATGTCGATTGTGTTCCGGCGCGGTGCAGCCGGAGAGCAGCCAAAGGGAGCGTCTTTGAAGGCTGGAAGTTCGGGACGTACATCAAACAGAGAGGCGGAAGGTAAAACCGCAGCGATGACCACATCCGTTCTTGTTTATCCTGGCTGGACACGCGAGGCGTATAGGTGGGCGTATATATGTGTCTACACGGGAGAAAAGATCCTTTGAGCTGCACAAGAGCCCGAACCGGATCGGCTTTCGTTCCGAGTCCCTTTTCGCGATAGAGTGGAAGTCAAGTGGGACATCGAGTCGAGACTCCTGTCATCCCGTATCGACCGTAGTGCGAGCGCCGCAGAGAGAGAGCCAGTACCGGCGCAGCGCCGGCAGAGCGTCGGTCCAGCGCCGGCCCAGCGTCGGCCCAGCGCCGGCCCAGCGTCGGCCCAGCGCCGGTCCTGTACGCCGTTCCCACTAGGAGATGCGGAGCGGACCGAGTTTATTCACCGACCGACCATCGTGAATTATTCTCGTCGACACTGAATTATGAAGCAACTCGGCGGTTCTAATGAAATTTCGATACATCTAACGAAGCCGGTAACGATCGGTTCTCCTCCTCCCATCAACCCCGTACTTATATCCGTGCTGCGAGTCTCTACGTTTCACGTGAACTCGCCGACGCGCCGCTGCATACGCCCGCTAACGACCGACGAGTCCGGAAACTCGTACGCATAATGCGAGTCATATACGTACGCGAAGCTTAGAGAAGATAGCGCACGCCGGTTCACCGGGCTCGCCTGGATCGTGGGAAAATTCCTCTCGGTTACGCGTCGGCTTCGCCGTAAACGGGCGAGAAATGCACTCCGACGTATACCTACGAGAGGGAAACCGTACGGGAGAAAAAGAAGCTATTATTCGCTCGTCTCGTAACCCGCATCGCAGGATTTACATCCGCCATCTTGCGTCGTACCAAGATTCTCGATACTTCGCCGATTAAAATCGAACAATAGTTTATTATTTTTTATTTAAAACGATAATTAAATATAATAATAATATTAACATTTATTATTATTATCAAAAAAGTAATCATTTTAAATCATGATAATTATTATGGATACTATTATTAATTTTAAATAAAACAAAATTTGCGATAAAAATGAGGGACTGGCTCGATGTGTAAGGACAAAAAAAACAGAAATGGACAAAAAGAAGTGAGGAGTGGTAATTACGCATCAACCGTGCCGACGCGCTGTAAGACAATAGAAAAACTTTAAAAAAAAAACACATTAAATTTCGTAAAAAATTTGCTACCTTTTTGTTAACATAAGCGTAAAAAATACTCTTCTGATTTTATCGGCGCTATGCCCACGTGGGCACAAAGATGTATGCAAAACGCATGGAAATATATTTCAGACCGACAATCGTCGATTTATATTCATATTTATTATAGTCTTTGATTATATATATATATATTTATCCCGGTAATTATTTCCGTTCCAAAGTTTTTTTACCTTTTGTACTCGATCGATGAAAATAACGTTTCCTACCCGATCCACCGTTCCAAATATAGAAGAATCCTTTATAGGGAAGTCTTTATGTATATACGTCGATACACATCACATATACATACATGCATGATATAGATCGGGGCTGAATAACAGGTGACCGAACTCGTGAGCGTCGCGTGTTTCTTGCTCGAGGGGGGCCCCCTTGGAAAGCACGCACGTACATGCATAATACATAGAAATCGAGACGACAGGTGCAAAAGGGTGCGTTGTCCACGTATCCGAGCAGGAGCATATCAGTCATAACCATACTGTTTGCACAATGGAAAGTAAAAACACCCGCAGTCGCTTCCCTTCGTCCTATCTCTCGCGCAGTATTAAATAGCACATTAATATATACATATACATATAGCGCTTTTTTCCTCATAAAGAAGAGAGAATACTCTAGTTCTATCTCGCCTCCGGCCATGAACCCGTACGCGTAAGCGTCTCACGTTTCTCGGCATGCCGGAGGGAGGGGGGAGGGCACAGTAACACGAGACAAGTGCACGCGGTTACACGGAGCCGACCAGCGGAAGATGTACCCGTGGGCGACAAAAAAACATGTGTAGAATACATTGAAAAAATCTATACTATTCTATGCGAAATTGTCGCTAAACGTATGTAAAAAAAAAACATTGTGTCCAAAAAAACACAAAAAAAAATGATACGTCTCGAATAAATTTCGCACCTTTTTCCCTGTAATTATTATGCCCACATCTGAAGACATATATCGTATATATATATATACTGTGCGGTAAAACGTATGAAATATTGTCCCACAAAAATAAAAATAAATTCAATGTGTCAGATGTATTTTGCGGATGTCTTTTTTCCTCATAATTATTTAGCGTGCGGGGAACGAGCGTGCATGCGCTTATTACGCAATCGACGGTAGCGACGTGGGGGGGGGGGGGGGGGGGGGGGTTTGCTGTCTGACTCACCTGCCGTAGCCGCGGTCCTTTGACGATGGTAATAGTTGCACTCGCCGCAAACAAGGCGTCCCTGCTGCTGCTGTTGATCCCCGCTAACAGCGGCCTCCTCGTCGCAAACGTCCTTGTATCCTTCGGGCGGACTGAGAGTTTCCTGTTGCTGCTGGGGCCGTTGCAGTTGTTGCTGTTGCTGTATTCTCGATGGTGTTACGCAATTGGGCATGTTGCAATTTTGTTCCCTCTCGCACTTGTCGGTCTCCACGGAGTCCTCGGACTCTGAGACCTCCTCCTCCTCCTCCTCCTCCTCGTCGTCGTCCTCGTCGTCCTCCTCCTGGGACTCCTCGCTGCCGAACGTCTGCTGACGATAGTCTCGCCTTATCGTCGGTGTCGACGAAGGATCGCAGTCGAGACCGCTAACGATCACCTCGCCGTTCCTCGAATCGCCGCCACCGTAGCGCTGATCGCCGCCCGATGGATTGTTGCTGTTAAGATGACGAGTCAGATCGGCCCGACACTCCTTGCAATTACCGAGCCTTATCATCTCCGGCTCTTGGCAGCAACAGTCGCACTCCTCCTCGTAATCGGCGCAGCACTCTTCCTTTATGAGTATTATGTAATCGGCGGCGAAAAATTCGTTGAGCTTCTCGTTTATTACGACCCGATTCTTGTGGGACTTGGATCTGGTCTGACCGGGCTTCTTCAGCAGGGACTTGAGGCCGCCCCTCGCCGGCGCATCCGCCGGAAGCTCGCGTTCGTTCATTTTCCTTTCCTTTTTTTTTCTCTTTCCTATTCTCCTTTTTCCCCCCCGCTCTTCTTTTGTTTTAATAATGTTAATTTATACGAGGCTGAGGTTCCCACGATTTTTTTTTTATTATTAATTTCTCAGGGTTCCGACTCGGTGCTGTATTTATATTCCTCGCGGCTTTTGTGGTTGTCAGCCTCGGTATCGGCGGTGCCCGAGGCGAGGAGACGTCTTCGTTACGCTGCGGCACGTGCGGCGCTCAGCTCATAGTCAGGCAGGTTCGAAGGAACATTGATTGCGATAAAAAAATCTCATCGAATTGTTTTCGTGACCGAGGAAATGTCGAAAGGCGAAGGTTCGTCGGGGGTTGTTATTCAGGTTCTATTATCGGAGGGAGATGTTTCGGTGCCGATAGCTCCGATGGGACCGCCAATGGGGGTGGCAGCATCGTGGGATGCGCTGGCCCGCATAAGCTGTTCCCCCTCGACGTTCCCTGTACGCGTGATTTTTGTTTTTTTTTTTAGACTCACGAACGAAGCGGAGATCCGTTAATATTTATCGAGCATTAATTAGATCGAATCTGTCGTTGTATACCTAAACGAATTTTCTGTTCGTTCTCTGATTATTGTCGATTTTGTGAAAAATTTATTGCAATTCCAATGTTTTCATCTTTGGTTTTTTTTTATTTTTATTTTTTCCTCACCGAGTGAACACAATGTTTTCGTTACTAAGAACTCGACACTTTTCTTGTCCTCGGCATCGTTCGGCCGTATACCATACGAGAGAGCATGCGATAACTCTCACGGACAACGGCGATCAGCGAGGATCAGAAAAAATTTTGCGAGGAAACACGCAAACACCCGGCACGTACGTATTACGAGCTCTTCTCGCAGTGGCTCCTGCGCACCGACTGCGGAGGCGCGCGTTTGCCTAATTGCGCGCAGCCACTCTCTTCGGCTCTCCGGCACACACAAGGGAACCTGAGCCAGAGGCCTCCCCCACCAGAAAGCAGAACTACCAGCGGCGGCAGCAGCACCAGCAGCAACAGCAGCGACGACCTCCGGGAAACCTGCGGAGGGTCGCGGAACGAGCGAGAGAAAGAGAGAGAGACGTCGAACGTCAAACATCAATTTGCGGTCTAAAACAAGATCTTATTATTGTTTTTGTTTGCGTTGCGTCGATGCGCGAAGACGGAGGGCGCGACGGAGCATTAAGGCGAGTAACAGCGACTTCGTGAAAATGATTATTTATTATTATCTTTGCGAATGGCTTGCGAACGTTAAACAGCCACTTTCGCGGGAGGATGTTCAAAGTTAAACGGACGGAAGCGTTCATTATTTTTCTTTTATTTATCCGTACGATTCCGTCGAAGAAACTCTCGGGGGTCCATAGCTCAAGAGAAAAAAACAAACTTGCTTCGTTCCTTTTCCTTTCTCTCCGCGCGTACGGGTCGGACTCGTTATCTCCGTCGCTCCGCCGTTGCCACGGCTCTTCTCACGTTGAACGGACGTTAGGAGCAGCACGGCGGGATTACAGATACAGATATAGCAGTCGCTGCGGTGCAGACTGGTCGCGGGACGACTTTGTTATACAGTCAGTCGCATTCATTGTACCCTCGTGTGTATCCGACTCCTCTCCCGAGAATAAGACACGCGGACGAGCCTCTCGAAGCATCGCGACACTCTCTTTTCTTTTTCCCCCCGGTTTTTCTTTTTTTTATCTCCTCGAGTGCGTCTCGCGCGCTCGAGCGTCCGAGCAGCGCTCCGAACGTTCGTGAGATCAGAAACTGACTGGGGACTGGCACCGTCGGCATCCTCGACAATAGCAGGTGGATGGCCGGCGCTTCCACCCACTACCGCCTCTCGCGGCGCCACCGCCGCGGAGATTGGCGCGCAGGCGCAGCGAGAACGTTTGCGGCGTCACCGTGAGCGGCAGCAGTTTCGCCGGCCGTTAACTTTCCTCCTTGCGAGCAGGCAGCGTTTCGTCGGGCATAGTGCCATTCGGCGCTTCCACCGATCAGGTCCTCTCTTACGATGTTTCTCGTCTATCAGCGAAATCCGTCGGACCTGCCAGCAGGGAACAGGACAGGTAACGTGCCAGCTGGACGCGAGGATGAAGCCAGGGAAGCATAGGTATAACATCGAACAACAAAATATCCTCGCAATTCGAGAAAAGAAAAATGTTTTTCTCGCTAACCGAAACCGACAGCCTGCGAATTCATTTGTTTATACGACGCGGCGCCAGCGGTCGTTTATTCGACGCCGAGCATCCGATATCCAACGCGCTCCGAGCTCGTCGAACGTAGAAAGAGAGAACAAAAAAAAGTACACAGCCGGAGTCGATCCAATATACGAAACGTACTAGTTTACGAGGAGCAACAGCAGCCGCACAATGGGGTTTATCGAACGAGCGGACACAACCGGCTCGGCTTAGCCCGTCGATCCGCAAGGCTCGCGGATAATCTCGTAAAAGTTTCGCACCTTCGTCGGGCTTCGGTCGTACTATGTTCAATGGTTCTTAGATTAACCGAGTTACATTCCTACCGATATTCGATCTTTCATATTCGTAGTAACGAACTAATTTTTTACATTGTGCTTTCTCTAATCCCCTCCCCCCATTCCCGGATCAATACTTCGAGATATTTCGTTTCATTTTTTATTCATAACCTGTTAGCTGAATTGAGACAGCGGGAGATTTCGTCCTGGCGGGTTCAACGTCGGAGCTTCTCTCGAATATATTTCGTTGTCGTCCTCCCTGGCTTCCTCACCCGCACCCCTCCAGTTATCGATTACGTCGGACGCGTCGAGTTCACTCTCACTCGCCCGCTCTCTCTCTCTCTCTCTCTCTCTCTCTCGCTCGCTCGCGCGCGCCCGTCTGCAATCTACTATGAGCTGCATGTATAATTCAAGTTTGTCGCGCGAGGTCCATACAGATAAGAACCCAGAAATAGATGAGAAATAGTCGTCGAGTTTTCGTGGCGTCGGATATTATCGATTCTTCATCTTCGAAGCTTCGCTGGTAAACGCCCGGGAGGTCCATGTGTCGAGAATACGCGAACGATAACGCCGAACCCCACGAACGCTCGCTGCGTCTGGCTTTTCCGCAGCGTTTGTAGCCCTACAGCGCGAGGCTGTGCGCTACCGCTGTGGCTGCTGTCTCGCATTTTATTGATTGCGTATACTCAGTATTACCTGGTAACCGAAGTTACGAGAGCCGAGCGAAGGGGCGAGAGGGAGAGGGATAGACGGGAAACTGTAGCATACAAACTGTACAGCACACATACTATACGTTCGGAAGGCATCGCTGCGAGACATTCGGTCCAACGAGTCTCATCTATCTTCGGGCAACCGCAGTAGCAGGGCTTTTCTTCATTTTTTTTTTTTTTTGTTCTTTTTCGTTCCAGCATCTTCCAACGCTGTCGGGTGCGCGAGTTTGGCCGGCCAGCGGCGAGAACACACTGATATACTGTTACACTTGAAAGGGGATGCGAGAAACAATTGTTTTTTCGCTATGTATACGCTGATACAAGCTTCGAAGTAATTCTTGGCGAATCCGGACGAGGATTTTTTGTTTTTTTTTTGTGTAGATAAATAAGAAGCTTTGGGGGATTTTTGTTTGGATCTATTAATCATCAGGGATGTACATTTACTTGGGAAAAAACGAACTATATGTTACAGGCTGAACGAGAGTGACGAATTGGCGGAGCAAAGTGGAGCAAGGTACGTGCCTGCCAGAAACATCGTGGCGAAGTCAGTCGGCACCGAGTTTCTGGCGTCCTTTTGTTTTTTTTCCCCGACGTTCGTAAACTACTGGTAAAAAGATGGAAGGAATGGTCAATTTTATTGAGGTACAGATGAGCTTTATGTGTAAAGTTTAAAGAAAATATATGTCTAGTAAGATTCGTCGGCCTTACCGGCGATCGTCGATTCTCCTTCGAACATACAATTTTACAAAAAAAAATTATGACGACTTATCTACAGCGGATAGATAACTTTGTAAGGATTGAGAATCCCATTGGGATCCATCATCTTCTTAAGCTGGCGCATCAGCTCGATAGCCGAGGGATCCTTGCTGTAGTGAAGATACTTTGTCTTTTTGAACCCAATACCGTGCTCGGAGCTCACGCTGCCGCGCAGCTTCGATACGTACTCGAAGATGAATGGCTCGATCCGAGCCTCGACGTCGGCGTCGTAAGACGCCGTGGACACGACCACGTGGAGATTTCCATCGCCTAGAGATTGCAACGATTAAAATGAGACAAGGATTAATTGACTCGTCGGAATTCACGACGAGATAATAACCCGAGATCATTCTTTGCCGCTAGTTGTTAATCAATTAATCAACGGGAAGAGAAAAAAAAAAGAAAAACAAAAAAGAAGCGGCCTAATCTATAATGTTCCGAAAGCCCTTCGTTTCAAAATGGCGGTGGATCGAAATGTATTTTTCGGGCACTCTCTCGTCCCCTCCCGAGTGTGTAAACTTTCACGAAACGATGCGAACAAATATTATGCTTATCGAGCAACCATTTCGTATAAAATGATCATTTCGTCGACCCACGTGTCCGCGATTTGGAAAGAATTTTGCTTTTTTTTCTAGGATCACGCAAACTCGGGCGATGTGGAAAGGGCAAAAGCGAGTCGGCGAGGTGGAAGCGGGGTGGGGGGGAGAAGAGTTGCGTCTCACCCAAGTGGCCGAACCCATTGATGCGTTTGACGTTGGGGCTGGTCAGGCGTTCGCGCAGCACCTCGATTATCTCGTAGAACTTTGAGAGCGGCAGAGATACGTCGTATTTGAAGCAGTAACCGTCGCGCATGACTCCTTCACTGATGCGTTCCCTGAGATCCCACATGCTCTATAAAAAGGTACAATTCCTCATTTTATATATTTTTTCGTTCATTTTTTTTCGTGTCGTTCGGTCGACGAATCGCCTAGGAGAGACGCGCGATTGGAGGTTACGTACGCGCTCGGCGTTCGCTTGGCGTTCGCTCGGCGCGCCTCAACCCTAACCTTTATTTTCGCGGGATCGCCGCTCATCGTGCCGTCGGCTATCAATCCTCCGGAGAGCGCCTTCTCGACGAACGAGCCGAGCTTCTCCTCGTCGTGAGACTGATTGCTGCCGGCTGTCTCGATCAGCATGTAAAAATCGTGGGGACTTCCGGACAGCGGAGACTTTAATCCGAGATTCTTCGTCGCAGCCTCCAGCGACAGCAGGTCCATCATTTCGCAGGATGAAATTATCTCCGCCAGTTCTCTCCTGGCGAGACGCATCACCTCCAGCACGCTCTCGAAGCTCTTCAGTCCTGCGTCAAATAACGTTTATCTATTTTTTTTTTATCCAGGTCGAAGCGTCGTTTCCGGACGGGAACGCGACGTCTACCTAGGAATGCAACGTTTAGCGCGGACGACTTGGTGGGACACTGAAGAGCGACCTTGGTCACCACTCCCAGAGTCCCTTCGCTTCCTATGAACAAATTCTTCACGTGATAACCCGTGTTGTCCTTCTTCAGTGTGTTCATACAGTCGATGACTTCTCCGTTGGCCTTGACCTGACGTAGGAGTGAAAAGTCCTTTTTTCGACAAAAAGTTTCTGGAATGGGATAACCGAGGATTCTGACTTACCGCCTCCAGGCCCAAAACGTTACCGTGCAGATTTCCGTAGCGCAGGAGTCGCAAGCCTCCTGCGTTGGTCGACACGTTTCCTCCTATGAGGCAGCTGCCCTTCGCGCCCAGGTCCAGCGGCATCATCAAGCCGTACTTGTCCAGATGAAGCTCCAGATTTTCCAATACGCAGCCAGCCTCGCAGGCCAAGGAACCTGGTGTTTTCATTCGATCGTTAATTTCTTGACCGTATTTACTTGGTTTGCTTTTCCCTAATTTTTCCTAATGTTCTTATTATCCTCGATAATTAGCCGATCTATCGATCCCGATTAGTACGAGGCTGGGAAGCAATTATTTTTCGGCATTTTATATTCGACCTGACAACTCGTCGGTCGCTATTATTTTGTCCATGAGCCTCATCGATATAACGATCTCGTCGAAGACGGGAACGCTTCCTCCGACGAGTCCGGTGTTACCGCTCTGCGGGCAAACCGCCAGACGATTTTCGTTGCAGTATCTCAGGATCGCCGACACCTCCTCGGTCGTCTTTGGCTTCAGTACCACTCTGCTGTTGCCTGCGGATAATCTTCAAATTTATACACCCAAATTCGTAATCGAGATAATTGATACTATTTTTTATTCATTCTTTTTTTTTTTTTATTCGATGCCGATAGCAGCTCTCACCTCTGACCATTTTTATCCAATCGACGTTATAGGCTTCGCACTCATCCGCGTCGGTGATGACCCTGTTGCTGTCGAGGGTCTCGGTGAAAAATTTAACGTGATCGTCGTTCACCGACGCGTAAGGTCCGCGCTCGACTTTGTATCTCTCCGAAGTCAGGGCCGGCATCGCGTTTGACGAGCCCTCTCTAACAGCTCCTATCAATCCTGTGCTGCCCTGTTGTCGCGCCTTCGACGCTCTCTGCACCCTGCTATACGTCCGCAGTAACCACTGCAGTCCCATTCTCGTTTGCATCGCCAAATTTCTTCTCGTTTACGATCCAATCTGCACACAATTTTGCATCGTTATTCGCTTCCGTACATCGTCGTATAGAATTAATTTTTCATGCAGATAAAACTGCGCCACATGTAAGTTCCGCGAGTCGGAGCTTACTTCCTTCTCCTGGAAATGTTTTTTTTTTTTGTGTTTCATCGACCACCTTTTCTTTCCGTCCAAGTGACGATTTTTTCCCCCCTCAGTCCTCCACCGACACTCCTTCCAATAGTAAATTTACGACTGCACTGCGGTGGTCGACGAAAAAAAAAAAAAAATTCGAAAGCGAAGCACGCGCTGCCAATTATGGTCGCAACTTGTTTCTCGTCTAACCGTATTGTAAAAAAAATATAAGTCTGGTGTAATATCTCGCTCGGCCATCGAGACTTTCTGGTCGCAGTGACTAACCCATTGCAGAATGAGGAAAAACAACTTTATGGCGTCACGCGCCGGTGTCCTTCTCGTTTTCTGCTTATGCCGTTAAAGGGCAACCATTAAAGGGAATGAGAAAGAAAGCGGAGAGGGCGCCGGCCAAAGAGAGGCGGTAATAACAGCGGGTGGGCTGCTGCAGCAGGTATACGCTCTCCGCATTGCCGGCTCATAAATAATTGCACCACGGATTAGTCGACGCATAATAACTCCATTTGCCTCTCATTAATTAACTCCACCGTACATATATATGTATGTATTTATTAAATTCAGCAACGGTTTCCAATTCAATGTTAGCGTAGAAAATAATTTCACCCGCAGTAGATATTCGTTCGATTTCGTTTCTTCATCTACCGACCTAGCGAATAGTCCTGGGCCGTGTGTCGAGCAGAGCTGGCAAATATTTCTAGACGAAAAGGGGTAGTAGTAACGGCGGCTGCGCTGCTGTAGCAAGTATACGCGCCCGGTATTACGATTTCATAAATAATTGCACCGCGCATTAGCCAACGTACAATAACTCCATTTACATCTCATTAATCAACACTACACCATAAAAATACATTGTAAAATTAATTTGCCGGAACTTGAAATTTGCTTACATTACTTACATTAATTGAACGTAAATATACTTTTTGTTGTAAAATATGAATACCAGATATTAAAAATACAAATCTTTTGCCTGAAATTTTTTAAGATTTTTATTAAAAATACAAATTTTACTGTAAAATTGCAACGTACACGTGTTTGAAACTTCAGTAACAGTTTATGCACAAAAAGCTTCCAATACTGTTCATTCATTTTGCAAACTAAATTTTTTACAGTGTTTATTAAATTATGTGTTTATAAAATTCAGCCTCAATTTCCCATTCAATGATAGCGTACAAAATAATTTCATCCGCGGAAGATATTCCTTGCATTTCATTTCTTAACCCACCAGCCTAACAGATAGCCCTGGACCGTGTAGCGAGTACGTTTCGTTCGATTTAAGGGAATACGTCACAGGTTGCCGTTTCTTGGCGGGCGGGGGGGATGTTGCTAGCAGTGATCGAGGCATAGTCATTCATATGCGGGTTCGAAGCTCCTTCAACTCGTAATATTTTCGAAAATCTATGGGCACAGCTCAATTTAAAAAAATGCTTCCCCAGATAGACTAGCGCCACGAAAAGTAGCAGTTGCCGCAATATTTGCAACATGCCCTGCACATGTACATATTGCTTCAACTGCTACTTTTCGTGGCGTTCTATCTGCGTCCCTAATAATGTTGTAATGTTATTTTAGAAAACAAATTCTAACAAAGTAGTCTGGTAACATATATATACATATATGTTTAAAGAATGTTGCTTTTCACGCTGCACCATGCTAATTGACACAATTATAAGCCCATATATATCGGAATCCATGTGGAGAAAAAGTTATTGAAAATTCTTCAAAACAGGCTTATTCCTTGCTTTATAACACCTGTGATTTTTAGTTCCAAAAAGTAGTAGTAAAAGTCTGTATGACCTATTCTCTTAAACGGATCTATATCGAAATCGGACTAATGTTGTTTTTTCTCTCAGGGTTAATTTCCAGTCTGGAAATCGGATCGAGAAAGAAAAAAGAAAACATCGCGACAAAATGAAGCCCGTAGTTCCAGCGCCTCGCAGGACACAAGGACGGTCCCGATTGTACTCGGGTGCGTTGTGCGGTCGCTTTGCTCGAGAGTAACCGAGAGACCGCTCGACCCTCGATGCTCCGCGGGCTTTCGCGAAATCGAGTGCTCTCCCGATTCCTCGACTGCGGGAGCGCCGAGGGACGGAAAGGCAACGGGAGATGGGCCGACGAAGATAGCGAACACACCAGCTACTGAGGGGAAGCTGCAGAGGGGTTGAGAACGCCACCCTCGCGCCTGTCCCGCTAAAACCCCTTTTTCTACTCCCGTCTTCCATTAATTTTTTTTTCCCTCTTCCGTGCACGCTCTGCCTCCTCCCCCGTCCGACCGAGCCGTGCACGGCTGAACGAGCGCCGCGCACTACGGCGCATGCGCGACGACGAGCCCTTCGCGGTGAAGTTTTGCGTCGGGTTTTTCGGAGGTATAGGCTCCGAAGCCCAGAGGCCTTCGGGACTCGAGGGCGATAATCCAGATCTATATTCCTCGCCCATGCGCGCTTTGCTCCCCCCCTCCTCCCCCTCCCTCTGCCGAGCAGCCACTCTCACACTATAGCGGCGAAGGTGTTGCTAATAGGAGGGAGAAGAGCCCTTCTCGATCCACCGGGGAGGGGGGGATACGCGCGGGTGCGTTGGTAAATTTACTCTCCCTAAATCGCGTAGGGGACCGCACACTTTAATCTCGCCCACACACTAGACGAGATTAGGGAAACACTGATTGCGCCCACCGGATGCAGGAATGCCGGAGGGGTCCGCGATAAAAACTCGCATGACCACGAGGCAGAATATCGAACACAGCTCGATATCGTTCGTTCGCTAAACTAGAATCGATTGGAGAAACTTCACAGCTTCGAAGCCGCGTGCGAAAAGTTCAAATTTAAAAAATCAGAATTCGTTAAGTCAGCGTGGGAAAAAAAGTAAAAAAAAAATTCTCGCGAGAACGTATTGGTTCACCGGACGTGCCGTCAAAATTTAGTGATCTTTCGCCTAGTCGTTTGAGACCTGGACGGGTTCAACGACGCACCTCGCGCACAATGATTATCATGACATTGTCTTCGATCGTTCCGATCTTTCTTCGTCGCTCGTTCGGTAACACGCAGACGAGATTTAATTTACAAAACGCTCGCAGAGAAAAACTTCTTATCTAGAAAACGAATCGGTCTCGTCGCTTGGCTTAGCATATTCAAACCGGAAACCGTTTCTATTTTACATTCAGGAGAGAACCGAGGTCCGAAGTTCGAACGTGAGGTCGAGATTTAAAAAATACCCACAGCTAGATAAATAAAAAAAATATATATATATTTAGATAAAACAATGCTCGGGGGGGGGGGGAAGGGGGCGACAGCAATAATTTCATTCGCCATTCGATGTATAATCTCGAAGCATCGGATTCGCCTTCATACGATCTATATACGTCTTCTCCGAACAATATACGCATATATATACACATAAATATATATATACATATATCCACATATATAGATAGAAGCGGGTCTCCTCTCCTCCGGGCCGCACGTATCGAGAGAGTGTACGTATGCGCCTTCCGGTGAAATGCAACGCGACGCGCAACTCCCCGCGGAACCTCTGGCAACAAGCGCGGTATATCCGCGCAAGGAGAGAGCGATAGACCTCGTGCCGAGAGTAAGAGAAGAGGAAGAGAGGAGAGCGAGCCAGCGCGAGAGTAGCGCCTACGGAAACGCGGTGACTCGCGAGTGGAGTGGCGCGCGCGGAGTGTGCGGTACGCCCACCGTGCACGCGCGCACTAGTCATTGCTCCTTCTCGGCCAGCGTACGTTATAGCACGAGTGGGAATATATAACGCAATGTCGCTCGTACCAAAAGTCACATACACTAAGAGCGTTTGAGCGAGAGGCGAATGCGAGCCCTCCAAAGAGCTGCCCGCAGCACACAGCGGGAAAGAGAACGAACCGCGGATTTTTCCAGCATTACAGAGGACGGATAATAAAACATATATAGAGTTAAAAAAAAAAAAAAATTAAAAATATTGAAAAAAAAAAGAAAATGAGTAGAAGCAGCGTGGGCTCGACGGAGCGCAAGAGTCGAGAGGAGGTAGAGTATAAACACGTCGACGGGAGTGAAGGAGGCAGAGAGAGGCTCTCGCGAGCGTGGAAAAGAAATGGATGAAGCTAGGTAGGAGGAAACGAGAGGCCGACAGTGCGTCCATCTCCGTTCAGGGGACGGAGCAGTAAAAAAGAGAGAGAGAGAAAAGGCGCCGCGGCGAGGCCCCGCTCGGAGAGAAGCAGCCTCGGCTGGTGGATGTGTTGTAGCGTTGGAAGGGGAACGAGCCGTAAGAGAGAGGGCACGAGGCAGAGTGTGCACTGCGAGGCGCGTGGTCGGTGGCGCGGCGCCGGCTTTAACGGGAATTCATCGCATCGCCGGGGCTCACGGATATTACAAAAGGAAAAAATGTTGCGAAGCCGTATGCGTCCCGAGGATGCGTGCGACGGTGTGCGTGAGAGGCGACACTGTATAGGGTAGAGGCACGGGCCGCGGGGAGAGCGCGAAAGGCGCGGCGACGGGACGGAAGGGAGAAGCAGCGAGAGAGAAGTCGAGGGACGCCGTTTGGGCGATGATCGTCCGAGTAGGGGGGGGGACGGACTTTTCATGATTCTTCGTCTTCCTCGGTGTAACCTCCTCCTGCTCTTTTACCCGACTTTGGTTTATCCTTTTTTTCAATCCTACATGGCTCTACACGTTTCGAACAATTTACTGTTTCGTTGTTTTTTTTTTTTTTTTTTGTATGTGTAAGTTAATATCTGTGCGAGAACGCTCGTTCGAAGAACGCTAGCTCGTCTTGCGAGGTTGCGAGTATCGCATGGTTTTTTTATTGTGTTTTTTACGCTTGTCTAATACGGACAACGGGTCTTGTTTCAGGGACCGCGTGGGAGAAGAAACCGTGCTCGGTACGGGCTGGCCTTCGAGGATGTTTCGCAGCGCACTTGGCACTGACGGGCTCGCCGCCATCGGCCATGACACCGAGGGAAAATTCTGTTCCGGCCGGACGAGGAAAATAGCCTTGGGATTTCGTCCGAGGCGACGTGTCCGTTGCGGATATTATACGAGCCTCGGGGTCAGAGCGGGTCGACGTTGGAGATTCGCGATGGAGTTGCATAACCAGGAGGCACAATGGCGGGTACCGAGACGCCGCGGGCATTCGCAGGATTTTCCGCTCGAGCATTGAGCTTTCCTGCACTCGAGTCACGGTGCAAGCTGCACAGGCGTCGCTGCATCCGTGCCAACGGCGGCAATTTTCACCGCCGAAGAAACGAGCTCCGGTGCGTATTTGCGGATGGCGCAGAGGCTCCAATTACGTCCCAAGAGGATTCGATGATTCGATGTTCGAACTCGAGCGACAACATTTTTTTTTTACATCGTTGCAGCACGAGTGTTCTCGGTAGCCGGCTAATTGCGATCGATTGCACGTGGTGCGGGTCGTCGATGTGCCGACAAAATGTCTGCTCGAGAGAGACGCTGTACGATCGGGCTATTGGGCTACGATCCTTGCTGAATGTCAGATTGTCCGGCACGTCTCTCGGATTTATATGTTTTTATTATCCTTCATTTTTCGTACGTTCACTCGTTCGTTAAATCCTTGGCTTTTTCTTCACGATTATCGGACATCCGAAGAGGTAATCATATGAGATTTTAAACGCTCGATATTTTATTCGGGCCATCGGGCCACTATCCTTGTGGACTGTCAAATTATCCGTCTCATATCTCGCACCGGATTACATATTCTTATTGTTTTAACATTTTTTGTAAATTCACTCGTTCGTTGAGTCATTGGCTTCCTCTTAACGATAATCGGAGATCCGAAAAGTAATCGTGTGATATTTTACACGGTCGATATTTCATTCGGGCCATCGCGCTACGATCTTCGGTGAATTTCAAATTAACTGTCACATCTTTTGGAACGGATTTACACACTGAAAAAAATATTAATGACTGACGTACAAATTCACGTGCGGGATAGCAAAAAGATATGTTGTTATTTTAACTCTGCTTCTAATTGTTGTAATTCCATACGAGATTGAAACGATAAGATGTCACCTCAACAGTCTTGCCGTCGTTGTTTAAATGTCACGTGGAGTTGTAAGAATTGAAAGTAGAATTGAAGTAACAATTTTTTTTTCTTTAGCAGCTCGCAAGCGAATCTTTTTTTCAGTCCATGTTTTTTATTGATTTTTTTTTCGTACGTTCACGCGTTCGTAGAGTCATTCGTTTCTTCTTCACGATAAGCGGACAGCCAAAGAGTAATCGTATGATATTTAACAATATCGCGATTTTGTTGGGTCTGATAAAGATCAGACAACCCATTTCCGGTCTATTTCCAAAAACCCGACTCACAACTTTATCGTGCCCTTTTCACGGTTCTCATCGCCGTGACAAGAAAAATAATTTATTACCTCCATCAAGTACACTATTTACCGTTTCTCTTGAGGTAATTATATCGGGTCTTGACTCTTAATAATATTGGAAAGTAGAGATAACGATGTTCGAAAGTACCGAAAATCGTTGTTTTTCGCAAAATCGGATAACATCCATGAAATTCGTCTCTCGGTGTTTGAAGCGTACGTTCGACCTGTTAAAATAGATCGAACATAGACTTTCAGGGGGTGGGGGGGGGGGGGGCATAATTACTCCCGATCGCGAATCTGTAACTCTGCTCTTAGCTCAATATCCGTAACTCCATCAAGCACACTATTTTGTGTGTTTCTCTCGAAAACGATAGATCCTCGCGTTTTCCCGTAATTATATCGGGAAGCAGATGTAAAATTGTTCAAATATACAAAAAAAAATCGCTGATTCTCCCAAAATCGGATTACGAAAATGGAATTCGTCTCTCGGTGTTTAAAACCTATGTTCGATCTATTTTATACCTACGATCGCGAATCTGTAACTTTACTCGCAGTTCAATATCCGGTACAAAAATGTGAGTCAGAAGCCGAAATGACGTGACTCCCGGTACTCACCATTTACGAAACATTCTGGAGGGCACGGAGCACCCTGGAACTCCGCGCTTTGCCGTATGCGTCGTTATGCTCAATCCCAATTTTCAGACATTAACCCTTTATAAGTCACACATCTATCCCTGCTCTTAAGCGCTTGCGTAGCAGCGCGTGGTCCCCACTCCGCGTTCGTTAGTCTCGTTTCGGTACGGTTTCGGGCGGTGTAACTTATAAACAGTTAAGGTGAAAGTACCAATGGCTGGACAGCAAAAGGAGCTGTCCCAGTCCCCGACTATGAATGAAAAATCGTGTTACCGTCTCGCACGCAGGCTTTGTCCGGCAACTGGGTCGTTTGGCTTGTGGCTATCCATAAAAATCGTTTCTCCAAGACACTTTACGAAATTATTTACTAATTTATGTATTTATTATAGAATCATACGGGCGGAACCCAATTACAAGTTGTCAGGAAGCCCTCATAACTAAAAAAAAAGATATATAGGAAATATGAAGACATTAAGTGTGATATGCATAGTTTGCACGGTAAAAAGGCACCTCGAGTAATTCATAATTTCGGTTCACTCCCTCACCCACACGCAACCGTACAAGTGCACTCAACGCTGGGGAATCAAACCTATGATTAATTATGTTAAAAAGAAACAAAATGTCCATCCTCTTCCTTCGAGTTACAAGTGAGTTAATACTTAAGTAATTCGTAATGGGACCGTAATCATGTTTGAGATAAACAGTATCCATAAGATGGTCCGCAGCACATTACATCCAAATAGCAGCAAATAGTGTTCCAAGGACAGGAAGCTAGAAAATAATTCAAGGCTTCTCCGAGAGAATGATGAGATCGCAGGAAGTAGTTTGAAGAGCAATAGACGTTTTTGACTCCGACAAATTTGTCTTTAGACCGCGAACATTCATGATCGATTTATCGTCAAACATCAATGTTAAATCTTTGTGCAATGTCAGATGTTTTTTTTGTTTGCATCGTCGATGAAATAACGAGAGAGGGATCGCGATAAATCGCGATAACCGATACATACAAAGTCATTCGCTGACCTCGGCGCCCCTGTCGACTGCTGGCTCGATCGACTCACGCACACGATCAATCGCTCTTCTCCATACGCGCTCTCTTACATGTCAGGAACAGAGAGTTGCAACGCTTATGTCAGATCGCGTTCGATTAATTCATTCTTCTGACTGTGTAGTATTTATACGTGTGCGTATATATATAATCACTGGCAGGTCTGCGCGATGACGCGTTTTGCGACCTTGCGTCCGGACTCCGAGCCTATCGCATTCTCGGCGAGATTCTTCTCGTTCCCTTCTTGCTCCGTCCCCCCCGTTCTCGTTGTTTTCTTTTCCGTGAACGAAGTTCCACGGTAATACTTTGTGCAGCTATGGCGTACAAATAACTGATGCACACGGCCGGCATGAACGATTTATCACCCCAATAAAAAGATTTCTCAACCTTGTACCGCTTTACCGACACGTTGAGCGTCTTCGACAACCCGTTACCATTTTTTTTAAAATCAAACCTCCGTAGAGCCTCCGAAACGCCCCGATAAAATTCTCCATGCAATTGTAAATTTCTCATAAACGAGAGTGGATCGACCTTCTCAGTCCTCGTGCACAGGAGACTGATTATTATCATATACTTTTAACAAAGTATTCCGCATTAATTCGTACCGTTATATTTAGGGTATATTAATATAAAATTGCTATATCTTCGATCAACCCGTTACCATTTTTGAAAATCAAACCTACCAGGAGCCTCCGAAGTGCCTCGAGTGGCAAAATTCTCGAAACGACTATACATTTCTCATAAATAAAATCGATCGATCTTCTCAGGCTTCGTGCACAAGAAACAGATTATCATATATTTTTAACATCAAATTCCCGATTAATTCGTACCGCTATATTTATCGTACATCAATATAAAAAATCCATGTATCTTCGACAACCCGTTACCATTTTTTTTATCAAACCTCCAAGGAGCTTCCAAAACGCCCCGAGTGGCAAAGTTCTCCACGCAATCATCAATTTCTCATAAATAAAAATGGGCCAATCTTCTCGGTCCACGTGAATAGAATTGACTATCATATCCATACATCAACCAAAAATCCGAATTAATTTCTACGGCTATATTTACCATAAAAAATATAATATAAAATTGATATCATCTTCGAAAATGTTCAGATTCACAAAGCAGCGTGAATCGATCCAGCGAATGTAATGAATGAGATGGAATAATGGATCCTCGGCTACCAGAGCCGATTATCGAATCAGTAAAAGATGGGCATGTACAGCGACGAGTCTCGGGCTCTTCGATCATCGTTTCTCGTCATGCACGCTCGGCGGCGGGGAGACGGGGAAGGGGCAGGGGGGAGGGGGCACCGAGGGGTTGTTTCTGACGGCTTTCATACGCTGTGGGAAGGCGTAGAGCGCGGCGCAGGGATGAGGGGGGGAGCGACAGGCAGCCTCGTTCGAGGCTTCACTGGGAAGGGAAATATTTCGTTCGGGGTGGGAAGGAAACCAATCGTCGTCTACAAACCGGGCGAGTTTCATCTCTCTCCCTCTCCGCGTCGCCTCGACCGCGCTCTCTCCCTGCCTCGACCGGCGTCTCGTCCTCTCTCCCTCAAAAGCGAGAGAGAAACCCCGTTTCATTCTCTCCCGTTCGTGTTTCACACACATACCACGTAGAATCGTCCGACGAACACGGTAATTCGAGCTTTTCGAGCCTCCGTGTGCGTGCGGCGAGTGCGACGATTTAATAGGTATGCGCGCCGGGGAATAGAGAGTAGGGTCGGTTTCTCTCTCCGTTCCGGAGTCCCCATGCTCTTCCCGCGTACCCCCGCCGGGGAGAGACGCACGATCCACGGAGAGAAGAAGATCCATTCGCATTCGCGCAAGGCCACAGGGAGAATTTTGCGGCACGCACGTTGAAACCCCCCCTTCGACTGTGTGTCACACTCACACATCTACCACTGAGATGCCGAGTCGGTACACACGCTATTAATAAATCGTGCCCGTGAGCTCTCTCGCTCCCCGCTCGTGGAACGCGGGCTAAAACGATAGAGCTCTATAGATATACATATACGTACATATATATATGTAGCTACATATCTATATATCTAAACATATATATGTATATCTATGTCCTATACAAAAGTCGAGTGTGGGGGGAATGAACGCATGCGCCGACTCGGAGCCAAACCTGCGGGGAGCGTACAAGCCAATTCCTCAGTGGCGGCTCGAATCATTAACCGGTTTCCTTGGCAACTCCGACGGAACTAAACCATTGGTCGGTTACCTACTTGCCCCACCATCCGGGCGATGGGTGACGGAGAGAGAGGCTTCTCGGGTGCTTCCACGACACCCACGATCACCCACACAACGACCGGAGCAACGAAGCGTCGTATACCTGAAGCGCGCAGACAGGCAAGACCCGGGCATGCGGGCTCGGACTCCTCGGAGGCCCACTCACACACGCGATCGCTCCTACTATCGCCTCTTTCTCTCTGCGTCGCTCCACGGAGAGTACCCGCGATCCGAATTTTCCCTCGGCTCGTATAGGTGCCTGACTCTGCTACGAGGAAAGAGAGCAGGAGGGACGATAAGCCCGCGACGAGAGGACCGAGGAGAGAAACGGGAGAATATATATAAGTTTGTGTAAATATATATATATGCGCTACTGCAGCATAGCTATCGCTTGAGAGCAGACACTATACGAAGCTTCGGGAGCTTGCTATATCTATCGGAAAGATTGCTATACTCCGGACTCCTTTCGCACCGTGCATATCGCACGTAACCATATTTATGATTCCTGTACGTTGCATATCGATAATTTATGCTCTTCGTCCGAGCAACTTCATTTTTGTTTTGTTTTTTTTTTTTTTACTTTTTTTTATTCTTTTTAAAGCACGTTCGCGAAGGGTCAAGCTCTCCCGATGGGACACGGAGATTCAGAATTTCTTTCATTTGCAATGTAGATCTCGTCCGGTGTCGGAGGAATTTACGGCTAACGTAACGGGGATGCGGCTTATCGGAGGTTTTCGATCTTTTGGCTCCGGAGATTTAAGAGAGGTGGACCCTTTTTTTTGTTGTTTTTGTGGAACGGCTTTTTCGAAATTGAGGAAGCCTCTCTCGTTGCATCGCAACCGTGCTCGACTCGGGCTCCTCGCGAGGATGAACAAGTGCGAAAGACGCGGCTCGAATTGCTAAACTTTTGCGGCTCGACGACACTGACGATCCTCGCAACGGGCCCGTTGTGCTGAGAAATTGAGATCGTGTCAGACTCGTTATTCGTTATGCCGCGCGGGAGCTGGGTGTACAGCGGAAAAAAAAGAGACGACGGGAGATATTCTCTCGAATCCGATAGGCCGAAGATTTTTCGCTTGATAATCAGCCGCCAATTCACGGTGGGCTCTCGAGAGTCGGGAGCACAGTGTGCGTGAAACCGAGAGTACAGTCGTGTGCGTGCGCGGCTCGCGAACGGGGAGTGTAAACGTGGCTCTCGGAGACAGCTGTGACAGGGCCGTACGTACTTTCCTCGAAATCACCAAAGCAGCGGTTGCGAAAGTTCCATTTATCTTTTATTTTTATTTTTCTTCAACGTCGCGCGGTATAAATAACAATTGCTTCGAAGGGATTTTAAAGCTAGCGGGACAATTATTTGCACGGAATATCGGGCGATCGTTGGAGATTTAGTTTTTAACTGCAGCAATATTCCGACTGACTGCTAGCTTCGCAACTCACACCGAGACTACTTGACCCACTCGACTTCGCAACGCTTCAAGCTCGATTCCCATAATGGAATTCACTTTAAGTATATCAATTTTTATTTGTAGACGGATTAAGATCCTTTAACGATATGTAGCAAAGGGCAAATCGATTCGACCCGCGACGATAGAACTAAAAATTTTATAGTGAAATTCTGCAAATGGAGAAATTAGTCTGACCTTATATTGGAATCGACTTTAAGTCTCGTATTTTTTTTTAGGCAGATAAAGACCCTTTTAAAAGATATGTGTCAACGTGAGCATTGATTCGACCTGCGAAGGTGGAACTAAAAATTGTATAGCGAAGTTGTGTAAACCGAGCAATCAGTTTGTTCTCATATTGAACCTTGAGACTCTGGAGTTGTAACGAGGTAGAGACTATGCTGGTAGTTTTTTTTTTAAACACGAACATTAAAAAATCAGGTTTCTACTTTTTCGAGTACTTCTGAGACAGGAATTCGATTGTTATGGGTCTATCTCCGAAACGACGTTAAGGTTCCCTCCGAGACTCATAAATTGTGTACGCGCCTGGCGCGGAAGGGGCGCAGGGCCGCTCTACTTTACGAGAGCCCCGTTCTCATACCTTGAATTCTCAAATCTTCTACACCATGCATATACATTTTTTTACGATCGGTTACTAAAAAAAAAAAAAAATTCCTTCCAGAATGAAGAGAATTGGAGGATGGGAAGAGGTCGACTCAGCGAATAATGAAGCAGGCTCTGCCGTACGTCGAAATCCCGAAGCGAGACTTCCGATTTCCGTAAGCCGTACATCTATAACTCGGACGACTTCCAAATTTGCACGAGTCCCGTTCGTGCTTGTTTCTTCACTCGGTGAGTACGAGTCAACCTCCCAGCTATCGCAGCATCTTTTCGCATTACTCTTACTTTACGATGATCAATCGTCCAATAGAAAAAAAAATAAAAATCGCGAAACTCGAGAAAACAAAAATAGCAGGTTCCACCGTTTTGCGGTTACGTCCCTGCGAGTAGCACGTCCTGTACATAGAGCTCTACACCACGAAATCGGCTGGCGTCTCGCTGAAGCTCACTGTAGCTCGAACATCGTGCGAGCGAGCGCGACGTATTATTTTTCATCTCCGTCCCTCGTGCAAGGGCGACGTTCTGGCGACGCCGTCTCGAGGGGTGGGGAGACACGGTTAACGATTGAATGCCCGAAGTCGCGCGATAGTGTTGGTTACCGTTAGTCCGCGCATGCGCCTCGCCAGTCGGGTTTTAGAGTTTCTCCCCCTAAAAAAAGTAAGTGCTTTGCGGTTCGAGCAGTTCCCGCACGAGTTTCCGTTGCTCCGCCCCTATTCCGCTCGGTAACTATGCCTCTGGGATTTGTCGGCTCTCGTCCAATCAGCGCCCGCGACCTCGCCCTCTCCCGCGGACGAGGGGATCGACGACGCCAGAGGGGTGCCGCAGTTATTCGTCGAACGTGAGGGAGAATATATCTCGTTCCCAACCGTGTGTTCCCTTACTCTCCGCGCGTTTCAAAGGCCCCACCAGCTCTGAGGGATATCTATCTCGGAACGACGCCGGGATATAACTACAGCTGCGACGGGGTAGGGAGAGGCGCGAGGGGCGTCTCGTACACGAAGCGAACGCGGAGGGAGGCCAGACAACGGAGTACGTCTACCAATGCTTGCGGAACCCCGTGCCGCCGTCGAGCAACCTTCCCGAGCGCAACGCCATTTACCCGAGGCCTCTCGGCAACGACACGGTGTGTGGTGGTACGCTGGGTACGCTCCGAGAAACTCACCGACCGGGGCCGCTCTCTATCCGTTTCGTCGTTGCTATTCGGTTCGCGGCTACAGTTCCTCTCGCAGTCGGGCCTCGCATTCAACGGTCGGCTTGAACAAAAAAAAATGTTTTTTTCTTCTCCGTCACGTGTACGAGATATGATGTTTTTAACCGGGGGCCAGTTCGAGTAATCTCGGTGTGTTTTTACCTGTGCCAGTGTCAACGAGTTCGTACATCAATTTTAATTGGATTTCGTGACCGTGGATGTGTGTCTGTGTGTGTGCGCGCGCGTGCTCGAGTGTACACGGTTCGGTGTTACTCGCTCTGGCACTCTCGCTATAACCCGTCGTGTATATATGTCGTGTGACATCGCTCAACGTGAATCCGAAACGTGCCTAGGTGTGACTGCGCAGTCGCCATGTGAGTATCCGAGCCAAGTAATCGAGAGACCCTCGTAGGTTATTTTTTTTTTCTTTCTTTCTTTTTCCTCTTCTCTTCGCTTCGTTCTCTTTCGCTCGCTCGCTCGACCGCGCTCTCGCGCACGCGGGCGTCTCCGTCGGCGAATGGTGTTCCCGTCTCGCTCTCTCTCTCTCTCTCTCTCTCTCCCGCGCGGCTATGGGAGATTGCGTTGCTTGCAGTGGTCGAGGCTCCCAGTGACGTACAATGCGCGGGCGCTTGCGGGGGCACTTCTGTCTCGAAGTAGGCGCGTACCGTAACAATTCTCGGTCGACTCGACTCCCCGAGGCTCTCAAACCGTGAATCCGAAATTGTCATGAGCTAAAAACGTTTGACAATCAAAAAATTGTTGGTCGATGAGTTGAAATTAAAAAAAAAAAACCATATTTGTATTTATCGACCCGGCGTCTATGGATTCTCTCGGTAGTTTTTTTTTCCTTTTCCTTCTTTTCTTTTTTCGTATCCCGGACGTTTCGGATACCGAACTCGCCCTCGCAGTACGAACCGCGTGCTGTTATTATACTTTTCGTACGGGCAACCAGTCGCTGCAAGCATTATTGTTATTATCATTATTATTATCATTGTTACGGCGAGATCCATGTTGTCAGTAACCCCCTAGCCGGTTCGCCTCCTCTCATTATTCCTCCGTCCCCCTTCTCGTTTTCTCTCGGCAGGCAAAACTTCCCCCTCCCCACACCCGGCTCGGCTCTGGATACTACCTGCCTGCTCGTTTTTCAACCTCGGCGTCCATGTTTCTTCTCTCCTATCTTTTTCTCGCCTCGGCTTCTCTCCCTCCCTCTAACTCGTCCCCCCCCCCCTCTTTCCGAGCATATATCTCGCCGCTTCGTGTCGGTCTTTTTTTTTTCCTTCTTTTTTTTTGTTCCCTTTTTTCATTCTCTTTCTCCCCCTGCGTGACGCTAATTATGGTGGTCTCCGGGCAGGACGACATTTTGTTCGGCTACGCTCCAAGATGGATCTCGCCCCGAGACCCTCTCCGTATCTCGTCTCTCCCCCTCGCTGCTATTAGAGAGAAACCAACGGCGTATCGATTCCCCCGCGCGCGTCTCTGCGCACGGCTTTCAGTTTCCTTCCTTACCGCTCCTCAGCGCAGTTTCGATGGAGCAACAACAAAAAAAAAAAAAACGTATTATCACTCTCGTCACGTAACTGCGTTGCCCCTCTAGCCTTCGTTGAGAGTCTTTTATTTTTTATTTTTATTTCATTTTTTTTTTGTTTCTAAATATACCTCGCAATAAACTTTAATCCACGATCGAGAAACGTAAACGAGAAAACAACAACGCGCCAGTTCTCAACTCGGCGCCGGGCAAAAAAAGAAAGTTAGCATCGTCGAGAGCCGACGTGGTAGTTCGAAGGGTTTTTACGACCTCACGTTCCAACCGTCCAGCACGGACCCCCGCGAAGCGTCTCCGTTCGGAAAATCGAATCCCCCTGCGGTGTTTTTTTGAGTTAATTTCATCGAGAACCAAAGTCACGGAAACTCGGGCGAGCGCTCGCGTATGGGTTTTGAGGTCACTCGGTGGCGTTTGAGCGCCGCTGAAGTTGGAAGCAATGCCTTATCATTTTCTCCCCTTTCACCGCCCCACCGCATTGCCAATACGTTCGTCTCGCTCGCTCTCGTGTCGCCGTTCCTACATATATTCGGCCCTGGTTGGGGCTGTTTCCCTTTCACTCCTATTTCTCGTGGGCCGAGCCTTCCCTTACCCGCCAAGCCTGGCTTCCACGGATCTCCCAGTCTCTCGGGTTAGCGAAGCACTTCGGCCCTCTCCCTTCGGCCGCCTCTAGGCTAAACGGTCCCTGCGAACGGCGGCAGGAGGAGAGAACCGAGGAGAGAGCACAGAATTCGTATCGTTCGTCCCATCAGCCGGGCTCGGCGGTTCTCAACCGCGCGAACGAAAATTCTACCTGCTTGTAGGTTAGGAATTTTTTTTAACGTAGAAATGTTCGACTGTCTAATTCTATGAGAAAACTATGAATATCGTTCCATTACCGGCAACGAATTTATGTTCCTCGGTCCTTTTTCACACATTTTCTCTACTTTCGAGACTCAGCGGCTTTAAAACGTCTCGATGGCAATGCCCTGTCGAGTCGTCAATTTTATTCGTTATTATCGATGATTGAGTCGCGTTGCAGGCCGCGGTGATTGCGTACCGTTCTTGCGCAATTACATTATGAAATTCAAATTAATTCGGAGGTTCGTTAATGCCTATTCCTCCACTGGTACTTACGCGGCGAGCCACTTCTAGGCAAAAGGCATTCACAGCAATGCACGACTCAAGTTTCACGAGCACACAACGATTCTCGTTCACGAACGTCGCCACCGACTACTTTGCGACAATTAACGAACTGATCACTGACGTATACGATGCCTCGTTATTATACATATCGTGGCGCAACAAAGATAAGATTCGATCCCCGACGCTGTATTGGGAAGTCCCCTTCTCCCTCCCCCAATGTATCTCGGATACGGAGTCGTGAGCGCTCCGCGGCCACGATATTCGAAACACTGACGACAAGCATGAAACTCCGATGATTTATTTCGCGATTGCAGCTAATCTATCTCGCCGGATAACGAAGCTGTGAATTATAATGAAACCGGCCATACACGCGCGCACTGAGGGTCAAGGGTAGAAAAAAAAAATTACCATCCGAACCCAAAGACGAGAAAATTTATAGATTCGTCGAAAACTGCTCGGTACTTCGTTCGAAGATTAGGTCATTTATTTTTAACTAACTAACCGTCGATTTTAAGAGATAATATATATATATATATACTTTTTTTTTTGTATGATGTTTGGATCGTTTGTACAAGGACGAGAGTGCTGATGTAATTTTTTGTTCTTTTTTACAGATTCGACAATCGATCGACGATCGTGAAGCATTGCCGTGCTGAAATGGCAAAGAAGAAAGCGTCGATCTACAATTGATCACCGAGCTGGATGAGGCCAGTTTTGCGAAAAAGTTAAACAAATGGGATCGCGGCATATTGCGAAAGTTGTTAGCGTGTGGTGAGTTGCGAACGATGGCGATAGATATTCAAGAATCGCAGCAACAGCAAGAACCACAGCAGCAACAAATGATGATGACGACACACGAGATGCAGCAGCAACAGCAGCAGATACAGCCCCAGCAGCAGCAGCAGATGCAGGTGCAACAGCAGCAGAATCAACAAGCGCAGCAGCAGGCTCAGCAGCAAGCTCAGCAACAGGCTCAGCAGCAAGCGCAACAGCAAGCGCAACAGCAAGCGCAACAGCAAGCTCAGCAACAAGCCCAGCAACAAGCCCAGCAGCAAGCCCAGCAGCAAGCCCAGCAGCAGCAGCAGCAACAGCAGCAGCAACAGCAGCAGCAACAGCAGCAACAACAACAACAACAACAACAGCAACAACAGCAGCAGCAACAGCAAGGAAACGCTCAGCACAATGTGACCCAGGTTCAAGTTCAGCCTCAAGTGGCAACGAGTATACCGCAGCAACAGGTACGCAATCTTCACGCGTTGCCCTTAAGAAATAAAATAAGACTTTTGTTTGTCAATTTATATCCAATAGCTCCTTTAAACGTTCGAATATTTAAAGGATGTTGACATATGTTTATATATATTCGAGCATTTTTTTAAACATTTTTTGCAACTGTTGACTTGCTTCTGAACTTCGAAGAGCCAATGAGAATACGAAAATTGACACCTTGAAAAACAAACAGTTGCGAGAACGTTCACCTTAAGAAATAAAATGAGCCTTTCGTTTATTAATCTGATCCAATACTTCCTTTAAACGTTCGGTTATTCAAAAATTATTTACATATGTTTATATATAATATTCGTGCATTTAGAAAAAACAAAAATTCGCAACTTTTATCTTGCTTCTAAGTTTCGAAGGGCCAATGAGAGATCAAAAATTGATACCTTGAAAAATAAACAGTTGCAGAATGCAGTCGCGGTGTCGATGCAGCATCAGCAGCAGCAGCAGCACGGTGTATCAATGACGTTGTCCGGTCAGCAGGGTGGAGCGGCGATAACCACGATGGCAGCTCATCCCCAGGCGGTCCAAGTTATACAACAGCCGATGCAGAGTCAAGTTTATCACTTGCAGCATCTGTACAATACCCAAGGAACGCCGCTGTATCTGAACCCTCAGTCCATTCAGGTATTCTATCGTCCCGATGAATTTCGCAGGCTATCATTGCGGGGGAGTTTTATGTAAAAAAAAATAATGAACACGATGGCAGGTGATAACCGCTGGGGATGGAAATCAGTCAGCGACACAGTTGACGCCTCACATGCTGACGGCTGCCTCGAACCCCGGCCAAGGGCAAGGCCATCCCGGACCCGGAGGAGCGAAGGTTCAAGGCTTCCCGGCGGGTTATCTACCTGGTCCGGCGTCGGGGAATCCGGGCGGGGGTCAAACTCTCGTTTTCGGGCACGTCGGTGTCCTCGGATCGCCTCAATCACCACCGTCGCTTCAGCAACAGCAGCAGCAACAGACAGCGAACAAACAGGATCAAGTTCAAAAGGTAATTTCCACTTAGCCAACGAGACTAGTTAATTTGTTTATTTTTTTTGTTTTTTTTTTTTTTTTTACTGACTGATTTTTTCCACGCAGTACACAACCTGCACGACTGGGACGCCGACCGCGGGAAAGCCGGGAGGGATGCAGTTTGCTCCGTGGCAATTTGCGCCCCAGGTTGCGTGGGCCGGACTCCAGACACCGACGCTTCTCACAGCAGCGCCTAATCAGATATTCATCAGAGGTCCTGCGCAGCAGGATATGTTCATACAGAGTCCCCAAGCCATACAGACTCACAATGGTAAGTAATGTTTCTACACTCGGATCAGATTTTCTTTTTCTTTTAACTCTCCACTGTGAAACTTATCACGAATATTAAATTTTTCTACACGAACAGCACTGGCGGCCCAGCAGCAGCTACAAAACGTTCAGCAGATCGCGGCGGCAGGAAAGCCTCGTGTGATGGACATGCAGCAGCAGCAGCAAGCTAAACAGGGTGTCGGCGGTCAGAGACCGCTGAGTATACTTCCGTCCTCGTTGCAAGGCGTTCAGGGCGCGAACATTCGTCCGGCTAGTTCGGTCTCGACGCAAACTGTTCACGGTGTTCAGGCGACGGTACACGCACAGGTATACACGGAAGCCAAAAGCTCATTTATCTTCAACTAGAGACACCTTTTTTTTCTTCCTATCGGACCCACTTGGCAATCCCACCGTTAATAGATAAAATTGATCACTCATCATCTTACTTCGCACAAGACTTAGATTCTCACGACCTCTGTCCCTCGTTAAAAATACAACACACCGAGTACTCGTACTCTCGTATCCCTACTCTTTAATTTTAATGTATTTATTTCAAGTTTTTTTTCTATTATTTTATCCTCCAACGTAAATACGAAAATATGGTCTTCGATCGTTTTTTTTTTCATTCAGAGCGGAAAGTGCAATGGCAGTGGCGTTAAAGGCCGTGGTAAGCCGGTGGTTCGCACAAGACCCGGTCCAAATGCATTTCAGAACGCTACAAAGGCCGGTGCAGCAAATCAAACGAAATCTAATGTGCATCACGCAACAATGATAATGCAACAGCAACCCCCAGTGAGCAATAGCAACAACAATAGCAAAGTCCTTATAACTGCGAATGTTCCTGTGGTGACTTCTGCGCAACCACCTGGCTCACCTATGTCCACTGCTGACAAGCAAAACTTTGGACAACAAAACAAAACAGTAATGCAATCACCACAGCAACAACAGCCTCAAGGGCGTGGCTTGCAATGCAAACCGGCACCGATGCAACCGCAATATCAGCAGATGTTCATGCAGCAGATGCAACAACTTCAGCATCAGCAACATATCCAACAACAGTGCCAGCAGCAACAGACTCAATCGTCTCAACAGCAAATACAGCCGAAACCGTTGATGGGTAGGTCGAGTTTGAAAGATCGTAATTTACGTTATCCAAAGTCCGATAGTGATTTTTTTCTACCCAAAAACGAAACATTTGTAATTTAATCGTAACAGTCTTTAATTGATTTTTTTTTAATCCCTTTTCAGTAGGCATGACTTTGCAACAGCAACAGCAGCCACAGCAGCAGCAACAATCGGGCGTCGTACTCGGAGGCGAACGACCGATAATGCCAGTCGTGTCGATGGTAGCTACGACTTTGCAAATGAACCAAGTCCAACCCTCCCCGATGTCCGGGGTTCCTCAACAGCAGCAGATGCCGCAGGCGCTCAACCAAGCGATGATTGGCAATCAAATCGTCACTGGAAATTCGCAAGTTCAGACGATCCCGATGATAACTCAGCCGAACGAGCAACAGCATCAGCAGCAATTGCAACAGACTCAGGCAGCGCAGCCACCACAGCAACAACAGCCGCCGCAGCAGCAACAACAGCAACCGCCGCAGCAGCAGCAACAGCCGCAGCAGCAACCGCAGCAGCAACAACAGCAGCAGCCTCCACCGCAGCAGCCGCAGGATAACAACACCACTTCGATCGGTCCCTCCGCCGATCGAAATCATCAAAACGATTGCACGATACTTTCGTGTAACGTAACGAACAATGCGCAATCCGTCGAGGATTCTAAAACGCCCGCGAAGAAGGACGAACCTGCCGTGGAAGAGACACCTCAGAGAAACACGAACGTCTCCGGTTAGTGTCGATCGCTTCATAATTGTTCGCCCTTTCAATTTCTTGTGCTAACTGGAAATAAGAAAATAATTTTTTTTTTCAGAGGCCGAAACGAACAAGAGCGCCGCGAAGGACGATCGCTCGACTCCGGTCGGCAAGCACGAAGAAAAATCTTGCGGGAATCCTCTGATGAATCTTGCGAACGCCGTTAACTCGATTACGAACGGTGTCAGCAACGAGGAACCCCTCGCCGGCACCGTGACGACTCCCCTCTCAACGAACAGCAAACAGGCGCCGCCGAAAGCTCTCGTCAAGCCGCAGGTTTTGACTCACGTTATCGAAGGATTCGTCATACAAGAAGGTATAAATGACGCTCCAGAATGTATAGATATCATAGCAGCAAACTTGTTGTCTTGAGTCGCGTTTGTCAATCGGATCGTGGCCGTGATGTGAAGGAACTCGATGACTCTCAGTTGAGAAAGTAGTTGACGAATGAAAATCACCCGAGCCTTCGATTGATCGGCTTACATTCTGACTTACAGCTTCGGAACCATTTGCAGTTAATCGACCGTCGCTGAACGGATCCATCGGGCAGGAGACGACGGCCTCAATCAATAGGAATAACTTGGGTGACAAGGACGGCCACGAAGAACCGCCGGTCAAGAAAAGTACGGAACACTTTTTTATCGCTATTCAATACCCGATTTATCCGTCATTAGATCGTCCTATTTAATGTTCCGAATGTTTTGCTACCAAAAAGGAAAGAAACATGCACAAAATTCGTCACACGAGAGCGAAGGGAACGGAGTCGCGAGCGCGAAGTGCGAGGCCTGCGGGACTGTGGTCGACGAGCAAAATTGCAAACTGAAGAAGGACAAACGTTTCTGTTCGTCCGTTTGTGCGAAGAGGTGTGTATCTCCGCGATGATTTCACCTTTGCCGCAAGTACATTCGAGATTTATGTTGCATCGGTTTTTTTCTTTGCTTACAGTAAACGAAGGGAAACGCGTGAGCGCGAGACGGCAGAGAAGCAATGGACCGATATGGAAACCGACTCGAAGAAAAGTGACTCGGATACATCCACGAAAAACAGCGAGGACAAAGCCCTGTCTACGACGTCGACTCCTGTGGCGGAGGATACGATTCCGAAGATACAGCCAGTGAACTGGACGGTCAGTAAATTTGAACGACATCGGCTTTGGAACTGCTATTTTTTACTCGTGTGACGTTAATTTCGCTTTCGCAGGTCAACGAGGTGTGCGACTTCATTCGAGGCCTACCAGGCTGCGCCGATTACGCCGAAGATTTCGCAATTCAAGAGATCGACGGTCAGGCTCTCATGTTACTGAAAGAAGATCATCTAATGTCGGCTATGAGCATAAAGCTGGGACCGGCGTTGAAAATCGTCTCGAGAATCAACTGCATGAAGCACGAACTGATGCCGAATTCCTCGTCTCCCTCGTCAAACAGCAATTCGTGAAGCGCGATCGCTTGAAGACACTTCGAGCTCATCCCTACAAACTAAATCATCCTAGGGGCTACAGGGTCTGTGCAAGATTTATCCTCCGGGACAAGACCGAGACACTATTGGCGACCGTTTACTGAACTTTACTTCTCTCCTACTTTAGCGTCGTCCCGTCGTGTGAGTAACGGTCGTTTTTTTCGCGACCTGCGTCCAAGTCGGGGAGAAAGATGTGTCGGTCAGTGTGTCGGTCAGTGAAGTAGTGTAGACGGACTTCGAATATTTCTACGGTGTCGTAAGTTTTTCCGTTTTTTTTTGTTTTTTAAATCACGTGCTAAACGGACTTCCGCTATGGTATAACTATTACATGTACTTTGGATGTAGCGAACGGACAAAGCCTTGTTATCGTAGATCTTACTTTTGAATATTGAGAGAGAGGATAATAAGAGAGAAGAGAGACCACGGATGAAATTCAGTCTGGAACATATCTCACGCTTTATCCTTACGAGAAAGACATTTTGAGGTGTCCAACACGATTTGCGACAAAGGAACCCGCCTCTGCGGCGAATCGTGTTTGATGGCAGAGGGCGGTGGTTGCTGCTTCGTCAGATATGTTTTCCGCGATTTCATATTGAAATTTACGAAGTTGCGTCTCGCATGCGTTTTCACTAACCGAAATCGCATTATATCTGCATTACACACTATATATATATATATATATATATATATATTTGTGCGGCACTTATTATTTGTTGAAACAAAACGCAAGTCCGACTAATTATTACAAACTAGAATAATAACAGTAATTAACTCCTAAGATTGTAAATATAAAATGATAAGGTGTTCAGTATTTCATTTAGAATGAAGGTTTTATAGCGCTATACGAATAAGCAGATACATGAACAAGTTTATTATTCTGTTGTTGCCAGTTACTTTAATTTTTTAAATTATTTTTTTCCCTTCGTTTCACCATCTGAAAATGTTCCTCCGTATAATAATGCCGTTGAAATTCGGCCGTAAACTGCATTTCGAACGTCGAAACTGCCAAAGGATTTTTTACGATGTTATATATTTTTTTCTTTTTTGCAATTAATAGAATCGTGATTTTGGAAATATGAAAACGCACGCGAATTACGCATAACATTCGCAAAAATTTTTTAACGTACTATACAAAGGATGCTGTCTCAAATGCCTTTACAGAGATGGTCCATGAAAAAGTACAAAATTTGCCAATGAGAAAGAAAAAAAAAAGGAGACCCAAGATATTCATCGACGTCGTAAAGCATAGCTGGATATTTGATGATTTTACGTTAGAATATTTGTGTACGCCCTACTGTTTCTAGTCTCTCCGAGAGGCTGCTGTAAATAAACAAACAATGGAAATGAAAAACCAGCGGGTGGGTAATGAAATATATTGCTCAACGCAAAGTGGAAAGATAGAAGTGAATGAGGCTTGGATTTTAGAAGTAACATTTATCTCGCAGATTTATACAGAAGAGCAAAACATCGATGCATTTGGCATTGGCAAAGAACTTATTAACGGGTCTATTGCAATAAAGTATACAATTTTAAGAAACTGAGTTTAAAGCCAACGATCGCAGCCATTCCTGTAGTGAATAGCACGTGCGCGATCTCCGAAGATCGACTACCGTTCGAACGAAACGAACAGTTATGTACAAGTCACAGCATTCTCTTCGACCCATCGTCCTCCCGATGCAGGCCACATTCCGCTATGCTCCGGCAGACGCCACGAGAGTCGAGGGAATGAAGCAGCAATTTCTTCGCCGGCGGGACTACAATTGTGTGCCTTCCCTCAGCAACTCCTGTTCAATTTTTGCCTCTTCGACTTTACGCACGGGTCTCACGTACACAACGTACTCGTAAGCTTTGAAGAGGAGGTTGAGGGCACCCAATGCGGTGATGCCCATGCAGGTCCACACGAATCCATGGTGCAGTTTGTCCAGCACTGTTGACTTGTTCGGCATCCTCTTCATTGTTTACAATTATTATTAATTACGTTCAGTCGTGAAATTATCGACAATTATAGTCTCGCACCGGTTATATCGCGATTTTATAGTAATCTCGCGACTATCCCGACTATCTGAGGCCCTCGGGGTGAAAGTGAAACGAACGTGAAGTCTCATCGAAGAAAAGCGAAACCTTTGCGCGTATCTATCGAAGCGCATCCGAGGATAACGCAGTTCACCGATCGACGCGACCGCGTCGGAGGCGGGCGCGTCCTTGCCGACGTGTTTTCTCGCGTATGACTAACGCTATCAGTGCCCAGTGGAACGTTTACAACGTTAGGTGTGTCCGCGTCCTTTTGTCATTTAATTTCACCAAACAGTGTCCAATTAAGCAAATTTCACGGACTCGTCGAAGACCCAAGACGTTTCACTGGTAAGTCACGTTTACTTATTTTAAACTATTTACATGCATAGCTGTTCTCTAAAATTTCTTAATGTTTGTTGCTTTTTTTTTTTTGAACAACAGGTGCGCATGGTCACAGGGCGTGCCGATTGACAGTTTTGCAACTGTTGCGTCGCAACGACAATTTAATCGCGTTACTTGTAACAGAAACGCGAAGAATGAATTACGGAAAAAAATCGCCCAGCATGGGCACACCTTCCGTATACTCTCACGTAACGACTCGCAGCAGCGCCAATCTCAGATCATCCAGATCAGCGAAGAGCGTTAAAATACCCTGGTACCAGAAGCCCATACTCTCCAACGCTTTTGTCATCGATATACAAAGAGGAGCATTGCTTACCGGAGTCTTCTCGCTGGTACGTGCATTTGTACTTTATATATACTCTTGCAATTCAAGGCCGGTACGTTGGTTCAGTGGTTCGTGCGGTTGTCTCTGAACCAGAGTAACTGGAGGTCGAGGGTTCGATTGCTGGCATCATTGTTTCGATTGCTGGCATCATTGTTTCGTTGAGATATAAAAGTATTGGCATGAGACAGCTCCAGACATATATTTGAAGCATGCATGTACTTGTATGTGTGGGCCACAAGAATATAGCTGTAGGCCATGTTTATATTGTTGGCAAAACTTGACGTAACTCCAGTGCCGTGAATTGAATCTGGGATCGACTGTATCAGCATAGTTTTTCTGTAGTTTCCCTATGGCTTTAGTCATAAGAGTAAGGCAAACGTGATACAGGGAAGAAGTGAGCTCTAGCCACAAAAATGGGGGTACCGCATCGGTGTTAAGGACAAAAAACAGAAATGGACAAAAAAATAAATGAGGAATAGTAATTATGCATCAACCGAGCTGACCAGCTATAAGGCAGTAGCTTTCAGAAACGGGGGATAATACCGATATAAAAATAAAATATACTCTTGAAATTTTTTGGTCGGATTGGCATTAAACTTTTTGTTTCAGTTTCTGGCGATATTTACCATAGGCACGGCCATCTTCGATATATACTGCCTCTCGCAGGCTGCGCCAGGCTCCACTCACTATGGATACTACATAATTTCCTATGAATTTGTTTACGTAGGCAATCAGAATGGTAGGTGGAAAAGTCTAATACTAGAAATTTTGTTTAGTTTGTTTATTAACAACTGAAATGTACAAAATTTATTATTTGTTTCAGTGCGTAACGCCTTGATAGTCTTCGCGTTGTTCTCCCTGTTGGGAGCCCTTGTGGTGCTGGTAACTTCAATAATGCTGATTACCGCTCTGAGAAAGGAGCATGAGAAGAAGATGGTACCATGGTTGTGGAGCTTCGCGGTATTCACGATTTTTCGGCTGTTCGCATTTATATTCTTCAGTATCGTGAACGACTTGATATTCGCCTACAACATCATGATGTGCCTTCTGTGGATCGTTTTCGTATGCCTATCGGCATACGGCTGGCTGATAGTTTATTCGTTGTACATCGAGCTCTCGGATCTCACGCGTCTCGAGGATCTGGCGCACTTGAGGGTAACTGCGAAATTTGCGTTTTTTTTCCAAATATATTTTCTCCTAGCTTGTGACTTCGGGACGCGAATTTGTATTAAAAAACAAATGTAATTGCAGATCGGCACTATGCAGTCTCTGAATGCATCGACCACTCACTCGATCGCCGGATCACGACCGACGACACCGCACAGCACCGTATCGACGATGCCAGTCAACTAACATCGAGACACAAACGAGACACGGACGTGGAAGACGTAAAAAAGTGCGATTGTTTCGCAGTCATTTAGAGTCAAAGCTATGCTTCTCCGAACTCTCGGGCACAATGCCCCATTCCACTGCCATGCAAAGAGTGTAGATCCATTTGGATAATTCAATGCTGTTGAAGTTTTCGAAGTTTTTGAAGCACCGCGCGCCCGTCCGGTGTCTGCGTAACGCTCGAAACACGGCCAGGTATTTTTTTCCGAATAACACGAGGAATAAAAATAGACTCGGCCCCCGAACCGTCCTTTGAAAGTTAACGGTTGTCTACGTTAACGTACACAATACGAGTAATACATATTTTGTAAATAATAATTATCGATCGTACATTGAAAAAGAAAAAATTAAAAAATTAGAAAGTGTTCCGTCCAATAGGAAAATTATACAAAGTCTACGTATCTGAGAAGCATACCTGAGATTAATGAACAGTGTTGTTGCACTGCATTGAAGATCTGTTAGATATTATTGCACCAGAGTACGATTTAGAGTATTTTACATCGTTAAGTAATTATTGTAAAACAATTATTTACAAAGCGTTGATAGACTGTAAGATTTTTAAAAAGATTTCTTGAGTTTTCATTCTCACGATTCCGTCCATCTCTTTAATACATGCTAAAATACCATATGCCTTTTAGTCGATATATATAACAATTGACGCTAAGTTATACAATCGAACGACAACTACGATCGCATCACTGTGTACTCGCAAGATTCGACCGATTGTACGTTGACTGAAGTCTTCTAGGATTTTTTATGGATGTCCCGAGAAACCGTTCCATATTTGTAAATGAATTCTGGAGGGTTATCCTTTTTTTTTAATAAACCAATAAAGTTATAAACGAAATAATACATCCGTCTCTAATGACTACTCCTGCTCTACACTCGTCGAAATGTACATAACTTCGTGACCGACAATTCTATATATGTTTAATCAATTTTTCTTATTTTCGTAAGAAATTATTAATTTTTCTAACAATACCATGTAAAAATAACATATGATCGCTACTCGCGACCCGTTTGCAGTTAAAAAAATAATTAGTCAACAAATGTCGCCGAATACGACGATATCTAATGGGTTTCTAGATCTCGAAGTTTTCGACCTACAACCATAAGTAAGATTGGACTCTCTTGCACTTATTAATACTATTATGTACAGAAGATGATGTTTTAAAGTGCATTGTAAAAAACGAGCCACAGAAGCAACAATGATACCGTGGCCATCAGTGTATTGTGCATCAAGTCCAATCTGAAAACAATAAAAATGGTTAATAATCATTTTTTGCCGTGTTCGTGGCATTATTGTTAAAAAAAATGGTAAATTTAATGCACTGGACTGGAAAGTTTTATGCAAAATCTGGTACATTAAATTTAATGTACAATTGTGATTAAAAAATTGATGGATTTTTACGGTGAAATTAAAGTAAATTATTGGATTTAAAGTACTTTGAAAGATTTTAATATATTGTACGTTAATTTTTCATCACAATTGTACGTGATATTTAATATAGCACTTTATACATAAAAAACTTGCAGAACCAGGGATGGGCATCATTTATTCGAAAAATTAACAAATCACATGATGGTTTTCAACTCGTTATCTTTTTCAATTGATATAATGAATAATTTTCCTCTCGTTATGTATCTGAGTTTAAATAACAAATTAAAAATCATTCCTTATTTATTTCAAGTCTAAATAACGAATAAAACACCATTCGTTATTTGAACTCGACAAGATAATAAGTGGAAAACCATTCAGTATTTTAATGGTGCATTTAAGGTAGTCCGAGCGGTACGGTCCCGCCAAACGTGAGTTTCAGAGAAAATGTAGAACACTTCTCGATGGGATAAAAATCTTTAAAAAATCAAGCATATGGAAGGTGCTGCAAAGATTGTTTTTGTGAAATAATAATTCCAATTTGTCATTAACAAATTGAAGATAAAAATCATTATTCAATAAATTACCCGGCAACATCGTTAATTTGTCAATATCATTTTGGAATTATTGTTACATAAAAACAGTATTTGCAGCACCTCCTATATGGTTGATTTTTTTCAGATTTTTATCCCATAGAGAAATGTTTGCTTTTTTCCCTGAAACTCACGTTTGGCGTGACTGTACTGCTCGTACTACCTTAAATACTTTTGCATTCGAATGTGTCTATCCCTGATCAGTACATTAAATGGGATACGAATTTTGTTTTTACAGTGATTATCAATATTCGCCTACCTCTTCGATCTCTTCCGAGAAGCTTCCAGAGAGCTCAGATCCTCTTTCAAGAGATAAACTTTTACACCCCTCATGTAATTTCTGCAGTACGGCCCCCATTCAAATTTCTTCATAGTGAATTTAAAGATATGCCTGTCTTTTACATCCAACCGGTCCCACATGCCCTGCACATTGTTGTTAGTGAATATCCACTCATGAGTTGTGAACCAGGATACGAGCTCGACAATTTTATGAAGCTTTTTATAGGTACGCATGAGGCTGTAAAAAAAATTAAAATCGATGAGGAAACGATGACGCATGATAACAAACTGTAATCCCTTAATGACGTCTTACAATGGTTTTTGTCCCAGGCAGATGCAGAAGAAGTCAACGAAAAGGGCAGGCAGATAGTGTAGGAATATTTTGCTGATTTCATGCATAATTTTGGTTTTGTGAAACCTTATTGATATCTTCCACAGCTTCTGGCTCAACGGGTACTCCTCGGCGTATATGACATTGGTGGTGGTATAGTCTATCCAAGATATGGGAGCTTCTACGGTCGAGACGTAGTTATATATTAACATATTCTCGTCTCTCCTACAGAGTAAGAAGAAGAAAAATGGTAACAAAATTGGAGTAACGTTTTTACCTGAAGATAAATATTACAGGACTATCGCTCACCTTTCAGGCTGATTGGCGACATCCCAGGCGCTCGCGATGAGCGCATTTACAGTCAAATCTACCGGTACGACGTTCGCCGGAAGCGAGGGATTGACGTGCACTGTTCGGAGAATTCCCGACGCCACTGCGGCCACCGTACCGGTGGGACCGTAAAAATTGTCTATCCAGCCTGGTACCGGCTCTTCGGCACTCGAAGTTACTGAAAAGGCATCGAGATGTTAGTACAAACATTAATGGAGAGTGCGAGAGAACCGCTGCAAGAGCATTGAAGTCTCCGTGATGTGAGACCATTTCGCTCGCCCGACCCGTTCGTTTAATTCTCTTCGATCTTAACGCTACTTCCTGTTGGACCGTCGTCTTCGGGCAGCAGAACATCCACTGATTTCGTGATCATTTGCGATCTACCGCGAATTTTTTGGACATGCTGTGTCAACATCAACCTGTCCGATGCCAGACCCAAAAGAGCCCGAGGCTCGCTCCCCAAAACGCTGCCGGCAGGCAAATTGTCCTGGCTCGTGAGAGTCTCGAGAGAAACTCGGGTCATGGTCTCGAGGTCGTCCTCAAAATCGTATTCGGGATACATCGTCTCGAAGGGGGCGCGAATGCTCGAGTCCACGCGCTCTCGTCTCGGTCTTACTACCGTGTAAATCATTGCACAAACGAACAGTATTATTCGGCCGAGGAGGGTCAGTAAAAATATTCCTATCACAATTAGTATGTGGACGACTATGCTGATCGTGCCTGTTACGAGATACATAACTATCGCGAGACACATTACTTCTTTGTTACTGGATAATTGCACATTTCAACAGGGAATACTTTCGTAGGGGAATGTACGTTTCTTTGACGTGTCAGGCACGCTCTTGTTTTAACGCAGTTTATAACCGGTGGTGGAAACAATTGAGATTCTGGGAGAATGCCATCGTCTCAGTGCTTTCGATTTTGTAGTGCCTGCAATTGTATTATATTTTCAGGCATCGATGAGAACTCGATAATATATTTTCGCAAACGTTCGCATGAAGGGTGCGTTCTTGCATGCAGTTTTGCTCCGTTTGACTAAATTTATAAATATTCGAGAGTATCCGTTCGGCTAAATTCCCAAATACTCGAGAGTATCCAATAAGAGTTCTTATATTCCAGCCTGTTCTCAGTTCAGGGTTTAGTTTTTATACAAATCTGCCTTGATAAGCGTTGTTTTTTTTTTATCAAAACGGACGAAATGTATCCCGTGGAACGAATCTGATGTATCGTTGGCAATTAAAAAAACTTTAGCCGATCGGAGAAGAACTGCATTCGAGACCGTACCTAATGCATTCGACTTTATAGCGAATAGCTGAGGCACAATTGTACGATATTTCTCGGCATCGACGAGAACTCGAGAATATGTATATTTCCTGGTTTTTCGAAAACGTTTTCTAAAGACCCTCGTCTCAGATTTTACATAAATAGCATTTTTCATTTTGCCAGTGAGTATATTTTCCATGGAACGAGGGATACTGGTTTCTGCGTAGTTCATCTCAACTGCATACTTTTTCCCCACGATGCGCGAATACTGATACCAGCGGTTAGGAATTATTTAATTAATTAATTATCAATGCTAATGTACAGATTATACGTTGGGTGCAGGTTCAAGGATTTACGACGAAGAAATCGGCAGGAAGGAAAATGAGACTAATGAAAAAAATCCGAGGCCGCGGTCGTCGAATCAATAATGAAACGTAAGTCGACTATAAGTCAACTATAATCAACTTTTTTATAAAACTAGTTCATACGGGCGCTTCGCGCGCGCTAACACGTTTCGAACGAATAATCACCTTATTTGAAATCAAACAGTTGTGCTCGACACGCGACCGTATTAGCCTGACAGTCAATTTAATTTAATTTTTCCGAGTCATGACTCCACTGATTTCAGTAAAATTACATCCAACTTAATCGAAGAGCAGCGATAAAACGTAACACAAGTCTGCCGCGTTCTCCGTGTAGAGCCTCATGACCACTGTCACTTAACCGCTGCTTCACGGCTTGACGGCTGCCATCCGACTATTAACGGCATTGGCGGAATTGACGGCATGTTGAAGAGCGGATATTACTCTTGATTAATGCCGCAATACATATCTTTTTTAAATAAAAAAAAAAATTCCATTAAAAATCGAAGATGGCGGAAACTGGGCCGTTTATCTTAGGAACACCAATCTCTGGGGAAAGAACCGTCTGTGTATGACCAGTCTTTCGCAGTTCCCCTGTTTCCTCGTGCGAATGCGAAACAGTAAGGGGGTTAATCGGCTGCGGACTTAATCCGGGAGGAAGGTGGGGTATGTAAAAGGGGAAGGACTCTGTACAGATGGAACATATATAAAGAAATATATATCCTATAATATCGGATAACAATAACCGATATTCGACTTACCGATAGCCGGTCGGAATATCCCGACACTGAGTCCCTCGCACTTGTCCCGAACGACGTTTTCGGCCAGTGCTTTGGTAAACGTATAAGTGTTGGGCCATGCACCGAGTATTGTCGGAGTCATTTCCTCGATCTCTTGATCCTGCAGTTTGTCCAGCAGGGTGTTCAGGTCGTCGTACTTGAACGAGTGCTGATAGAGCGATTCGTCGATCCTCGGCTGGACACAATTTGCGTAAGCCGTCGATACGTGGATAAACGTCTGTAAATAAAATCGGGACACATATTGCTGAAGGTAATTGCTCGGCAAATATTAAGACTCGTGTATGGACATTGAGGCTCGCGATACGACGGCACGAATTCGCTTTGTTCAGGTAACCCTCGAATTTAGTGTTTTTTTTTGTCTCTCGAAGTCGTGCACTTCTGAGAGTTCTTTACGCTAAGAAAAAAAAACCTTCGTGTTTGCCGATGAGTGAAGGATTCACGTTCGTTTCTGGAAGTGCACTCAAGGATTCGTCTTTTCGCCCCTGAACCTCCCCGATTCGACGAAACGACTCTTCGATATTTTTTTCATCTCGCGAAGTTCAAGAAAAAAAAAACTCAAAGAAATTCTGAACGATCTCGCGTGGCTCGTAGCCCGCGACCCGTGAATATCAATCGGGATAAACAAAGAGCCAAAAACGTTCGTTCCTCTCGAGACTGCCTCGCCGTTTTTCAGTGTTTGTTTAGAATATATGAATTTCGAAAGCGCATAAATTAGTACGAAAAATAATGTGTATGACTAACGCCAATCAGTTTCTAGCGAATTCCCGTTGCGCCCGACGAGTACAAAAGTTTCTGATACGTCATCCTACTCGCGATTTTCATTAGCGCGCTAATGTCATCCTACTCGCGATTTTCATTAGCGCGGTGGCTTCCGCGTACGACTCAGTCACATTGTACGCGCGCGTTAGAAGCTAAAGCAAATTTGAATACATAATTATATAATCGGCGGAACTGCGGAAGGAAAATACGAAAACCGAGCGCGATGCTCGTCCCGGACAGCTTCGATCTATTCGGCAATATTTATTTATTTATTTATTTATTTATTTATTTATTTATTTATTTATTTAAATGGAAACGGGCTGAGCCCGATTGCAAGTTAATGACAAACACCATCGAGCGATTTGAAGCAGTCAGAGTGACCAGAGACGAGATGATACAAGGTGAAAAAGAAAAAGTACATAAAATAATTACACCCAGAAAAATAAATATTTATTTGGTTTAAATAAATACTTTTATTGATTGAATACTTTTATTGATGAATAAATATTTATTCAAACCAAACAAATAATTTTTTTCGGTGTAGTGTATAACAGAGGAGGCGTAAAAGACGGATGCTACAAAAATAATTCAGAGACTCATAATCTGCTTTCGAGCAATCGTAGGAGTCTTCAAGAGCGCAAATATCACCTCTATTTACACAAAAGCTTAACAAAAATAACGGAGAAACGAGGATGATAAATGACGTTGAACAATGACTCTTCTGACTTTCGCCTGACTCAATATGCATTTAATATGCGTTCCCGAGTTGTAACTCCTCGTCTCGGTGACTCATATTTGTTCATTTTCATTTATCTTTTTTCGCAGACAAGTTTTCTCAATATTTTTTTTTAGAATTCCAGCAGTCATGGACGACAGCGAGTGACACCTCGTGGCCTGGGCGCGCAAAGAAGGCGAGAACGTACACGCAACTCCGAGCGCGATGAAAATGGTCAGCCTGAGGCCGGAGCGTCTTTAGGTTTCGTCGCCCAAAGCCGAAGAAACTCAAAGACCCTCGGAGCACACGGTACACCGTGCCTGGATTACGATACGCGACGGCCCCGCGAAGACGACCGTTTCGTGACATAACGCCACGTATTATTGCACGAGCCCGACACAAGCTACGTGCCACTCCTGAGCGCTACTCGGGCTGACTCCGATTGCCATAAGAGAGATTTCGGCGCATGACCCCGTTACGAATGGGGGTTGGTTATGAAATTTTATCGCTCGTTATTGTGTCACTGGCGAGGCGAGAGTATCCTCGCCTCGGACACGCGCGATAAGCAGTGGCGCAAAAAAAAAACCACATCATCGCATACATTTGATACCGATGTAAATACCTTTATAAATTCACTTTGAGTCTCGGTATGCGTCTGCATGCCGAGATCTCCTCGTCCCGTACCCTCGCGATAAATAGTGGCACAAAAAGGAACCACATCATCGCATATATTTTATACCGATGTAAATTTTCTTATGAGCTCGCTTCGCGTCTCGCCATTCATTAACATGCTAGATCTCCACGCCTCCGACACGCGCGACAAACAGTGGCACAAAAAAAAACCTAACACGGAGAAAAACACTTGTTGGTGCAACAAGGTCTTTGTTACCGTAACAAATTTAGATTGTTAGTATCGGGATGGGAAAACCAGCTTGTAACCATAGCAACATTAATTGTAACATAGCAACAAGAAAGTTTTGTCGCGATAGAAAAACTAATTGCTTCAACGTAGTAATTTTTTTTTTTTGCTGCTTTGACTAATCGTTTTTCTGCGGGAACGATGTCATTGCCAGGAAAACTCATTTTGTTAGAGCAGCTGAACCATTTTTCTCAGTGCATCCTCGCATATATTTTATATCGATGTAAATTTCTTTCTAAACTCACTTTAAGCCTCGGCATGCGTTTGCACAACGCGATCATCTCGACGGTGCTTCTTACGTTGATGGCCATGGCGACTTTTATTTTCTCGTCGAAGCGCACCGTTGCCGCACTGTGGAAGACTATCGATACCTTAAAGAGGGAACAAATACGATTTATAAACAAACAAACAAAAAAAATGAAAATACGATTTCATCACGCAATTCGGAAGAGGGATCGACGATGATCGAGATATCCACCTGTAGATAAATGATTGATACAGAAGGTGATCGATCGATGATTGATCCCTCGTCCGGAGTTTCCTTGTACGACAGGTAGGGAAGAGCGGGGCAAAATGGGGCAGCGGAGGCAAAACGGGACAGTGGAGCAAAACGTAATTTTCCAATAATTTTTAGATGGTACTGTGGGGCAAAACGGGGCAGAAAATCCAGATGTATCGATGGGGCAAAATAGGGCGTCCAAATTTTTATTGGAAAATTGCGTTCTGGCCTATCGTCCCGTTTTGCCCCACTGCCCCGTTTTGCCCCGCTCTTCCCTACATAACTATCGTCGGAGCGAAAGTTTTCTCAAAGGTCGCGGGATCTTTGTTCGGCTTCCATGCAGCCGCCGATCATCGAACCGCGACAGCGAGATCTCTCGTTCGCGATCTTTCTCGTATATCAACATTACGTCACGTCGCGAAGTATCGGACGCGGAGGAACTCTTACATCTCGTTCGAGGCGTTCGCGATCGGTGGAAGAAAGTCCGAGTCCTACCGAGCTACAGTCGCCCGATATCGCGACTACTTTGTGCCGAAATTTCGGTTGTTCTTCCCTCAGCCGGTCGTAGACCTTCGATAAAACAAATAATAATAATAATCAAATAAAATTCACCTAGTTGCAGATCAATTTTTCGAAACGCGCCGACGTAGCTTCGCACGGAAAATCTTTGCTTACCGAATCGTTGAACAGATCCTCGATCCGCTCCTCGACATTTTTACCCTTCTTGCCTCGCACGAGCAGATAAACCGTCGATACATCGGAACAACTTCGCAACAGTTTCTCTATGAGAATCTTACCGAGGAAGCCCGTCCCGCCTGAAAAACGAAAAATAATAATAATTTTTTAAGCACATTCTTTCTCCAAACTTATTGGCGCCTCTTGGCGCTATTGGCTCGCCGGAGGCTGACGTGCAGAAATGAAAAATAGATATGCGACGGATCGAGAGTGGAGAAAAATGACAAAACGGTGAAAGCCCGAGGAAGTGTGTTCGAGTCGTCGCTGCCGGGAATGTCGGGAAAAATAGCTCGACACTTTTTCCCGTAACATTTATTGTCGGTGAGAGCGCGCGATCGACTTTTCACGCGGACTGCGAATATATTTTTTCGAGCTCTAATGACACAATAATTTTCTCGTCACCGAAAAAAACATGTTCATTTTTTTTGGTCGAGCAGGCAGACTCGAGAGCACGCTGCCATCGCGGGTCTCCAACTCGACGCGCAAGACCATTTTCATGAGTCAATTAGAGCCGATCTAAATTAACGAATGAACATTTTCGCACCTGTGATAAAGACGCTCTGACCGGCGTAGAAATTTTGAATGGAAGTTCCCCGATTTACGGCGAATCCATTCTCGTCGAGATTCCCTTCCGTCACGTCAATGTTATTGTTGTTGCTCCGGTCGTTGTTGTTAAACTGTGGCTGTAAAATTAACAATAAAAAAATTAAATTAAAAAAATATATACACTAGGACCTCGACTTCATTCACAGCGGCCGGACCGGCTCCGCATCACACCTACAAAAATCGAGGTTGTATATTTTTAGTAAGTAACTGTCGAGCATGACCTATGGCTGTGTACTCCGATCGATATTCGCTCCGTGGTGGGGACTGTTCAGGAAACCGAGGGCCCAAAAATCGAGGTCTTAGTGTATATATTAAATTAGCAAAAGAAAATAGCATCGGGTTTGTTCGTAGAGCGCGGAGAGACCGTGGAGCAAATCGTGAGGAAATCATGCGATGCTTTCTCCACGTCTTCGTCTCTCCCCGGTTGAAAAATAACGAATCCTCGGTGAGTTCACACGCCGTGTCGATTCGTTCGGTTCTCCTTTTCTCTTTCCCCGATCTCTCCCTCTTTCTCTCTGTCGCCCGCGAGAGATATCTCCATCGGTCCGTGCCGCTCGGAAGAAACGATTCGTTACGTTAGGAAAGTTTAACCGGATGTGCCGGAGGGGACTTTTATGTAACCGCGCTATCTCCATTAGAGTGGAGACTCTACGCAGATATGCCGTCTCGCGTTATAACGTTATTACGGTGTTTACGTTACAAAACACGACGTTATGAGTCTCGCCATGCACAAACGCCGTTGAGAATTGACGGAGGCAACAGTTGCGTGGTTCGACGACTAGGAAGTCCGGAAAATGCAGTCGAGAAAAGATTCGATGCTCACAATGTGGAAAATCGTCGTTAAACTGAAAATGGTCATAAAAAAATCTTTTCTGAATATAATTATTTTTAAGGTCGCATATTAAACGTTAAAAAAACAGGACGTTATGCACCTAGCCATGCACAATCACCGTCGAGAATCAACGGACGCAACAGTTGCATAGTTTGACGGCTAAGAAATCCGATAAAAATTATTTATTTGGTTTAAAAGAAATCTGAATATAATAATTTGTCGGGTCGCATATTAACCGTTAAAAAGCAGAACGTTATGCACCTCGCCATGCACGAACCCCGTCGAGAATCAACGGACGTAAAAGTTGCATGTTCCTACGACTAAAAAGTCCGGAAAATGGAGTCGAGAAAAGCTTCGATGCTCACACCAGTGAAAATGACTTATTTAATAAAAAAAATCTTCTCTAAATATAATAATTTGTAGGCCCGCATATTAATATGTTTTTCTTTTTTTTCATGTATCTCGGACTGGGTCACGAGGAATGTGCGCGGCGAGGTGCATTCCATTCGCGGAGTGTCGCGAGGGGCCACCCGCCGATTTCTGCATCGTTACGCTGCGTTAGCGATTACCGAGCCGGCACGGGGTTCGACGCCGAGCTCGAAGTTACAACACGAAAAATTCGTCAATTAATTGGCACACATCGTCCGTGAAATTTTACTGACTTCGTTGGAGCCGACGTATCCTCCGAGGTGTCCGGGTTCCAGAAGCATCTTGCCCGCGGGTTGCTGGACCACCCTTGCACTCGTTCTCTCGTCGTACGGCTCGAGGGCGATGAAATTTCGACGACAATATTTGTGTTCTCGTTCCGCGACACTCCCGGCACTTCCCGAGTCGACCGAGAGAATTATCAATTCGGCTGCCCGGCCGAATCGCGACCGCGTACCTTAGCGAATAATTCGAGACTCGGAGAGTGGCGAAGTGTTTGCTCGTACCTCGAGTTCCGCTGTAATGTCCCCCCCGTTTAGCTTTCTTTCGCGAGCGGTCGAGGCAGATGCGACGAGTTATCGTTCCCGGCCGGCGCACTCGTGGATCGTTGCAGAAACGATCTCTCGATCGCGATTCATAGTGTAATGTCACTCTCGATCACTTTCGTCAAACTCGCTTCGTCAAACCGAACGACAGCTCATCGAGCACTGAAGCCACGGCGGAGTGAATTTCTCGTTTGTTTGATCCTCGAACGTCGGGAGAGTGACTGCGAGTGTGACGTAAGGGGGTAACCGCTGTACAGTACGAAGCTACCACTGCCACCACCGATTGCACTTGCGCCTTTGACGAGAGACGGTACGAATTTCACGGAGCCACTACGTGCGCCCCCCCCCCCTCCCCCCTGGTGACGGTCATCGAGCACGCGTCAAACTCCCGAAAAAAAACGGTACGTTACGTCCCCGCGCGAAGAAAATATTTGTCAAGAGAAAGGCTCGGAGATATCAAAGGGCATTGTCGTTGCTTCGAGGGAGCTGGAAATTATTCTTGGGATAAATAAAATACGTATTTGGGTTTAATCTAATGTTCTGCTTGAATTTGGGCCAGAGCCGATGTCGGATTCGTGTTCAGCTCGGACTAATTCAGCGCGGACTATTCGAGTTACGACATTTTCGGGAGCCCTCTATTGAATGCGAAAAAAAATTGAAAAAATAGCTGTTCCATCACTCGGTGCGGAAATGGCCACTTTTCTGCCCGTTTCGCGTGCGTAAAACCGCCATTTTCGCACCTTGTGATGAAAAATTTCGTACATCCCTCGTGCGAAACACTTTTTCGCACTTGTATCGAAATTTACTATTTTATCCGTGCGAGAAACAAGTTTTTATATATTTTTTTTTTCGATATTTAGCATTGACGAAGCATTCCGACGTGCGTGAGATGGTCCCATGCTGCTCCACGGATGCACTTTGCACCGGATATATAAACAAAAAACAATATATATTTTCAAAGACTCACAGGTTGAACAAGCCTCAGCGTCTTCCTGTAATCCATATCAGGAACGGAAATTCTATTTTCTCGTCCGCGGACGTGTGACGATAGTGATGTTGGATGGTTCGGGATTAACTAAGCCTCGAGCTCTACGATGCTTTAAGTACATCTCGACCGGATGCTGGGTTCACTGGTTTATTTATTCCGAAGTTGCGCGCACGTGAAGACATTACAGTAATTTATTCTTCCACATCAGCAATTATATATATGCTCCAGCATCAACTATTTTTTCGAAGCTTGAAACTATCGCATAACTCATGATTATTCTAGGGGGAAAAACAACATCAGACCACTATTCTTCCATTCATATCCATACATGCTAGTGTAAGTTACGGGCTCGAACGATTCGATAAAAAACTCGTTCGAAGACAAAAAAATTATTTAAAGCTTCCATGCAATAACACGAGTGCATTGCAGATAAAGAAGTCAAAAACGATATGCAACGGAAAAACGTTCTGTTTCAAGCGATGAATCGGTGCTGACGTTGTTGCAGCCGATCATTATAAAACTACAACAACACATTGGAACTTTGTAATATGAAAATGTGTTGTTGATTAGCTCCGGACGCTGCGTGCGATTATCGGTCGGGCAATTTTCCTCGTGACGAGAAGAGTCGGATAGCGCGTTGTAGATCGGTACGCGGTGTCGATAAGACGTAGGACGAACGTATCGGGATTTTGCTTTCCATATCGGCATTCTTGTCACGTATTCCTGCGGAAAGGCATTGGTCACGTAATCGGTGAGGGTGAGCGCGTGTTAATTTTTAATTTTCACTCTTGATGGCTCGAATGCATCAACGGCCGGAACGAGTTTTAGTGTGCAACGGGAAATTCCCCAGTGGACATTGATACCGGCACCAGCTGTCTGAGAATTCGAGGAGCAGCGGTCAAGTGCCTGCACTCGACAAGCCTTGAAACGTGAGCCAGAAATATTATAGAACGATTATTCGAAAATTATACAAAAGTCTATATTTAGCATGTATAGTTATGCATGAGACTATATTTCATCAAGTTATAACGGCTGGGGTTTGCATCGCACAAACTTCACTGTTGAAAAGGAAAATTGCAAATTTCATGCACCGGACAGGGGATCTTTATGCAAAAAATGGTTCATTAAATTTTATGTAAAATTGTGATAAAAAATTAACGGACTTTTAAAGTGAATTTGAAGTAAATTATTGGACTTAATGACCTTTCATTGTAACTTCAAAGTAAATGATTAAAAGTAAAGTAATTTTTAATTTGTTAATATACTGTACGTTAATTTTTCATAACAATTGTACATGAAATTTAATATACCAGTTTATGCATAAAAACTTCCACTATGAGTACCTTAAATCTCATACGATCTTTTTTTACAGTGAAGCTCACTTAGAGAATAAAATTCTCCAAGTGAAAATACATTGACAAAGACTTGCTAATGGTGAAATTCGATGTCATGCAGATATCTTCACGGCCATGTATAATTTAACATAAAATTATACAACCCGCACCGGGTTAAACACCGTCAAGGTGCGAAAGTTTGTTTTAATTTTCATCCTTGAATTTTAATCGATTGGTTTCTCGTTTCCGGCAGGTGATTGGAAACACTGGCAGACAACGAAAAATTAGCTACGAAAAAACAGAGTTCTATCCGGCTGTCATCCGGACGTTCCGCATCTCTTCGTCAATCGATCCGTTTCACGATGGTTTCCTAACTCTCGAGATCATCCGAGCGGATTAGCGACGAATTAGAATTATTAACGAATTAGAAGCTAACTCGTAGAGAAGGACGTTCGGCTTCTGGGTCGATCGTAGCAGCCACCGCGGCGGTTCTCCACTTGCGGTAAACGTACCAATGCCCGGACAGTTAAAAGCATCCCCACCTTCCAGCAGTTATTAATTGGTTATTAATATTCTGTGTAAAAAACTGAAACCAATGACCATCTGATAATTTCTACTTTCCAAAACACATCGATCAATTACAAGAAGACAAATATTTTTTTAATTACGGAAGAAAATAACAAAAGAGTTTAAATGTGGCAGTCTGCGGACGCGGTTTTTCGGCACGTGCCGATATTCGGACACTGATATTCGGATATTGGCCAATCGGCCAATCATAGATTTCGAGAATCCCGATGCATGAACATAACTAGCTCATATTAACGAAAAGAATTTCTTTGCCATTTATTAATTAAATCGGCGGAAAAAATTATATTTACGCGAAATAATGCCGAAGATAAGCTGCGTAGAAAGCTGACCAACCCAACTTCCGATTATTGTTTCTGGGATTGTTGACTGGGACGTGTCCGAGCATTGGTACTGTTACCTCGTGTCAACCATCGAACGATTGGAATGCAAATTTTTCTCGCAATATTTGTGACTATAATGTGACCGGTAGAAAATAAACATAAGAATACGTTTCGGCCGAAAGTTCATCCTCGCAGGCTGTAATTTTTCGACACATTGACTGCCTCCTCGCCGGAACAGTTATACAATGTTCCCGGTGTCGGATGGACACGAGCCTCGAACTGGCGGCCCACCGGGCTAAGAGTTACGATTACGCAAGGCAGGGAACAAGCGCGCGTTGGATGGGTCGAGCGGCGATAGATGTATGAATATTCTTTCGCAACGTGAAAGTCGAAAGATTATCACCTTCCCCTATCTTTCTCCTTCCCCCCATTTGCGAGGCTCGTTAGCGCAACTTTTCCACTGACCTCGAATCGGCTCCCCCGAGGTCTCGGCTAGTTGCAAGCTCGAAGGTTGAGGCGAAAGGAATTAAAGAAAGAATACATTTTCTACTCTAACGACTAACTTTTTATTAGATTAATTATTCTCCGTGCAAACACTGCTACACTAATACTTTGTCTACAGAAGTATCGATTAGAAAAATAAAAAATAAAAAACGTTCGCCACATTCCTTGGCGAACCGAAGTCTAGGGATTACACTTATCGACACTGAGGGCTCGGGCGGAGGCAGAGGGTTCGATCGTTTTGTATTAAAGCTGTAATTATTATTTTGTTCTTTCTCTCTTTCGACGATCTTTGTGAAACTCGATACGAGCCAGTTGCTTGATGGGCGTTGGAGTTACTCGGATCTCTTGGTTTCTTTTTCCTCTTTTCTTTGTGTCCTACTGTTATTTCATCGTTCAATTATATTGTCGCTGACCGATGCGAAAATGCTCATCGATCCTATCGGCGCGAGCAGCGTGTAAATCTTGTACAGAATCCACCCGGCGAGCGCTATCGAAGCCAACTGAATAATTTTGTGAAGAATAAGAAATTTGGCCATTCGCTTTCGGGCCATCGGAATCGTGCTTGGATCCTCCTTAAATATGTGCAGTCTCACGCCCACTATGCACTTCCGCATGTACTCCTCCCAATCGAAGTCCTTCATCGAGAAGAAAAATAACTTTCGATCTTCCGACGATAATTTTTCCCAGAGGCTCCTCGTATTGGCGAAACCGAACTCCCACTTGTTTGTGCTGAAGTAGGTCGTCACCGTTGAGAATTTGTGGATCTTCTTGTAGATCTTTAGGGCCCTAGAGATATAAAAAAAAATTAATAATTGGCACGAGGAAAATGAACGGCACTAGCTCGGAATCTTATTCGATATTTTTTATTCTACCTGGGCTTCTGTCCGACGGCGAAGAGACCAATGTCGATGACGAGGGCCGGCATTATGTGCAAGAGAAAGCTCAGAACGTAGAACAAGAAATAGTTCTTTGTCGTTACCATGCTGTAGCACCAAATACTTCTGCTGCTGGGCATCGTCTTGCCGTACTTCAACGCAAGATTTACGTATCTTCCCCATGTGAAACTTTTGCCCCACGAAGAGTGGTAATTGTAGATCGGTGGAGTGGCCGCCTCGTTCCTAAAAATAATAGGCGGGTATAATCGAACCGTAGCTTCGACAGTATCAATTATTCCTATAATAATAATTATTATTATTATTATAGTTTTTATCTCGAGGGAACTGGAGGCGAAAAATTAAAAAAATCGCCGTTAATAAAATCTTCCGAATCCATTGACGAGGGGGTCTGTGACTGTTGGCTTGACGAACGTTCGATCGATATTTTTGGTTCTACAAAATCGCAGGAGGAATGGGTCGAGAGCGTCGCCATGCGCGGACGGACCAACGTAATGCAAAGGCAAACCAGTTCTACGAATAAATTTGACTATCCGCCGTCAAGGTATTTAAAAATCAAGGTAATTATTCTTGTAACTGAAAAATCATTTTCCCGATGAGTCTATCGAGTTCAACGAACTCACTTTCATCTTTTATAATTTACAATTTTTTCATATTGTTTTTACTATTCGCGCTATGATAACGAAGGCTCACTTGTTATTGGCTATGTCCCAGGCAGTCGCGATCAGAGCGTTGACCGTTAAATCTACGGGTACCAATTCGGCGATGCAATCGTCGTCGATGTTGAGAGTTCTGATTAATCCAGCTCCGCACCCTACCAGAGCGCCTGTTGGTCCGTAAACGTTGTCGACCCATCCCTCCACGGGTTCTCTGTACGAGGAGATTACTGTCCAATTCAGAGAAAAAAAAAATACCGATACATTGTCTTAAAGATCCATGCGTCAAACCTCCTCAGTACGAGAAGATTACCGTTGCATTCGGAAGAAAAAAAATCACAATACAGTCACTTAACTATCCATGCGTTTTTAGCCATGCCTTTTATCCATGCGTCGAACCTCCTCTTTACGAGAAAATTACTGTCGAATTCAGAAAAAAAATACCAATACATCGACTTAACAATCCATGCGATTTGACTCATGCATTTTATCCATGCGTCGATCTCCTCTCTGCAAGGACGTTGGTATCGAATTTAAAAGAAAAAAAAATACCAATACATTGATTTAACGATACATGCGTTTTTACCCATGCGTCGAACGTTCTCCGTACGGGGAGATTACCCGCGAATTCAGAAGAAAAAAAAATATCAATACATTGACTTAGCGACCCTGCGTCGATCCTTCTTCGTACGAGGAAATATCTTTCGAATTAAAAAAGGCCGATACATCGACATAACGATCCATGCGTTTTTACCAACCGAGTATCAAAGAGCTTACTAAATGAATCTTTGCTCACCTATGGCCGGTCTGAATATCCCGACAGGCAAGTCCTTTCCGTGCTGCTGTATCACCTGTTCCGCTATGGACTTGGTGTACGTGTAGGTGTTTGGAAAGTCACCGAGAAGCGTTTCGGTTATGGCTTCGAGCTTCCCATCGTCGAGGCTTTGCACCAACTGTATTATGTTGTCACCTGAGATGACATAACGCGTATTAGAGTCGACCTGTTAGAAAGTTTATGTCCGTTGGCTGCGCCACTATCTTTGTCGACTTACCCGTCAACGGTGTATCGTAGAATTTCTCGTCTATCTCCTTTCTATTACAGTTGCTGTATGCGGTCGAGACGTGGGCTACGGCCTGGAAAAAAGAAATGGTTCGTCAAAAGCCATTCGGGATATTTTTTATCCCATAGCAGAGCCGTCAGCGCGCTCCGGAACATTGCCGAAACAAATCTGTTTCCTTTTTTTCGTTTACGTCGCGATAAAAATTTCTTATTGATAAAGCGACAATTTTTTTTTATACATTTTTTTTTTATTACGTCGGAAATGGCAATAATGTCTTACTCGGAGATTATGCATGAGTTTGCACAGCTCAAAAATCATCTTGCTGTTTTTTTCGTCTACGGCGCGATAAAAAATTCTTCATTGATAAAGCGACAATTTTTGGAAATGGCAATAATGTCTTACTCGAAGATTATGCATGCGTCGGCACAGCTCCAGGACCTCCTTGGTGCCTCCAACATTAATAGCCACTGCCTGTTTGAGCTTCTCGTCGAATCTCACGGTCGCCGCGACGTTAAAGACGACAGATATATCGCGCAAAAGCAGTTCCCTGTCGGGAGCCGAGATTCCGAGACCCGGAGATCCGCAATCGCCTCCCACCGCAACGATTTTGTGACGGAACTTTGGCACTTCCTTCTTCATGCGTTCAAAGATCTGTGAGAGAGAAAAGAAGATTGTAAAAATCAGAAACGATATTTTTTTTCACCCAGAAGAATAATTTATTTGACGGCCACTGTTTATTTGGTTTGAGTTAAATATTTATCTGATTTAAATAAATATTTATTGAAATTATTAAATAAATATTTAACTTAAATATTTTTTTCGAATAAATTTTTTTTCTGGGTGTTCCTACCTTTCATTGATCTGATTGTTTTTTTCCACGTTATTTATCGTACTCACTGGATCGTCGAAGATATTCTCGAGCCTCTGATGAACGTCCTGGTTCTTCTTCGGTCGAATCAGAATGTAAATCGACGATATGTCCGGGCACGATCGCAGTAGCTTTTCGATCAGTATCTTGCCGAGAAATCCCGTACCGCCTGAATGTAACGGAAGGGCAATTAAATCGCGCGTTAAATTGCAAATTAAATCGACGAGTGGAGAAACTGTTTTTACGCAATCGAGCATACCTGTTATGAAGATATTCTGACCGGAATAGAACTGCTGGATGGGCGTCCTCAGATCGAGCTGAGCCCCGTCGGCGATTACCGTCATAGCTCGGCTGCGAACGATATAAAGAAAAAAAAGGAATTTAATGATCGAGGAAACTGCAACCGGATCTACCTACATCGTGTAGATCGTTGTCTGCGATCTCCACGCCTCGGTCCAAGTTCAAGAACCTCTTATCCCCAACACGAATTTGGATTTCTGCCGATATAACCGGCGAACAAAAACAGGATATTTATGAGCTTCAATCCCGACCTCGCTCGCGCGCTACCGATGTTCCCTCGCGCCTCTCGTGACTTCAAGGTAGTCCGAGCGGTACATGCCGGCGAAAAACGTGAGTTTCAGGATAAACCCAAACATTTCTCGATGGGATAAAAATCTGAAAAAAATCAACCGTATGGAAGGCGCTGCAAATACTGTTTTTATGCAATAATATTTGCCAAATTTTATTGACAAGGTAACGATAAAAATAATTGTTCAACAAATTACCCGGCAACTTAATTATATTTTTCCATAAAAATTATTCATTTATGTTTCCGAACACGTATGAATTGTTTCAGAATTTTTTGTAATCTTTGCAAATCGCGTTTTTTCTGTATTTAAGCTGTGAAAAAACGTAATTTTCAAAGAATACAAAAAATTCTGAAAAAATTGATACGTATTCAGAAAAATAAATGAATTATTTTTATGAAGGAAAATAGTTAAGTTGCCGGGTAATTTGTTGTATAATGATTTTTATCTTCAATTTGTTAATAACAAGTTGGAATTATTATTTCACAAAAACACTCTTTGCAGCGCCTTTCATACGGTTGATTTTTTTTATAAAAAAAAGAAACAAAAAAATGTATGATTCAAAGGGTTAAGGAAAAAATAAAAATGCGTTTCCCACTCGACGAAATCCACATCGGCTCAATCACGCATTCGCCCGCTACGAGAAAGATATTAAAAAAAGAAAACGGTGTTGCGCAACATGATTAATTGACACCGCGGGATTTACGATTATTGGAGTATTCTCATTAATCCTCCTGTGTAAGGCTAACGGTCTATACAGTAAAAAAAACATTTGTACTTTTAACAACATTATTTGTGCAAAAGTCTACAATGCTTTTCTTGTTAATTTTACAAAACATTCTTTGTCGAATTAACAAACGTTTTTATAAAATGAACAAAATTTGTTTGTGGCGTCAAGAATATAATTGTTCACATTTGTGCGCCCAAAGAAAAAACCGATGACGGGCGACCCGCTAATAAATATTTATGCATTTAATTAAAATACATCCTGATTTAATTAAAATAAATTTTTTATTTGCGAGGTACCCGTCAAATAATTTTTTTGTTGTTGCGTGGACAAGAACAGTCGCTGCCTGTTTAACTGTGTACTTCGGAGAATAAAATCACGGTGTTTACAGTCTCCGGCACTGTTTGTTATCTGGAGCCGGTGTTTCGAATCGGCCGATTCGAAATTCCGCGGTGTCGAATTACTATCGTTATCCGAGGCGAAACGTTTGTTTGCGGTAGTTGATCGTGAGTCGCGTGAAACTAGGAGAGAAAACCCTCTCTCGGGAGAACCTTCCTGACCCATCGAACTGCTCTCTCGGTGGTCGCAGATCCGGTACGCGATATTCTGTAGAAGGCGTAATAGCGGGCCGGACAGTAATTGCGCGAGTTTCTCGGTCCGGCCACTTTCCCTGTTGAGAGAGCAGTAGATACAGCCTCGGACGATAGAGCAAGACCAGAGACACCGACACACGCGCGTTACCCATTCTTATGATCGAGAACTCTCGTGTTGAGGCGCCGCGACATCAACTCCCGCATTCCTCGTGGACGATGCGTGTCCCGCGCGTAAAACCTGCTGGCGATTTTTTTCTTTTTTTGTTGTAATGAATGTGTTTTCTTCTTTTCTTTATGATGTAACGAGCTTGAACGCGTAAATGTAAGAAAACGAACGGATTAAAGGAAGTAAAAAACAAAGCTTGAGCGACCCAATTATCCCCCGAACGGATTCCGATAGTGGGTCACGCTCGATCGCCTGATCCGCTAACAGGTGCAGCGGCGTGTGGCGGAAGTTGCGAAATAATCGTAATGACCGAGAATTGCATTTCACCGAACTCTGCCCTGATGGCCTCTCCATCGATACTCGGGTCCTAATGGGATTATCGAATCGATAATTGAATCGATAGTCGTCGATAATTTTTATGTCGATAAATTGTTGATTTTTAAATATTCATTTTACCGACGTAACAGTTAATTAGGTTCATCGATGTTAATTATATACTTGAAGAAATATCGATTGGTAAAATATTCATTTTCACAAAAAAAGTTTTTGACAAACGTTTAAACTAGTAGAAAAAAAAAATTGTTTAATTTCGCAGCGTGCATGGGATCGGATTATCGAGTCGATAACCGAATCGATAATCGTCAATAACTTTCATGTCTATAAATTGTTGATTTTTAAATATTAATCTTACCGACACAAAAGCTATGGACGTTCATCGATGTTAATTATCGACTCAAAGAAATATCGATCGGTTGAATATTAAATTTTACCGACAAGAAATGTTATCGACAAAATCTTTCTACGATAAAAAAAAATAAAAATGGTTTAAATTTCGCAACGAGCGTGGGTGCGGATTGTGAACCGGAGCCGTCAATGCACCTGAAACGGCACCGTCGCCTCGCTGCATACCCGGCGCACTTGTACATTCCCTTTCATTGTGTTTGTTTTGAAACGTTGCAAAAGAAGAACTAACTTTTCGTCACTCCGCTTTTGAACACGCGTACCTGCTGAAAGAGCGGTGACTCGGATTACCATCCACTGGGGAGGGATTAAATTTATGCGTTCAAAAGTCTCGAACCCTCCTATTCGAGGCGATTTAAAGTTTGTCCTTTAACATGCCTCGACACTCGAGCGTTTTGCGCGACGGTGCTGTCCGCCGGTTCCGGTACTTTGCTCTCTTGCGCGACGCAAATATCTTCCCAGCGATTTTTTGTATTGCCTTTTTTTAAGCTTATTATTGTCCAAAACTCTATACGAATTATTTTATTTTCGACTGCAACGAGAATATTTTAATCGACAATATTTATTGGCCACTGTACAGGCGTCCGAAGCAGCCGACATCGCTGTTGGTCTGTTACTACTGTGACCGACAACCAAAAGTAAAAGTATCCGAAGCACTCTCGCCTTCCCCTCGACTCAATGCCCCACGGAGATCGGGTTCGATCGTTCGTTTCTGTATTATCTAGCATTTATCATGTGATAACGAAGAAGAAATAATTAAAATGACCCAAAAAAAAATAAGTGACCATAACTATTGAGATTATCTTTTATTTTATTATTTTTTGCAAATAGAACACATATTCGTGGCGCTTTTTTTCTCGTACATCTTGTGATCGACACTCACCGTTCAAGCGATCCTTTAATTTATTATTTTCCTGCCACCGGTGCCTCGGGTTCGCGCGTTGCGAAAAATGTTAAAATAAAAAAAAAACACGTACACACACGAAAACAAAAATTCGCTTCTGGCGTACTCGATCGAAAATTCCGAATTTCAAACTTCCGTATCAACGCTCAAACCACTTTGCACTGACCCGACGAGGTAACATAGAGTGCAACGCTGACACTCTTGACTCCGAGTCTTATATAGGTATGCAAGCGAAGAACGCTCGACCCCTTCTCCCGTCTGGTGTTTTACGAGCGTCTCTCCTCTCGTATCTGTCCTCTCCCAGTGTCGGTAAGAAGCATAGTGCGCTCTTACTCGATCTTAGAAAATCTCCCGACCAAGCCGAAAACCGGCTGTCCAAGGCCAGGATCGTGAAGCGGCAATCAGCCGACAAGAGAGTAACTCGCACGCAGACAGCAGCGAGCATTTAACTAAATTCGAGTTCCCAAGCCCGAGAAGAACCTCCGCTGTTTCGAGTTCGTTTAGAGCTTCAGTCTCGAATCATTGGTCAGCGGGGATCCTCCAACTATTCGCTGACTAACGCTCCGTTACCGGTTTACTACGATCCCTTACAATCCGCGAAATTACGCAGCCTTTTGAGAATTCCAATGCCGTATACATTTTTCCTACACTATCGACTCCAATGTAATTTAAGTTTCATTCCACACGAACGACGAATTGAGGATCTTCCGTTCTCGGAAGTAGCCACGATGGAGAATTTCGTTACACGAACATACACACATGTGTCACTACAATCGTTAGGCCGACGTGAATAGCTGTTTTTTTTTTAGTTTTTTAACTTTACGCCAGTTTTCCGCGAAATCTCGTCGATTAAGTTTAAATCAATGCCGAGGCGCTGAAAACAAGTCATTAGTGATGTTAATACGCTTGAGATAGACGATGACTTTCGCGTTTTTCAATTGTCTAGAACTAGGGATTTGTAACTGTCGAGGGTAATTATACGGATTGTGGAAGGAATAGAAAAAACAACATTCTTGTGGTGTTGCGACGAGATTTTGTCCGATAGACACGGTTTCCGGCCGACGGATCTATTAGCCTGTTCCCACCGGTGGGTCCGCCAACCACGATCGTTCAGAGAGTCCAAACTTCGCTGCAACTGCAAATAAGAACTTTAGAGCCGATCGCAGGCTATGCTAGGCGCAACGGAAAAAAACTAAAACGTTCTCTCGTAAAAAGAATCTCGACGGAGGCTCTGGAGAAAACGCGACTTCAAATCGATTACGAAATACACGGGAGAATTTTGAAAGGTCCCCGATAGAAGTAGCGCGTTGCATTCATTAGCGATGTTTTCTTCCCTCGGGCCTTTTCTTTCCCTCGACCGTCATTAGTGAAAATATGGGCTGGGCGAACCAGCCAAAGCGCCTCTTGCTTACTGGCAGAGAAACACAAACGCCCTTCTGTTTTCAGTCGGGCGAATCGTATGAACCATGTATTTTTGGGAGTTGCCGGACAGAAATAAGTTTCAATCTTGATCGTTGCGCAATGCGACTTCGTTATTTTCCTTTGCGTACAGAAGGCAGCTTGTCACGACGAAAACATGCTGCACGGTTGTCAGGTCTATTTTGGTGTTTCTGTGTACATTTTATTTTTTATTAAAAATAATTTTCTTAACCCTTGACCTCACGGGGTAGAAAACCATCCCAGACGATATTCAAATTGGGCTCCTCAAATTAAAATTGTCATTATCGACTCGGGATAATGTCGACTGAACGATAATTTAGTTCAACCATCTGATGATGTCTGCAGGCCGGTTGTAGTCTTAGTTGACCGCTGGTTTTTGACTTTTTTTTAATGAGTTTTTATAATTGTATAATTTTATAATTTTATAATTTTATAATTTTATAATTTTATAATTTTATAATTTTATAATTTTATAATTTTATAATTTTATAATTTTATAATTTTATAATTTTATAATTTTATAATTTTATAATTTTATAATTATCTGTAATTACCTAGAATGTTTCAAGAAAAGTAAATGTTAAAACCCGCGCAAAACCAATTTTTTTTTGCGTTTTCATTGATTTTTTTTCCGTATTACCTGTTTCCGGTTTTCCCCATTTTCATATGTCCAAAGAAGTAGACTTTTCTCTTCTTTATTAAAAAACGAAAAGATTCATGCGCGACAAACCCCATTTACTGGTCATAGGACCCTTGTTCGTAGAAGAAATGCGTGGGGTGGATCTTTTCCCCCAGTCATTAGTGTGAAGGTAGAAAAAATGATACTTGAATTCCAGGGTTAATTTTTTTTTAATAATTTTAATTACAACATGTTCGCTTACCCGTACGGGTTTAGCGACCCTTCCAGGTTGTCGGCATTTTGCTTGCTCGATGAAAGCGGGAAAAATAGAGTCGGGAAACAATCGTAAAGATTCAGTCTGTTGGAAGCAAAAGAGCTGGTGGCTCCTAACATAAGAACTATAGCAATTTCAGCATAAAGTCAAGGTGAACATTGATAATCGCCAAAAGGAAACTACTTTTTGGTGAAAATTTCTCACGAAGAATTGCCAGCTCCGCGAGAAAAAAAAAAGACGAAAACCTCTCAAAGGCCGAGTAATATTCTGGCAGTCACTTTGCGACTCTTCGCTAGAGCCAGTCTAATGAATAATTCATCGCGCTGTACATGCAGTCAACGCGCACAGAGTAACACCGCGATTATATTCGAATCGGAGAACAAAATGACCGATGGAAGATGGCGATGGAAATTTCTGAAAATATCGGGAAACAATTGTGCAAGATGATTAGATGATTACCTAATTACAGTCGCACGAAGCAACAAATCGTTCTCTTAAGAACATATATTCGTTTAAATATTTTTTGTTTCAATGTCGTATTTGCCACTAGCAAATTTGCCACTGGCCTGTGAACTTCGTGTACGTCATCCAATCGATCACACCGGTTTACAGTACCGCGAAGTACTTTTGAGATTGACTAGAGATGGTTTTTTTTTTGGCCAAATGTAGACACTTCATTGCAGTCTTGCTATCTTTAATGCTCGTTCAGCGATGATATGATTTTCAATTCTCGTGGTTTGCCAACTTCGGACGGAATGACTTGCCAAGTTCGATAGAGATTCGTTGTAAGACTAATTCGTTTAATATAAATAGATGAATACACAAAAACAAGGAATATATAGATAGGACAACTAGTTGCGATGGTTCGAATAAGTAACACTTAAAGAACTAACAAACAGAACAAAAACGTCGATTCTCCGAACGGTATTAACATATCAGTTTCCGCGTGACGACAATGACGTTTGGATCGATTAAAATTTCGGTTTTCTATCGTACAATGTCCGAGGTAGTCCCGCCTTTGAGCATCGTCTACCGGACGCGACGAACGACGTCGCTCGGTCGGTAAAAGCGATCGATCGCGATCTACTTAACACGCTCGTAAAAAATCGGACGTACGGCATTCAACATTCTCGGTTAAGCTCGAGCTCACGCTTTGCACCCGCGTACGCAAGATCGTTCGAGGTAATAGTTTCTTTTTTTTTTACTTTTTAGTATAAAAAAATTAAGCAAGTGGTATCAGGGCGGAGACAATCGCCCACGCAACTCTCAGGAGAACGTAGGCAATTAGAAGTTTGAAGGCCTGGTGGATCCAGTACAGCCTGGAAAATTAATAAAATATTAGAAAAAAAAACACAAAAATTATGGTAGATGCGATCACATCTCAATTAGTTCATCAATGAGCCGCATAAGCGAACTTTGATTGATCGTCATACCTTTGCCATTTCACTCGTGCCATTGGCAGAGTTTCCGGTGGATCTTTGATCAGATAAACTCTAATTCCTTTGAAGTAGTTCTGAAAATACGTGTCCCATGCCAATGCCTTTATGTCGAAGAAGAATTTCTTGCGATCGTCGTCCGTCAGCTTGTTGTGCATTGCATTAACATGATCGTTGGAAAAGTTCCATTCTTGCGTCGAGAAGTAGCTCAGCACGTCCATGAACTTGTGGATCTTTTTGTAAACCTTGAGCAAGCTATAAAAAAAAAAAAGTAATCATGGATTCCTTCGATAGGATTTTTGGGCAAAAAGGAGATAAAATTTGTGAAAATCTTTGAGACCTTGGTTGGTTTCTGAGGCACACCGTGACCGCGTCGACGATGAGAGCTGGCAGCAATTGAAGGAAGTACACGTACAGAAGATGAATAAATTTGTATTTGTTGAGTGTGAAACTATAATACCAGATTGCCTTGCTCGTCGGATATTCGATCCCGTACTTTGACGTCATGTCTTCGAGGTCGTTGTACGTTATTGGATTGTCTATCGAGACGTAATTGTAAACTGGTATTTCCTTGCTCTCAGGATTGTTTCTGAAACAAAGAAAAACAAAAAATACGAAATTAATGAGTTTTGTTATCACCAAGATTTTCCGAATATCGATTCTGTAATCGGGCCGTAGAGGCGTTGAAGAATAAAATTCTTGCCTGTTTATGTCGACGATATCCCAAGCAGCCGAGATCATGGCATTGACAGTCATGTCGGCGGGAACGACATTCGCCTGGACGGAACCGTCGCAGTACAAGGTGTGAAGCAATCCACTTCCAGCACCGGCCGCTATACCGGTAGGGCCGTACATGTTGTTTATCCATCCCTTCACAGGTTCCTGATACGTGGAAATAACTAAAAAAACAGAAAGAAATTTATCGTTCTGACGTGATATACAATTTTGGTATTTTAGCCGCTTAAAAGATAAAGAAGATCGAGGAGGGGGACTTTTTGTCGAGAGCAAACCAGCCTTCCTTTCAACACAAAAGCGATACGGATGTCCGTAATAAATTTTCTTCTGCGTTAAAAAAAAAATCACTTCATGGTACGTTTGTGAATTTTTACAGATTTTTTTAGGACATCAACTTGTTATTCGAATCGTTCGAAGCTTACGTTTTGGCTAATTCTAGGTCCTCGTTAAATAGGCTTAAACTAACCGATTGCCGGCCTGAAGACACAGATGGGTATATCCGCGGCTTCTTTCTGCACGATGTTCTCGGCAACTGCTTTAGTGTATGAGTAGGTGTTCGGCCATTTTCCCAATATGCTGTAAAAAAAAAAACATTTGTCAAGCTCATTCAAAATAATGATGAAATATTTCTTTGGCATAATTAATCTTTCAAAAAGGTGAAGACTGTTCGATCTTCACAAAACAAAAGGAAGAATTATAAACGGTCGGTAACAGAATCATTACAGATTTTTTTACCGACCGCGTTAACGAAGCTCAAACTGCACCGTAAAACAGGTACCAACATTCCTTGTCCACAAAGGTCCACAATTCTTTTCTTGTTAATTTTACCAAAAAAATCTCGCCCATTCTGCAAAAATGTCTGTCAATTTATCAAATATTTTTTGTATAATTAACACCAAAATAATTGTTGACCTTAAAGGTTTGTTAAATGTGCAAATCTTTTTTACTGTGTGAGCGTTCTGTTATCTCTTGGTGGATAAATTTTTAATTTAGCGAGGCCACAATCGAAATTCGGTATCGCCACGTGCGTCAATGCATGTTTACAGGGGCGGTAAGAAAAGGCAACTTAAAAAAAGAAAACTATTTCTTTCAAAGACTACCGTTGAACATAGATAAACCTACTGTGGTGTTATGGCATCGGCGAGGTGGTCGTCGGTGCACTGCATCATGGTTATCAGTTTGTCACCGTCGATCGGCGGATCGTAGAGCTTCTCCTCGATAGGATTTCGCGTGCAGTGAGCGTACGCTGTCGAGACGTGAACGAAAGACTGCAACGAGACCAAATTTCGAACTCAGTGCAGGATGAATAGTCTTGGTTGATTACGGTAAAATGCGAAGCAATGGGACATCGGGTTGATCAAAGAACCGGAAATGCGTGACTCTAGCAGCAACCGAGATCAGTAGTATCAGCGGTGAATGGTCGGACAGACCGAATGTGACAAATTCGTTGCTAGAGGAGCTCGGCCGACGAATGTTTAGATAGTTTTCGGATTTCGACATAAGGTAAAGGACCCAGTTTCTGACACTCTCCCAGTTTGTGACGGGAGTACCTCTAGCATAGTCGGCTCCCCCCACACTGAGAGAAGGATCTAGTAAAAACTACTATATCACTTGAGAGATATTACCATAGCATATAGTAGTAGAGCGTTAGGGCGACACCTATGGTAGAAAGTACCGGATTTATAAGAATTTTTCTTAGATATTATGGTCAAAATTCTTGGAAATTCTGAGACTTTCTGCCATAAGTGGCGCCCTGGCGCTGTACTACTATGTCCTATGGTAATTTTTCTTAGTTGATTGGTAATTTTTACTAGATCTTTCTCTCAGTGCATCATTTGATATGCAGCTAATGGATAGCGCGCGTTCGGGGGGTCACAAACTGCGACTCTTGGTCCGCTTTGTTTATCCCTATGATTTTACACGTTTAAAGTGAGAGAGCTGCGTAGAAGTGTCATAAACTGGGCCTTTTACCTTAGGCGGGCTATAGACGCGCCAGTGATGCGATTCAACAGGCCTCTTCTGACAGATGGTCAGTGATGCGGCATTGCAACGGGGTCGATCCTATTGTGAAAAGATCTACATATACATATAGATATAGATGGGGGGGGGGGGGTGTGTCCCCGCCCGAAACTGTACCGAAACGGCACTAACGGATGCGGAGTGGGAGCCACGCGTTGCTACGGTAGCGCCTAAGAGTAGAATAGAGGTGTGTCTTATAAAGGGTTCAAATAATCAAAGCCTGGTCAGGAGCCCAAGGGGACAGAATAATCAGCCGCCCTTGATCCACCCCCTGCCCTCTTGAATTCCCTCCCCTCTCTATGGGAACTTAGAATATTTCGCCCGGGGGGGGAGGGGGGGGGGGGTCAGTTTCACCGAACGGGAAAAGGCTCCGTATATAATGAAGCTGATCCTTTTTCGCTTAGTATGAAGGGGAAAAGATTGACCTCGGAAAAAGGGACCTGCCTCTCCGCACCCGGAAAAATAATTTATTTGTCGGGCACCGGCAAATAAATATTTATTTGGTTTAAGTAAAATATTTATTTGATTTAAATCAACGGTTCTTAACTTGGGCTCCATGGACCGCCAAAATACCCGAGGGACCCTCTGTGGACCCCCAAGCTTAAGAAACACTGATTTAAATAGATATTTATTTGATAGAAACAGATATTTATTTGATTTAAATAAATATGCTTTCAAATGAAATAGATGAATATGTTACATAACCTAGTATGAGCCTCAATGGTTGATGCAATTTTTGTATATTTAAAAGAAAGTGTTAATTTTTGGTCAAACGGCGCAGTGACTGGCAATGAGGAATCAATATGATTCATCGTCTGATTCCACATCGATATAATATCCATTTTCAGCCCTTGGTTCAAGCGCTGAAACGATCGAGCGAGTTACCAACCTTGAGCTTGGTCATCGTCTTGCTCAACGTTATCATGTCCCGGACACCGTGTACGTTAATGGATACCGCGAGTTTAATCTTCTCGTTGAACTTCACAGTGGCGGCGACGTGAAATATGATGGACACTTCGTTGATCAGCGTTGCTCTGTCGGTTTCCGATATACCCAGACCCGGAAGACTACAGTCGCCCTCGATAGCCACGATCTGATGGCGGAACTTGGGTTGTTCCTCCTTAAGCCTGTCGAACAACTAAAAAAATGTTTTTGATTAGAATCACATCAGGATAGGAGATAGATTTTTGCATATCAAATTTCTTTAAAGCCCATCGTCAGTGGTTTAACATGGTGGTCGCGGTCAGGAAAAACCAGGAAAACCGTGAAAAGTCAGGGGAAACAAAACTTCGTTAGGGAATCAGTGAAGAGTCAAGGGATTTCAAAATTGGTCAGGGAAAAAGTGAATTGTCGCCGAACCTAATATAAAAAAAGCTGAAAATTGAAATTTTCATATCGTTTCCTCATAAAAATTGAAAGTTGAAAGTTGAAGATTGAAAGTTGAAAGCTGACATTTTTATATCACTTTCTCATAATGGCCCTTCATTCGCAAAATCCCTTCTATGACAAAGCATTTACTATATTTTTGGCTTCCTCATAGAGGAAGCTTTGCGAATAGACAGAGCCATTATGAGAAAGTGATATAAAAATGTCAACTTTCAACCTTCAACTTTTATGCGATATGAAAGCGATATGAAAATTTCAATTTTCAGCTTTTTCGATATCAATTTAACTTTTAAGCAAAACTGCTGGCCGACTCAGGTTTAGCGCGAAAAAATACACCAACCTTGCCTTTTGGTCAAAACGGCCGTCGAATCTGTACTCGAGGCGAAAAAATACATACAGTATCATAGAGTATCCATCGGGAAGCATAGAAATCGCTGTTTGAAAATACGCAAAATCGCCTATTTTTGTAATTTTGGCTATGTAAATGTCCGATAAACTTTTTCGTTAGTCGTCACTCCGGGATTGTATTCTATGTATTTTTTCACGCTGATCATGAATCTGACACTTCTTTCATTCATAAATGGATTTTTAGTGAGGAAAATTGCGTCTAAAGTAAAGTACAAATTTTTCAAAAAATTCGGAAAATTCAAAATGGCATAAAATTTAATACATGCGATTTGTAGTCATTTAGTTACCGGTTCGTCGAAAATTTCTTCGGCCCGTTCATGAGAAGCCTTTCCCTTCTTCGGGCGAACGAGTAGATAAACATTCGATATACCGGGGCAACTGCGCAGCAGCTTCTCGATCAAGAGTCTCCCCAGGAAGCCGGTGGCTCCCGTTATGAAAACACTCTGTCCGGCGTAGAAACGCTGTATCGGCGTGAGATTCGGATTGTCCGACATAATCTGACCGATTTTCAGGGTGGACTCCGTCGAAGTCCCAGCCCTGGATGATCCGTTCTCCGTCACTACGACGTCCTGGCCTCCCGACTCAAGGAGAGCTTCGACCATCGTTAGCGAATCTGAGGGAAAAAAAGACTTCAATAATTTAAAAATATAATTTTTTTCCACGTCGCGACTATAAATTCACTTCACGTAACGGACATAGGGTATTCCCACATACAACTACGTGTCGGAGAGTGGGAGCGCGATATTAGCATCCCGAGGAATTTCAAAGTACGTTCGCGATATTGATGCGTATTTCCGAGTGCGAGAGGCGCGTTCGGACGAAAAATTCTTCACAGTCATCGAGCATTTGGCACGTGCGAGGTGCAAAATAAGAGGGGGGAGGGAAGAGCGGGAGGAAGAAAAGTAAACGAACACTTCGAGCTCTTTCGTATCCCACCCGTGCGCTTGAGCGAGTGTATCGTTAATGACGTTGTACATTTTTTTTCTTCTTTTTTTATTATTATTCACGAGCCACAGAAACAGCAAGTCGCTCTTGCCCATTGTAGCCGAATGATCCGCTCGGCTGCGCGATACAGCAACAGTATGAAATACTGTTGCCGGATCGGTCATTGACATTGAACCCTCCTTCGTTCCTTTAGCCGCCTTTAGGTATGCACAATGAAATAAATAATTGACTCGACTGCATCTTACTTTTTTGTAATTGGAGAAACTTAATTTGATTGTTTGTTTTTTTTACCGGTGTGCCGGCTGTCGAGATCTTTGACCGAAAGCTGAAACCTCAAGAAGAGATTCGTTTAATGAGTGTGCTATAGCAAATTCGTAAAACCCTCCTTTATTCCTTTAGCCACGGTCAGGTACGCACATAAAAATGAAAATAAAAGTTGTCTCGACTGCAGCATATTTTTTTTGTAATTGGAGACACCCACTCGAGACCCAGAATTCCCACTCGAGCGACGTACTTGTCACGCACATTCGTGCTTATCTTTGGTCACGTAGTTATCGCCTGTCGTTTAATTACGACGAAGGGTACAGCAAATTCTTCGCCACCGAGCCAGTATGTGGTGTTTAGGTGTAAAAAAAAAAAAAAAAACATGGAACTATTAATCGGCGGGCTTTTGTCAGATACGGGGGGGGGGGGGGAAATACGTGGTTGGAGACTCGGCTGTCGTGGATACCAGACGCATCGCTATGTAGCAGCGCCGAGTGAAAGTTTGATCGTGAACTTCAAGTGCCCGCGCGACACGCTTGGCTCAAAAAAAGAAAAGAAAAGAAAAAGATAAGCGATGTGATCGGTAGCCGCGGAGTAGCTGAACTTAATGAAATAACGGGATATTTAACAGAAAAAAAACATTTATTGACACGTTTGATCTCTCACAGCTCGTTTCACAGACTGGCTTTTCTGCCGTAATAAACAAAAGTCGCTAGAATATAAACAAGATCGTCGCTAAGGACAACATACATGATAACTCATATCCTTACATTAATTAATTAATTTGATCGCCCTTCAGTGATCTAATTTTTCTGTGCCATTCGCGGTGGGCATAAAAATGTTGAGCTTCCATTTTTTTTGTTTCATAATTATCAATACAATACCTTTGTTACACAGAACGACTAACATTTTTATGTACAGATTGTAATTGTCTTTTTTTAATCGGTCGCCGCAGCTACCTGGGAGAGCATCGTAGCGCAGAAAGTAAAGAGCAGTTACGACTTTCTCCAACGCAGCGTACTCATTGACACGACGAGGTGAGGTAACCCGACGTTGAGACTCAGCTGGCTCGGTGAGAGATGATCGATTCCCGCTGGACCGACGAGAGTTTCCCACGCGATCGCGCTTTCATCTCCGGGCGCATCGTGCATGAACCCGTGATTGATAAAAATTGCGGTTGCGCGATTTTATTTTCTTGCCTATCGTGTGCCTCGACCGCTCGTATGACTTTCTCCGCAATCATTGCCTGCTATCGCGGGCTCTGGCTGCGAGGCAAGCTTCCGGGCCCATCTTCATTTCTCGTAGAAGAGCCACGAGTGTGCGAGCGAGCTCGTACGATTGATTATTGTTCGTCGAGGAAAATTATCCCACGAACGGATTCCAAGAGTTCCAAGAACGCTTGTCTTACGGGCATGTTTAGGAGGGGGGGGGGTGGAGGGGGGGGGGGGGGTTGGTCCTGCTTTGCAAGACCTAAAAAAGTGATTTTTCAGGAATTTTTTAGGAGGGAAAAAACAAGTGAGTCCAGTCAATTTAGATATATGTTCTAGTGTAGGTTTGAACTGTACGAAAAACAAAAGTTTTTACATAAAACAAAATCCCCTTTAATAGTTGGTAATGAATCGCTTTCCCCATTTTCTCGGAGACCGTCAATGTTTCGGACGAAAGTAAATCAGGTCCTCGTGACTCTGCCTGTTGCATATGAAAACCTAATTTACTTTTGTCCGAAGACAACAATTTCGGAAGGCGATTTTTTATTGACTGAGTGCGGGCGCGGTAAGCAGGAACGTGTTTCACGTGACCTTAACTTATAATTCTCTCAAACGTGCAGAAAATCCAAAGTTACAAAAAAAGTCATGATGCTTTTTAATCAACGATCGAGACTTACGCGATAACGATCGAGACTCCTCGATCGTTATCGCGTAAAACGTGCCATCCACCCCAAACGGCTCTTTGTACTCCGAAAGATAAACTTAAATTATTTGCCGATCGTCACGAACGCGCATCCGCGGTTTATTCGAATTTTCGACGTTTTTTCTCATTCACTATCCGTCTTTATCGCCGATTAGATTGAAAGCTTCAGTACCGTCGAATCAATTCCAAGATTCATTAGCACTTTTGGCCACTGGAAAGATTTAAAAAAATTCCCCTGACCCTTTTTTTATTTTCGGTTCCTGACTCGACGACACATCAAGACCGAGCCGAAAGTGCGCTTTACGCAATAGTCTTATCGGCGAAGTCAACTCGAGCAAGGTCTATGTCGTTATTATATGTTAAACGGCTATTTGTACTGCGAAAGATAAATAAAAAATATTCGCCTATCGTCACGAATGCGGTTCCGTGCGTCGGTTTATTTGAATTTTCCACGTTTTTTCTCATTCGCTATCCATCTCGTTCTCCGGTTAGATTGAAAGCTTCCGTACTGTCGAATTAATTCGAAGATTCATTAGACCTGTTCGCCACTGGAAACGTTAAAAAAATTTCCCAAAAAACCCATCGAGGTTGACAAGAAAGTGTGTTTTACGCAACATTCCTGTCGACGAAGCTAACCCGAGTGATATCTGTGTTATCATTTCTTTTCTTGTGGATACTTTAATAATAACCTCCGTTCACGACGCAGTAGAAAAGAATTTGCACTTTTTAAAACAAAATATTGTCCACAAATGTCCACAATCTTTTATCTGTTAAGTTTCCGATTACATCATCCGGTTCTAGTTTTACAAACAAAATTACAAACTAAAATTGTCAATCACACGGGAAATAGGAAACCAGGTTTTTGTATATTCAAACGTGAACTCACGAATTTGTCACTTATTTAACAAAATTATTTTTACGACACTTCGTATTCCGATTTTACGAAATGTGCGGCTGACGGTAGGGATTCGTTGCACTTTGTGGGGTCTGACTGTACTAAGTTATAAGTTGACTTTTGCATTAAAAAACTAGCAATATCCTATCTGGACGATACGACACTTTGCGGTAACTTACGATTTTGTAATGATTCCTAGAAGTCATTGAAATCGTTCGAAGTGCAGCTTCGACAATGGCTCGATATTACCGCGTAGAAAAATTCAATTACAGTAATTGCGTTCATTCCAGCTTGGCGCATTTCCCTGTCTCACATCGATCCACGGTTTCGGGCGATTTTTTTTTTTTTTTATTTTTGTTATGGAAATTGAACATCGGGCATGAATTGGTGTCGGGAGAGCAGTGGGAATCCGGCGTCGATAATGACGGATGTAAATACCATACGATGGGAACAGCGTGAATCATCAAGACACATACAGGCTAGAATCTCGGGACGTCGTCCCGAGTAACGGTGCGAATGCGGGCAATGCACCGGTTCATTCGGGACGCACGATCGAGTGCATAGAGCGTACCGTTTTTTTCTGACGAAACTTCTAGACAGTCTGGAGTTAAATCATTATACCAATAAAAAAAATGAAAAAAAAGTAGTCGACAAACCAGGAGTTGAATAAAATGTAATGACCGATCGAAATAAAATGAGCACGAATCATAATAGAAGAGCACGTGGTGGAACATTCATTAGCCCAAATGATGAATCGTCATGATCGCATAACCGCAATGACGTCTATTCGTGTTAAAGTCGGTGAAGTCGATCAAAAGAGTTCATCACTTATTAAAGAAAATTATTTTTACATAATTTCGTATTCCGATATTACGATATTATTTCAACTGTGTAGGAAACGCGTTCGAGGGTGGTATTCGAGAGCCTCCGGAATTATTATCGTTATTAGTAACATTTATTGATTATGAAGCTTTGGAACGGGCTTCCTTGAGAGCCAGCTCCAAATAAAAATGAGATCAGAACATAGAAGCAATGACAAAAGTACATAAACAACTATAACGATAATATTCACAATTGGCGGAGAGCCGTGATTAATCGTTATGATGAATCGTTAGTGGAAGGAACTTAGCGCGAGAATAATTAGCCTCTAGCGAGATCGGTGGAGATAAAGTGTAAATGAACAGATTGCTGCGTCGATGTCATCGAACACTTTTAAAGGCACCCGTCGATGCGTTACGATGCAGTAACGAAGCTGTTTCATTTGGTCGTGTGCGGCAGCGATTCATAGATCAATTTGCGAACATCGAGCCGAATCCAAATTACGGGGGGAAACTCCGTGACTCATGGAAACATTTTTAGGACCTTTAGTGCCCAAATTCGGAGCCAACCCTTCGACAGTCGGTTGGAGGGCAACGATTGAATCCGCAGAAATAAATCGATAAAACTTAAAGACCAACGAATTTTTTCGTGACAAATCGGGGATATAAAAATCGGCGGAGATAAAATTTTGATGAACAGATGTTGCGTCAATGGCATCGACCACGTTCAAAGACACCCATCGATGCGCTACGATGCAGTGACGAAGCTGTTTCACTTGGCCGTGTGCAGCAGCGATCCATAAATCAATCTGCGAGCAACGAGCCGAATGCAAATTACGAGGGAAAACTCAGTGACTCGTGGAAACATTATTAGGACCTTTAGTGCCCAAAAGGAGCGAATCCTTCGACGATCGATTACAGCGTAACGATTGAATCCGCGGAAATAAATCGATGATACTTAAAGATCTGCGAAGATTTTAGTGACAAATCGGGGAGAAAAAAAATAATGAAAAAGAATCCTACCGAGATCCCGGCTATCGCCTGGCTAGGCTGAGTCTGCTCGAGCCGATTGTAAAGTGACTAAGAATGAAACTCGAGGAGTCATTCAATTCGGTTCTACCATTTTACTTTTGTCGATGGCGCATCTTAAAACCGAGACGCTTTATAAATAATGCAACTGACGGTGTGTTGCCGGAGCGCGGACTCGTACTCGCGACGAGGTTGAGCAACGATCGCGCGATCGGGCGCGGGGGCGCGCTCGGCCACTCCGCTATTACAGTGTGTATCGCGTTAGATCGAATTCTAAAAACCCGTGGATGTGTCGACAGCGTTAGAAGCTACAGGAGCGATCGGCGAGAAAAAGAGCCAAACGCTCTTTTCAAATTAATAATCAAAAACGTTGAGTGTGATCGAGAGAAACGTCGATGTACGGTCCGAAGATCTTCCGCGTCCGTGTTGCCGGAAACGCAACGAGTTTCGATTGTTAACAATTGTAACTCCCCCTCTCGCGTCGCGCCAGTAAAAGAAACCAGCGACACGATCGAATCTTAAATTTCACTTAAGATTATCTAAACGTAACGATTAGCCGTGAGTTTCACCAACCTTATTTCGTTGCTCCGCGAATTCCAGAGCCACGCAGCTTTTCTATAACACCGAGGCGAAGAGTCTCCCCGGTTGAGCCTCGATGGACACTTTCTCCACAAAGCCTTCGCCAGGCACGGAAAATAAAAACGTTTTTCTTTTCTTTTCGTTGCAATGTAAAAAAAAAATCTATGGTCCTCCACTTTGTCGCTACCGATTTGTCATTTACTCTTTTTGAATGAAAAATAAAATGAAATAATAATAAAAATGGCAGCAATCCTTGGACGGTCGCACCGAGTGTCCTCCGATCGAGATCCCTCGATGCGAGTTTCTTCCTCTTCGAGACCGGAGGCTTGACTGAGCGACGAATTGTCTCCGACCCGAAGTTATGACAAAGCCGATCGGACGATTGTCTCTCTCTCTTGTGGATCGTTCGGGTGTTGCACACTCCCTCTCGGGCACAGGTGCGACGATGGGGATCCTCGCGGCGAAGAGATCGACGACGGTGTGCCCGATTGTCCGCTGCGAGTGCTCGCTCGAGCTCGAATGCGATGGGGGGCCCCCCCGAAAGGACGCGGACAGCTGTCCGCCTCGGTACTCGAGACTACTTGTCGTTTTGCCGATGTGGTGGGGAACTCTTTGTACGTAAATCAGTCCTGACGATCCCCTCGGCCGGACAATGTAACGAATCCTTTATTTCAACGATACTTCGGAACTTTTCACGGCCCTGTCGATCGGGATCGTCGGCGATCGTCGCGGTCACTACCGGTGCAACTTGCGTAGCGCGCAATTTTTTAATCTATCCTTATAATCGCTAATTCGACGAAAAAAAAAAATGGTAATTCTGCGCATGCGCCCGCAGGCATTAGCGTGTTAGATTGTGAATTTGTATGTCCGCGCACTTGTATACGCTCTTGCATGGATTAAAAATAAATTGAGCACGTCGAAAAAATTAAGATCGGTAAAGGTTTTTACTGTTTACAATTTAATCGTCCGTCCTACTTTGATCTTCCGGGCACTGGCGTTCGGAGAAATCAAATCAAGGATCGACGAGCGTCGAAACGAATGATTTGTAATTTACGATCGAGGCTGAAAAAAGGGGTCTTTTTATTGATCTTTCAGCGAGACTCGTTTGAGATGAGAATTTTCGCGTTTCTTCTCAGAGTAATTTACGATTCGTTGGCGCTTCTCTCGTATATCACTACATCGTTGACCTTGAACGTCTGAGGTGATCTCGGAGAGTCCATCATTTTCCGACGAGAAATATTCCACTTGTTTCCGTACATTCGCATGATAATGGAAGCTAGACTCTCGAAGGTAGTTCGGTTGTCTTCGTCGTCTAGTCGATGCTTTTTTTTATATAGAAAATAATTTTTTATACTTTTTTAAGTAAATTTTTTCGAGTGAATTTTGGGGAGCCAGATTATTTTGCGGAAACTTCAATCGGCCGATTCGTCATATGGCCAAGAATCCAATAAGTCCGAACGCGCTTCTTCCCCATCGACAAACTTCGGAAACGTTAGTTTTTCGAATTGTCAAACTGCTGTATCTTCATTTTTCCGAACGGTCAAATTTCCAAAACTTAACTATGCCGAATCTTCATTCAAGCGAACGTTACTGTTTGGAAATATTAATTGGCCGAAAGGTTATTCCTCCGAAAATTCATTTAAAGGAAAGTCATTTTTTAGAATAATAGTGTCACCGAATTTCATTTCCTCGAATCGTTAAACCTCCGAAAGTCGCCGAATAACGATGATTCGGCAACTCTCGAAGTTCCGAATAGTATTTGCTAGCAAGTCATTTATCCGAATCGATTAGTACTGAGCGTAAGATTATTTACGAACAGCAGATTGTCAGATTCTTATTCAGTTTCGTGATTCGGTTGATTAGCAATTCGGAAGAATGACAATTCGACGATTTGATGTTCGGACGTTTAACCATTTGGAGAAATGAAATTCGGTGAAATTATTATTCGATTAAATAACGATGCGAAGGAATAAAGTTCGGCCAACTATCATTTCCGAAGAGTGACGTTCGCTGAAATGAAGATTCGGATAAAGTTTTTGAAATGTGATAATTTGAATAAATAAAGTTTGCGAATTTTTCGTGATAAGAAAAAATAAAGTTTGAGAAGTTTGACGATTCGGAGGAACTGCGTTCGAACACATGATTGTCGGCCGTACGTCGATTCGGTCGATTTCGGTAATGTAACGTGGCTCCGAATATCGATTTAGTAATTTAAAAAGCTTTAAAGAAAACAATAATTTTATACGCATTGAACAGCTCGATCTTGTGCTACGCAGTCGATCGACGCGAGAACTAACAGTCAAGGATAGTCCGAAAAATAAATCCGGAAGATTCACGGCCCGAGGAAACCGCTCGTCTCTTTCGACACCTCGAGTCGCGGTTATGCATACTCACTTGTCGCACGTAATATTCCTGCGAGCCGTTTCTCCCCACGAGCGCACCTCTCTACGCGAGCAATTAAATAATTTGTTTGTCGAGCTCGAGCTTCGGACGTCGCAGTAACGTTGAACTTGCGTCATTCGTCAAATTTACAATTGTCTCGAGTTATTCGCGTCCCACTCGTTCTACGGTAAAATCTCGGCGGAGAAAAAAAAACACGAAAATAAAATGAGAGGGTTTTTTTTCAGCAAAGTATTTGGATCCAGCGCATAACATGATTTATTATTCGCTCTCAACATTTTACAACTTTAACAATAGCCTTACAGCGCAAAGTCACGACTTCGTTACTCGCTAAGAGAAGACGTAACATTCGATGAGGAATCGGCGGACTTTGAGGTGTACGAACGAACTTAAAGTTAGTATATGCAAAGCTACAAAGCCAAGAAGAACAGGGGAAAGGATCACAGCTTCGGCGGAACAAACAACTCGCGTTTCCCGGGTAGGAGAATCCGAGAAACGTATCGCGTCTTTATTAGGTACTTCGAGCCTATTTGCAACTCGAATTTTTTTCCCTTTCTTTTTTTGTCATTGAACAAACCTACGTTCGCCGCTCGGTCATTCCGCAAACAAACGCCCGTACACATGCAGAGTTGCCATGAACTATGACACTGTGAAACTAGTCTCTTGACATCGTTTTCTTACTACTTCGACGATTACGCATTAATTTGTCTCGAGCTCAGTGATTATGAGTATTATTGTACTAATGTAGTTTTTTTTTTGTTAATTTCCGAAACATATCTCGATCTTCCTCGAAGCAAAAAACGCTCACTTGCTGAGGAAGAAGTATCGAGTCGATTGCAGGGCTTAATTCTAACTCGAAGTAGGACTTTTTATATTTTTTAACTTTTTTTTTTAGTATAGATTTATACGCAGCAACGCTAGTGTCATAGACGAAGACTTCGTTTTACATATTACACACGAAAGTTCGTTTCGTTTCGACGCCGATGTCACGCGTTTCTTTCGTACGTACGTGACTCAATTGTTAAACAGTATAAGCATCCCCGCTCCTTCTCTCCGTCGCTCTGTGGAAAAAGCAGCGAGGAGACACTCTCGGTATATGAAAGAACAAACAAAAGTTACTCTCTAGTAAATTTTTCGATTTCTTAAGAACTTGTCGTAAACCGATTATTATCTTTCTTGAATTTTGCGAATTATCGCCTACTTCGTTAGGAATTCCGTCCTCGAAATTGCCAGTTAGGAGGGTAAAAGGCACTTTTCACGATAAAAAACGACCATTTCCTTTTTTTCTTTTTTTTTATATTCGCAATTGTTTCGAACGTTCATTATCACGCGGGAGACTTTGCTTTATATACATCAGGGGAGAGATAAAAAAAATAATAGCGATAATTAAAAAAATAAAAATAATAATAAATTTAACTCGACGAGATATTGTTTGTTTGTTTTTCACGCAGGTACGTGATGTGGGTTAAGTGGCAGCATGAAATCTCGTCTGGGTATCACTCTCGTCGATGAGGACTCTCTTCTCGGGCACGACGATTCCAAGGAATGCGCGTACGGTGAGTACCAGTCACGATCGAAGATCTGTTCCAATTGTTTCCTTATGCTATCGCCATTTTTGTGACCGACGTCCTCGAAGACCATTCCGATGCCTTGAAAAAAAAGAGGAGCACAAAATTCGATACAAAGTTTTCCTCGTTCTCCTTACCGGGAGATCGGGTCATTTTTATTGTTCCTCACCTGCGGTGTTTATGAAGTAGTCTCCGGACCAGTTGCTGGTGCCTATGTAAGCCGCGACATCAGTGACCATGTATTTGTTGTGGTTCACTCTGGAGAATGGTATCTTGTCGAGAACCGGATTCGTCGGAACAACGAATCGTTTCTGCAATAAGGAAAGTTTCGTCGAAACTATATTCAAGGGCGCGTCAGGGAGGTTAAAAAAAAGATTTTTATTTATTTATTTATTTGGTTTAACTGACCACTTCGATCTTGACGTTCTTGTAGCTGTTGGTCAAATCGGCCAGAGACCGTAAAAAAAAATCCTCGGAGGTTCTCGAATGTTTCCACCACGATATCAGCAGCCTGACGGTTATTTTCCGATCTATAGCCGCAGATCTCAGCGCGTTGTCTATGTCGGGCCAATATTTCACTTTGGCGGTGTAAATCGTCAGTGGAAAATAGTCCATTACCGATATGTAGACAAACTTCTCAGCCTTCTCGATGCAGTGCAATATAGCGTCGAGATCGTTCGTTCTGCCTTCCGGCGAGAGTGGAGGTGGTGAACTCTGAAAAAAAAAAAATAAATAACAATATTCTCATTTATTCATTCCCAGATAGCATTTCGCCAACAACCCGCCAGCAAATAGGCAGCACATGTCCGCACGGAGATATGCATGTGCGTCCGCATTGGCCTATGTTTTTGCCAGCATTCAATGCCGCAAATTCTTAGGAGCATATTGCCGGCAAGTTGTCAGCAAGGCTGACGCTCCGCGTCTCACTACGAAGATTAATTCACTTGAGTCATGGCTATTGTGGGTGAAATTTTCATAAATTCGAATTCCTTTAAAATTTAAGTGCCTCTATAGATTCTCACAAAAATTAAATTCCAAGAATCATTAGTGCTGGTCCATTTGTGTATCATATTTTATATGAAACACACATTTTGATCTCTTTCACGGTTGTTAAGAATAAGAAACCAGCTTATAAGGTAAGAGGCTCAGTTTATGACACTTCTGCGCAGCTCTCTCACTTTAAGCGTATAAAATCATAGGGATTAACAAGGAGGACCGAGTATCGCAGTTTGTGACCCCTCCAACGCGCGCTACCCATTGGCTGCATATCAAATGGTGGGAGAGGTCGACTATGCTAGAGGGACCCCTCCCACAAACTGGGACAGTGTCACAAACTGGGCAGTTTACTTTAGCAACCGTTGTTGAATTTTTGCTACCAATATGCTGTAATCTGGTGCTAGAAACAATTGTTGCAATATTGCTAGCAAGCAAACAGCAAAGTTTGCTGACAAGCAATTCCCCTTGTTTGCCTCTGCTACGGTTGGCTATTTGGGTTTATTTTATTTTTTCATTTTTCTCCACATACCGCGATGAAGCTTCGGTACTTGTTCGCGTCGTTAGTGAAGTTCATCGGATTGTCGACGTTGATCTTCGTGCGGAGGTAATCGGGCCAAACGGCCGGGACTCTGCCGTCTTTGCCGAGCTGCCAGTAAACCTCGAATATCTTGGCGAGATCGTTAGCGAGACACGAGCAATTCATCGCGACGAGTCCGAGCTCTTTGACTTGAGTCAGCGATCTCCAGTCCATGTTCGCCGAGCCGACATAGACGTGAGTCCTGTCTATGAGCCAGAGCTTCGTGTGCAGCACTCCGCCTCCGAGAAGAGCCGCAAAGTTTAAACTCCGCACCTAAATGAGATGATTCTTCGTAAATAACGACATCTCCAATTCGCATCCTCCCATTCTTTCATAAAAAAAAAACTCGTTTTCCGGTTTTCCTACCTCCGCGCCGGCTTTCTTCTCCAAATATTCGGTGTCGAGGTTCGGACTCAACTGGGATGGAATATTCTGCGCGATTTTTATAGCGATGTTTCTGTCCCGACCGGCTTCGATCAGTGCCTCGAAGACGTGTTCGCCCTGGAGTTAAAAAAATAAAAAATCGTTAAGAGTTTATATTTTTTATTCGATTATCTGCCCCGAGATGCAACGAATTCTCACTTGTATGGCGCTGTCGTCGGGATAAACATCCTGTCTCTTCATGGTCCAGTAAAGCGAGGCTATCTCTATAGTGGATTCAGCCGATTCCACGAGCTCCATCCACGCGAGATAAGTGCTTCCGTGGACCGGCGCATTGCCGCTGTAATTAAGGCCGATCGGTATCGACTCGACGAGGGAAATTCGACAGGCGTCCATGCACGTGACGTTCGAGTCGTTGCCGAAGAGGCTCGAATTGTTTGCGTGCTTCTCCGCGGCGTGATCCAGAAGCGGTAATAAAACCACTAGGACTATCAGGATGAGAATTATGGATATCGGTATGCAGCTAGGTCTGCACCAATTCTGCGCCCCCCATCTGTCGAAGAAATATAAGCAATAATATCAAATCTAATTATCGTTCCGGCTCTTCGATAATTCATCGTCGAGAGAAAAAAAAAACACATTATTTTCGTCAATAGGAAATCGTTATGATTTAACGATATCGTCGATAATTAACGAACTTTGAGTGAGTGAGGGGATCGTCTATGTCGCCTCTCAGCATGAACCCAGATTGGTCCCACAGCTCCAGTTCGTCGTCTCCACCGGTCGGGGCATTGACATCGAGTCTCGCATTTTCGGACACGGTCTGCAATGCATAACGAACAAATAACTACCACGACTACCGTGCCAAGAGGATATTTCGTTGCATTGATTAACAGGATTTTTTTAAATAATTTTATTATTCATGCGAGAGAGCCCGGAGCAAAAAATAAATAAAACAATAATTAAGAGTTTATATTTTTTATTCGAATAATTCGCCTCGAGAGGCAACGAATTGTCAGGTCTTTAGCATGACTCCCGTAAAAAGAGGATATTTCATTGCATTAATTAACAGTGCAGTTTTTATATTTATTTTATTATTCATACGAGACCGTCGCCCTCGATACGGAATCGAAAGCAGTCGAGCTCGTAATTACGACGGTCAATTTGACATTGTCGAGTATGGGAGATACAAATTACACATCGGAGCTCGTTAATTGAGGGAGTGTAGATAAAAATATGTAAAATGTATGCCGGGCTCGACGTCGCCCTCTGCAGTGTTTCGCCGCTATCGGGGCGACCCGAACACTGTCCCCGATGTTGATAAACTCCGAGCCAAGCTCTCGTGCCTCTATCAGTAATACCTTCTCGCGTGGCCCGCGCTTCGTATTACCTCCCTCTGGATTCGAGTCGCGCGATTCCCTCTTATTTTTTGTCGTAGAAAAACCGGAGGCGACCATGGCAGTATTTCTTTGGAAAATAATTTGTCGCGGTGTGTGAGAGAAAATCGAAAGAAAAATTATCTCGCGACGAGAATACTTCAGTTAACTGGCACGATTTTTAATCAACACTGCTGACGACCCGAAACATCCGACATCTGCGGGCATCGTTCGACTTAAGGTGCTCGTACATAAAACCACGTTTGCCGTTTTCCGTCACACAGACGAGTCAATCGGACCAGACCGGACACAAATACGCGAGCATCAGCCAATCACGTCTGTGTGTGCATGCGGCACGGCCTGTCTGTGTTCCGTACCTAGTTTTAGGTGCGAGCAGCTTTACCACACAGCGCGCAACCAATCTCTGAGCCGTCACGAAATAACCTACCAAACTTTTTCTTATATTCTAGTTTCGACTCTAGTGATTTTGGGCCGAGCTTGATGGACTCTCTTATCGCAACATTTTCTTTAATTCCCTTCGGGGCAATTCTATATACTGAATTCGATAATCAAATTAGTGGAATAATTTTCGAAGTTGTTATTATCGTTGGGGTGATTTTTATTACTCGCTGGTCGATGGCGGAGCGAAGCGCTTCGAGAGCTCAAGTTGGCTCCGCGTGGTTACCAGGTACAAACATAGCCGTACTCGCCGATGACTTGCACGGGGCGCAGCAAATTTTACGACTGTTCGTCGATTAAATTTTTCCAATTTAATCGACGAATCAAAGTAATTTATTCCGCCGCGTTCGGTACGGTGGTCAAATATCGTGGACGCGTGTGACTTGCTGAAACAATAAAAAATTTTGATATTTTTTTTGTAATGGATTTTTCGGAAAATGGACGGCACGCCCGATAGGCACGGACCTGAATCGACCGCGCGATCTTCCCAACGATACCAACGGAGTATCGTGAAAGCACTATAATCCAAAAACACCAAATCAACCCAGGCGGTAAAAATTTTTGTTCGGAAATTAGTGAACGATTTTGACAGCTTTTTTTACATAAACTGTTTCTGAATTTTCAAACATGTGCGTCGCAATTTTACAGTGAAATTGTTATTTTTATTGAACATCTTTGTAAATTTGAGGCAAAAGATTTCTAATTTTGATATCTAGTATTTTACTTTTACAAACAAAGTACATTAACGTTAAAAGTAATGTTAGTAATGACAGCGAATTTCGAGTAACAATACATTAAATTTACAATTTATTTTTACAGTGCATACCTCGCCCGAATATTCTTCGACGTGCAAAAACGAGCGTATACACAGTAAAAAAAAGTTTGTACTTTTTACAACAACTTATTGTCCACAAACGTCCACAATGTTTTATTTGTTAATTTTCCGATCGCACAATCTGACTCTATTTTTACAAACAAATGTACAAACTGAACTTAAATTGTTAATGAAATGGAAAATGAAAGGGCAGGTTCGTATAATGAACCTTTAACAAACGAGTTTGTCATTTACTTAATCAAATTATTTTTACGAAAATTCGTACCCCCATTTTTCGAAATAATTTTTTACTGTGTACCCGTGATTATCGAAGGGTGATTGACGGTAATAAAAAAAATGTAAAAAAATCATCGTGGAAAGTCTTAAGGGCATGTGACACACACGTAGCGATGCTCCGATGGTAACAAATCGCTTTCAGTATTTTCTCCGTGATGGTTGATGCTTCGACCAAAATCAAATTAGGTTTTTGTAGTCAATAGATATAAGTATGAAAACCTCATTTGCCTTTGCTCGTCGTATCAATCGTTTTGGAGAAAACAGGAAACGCCATTTGTTACCGACTGAGTCTGTAACACATGCGCTTAAGATTTGCTGATAGTAGCAAAGTGACTCGCTGTTTAACCGACGTGTTCGGCGCCTCGCGTCTCCGGAGAGAGTCGCCTCCTAACGTGCGCGCTTCTCACTATCTTCGACAGTGCTCTAAGAACGCAGTAAGATACATCGAAAGTTCTTTCGCACGGCTGAAAAACGGCAAAAAATGCTGACAAAAAATTAACAGGAAAATCCGATGCGCGATAAATCGTGACCGATTAATCGCACGTATCGGCGATCGGTCGCGCGCTCGAGAGAGCGTGTCTATCTCCCGGCTCTCGTTGAATTCCGTGTTCGGCGATAGCGCCGATATCGTCCCAAGTCGCGTTACTAACGCTTGATAAAATTAAATCGCGAAAAAACGAAACGCCTCAGGCTACCTCGTCGCAGATATATCGAGATATGGAGAGGAAGGTGCGAGAGACAGACCAAGTGAACGACGCGCAGTATTTATCGGCTCGCTGGGTCGTGATTAATTAATTTCTCGGATGTAATCCCAGCGAGGCATGATTGCCGATCGAATTGCCCAGGATATACTCGTTTGCGTCGTATAAATAAAATCAAAAAAATAAATAAAAGTACAAAGAGTGCCGATTGTGGAACACACGAGACTATCGAGAGATATTCGATAAGAGAGACAATGAGTCCCCAGCGGCGGAATTGAATCGCGATTCCTAGTTCTGGATCGACGCTCGACGGGGCGAGCAGCAAGGTAGAAACAAATTGCGGTTTCTCTTTGAGCCACCAAAAAAAAAAAATACAAAACTCGAAGGATTGGCGTATGATTCGCACCGTCAACCCTCATTTCCGGTGTGGAACTACGCGCGAGTCCGCGAACTTCGAGTCGGCCGGATCGATCCAGAAAATTCCCATCGCACCCCTGGCTCTTCACACCGAAAATAAAAATATAAAAAATTCGTTTCATTCGGATAAAATCATTTGAATCGAATAAAATTTAATCGAACGAAAGAAATCTTTTTTATTTCAAGAATAACCCTCTCCGTCCCCCGAATTAGGCGTGCCCCTAACTGGCCGCCGGTTCTGGTTCTAACGACGAGAACAGACCAGAACGACGAGAACGAGGGGAACAGTGAAGAAAAGTCCGCGGGAGCTGCCGTTGATGTCGTGGACCAGCGAGGCGAGATAACGAGCCGCGATACTCACCGAGATACGAAAAAAAAGAAGAAAAAAAAAAACCAAAGAAAACCCAAGAAAATGATATCGAATGAGAAACAGCAAAAGTGTCGTCTTAGAGAGATCGAGACCGGAAGCGCGCGTAGAGCGGAAGAGTGGGTCGCAGGGGCGGCGGGGGGGGGGGGAAGGGGGAGGGGGAGGGGGGTCTGGTAGTGATGCTATAGAGTTCGATAACTGCTAATTCTATTTCTAATATCATTACCGAAGCTTTCACGATCGAGTCCTTTGGACAGCGGGCAGGCTCGTCGAGGCCCTTCGTCCTCCTCGCCGTCGTCGTCGTCGTCTGGGAGTTACGACCTCTCCGGATGATTAACGTTCCATCGATCAAAGCGGCAGTGTGCCTTCGCGAAATTAACAGTTTCCGGTTGGGGCTTTTTACTTGAAGCTGGCGATGTATGCGGGAACGCCGGGAAGTGTGGTAGTAACGATGGCACGACGCCGCTGTCCCTCCTCGAAAGTCCGACGGTAACACCGACGACGACGACGAAGATCCATCGCCGGGGTCAATATTGACGCTCGGCGACGCGCAACGCCGTCGCGAATATCGAGGTATCCGACCGATAGGTAGGTGAACGCAGGGGGTAGTTTATGTCGGGATGGCTCGAAGGTGCGAGGACCGATCGTCTCTATTTATGCCCGAGTGTGTGTGTGTGTTTGTGTTTGTAAGCCTTGGGAGGTAAAACGGTACACGTCTCAGCTCCAAGACTCGAGAAACGCGAGCAAATCACGAGTTGGTAAATAAAAAAAAAAAAATCGAATAAATTTTGAAAAAATAGGTGGTGGTCGGTAGAGGTGATTAACTCGTCGGGGATATCAGCGACACTCTTAAACGAGGAATCAAAAGTTTCCGGCCGGCGGTGGTGGACAGTTGAGTTTTCCGTAGAAGGCTTCCGAAAGCGCGAGCTGCGCGGTTTTCGCCGGGCTCGCGGCTCAGCGAGGACTGCAATAGCGTCCGAGAAGTTAACTGGCTCGGCGTTGGGAGAGCATGAACAGCAACAAACAGAGAGGCCACCGTGTAACGTTGACCCGACAGCGGGGGTTTCGTGCCACGAACGTTTTGCGAAACTCCGCAACCTCCTGCCGCACTAGCTTCGACGCTACTATGGAGAAAGAGAGCGAGACTATGTCTCGGTACGTATCTGTGGAGCTACTAATACCAGGGCGATGGTTCGCTCGCCAGGGGGTAGCTCGCTGCGGAAGGTGGGGTTGCCGATCGATTCCCGCTTGGATCACACCGGCGGGAAATTCTCTCCGACACGTCCCCGACTGTGGCTAACTAATTGTCGGGCGTTCTCCGCGTGTTTACTCGAAAATAAAGAAATCGAATAATGAGAAGGTAAACAAAAATAACAGCATTGATAAAGATGACGCACTAAAAAAAAAAAAAAAAAAAAATTCGATGGGATCGAATTTTATGAAAATCTGGAGAAATTCGCTCGAGTCGAGCTTGTGGTTTTTGTACGAAGCTCGACGACCAGGCTTTCTGAAAGTGGGACGCCTGACTGTCGGAATACAGTATTAATTATTACACGAGAGGGTGGTTGGAGGGGGATGAATTAGACCGAGGGTGACTGTAATTTGTGAATGCACGTCACACTGCAGCACTGAGCTATAGAGTCGTGAGACTGCGGGGTGATCGCGGCACGGCTTTATACGGCTCAAAATCTGGCAGGCTGCAGCGTCGCTGCCGGGCCTCCTCGGCCCCCGCTTCGCTTCCGGTATTCTCTAATTGTTCAATCCGAAGCGCCGATCCTCACCTCTGCGTCGAACGTCCCGAAGAATTGAGCGGCGAATCAGCGCGGGTCGTGAAAACTCGTCTCCCGATTGGCGATACAAGCGCGGATGAAAGTGTGAGTCCTCGTGCTGACCGAGCTTCGAAACCGTCGAGGGAAAACTAGTCGGCCGCGTAGCGAGAACGAACGTGAGAACGTTGGCGAGGGAGAGCTCGCGGCGGAGAACGCGACACGCTAAAACTACCTGCGCGACTCGTACATTCGTATCGCGTTCGTTCATCTACAACTCGATTCACCTGATTTTCCCCGCCAGCGAGCCCTCGCTCTTATTATAATACAATACCGTACATATTCTCGGAGGTACGGCAGGGAAGAGCGGGGCAAATTGGGCAGCGGGGCAAAACGGGATAGTGGAGCAAAACGCAATTTTTCAACAATTTTTGGATGGTACTGTGGGGCAAAACGGGGCAGAAAATCCAGATTTATAGATGAGGCAAAATGGGGCGTCCAAATTTTTTATCGGAAAATTGCGTTTTGGTCTGCTGTCCCGTTTTGCCCCGATGCCCCATTTTGCCCCGCCCTCCCGTATATCAGTGGAGTACAAGAGGCGCGAGAGGGACAGGAGGGTCCGATACGAGCGTGTACATGTAAATGCAAGGAAAAGCGAGATTACGCCTTCCGCAAAAGGTGTGCTCGTTTCTTCTTGCGTGGCGACTGGGGCACAGTCGTACCGACGGCGAGCACGCACGAGCCCTCTCGGGCCAGCGCCGCCGAGACTAATCGTTAGTACGTATATAACGAGGCTCGGGATCCTCGGAACTGTTATGCCTCTGGTAATTTCTGTGCTACTGGCAGAAAGGAGCTTTCCCTCTGTCCCGGGTAGAACCGTTTACCGACAGTTAACTCTTCCGCAGCCCCACCTCGGGCTGAAACTCCGACAGTCCGCGATGAGGAAAAACCGCGCCAACGGCCTACACGGGCCGGGGGGTTGTTTCTCTTTAATTTGTTGTTTCGAGCCTCAACGCGAGCTCACCTGAATCTGCGGTTTACAGCGCCAGAAAGCAGACACGAGGGACAAAGCAGCATCACGGATTTCCACTTGATTTCACCCGGTCCCGGAGGGGTTGACGGAGGGAGCGAGGTCGCCAAAGGCCATCGCGCCTCTGCTACTCCGTGTTCATCGGCGGAGCTCTTAGAGCCAAGAACCAGGGACTAAATAGTTCCCGGGTAAGAGCATCGGCGAACACTGGTTTAACGTTCTCGTTCTAATAACGAACCTCCGACCTTGCGAAGTTCTCGTTGTGCGCGAGGGTTCTATAGATACGGCATCGATGAGAGCCACCCCCGCACACCCCGTCCCCAAGACCGTTCGGTAATTTCCCGAGCTACCCTAAAGCTGTTCTATTCACGAGGGACACCAGCGTCGGTGAAAGCCCTCGCGGTGCTTTGTCATGCACGGAACATTGAATACACGGAAGGCGGGAAGAGCGAAACTTGTCCTTCTGATAAGTAGGTGATGGTTACAGGTACTTTGGCCACTGCCGAGTAACCTCCCGGGCTGTTACTCGGGATACTAAATGAGTTAACTGAACGGGGACACCTACGGAGTTGACACAATAATGGTACCGCGTTGCATTAATCAGAGAATTAGACGTTACAATGGAATTAATGAATCGTCGTCGTGCTGCACGGGTTAAAATTAATGACGCAGTCGCGGTAAAGCGGCAAACTGTTTCCCAACCCCGAAACGGACAGAATGAATTTTCTTGCTCGTCATCGGCCCTCCGGCACCTTCCCGATAAGAGGTCTGCCCGTAATCTCGCGTCACGAAGCGGGCGGGGAAAAAAAGGGTCTGCAAAGTTCGGACAGTTGAGAAGCTCGCCCTCCCGAGTGATCACGCCGGCGTAATCTTTCGAATGTCGATCGGGTTGGAAGTCGGGCTCGACTTTGCGACGGAAAAGCCTCTTTTCAGGGCCTCGTTCCGGCCGGCTCTACACGTTATTTATAAGCTACTTATGCGCATCTCCCGCTGTCGGGACCGCGAGAGAATCGATCTTACAGGCGGTGAAGAGTTTCGGAATTGAGGAAGTTTAACGGTGCACTTTCCACTGGGTTCACTGTGTCAGCCGACGGGACAGCGGAGTGGAGCTGTAAGAGCTCGGACGATGACGAGGGACTCCGCGAACGATCGCGTATACTTTGCATCATCCCCCGTATACATTACTCGCTCTCCACGCTGTTTCCGCGTACGGCCGTTGATCAGCCGTATAACTCGCGGCTCGGTCGTTTGCCGTGGCATCCCGCATTAGAGGCCGCGCACGACAGAGGGTAAAATTAAAACGAACGTGACCATAATCACTCTTAATAAGCGCTCGGACAAGGGTGGCTTTCGTGACGGTGGACGGTTAAGAGAGGCGCGTGAATTTCACCATTGCACAGTGTGTACAATACGTACCGGAATAAAGCGAGAAGGGATGCGAAATGAGAAGGGCGGCGGAGAGGCGGCGGGGAGGGGGGAGAATTAAGGGAAAGAGAATGCAGAGCGAAGTGGAGAAAAGCTCGGGAGGACGATGCCGAGAGCCAAACAGACCACCTCTCCCTTCTTTCTCTAATTCACGAACAAATTTAATTTCGACTTCGGGCCCGCGCTCTGCAGCTCGTTTTGCCGTTGCCTCCCTGTACCGCGGAGGGCGCGGAGGTCGCGGGAGTTATAATCAACCGGTTCTCGCGCGTTGTTCGCGTCGCCGAGGACAGAACGTAGATCCGACGTCGGCGACGAGAGGAGCAAGAACGCCCGGGAGGGTGGGACGAAGAAAGGGGCGAGGAGAGGAACGGAGGGAAACTGAGAGGCGTGACAAATTGAAAGTGCTATTGACGGTGACAACGGTATGATACTTGTACCTCTCTCGTTCACGAGATTATACAGCAATTCGCTAATTGATTCGGGCGGATTTTAATACCGATACGCCTGCGATTAAGGTTAGGCGAAAATAGGCCAGGGATGCACGGTTCGCCTACACTGAGAGAAGGATCCAGTAAAAATTACCGATCTTCTAAGAGAAATTACCATAGCAGATAGTAGTACGGCGTCAGGGCGCGACCGATGGCAGAAAGTTTCAGGTTTACAAGAATTTTTACCATATCTCAGAAAAATTCTTATAAGTTACGCTGTGGCAGGTTTTTTATTCGAGTCTAACAGAAATCGGCGGAGAAAAACGGCACATTCTGTCGTTAACGACCGATTTCCGAAACGTCTACACGGTACCTTATGTAGCTTTGTACACGCATTACTAAAAAAACGACACGGTCAAGCAATGTGAAAAAATTGCCAAACGATTCAGTGGGTCTTTCCTTAGAAAGTACCAAAGTTTTATAGCGATCGAACGGAAACGCTTTTTGGCCCAAACATCCTTAAGTAGGGTACTAGTGGTGAATTTGGCCCGGTTCACGGGTCGTTGACCTACGTGCCGACTCAGGTGTGCCATATTCACCTCTTTCACCCTATACGGTCCCTCCGCGATTTTTTTTTTTTTTTTAATTCTTTTTACCAAGATTTTCTATAAAACGAGATTTTCTATAAAAACTGTTTAACCGTTTGGTTCGTCGCGATATGAGAAATCAATTTATACAGCGCCACTGCGTCCAGGTGCGAGCCTCGAGTCTCAACGTTCCACCCGTAGCATAGGAACTGCTCGCGGACGACACTCCGCATTATTTTTTTACCCTCGTGTTCCAGCAACACGCAAATGACCCGACCGGCACTTGATGAACGGTCGATGAGAGATGGACGATTAAAAAATAAAAGAGTCGTCGAAATGAACGGGAGATCGTCAGAGAGATGGGAAATTACGGTAGCAATCGGTCGGGCTGTTTTTCTTTTTTTTTTTAATTTTCTCGGAGATACCTTCCGCGAACACGAACTTTCATCGGAGTTAACGAAATGGGCAGGAACTACGGTCGGCGAGGATCGCAGATTAATATTCGCCCATCGTCCTCTGTCCGGGATCGACGGCTATACAGCGCATCGCTGTATCTCTCACCGTCGTTCGCTTTGATCTCTTCCGTTAATTGTGTTACGGTTAATTGGAGTCGGCCGAAGCATCGGGAAAGCTCAGCGAACGCGAGCTGCGCGATAGAACGAGGAGTAAAATCGTTTTTCCCCGCGGATGTTCCTCGCAGATATGTAAAGCGGATCGGAGAGATATCGATGCTGTTGCGTGCCTTTATCGCGTTGCCCGCGCCCCCTTCGATGAGGTCTAACCGCAAATTTTCCTTTGTACCGCCGGGGAAGAACATTGGCGTTAATTAACAATCGACAACGGCGCGCATCAAGCGATTAATTACGCGTCGCGCGTGCGCGCTCGCGTGTTTCTGCGAAACGCCAGCGAGTAGGCTCGGGCGAACACGTCTGGCTCGAATGACGCATGGTTTTGTGTCATAGTGGTACATCACCGAACGCTCGGCGACAAGGACGCGCTCGAACGACAATAGGCAAAGATATTAATAACATTTCCGCGTAGCGTGAGCTATACTTGGCGCCTACGTTTCGAATCCATAAAGTGAAAAAAATATTGCTGCGCTGTTTCTGTGAATATGCTTTGCACATATTCATCGAATCCATGCATGCAAGGACGCGATGCGTCGTTTTTCGTACGCAAAGACGGAAAGTAAAGAAATTAACAACAATCATCGGAATTCCCATGAGCCGCAAAAATGGGTGGACTGGCTCGGTGCGTAAGGACGAAAAAACATAAATGGAGAGAAAATAAGTTAGGACTAGTAATTACGCATCAACCGAGCCGACCCGCTATGAGGCAGTAGCTTTGAGAAGCGGGCGACAAAAGCGATAAATAAATAAAATTCCCATGAACGGCGCGTCCCGCAATGCAAACAGGAATTTGTAATTTTGAATTTGTGAAGTAAAGAAATTACTGGGGAAAACAACGGTATTTATGTAGATAATACTTCCGGCTGTGCACGAGGGTTTGGAAAATTTCACAGGACCATTCCAGTGCCATTCATTAATGCACACGGACAATTGATGGAATACACGGGTATTTTTTGCATGCATGAGGAGGTCCGACTGTCGGGCCTATATTTAATGTAGATTTTATATATTTTGTTACGTACATTCAGTTCGATCTATGGAAAAAAATGTCGCGTCGGCGGTTCGCACTTAAACGTGCGCGCTTCGGCGCGGGATTTGCGCCCTTTCGATTCCGAGTCGTCGACGCGTGTTATAATTTATGAGCCGCTATACTCGCAACAGGCCGGGAGAGCCGCGCGAGAACGGCAGCTATCACATTTGTTTTGACAAGCTCCCGCGGTAATGGCGATAATCACGTTCGACAAATTGCCGGCTGCGATCGCGACCGATCGATCCGGAGCTCGAATGAACTCCGTTTGAGTTCCCGGCTGTTTGCGGTTCGCATATTGGGAATATCGAAGGGGCTGGACTTCCCGGAATATTGTTGAGGGTGCGAGAAACAGCCGTAAAGGCCTCGATTACACAGTTGCGAGCCGAATTCGACGAAGTTCGCGTGTACCGGATGTGCCGAATAATCGAGCTGGCATCGTGAATCGAGTCGCCAAAAAAAAGTATACTATCAGTTCTGGATTGAAAAAAAAAAGATAAAAAAAATGAAACAATAATCTCGTTATTACCAGATATTGCCAAGTTTCTCGGAGTCGAGAGTTGCCGACTAGGGGGGTAGCGAGGGGGCGAAATCTCTGGCATCGTTTATTGCAAGTTTCGCAACGTCCTTGAATCACGCGATCTCGAAGACGACCTCTTAGCATGGAATTTCGACGGTTTGAGAACTCGGCACCGATTCGCGACCCGGATAGAGGTTCGGCGAAATTTTTCGAGTTAAAATCTGGCAAGGCGACCGGAGGGGGTTGTTGGTGTTTTCTGACCGGAGGAAAAACAGTCGGCGATACAACGATCGGAAAGAGGACCGATCCTCGAAATTCACCGGGAAGGAAAAGCAAATGGGACGAGAGAGAAGAAATCGGCGATTCTTGGCAAGGAGTATCCCGGACGAAGGATTCGAGGCCAGTCGGTGCTCTCCCCGTTGCGCGGGGCGAAACGTCGAGCAATTTTGGGTCGGTAAAAGGTCCGGAGGGCGAAGGCAATGAGCGCAAACCATTTCCGAGACGTGCAACTAAGCGTTCTAATTTTCGTGTCGGTCCCCGAGACGACGACAAAACCTCGTTGAGTTAGCGGAGAAAACCCGAGAGTGCCACTCGAGCTGCTTTCTCCTGCATCGCTGTTAAATTTTTTGCACTCCCATTCTTTTTTTCTTTTACTTTATTTTTTCGTTCTTCGCGGGGAAAAAATATATCATATGCTTGGAAAGAGAATGGAGTTGCCACATTCGATACGTAAAACGACGTGAGTTACGCCCTTCCGTTTCTGAGGCGACGATACACTAAGTAGATGTCAATATACTATTTTCGCGCAAACAGTTCTTAGGGTCCAATTTTGAGAAGTTAGGTTCAACTTAAAACCGCTCTCCGGATCGGACTTTGGTCTGAATTCATTGCGTGAAGCATGCATTGGTTTTTTTTTTTTCAAGTTTCAAATACATTGATTGGTTATAATTGCGTTTTTTCTGAATTCAAAGAGCTGTATCCTGCGATACACCGTTCTTCAAATAGTTATTTTCGAACTTGATTTCGTGCTTAAGTTCTATCACAAATTCGAATTTAAATCTGAATTCAAATTTGATTGTAGTTCGATTTCGATCTTAAGTGCGATGTCAAGAGCGATCTTAAGTTCAAGCTAGTGTCTTAAAATACGACCCTCTATTTCCCATATGTCTGCAAATATATATCCGAAGTATGTATTATGAAATAGATTTGCATAAAATATATAATATATATATTCTACAGGTCGGATATATTTTGCATGTATTTGTCCTCAAATTTATTTCCGCGTTGGAGCCGCATATATCTGTGGGTGAAGAGCGGTCGCGATTTACTCTCTCGAGGAGAATATTCAGCGACCAGACATGCATCGATTTCAATAGGAATTATGTAATGGGCCACGTCGACCTCTGACCTTAGAGCCGTTTACAAGCTCGTCTCTTTCGATTCTATATTCCTCGCTCTCGGTACCTCCCTACTTCTCTTCAATACCAGAATACTATTCAAATTCTGACCCATATTACCAAACTACAAGCATCGTCGACTGGATGCGCAGTTATTTAGCACGCGCCAAGTGCCTCTCCGCTCAAAGTTCTATCGCACTTGCTTCCCCCTCGAGACTCATCCTCATACCAAAGTAGAATTAAATTTATCGATCGTGCACTCTCCTCGTGCCTCGTGGACTTTTTTTTTTTCCTAATTTTACATAATTAATAGAATGAGCTTTTTTTCTTACGGATAACTTGTGCCTTATCCGTGGAGTTCGGCTCTTCCGGTGACTCGGCAAAAGTACGACGACGTCCCGATCTTTGGCTCGGCTCGTGCCACGGGCCGAGTGACTCGCCGGGTGTGATCTCGAGGTTGAAGCTTCCCCCGTCCCCGAAGACGATGAGGAGGAGGCGAGATTCGTTGATCCACCCGCTCCGGAGTATTTCGAGTACGCGACGTTCGTCACGGTGTTGCTCCCGCCGTAAGACACGTTGTGGGTATTGTTGACCTGATGTCGAATTATTACGAGCGTTCGATTATATGACGAAAAAAAAAAAATTATAGTTATTTGTATGGCAAGGACGCAGTAACAGAGTTCTTGACGAGTGCGAAAATGCGGCACGTGCCGAAAGCGAGCGAGTCATTGACACGAGTCAGAACTCCCTTTTCTATGCTCATGCCATTCACACAATTTTTTCTTAACAAATTCACGAAAATCACACTTTTTGTTTCTGGGAAATGTGCACAGAAAGGCACTTTCTCGCACTAGTGCGGAAAAAAGATCATATTGCGTTTATGCGCATGCGCGGTATTTTTCTCGCACGCGATGCGAAAAAGTGCCTTTCCGCGCACACTTCACAGGAACGAATGAGTGGGATTTTACGTGGAGGCGTTAGAAAAATCTATTTCACGATGCGAAAGCCCACCAATTTTGAAAACGGCTCCAGAAAACATTCCGAAACTTCCAACGCAATATTTTCCGCGGATCGTTACATTTTGTTTGCACTTTTTTGAAACAAATTTTCGTCCCCGCCGTTTTTGTTTAATATGTGTTTTTTACCCCGTGAGAGTTTTGATACACGGCCGTGTGCGTCAAAGGTTCGAATAGATTGTTCGATGCTTCGCGATCCATTAGCGATTAATTGGCCCGAACAGTAGCGAAGCTTCCTCAATTTAATCTATCAATAATTTGTCCGTCGCCAAAGTTTCAATCACTTGTATCGATCCGATCTCCAACTCCGCCACGTCGGTAAAACAGGGACTTTCGCATCGCGCTCGAACTCCTCTCATCATGAGTTTCTACCTTCGCGATCAAGTTCGATCATTCTAATTAACGACAAAACCACGCGCACCTGTACGAGTATGTGGCAAGCCTGGGACGCTATCTGAAAGAGGCCATCCTGCAAATTGCGCCCGTGATGTTGTTCGTGTTCGCCGCAACCTCCGCCGTCCCGCCCGGTCTTTCCCCATCCGAAGAAAGACATCGCCTCTCAATGTGCCCTTCTGGCGGCTAATTAAATTTTTAACTCCCTCAAAACCTCTCCCTCGCCACCCCGAATATTCACACTTTTTTCTTCACCGATCTCAATGTTTCGTCGTCAAAGTCACATCCACCGCACTGTTTCTCGTCACTGCCCCGAGACTCTCGCAACGAGGCATCGACGGCGGATCGCTCATTTCCTGGATTAATATAAACATTCCAGACATACATTTATTTAAGGAACAATTTAACAAAAAAAAAAAAAAGAAAAAAAAATGAAAAAAAAAAGAAAAAGTTACTCGGTAATTTTTCCAGTGACTTTAGCCTGTTTCTCTTTGTCCTACCGTCCATCCCTCGCCGATAGTGCGCGACACGATGCTTCATCGTCAATTATTCATAGAGCCCTTGGTGAAATCAGATGCGCCGAGAGGCGAGTATATGTTTCTTCCTTTTTTTTTTGTTTGCTATAGTTTCTGTATTTGTCGTTGTGTCGAAAGAGAGAGGAAAACATGTACGAGGACTACGACCAGCGGCGTCGCTATAGCTCGTACGGCTAATGTCCTACCGACCGTCCGTCCGTCCGTCCGTCCGTCCGTCCGTCCGTCCGTCCGTCCGTCCGAGCGTCCCGTCTCTGTACGTTCGAACGGCCAGCCCCGTCGGAAAGCGTTGATGGCCAGTGAACACGCACCCGCGCCTCGTACAGTCTACCTATAGTTTCGAGTAATAACCAGCAATACAGCGAAAGCAGCAAACCTTATTAAACCGGTCGCGACGACCGATGGGCGAACATCGCGGCTTCTTCGCGCCGATGACGCTTCCGCCCCCGCCCGCCCCCTCGATTCCACCCTCGGCCGTTGTCGAGCTTAGGCACGATCGTCCGGACTTCGTGGAAGCAGCGTCGCCGACTCGCCGGCGTGAAATCCTCGCGGGACAGCGAGCTCTCGTCGGTGCCCTCCCGAATGAATTTTTCAGCGACTGCTAATATTGAATTACCGCGCCGAGATAGCCCGGAGGCGTCGGGAATTCCGAGCGTTCACATTGTTCCGGCGGGCTGCAAAAGTTCCGAATAAACACAAACTCGTGTGCCTGATTCTACTTCGCAGACTGCGACGACCGGCTTCAACGCCGATCCGGCCTCATTTTTATGTTATTCTAACCGCGCGCCTATCGGCGAAACACGTGTGTAACTTTGTTAATAACGCGCGTGACGCACATTGAACGTGCACTAGTCCGTTTATCGAAGCCGCTGAGCTTTGTTCGGCCGGGAACCGCGGAAACTCCATTGTCTTCTCTCACAGCTCGCTTTCCTTACCAATGGATAACTCCCACGACATTATTGAACCTTTTGTTTTCGCCCTATTTTTCGCGATTCCTTTTTTCTCCCTCTCTATCTTTATTTTTTTTTAACGGAGGCAATCGAACAAAAGCCGAATGGGAGCGACGACGACGCGGTGAGCGCGGGGGCGACAAAAAAAAAAAAACTCGCGTTTTATCAATCGTCCGACGCGCACTGTCTGGAAGAATTCACTCGCGACTCTGGCGACATAAGCGACGCGGAACTTTGTAACAGCTGATTATCGATTTATCCTTGAAATAATCGTGGCCGCGATTGTAGACCGGCTCGGACGCCGAGCTCTCGCGGGGACGCGAAGCACTTTTTGGGCAGAACCGGCGAGGCTCTCCTTTAGGCACGGGATTGAATTTTTAAAAAAATTTTAACTCCCAACCGCGACGTCGTTTTCGCGACAAGTCGCGTTTGACGCTGTTAGTACAAAATACCACCAGTACAAAAAGTCACCAGGATAGTATTAGTACAAAAAATCACCAGGATAGAAGAGAAGAGTTCGAGATACGGGATGAGAGAGCACAGAACAGGTGTAACTCCGCAGGTCGAACGTTTTACTATGTACCTCTTGTAGGTCGTACCTGGCGGCGAAGCCTCTCGGCTCGCCCCGACGTTCCCTCAGCCACCCGGAGCAGCGGCGGCAGGAGGGTTGCGGATCGCGCGCCGAAGGTTTTCAGGGGGGCGGCGAAGGGAGAGACCGCGAGCTCGGGCGGAGGGTGTGTACGGAAAGTGCGGCTCTAGTCCCGCTGCTCAGGGGGTTGCCTCGAACCGGCTGTCTCGTCGCAGACCTGCGCCCCAGACGTCTTGCGTGACCTCGATACACCTACCTGTAAACACACGAGGCAAACCTGAAAGTTCGCGAGAGATCCCTATCGACCTCACCGCCTCGCCCTCTACGCGCCTCTCCACCGGCCGAATTTTCGGGACCATTTTTTTTTTTTTAGGAAGAGGTCACCCGTACGAAATGTTCAATGGGACGATCGAACGGCCACTTTTGCAGACCGGGATGAATGCTTGATGAGGCTCATCCGCCGCGACGGATGCGCCGCGAGTCTAGACTGCACAGTAACCGGACTCCGTTTTTGTCCCGATTTTCTCAATTATGCGATCATTGATCAACCTCGCTGATTTTTATTTAACTTCGACGCTAGTCCATTTTCGGAACACGCGGACTGCTTACCGTAAATTTATAATGACGACGAATTGGATTTTTAATAGGGACGATTTTTTTTTATTATTTATTGCCGCAAGTCTGGTTCACTCACCCCTTGCCGAGTGTCCTCCGGCCTACACACCAACCCCCCCCCCCCCCCCCCGCCCCCCGGGGTTTCCTTTTAATCTTCTCCCGTTTATACCGCCGCTCTCGGCAACAGTTATTAATATCGTTCGCTGATTCGAGTTTAATATCTGTCGTCGGGACGGCGGAGACGGGGTCGACATCGGGAGATCTCGGTGGAGATGGTACGCTAAATGAGACGAGGCAATGAAATTCGCAGAGACGAATTTAAATGTCTGGTATACATGTATCGGCGATTGTTTGCCTCCCGAGCTAACAGCAGCTTCTCCCCGGAGCTTTTCGTCGGATCGAAGGACAAAAAAATGTTGCGTTCTTTTTTTACCCGTCCCGACTCCGGTCGCGAGCTCGCTCGCGTCTCGTCCCTCTCGCTCTGCTACCAACGAGAGTTCGCGAAATATTTAAAATTTCTTAAGAACCGGGGGTAAGAGAGACACACGTGTGTGTGTGTCTCTGTGAGGAGAAGAGTTACGAAAATAGTCTTCGATTATTCAACTGTGCCGGAGAGCCCGAGAGGGCCCCGGTCGTTTGAACAGTTGACCCACATACAGAGAAACACGGGGACCTTCCACCGTTCCGCCGGTTACCGGTTTCTCGCGTGACACGAGATAGGCTCGACGTCGCATCGGGGACCTCGGGGGCTTCAACGAAAAAAAAAAAAAAAAACAAAAAAAAATGTCTACTGTAAAAAATATTCCATAAATTATGCGCGCCTCGGCTTTTCCTGGCGACGTTCGGTACGACGGCTTATCACCGGAGGATATCATCCCCCTCGGTGTATGGATTTTTTCGCGATATCGAGGCTCGGACGGCGACTTAACCAGCCGCGATCGGCTCGAGCCACGTGGGACAGATGATCGATAATAAAATTATTTTTTCAAGCCATCTGATAGACAGAATTGTCGGGCTCGTAGCTTCAACACACCTCCCGATGATACTTGTCTTTTATTTTTATCAATGAAGCTGTCACGGCGATTTTGTGCATATTTTTTCGCCACGAATAATGAAAATCACTCGGTCCAAGTATAGTTTTTATATCGTGTATGACTTTCGTCGTATATCCGAGGCATTATTTGATTGTTAGTTTTTTTTTTTATTTTGTATTTATTTATTTTTTTATTTTCTCTTGAAATTGGTCGCGGGATCGACGTTTATCGATTGTCCATTACAAACGCACGAGCTGGTGCTCTCACGACTTCCGTCGGGGCGCTGGCACCGACTATTACCCTCCTCTTTCGTCCCTCTCGAACACACACACGCGCGCGCGCACACATCCATTTGCGTCCCAACGGCTTCAACAACCGCGATATCTAACCTCCCTTACGATATAGGGAGAACGAGTGTTCGTGTATTCGTGTGCGGCTTTCCTGTAAACGCCCTCCTATACATGTATATCGAACAATGACGTCACTCGACGAGGAAATGGAGAGCCCCTCTTCAGCCGGAAAATAGGGACGCGGAGGGGGTTCCTCGTTTTCCTCAGGATCGTGTATGAGAAAGGCGTACGGTCGATCAATTTTTTTTTCTTCGTCTTCTTTCCTTCGATTTTTCATTTCTTCAGCCGCGAACGCATCGGCGAAATAAAAAAAAAAAAAAAAAAAAAAAATGAAGAAAAAAGAAAAAAATGAAGGAATTCTCGGAATTATGTGAACGGGTGACTCCGCCTGGGGAGGCCACAAGGGTGCGGTGCAGCCCTCGATAATTATATCGCAATCAATGGCGCGGCCGCGCGCCGTTCGATTAAATATTATTTTACGTACGAATATGAATTACCGGGGCACCTGACGCTCGTTAATGCCCCCTCGAATCGCGCCCCGCTCGCCACCCCTCTTTTCCTACTGTAATCTTACGCACGGCGCCGTGAATTTCAATCCACGGAGCGAGCAATCACTTCATTATTTAACGACCCAATGATAATGGTCTATCGACGTTCGAGCGCCGGGGGAGATTCCGAAGACTCGGATGAATTCATGAAAAAAAAAAAAAACGACAAGAAAAAAAAGAGGACGAACACACACGTGTGTTGTAAACAGGAAAAAGCAGCCCCTTCGGTGTGACCCGTATATTACTCATGAATAGCAAATAAGGCGCGCGAGATCGGACGGGCGAGTTTTACCTTAAGAATTTATGACGCGGCGACGATTAGATCTTTTTCGTGTGCACCGCCACACGCCCACAGGCCCCTCCTCCGAATACGCGTGCTTCACTACTACTATTTATGTCGCTACTGCCGCCTAGCTCGCCACGAGTTGCACTCGTTATTCTGAATATCATTACCGGATATCCAAGAGGGTTGTAGAACGGAAGATATAGAGAAAGAGATCCCTTGGCTATTATTTCAGCCTGCCAGGACGAATTAACTGGTATGGAATTTTTTTTTCTTTCAATTTTTCCTGTTTTTTTTCGTTCATTCTTTTCTTTGCTTCCTCATAGAGGAAACTGTTTTCGAGATTTTAATTTCAGTGTACTTAAGGTAGTCCTCGCGAATAGTGTTCACTTCGCATAGGTATGAACTTTTTCGCATTAATAGGTATGCACTTTTTCAAATTTTTTAATTCACTTTGGGTATGTGACTTTTCACACATTTTTCCCATATAAAAAAGGGCATTTAAAAATCTGAAAAATTCGTACGTATTCGGAAAAGTGAATGCATCATTTTCATTTAAAAAAAAAACAAAGTTAGGTTTCCGTGAGATTTGTTAATCAAATTTTATTTTTCATTAATTTGTTAACAACATTTTGTAATTGTTATTATCCAAAATCAATCTTTTCAACACGTCTAATGTGCTTGATTTTTTTCAGATTTTTATACCATCCAGAAGTGTTTGCAAATCCCTCGAATTTCTTTGAAACTTATGCGCAGTGAACACTATTCGCAAGGACCACCTTAAAATAGTCAAAAACGTCGAGAAATGCGATTTTTAGCTGGCGTTCGGATGTAGGTGTGTGTGTCTGCGCGCGTGTGCGTCCGCGTGTAACAGACTTGCATCGTGTAAAATGCCCGTAACTCGGAAACTGCTTGAAATATCCAGTCGAAATTTGGTACACAAACACAGTGGTCACGTATCTTCCCTCTGGGCAATTTTCGCGAAGATAGAGGCCCGGTTTTAAATACCATGCGTCTTTGAAATTTTTGAAAAAAGGTCATAGTAGCTCTAACTTGGGTAAATTTCTCTTCCACTTTTTTTCTTCATTTTTTCCTTTTTTATTTTCATCGTACGAGCCGAGACATCAATCAGCCGATCGATCGATCCATCAATTCGGCTCGCCGACTATATATTTCATTAAAAGTGCTGCAACTGTCGGGACGTATGAGCGAGAGCTCTAGTTTTATCATACACGAGTCTGGTCCGTACATTTTCGCGAATCGCGTCGTATCCGATGGACCGTCGGGCGAGGTGACACTCACCGGTTCCGGATGTTGCGGCGCGCCGCGAGATGAGCGATAAATCTTCGGGCTGTCGAGCTCTCGCCGATGTCTTGCGCATCCTTCTTCCCGGTAATTCGGTACTTCCGTGTTAAGAGAGAAAGAATAAATGAAATAAAATAAACCGCATCGCGGAGAATCGAGAATACATCGAGTGTATGGGACCAAAAAAAAGGACACGTAACTGGATGTAATTTATGTCCCGACTTTGGTCGCAAAGTACCACCGCCATAACATACCGTACGCATGTTTATTTATGCGCGTTTAACATAAAAAACTATGACTTCACGGAGCCATAAAACGGATATGAAATGAGGCGGTCGAGTATCGCGGCCCCACGGGCGTTACTTCGAGCTCGCTGGGCTTTATCCCGTATCGTGGGATTCACGAGCCACTCTGACCGGAAGTCGTGATACATCGCGGGCCATTATACGACGCCCAACAGCAACATACCGAATCACTCCTGGATGTAGATTCCGTAGAAATTTTCAAACCCTAGTACACAATGGCTTGAATTTTCATGAGACCGTAATATCGGTCCCGACACAATCCGCGCCCCGGTGAAATTTAATCGATATTCAGCCTTAAGCACCGTGCTTAACAAATTGCAAAACAGACCGGAAGATCCCGCGAGATGGAGCGAACAACAGCCCGGAGCTACTCGCGAACCTGTTCGAAAACGGATACGTGATTCTCGAGCTGGCATTGGGAACAATTTATAAACGCGCCCAACCAACGACGAGTTACAAGGTGTACATTGCTGGAGCGTGGAAGTAAAAAAAAAAAAAAAAAAATGAAGAAAAGAAGTATAAGAAAAAAATGAGAGCCAGTGAGAGTGCAGCGGAAAGGAAAGGGCTTCGGCAAACTCCGATGCTCGACTTTCTTGGCGCGGGATATCTCGCGAGAGAACTCCGTGCGAAGACTCTCCCGCGCGAGGAGGAGCGAGAGGAGGGGAGTATTGGAGCTTCGGAAGAAGCACAGAGTCGGAAAGTCGAGTACGCCAGCCCGGAGCTCCACCGTCTGACGAGAAATATCTTATTTAAAACGTCCACTTGGTTTCCGCAAGCGTCTCGGTGCGGCTAAATTCTCAATGTTTGCTCCGAGCAATTTTCGGAAAGTGTGCAGCAAGAGTTCGTTTCTTCTCCATGTGGGCGACGTGTTCTTTTTTTTCCTGATGCGCCGCTTCTTCTTTCACCTATCCGGACCTTGAACCCGTCGTTTCGTTTCTCTCTCGCCACTTTGCGTCGGTAAACATATATGTGACTTTTTTTTTGGCGTCGCAATTACGAATTCAAACGGTCGGTACGTGCTCCCCAGTGACGGGGCAACGGCAGCGGTGCAGCGAAAAACATCCCCGCAGCATCCGCGGCCGGAAGGAACCTCACGTTTCTGCGAGCAAGTGAAACGGGGAGATGGAACGGAGCGGCGTCCCCGCGGAGAGAAACGAAAGCGAGACGCGGAAGAAAACAAGAAACGCGCCGCTAGAAAGCGAGTGGTTGAGCGGTCAGGGTTGGCAAAAAAAAAGCAATTTTTTTACCGCTGCAGTTAAATACACGTGGTGTCGTGTACGAGACGGGGCGCGCGCGAGAGGAACGCGGAACGATCCTCTCGCCGAGCCGCGAGCGTATATAGGAGGGTGGAAAATGATGTATGAGATGCCTGCGGTTTGACGCGGCCATCGCGTTATTCGATCTCGGATTTATATATATATATATATATATATATATATATATATATATATATATATACATATACATATAAATACATATTCTTTTTTTTTTACTTTTTCTTTTATTTCCGGTTTGTTTCTCCGGCGCGTATATACGAAACTCTGTGGGACATTAATACTTCTGTGGTTAATATCAGCGTCGGAACTGAGGATATAGTCTATCATTGCGATATATAGTTCACAGAGAATAGAGGAGCACAGCGTTCTCGAGTGAGACGAGAGGCAGGCATAGGAATACGAGCTTTCCGATCGGGTAGCCACGCGCGGTGCAGAGTCCATTGACCATACCCAGGATCGCCGGTTAGTCAGGCGGCTCCGGTTGGATCTATTTACTATGGCAGCAAGAGCGCCACGAGTTAACGTACGTCCTGTTGAGCTTGCTCGACAAACTGCCTGGAAGGTAGAGTTGGATATACAACGCCGTTAGGAATTACGGCAGGAGGGAATGAGCACGATTTATTCACGCGACGCGCAGTTATGGAAAAATAACCGGGGGACCGGTTGGAAATCGAGGCGTATACGAGACACATATCACTCGCAACAGCGATGTTATGCGTTCTATTCAAATACGATCATTTGAATAAAATCAAAATGCTGAAAAAATAAAATTTATCGATCAAAAAAAATTTTTTCAGTAAAAATCCCACCGGTGTTTACGCCTGTTGGAGTAAATTCGTTGCGACGTCAGTTCCGGTTTGAAAATCTCTGGTTTCAACCAGAAATGACTTCACACAGGAAAACGTCACTCTCGGTTTGAGAATCTTGATTTTTGAAGATTCTCAAACGACAAGTGACGTATTTTCGGTATGACTTTACTTCCAGTCAAACATGAGATTTTCACACCGGAAGTGACGTATTTTCGGTATGATTTTACTTCCAGTCAAACATGAGATTTTCAAACCGGAAGTGACGTATTTTCGGTATCACTTTACTTCCAGTCAAACATGAGATTTTCAAACCGGAAGCTACGCATTTCCGGTATGGCGTCACTTCCGATCGAAAAATGAGACTTCCAAACCGGAAGTACGTCACTTCCGGTATGTCGTCACGAGTTTCGCTTGGGCTTTAGAATCTCTAAAGACGACGCAAAACAACAATAGCAAGAACATCAACGACGGTGAAACTCGCACGTCCGAGGCATCTCCGCGAGACTGTCAAGAGGTTGTGTCTACGTTTCCCATCGAACCGCGGAATCCCGCAGAGATTCTTGTTCACGCGGGGCTTGAATCTTCTCAAGCGCGCGTCCCACGACATTGTCTCTTCCCCCATCGTCTCCCGGAGAACGGCTTTCTCTCTAGCACAGTTACCGAACAATTTCGAGCATCCGAAGCGTTGCTCTAAGCCGCCCGCTGCATCTTGCTGCAATTTCTGGAAACCGCCCGATGGCGCGGATATTCTATCGTCGTTTGGCCGGTAGGTGCTGGAGAATTTGCTGCAACTTCGGCCCGCGCACCCCCGGGGCGCGACGTACTTCGGCGCTACCCGGCCGGCGACTCTCGGGTGCGCCGGTGGCTTGTTTTTCACCTTCGCCGAAGAGCAGAGGGCGGCGAGAGTTGGAAAAAGAATTGCTCTTTTTTACTCGCATTCGTTATCCCGGCGCTTTCGGGGAGGGTCGTTCTGCTTATACCGAAAGCCTCAGCCGCCGCTGCTGCAACACGGACCGGCTATGTAGAGCGGAGCATCGGGCAGGGCTGGCCCTCTCGCGGTTTACTTTCAAAAGCGCTTTTTTCGTCGAAACGTATCGTCGTGATTACAGTATCACTTATCATAATTTCGTTATCCTGCGGTCTCCTCGGCTTATCCTCCGGCTCTTGTCGTCAGCTTTTTATTTAGCTTCTCTTTAGCGCTTCACTTTTTCTTTTCCTTTAAAAATTTTTTTTTGCCTCTACGAAGCACTTTGACTTTTATCTCGTTTCCCGTCCGTATTTTTCTCACCCCCACCGTCGAACGCGTGTGAGAGGATAGGTCGAGGTAACGTCAACGAGAGCGCGGACGCGTCGGAATCCACTCTGGCTCTCGTACATCGCGCGATGGATGGGTATGCACACGCGCGCGCGCGGAAGGTTATCTGGACCCGGAGATTCTGTCTATTTTTCAAAAAATGGAATTTAAATATTTAAAGCTTCGGTGTAGCTTCGTTCTTCCTCTCTCGCGCTCCGGCATCGCGAGGATGGCACACGTACAGAGACGGCGGGGAGAGAAAGACCCCCGTGACTTCTGAACCCTGCGTGCGCCTGGGGGATCCTCGTCGGCTCTCTCGGCACCGTGGCGGAGGCTCTCGCAGGAGAGAGACTCGCGCAAACAAGGGAGCGAACAAATATTACTCGCGACTCTGACGAGCTTCGGCGGGGATACGACGAGGTGGAAACGCTGTAGTATTATAATATGCGCGGAGGGAGAGAGCGAGAGATCGCCTCGTTGGGAGAAAAAAAAAGCGATGCTAGCATGAAAATAAAATATGAGAAAGAAAAAAATTAAAAAATAAAGCGACGTCGGGTGAGAGCGAGCGCGCAGTTCTCGAAATTAGAAGTCTGCGCAAATACAAGAGACGGCCAATTATAGTTCGGAGGAGGAAGGGGTTGATGTATATAATATCTGGTTGACTTGAGACGGTGCCACGGCTGTTTTCAGCTTCCCTTCGGGCACTTTATTTCTTTTATTTTCCTCAAATTTCTCTCACTCGCCGTCCGCGATGGATATACGAGGTCCTAAAACACTTTTCTCTGATCGCGTACCGCAACGAATCCGTGACAAGAAGCGCGCCCTCTCCAGGGCTTTATGGGACGTGAGTTACGCCCGCGAGTTGATTCACAGCGTCGCGAAGCTTTCGTCGCCTTTAATGAGCCACCACTGCTGTGCGCGCTTGCGTTTCGCATTCGGAAATCTCTTCGAGGGCAAGCTTAGGATAATGATTTATCAATGACGAAAGCGCCGGAAAGATCGGATCGAGCCAAGCGATTATCGTAGATTCACGAAAGTATACAAACTTAAGCGTAGAACTGAAAAATTGTATTTTTTCCTGACTACGCTGAACATTTCATGCTTGCAACGGGGGTGGAAAGTGGGCGATTCTTGACGAGCCGGCAAAAAGTGATTGAGCGGAAGGAAATAAATTTAAAAAATCAAAACAAAAAAAATTGTGATTTTTTTCAAATTAAACATTTCGAAAAAATTGAAAAAAATCCGTCTAGTTACCCCTGTAGATTCCTGAACGCGGCTCTACAGATAAAGATTCTGCCGTTGCAGGCATAAAAATATGGCCACTTTTTAGCCGGGAAAAAAATAGTATATGCCACTCGGGAGAAACTGTGTGTTTCACCTCGTGTGAATTTCTCAAACTTCAAACTCGGTGAACAAACACATGTTCCTCCCATGTAACATAGTGTACTATCCCTTTTTTCAGTTTTCTTATTATTTCATCGTTCCGATAATTATCAACCCTTCCCTTCGAGACTCCTCGATGACCCCTCGAATCACTGGAAAAACCCGAATGAATTTTCATCGCGCCTGTACGGAGATAATCGTCGCCGATAAAAATCCCGACGATCTATAGATCCGCGCCCTCTCCCATCGCGATCCATAGGATTCCCCTCCGTCGGGCCGCAAAAATCTGCGCCGTCTCCTCGTCGGGGAAAAGAGAGCATGCCAACAGATAGCGCCAGTTTCATCTGGAGCACGTGCCAGCGAATTCTCTCCCTTTATACCTGCCGACAGAGCCGAGGGCTTCCGGGAAAGCCCGAAGCGGTTTGCGGCTGCGATCGAGCGACGCCCTACCCCTCCAAACTCGTACCCTGTGTCCGTCTCTCTGCACTCCATACCTGAAACCCCGCCGCTGTGTGCGTTCGTGTGTGTTTTTACATGTGCCTCGCGTGTAGTACGCTTCCCCTCCGTTTCCCATCGCCGGCGGCTGTTTCCTCCCCTGTGATTCCGCGCGAGTACATATACCCGTGATACACACACCCCCTCGGACATTCGTTCCCCCCTCTCTCCCTCGCGCTCGGCCCCGAGCTCTCCACTCCACTCGACCCTCTCGCTTCTTCCCAAAACCCACACATCCTCGCTCGATGCTTCGTTATTTACTTTATCTCTCTCTTCCCGACACTCGCCGACTCTCGATCCCACCCTATCTCGCCTCCTCGGCGATTCACTCCCACGCCCAAAGTTCTCCGCACTCCTCGAAGCCTTCTCACTCTCCTTCTCTCTTCCTCGCCGCGCGGCTCCCGCGCTCCCTCTCCGTCCCGCTTCTCCCACCATCCGCCCCGGCTACCCCCACTCCCCGCCGAATTCGCCGAACGCTCCCACTCCGCCGCCCCAGCACCCCCTCTCCGCTCCGCCGCCCCACTCCGCCGCTCGCCCGATGCCGGCAACCCGTGTCGGCGACGCCGAACGAGGGGAACACATCGGCGTCCCGACAGGAGAGGCGGGAGGGGCCGCCAGCGTAGCCGGAGAGACCGCGAGCCTGCCAGTACGTACTCGCTCGCTTCAGAGTGTCGGGTGTATGCTCGCGCTGCCAGGCTGCTCCGTGCTCCGCGTACCGGTGCGTTCGACCAGCCGGCGTTCTCGACAAGGTTACTCGGTCTTCTCTCCACCTCCACCGCTCGCTCGGCCTCATCTGCGTCGTCACCGTTGACAATCCTCATCCCGGTCGTATCTCACAGTCGCCGATTCGACGCCATTGTTATCGAGCCAGACGCGGGCACCTACGAGGCTACTGTGCAAACCGAGATCCCGTTCCCCCTTGCCAGTGAGAGTCGCGAGACTCTACCGGCTCGCAGCCGCTTCGAGCTCCCAACTTTGCTTTTGCCTTTTTTTTTTTACGATACACACTCGAGGAGGAAAAAATTAACTTGCCGGTAACGTCGTCAGTGCGACCGGTTAACGTAATTTCACCGAGTGAGGTGAAAAAAAAATTGGGTGAAGAATTTTGGTCCGCAGCCGGATAGAGGAAAACTACCGATGGTTCGGCTGATTATGTCGATGAAAAAAGTGTCCATCGAGAGCAACGGCGTGATCGACGTCTAGCGTCGCGACGTCGAGACGTTATTATATTACTTCAGCGCCCCCCCCCCCCCTCCTCTCCTACTCTCCTACTCTTTCGCTTTTTCTCTTGTACCCCTCACCCTCCCCTAACCCCTCGCTTCTCCCTACCACTCGATACTCGCGGAGGCTCGGTCACCGGCTTTTTGCCTACTGCCATTATATGCCGCATCTACCGTCCGTCAGTCTGTTCCAACAGTCCACGACAGGTGGACCACGGTGAGAGAGCTCGACTTTTGGCCACGTTCTCGGTTCATTGTTTCGTTTCGGTTTCTCGGTCCGACCGAAGGTCCAGCGACTCTGTGCCTCGACAGTGCAAACGTAGATCCTTGTTCCCGGCGTTATTTACATTTGTTATCTGTAGTTTGTCGCACCGGTGGAACGAGTGAAGTGCAACGTTTACGAATTAACAGTGGTGCATTATGTGATTCGTGCATTTAATCTGGACGTCCAGAATCCCTTTTTTAATCCCCCCTTTATTTACGCTTACGTTTCGAGAACCCCGAACGGTTTACCTGCGAGGAGAATCTGAAGGTTCGTACACTTCATTCAAAAATTATGATAATAATCATTTTTATTATAATAATGATAGGTTAAATTATACGAATTTTCATTTCTTGTTATTAATCTATTTATATACAATTATGTATGTATGTATATATATATCGCATTTTTTAATGTTTGATTAACTTTAACTTGCGTATTGGTTGTCCCTTTGTTGCGAATGGCGAAGGGTAGAGTTTCTTGCAGTGTTATGTCTTAATCGTCCGGTCGTCCTTGCGTTCCCACCCCTCCACCGCGTTCACCGCGCTCTCTCACGTCAGGGTCGTGCGCTCCTTTGTTCCATGCAAGAGAGACCTGGATGCGCGGGGGAAAGGAATATACTTTTTTTTTCACAGCGTTTACGCAACGTGAAATTTTTGTTTCTCTGCGGTTTTCGATCTTACGACGCTTTCGACGAGTGTTCGAGCCGATTGGAATCTACTGTCAAGGTCGTCGAACCGGAGTCTTATCAGCTTCCTTACACAGCGCAGAGGCAAACTCGAGATTAGTTGTTTTTTTTTTTTAGAGAGAAAAATAATTGTTAGTACAAAATAGAATAGACGAGGCAGGAAGAAACTTGTGAGAAGGAAATCCCCGGTTGTATACCTGAGCGAGAGAATGGGAAGGGGGGGATAGAAATTGGGCACTCGGTCTTATGACACGAGGAAACTAAGGGATTTTTCGATCCCTAGACGCAGCCTCGGTTGGGGCGAGGACGTACAACACCTGGCGCTCTATGGTCGTCCTGGGATTTATGGAACGACCGGGAACTCGGCCAGAGACACCCTTGCGAGAAAAAGTCCGAAGAGTTTCGAAGAATTTGTCAGACGACGATGCGAAGCCCCGAATAATTGCCGAACTAAATTTTAACGTTATTCTATTTTTTATTCTAATTTTTTTTCTCGCTACTACTGCACGACGAAACAATTTTTTCTTGGCATGGAGAGAGAAGGTCGTTGAGACGATTAAATATAACAATCCAATATCTCCGACATATTCCGTTGTAAATTTGTATCGCGCCGAGTAAAAATCGTCGTCCGACAAATTCGAAGAATTTGTCGGACGACGATGCGAAGAACTGAATAATTGCCAAAAAAAAATTGTTAATGTTATTTTAATTCTTATACTAATTTTTTTCTTGCCATTCAATTACTGCACAAGGAAACAATTTTTTTTTCGAAATGTCTAAACGTTCGACTGAGGACGAATATGGAAAAATTATTTATCTGACCTTTGGACAACTATGCACAAATTATTCGTCCGACTAACCTATATTTCTCGCGATTTTCGGCACCGCGAAAGTTTCAAGTGCAATTTCCATTGGTAGGACGAATAAATTTTGGTTGTGTCCACTCGTCCGACTAAGGACGATTCTCATTGGTCCGAAAATAGGTCGATTTGACAGTATCCAAGCCGGACGAATAATTTTTATACAGTCATCCGACAATCGGACAACTTCGTGTTCCGCCTTCTTCGACCCTCGTCGGACGATTATAAAAAAAATTATTCGTCCGACAAATCAATAACGACACTCAAAACGTGCATGACGCGAAAATTACGAGAAATAATGAACTTGTCGGATGAATAATTGTTCAGTCGTTCAATGATCAAACGACTTCGCCCTGTTTTATTCGTCTATAGTCGGACGACTATGAAAAAGTGACTCTTTGACATGGAAGGCCTTTAACACGATTAAACATAAAAATAGAATATCTCCGACCTAATCCGGTGTAAATTTGTACAGCGTCGAGTAAAACTCTCCCTCGTACAATTTATTTCCGTACTTTCGTTTTTCTTCCGACAGCTCAAAGAGAGAAAGAGCAAGTATCGGGACGGAAAATTTTACGATTCTGCAATGTAAAGCCAGAGGGTAGACGAATCGAGGAAAAACCTGGCGCGGGTCAGATCGAAATCGGGACGCGGGGCAGTAAACAATGTTAACGTCTCTCGCCGTCGAGCGTTAACAATTGTTATGTTTTTCTCTCGCGGCCATTTTAACGCCGGTACGCGCCTAGAAAACAGATGGAACGACGTCGGGGCCGCGGAGGGGGGAATATAAGTTACAGCGATATTAATTACGTGGAGTAGTTCGTAGAGTTGGCGCGGTCGTGGAAAAAAAAGAAAAAAAAAAATAACTAACGAGAGCTCCGGGGAAAATAAAATAATATATATATATATATATTTTTTTTTGTTCTTTCTCATTATTTCTTTTTCGCGCATGCAGAGTTTTATCGAGACTCGTTTAATATTTTCCGTTGCGTACGATGAGTTTTACTAGTTGAGTAGAGCCGGTTTCTCGAACCAGCGAGTGCGCCGAGCGTTCGTGCTCGTCAAGAGGCGTGGTGGAAAATTCACGTTCGCATACACGCTGTACAATACTAGCGGCGAACGAGGAGCGCGGAAGACAAGTGTGCACGCGCTTTAAGCTCAACTTCGCGGGCACCAAAGTGCCCGGAATTAATAAAAAAAAAAAATCTTTTTTTTTTCCTCCCCGGAGAGCACATCAAAGATCGTTTCGCGTGCCTCTACGTTCGAGTACGCAACTGTAAAGGTTCGCGAGGAGAGGCAGCTTACCCCTTTCTCGTTTCTTCTTTACCCTCGCACCGTTGGTGCACTCAAGCCCATTCTTTTTTTTTTTTTCTTTTTTCTCTCTTTTTAATGCTTTAACACTCGAGAGGCGGAAGCTCGACTACGCCTACTTGCATTTACGAAACTCGAAATTAGCTAGAAAAATGCGTTTTCTTTTCGGTCCTTAAATCCTCGACGTGATACGTTGGAGGGCACATTGAAAAAAATTATGAGTATTGTCGGTATTTACACTGTAAAAAAATTTGTATAAAATTAAATGTAACGAACTGGAAGTTTCTATGCAAAAACTTTTATATTAAATTTCATGTACGATTGCGATGAAAAATTAATGTTCAGTGCACTAAAAACATTAGAAATTCTCAATTTTTAATACTTTACTTTAATTTTACTATAAAGGTACTTTAATTTTTATCATTTAATTTCACTGAAAAAGTATATTAATTTTTCATCACAATTTTACATTAAATTTAATGTACCAGTATTTGCATAAAAACTTGTCCGGTACATTAAATTAAATTTTTTTTATACCGTAACATTTTCATCTTTCACCTGAAAAAATGCGAACGTAACTAAAAAGAACGGTATGGACGTACAGTCCATACCGTTCCTGTCTTTTTTTCCGTGCGACGGCTTAACGATTTCGACAAATTGAACGCATCCTCGATTATAAATCAATAGGGGGGGAAAAACACAGTAGATCGACTTACAATTATCGTCCAAGCGGAGCGCAGGCTTCTCATAAATATGCAGCACGCATTTCCACCCACTGGCAGTGTCTGCCTTGGACTCTCGAGTGATCGAGTCCCGTTGCATAATTCATCGGTGTTTCCGTTTTCGGACAGGTGTCAGCTCGGATCTTCCTATCGTTTTTTTTTTAGATCTGCTCAAATTCAGAAAAATATCCCGAGCCGAGAAATGTCTTTCGGGGGCGAGTCAAAAGTGGCCAACGCGTAAGGGAGGTCCAATGAACGAGCGAAGGTCAGCAGTTTTTTTTTATTTGCTTCTGTAAGGATGGGGAACTCGATAAAAAACTATACTCCAGATTAAAATGATAGTTAAAAATGACAGTTGTTTGTTTATGATTGAATTTCGTCGTTGCATAAATAAAAGGCTGTCATTTTTGAACGGAAGATGCTATCGAATATCTACAATGTGAATTCGTAGGGAATCTTTCAAGGAAGAGAATGAGCCGTAATACATCAATATCGAGCGAAAATTACCAATTATTTTTTGATAAAACTGCCGAATATGTGCATTTTTAAAAATCAGCCCAAACCAGTTAATATGTTTGAAAATCCATCGCAATTAATGTTTTTCTAGAGTCCTATAATAAACATGCCCTATAATAAAAATACCCATCCACCATAATCAATAGATGCGTGAAAATTTGTATAAACCACTTTAAAAATGTAGCTCGCTCTTGACCACTGCGAAACGTTCCAACCTTCATAATCAGCGCCCTTCACCCATTGTCCCTCACTACGCCGCGACAAACAGTCCTCCCATTGCTAATCTCTCGCTTCATCTCTCAGTTCTCGTGATACTTAAAATCTAACACCGAAACTTCCACCTCTAAAAAAAAAAAAAACAAAAACAAAAACAAAAGAAAAAAAGGAAAATATCCCTCGTCGAGAAATGTCGTTCCGTCGGAAGTCAAAAGTGGTCAACGCGCAAGGGAGGCAACGGACGAACGGAGGTCAGCGGTTCGTTTTCCTCTCTTTCCCTCAAGTGCATACGAAAGGGGTTGGACAGATAGTGGTCGGATGGGTGCATTATACGGTACGTGTACAAGTTGTATACGAACGTATAACGCTGCGCACTTTGGCCAAGCCGGGCGGGACACGTGTACCTCGATAAATAATGTAGCCGGGGCTGCACTCTCTCTTTCTTTGCCTCCTCAAACCCACCCTCTCCTCGCTGCTGCTTGAGCAGGCTAGCGCGTACTTATACTACTTACCGGTACGTACAAGCCCTCCCCCTCCCCCTGGATGGTCTTTGCACTTCGGCGCAGTGCAGTTCCACGCGGTCTTTGCTTTGACTCTTGCGAATCCCTCACTCTCCCCCTCGCCCCTCCCTCTATCGCGTTTTCCACCCTCTTTTGCCTTCAACATCCCTCGAGCAGCGTTCTTCCCACACTACGGTAACAAGCGCACATGCACACACCCATACAGGCGTGTATACATGCACCGAGAAATTGCTGGGGCGCCTATCGGGGCGATGAGGAAGAAAAGGCTGACTTGAACTGGCATAACTATATATGCCTCGCATTTACCTCCTCTCGCGGGTATCACTTGCCTTACACTCAGACCGAAGCGATTCCACGTACGCACGTGCACACACGTATCCGCACACACAGGTATCGATAGATATGTGGATGAACAGGTAGAGGAGACGTGGATAAGGGTCGAGCATACGTGGCTCGACCCACTTGCCACTCTCTTTCTCCCGGCTCTTGGTAAATGACTCTTCAACTCCATCACCGTGCGGTTATCCACGCTCGCTATTCTTTACACTATTGTGCGCCCGACGCTCTGACTCATGGATTTCCGGCAGTACCGCGAGATTCCGTGTTATTTCGCACGTCGAAACTTTAGTTGTTTCCTTAGTTTTTTTTCCCCTTCTTTTGCTTCTGGGTTTTTTTTTTTTTTCACCCGGTAATCCTTCGTAGAGCGGCGAAGCGAGAGCGGAAGGGTGAATAGCGGAAAGGGTTCATCGGACGAGGCGAACGGGTGTGAAGCGGAGGCGTTGTTTTCGCTGGGCTTATCGCATTATCGGTCGGGACACCGATAGCGGTCATCGAGATTGCTTATCTTGGCGAGACTCCAGAGGGAAGATATCGCAGTTGCGGCAGTGGACGGCAGAGTGTGCCAAGGGAACGACGAGAAACCGGAGACGTTATGGAGCGGGCCAATCGAGGATCTCGCACGGTACTCTCTGCCTACGTATGAGATCGCGCTCGTTCCCCGGTTGTCTCTCGCTGTCTCGATGCCTCGAACTCGCGAGCGGAGAACCAGTCGAGCCGGTTCTTCATAAGTCACCGGGTTGACTTTACCGACCGCGCATGCGCCGCTGGAAATGCAGCTGAGCGCATAAAATCACGAACGAGCTCTCTCGTAGGTGCGGATTAAGTAACGTTACGATTCGAGCCGGGAAACTTACACGTTATTTCGTCCGGCTCGGATTACCGGGAGACGATCCGCTGACAAAACAAATCCGGGCGGATAATGGGGGGATAATTCGAGGGCCGAGGAAGAAAAATTTCAACGGCTCATTTCGTCCGATGCATTATTCAGATTTCCACTTGTCAGCGCACGGACAACCGCAGCGCTCGAGTCGGAGATCAACCGAGTGGATGCTGTAGTGCCAGCAGGAGAAAGCCCACTTCCGGTGTTTCGGAGGGTTAGACGCAAGTTGTTGGCGCCCATTACCTCCGGATGTACGTACCCGTCGAGCGCTCCTCGGCCGAACTCCTCCTCGTCGTCGTCGTCTTCTCAAATTAATTGAGGTATTAGCTTCGTTAGGCTAATTTAATGAGGCTCGCTTATCCTCGGGTGGTATATCCTCTCGTCGTACGAGTACGCTTCTCGAGTGGGCTTTTAGGTTTACGCCGAAACGCGGCGAGCACACACGAAACGGTGCGAACCGGCAAATCGCGCCTAGTTGGATTGCACACTTTTTTTTATGATTTAACGACAATAGATGTTTTATTTTATTAATTTTTTTTGTACTGAAATGGATAGATATTTTTTTTTCTAATGCGATTTTCTTTCTCGATTACAAGTCAAGCATTTCCAAAAAATAATTTTTTCATGGAGTAAGAATCTATGATTTTTTTAATCAAAGTAATCAAGTCCTCGGTCGTATCTTCGATTTTCGACCGGAAATGCGCGAAACGTCGACACGAAACGTTGCGAACCGGCAAATCAAGCCAAGTCGCATTGCGCACTTTTTTTTACGTTTTAACGGCAATAGATTGTTTTGTAATTTGATTTTTGCTCCCGATTACAAATCAAGAATTCCTTTTTAAAAATAATTTGTTCATGGCAGAAGAATCTATGAAAGATTATCTTTTTTTTCCAAAGTAATCAAGTCCTCGGCTGTAGCTTCGATTTTCGACGATTTTCGACGATTTTCGACCGGAGAAGTGGGCTCGTCGATGCAAGGAAATGCCTCGAGTCCGTGGGCTATGTTGTAGAGGTAAGGTTGCCCATACGCATAGGCTATAGGTACGAAGGGAGAGTGAGTGTATTGAACGAGGGGGTGCGCTTCCTTCCGCCTGAAAATTGGCAATATCCGTTTCGGAATCCTTATTTCGCGGTCGAGGCTGAGCTTTCGCTCCTTCGGCTTGGCTGCTGTCTCGGCTCTCCGGCGAAGTCGACCCGGCTGGCGCGATCTCCAAGAGGCGATCTTGGCGAGACCTCCGGCTCGGAGTCGTGCTCCAGCTTCTGTTGTCTGGACTCTCGCGCCCGTGGCGCAGTCGATCTCGTCGAGATATTTCGGCAGCGACAGGAGCAACTGATCAGCCTCACATCGAGCTCCAAAAGCCTCCCGGATGGTTCGAGTTCAACGCGGAGATTTTGGCTTTTACATTCTCGAAGCGGATGCAACGTTGAACGTCTCATGAAATTCAAACGGTCAGAAGTCACCGCTAAATGTATTGTAGAAAATCCCTAACTGAAATGTACATAATTCGTTATTTTGAGGCCATGCTTCGTATATTTTTCCCCACTGATGACGAACCTCTAAATTATTTTCCACACACCAGGTAAAAATGGCATTTCTGAACGTTTTAGACAATTTCAAGTACCCTCACACTAAAATCTCAAAATATATATTTTTTAACGTAAACACAGTTACCTCTATGCGGAGGCCAAGTGTTGAACAAGTGTCGAGCCACGTTCTGCACGCTTAATTTTAGTTAGCTGAAGAATCAGCCCTTCCATATTGGTCATCCAGTTAAGCACTCGGTAAGAATAATCAAGAATCCAATCGGCGTGTTCTTCTCCATCCGGTCTCTTCCCGCAGGGATTCAAATGGATTTTTCGAAGGCAGATCGATCGTGGGTTTCTCTATCCGACCAATATCATCATCGTCTAATATCCAGGGTAGTAAAACGTGACTCGCCAGGGGGGATGGTTTCTCCGCAGCTATATCGTTCGTTGGTTCGGTACAACGGATATCAGAGGGTATGGGACCCGGAGGGCTAGTCGTTGTCGCCGACTTGGCCCGCGTGCAACCACAATGACAGATATTAAGCTTCCTATTTACGTCCTAAGTCAACGAAGCGTGGAGTTTCGCTTTATTGCCAAACTACAGTACATATACATACTGTATATCTATATACGATACACATAGTATATAACAACAAATCGAGAAATCTTACCCGAACGTATTCGCCTCTACGTGAAAAGAAGTCCAGCGGCGTCTTATTGTAGAGGAAGACTGCGGGCAGCAGAATGGCAAAGGAGAGATAAAGAAAAGGAAAAAAAAAAAAGAAGAACATCATCGGATGGCGTGCACGCGACAAAAATGTCTCAGCGATGCGCGCTCTCGTAGCTCGCGTGTAATGGCCGGGGGGACTGAGACGGGATTACCGCGAAATTGTTCGTAATTACCGGTTATCACGAGAGATTCTGTGCGAAAAGCAGCTGCCGCTCTGGAATTTCTCTCCGAGGATGAGAGAAAAAGAGCCGGGGCGATGTGTGCGCATGCGTCAGAGTGACGCGCATCGGCTCGTAGCGCTTTGATGTGAAAAAATGTGTACGGTTAGTCACAGCGCCGTTGCGTCACCTGCCGGATTCGCCGGAGCCGGCGGAGGAGCCATCGTTGTAAATGCTCGACGATATAAATATCGATGGCTGAGCTTATCTCTTCCCGGACGGTGTTCCCGCTCGAGGGAAGATAAGCCCGATCGTCTCGAATTGCCGATTCGCGGTAGCGTCCCGCGTCATTTGGAACGTGACACGGACGATGAAAAGCGAAGAACGTAGGAGCGTCGGGCGGGAGGAGGGACTTTGAGGGACGGTATGGATCGAGTTATATTTGATACGAGAGAGGCGTATAATAACAGTATAAAGGAACGGCGAGCGCGCCAGACTGACGAGGGAATTCTTGGGCTTCTCCTTTTTTGCCTCGCAACGATCCCTCCGTCCTTCGGCGACGACGAGGTAACTCCCGATGGAATTTCAATGCAACATCCCCGGCAACGAGGTACGGAACGGTGACGCTGCTCCTCTTCTCGGAGAGCACCCGATATTGCATCCGATGGCTTTGATGATCGCCGACTCGCTCTCCCGCCGATCTCGCCTCGCGTCCCGTTCGCAATCTTTACGCTGTGCCGAATTTCTCAATCTCGCTCGCGACCGTTCTCCCGTCGCGGCGAGTGACCAGCCGAGAGACCGATCGCGATATACACACTCACCAACGAGATACACGAGAGCGATCGCCCTCCTCAAAGGAAACCCAACGGATTCCCCGTCGAAGATCGACTCTCCATCGATCTTATTTCTCTCCCCACAGTTATGACTCTCGCCCGCCAAGGTCCGAAAGGAATAATATAAAAGAAAGCTCGGCCACCCCTCGAAGAGCCACCCTCGAATCTCGATTCACCTGTGACGACCTCTTGAAAAAAAAAAAAAATAAAAAAAATAAGTAAAAAAAAACATATATCTGAAAGCGTGTGTCACGCCACTCGTCACGCATCAAACAGACTGCTTCGCTCTCTCTCCCTCCCACCGGTTGCTCCGGGTTCCTCCTCCGGATCTCTCAGGTGGTCGAGACGCACAAAGAGACAGATTACCGAAACGGGAGCGTGAAAAGTAATAGGGTTTCCCTTTCGAATGAAAAAAAAAGGAGGGCCAAAAAAAGAAACTCCGTCGAGAGAGACATCCGAAGCGTCGCTTCGTTTCCGTGCGAGTGCGAGAGAGAGAACTTCGACAAAGGGAGACTGCGCGATGTCGCATCGGAACGAATGATGGACGCGGCCCCGCACGGATGTCAAAATAGTGCGGAACGCATT